>OZ005653.1:229691538-231169038 GCA_963930645.1 Salticus scenicus
TATGTCTGTGTGTCTGTCTGTCTGTTATCAGCATATCTCAAAAAACAAATTATGGCAGAAAGTTCAAACTTTTGGTATTCTAAATATGTATCATATAGGGATGCTACAGTAAGCTTTTCGTTAAGATCAAGCAAATGGTTCGTGTACAGGGACAATCAAGAGAATTATAATACATTACGTCTATGGAGGAAATTGCAGGTAAGTAGAGTTTAACGTCTATAGACTGCACTAAACCAAATGAAACGAATATATATTTTTTGTAATAGAGATAGTCAACTGGGAAAAAAAATATGTGTATGTAGGAGCCTCGCCTCCCCCCTCGAGGGAAATCATGATGGGTATCTTTCAAAAGAGCTCACCAATACCTTTAAAACGAATGGTTGAACCATCGATCTGCGATAATTTAAAACAAAGTTATCGATTTTTTTTTTTTTTTTTTTTTTACTTTTAACAAAAAAAAAAAAAAAAAAAAAAAAAACCTTAGAAAAAAATCGTTTTTTTTTTTTTTTTTTTTTTTTTTTTTTTAAATATATATTGAGATTAAAATGGAATTTTTTTTTTCGATATTTGGTGTTATACTACTTCTCTAATATGGAAATCGTCTGCATTATCATAAAAGATAATTTTTTTAAATAATAATTTTAATAAATATTTTTTTTAAACAGAATTATTTTTTAATAACCGAATTAAATTCTATATAAATGTAGGTCCGTTAATGAAACGGGGGGTTGAGGGAGACGGTAACCCCACCCCCCTCACACAGAACTAATTATCATATAAAACTCTACAGAAGCTTAATATGAATTGTTTAACACAGGTTTATATAACAGTACTCGTTGTCTTACCTTTTAATCTACAACCTGTATTTATAGTATTAAATTTCAAGGTAAGAGAAAGTCGTGTGAGTGACACACCAGACTATTATACATATTTTTATTGCATTTTACAACACTTTTATGCGAAAATAATTCAAACAATTTTTATTTAAAAATATTCTAAACATAATTCATTTATATATTTCTGTTTAATTTTATATTATTATTTTAAACAAATAAATATGGATGTCGAGGAGTCCAACGTTGTACTAGAGCTACACATTAGGCAAATGGAGATGGTCTAGATTTCCTCTATGTGGGTGGTCCAGAGACATCCAGTAAGACTTTGATCATCAGCGAAAGTGATGAATAAATTGTGAAAGACAATTTTTAAAAAGAATTTCAGCAAATTGAAGGTAAAAAAAAAACAGTGAAAATATGAAGAAAAAAGGCAAATGCAAATTAAAAAACGCATAACAATTGTTTATGTTCGAAATTATTAAGCGAGGCATTTCACCAGTTAAAAAATATTAAACAATAGTGTTGAATGAAAACAACAACGCATTGTAGCAGTCTTTAAGCATCATTGAAAGAAAGCCACGAAATGAACGATTGAGTTTTTGATGAAAGATACTACGAAAATTATAGTTAGAAATTTGTTTTAACTATGTATATTTCGATTACTAAAATGTTCTTAGTGGAATTCTGTGTATTTCAAATATATAAGTTTCCATTTTTACTTTCTCTTACCCATAAGGTAGAGGAAGTATTGTTTTGGGGTGAAATTTTCGAAAGTGAGTTTTTGTTATATTTACTCGTTTTGAGGTTCCCTGAATACGAAAATCATGTTTTTAGCGGCTGGTCTGTGTGTGTCTGTGTGTCTGTTATCATCATATCTCAAGAACAAATAGCAGCAGAGATTCCAAACTTGGTATTCTAAATGTTTATTATATAGGGATGCTACACTAAGCTTTTCGTTGAGATGAAGCAAATGGTTCGTGTACAGGGATACTCAAGAGTATTCAAATACATTACGTCTATGGGGGAAATTGCAGATAAGTAGAGTTTAACATCTATAGACTACACGAATCCAAACGAAATGAATATATGTTTTTTATGTGCATAAAAACATGCCTCATGTAGAATATAGCAGGGAAATCATTCACTGTTCATTTACAGGGCTACACAAAAGAACTGGATTATAGTGAGACAATAGCTGAAAATCGATGGAAGTGCATTTCAGATTGTGCCTAATATTATTATTATAGGATTATATTTAGGTGCACTGTGTGGTTTGTACATATTTTGCAAAAGATATACAGGGTTGCAAATATTTAAGCGATAACATTTTTTTTATTGTCTGTGGAAGTGCATTACTATAATATTTTACAATGTCTAGGAAAGCTTCTCAGGAATGGAAAGAAAGAAGAAATTTGAACATAAACTTCAATAAGTAATATTTAGATATTGATCAAACAAGAAACCAGATATTAGGCCAGAAGGAATCTAAAAATAAAAAAATTTAGTATTATGTTTTAGTGAACCTCTGTTAATATGGGTATACATACCTGTTAACATTTATCATTATCCAGGAGTATTGTTAGTAAATGCACTTTTTTTACATCACTATTTTTTAAGAGCATATATCTTCTCATTTCATCATAATTATATATTGGAAAAAATTTCTCTTGGAATAAAGTGGTGTAAGAAAAGGGCGGAGCTAGCAGTACTGCTGAATAAATTATAAATGTTACTAGGTATGGAGTATGCAAGTTTTAATACATTTTATATTTAGGTAATCTTTACGATGAAAAATCTGTTAATAAAAGTTAGAAAGGCCTTACTAAAATATTCCTTATATATCAATGTCGATCATCGTGGGAACTGTCATATGAACAGAAGCGTTGTGCATTGTTATGCAATTATATCGTCGCTACCATGTCATGCTATCAACTGCGCAAAAATGCTCTTTACATATTCTTTACATATAGAATATGTACAATGCACAAGAAAAACACATTAACCAGCAACTTATCATCACAGGAAATATACAAAATTAAGTTATCTTTCTTTGCCTGGCTCTAATTTTGAATTCTCGATTACAATAGAAACTTTGATGTCTTCAAAAGTAATCATTTTCCCATTCGATAGTTTGACATGGTCACTGCAAATAGAAATGTCTTGATTCTAGACAGAAATGTGTCTGAAATACCAATTTAGACAGATAAATGTCTGAAACACGTAAAGATACAACTTTTCAGATACCACACACGTCTTGATTAAAGACACATAAATGCCTTTATAAAAATTAACTATAAGTTAAACGTCTGAATAATATTAATATGTCTGAAATTCAGACATATTACAGTTTTGACACTTAGAAATTAAGACATTTTACAATTCAGACACTTGGAATTTCAGACACTTGTATTAACTTAGCAATTTTTTTTTTTTTTTTTTTTTTTTTTTTTTACACGGATTCTATTTTAAGTAATAATCATACGGGGTTTAAGTTTCTTTTCACATCCGTTTCGTTTAGTAATATTTTATATAATAAGCAGTACTTAAGTTATTTAGACTATTTAGCTTTGTGAAATTGAATTTTCAAAGAAAAAGAAATCAAATATGTAAACGAGTAATCTAGAATGATTTGTACGCAACTTCTGCTTAATTTTTTAATATGATAAAAAAAAAAAAAAACGCATGAGTTCTTACATATCAGTATAAAACAACCAATTTTCTGGTTTTCATGTAAATACTGTGTTTTCCGTTAAATATAAGTTTAGAAGAGAGAGATAGAGAGAGAGAGGGAGAGAGAGAGAAAAAAAAAGAAACCATTTTCGAAATATCATCGGCTACACTTTTCGCACATTTATTAGACATATTTCAAAAAGAAAAAAAAAAGAAAAAAGAAAAAAAAAAGAAAAAATGCTAAAAATATACACATAAAATTTTAAATGGAAATACATATTAAGCTTTAGGTATTTTGTCGATAACTTTAATTAAAATTAAAAAAAAAGTATTAAATGATAAATTTACAATTTGTTTGAAGAATACTACATATCTATACTACTAGCCAAAGAAGGCTTATTGTCGAAAATTGTAGTTCAATCCCTTGGTCACTGGTTTGTGAAGCCTCAGTTCGAGTCCGTCCTGTCGAAGAGGTTAGCTATGTGTGAAAATTTTCGCATAAGCATTTTCTGTGTGCTTTAGGAAATTCTATGTCCCTTTTTTAACCAGTAACTAAACCACACGCAATCTTATTTACTTTTATAATTCATTTATGAAAAATGAGGTGAAAATGGCTGCTTTAAGTCACTTCAAGTGTCTTAAATCCAGTCACACTCATGTCTTAACTTAAGACATCTTAAGTGTCTTAAAATTTAAGATATGATTTCGTGTCTCAAAATAAGGACACTCATTTAAGACACTTATGTGTCTGAATTTAAGACACTTGAATTTGCAGCGTAATGGCCAATGATATAAACACGTATGCATGCTCATCTTCTTAGTTTTTATCAACTATAATAATAATGCACTTTTCCCCTAATCTCCATAATAAGAATAACCTTAATTTCAAGACTGAACATAATATGTTTGTACCACTCTGTTTGAATCATACAAATCTGGAATTATTTTTGAAAAATGGGTGTTATTTAATTTATGCATATTAGCATGAAAGTGATACGGTTTGAAAGAAATTTGAAAATAAAGATATTTCAACTTAGCATTTATTATCGGTATGTAGTGGATAAGGAAACATCCTATACAATATATACTTGTCCACAATTCGATTTTTTGTGTTAGATTCGTTTATTGATTCAAAAAAAAAAAAAAAAAAAAAAAAAAAATTAAACTTGCAAAATTCATTGCTATATTTGCACAGATAAAGTTATTTCAAAAATTTATTTTATTTAATAGAATATACACCGAATCATAAAGAATATACACAGAAGAGCCATATATATATATATCTATACATACATACCTGGTAATATTTATAATTTATTCCGAAGAACTGTTTGTTACTTCCTATTTTTCAAGTATGCCAGGGCTCGATTTTTTATTTAAACGTGTAAACTCGTGACTAATCAACAGTGTGTGAACTTTCAAGACTACTTATTTCATATACTAATCATATTTTATCGAATCATATAAAAAAAAAATTATAAGAGACTGCTTTTTTATAAAGAATGATGTAGGTAATTGCGAGCAACAGTAACTGTAATACGTATGCACTTGAATACGTTTGTGAAACATTTTTATCGTTTTAAAATATTGCAATAAAACACCAAATAAATAAAACGCAACTCAAAATAAACATTAAAATACACAAATAAGATTATTTAATTTTTAATCAACTCCATATATTTTTTGAATGCTTGAATATTTGACAAAACATTTCGTATGTATCGTATACATATTAAATCATAACAAACATGTCCTAAACAAAAATGATATAAAGAAATACCAAGATCTTGTTTATACATGATGTGTATTTTCAAAGCATTCTTTTTTAATATCAAATTTCACTTTGAAAAGTGAACAGTAAGCAGCCAACTATCGATATGCCTGTGGCAGTTTTCTTTCTTTTTTCTCTTTAAAAATTTTCTAGATTATATAAACTTACAAAAACATAAATATGTGACACATCTGGATTCAGATTTCTAGAAAATACCCAGCATAAACTTTATACTTTATTTTATACAAAATATTTCTTCTTTTAAGAAGTACCAGACAAAATGAAATGTTGACTGAACCGTCACTCTCTGCCTTCGGATTTTTTTTTCTCTCTTTTAACGCCAAAGCCTTTGACGTAGACTTATTTTCAGGCGTTCAATACAAAACTAAACAAACAAGCAATAAACGAATTCTAGAAAATCTCTCAAAAATCTTTTGTATGAGTAAAAAGTGTGATTTTATTTCCCAGATAGCAATGTTCTTCTTTTGTAGTTTACACTGTTTTTTTTTTTTTTTTTTTTTTCTAGAATTCTATGCATCGCGTTCGTTGCTTAAAATTCTAAGATGTCTAGAGCTTGAGCCTAGAATAGTGCTTATAAAGCACGCAAAATAAAGTTATTACAGGAGTTAAACTCTGCTCCTTGGAAGTTTTTAAGGCTTGTTGAAAGGATTTCGGAACCGACGAAATACGCTTACTTCTGTGCTTACATTTCACATTTTCTGCAACAAATAAATATGTACGTTTTCGAAGAAGATTTTTAAAAGCAAGAGAAAAAAGAGCTTTTTTAAATTTACAATGCAAATAGACATGACAAACTGAGAAATGTTTCATTCTGCTTGTATTTTATGTGATATTTTCTCTCTCTCTCTCTCTCTTTTTTTTTTTTTTTTCCGGTGGTGTTAGAATTCCGTATAAGTTGTTATTGCGGCTGTTAAAAAAAGAAAAAAAATCTTATATGCTTTTAAATTTATAACATTTTTAACCATTTAAGTATATACTTACGATCATTGTTTAAAAATTAAAATTTATATTGAAAATTGTTCTCACTTTATACGTATAAGCTGAAAGTAAAGCCTGTATTAATGTGGATTAGTTTTAAATGCGCGGTAACGTCTTTGAACATTATATTCGCTGAGTTACGGCTTGCACACGATGTGTAAAACGTACGGATTGCCACTGAACTTGTAAAACAAAAAAAAAAAAAAAATGTTTTAAAATAAGAATATAAGAATAACACGCATTTACAGCACGACTCAAGAATTTACTTGTCTTACGATTTTACAGTTTCTCCGGTAAATTTGTCGTCTAGAAGTGAAAGTGAAGTTATATTAATTTTTTTAAATGCAGAGTCAAGGGTCGGCGAGGTCACTTTTTTAAATACCACTGTTATTATTATTATTATTAAATGGGAAAATTTAGTGATCGTTTAGAGCGTTATTTTCGATTAAATAATACGGAGATTCTTTTATAAAACCAGTGATATTCAAAAAAAGGGACTGTATCGACCCCTATACAGAGTGCTATAAATTTGAGGTGGACTATTTTCAGAAAAGTCAGATCAAGCAAAAGTAAATTTTAGATCCTCAAACTCTGTGTATTACGCACGTAAATCCACTATAGATTATCTTACTAGCTTGCTTCAATGGTCGAAAATAAAAATGCGTTTAATTTCAATTTACTTGGGAAAAAGCTCCAAGGACCCCTCCTTTCTAGTTCGTGTTGTTGTCTATTGAGAGCAATAAACATTTTTAATCGATGTCTGAAATGTATAATACACATTTCAAACGCCGTGTGTACTACAGATTAGCATAAAGTAATTCAACTCGTAACAAAATAATTTACAATCAGATTTTAATACCATACTGTATTGTTAATAAACAAGATTTATTCCATACTTTTTGTTTTATTCGCCTTTCAAATGCAAAAGATTATCTTAGTTAACCTGTATTAAGAATGCAGTAATACAGAATGTGTTTCTGTATGTATGTATGTTTTGGAATAATGAAAGATTTCTAGGCTAATACCATAAAATTTAAAAATATGCAACAATTGCTTCGAATCTAAATCATTATGTATAAGTTCAAATGAAAACAAAAGTAAGCCTGCCATGCAGCATGAGAGTGCCAGTGTTAGAAGATATGCCATACTTTATTTTCTCGACTCCAAAATTGTGTCTGTGTATTTATTTATTTTTTTTTTTTTTTTATGCTTACGAAGATTTTTATTATTTATCTTTATTCAACTCACATATTTCGATTCATTTTCCTTTGACAGTCATGAGGAATTTCAAAACAAATAAAAGAAATGGAACTTTGACAAAATTTGAAAATTTTTAGAACTTTAAAGTTGAAATATTTTTGGATTTTCATTTTGGCAGAAATATTTGCTAAATAATACGAAACATCGTAGAATATGTGATGTATGGTGAGACAAATAAACAGATTTATTATTTTGGACATGTAGGCTGCGATGGATAATAAATTCTTTTGTAAAGGCAAACTCAAAAGTCATCGTCGAATTTCCTAAATTTTTCACAGGCGGTATGCATATGTGTGACTACGAAATTCTGATATTTCTCGGAAAAAATTCAAACCATTTTGAAATTAGATTTCAAAAAAATCTCAATATTATTTTTGAATTAGAGTCGTGAGCGGGTCGAGTAAACTTGACACTTACCCGACCTGCAGGAAAAATTTCGATCCGCAACCCGATCCGAACTCGTAGCTTCTGACTCGTAACCCGACCTTCGACTCGTAAAAGCATTAATCAATTTACATTATATAAGAAACCGAATTAAAATTCTATTTCATGATATACAGTTATATTATTGAATAAATGTTTGGGAGAATTAATTATTACACAAATATTACAAGTATTTATTATATTAAAACTAGTGTATAACTGAAATTATATTAAAAACAACTAGTCTAAATATAAACAAAACTTCAGTGTATAACATAATAAAATTTCTTGTGTATTACACTCACTTTTAAAAAATTCACTGTTTCAAATATTCACAGTACATATATATATATATATATATATATATAAAAAATGAAATAAGGAAGCAAAATACGTTGGAAGACAAATAATTTTCTCATACAACGTTTTAAAAGTTAAGTATTAATTCTTTATGCATTTCTTCTTTACAAATTAAATTTGTCTTAAATGTGTCTTGTTGCTTTAAACTGCTATGAAGGAAGAGAATGTCGTCTAGTCTCTGCATTCAAAAGATTATATTAATAAAAGAGCAACATAAAAATTTTTTAGAAGAAAATTATTTTGCGAGTAAACCCGCTGGTAACAAATTAATGCTAACTCGACCCGCAAAGCGGATAACCCGTGGGTTACCGTGGATGCCCGACCCGACAAGACTCTAGTTTGAAATACGTTACGTCACGAAATTTATCACTAACGTCATTTTTACCAACTGAAGCTTTTCCTACACAACCGGAATTGTCTTCATTCAGTAAACTTTTTTTTCTCTATTTCTGAAAGTTAAGTAAAATAAAATGGATTTCAATATAAATCAACAGTATTTATTTATTTATTTTTTTTATTTTTTTAAGCTGAAAAAAAATCATAATATCTTAGTGTATGACTTTATATATAAAATAGATATATGAGATTTTCTGCAATTGTAACATTTGGCGGTAACCATCTCCATTTAAGTACTGGAAATAAAAATGTGAAAATCACCATCCGTTATTGCAGGGATGGAACACGGGCGCAGTATTCATACCGGAATCTGTTTAAGAAATTTTACTACCTATAATATCGTTGATTTAAGAAGTAGGAAATTTTCTTACATTGATAGTGGTATGAATACTGCGCCCGTGTTCCATCCCTGTTATTGTCTGGTGGTTAAAATATATAAATAATTACAAAATAAAAAGCAGTTTTATTATACCATGTTTTTAAATTTTCTGTTGAATCCTATAAATGCTACCGAAGGAAGCTGGAAACCGGACCAATTGGCTAAAAGTATTTAAAAAAGTTCATTGTTATCGTGTTTTAAGCTATTATAAAAGTTTCAAATGGCTAGCTAGCCGGAAAATTAGTTAAAAATCGATTGCAAGCTTTGTAATGGTAACGATGCCGAAGGCAGCAGGATCCCGAAGCAGTTGGTTAAAAATATTTAAAAAATGTATTTTCACCGTGTTCGGAACTATTCTGAAAGTTTCAAATGTCTAGCGAGTCAAGAAGTTAGTTAAAAATCGAATACAAGATTTGTACCGGACAAACAAACAAACAAGAATCGAAGTTAATAAAAACATGGTAAATTGTCTATAGTAAATGGTAAATTGTATATAGGAGAATCTGAGAAAATTGTATACATCATATCTGGCAACATTTGCATTTTATTCTGGAGAATTAGTACGCGTCTTTTTTTCACATCGCTATTTTTGTGAAGAATTTTTTTCTTAATGTCATTGTAATTACTTATTAGAAAAAAATTCTCTCCAAACGAAGTGGTGTAAAAAAAAAAAAAAGGACGGGTAATAACATTACTATTACAAATGATGAATAAATTACAAATGTTGCCAGGTATGATATATCGGTTTTTGTTTGAAACATTTTATTGAAGATATGGCTGTTCAAATTTGGCTTTACAAATAATATTTTGAACGCATTTATTTTTCAAAAATTTAGAAGTTTAATGACTTTTCAATAAATACAGTTTTCTTTATGTAACTTTTTTTACTTGAAGTAAATGAAATTTTAGCTACAAAAACAAGCAATTCGAAACATACCTTTGAATCTAAATACTATATATTCATTCGAATAAAATAAAAAAATAAAAAATATTTTCTCAAAAACACCTTCATCAAAAATTCTATAAACGTAATATATTTCAATATAGACGGAATGCATAGGCCCCAAATCTTCCATTTTTCAAGAGAGATTTCATACAGGAATTTTTTACTTTCTCTTACGGTAGAGAAAGCATTATTTTGGGGTCAAATTTTCGAAATTAAGTTTTTGTTATATTTATACGTTTTAAGGACACCTAAATCCAAAAATCATGTTTTCAGCGGAAGGTCTGTGTATGTGCCCGTATATGTGTGTGTCTGTCTGTTAGTATATTTCGAGAACAAATATTAGCAAAAAGTCCGAACATGGTATTCTAAATGTGTATTATATAGGGATGATACACCAAACTATTCGTTGAGATCAAGCAAATGGTTCGTGTACATGGTCACCCAAGAGAATTCAAATATATCACGTCTATGGTTGAAATTTTTTGTATGTACAGTTTAACATATCTATAGACTGCACCAAACAAAATGTAATAAAAACAATTATAAAAGAAACCAATGTACAAACAAATGAAATGAATATATATTTTTTAAATGCATAAAAATATGTTTCATGTAGAATATGGTATAGAAATCATTCACTGTTCGTTTTCAGGGCTACACACACACACACACACAAAAAAAAAAAAAAAAAAAAAAAAAAAACTAGATTATAGTGCGATAATACTCGAAAATTGATGGAAGTATATTTCAGGTTGTGCTGTGTGTTTTTAATGTAGAATTATATTTATTTTCACCATGTGGTGCGTATATAACCTTCTGAAGATATGCAGGGCTGCCAATATTTACGCCATAACATTCTTTTTTATTGTTAGTGGAAGTGCTTTACTATAATACTTTACCATGTCCAGGAAAGCTGCTCAGAAATAGAAATTAATTCCTCATACCCATATGGTAAATAATGTATTTTTTAAGCTAAATATTCATAGCTTGGTTTTTGTATATTAATACGTTTTGAGGTTTCGTGATTACTGAAGTAAAGTTTTAACGTTTGATCTTTGCCTGTGTCTGTTAGAGTAAATTAAAAACAAATAATTTCAGGCGATCCAAATGTTGTATTTTGAAATTAATGCGTTCGTTACCAGAAAAGTTGAACAAGATTGATAAGTTTCAAGGAATATTGCATGTGAAAGTTGTCTGAATAATTTTAAATGACGTTTTGAGTTTAATAACATGCTTAAATTCTATATAAATGTAGGTACAGTAATAAAACAAGGGATTGAAGGGGCGGTAGTAATCTCACCATTTAATCTCCAATCTGTATTTATAGTATTAAATTTCACACTGTAAAAAATAGGTTCTTAAAAATAAGTATATATTGTCTCAAAATAGCCCCGAAACAATATATACTTAAATTTGAAAACCCATGTACTCATCTTTGAGTACATTGACATGTCAAACATGGGGATATTGGGATTCTTATTGGTCAACCCCAGTTTTGAGCATGTCAATATTCTCAAAAATGGGTAGATGGGTTTTCAAATTTAAGTATATATTGTTTCGGGGCTATTTTGAGACAATATATACTTATATTTTTAAGAACCTTGCTTTTTACAGTGCAGGGTAAAAGAAATTCGTGTGAGTGACACACTGGTTTATTTATAAATGTTTTTAGTTTATTGAATCGTTGAAAATATACATGACAAGTCTTTTTTTAAAAACCGGAGTGATAAGTCTGATTTAAAAATTAGAAAGTTTAGCAGCTATGATACTGTATTTGAATATAAACATAATGCATTTGAATTCTCTTGGATGCCCCTGCTCGTGTTCATGAACCATTTGCTTGATTTTAACGAAAATTTTGTGCAATATCCCTATATGATATCGAGTTTTTGGACTTCCTACCACTAGCTGTTCTTGAGATATGCTGACAAGAGACACACAGACACACATATACATACATTCGCTGAAAACCTGATTTTTTTTATTCGGCCACCTCAAAATGTGTAAGTACAGCAAGAACTTAATTTCGAAAGTTTGACACTCCCCCCCCCCCCCTAAAAAAAAACTTGCGTTATATTGGTAAATTAAAGTAATAATGTAGTTTATCAAAAATTCCTTTTCAACTAAAATGTCTGCATTTGTTTATTTAAATATATATATACAGCAGTTCAATTTTTAGATCATGCACAACTAAAAATATTTCATCTTTTATTTAAACGAATTCAATAAGAATACTCTGCCTTCTGCCTTATTGCGTCACAATGTAAATCGAATGATGTTTTATTCAATAGATGGGTATAGTCTACGTTGGTTTTAAAGACAGTATTTACACAACCGAAAGAAAGAGTTTCTTAGTTATTACATTTTTGTGTTCACATTTTACAAACCACGATATTTTGTTAGAGTTATTTTTAAAACAACATTTCAACACTCTTGGAAATTTTTATACATACCGTATACAGCTGTTTTGTTCTCATGTTAGTGTTTAAATAGTATTATGTTGTAATATTATAGTTAAAATATGTTGTTACATCTTTAACATTGTTTTATTTTCTTGCTGCGCAAAATGCAATAGATAAAGCTCATTTTTAAAGCGTAATAATAATAATAATAAGTTAAAATTATTTAACTACTTAATTTTGACGTTTCGCAGGTAAATCTTACGATTTCTAATATTTTATTACTTATGAATTATTATGTAATGTTCCATGTTGCTCACATCGATATTAAAAATCGAAAATTATGTTAAAAAAAGAAGTAAATAATTATTGTACAATTTTTCAATTTAATTAGATCGCTTTAAAATATTGAATTTGTGTATTACAGAAGTTTTTCATCTGAAGTAAGAATATGAGTATGATTTTACATATTTATTGAAACGACATTTAACGAATAATTTGTATTTGTGATTTTTTTTTTTTTTTTTTTCTTTTTAATAAGGACGTATGTAGAGAGTTCAATTTTTAAAGAGTGGCCACTCTTTAAAGTAGAAAATTGAATTATGTGATCTTAAGTAAGCATTGTGGGTACGTTTAATTTATTATTTTATTAAATCATAAATATGTTCATTTTTTGTTAGTGGGGTAGTCTTTAAATATTGAATTCAGCTGCAAATTTTAGGACCAAATCACGTCTTTATTATTATTATTATTATTATTATTATTATTATTATTATTATTCCCAGATAAGCTTTGTCAATTCTATGAAAATTCTTCTGAGAAAAATATTTTAATAAAATAGAAAAACAAACTATAAATTGAGCGATGAAAAAAAAATCTTTTTTTTAGAAATGCTTTGGGATTTTTTTGAACACTTTACATGCTCATAGACACACGCACAGATGCATGCACGTGTCTCTAGTCATAAGCGACTTGCACACGCAAACACGCACTAGATGTGCATGTACAAAACACACTACATGTGTATGTAGACACATGTACACACACTCTGGTGTACAAACGCATATTCATTGACGTTCACGCAGGTACATGCAGGTGCGCTCGAACGCACACAGTAAAATCATGTATAGCTTATTAATTTTTAAACACATTCCTATAATTGTAGGAAAAAACAATCATATTGGCAGAAACTACTAAAATCTGTTGGAATCAGATTTCGATTTTGTTTTCACTCTCTTTTATTTTTTTATTTATTTTCAGTTGCATAGTAGTGAGTTTCTTTTTAATTTCCTAACACTATAGTAAGGAAAGTATTGTAATCATGTCAAAAATCCGAATTCGAGATTTTGATGTTTCTATACGTTTCGAGGTCCCCTGAGTCCGTTTTCACTATTTTTACGATGATGTATGTATGTGTGTATGTGTGTATGTATGTGTGTATGTCTGTGTGTATGTCTGTGAGTGAACGCGCTAGCGTCTAAACGCTTTGTTCGAATAAGCTGAAATTTGGTGCGTATATTGTAAGTCACCGTAGTACGAACCCTATAGATTTTGGTGAATCTAGCACTTATAGTTTTTTTTACAGGGACACAAAGAAAAATTCTTTATCATTATGGTCTATGGGACCAAAATCTGAAAAGTGTGATAGTATCTAAACGCCTTCTTCAATTGAGCAAAATATTTATACACATATTATAGGTCACAGTTACTCAATCTGTATAGAGTTTGGAGAATCTGGCACTTACAGTTTTTTTACAGGGGCACAAAGAAAAATTCTTTATCATTATGGCCTATGGGGCCAAATTTTTAAAAGTGCGATAGCGTCTAAACGCTTATTTAATCTGAACAAAAAATTTGTACACATGTTATAGGTCACAGTTGCACGAACTGTATAGATTTTGGTGAATTTAGCACTTACAGTTTTTTTACAGGGACACAAAGAAAAATTCTTTATCATTATGGCCTGTTGGACCAAATTTTAACTTTCTTCTATATTCAATAGAACAAAGTATTGGATTCGTAAAAATTTTCGACCTCAGGTTTTTGATGGATTTACACGTTTTGAGAACTGTACAACACGATTTGACCATTTTTAGAAAATGTCTGTCTGTTTGTCTGTCAGTCTCTGCTTGGGTGTGACAAACTTTTGTGGCAACTGTATCTCAGGAACTACTTCACAGAATTTCATACAAATTGGTATGTAGTTGCACCTTGACATAAATTAGTGCCTATCAACTTTTGGTAAAAATTGTCTTACAGGTTGCGTTTCCATCCCGCTTTTTCTAAATTTTTAACATTGTGGTATAGTACAAAATTTTGTATAAATGTGCATAAAGAAAATTATTTTTTAATAATCATTATGAAATTTACCATAATTGTTTATAAAAGAGATAGTCAACTGGGAAAATTTTTTTGTATGTGTAGGAGCCTAGCCTCCCCCCCTCTGGGGGGGGGGGAATTCTCCCCCTCGAGGGGAGTAAATTTTCATGATGGGTATCTTTCAAAGGAGCTCGCTAGTACCTTTAAAACGAATGGTTAAACCATAGATCTGCGATAATTTAAAACTAAGTTATCGATTTTTTTTTAATGTAATATTGACAATAAAATTGACTTTTTTTGGATACTTAGTGTTATACTACTTCTCTAATATGGAAATCATCTGCATTATCATGGAAGATAATTTTTTTAAATAATAATTTTAATAAATTATTTTTACTGAGTGAATTTGTATAGGAAAATATAGAAGAAGTCATGTGGTGGCCACAACATACTAGTTAAAAGTGCGATAGAATCTAAACGCCTTATTCAATTGAGCTGAAAATTTATATGAATATTATAAATCACTGTTGCACTGACTATAAGCATTTTGGTGAATCTAGCATTTATAGGTTTTTTACAGGGACGCAACGAAAATTCTTTATCATTATGATCTATGGGCTCAAAGTTCAGTAGCGTTAAATAAAACACCGTGTAATATACGGAGAAAAATACTCAAACACTTTATTATGGTTTTATCTCTGTTGTTTTTTAACAACTCCTCTTTCTTTACTTTATCTACAAAACTGTTAATTACTCAATGTTTGGAAAGTCGAGTGGAGTCACTCCAGATTTTTTCCTTACACGAATCGACAGACGCATAAAGTTTGCATAAGAATTGTACATTGTGATGTACACATGTGGGTATCTGCTAAAAAAACTGAAATCAAATATAAAACATATGTATAATATAGTATATATAAAAAAAAAATTCATTTTTATTATTATTTGTTATTAACTCTTTATAATGTTATTAAACTAATTGCTTAAATTTTAAGCAAATTCTAATAATGACGAATCAAATCTCAATGTTTCGGTTTTGCATACCATATAAAATTGCGTAAAATTCTTCATAAAAATATATATAGAATATAATAAGTTTTAAGAAAAAATATAGACTTAAAATTACCTGTTTCAATGTGTAAATAATGAATTATTTTTCAGTTATCAACAACAACAACAACAACAAAAATCATTATTTTAATTAGATAATCAGAGATAAACTGAAAGCACAAGAACGAAAATGTAAAAAAAGAAAAATCGCATTTTTCTCATTTCTGAAAATTGCACTAATTAACGGGTACATGTACAGTGGTGTGGATGTAAATAAATTTTCTCTTGAAACAGGAAATGAAAATTCGATTAATTTGAGCCATATTTCACTCTTTCATCGTACTGAAAAGCAACTTCTCACACTGAGATCAGCTTCTCAAGCTAATACTTAAACGTTCATTTTGATGAAAAGATTTTTGATCGGAAAAGACTGATTTTACTCAAATTTGATTTTTCTTCTTCCCGATACTGTTGAGAAAATTCTTATTATCGATACATTGATTATGGAAAATCGAATATTTTTCGGAAAAGTTCTGGAATTATACGATGCTATAGAAAGGATCATTGTCTTCCTTGCCTCTGTTATTGAATACAGGTTGTGCTGTGTTATGCTTATGGTACAGTTTATGCTGTTATTTTTATGATGTCAACTATTATTTAATCTGTTTTTTCCTGTGTATTTGAATCTGATACTTGGTTGATAGACTTGCAATCTTCTGAAAAAGTCTCTTAATGCATACCTAGTATTTTTGTTGCCGACGTGCTTTGTAATTTAAAATGGACAATTTTATTTATTACTAGCAAGACCGTGCGAAATTTTCGCACTTTATTTATTGTTAGTTACCTTTGAAACTTGAAACTCATAAAGATTACACCAATTTCAGCCCCTAATTAAAATTTAATTTATTAGAAGTCAAATTGTTATTAGAATCAAATTAATATTGTGCAATAGTGAAACCAAAATCATTCAAAGAAAGTTTTCAAAGTGAAATTCATGGTTGACGACCCAGTTTTTATGTTACCTCAGGCAGTACAGTTTTAGTATAGGAACCCCCTCCCCGCCCGCCATGACGCCTTTTAAATTTTTCTCGGCATGTTGGCGATGACTTTTTAATTAATTATTTTGGTGTAATTTTTTGTTTTAAAAAAGCTAATTCCCATTTTGATTATACTTTTTACCATTGCTTTTTTTAGTCAATTTATGATAGTAATTCACATTCTGTATATATTTTAAAAGTATTGCTATGTTTAAAATGATGCTTACAAAGATATTGAAGAAGCAACTTTTAAAAATACAATCTTCCATAAAATAATCTCATCAGACAAATGCCGTCTTTTATTAAAATTAGATCATTGAGCTGAGTCCGCGTGCTTAAATATTGCCCATTTATAAATATTATTTTTTTTCCCTCGCGTATTTTATTAATTAGATCACTAGCAAACCCGTGCGAAAATTTCACACTTTATTCCTTTTCTTATTCACCTTTAAAATTTCACCATCTAATTAAAATTTTAATTTGCCAGAAGCCAAATTATTATTATAACCAAACAAATTATGTGCAATAGTGAAAACAGAATCATCGAAAGAAAAGTTTCAAAATAAAATTCCTGGTTGACGACTCAGTTTTCATACTTCCGCAGGCAGTACAGTTTTAGTAAAGGACCCCCATGACGACTTTTAATTTTTTTTTTCGCCAATAATACAAAGACATTTTATTTATTTTGGCGTAATTTTTTGCAAAAAAAAAAAAAAAAAAAAGAAAGAAATCCTATTTTGATTATACTTTTTATGATTGCGTTTTTTTTTAGTCAATTTACGAAACTAATTCATATTCTGTTTATATCTTTAAAATATTGCTAGGTTTAAAATGACGCTTAAAAAGATTCTAAAGAAATAACTTTTAAAAATACATTTTCCATAAAACAATGTCATCTTACAAATGTCGTCATCTTTTCTTTTTAGTTCATCGAGCAGAATCCGCGTGCTTAAATATTGTTCACTTTTAAATATTATTTTTAATCCTCGCTTATTTAATTAATTTCACCGCTATCGTATAGTTTCAATAAAAATTAAATGAAACTGGTCCACGTTAGAGAAATATTATGTAGATTATCGTATCGTTTCAACAAAATATAATCGTAATTGGACCACGTTAGAGAAATATTATACAGATCATTTTATATTATATTATATTTAAAGTACAAGCTGCTTTTTCCTCATGTATAAGAGTTTATTTACTTATTTTTTTTTTATGCTTAGTAGTTATAACATTTTAAGGCTTATAATACACAGTATTAATTGTTAGTTTCTGTATGAATATATAGAAGCTTTCACTAATTCTCTTAGACTATGAAAAAAAAAAAAAAAAAAAAAAAAAAAAATATTTTACAAGTGGGTAATAACTCAAGACTTTTAGATTATAATAAATTTAATTGCACTTTTAACATTTAAATCTGTTCTAACACGAATACAGTTTTAATGAATCTGAAAACTATTTACTGTATTTTTCAAAAGAAATCTCATTAAGCAAATATGCAAAATCCTGTTACTAAGAAGAAGTTAAAATTTACTTTCGTTTTTCTTAAAGAAGTGGGCACTCGGTTTTAAAAACGAGCACTAAAATGTTTAAATTTTAAATCAGGTCAGTGAGTTTTATATTCAGTTTTCACATTTTAGATAAGATTATTAATGTACTTTAGTTAGAAGTTACGCCAGATACTGATTCTAAAGTAACTTTAATTAATTAATTAGAATACACATCTCTGCAAAATTTTCAAATATATATCTATATATAATGCTTTTATATTTATTTTAATTACTTTGATGTTCTTTCAAACTGATAAAGAATGAATAGCTATTTCTTCTGTGAATGTTAATGTAAATTAAAATCATCGTCTTTCTGAAAGGTGTAAAAATGTAAGTAACAGATTCCTTTGAAGTTAATGTCTTTTTTTTTTTTTTTTTTTTTTGAAATATTTTAAAACGTGAAAAAACTAATTAAAATTTCAACTTCTGTTTCATATGCATTGCTAGATTTTATAATTAAAAGTTTATAGCCAGCTTTATAAAAATTCTGGCCTTGAATTTAACTCAATATTACTTTTCTATATAACATCTTCTAACCGAATTTAGAGATTTTGTGTTAGGAACATATAACCATTATTTACAGCCAAGTTTTATTTTTTGTTAGAATTTTTTTAATTTCATGATCAATAAATACTTCTTTTCGTTTTTTTTAATCTTGAGAAGTTTAGAAGAGGAGTTGTTTTGGAAACCCTGTGACATATCTTCTACAATCAGGTAGAAATTGTGAAATTTCAGGTCGCATAAATAATATAAAATGCATATGCATCACCTGTAAATTTAATTAAATATTATTTATATACAAAGCTGAAAGTTTGTCGATCTTTCCGGATTTTTAGTTCTCTTTAAAAAGCTATAACCTTTCAACCGATTGCTACGAAAAGTAGTGCAGTGAATGGTCGGTACAATATCTAGCTAATTCTGTATTTTTTCATTCTATCAGACAATTGGTTCAAAAGATATTAAATAGAAACCCCATTTTAACTTTAAAATAATTAAAAGAAAGAATAATTTGATGCGTAAATAAATAAGTAAATATATTTCATTTGATGTCGGAAAAAGGAAAACGCAAACATATTTTCATTTAAATTTATTGTTTATTTGTAGTTTTATTCATTTAAGTTCTCACAATGAGTTCAAATTGTTAGAATTAGGATTTTATTGAGATAGTATACACGTTGTGATTTATGTTACTGCTTTCTTTTTACACTATCAAATTTTTCTCTCAATTTTAACGTTTAAATAATTTTGATACAAAAACTCAACGGTCATATAACTAATTGACATTTGATATGCCATAAAACTGGATGACTGTAATTTTAATTTAATTTAAATTCCATATCATATTTTGCTTTTTCTTCATTCAAAATCTTCATAAGCACTACTTCAATCCGAACAGCCCCAGGTAGATCTGCTAGCTTTCTATAAGTTCTATAGGTTTCAACCAAGCTGAGAGATTTTTGAACTTATCACTTATTACAGTAAATTTTAATTGTTGATAAAGTAGGCTGAAAGTTTACGATTTAAAAAAGAGAAAAAGACTGTTTATATTCTAATCCAAAAATCATGTGATTTATCATGAAGATGTGTTGGAAGTTTTCAGATAGCTAGTGCACAAAAATATCAATGCAAAGTGGTGAAATAAACAGTGAAAATTTTTATTTAATTAATTAAATGTCTGTCAACAGATTTTCCTCAAACATATCTAAGAACCCAATTAACGTTTAAATTTTAATAAAAATTTGTATTAAATGGATACATTCATTTGAAAGCTATGTTGCCTCAGAGACAAACACACACATTTTAAGCTTAAATCCTGGTGATGTTTAATATACAAAAATTGTTCGAACAGCGACATCCTAAACTCAACCCTTCCCCATCCACACGTACACAGATAGACAAAGGCTGGAACCTACCACACCTCTCATTTTTGACCGGGGTCTAAAAAACAAAATACATTCCTGTATAACCTTGCAGTTTTTAGATAATTAAAGCAATCTATGTAATATGAAATTCAGCTTTAATGCTGATTTAATATAGAAAGTAGGATTAATAGCGGTATTACCCATACTCCGTATATCTCAATTTCCTATTGCCTAATAAATCCATAGCTCCTCCCAATTATATTGACTTTTGATCCGGCTCTAGAATCTGCTTTCCTGTTTAGATATTGGGGTAATAATCTGCTTTGTTATTCTGACATGATGGGAGTACGTTTAACGCTATCGAAAGCAGTGTATGCGAATTTTATATATCTTATATTGACGTTTTCAACGTTGATAAAAATTTACATAAAAGCAATCTATTTTAGGCTTAATTTGTAAAATTAAAGAGACAGGGGTAATGAAATAGCCTTTCATGTAGCAGCTGTACAAGTATGTTTTTTGTCAAATTTGCCATCAACGTCGCAAATTTGCCTCAAATGGCAAGATGTTGATGCTTACACAACGTGGTCGGCGAAAAATTAATGGTTTTTGTAATTTAAACTCTGACAACGTGTAAGGAGTTATATTTTTGTTTGTTAAGGAAAATAAATTAATATATATATATATATATACATATATATATATATATATATATATATATATATATATATATATATATATATATTTTTTTTTTTTTTTTTTTTTTTTTTTTTTTTCAATAAAATTTGATTTTTTTTTTTCAGGTGTATGGCTGAAATTTTTTAATAGACACAACTTCTTATTACTTTCTGGTATATTTTATAGAAGAACGCATTGCCTGTTCATTTACGAACACATTATCAAACACAAAACGGCCAGTGTTTTCGTAACAATATGTATATTTTGATGCGTATATAAGGAAGTCATGTGGCGTTCAAATTAGATTTTTAACACTGTATTAAAAACTTTTCCCTGACTTTCTCTAGAAGAACACATTTGCATATTCATTTACGAACAAATTAAACATAAAACTTTCAATGTTTTCGTAACAATATGTATATTTCAGTGCGTATATAAGGAAGTCATGTTGTATTTACACGAGATCTTTAACATTTTATTAAAAAAAAATTCACTGACTTTCTCTAGAAATGAAACGAAGATAAAAAATTGTAACTCTGAATAATATTTCGAAATTTTTTTTATAAAAAGTTCCGATACAATTTAAATTTCTTTTATGCATAGAGGGTAACAAAAAGGTGGAACCGGTTAAATATCTCGAGATATGAAACCCAGATTAAAAAGTAAAAAAATAAATTAATAAATCAATAATAAAATAATAATAGTAATAATATTTTTCAAAAATATATCTGATGACAAAATTAACAATCTCCTATCTTCCTTAGGATGGCAGCCAGGGAGGAAACTTGGGAATTTCAAACAGGAGAATACTCTTGCAATATTTTTTAAGAGGCAATTCAGTAACAGTAAACTTGACCAATCCTTTCATCTTTTTGAGGGTGGAGCAAAGGGGAATATTAAAATATTAAATAAAAATTCCCATTTTTATTGCGATTTAGATGTTATGTGTATGCAAGTCACTTTTTACAGTAATCAACATACTTAACTCATTCGAATAATATGCTATTTTATGATAAAAGGAAATTATACACATTCTAACAATGTAAGTCCGAATTATTTGCATTTCATAAATGATTCTTTTCACGGAAATAATTTATAATGTTTAATTTAACTTATTAGGCACTGTTTTTCATGTTATTAAAAAAAAAAAAAAAAAAAAAAAAAAAAGTCTAGAAGCACCAAATGAAGAGACAGATCACATCATTAAATTTCACCTCTTGTGTTGAGACTACAATAAAAAACTCTAAGCCGTTTGAGCAATTACTTAAAAACTCTGCTGTGTAACAACCACGCGTGTTCCATTACCTCCCTACACATATTATGAACTCTATTTAGAGATGGTTCAGTTTTATGTCTCCTGACTATGCTAAAAGATCCGATATCTAAAAATTTTCCTGTAAGAGCACATTAACAAATACGCTTTTAAAGACGACGTATAAAATGGAGTAAATTTAATGATTTCAAAAAATCGGTAGAGCCGTTTATTGAAATTTCATTTTTAAATTCTTAAAACTGATCTACTTAGTCAAGACGCCTGTTAGTTTTCCTGTTATAATTAAGTAATACATGAAAAGAACAGCAATAAAGGGATTTTTGTAGCAAATTTGAAGAAAATCATTAAAGTCGTTTTTGAGTAACGGTCCCACCATCTATTTCTTCTAAAATTGGCAATCTCTTTCCGGAAACTAGCAATTACATGCGAAAAGATATATGAGAGTAAGTTAAAATGGAGTAAATTTAATGATTTCAAAAAATCGGTAGAGCCGTTTATTGAAATTTCATTTTTAAATTCTTAAAACTGATCTACTTAGTCAAGACGCCTGTTAGTTTTCCTGTTATAATTAAGTAATACATGAAAAGAACAGCAATAAAGGGATTTTTATAGCAAATTTGAAGAAAATCATTAAAGTCGTTTTTGAGTAACGGTCCCACCATCTATTTCTTCTAAAATTGGCAATCTCTTTCCGGAAACTAGCAATTACATGCGAAAAGATTTATAAGAGTAAGTTAATATGGAGTAAATTTAATGATTTCAAAAAATCGGTAGAGCCGTTTATTGAAATTTCATTGGACTTGACCAACAAGTCCAATATTGAACCCCAAAAAAGAAATGTAAATTAAAAAAAAATAAGATGTACCAAGATTATCTCATGATTCAAGCGAATTTCCATTTTGTTCAGTTTTCAAAATTTGGGAAAGCCTAGGATCCACCTTCTTTGCAGAAGATCAAAATTGTGATAGCATGTCTCCTTGCCCTCCTGGAGTGAGTCCCAGACCGGTGACAATTGCTAAATGCGTAGGTTTAGAGTGACGTTTAAAAGCACTGAATTCAATTTTGAAATTGCGAGATTACAGAATTGTGTCCATTACTGGATCTGACCTTAAAAGTCACATGAGCCAGTAGTTGACAGGGATGTCAACTATTGGTCATGATGACATTTTTTGGTACCGGTAGAGGACACCGATAAAAATACTATGTGTTAAAACAAGATTTAAAGAACAGCAAAAGAAAAGAGTTCTGCATACTTATTTTAGTTATATGAAAGCAAAAGGTAGAAGAAATCAGTTAAAAATAAGCAGAGAAAGCAAATAAAATTTCATTTCCTTATACAAAGTGATAAGAAGAAAACTGCAAAATCACAAAAAGTGCAAATTTTTTTAGTTAAACTAACATTATTTTAAAACTAATGGCCGGAATTATTTTTAGTTAAAGGCTTTAACACTAGAGGACTATAACTTACTTCCTGAATATTGGTCTAATCTTCAGAATTATTAGGTAGCTTATTTTTAGAGTTTAAAATTAAAAGTGTCCACTACTAGTACAGGGTCCACTACTGGTGCGTTTAACTTATATAGGTATGAATATGCGTAGGATTTTCATATTAAAAGGGCGAACACTATCAATGTAATTTAAAACTTAAAAAATAAATAAATAAATAAGAGAGAGAGAGAAATAGAGAAATAAAATGGTATTTGGTGTCAAGGAGCTTCTGTAAAAGAATAAGTAATGAAAACTGAGAATGGCACAAAAGAAAAGTTTTGAATGGAAAAAAAAATTAAAGCTGCTGTGTTTGTCTTTTCTTTATGATATCTATGGAGATTTCCATAAAATATTAAAGGTTCTTCTATTTTCAAATATGAAAGGGAAAATATTTCAGTTTTATCAAAGTATTGGTTGTGTGAAACCATGTGAATATAAGAAGAATGGAGATGAAATTTCATAAACGAAATTCAACATTTTATGTAGTACGCAGTATAAGTGTTGTTACTTACATATATTCATATCTTTTTTATAATTCGTTGAAGTAATTGTTTTGTAAAATTTGAAATAAAATTTGTATATAGACAATTCAAAAGATGCGCTCAACTATTTTGTAAATAATAATAAATAAATAAATAAATAATGAAAAATAAAATTTCCGCAAGGCGTGCTATATATTAAAATGCGAACATGCTGTAAATTTCAACTTAAACAACTCTATTTATTGCAGAATTTTTGTTATTTGTTATAGAATGTTTAGCGATGTAAAGCATATTGTTGAATGGAGGCCTCGTCATTTATTTGTGTGCAATCTATGATTAGTGATAGATAAACATCTGACCGCAGCTGATCGCTAATGGTCTATCACACGTTGTCCTTCACGTCATAGCTAAGTTTACGTAAAACAGTTTCAAGATTACCACACTTTCTGGTAAACAAACAACCATCGTAATTCAGAGAATGCATCCATTTCATATTCTCTTTTTATATCTAGAACTTACGCTCAATCCATCTGTTTATGTATACCAGAATGTTTTCTTCTTCACTTGAGTGGAACAATTGCCGACTTGACTCTCTGACGCCATTCGACGTTATGATGACGGTTTTTTAAAATTTAACCTATAGAAGTCTTAATTTAGCCCACAAATAATGGAACATAGCCAATCACAGCGCAGCTTTTCCCCACAAATAGTAGAAGCTCCGTCTCGTTCTAGTCGTCCATCATTATTCTTTATATTGTCATAATGTGTGAAAATAACAGTTTTAAATGTCTGTTTAAAAATGTTAAAATAGAGCACCATTATTTATTACATATCAGTTCATGTTTTTTGACTGTAATTTGCCACCTAGCGGATTTTTTTTTCCCACCAGAATGTTTGATAGTATCCTTTGAAATGTCTATCTACAGAGTTTCGGTTCAAGCCAGATTTTAGCTACAGCTACAGGATGCTCTGAATAGGTCAAGTTTAATTACGATCACCGTGTATATAATAACCGCAATTTTATCTCCAACGTGATTTATGAAAAACACTCCAAATCATATAATGGTTAGATATTGCAATCATTAATCGAAATCTTTGAAATTTATTTACCATATTTTGGGCAAATTATAAAGTTGTGTAAATTATCGGCCAATGGTATGATCTTGGTAATACAATGAAGTGTTTTTTAGTATTATTATTTTTATAAAAGTGTAACAAATTTAGAAAATTGCGTGTCGAAATAAGAAGTATTTTAAAATGAGGTATATTAAACATATTTTATTATTATTATTATTTAATTCTATTTTACTTAATTGAATATATTTTTTGAAATGTTGCATTGAACAGCATAAACTCCAATCAAGTGTAAAATCGTACAAATTAAGAATAAGCAAAAACCTGAAAGAAGAATTTTTGTAAAAAGAAAAAATGTATTAAAAAAAATGTCAAAAAATTTGCATAGCCATTTTATCATACCAAAAATGTGTGCAAATACTGCTTTTGTCATACAAATGTCAACTGTTATTTTCCCAGTTGACATGAAATTTGTTTTAAAAATAAATGTTTGTACTTCATTAACTTTAAATTTAATAATTTGCTTAAAAATTTATACTTAAATTCTCTACCACATACTTTAGTAAAGTAAGGAATCTCGAAAATAATGCTGATTTTGTGATGATTTTTCGAAGCAATATGTTCTTCGGGTTTACCAGAGTAATATATTGTTAAACTTCTATAGACATCATGAACATAATGTGGTTTAAGGGTAAATGCTGGAATTTTTGTGAGGCGTAAATAAATTGATTTTTATTATAATCAGATGTACAATGAATAAGATTAAAAGTTTAAGTACTAGGATTAAATTGGGATCACGAAAGGAAATCTATAGTAAGTCTGTAAGCGGACGAAAGTCTATATTAAACATAAAATCTTTCACTATTATTTTGCATGAAACCTACTAATTAAATATTAAAAAATGCAGAATAACGGAATATTTTATATTAAAATGAAGACAATTATTTTTAGTAACGTTATAATAACACGAGTTATAGAAAATAAAACCTCTCTGTAAGCCTGTATGGCCGTCAGGAAACTTTCTTCTGCATCTATTTTGCTCTAGATTTTATCATTCTATATTTCACCTGTCGGTTTGTATTCATGAATATTTAAAAGCATAGCATTTCACAATGAGGATTTTATATATACAGTTTGATGCAATTTTAATCGAAGATGTTAAGATACAGACATCTTGAAAATTGCACAAAGTAGTGGAAACATTAACCATCGGTGATATGCACCCAAACTGCATCAGCATAATTTTTCATAATGCATGTCTCACATAACTATTTAGTGCATTTATACAGCGTGATTCGTTACTGATGCGGCAAACTTGGAGGATAATTGGCATACATACGATTCAGAATCACACACCAATGCAGGGTCGGAAATGCAATCCTACTGAAATAGGGATGTTAATAGAGGGTATAATTATTAGGAAGTTCATAGTTTACTGTAAATTTTTGACCTTTAACTATTATCTCGCGATCACTGCGTATACATAGTTTTTATCTTAATACTTTTGCAAGTCGCTTTTGACAGTTTTTCTGTGATGACCCTTAACTCTTTAACTCTCGTGTAGGTAAATTCCATGGGATTTGACCACGTCCCCTGTTTCTTGTTTTATCGATATTTTAGAGAACTAGAAAGCATTAATATGTTCCATATTATTTAGAATACATTAAGAAATATCAGGTGAACGAAAACACCTATCATTCATATGCTTATTTTAACACAAATATCTTGAACTCAATAAATATTAGAACCATTTCGGTGTGTCTTTAAACACCATAACATAAAATAATTTAAAAATACGCTATCTCGTTAGGGTTGTATTTCCGATCCTGCATTGCTATGTGATTTCGAATTGTCTTTGTGCTCCCTACATCTCATGTAAATTTGTCGCCCCGGTAGCAAATCGTCCTGCATAACATAGAAGGTGAGCTATAGCCATCCCATACACTAGAAAAGTTGCAGCATAGCAATATCATCTGCCATTTGATATGCACAAAAATTGAATCAACATAGTTTTACATAATATCGCACTCACACATCAAGCTTGGGGCATTTATATAATACAGAAGATGAGATGCTATCTTCACGCAAACGGGATTAAATTTTCGCATACCAGCAGTATTTAGTTCCCCACTGAGAACTAAAAATGGGCATATCGTACTCAAGACATCGAAAACAGGACTCTCTTAAAAGAGAAAAGAAAAAATTGACCAATTTGAGCCATTTTTTACTCATTAATCATATTGAAAAGTAACTTCTAAAGTTGAGTAAATTCCTTTCAAATTCCTGAGCTGCTGTAAGCAAATCAGATTCGACTTATTTAACACAATTTATTACTAAATAAAATTGAATCAAATTTGAGTAAAGCTATTTGAATATTAAAAAAAAAAAAAAAAAAAAAGAACTTTCCTTCCGACGGAATCAAATTGGGGTCGTTTTGATGGAAGGTGTAAGCGCTACCACTGCGCTGGGATTTCTTGTACAGCATAGGTTCTCAATCATTTTCTAATTATGAATGTTTATTTCTTTTATACTGAAAATAGGATTATGTGAACCAATATACCTATTAAAATATTTGTATTGACTTAAAATCAGGAAAAATTATGTTATCTTAAGAAATCCTCTACACGTACAAAGATTTTAGTAGTTTACAAAGAAATTCTATACAAGTTAACACTTTCTAGAAAATAATTAAATTGTTCCACGAAAAGTTGCAGAAGTTCTTGAATAACTATGAGTTATAAATCAGAATATAATGAGTTCAAAATAGGAATAATTAGTTGTCTAGACTATGGGTTTCCTGATGTTAATTTTAATTATAAATAAAACCTCTCATAATTAATTTCTTGAAACTTTTATTAAAGTATTTTAAATGAATAGATAAAAAATGTTAGATAACTTTAGACTTAAATATATTTATTACATTAAACAGATGCATTATTCATTTTCATTATATTTTACGTATTTCTTTTAAAAAATATTTTGTAAAAGCGTTTCACTATTTATTTTCAGTTCTTCATTAATAACGCTTTTGAACTATGAACTTTTGAAAACTGTTTTATCATTTATATAAAAATCGTTTGTCATATTTATCAAAATAATTTTTTAATTTGACATTCCATTTTTTTAATCATCAAATATCCACAGTATCTTTTTCAAATAATACATAAAGCATGGATGGAAAAATTTTCGAACATTTTCCTTGAAATAAACTTGAAATGTGAGATAACTATTACGAAATCAAATACTGACTTTATTTGGATATATATTGGACGAAAGTCGGTGCTTCTATTAATCACCTTTTGTGATTTTTCATATGGCTATGACTTATCATCTGTATTAAATTACACCAAACTCCATATGTAAAATGGTGATTGCAATAAATTATGGTTAATTTTTTCTGCTTTTTAAACAATAAATAACATTGTTACGTATAGGATGGTACAGATAATAGTTTTGTGATGGCCAACACAAACTAGTTTGATTTTATATTAAAATTTAAAACGTGTTAGGACCTTTTGGCCCACTCCATATTTTACAATTTTCTGTAATTTAGCTGTTCAAATTTAATTCTGAAAGTAGAATCAGTAGGTTATTTTAACCCTTTTTTTTACGCAAGAATATTTCTCAAAATTCAGACAAAATAGAAGAAATTTTCTAATTATTATTTTAACATGCTATTCCCTTTTCTTTTCGAAATTTTTTCTTTTGTTTCTATCATTAATACCAAACAAAGTGTTACCAATAAAAACATCTAATGATAGACACATGTCTCAGTTGAAAGAAATTTAAACAAAGCCTATTTACGTACTGTACTGGTTATTATTGTATTAAATTCATAGGTCAAATGTTGTATAAAGTCAAAACAAAATAATTGATATATTACTGCGATTAAACAGGATTATCTCATTAATCTGAAGGTCTAAACTCTGCAATGTTACGTATCGTTGAATAACAGAGGTACGCGATGGAATTTTTTCTTTACACGTTTTTCTGATGCAATTTTGGATGCTGTTCAAAAAGTTCCACCACGTACAGTTATGGTAAAAAAGGGGATTTCTTTGAGATTAAAGCTCCATTTTTGAACTCTCATCTAAGTTATTTACGGTAAAATTTATGTGATGTAAGAAAAGAACACGATGGAGTGTTGACAAGTAAGAAGATTATTACTGGATGCTGCTTAGAGAATCCTCCCCTCAAAGCCCCCAAGCAGTGCACAACAGAACAGCCGTAAATGGAGCTTCGATATAAAGAAACACATTTAAAAGTTAATGTGTGCATAATAACCTATTTTAAGGCGTCTTTACATAAAGAATTTCGTTTGGAGCAGTATGTCCTTCTTGGGACCTTGCGCCATAAAAAGACACCAACAAACCAACCAACCAACCATAAAGAATTTCGATTTTGTTATAAGCTCTGTGTGAATTATTTCAATTTTCATCCTTACTTAGGGAAAATTCCTTAAATGATAGGAAGAAAAGGCAAGCATTTCTGAATCAGCGTATCAAAACACATTAGAGACATCCAGAGAAGTAGAAAAATAAAACAGAAATTGAAAAATACGATTTCGCAGACCGGTGTAATTTGTGTTATGCGAAATAATTTTCATTTTTCATATCCTTTTGTCTATAACGCCAATGTCATTTATAAAAGTAAATCAACACTTCTTTAAAAAATTAAGTAGTGTAATTATTTCTTCTGAAACTCAAGCAGATTTTCAATTAATAAAAATTTATCTTTTTTTTTTATTTTTTTATTTACTATATAAGACAATTTCTAACAGACAACATAACAATAAAACTTTAGATTACATAACTTTGAGAAGAAAGGAGTAAACTTTGATATGAAAGTTTTTCTCCACTATAAAACCCTAGTTATGCAGCGAGCAAATATATATATAAAAAAATGCTCCACTAAAATTTGCAAATCATTGAGGAGAAAAAACAAGATTATTACTACAGCTCCTTTTCTCTAATACTTATATAAGTATTTTGTTTTTATGCATGTATAATTTCAAAATATAATTATTAACACAAAATATATATTTAATAACATGCAATTGTCTAACAAAGTGTTAGAAAACAATTAAGTGAAAAAAAAAAAAAGTAAATAACCCTATTTGAAAATATACTTCCATTACACAAATTAAGCTTAGAGAAATATTAAATTCTGCTTCAAAATGTTTTACTAATAAAAAGTGCAGAAGAACAAATGAAATCTAATAAACACGATATTTTCTGTGTTCCAGCACTAGAGATAAGAGTAAATTTTATAGTGTCAAGTAAAAACTCTTAACGGGGAAAAACAAATTACAAAGAGGAAACTTTCCTTTAGCGTTTTATTCTTTTTTTAAATAAAAGACAAATAAAAGAAAAGTATAATGTATTCGCAGAAATTTGCAAAAAGTTGTGGATTAGAACTTTTTTTTCTTTTTCTGGAATGAGCTTATAAATTCTATTTTTCAACTGATTTTATTAAGCATGAAAAGATATAAATATTTTATAGTCTGGTTAAAAACAGTTAAACACCGTTAAGCATTATCAAAGAACCTGAAAACATAACTGTTAAAAAAGAGAGAGAGAGAGACAGAGAGAGAGAGAGAGAGAGATTTCCTGTCCTGTTAATATACAAATCAAAAAATTTAATAAAAAATGATATCAGTAAAATAAAAAATTGTTAACAATTTCATTACCCGTGATACCAGTTGTAATCAAAACATTTAATCTCTTCTTTCTTACATTTAAAACTCCCACTGATACAAAATGAAAAAAAAAAAAAAAAAAAAAATATGATTCATATATATCTTATTATCGAAAAATATATATTTTAGTTCATTTCATTACTTTTGTTGATGCATGTAAAGATGTTTTACTCTATTCTAACAATAATATAGGAATCCGTTTCCTTTTAGGGCAATTTAAGTGAATTCACTGTTTCAAATATTTTTTTTTTTAATTTTTTACTTTCCGAACACTATATGTGAGGAAAGTATTGTAATCATGTCAAAAATCCGAATTCGAGATTTTGATGTTTCTATACGTTTTGAGGTCCCCTGAGTCCGTTTTCACTATTTTTACGATGATGTATGTATGTGTGTGTGTATGTGTGTATGTGTGTATGTGTGTATGTCTGTGGGTGAACACGCTAGCGTCTAAACGCTTCGTTCGATTAACCTGAAAGTTGGTACGCATATTGTAAGTCACCATAGTACGAACCCTATAGATTTTGGTGAATCTAGCACTTATAGTTTTTTTACAGGGACACAAAGAAAAATTCTTTATCATTATGGCCTATGGGAGCAAAATCTTAAAAGTGCGATAGCATCTAAACGCCTTATTCAATTGAGCAAAAATTTTATACACATATTATAGATCACAAATACTCAATCTGTATAGATTTTAGAGAATCTAGCACTTATAGTTTTTTTACAGGGACACAAAGAAAAATTCTTTATCATTATGCCTATGGGGCCAAATTTTTAAAAATGTGATAGTGTCTAAACGCCTTATTAATCCGAGCAAAAAAATTGTACACATGTTATAGATCACAGTTGAACTAACTGTATAGATTTTGGTGAATCTAGCACTTACAGTTTTTTTACAGGGACACAAAGAAAAATTCTTTATCATTATGGCCTATGGGACTAAATTTTTAAAATTACGATAGCATCTAAACGCCTTATTGAATTGAGCTGAAAATTTATATGAGTATTATAAATCACTGTTGCACTAACTATAAGCATTTTGGTGAATGTAGCATTTATAAGTTTTTACAGGGACACAACGAAAATTTCTTTGTCATTATGATCTATGGGCTCAAAGTTCAGTAGCGGTAAATAAAACAATGTATAATAGATGGAGAAAAATACTCAAACACTCTATTATGGTTTTCTCTCTTTTGTTTGTTTAACAACTACTCTTTCTTTACTTTATCTACAAAACTGTTAATTACTCAATGTTCGGAAAGTCGAGTGGAGTCACTCCAGATTTTTTTTTTATGATTTGTATTTTAATTAATTGCAGAATTTATTTGTTTTATAATTTTGCTATTTTTTATTTATTGAAAAGTTACGATTTTAAATGGCACCAGTGGTTATATTAAGTAACAAATAAACACATTTTAGTTGCTTTGTTAATTATACTAATTTGCACTCTGTTATTACTGCTGTTTAATATATATGCTGTTTAATATGTATGTATGTAATGTATGTATATATACACTCCTGCTCAAAAGTTTAGCAAGATTTGTTAGGGATCAGTTTTTTTTTCAATTTAAAAACTTATCTCTCGATAAATTGTTTTCAAAGACCGGGTATTTATAAAACTGGGTCTTCCTCATTTTTTTCAGTGAAGATTGGTTTAAGAAAGACAATATTTAGGGGGCCGGTAACAAATTAAGCAAAACCAATAATGTTTGTGATCACCCTGTATCGCTAAACGAATGAAATAAGCTGTAACTTTAGGATATGTTAATATAGACCCAGTTCAATTTGTGGATGAATTTGTGTGACGATAGTATATTAAATATCGGAGATATAAGCATTTATTTTAAAACTCAAAAAAAAAAAAAAAAAATCCCCGTATTTTTTATTTATAATATACAGAGTTTTTAACGAAAATTATTCCCACTTTCACATAAGATGGAAAGAAATTTTTAAAACAGTATACTGCAATCGAAATACAGATATCTTAAATATCTCATGAAATGTGAGCATTTTTATGGAAAACGTGTTCACTGCACCTGCGCGAAAAAAAAAAAGAAAATACCCAAGTAGCACTGGAACGTTCTGTGAACGTCTAATAACGGTTTCAATAGTTCAAACACCGTGTTTCGTGTCAAAAGAACGTTCTAAAACACGTTCAGAAATAGTATTATTTAGAACGTTCTGAAAATGTTTGATTTGTACCATCTATAAAACGTACAATTCTAGTTCTATATAGAACGTTCAAGTGTGACACCGTCATAACACGTTCTGTAACAGTGTAATTATAACGAATATGACAAAATGACTTTTTAGTACTATTGGTTGGGAAAATAGGTTAATCATAAAAATTTTTGAGTTCAGTTTTTGATTTTTTTTACACGTTTTGTGGCGTGAGGAATCCGGAAGTCAAAAGGTTGGTATGGTATCTGTTAATGTGTATCGGCTTCGGCACCTATTAGTGTTGATAGCCCGTTAGTTCATGTACACGATATCTCAAGAACAAATGATTGCAGAGAGATCGGACCAGTTTTAAAATATCACTTATGATATTGATAAGAATCTTATTGAGAGATTTGCAACATTCTAATTTAAAAACTTCGTAAGTTATTCGAAATTTATAACTTTTAGCATGAAAGAGAATAGAGCATTTTTTACATTTTCAGTTTAACGTTTTGTTAGCACGTCAGTAAAGAATACTTCTTAATAATCAGTAGCGGTGAGGTGAAAAAAAATTACAAAATTTTAAACTCATGGAAAAATTTTGTGGATTTTGTATTTCAGGAATCAATGTATGGAATTCAACCAAACTTGTTACAATATTAGATCTTGCCCTAAATTGGAGTTTATTTGAATTTCATTTGGGATATATCGTCCGATAGATTGCGGTGCTATGCAATGAAACCCTCCATTTATGGGACGGCTATATCTCAGCTTCTATAGTGTACAAATGCATTAAAATTGATATATTGGCATGTATCATCATAACCTTTGCTAATACAATTTGGATGTATACATTGTCCAACAGGTGGCGTTGCTAATCTGCAATTTAATCATTTTAACGGAAAGGCAATATTTTAACTCTTGTGATTTAACAATAAATTTTGTGATACACTGAAGTTATAAGTGAAATCGATTTTATGTAAAGCTTTACTGGTCCATTTTGGATGCACATCGGCCAACAGGTGGCGTGGCTATGTTGCAATTTAATCTCATAACGGAAACGGAAAATCTCAACTTCTGTGATTTATAAATATTGTAAATTTGGTAAGTGAAATTAATATTACGTAAAACTCTGCAGATTGTCTTTGGGTGCATATCGGAAGACAGGTGGCACTGCCACGTTCCAAAATTTTCCATTCACAGAAAGGCTATCTATCAGCTTCTGTAATATATATACTCACCAAACCTTCTGCGGGACATACATTTGATATATATTATTGATTCAATTTAGATGTATAATGAGTAATAGTCAAACAGTTTTTTTTTATTATTATTATTCATAGGACATTGTTTTTTCCCCTAGGAATAAGTATACATCATCCCTGGGGGATGGGGGAGGGGTGGATAAAAATTTTCACTATGATTATCTTTCAAAAGAATTCGATATCACCCTTAAAACGAATAATTGAAACATCGTTTTCTGATAATTTAAAACAAATTTACCGTTTTTTTTTTTTTTTTTTTTTTTTCATTTGTAATAATAATAATAATAAACCCTTAGAAAAATACATTTTCTAAGATCTTCTATACAGCATAAAAATGATTGTCTTCTGTCATGAAAATCTATGCATTCCCCAGACCCAGAGTTTAGATACAAAAAGCTAATCACGGATGTTATTCAATAAGTAATATAGTGCTTTACGCGAGTTTCAAAGAAAATCACGGGAAAACTCCGAAAACCTAAGTCGACGAGCGTGACCAGAAATCGAAACCAACACTTCCCGTCTGTAAGGTTCGAGAGTAGAACCTCGCGGTCTCTAATACTCATCGGGAAGTTACAGAAATGAGTTTTTTTCTTCTTTTCTTTAAGTTATGGTTCTATTTAAGTTTAAATGTTACTGATAAATTATCAATATTGATCATGTTGTTAAATCATTAATCTGTTTGATTGGTCTTATTTTATTTTATTTATTTTCACTGAATATTTTGTTCAATACTGAAATATACACTAAAACAAGATATGCTTTTCCGTTTAATTCGAGATTATAAAATGGAAAAATAAAGTGATCTCATAAGTTTTTAAAATACTTTATAAAAATTTAAATAATTGTTTAACTCCACTAAATTTTTCCTTAAAATATTGACTATATGTTTTCTACAGCTATAAATTCTTAATAAATTTCTGTTTCAAATGTTGAACTTTGAAACATGATTATTGCGGATGCAAGAAGGGAGAGCAGATGGTAACATCGACATCTGTGGATTGCATTTATTTAATTTTCGCTGACCGTGCAATTGCAAAGTCAAACGCCAGGCGCGGCGCTGGGTCTATTCTGGCCTGTTCCCTTCGTTAGGTCTTGGGAAAGTCGTGTCGTTATGTGAGGCGGTAATTTTAAAACATGTAATCTGATTTGTTCAGTTTTAGCGTTATAAAGACTAGGATAAGCTTTAGAAAAGTTAAAAATGTAATATTTTTAACCTGTAATATTCTCTATGTTCTATTTATTAAAGTCTTATTTTAATATCAATTAAACAATCATTTTCATATCTGCGTAAGTTCTTAAGCCTAACTTTTGGTACTTGAAAGCAGCGATGAATCGCAGAAAAAACTGCTCCTGTTACAGACAACCGCTTAGAAATTATGGATTCATTTTATTAATTTAGTCTTCTGAGATGGAATTTGTTAAAATAACTATTTTTGGTTATTATAATTCTGAATGAAGTATGAAGAAGTCACAAAGACTTTGCAAGATAAGAGCTAATTTTAAGTGAATGCCTTTCCGACTGGTCATTGTGTATTTTAAAATGCTAGTTGGAAGGATGTTTTCTTGAAGAAAATTCTTATGAAAATTCAGAAGGTTCGTAATTCTTTTTTTCTTTTCTTTTTAAATTCTGAAGTATTTATTTAATGTTTATATGATAATATATATACAATCTAGGTTATGCAAATTGCACATTTTTAAAATAATATCCTAAGTTTCACTGACTTACAATTTTAAATATCTCTTTACTGTTATTTATTAAATAAAATATATGAAATTGTTTAACTGCATAATAAAACAAAGATTTAATTCAATTTTACTCCACATCTTTATAAAAAAAAGATATTCTGTTTAAAAAAAAAGGACGATTTACTATATTATTTATTAATACTAATAATATTTACATTTATCAATTATTTAATATGCCGTGATAGCATAATTACATCAAATGAGGTAAAAATTGCGTTGACTCAATTTAAAGAAATTTAAACATTTAAAGAATACCAATTACATTGCCATGTGGAATAAATTTAAATACCTGCAAACATCTTTTTTGTAAACTGCTGCTGTAAACTGAAAATATTTATACACACATGCACTGAAATTTAAAAATATGAAGTATGTTAAATATTTTAGAAAAATATTTTGATTAAAAATATATATATGTATTTAAGTATTTGGAAATTTTTAAAATTTCCTCCTTCTAACTAATTTTTAATTTTTTGTTTCAATTTCTTATTATTATAAATTAACAATATATTCTAAACTCAATTATATATTATTTTAGCGGTGTATTGGTACATTCATTTTTGAAATTATTTTTTATGTTGGAATATTAAAACTTTCTATGAACTTCAGCATTCAAATATATTTATAAACTATCCATGGACTTACAAAGTAGTACCCAGAAATGTTTAGAATATACAGGGTGCAAAGTCGAGAGCAGGCCTTTATTTGCGCAACAATTGGTCTCAGACGTCCTCCAATAAGAAAATGTATTTAAAAAAAATGTAAGAATTCATTATATGACATGTTTAAATTTAAAAAATCAATTTATTAAAACTCACAAAAACTGATAATTTTTATACAATTTTCATGACACTAATAGTGAAAGTTGAGTTCCAACCTAAAAAACCTATATAACACAAAAAGTTTCACTTTTGTGCACCCAAAATTGTCTGAGATAGTTAGTTTCAAAATTTAGGATTATTTCGCATTTTCTCAGGCTTTATTAAAAAGTCAACGAAAAATTCTTTAATAAACCCAGGGAAAATGCAAACAAAGTCCAATTAGGATTTTTAAACCGATCCCATATTGAAGGCCGAAATATGTTAGAAAATCTAAACTTTAAATATCTTGTTCCATTTTGGAAGAATATAAATGAAACTTCTTGTTAGGATGAGTGTCAATTTTTCTAAATATCACTATAGGGATCTGGGACTGTACAAAAATTTAGTTTTTGTAATTTTGAAACAATAGATATTTTAAATTTAAACATGTCATACCGCAAATGCTCATATTTTTTAAAACATTTTGTAACTGAAACTATATGTTTGCGACCAATAGTTGCGGAGATAAAGACATTCTCGTGACTATCTTTGCACCCTGTATTTAAAAAAAAATTAATATATATATGTATAAATGAATTTTTAATCGTAGTTAAAACCAGGCAACCGATATAAGATCTCTGAAACCACATAGAACAATGAGAAGGAAATTACAACAAATTTAAATAACCTGTGGAGACTGATTGTGATTTATTGAAACATTTATTTTTTGTTTAGTGAATTTTATTTTATTTAACTTCAATCTAGTCATACATTTATTCCTAGATTATTCGTTGCAATTTTAATAATTTTGCCGGTGCGTAAAAACGACATGAAACACAAATCAAAAGATACAAACAAGCAACGAGAGAAAAAAAAAAAAAAAAAAAAAAACAGCATTTTTTTTTTTTTTTTTTTAAGGAAAAGCTCAGAACGGTGAAAAAGAAAAAAAAAAAACTCGTCAGTGGTGACCTTTTTCACCATTGAGCACCAATGTACGATTTCGTTCGTTAGCAGCTATAATAGCAAATCGCCAGCGGACACCAAATCGTACAAGAAATTAATTGAAGTTAAAAATGAATAATAAAGTGGAATAAACATAAACTATTAATTCAAGAAATCAGAAAATCAAACAGAAAACAACTATAAAAAACAAACATTACTCACAGGATGATGCATTCGGAATCCCAAGGATTAAAACAAGCAAAATAATTCAAGAGTTTAGTTGTACATAGCAGATAAAGAATGATACAACACAGCAACAGGGATATGAATTACATTTTTTAAAATTCAAATAATGTTTGTGAAAATTTAACATACTTAATTTCAACGTATATGCATGAGAAACTCCATATTCTACGACAGTAATTCCCAAAAATTGTCATAACATCTCTATATACCTTAAAAAGTTCCTTAAATTTTTGCATTTAAAAAAAATTTCTTTTTTTCCCCTAATCTGAAGATAATGGCGTTATAGTATTAATTACGAAACTTTAATAAACACCATAAAAGGCAAGAACTCGCAGCTTCTACAAAAAAAAAAAAAAAAAAAAAAAAAAAAAAACGGCACCGCATTCAACACACTCAACGTGCTCTTGTTTGCAGCTCTCGCGCTTACATTGTTCGCCTGATGAAGGGTTGTGTCATCTTTTAACCCGAAACAATTGTTTCGAGTTCTTACATTTTATGGTGTTTATTCAAAGTTTTGTAATTAATACTATATCTTCATTATCTTCAGATCAGGGTAAAAAAAGAAATGAAAAAAAAAAAAAAAAGAAAAAATTTAAGAAATTTTTTAAGGGATAAAGAGACGTAATGGCACTTTTTTCGGAAAACTGTCATAGAATATAGAATTTTTGATTCATATACGTTAAAATAAAGGAATAGTAAGTATGTTAAAATTTCTCAAACATTATTTGAATAATAAAAAAAAAAGTAGTTTATATTCCTGTTAATATGTTTTGCTTCATTATTCGTCATCAGCTATGTACTTTTTAATAAAAAAAACACCACAAAACTAGCGTTGTAAAAATTATTACTTACAAACTTTGAATAAACACCATAAAATGCAATAAACTCGCAACAATTGTTTCGGGTCGAAAAAACACACGACCCTTCATCAGGCGAATAAAGTAAGCACGAGTGTTGCAGCCAAAGCGGCAACGCAATTGGTGCGTTGCCGCTTTGACTGCAGCACTCGTGCTTACTTTATTCGCCTGATGAAGGGTCGTGTGTTTTTTCGACCCGAAACAATTGTTGCGAGTTTATTGCATTTTATGGTGTTTATTCAAAGTTTGTAAGTAATAATATGTACTTTTTACTTTTAAACGCCCGTACTGTGGTGTTTTTTTTTTTATAATGACGTCACAGATTTTTTTTTTTTTCCTACACTATTTTAGAACGTTTACAGTACGTTTTCTAGAACGTTCTGAAAATGTGTATAACGTTTTGAAAACGTTCTAAAAACGTTTAGAACGTTCTGAGACCGTATACGTAGAACGTCCTCAGAACGTTTCTATAACACCGATGGTAATAGTTACACGTTCATTGAACGTTCTCTGAGCCGTACTATTGTCCTGATTCAAGATGGACAAATAGACGTCTATAACACGTTCAAAGTGAACGTTCTTAGAACGTGTTTGTAGAACAATTTTTGAACGTTCAGAGAACGTTTCGGTGCTGCTTGGGTAATAATAATTATAATAATTACATAGATTGAAACCTGGATGTATTGGGCAACTTTTGCCAAAAGTTCATTCGAATAGAGTAAAAATTAAACAAATTATTCAAAAAAAAAAAAAAAAAAAAAAAAAAAAAGAGCTAGATTTTAGATATTTTTCAAGAGTTGAAATTTCTTAAGGGGTTTTTCACATTCTGCGTTATTAATTTAAAGATCCAATTATTTTTACCACTTAGCAAAAGTCTTCTTTTATTTATTTATTTATTTATTTATTTTTTTTTTATAAACCCTCTTACCATCTTACAAATCTTACAAGGAAACATTCAAAAGGTCGCCTTAAAAAAATATTGAAAAAAAAAATACATGTGATTCTACTCTTCATAACACGAAATAATTATCGGCTGAAATGAATTACAGCGACCACAAAAAAGTATTAAAATTAAGCATATTTGGCGATTTAGCGCTGTTAGGCGTTCAGTTCGCTAGCACCGAGATTGCCGTGTACGAACAGAACCGTGTTTTGTTTCTCAAAATCAATCGCCTAACAATGTGAAATCGCCAAATATGCTTAAATTTGATAATTTTTTGTGGTCGCTGTAATTCGTTTCAGCCGATAATTTTTTCACTTTCTGGTGTTTTAGGAAGAGTTTTTATATATTTTTAATACATATATTTTTTTCAATATTTTTTTAAGCCAATACATTTTGAATGTTTCCTTGTTATTAAATTAACAAAAATATGTTACAGTTACAAGCTTATAAGGGGTTTTTCACAAAAAAAAAAAAAAAAAAAAAACGTTTAGAGCGTGGTTGAAATAATTGGATCTTCAAATTAATTACGCGGCATTTGAAAAACCCTTTAAGAAATTTCAGCTCTTGGAAAATATCTAATAACTAGCGCGTTCTTTTTCGGATAATTTGCTTAATTTGTACTCTATTCAAATGCACTTTTGAGAAAAGTTGTCTAATATATCTAGCTTATATTCTATGAAATATATATATATATATATATATATATATATATATATATATATATTATCTTTCGCACATGCGCAGTGAAAACGTTTTTTATAAAAATAATCATTTTTCATGAGATATTTGAGATACTTGTATTTCAATTGCAGTATATTGTTTTAAAAGTGTTTTTCCAATTTATCTGAAAGTCGAAATAATTTTCGTTAAAAACTCTGTATTTTACAAATAAAAAACATGCTGATTTTTTTTGTAGTTTTAAACTAAATGCTTATATTCTTTAACCACATTTCTTGCGACCATGGAAGCCCCTGCGCAAGTGCGGATTGAACGAGTCCAGTGTTAAAATAGGGGTGACTGAGAGAAAACGAGCGATAAGGGAACACCGAATAACTGGATGTTTGCCAAATAACTATCTCTCGGCCAATTTTGCATCCCTCCAAACTTTTGGACTCGGCCTCACTGCTAGTCGTAGGAAACGTGGTCATACTATATCTCCGTTATTTAATATGCTATCGTTACACAAATTCATCCGCAAATTAAACTGGGTCTGTATTAATTTCATTAGTTTATTTATCAGCCTAATTATCAGCTTTTATTAATTATCAGCTTTTCAGTAGTTTATTTTATCAGCCGAGTTTGTTCACTTAATAATACAGGGTGATCACAAACATAAGTAATTTTGCTCAATTTGTTACCGGGCCCCTAAATGTTATCTTAAATCAATCTTCGCTGAAAATAACGAGGAAGACCCAGTTCTTTAAATACTCAGTGTTTCATCAAGAGATAAGTTTATAAATTGAAAAGAATTGATCGTTTGCAAATCTTGCTAAACTTTTGATCAGGAGTGTATATATGTATATATAACTTTTGGCATATACTTATGACTAAATATAAGATTTATGGTTTAATTGATGAAAAAAAGGGAATGAAAGAGTTAAACATTTATTATTTCTTCTTATCTATACACTGTAGAGAAATTAATGTTCTACGGTCAAATTTTTAAAATTGATTTTTTGCAACATTTACACCTTTTGAGGTCCCACGAATACTAAAATCAAGTGTATAACTGTTGGTCTGTGTATATATGTGTCGGCATTGTCAGTTAACAGCTTAAACCAAGAGTAAATACTAACAGGAATTTAAAATACTGCAATGTCCAAACTCTGTAGTATTTTAAATTTGTAACACTTGGGTATGCTACTTGAAACATTTTATTGAAATTGGCTCATTTACAGAGATGTCCTATAGAATTGCTACCATATGCACCTACTATAAATTACGTCTGTGTAAGAAATTTATCGTAGGTGCAGTTTAATATCTTCAGACTGCACTTACAATGAAATTAACATATACTTTTAAATGCATAAAAGCATGTTTAGAATAGGATATAGTTAGAAATCATCCACCAATCGTTTAAAGCCCCACACAAAATAATTTGGATGCATTAAAATTATAATTGAAAATTGCTGGAAGTGCATTTCAAGTTGTGTTTTTATACTGTGCTAAAATTAAAATATGTTGTGTGTATTTAAATTATGGCCCATATTCAGGTCTATTTAAAATATTTTTATCACAATACAATTTTTTCTTCCAGGCATGTAATTTTTTAATAATACTTAAAATTGTTCTTTTACTATTACTATTATTATTAGTAGTAGTAATAGTAGTAGCATAAATATTAGTTACATTATGTGTTTCGAATGCAGTTTGTATAACTATTTTTAATAGCGTATGGTTCTTTTTTTACCAGGACTCAGCAATCCAAGGAATTTATATAAGTCATAAAAATTCGATACTTACGTATTATCCAGGTTGAGAAGAAATACATATTACAGTACATGTATTTTATTATTCATATTTATGCATATATATATATATATACATAAATATCTATGAATATTGTAAAAGTGATAGTATGAAATATATTATTCTTAGACCACATTTGATGAAACCATGGAAGCATCTGCGCAAGTGCTAACTCAACGAGTCCAATGCTAAAATAGGGGTGACAGTCATCTGACTCAGGGAAAATGAGCAATAACAGAGCGCGGAATTACTGGATGTTTTCCAAATTTCAAACTGTCGGACAAGCTGGCATCTCTCCAACATTTTAGACGCGTCCTCACTGCTAGTTTTCGGAAATGTGGCTGCACTGTATGTTATCTTTTATATTTATATCTGTGCATATAAGTATTCGCAAATTATATGCGGTTAATACGCAAGTACTAAAAATTTAAATATAAATACTGCTGCACTTTATCTTACTTTTTTTTTTTTTAATGAAACAGTAATCTAGCAATAATATTATTTTACATATTCCTTTTATTATGTATTTAATCTATTTGTAATAAGAAATGAATTGTTTGAGACATTTATGATACAATCATCACAGATGATTTAAAGTACAATCGACGTTTTAATTTTTTTTTTTTTTTTTTTACTTTAATTTCAACCATTAGTTAATATATATAAAAACAAACTAGTAATTTTATAGAATAATTAGGTAAAATGTGATATTACTAATATATTACTCACTTTAACTGACTTGGTTAGTTGTTTGATGAAATAACTATAAGTATTCTATGAAATATCTGAAATATACATTTTAACAGTAACAAAAATAATTTTAAAGTAGCTCAGTCATTTTTGCCGCCTGTGAAGAATAAGTTATATTTTCGATAGTTTTTCAAAAACAAAATCTACAAAAAAAAAAAAAAAAAAAAAAAAAAAAAAAATCAGCAGTTTTTTCAAAAGTTAAATCTCATAATTACTTCTCATAATTAGATTATTAATTAACAACTCAGAAGCTATTTATTTCCCCCTTTATAAGGTAATTTAAAATGATTCAAATATCATTTATTCACTTAGTTACATGATTAAATTATAATTTTTATATAAAAGTTTCTTTTTCATTTGTTATCATGTCTCAAGACTGCACATAAGTCAGATTTCTTCTTTCTTCCTTTAGTCCAGTCAAAATAGGAAAAATAGAAAAACAAAAATCGTGTATTTTTGAAATTTTGCATACTCATAGCCCAGTGGGTCCTGAACCACATACTAAAAGTCCCCGCCCGTGGTGGGTGAGCAGGGGCAGGGGGGGGGCATTAAAGGGGGGGCACTTTTCAGTTATTATTAAATATCTTAAAAACTGTCCCATTTAGAGAAAAAATGTCAATTACAAAATTAATCTACATAAAATTTCCTACAAATATGTATAGTACATTTTGTTTGTATGATGAATAGTTTGGAAGATATAGGGTTATAAAATAACACATTTTCTTGAAAAATTCTTTTTTTCAATAGTAAAATCAACTGAAGTGTACAATTAAAAGGGTTCTTGTCAAATATGTTCTAATGTACAAAACAAATATATACATAGGGAATATGCAAGGATAATACAGCATATTTTGAAAGTTTTAAGTAGTTTTAAGGCTAGTATGCGCAAGTAGCGGTTTGAGTAAAAATCCAGATAACGAAGACCCAAAACCGATCAACATTAAAAAAATATCGTGTAGTTTTGAAATTTTGCGTACTCATAGCCAAGAGGGTCCTGAACAACATACTAAAAGTCCCCGCCCGTGGTGGATGAGCGGGTGGCAGGGAGGCATTTAAGGGGGGGGGGGGCACTTTTCAGTTTTTATTAAATATCTTAAAAACTATCGCATTTAGAGAAAAAATGTCAATTACAAAATTAATTTACGTGAAATTTCCTACAAAAATGTATGGTACATTTTGTTTGTATGATCAATATTTTAGAAGATATAGGGGAACGAAATAACACATTTTCTTGAAAAATTCTTTTTTGCAATAGTAAAATCAACTGAAGTGTGTAATTAAATGGGTTCTAGTCAAATATTTTCTAATGTACAAAACAAATATATGTATAGGGAATATGTAAGGATAATACAGCATGTTTTGTACATTTTAAATAATTTTAAGGTTAGTAGGCGCAAGTGGTGGTTTAGGTAAAAATCCAGATAACAAAGACCCAAAACCGATCTACATTAAAAAAAAAAAAAAAAATCGTGTAGCTTTCAAATTGAGCACAGTTATAAAGTTAAGTGTCCTGAACAACATACTAAAAGTCCCCAACCATGGGGGGTGAGTGGGGAGCAGGGGGACATTTAAAGGGGGCACATTTCAGTTTTTATTACGTATATTAAAAACTATCGCATTTAGAGAAAAAATGTAAATTACAAAATTAAACTACGTAAAATTTCCCATGAAAATGCCTATTACAATTGTTAGTATGATCAGTAGTTAAGAAAATATAAAGGTTGCTTTGTATCTTACGGATATCTTACAGAAAAGTGCAGTTTTTCGATTTGTATATTTTGACTTAGACTCTTTAAACTTGGCGCATTGCGCGCGCACATGCACATATAGATATCTATTTGTATGAGTAGAAAATATTTAACCCGAATCCTTTTAATTACGAACTATAGTTTATGTTACTATTGTAAAATTAAATTTAAAAAAACACAAAATAGATTTGCCTATAAAACGAGTAGTTATGATTTCAAAGACTGATTTTATATGACAATTTTTCAGTTTTATAGTTGACATAGTTTCAGAATATTTCCTTTGCGGTGTTTTAAATTTCTGAAAATTAATTATTTTTAATTATAAAAAAGTTTTTTTATTAATCAAAAGCATTTCTCTTGCACTGCCTGAAATGACTCCGCAGAAAAAAAAAAAAATGTTAAAATGAAATGACTACAAGTATAAAGACAAACAAAGGCTTCAAATTTATAACACCCCTCTTTTAAGTCAGGGATTAAAAAGCAATTTTACGTTAACCACAACTTGTGCCTACTAACCTTAAAATTATTTAAAATGTACAAAACATGCTGTATTATCCTTACATATACCCTATGCATATATTTCTTTTGTGCATTAGAAAATATTTAACCAGAACCCTTTTAATTTACACATTTTAGTTGATTTTACTATAGCAAAAAAAAAAAAAAAAAAAAAAAAAAATTCAAGAAAATGTGTTATTTCGTTCCCCTATATCTTCTAAACTTTTGATCATACAAACAAAATGTAAGGTGCATTTTTGTAGGAAATTTCACGTAGATTAATTTTGTAATTGACATTTTTTCTCTAAATGCGATAGTTTTCAATATACGTAATAAAAGCTGAAATGTGCTCCCTTTAAATGCCCCCCTGCCCCCTGCTCACCCCCCCCCATGGTTGGGGACTTTTAGTATGTTTTTCGGGACACTTAACTTTATAACTGTGCTCAATTTCAAAGCTACACGATTTTTTTTTAACGTTGATCGGTTTTGGGTCTTCGTTATCTGGATTTTTACCTACACCACCACTTGCGCCTACTAACCTTAAAATTATTTAAAATGTACAAAACATGCTGTATTATCCTTACATATTCCCTATGCATATAATTGTTTTGTACATTAGAAAATATTTGACTAGAACCCATTTAATTACACACTTCAGTTGATTTTACTATTGCAAAAAAGAATTTTTCAAGAAAATGTGTTATTTCGTTCCCCTATATCTTCTAAAATATTGATCATACAAACAAAATGTACCATACATTTTTGTAGGAAATTTCACGTAAATTAATTTTGTAATTGACATTTTTTCTCTAAATGCGATAGTTTTTAAGATATTTAATAAAAACTGAAAAGTGCCCCCCCCCCCTTAAATGCCTCCCTGCCACCCGCTCATCCACCACGGGCGGGGACTTTTAGTATGTTGTTCAGGACCCTCTTGGCTATGAGTACGCAAAATTTCAAAACTACACGATATTTTTTTAATGTTGATCGGTTTTGGGTCTTCGTTATCTGGATTTTTACTCAAACCGCTACTTGCGCATACTAGCCTTAAAACTACTTAAAACTTTCAAAACATGCTGTATTATCCTTGCTGTATTCTCTATGTATATATTTGTTTTGTACATTAGAAAATATTTGACAAGAACCCTTTTAATTGCACACTTCAGTTGATTTTACTATTGAAAAAAAGAATTTTTCAAGAAAATGTGTTATTTTATCCCCCTATATCTTCTAAACTGTTGATCATACAAACAAAATGTAATGTACATTTTTGTAGGAAATTTTACGTAGATTAATTTTATAATTGACATTTTTTCTCTAAATGGGATAGTTTTTAAGATATTCAATAAAAACTGAAAAGTGTCCCCCTTAAATGCCCCCTCTGCCCCCCACTCCCCCTCCACGGGCGGGGACTTCTAGTCAGGACCCTCTCTAGTCAGGACCTACTTAAGGACTCTCTCGGCTATGAGTATGCAAAATTTCAAAACTACACGATTTTTTTTTCTATTCGTCAAATTTTGGCCTTCGTTGCCTTGACTACTTCCCAAGTTATCAGTTTTGCCAAAATTAGGGACTTTTCAATATCTACAACAAATTTTTAATTGTAACGGTTGCCTAATCAATTCGACGATTAATCTTCTATTATGTATATGAAATACCATTCGCCAAAATTATTTGGGGTAATTGAATAAAAAAATCTTTAAATTTGGTGATTTTTATAGCTTCATGTTTAAAGGATATCTTATTAAAAAAAAAAAAAAAAATGGGAGGGGATTTCGAATTCCTTATTTGAATATCACTTTTTGTCTATGTCGCCTTTTAGTTTAGTGATAAATTAAAATAATAATAATGATAATAATGATAATAATAATAAATTTAATTATTTATTTTAGAAATTGAAAATTAGACTCCTATGTTTACTTGATGAAATTAAATGTTTATTATTTTTATTTTATTTTTTAATTACTCACTAACCTAAAAGCGACACATTACACAAATCGACGTGTGAAATTTTGATTTTATAGTTTTGGCTGGTGTTTATGTTTTTGGTGTGCTGAAACCGAAAATGAAGCCAGTTTTTCACTATCACGTATAGATTTTTGTCAATACAGGGTACCTACCTATACAATTTCTTCCATTATTCTCCCACCAATATAATTATAGGATGAGTTTTATAGTATGTTTACATGATTAATTAATAATGGATACCTATTGTTGTAATAATACAGCACTAGTGCCAACCAAACAACCAACCTATTGTTATGATGTTAAATGTAAGAAATTGTGTCGGTAAACACCCTGTATTGACAAAAAACTACACGTGATTGAGAAAAATAGGCTTCATTTTCGGTTTCAGCACATCAAAAAACATAAAGAGCAGCTAAAATCATCAAATCAAATTTTGTCAGGTTCATTTTTGTAGAGCTACGTTATTTGGGTAATAATGAAAAACATCATTTGAAATACTCCATTATATGAGATATACTTAAAATACAAGACAACAGAAAAGGGAGTGGTACTAACAATCCACCGGATTAGGTTAACAGCTCTGTAATAATAATAATATTAATAATAAGAGGAAGAAGAAAGACAGAAACTGAACAAAATTAAGTTAAATTCCATGAATATTTCTCTATTAAAGCCTACATTATATTGTATAGAATAACCAGATCATTAATTCGTCTCCTTTTCCAATGCTTATCTAAGCATAAGATATTTAAATCATTAATTGCATGCGATTCTCTAACAAAGTGTTAGAAAAAAAAATAATAATTGAAAATAAATAAATGAAATAAATAATCATTTTGTAAGATATTTCCAGCATCTCAAATTAAGGGTAAAGAAATATTAAATTCTACCTCAAAATGTTTCACTGGCAAAAAGTGCAGAAGAACAAACAAAATCTAATCAACACAATATTTTCTATGTTACGACACTGGAGATAAGAGAAAATTTTATAGTGTCAAGTAAAAGCTGTTAACAGGGTAAAACAAATAACAAGGAAGAAACTTTTCCTTTACTTCTTTATTTTATTTATTTTTTTCTTTTTAATCAAAGACAAACAAAAAGAAAGTAAAACGCGTTCTTAATAGTTTTCAAACAATTTTAGATTAGATTTCTTTTTCCCACGATCTTGTTTATTTTTAATGTAAAAATAAATTTCCGTATTTATTTTAATCATGTTATTAAACATCCATAAAAATATACCTGTATTACTATGTGGTTGTAAATATTTAAGCACCGTTAAGCATAACTGAAAAAAGCTTTAAATATAATTGGCTCAAAAATAGAGATTTTTATGTTTTAAGGCATTCGTATTAATGAAATGATCAAAAATTTAATATCGACGATTTCGATAAAATAATAATAATAATAATAATAAATATTAAACAACTGTTTTTTAACAAAGCAAAGAATATTGCTACTTTTTTTGTGTGTTATTGTTTAAAATACTTAGTTTAATTTTTTTGATGGATAAACAAAAAATAAAAATAAAATATGTAAGAAATCTAAATAATACAAAAATAAATATGCACTTAATTATGAAAAGTTATGTCAGAATATTCAATGTTCTAAAAGATATATTATAAAAATCTTATACTCACGTGTTCTTTACATATAAAGTTTTTTCCTACTAATGCGAAATAAACTAAATAATTTTTCTTATTTTTTTTCTGTTTGAAATGGTTTTTTGATACTATCTTTGCAGAAATATTTCTATGAAAAGCATCTTCTTTAAAAAGAAGTGTGTGGGAATGCAACCGTGCACCAAGCAACAAACTAAAATGTACTTTGTTTAATATTTAAATACTTTTAACTATTGAAAATGAAAAGTCACTTTAATGATACAATATATTCTTAAAATTTCTGTATATTTCTCGGTTATAGATAAGTAGGATTATCCTTTCCTCTTTTCTCTCCAATTTCTCGCCAATTTAGCAATCTCTGGAAGCTATTTGAATAAAATTATATTGGAATAGATCATGATTTGTGCAAAACCGTGCAGTCTTGTAGTAAAAAAAAAAAAAAAAAAAAAAAAAAAAAAATTATATTTGGATTTCTTACTTTAACACAATTTAAATAATACATTTTAAAGAAGAAGGCCGAATAAATGGCTACCATGGATAACAAGGTTTTTCACAATTCTCTACAAATGTATTACCAAAAAGATGATAATGTGATTAATTCTAAGTGCAACAGGAATCAAGCTTTTCGTGTGAGTGCTAGCTATGCAAAGTGTAACGTGAAGTATTTTCGTGATTCATGTAAAGAAAGTGTTACTGACATTTTTGAAAAGCGATCTGTTCCTTGTATTATTCATGTGGTGTCATTTGAAGTTAACAATTTAAAACAAGCCTCGTCTTCAAGTGATTTGCAAGATTTTTTGCTGTTTTTTATAATAGAATTTGCTTCTTTTTGAATGGATATATCTGATAAAGTTTAAAGCGTTTTAAGACATATTTGGTCAGAATTCTGAAATAAATGAGATTTTTAAAAACAAGCCTTTCGTGTACTATTGTGTAAATGACTTTGACTTTTCTCTCCGTCCTGCAACATAAACAAATAATTAATGAGGTTAAATGAAGTAATTATGCTTCGGTAGTTCTCATAATATCAACTCAACCGGTTGGAAGAAGTTTGAAGATTAATTAAGTTTTGGAAAATAAGAAGAAAAATTGACCAAAATTATTTGTCAATGGCCTAGAAAAAATTTCAACTTAAAGATTAAAAAAACAATACATAGAAAGGAAGCAGTATGATTGTCCCGATTAAGTCCTAATACTTTCTGGGGCCGTGGTAGGCCACCAGTAGAGCGTCGGGCTTGTAATTGGAAGATTGCGGATTCGGTACTCGAGCTGGCCAAAGACCGTCGTGTACACTAATGGTGGCTGATGTAGGTAAAATCTATCGTGGCCGCAATGTCCTCCATTTTTCCATCAAAAATTATACATCTAGGTATCACCGAAGCGGGAGATCCATCCCTTCCGTGGAGGATCAAAATTGTGATGGTATGTCTCCGGACCACCTTTAGACGTGAGTCCCAGACCATCACCAATTGCTCATTGCACTACACTAGTGCTAAGTAAATCCCATCCAACCATCCAACCAACCTAATACTTTCTGTGAAAGAAAGAAATGATTTTTTGACCCATTTAAATTTTCAGTTTCTTCATACACGCAATCTGATAACGAAGATTCAAACTTTTTCTCCTTCCACGTTAAAGTTTTTAAAGGTAATTTTGAAATTATGTGTGCCTTGAGGGATATGTTGTATTTGAATTTTTTGGTAGGTTAAGAAAGGAACTAATTTTGCAGGATTCACTTTGATGACTCGGATATTGCGAGTATTTCCTCTAAGTCAAATAAAATTTCGGATAATTGACTTTTAATTATTTATCGTTATATTTGTGGATTAAGAACTAAACATTTGATTCTTTTTAGTTGTGTGATTTCACCAAACTATGATATTATTTGTACAATTGAAACATGATTTTGTAGTGATAATGAATACTCAGATTTATTTGATGATAGATTTATTGTTTTTAGAAAAGACCGCGATTCTTCATAATTTATACAATTGATTATACATAATTATTATCGTGATTGTATATATGATTTATATATCTCCTAATTTAACTTAATGATGTGTAAGTAAACTATTTTGTAATTCTATTAGTTCAATCTATTTTTACTATTTTAAAATTCTTATCAAAATGTTTTTCTTTGTGGTAATTTTAATTTTTCTATAATTTATGATCTTGTTAATGGTGATTGTTTGGACTCTAGTGTGAGAAAGTTGCTTAACTTTATTCAACAGTTTAATATTACAATATTAAACTGATAAAGTTAAACAAGCAAACTGATATAACAAATTAACGTAATAATTGTTAAACGTATTTGAAATAACAAATATTTAGATTTCATTTTATCTGATACTAATTATTGTAATTTTTCTGTTTTACATAGCAATAAAATTTTAGTTTCTGGTGATAAATATCATTCCACACTGTTTATCGTTATCAGTTTTGTGCCCGCCATGTTAATAATCATTGTTTTAAAATTGATATGTATGACTTTAAAATAACTTGTTTTATAAACTTGTGATACCTGAGAGCTAAAGTTGACTCAATATTTTGAATATTTTTAATGGTATAAACTCTGCAATTTCTTGCTTTCATAATTGTTTAAACGTAGTATTTAATAAAATTTTGCCTGTGAAAATTTTTATAAAAAAAATTCATTTTTTGGTAATGAAATGAAATTAAAAAGTTTATCAAAAATAAAAGTAAAATTCGTAAGATAGCACTAAAAAGTGGGCATCCGACTACTTTTTGAAGAACAAGAGCAGCATTAATACGGACTTATAGAAAGTATTATTTCTGAACCAAACAAATTCTATTTAAAGGTTATAGAACCCTACTAGATTACAAAGAGTATTATTTCTGAACCAAACACTTTTTAGTCAGACAAAATTTACGCACTATTTACTTTACAAAAGGTATTAATGCAATTCCCAGTATACGTTTTCATCTTACCTGCATAATATGTTTGATATACCCAATCTTAAATAGCGACGTGATTTTTTAATTTAATTTAATTTAATTTAATTTAATTATTTTGTGTGTATTTTTTTTTTTTTTACAAAATTATTAATAATATAATTGATTGCATTCTTACATACTATATATCGTAGTTACACATGAATACATAATTGTATACAGTTTGCTGTATTTAGTAGAACTTTAAGAAACTTACTTGTTAATGTTTTTATCAAGTTTAATTTCATAGACGAATTTTTGGTACTTAAATTTTACAAAATCTTTAATAAGTTTCCTGGGAATTTGAATATTTTAATATGTCTTTTACTGTTTTTAAGACCAAGTGTATCCAACTTTTAAATTCAGAAAATATAATTTAGATAATGTATTTGTGCTTTGTTTTACTTTCATGCAATACTGTAAATAGGAATTTTCTGTAGTGTGCATTTTTATTAAATAAATGCACAAATGTGATAAATAGATAAATAAATAATAGTAATATTATTAATAAGAGGAAAATCCAACAATGACAGAAATAGAACCATAATTTTTGGCACCATGTTGCCGTGCTCTATCGCTGATATAATCAAATAGGCATTTGACCGGTGCTACTGTTTCGCTAGAAAGTTACGTCAAGTACTTCTGTTCGATTCCTGGCATGTTTTTTTTTTTTTTTTCTAAAAATCCTTCGGACTTTCTCTCTAAATACTCCAGTTAATTACATTAAGTCGAATTTATAAATACTAATTATTGATTCAGATCCACAATGTTGATACTTAAAAAGGTTTTTAAAGTAAGTTTGTCTTAAACGTTTCGTTACAAAAAAATCATGTTAAAGTAAGTTCATGTTGCTTCTTTATTTGCGGAACTAATGAAAATTTCCAAGGAAAATGAGGTAATAGTGTTTTAATTCAGTGGTAGATTTGAAAAGCATTACATAGAAAAAATATTCAATGAAAAAAAAAAAAAAAAAAAAATCAACCAAATGTTATGTCGATATATTTATATCGACTATATATACTATTTATATCGACTATTATAGCCTTGACAATTTTTTTTTTTTTAGAACCTAAATTATTTTGTTATTTAAACCAAACAGTTTTGTTGTTTTAATCAAACAATTTTATTAACACTTGTTAAAATGCACAAAATTATTTTGTTTGTTCAGTACATTGTCCACTCAGTAGGTGTTTATGCAGATGTCTATAACATAGCTGATCAAAATATCCAGTGACAATTATTCTTTATTCAAAAATATTCTTTTGGTTAATCAAAACCAGTTCATTTGGATAACTGAACAAAATTATTTTTTAAAAAAATTACAAAAAACAATTAAAAAACAAGTCAACGGAAATATTTTTGGGATTTTCAATATATATATAAATATATATATCTAAGATAAAGTTTAAATATAGGATGGAGTAAAACTTGAATTATTAAATATATAGAACTAGAACAGAGTTGGGGGCAGCGTTTCTAGCCCCCAACAGAAAAGTTGGGGGCTAGAAACGTGTTATTTGGTTAAATTACCAGCGTTTCGTCAAAAACTTCTCACTTTCCTTTCTCTACATGGGGGAGCTCACCTGATGAAGGCCCTCATGTGTTCTGGGATTAATTTTTCATTTGGCTTTAATTATTTTGCTTATATATATATATATATATATATATATATATATTGCAGTATTTCTGCTATGTTAAGGAACCAGCTTCGATTCTTGACCTAGTCATTTTTCTTTGCAATCAGGCTTCTCTAACTACGCTTATTTAGTTTATAAAAAAGGTTCAACGCAGAAATTTATCTAACTGAGGTAATTACAAGGATACCTAAAACAGACCAGATTGAATGCGCGTGGCTGTTCCTAGGCGTAGTAAAGAGTCCTCTTACTACGTGGATCTATAAAGACCTTCCCAAATCAGTTGCCCAAACGGCTGGAGGTAAATTTTGATCGTAGTATTGATTTTATCAATTGATTCTCGCTTGCCGTCTGCAAAATCAATTTGAAGGAACAAAGATTGTGTTTCAAATTTTGCTTCTTACTTGAAAAATCGGCAACCAAAGATTACCAAATGCTTCAACAGGCTTTCAAGATGGATACAAGAAACCGCACACTAGTGTTTGAGGGATTTGGGTGCTTTAAACGTGATGAGATAAGTTGTTGAAGACCATGCTCGTTTTGGGTGGCCTTTATCATTTCAAAATCACGAAGACATTAAGAAAAAACTACCCAAAATAAACGAGGATTGCTCTTTTATGATCGACGAAATTTTCGAATAGACAGGACTGAGTTAAAGTTCGTACAAGCAGATTTTGATTCAAGATTTGTAAGTGAGTTACAACCTCCGAACACACGGCTCAGTTTGTGAACCGTTGTTTGAACTCTTAGGGGCTGGCTAACGTTTCCCACCTTCCGTATTTATCAGACATAACCCCATGTGACTTCTTTCTATTTCCGAGAATTAAATAATCTAAAACAAAAGCATTTTGATGATGTGGATGATGTAAAAAGATCTTAGCAGCAGACACTAGATAATACCAGACTTCCAGAGGTGCTTCAAACTGTGGGAAAGAAGGCTGGACAAGTGCATCGATTACAGTGGAGAATACTTTGGAATAATTTTGTAACTGGAATAATTTTGTACAAAACTTAATAAATATATTTTATTTCAAACAAATGGTTTTTTTTATCATGGAGGTGGGGAGGGGGGGGGAGTGGTGATCGTATTTATGAACATTTTGAACGATTGTAGATTCTGGAGGGGTTTTACATATTATATAGCAGACAAACAAATTAATATCTTCTTAACAGTTCGTTTCATTTGCATTAGCATTGTTACCATGCCTTATATTTATTCAAAGAGAAAGAGGATTCTATAAAACATTGATGCCTATAAAATTTTTCGTGATAAAAAATCCTGATAAAAATCTGTTTGTATTTTGACAGACTGAATACATTTTTCAGAGTTGTTGTATGCTTGCGAAAGTATTCACTAGAAAAAAATATATATATGCAGCGGGGTATTAAAGTTTACTAAACTTTGTCAACAGGAAAGCTTTCTGAAAAGCTTAATAAATTCAGTTAAAAATAATCAAATGAAATGGAGATAAAATAATAATAATAATTAAAATGTTTATTGCCGATTGCAGGACTTTTTAGCGCTTCCTTAATTGAATACCGCTTATTCTTATGTAGAAATATCTGCATTATTCAATCTATGAAAAGCACTTCAAACGGTTACTGAAGTTTACTATATAAAAAAGTGTCATTCAATTAAGGGACCACCTAAAGCCCTGCGATTATATAAAACAGCACTTAACAAAGCAATGCTTTTAGAGGATTACGATTAAATATTGTAAAAATATTTTTTATTTATTTTTATTTTTATTAATTTATTTATTACGCGCGCAAAAAAAAAAAAAAAAAAAAAAAAAAAAAGCCTTAATTAATTTTATTTATTCTTTCAAAATCCAAATATATTAATATTTTAAATATAAAAAAATATGTGTGTTTTGATACTAATCTATAATAAATGACTTAATCCATGGAATATTTAAGAAAAGTCAAATGGCAACAAAACAAGGTTTTTTTTATTACATAACATACAATCAAACAATTAAGATCACAAATGGCAACATAGTAGGTATCTTTACTGTGAAAGATACCAAAATTAAATAAATAAGTAAGGAAAATGGCAACAAAACAAGGATCTATATAGTATAAATTATCACTGAACGAATAAGGATTATGCACATGGTAACGAAACAGACATGTATATGTAAGATTTTACACAATATATAAGAAGAACAAAAGAGGTTGTAAAGAAGTTTTTTTTTTTTTTTTTTTTTTTTTTTTACAATGTACACCGTAAATCAAACAAGAACATTAATGATAACAAAACAGGGACACACAGATATACATTGTATAGCATACCTTTGTACAATTGTACAACTTCATTTGTAGCATAAAATTATAGATATATTAAACGTTTGAACTCACAACGTTTAACGAAACATGCATACTTTGTTACATAGTTTATTCACAGTCTTGTATTAATTATCATGGATTGTTATTCTACATTTACGAAAATCTCAAAATATCATTAAATCTGAGATATCATCTAATCTTAGATGCTAGTAATTATCAATAATTTTTTTCCTGTTTTTTAAATTCAAAATCAATAAAATTGAAACAGATGCCGAATGAGAGTTTTTAAAAGAGAGAAAGAGAGAGATGGAAAAAATGAAGCACATTCGTGTGATAATTAAATTTCCCTATGTTCTAGTTCAAGTACCAATCGTTACTGATGTAAAGCTCTAATGAACTTTGATCTTAACTGATAAAAATATTGCAATTCTAATGAATATAAATTACGGAACTTTTTGTAGTTCAATTTGTAATAAGAACAATGGTAATAATTCAGCAGAAAATGATGTTTAATGAAGAGGTTCTAACATCAGAAATTTATGTAAATGAGCAATTTTTTTTTCTTAAAGTTTATAACACATTTTTTAAATGAGATATAAGTTTTATATTTTTTCTTTTAAAAAACTGGAAAACGAACAAATGTATATACTATGCATTTGAATTTAAAGATTATATTACATGCAGTACGAAATTTTGTAAAATAATATCAAAATACTGTTCATGCTATTTGACTCTTGCCAATTTTTCTTAGAGTCAAATAGTATGATTTCTTTAGAGACTCTTGCCAATTTTCCTTTCTTGCTCTTTTTTTTTTTTTTTTTTTTGCCATTTTTTTAGAACAACTGATATTATATGTAAAATATTGTATAATAAAAGTATAGAAAAATATAATAAAATGATTGTAATCCTTCCAATTTCAACAGTGCACCGATATTTAAATATCCATAATAATTTCTACAAGACTGCGTTCACATAAATAAAACACATAATCACATGCAAAAGTTGTTAGTATTGTCTCTGCTTGTTAGTTTGTGCTGATGCAGTGCACACTCTAACAAAATAACTGAAACTAGTGTATCACTACTCAAGAGATATGACTCCATCGCCACTGACAACCACGTCTAAAAAAGCGCAGCTAACGATTGCTTGTAAAAAAAAAAAAAAAAAAATCGTACCTAAAATCCATATTTTCTAATACTAATACTTTTTTTTTTTTTTTTTGAATAAAATACTTATGATTGGTGGCCAGATATTGATAACTTTTGCATTCATAATGTATAAATTGTTTATAGATCTTTCACTTTACAAAATGTTTTTAAATTAAATTTTTTTAACACGCTTTTATTAGCTTCACCTGTATGTATGTTTGTATGTATGTTTGTTTGAATGTTTGTAACCGCTCTGGGAGCAAACAAAAAATCTATATTGTAAAAAAAGACTTTCACTACGTGAACGCCGTGGCTGTGAGGTAAAGATCCGCGCTACGAACCTAAAGGTCTAGCGTTCGAGCCCAGTCATGGGAGATTTTTTAAAAATGGTTTTTGTTTAGCTCTAAATTATTTTAATTAAAGATTTAAATGTATGTAAATATTATGGTGTGTCACTCACACGATTTTCTCTTACCCTGCATTTTAATACTAAGATAGATATTTTGTGCTTTTTAGTTCACATTTCTATAAAAGCGTGTTCTTTAATTTTTTAAAACTATAATATTATATAGTAAATCACTGTAAATTGGTAACAATTACGTAATTCAAATGATAAACTCAAAATTACTTAAACTATAAAAATATTTCTATATAGTTTGTAGAAGAGTTCTTAAAAATTCACTCACTTACAGTAATATTTTCATTACCTTCAAAAGTTCTTTAGAAAAAGTAGCTCTGGAGATTACGTAAGATTATGGATTAAGTAAAAGTAAATAAATAAATATAACCTTTTCTAAGTTTAAATAACAAAATATTAGTTTAAAAGATTTTGGCTTGTTCCTTTTTTAAGTATTTCTAATAACAATAAAAGATTTAAATACTATGCCATTTTTTGTACCTGTAACTTTTATACTGGGAAATAATGCAACAATTTTTTGCAAAATTCGAAATAAAATTTTAAAAAGAGAAAAAATATATATACAGTGATATATAAAGCATTCATTAGTGGCTGGTGAACATTTAACGATACTGCTTTGCATATATAGAATTTTTTTAATTGTTATTTTTGTTATCTAACGCAATAAGTGCCTTTTTATTCAAACTTATCATTCTATCTCTTTAATATCTCTTGCAATTTGCTAAAAAAAAAAAAATCTTTGGTAACAAGAAGATAATTAATGAAACGAAATAAATAATGAAACTTATTGTTTTGTATTTTTATTGACAATGAATTTTTTTCTTTTTCTACCATAGTTTAATCCCAGACATAACTACTATACGACAGACAAAAAGTTTAATATACGTAAGTGAATTCACAACGTTACAGACAAGTTATAGATAAGGTGAGCCATAACTACCTACAAGAGGCAGAAGAACAATTCTTATTTGAAATTAAATCTCACCCTTACATCGCTTCAGTTTATTTATTTATTTTTATTTATTTAATTAAGTAATTATTTTTTTGTTGTTTATATTTCCAGTATTTTCTCACTGTAATTATTATTATTAATAATAATTTCACACATTTGTGATTGTACGTTTTTTTTTTTTTTTTTTTTTTTTTTTTTGTCTTTTCTTCCCATGCTATTTTTATTACTCCAGGGTCGGTGCTTTCCAGCAAATGCCAAGGTGAACGGTATCATTGTTAAAAATAACATTAATTCGTTGACATTTAAGCATTAAAAATATTTTTCCAAATTTAAATTATTGCGAAATTAAACTTAGAGTTTATTTCAAAAATAGTTTTATACCTATTATTGAAATGCATTATGCAAGCCTTTAAAGTCGTCAATATCTGGCTCTTTTAATGCCAAATGAGCATGATTAATACATGAAATAGATTTGATTCACATGAGCCTAGCATTCATTTTATAATTTAAATTCATACCATAAATATAAATTATAAAATTTCACAATTAAATTTAAAAAAAAAAAAAAAAAATTGGAGTTTAAAGTAATTAACAGTTTAAATCGTTTTTAAAATTACAAATTAACATTTTTTTTTTTTTTTTTTTTAATGTATATCATTTCTCGTATTGAATGAGTATTCTGACTTTCAGTACCTTACTTAGAGAGGGAAATGTTCGATAAAAATAATATAAGCATAATATAAATAATTTTTAATTAAAAGTTTATCTTTAATTATTAAAGCTGTGTGGTAAACACTAACAAGGAAACATTCTAAAGATGCCGTTTTCAAAAAATATTGAATGAAATATATGTGATTCTACTCTTCATAAAACACCAGCAAGTGAAAAAATTATCGGCTGAAATGAATTACAGCGACCGCAAAAAATTACCAAAATCAAGCATTTTTGACGATTTAGCGCTGTCAGGCGATAAGTTCGCTAGCACCGAGATTGCCGTGTACGAACAGAACCGTGTTTTGCTTCTCCGCCAAGTACTCAAAATCAATCGCCTAACAGTGTGAAATCGCCAAATATGCTTAATTTTGATAATTTTTTATGGTCGCTGTAATTCATTTCAGCCGATAATTTTTTCACTTTATGAAGAGTAGAATCACATATATTTTTTTTTCAATATTTTTTGAACACGACACCTTTTGAATGTTTCCTTGTAAGAATTGCCTCCTAGAGTTGTAAATCACGACACAAGCAAATTCAAACGAAATGTGACGAGCCGTGTCGTGTATCATGCAGTGATTAGCGATCATGTATAAACAAGGTGCCTCATAAGTAAAATATTTTAAAAATTCATAACTGTTGAATGAATTGATAGAATTAAACACAGTTTGCGAAAAAATCATTCTCGTGAAAGGAGAATGTTTGGTAAAGAAAAAAATATAGTTTAATTTTTTGTCGACGACAGTTAGACAAATAGTTGAATTTTTCGAGCGAATGTGAAAGAAAACTATGCAAATGAAAGTCCTATAAATTGCACAATTTTGCGATTAGAACAGTTTTTTTCTTATTTTGCATCCTACTTGTGCATACATGAAGTTTTAATTGCGATGCTGACTTGGTGGATAAAGCGTTATTGCTGAAGATGTTTTCCCTCAGGTAAGAACAACCGACTGAAACTAAAGTTAGCAGTGTTATAACTCGCTTGCAAACTGTAATTTGTGGTGACGACGGACACATAGAATAGGATTTATATGTCTGTAAACATTTGCATGCAAATAAGTACAGTTTTTCATGAAAATGTGCGATCTGGTCACGCACAGCGCCCTCTATCGACAAATAGCTTAATTATTATTTTTTCTTTACCAAAAGAAATTCCCCTTCACGAGAATGTTTTTTTTTTTTTTCGCAAATCGCGGTTAATTCTATCAATTGCTTCAATAGTTATGAATTTTTAAAATGGCTGCAGACTTATGAGACATCCTGTATATAAATTTTTGAGGTATTATTTAACATGATTTACAATTTTGTGTTCATTAGATACTAATTCAATTGACACCATCTCATTTTCTTTAGTATAATGTTAACGCTTATACATGCGCACATATATATTTTATGACCAGGTGTTTTATGATTTTTACTAATTTGATTCATAAACACATATTTATTGTTTTTTGAGGTGGATAGTCGAATTCTAAATTCGCATGTAGAATTAGTATCTCGATATTTAACGTTACTTCTTGAGGAAAAAACCCATACATAATACAGGAAAAAAAAAGAGTTTTCGTTATTAGTTAATATTCATATTAAAATTTATTTAGTCATCTATAAATATAAATGATTAAAACAATCATCGAATAAAAATCTTTTAAAACTGACAATCTTTTTTATTTTCTATAACTCCTATATTCCATTTATATACTTTCTTTAATTTCTCCACAACAAATTTGATTTTTCATTTGCAGAAAATTAAGAATGTGTTTATAATTTATTTTGTATTATTTCACAATAAAATAGAGATAAAAAGCAGATTGCTTCATACTTATCAATATTTTCACTTCTGTTTACTTTAACTATTAATTTAAACCTCTTGAAACATTTTAAAGTTCATTAATTTGTTATATAAACTTTCGTTCAAAATTCAGCTAATAACACAATATAGATAATGTTATTTAAAAAAAAAAAGAAAAATAAAAAAATATTCATATATATATATATATATATATATATATATATATATATATATGCATGCTTGAAATTTTATACTTTTATATCAGATTTATCAAAACTATTTTTTAATAGAAATTTATTATATTATTTTTCTTCGATTATATGAAGTGAAAATTATTGTAGAAAATTTCTTGTATTAGGTCTCCCGCCAAAATCGGGAGACTTGGCAATTATTTATTATAGTATAAAAATGTAGAATCAGCAGATTTCAAATAAAACTTGCTAAAATGTTTATGCAATCTTTTGCATAGAATTAGTTAGAATAAATTTATTAAATAGAAATAATTTTAAACGCTAGATGTTAGATATAATTAATTAATTATAATTTTACACACGCATTTTCAACTTTAAATGACAAAATAGAGCACAAATATAACTAAACAAATTTATTTATTAGCAAATAACAATTATGGTAAGCATTTTTTATTATTTTATTCCAATATTCACTGTAAAATGTTTATTTTAAATTTTAATTTGGGGCACAAGCGTGCATTAAAATATAAATTTTCTTATTTTTTAAATGACTAATTTAAAAGTTATTTGCTTTATACATAAAATTTAATTGGCAGCATACATTCATGCATAAAATCATAGTTTCAAACTTTAATAGTTTTTGGCTACCAGAGAGTTTTAACAGAAAATTTTATTTAATTTAATCCATGATTACTGTTGCAGTAATATATAAAAAATTTCTATTAAATCTTTCCAGTAGCTAAAAATGGATGAAGTTCGTAACTGTGGAAAAATATAGTAGAGTTTGTAGTCCCCGCCCATTTTCCAGGACCCTTTTAGGAATGAGAAATTCCTCTTTTTTTCTTCTTCTTCTTCTTTTTGTACCGCTATTTTCACACTGAAATCTTTATCATATTTTTAAAGTAATATAGAGATTTAAAAGTATAGAGATTATTGTATAAAAATAGTGATAGATTCCCCCCCCCCTTCTCCCTTCCCAAAAAAGAGAGAGAAGGAAAAATTCTTATACTTGTAAGTGTTCTGAAAAACGGGCAAGGGCTACAACCCCTGATATAGTTAAGACATTTAAATATATTATACATTTACGTATAAAAGTACGTGCCTTATAGAAAGAAAAAAAAAGTTAATAAGTTAAAATTATGAACTAGTAAATTAGTCTACAATTACATTTTCAAACATACAATAATGCATTCTGAGTTTACTCAAAACTTTTCAGTAAAATTATACACCATCTCATCTTTGATTTAGTACTTGTAAACTGATTCACAAAACAACATGCTGTATCATTTAGCATTAATTGTAAAATACATACTTTATAGTAACATTTGATACATTTAAAGTATACTTAAGAAACCTACAAAACCTATGGAAATATTATGTAACTCTGTTTATAAAGATAATCGTGCACATATTTTCTATTAAACCAAAACAAAATTATATAGATAGCAATGAACACAAGCGCATATACAAAATACAGGGATGGAAATTTGGCGCAGAATAGAACTCATACCGGCATTTGCTTAAATTTTTTCTCTACTTACATATAAAATCATTCGTTGATGAAAAAAGAAACTTCGTTTCACAATTACCAATATGATTTCTGCGCCAAGCCCTGAAAATTTATTCTTCTTGAGCGTACAGTACCTAATATCAACGAAAGCCAAAGCCCATGTTATTCCGTGAGGAAATTTGTTTCCACAATTACTTATTATCTGATGTTCTTATCATCTAAAATTCGCAGTCGTTAAATTAGTAGTCGTTTTCCAAAAACTGATTTTTTCAAATTTTATTTTCTCGTTAACCCCTTAACGCGCGCTGTCCTCGCTGCGAGGACGCAAAATTTAAGATCCAGCTACAAAAATTCATCCCGGAAATTTTTTAGCAAAAATTTACGTTTATAACATATCAGAGAAGGCCGTTTTTTTTTTGTTTTTTTTTTTTAACCGTAAAATTTAAAATTTCTTTTAGTTTAATTTAGTTCATGAATTCCGGTGGCAGTATAATTTAAATGATCCGAATTGTCTTGCGCCGCAAAGGGTTAAAAAATGCAAAATATGTATTTTATTAAATTTTGTTTTTTAAAACTCAAAAATAAAACATTATGGGAAAAAAAAAAAAAAAAAAAAAAAGTTTTTCTTTATTTAACCCTTATCGCTCGCATGTCCCTTCTGAGGGGACATTAAAAAATTGAACCACACCGTAAGGTGTTCCTCTGCAAATGAAATGTTATTTTTCTAAAACGTGTAACTATAGGCTACCTTTCTGCAACCGGAAAGTTTTAACAGAAAGATTTATTTTATTTAATGATGAAGTAAAATAAAACAGATTATTACAATTTTTCGGTAGCCAAAAGGTAGTAAGATGGAAACTATACGTATGACGTTTTAAAGGAGCGTGTCTTACGGAAGATATTCCGAGCGCAAAGGGTTAAATAAGTACTAATTTAACGGTTGTGAATAGTTTGAATGTTTAAATGAAGTTAAAAATAAATAAATAATAAATAAATGTGAAAAAAAAATTTCCCGTAGAATAACAGGCTTTTGGGAATCGGTGAGGAGAGATATTGTAAGCTCTTAAACATAATTCATCGCCCATATCTTTATATCAAAATGCAATTCCCATTATTATTTCTAAGTTGCTGATTTACAATGTTTGTATCGTTTATTTTTTGAGCTATGGCTGGAATTCATTTTATATATTCGTTACCAAAGATTGTCTTAAAGCTTTTACTAAAACACTTATAACACTTGTGTATGAAGTAATTTTTAAAGAAATTTCTCGTTAAAGAAATATTATCTATTTTTGCTTCTTTTTCTTTTTTAGTTCCTCTTATATTTAATTTATAAATATTTTATTACAAGTTAATGTTTCAACTTTTAATCAAAAGGAGTTAGCATTTTAAACTTTTACCCTTAAAATTTTTTTATATAATATAAATAAATTTTCGGACAAATTTCTTATGCATTAAATAACGATGAAAAAAATGGATGTTTCAGCACTTAGTTGCAATTAAGAATACTTTTTTTTTTTCAGCGGAAATGTAAATCCGCATTTCTGTAATCGCATTTCCAATCGTTCAAAAAAATTCAAATTTTATCAATTGACTCTGAAACGTCTAGGTCGTTTTTAGAAATAAAAAATAGTTTTCTCTTGCTGAAACGTTAGCGCTAGCAGTGTGATGTTCCATATTTTTTATATTCTTTAAGCTAGTTTTATTTCCATTTATTTATCAAAAATAATCCCCCTGCTTTTCTGAAGAAGTTGTGTACTCTACTTTGAAGTTCGATAACCTGAATTCACACATTCGCAATCTCAAAAAACAAATGTCAACAAAATTACTGATTGACTTTTTTTCTTTTTCTGAAATAATGTAATAAAAATTGTTTAATTTTTTCTTTGTAGCATTGTTAAGAAATACAATGTAATTTATATATATATATTGTCTCTCTTGAAAACGGTACGTGATAGGGCAATTTCAGTGGCACATTTATAATTATTCATATTATTATTATTCATATAATTTTATTTAATGATTTTTGTCGACCAATGTAATTAGTGAGTTCTGAAGTTAACATATAGGATCAGAACGTAAGTTACCAATGCTACTTCAAGTTTGCAATAAAATATTGCCAATCTAGTTTATAAAATTTGGTTAACTGATATCAACTCAAAGTCATTTAATCTAATATGTAACACAAATTGTGGATCTAAAAAATTTCAATATTTTTTGTCAAAATGTTTAAAGAATAAATACTTCTATTAAAAATGTTAAAAAATTCTCAAGCATCAACATTGGAACCACAAAGTTAAAGTATAACTCTTCATATGAAACATAAATTTATGTTCAGTTCAATGTTGCCAACTCGTAATGATTTTTTTTTTTTTTTTTTTTTTTTAATAATTTCCACTATTTTTGAAGAATGATTTTTGACACAGTCGATCAGATGAACACATAATTAGTCAATTACAATTAAAAACTAAAGGTTGATATTGAATATAAATTCCTTACAAATTGGCAACTTTGTTTCAGATATATATAGCTTAACTATGACTTGCATTTATCAACAAAGTTAAAGTATATCATGTTCTCTAGATAATCATGATCATTCATGTTTATTGTAGAAGAAGTTGTGAAATACTAACCATTAATGTATTAATGCACTGATTATTTTATAACTACCAACTTAACTTCAATATTGATTTCCTGTCTACTCTGACACAATCGGAATTTCTATTATTTTTAATATTCGTTGTTAAAAATAAATAATTAAATCAATAATACGAAATTGCTATCATAATTCTTCAAATTATATTATCTAACGTTGAAGCAAATTAATGTTAAATAATTCTATATTATATTATAGATCACATGCACTGGTTAAGTGTAAATATAGAATATATAACGTTAAACTCTCCATATGAAATTTGCTTACCTAACATCAGTTAGATTATTCTTATACTATAATTTTCTTTCAAATATTATATCTATAATTATTTTAAATTAAAACGATACTCCATTATAAAAGTATTGAATAATATGGTATAAACAAAAAGAAAATATTGCAAAAGGACGTTTTCAATAGTTGCAATAGTTGCTCTTGTAAATTTTTCCAAAAGGTGCAAAAAAATATTTGTATATTCTTAATGCTAAATTTTTTCTCATATTTTTCTATTACATTGCATTTTTACTAGATTATCTTTTTAAACATACATGTAATTAAAAGTTAAAAAGACAAGATCAGTGTTTACAGAAAACAAAATAAATAAATGATTATAATTATAATCTGCCAATAAAACTAATAAAAATCTATTCTATTTTATATATTTCATCGTTCCCAACATTTACGCTTTTCGGCTAGCGAAAAATTTTAATAGAATTTTTTTATATATATTTCAGTAACAATTTTCGCTAATTAAATAAAATAAAAAATGTCTATTACAATTTTCCGGTAGCTGAAAGAGTAAAAATTGGCAACTACAATATTTTTATTTACTTTAGATATTCCTAGTTACCAAAAATATTGATAATTGAAATTTTTGTCGTGAATTATCACGCTGATTAATTATTGGTAAATGGTAGAAAATAGTTTATAAAAATTGTTGGTAGAATGCTTTTAAATATTTAACTTTCAATCCATCTACGTATATTTCTCATACGTATTTAATCTCCATTATATAAATGTATTTAATATCCTTAGACAAACTGCAATCATACTGTCATCTTTAATGTTTATAAAATTTAAATAATTTTTGTTTAACACTTTACAGGCAAAATACAGTGATCACAGTCCAAAAATAAACAGATTTTAAAATACGTTACTGTAAATTAATAATAATAATAAAATAATAACAATAATAACGCTTCCAATTTAAAGATATTGCACGGTTTTGAAATAAACAAATTTTAAAGCAAGTAATGCAAGTTAAAATTAAGAGACAGACTCGTTTAATTATATTGAAATTCTACTGCTGTTATTTTTCCTCTAATCAAATAAATGAATTAAGTAAACGGAAATCATGATCTAGAAATTTTTTTTTGCTATTTTTATAAACTAGAACTATTGATACTGTATCGATAGAATCCTGTATCTATTTTAAATTAGAGTAAGAAAAAGGGCAATTTTTTTGTCATTTAAAAAGCAAATCTAAAAAAAAAAAAAAAAAAAAAAAAAAAAAAAAAGTAAACATATTTTACGACATTTATATACGAGGGCTGTCCGTAAAGTATCCGAACTGAATGTATAAAAAATAATACAGACACCGCTCTGCGTGCGCACGCTAATTAGCATGTTTTAACATATGTAAACTTGTTATGTGAGCAAGTAGCCAAACACTGCGAAGCGCGGTTCTCTTGTAGCAATAACGAAAAGTGAACGCAGTGGAAGTCTCGTGTCTGGGAAATGGATGCTTCACCACGATAATGGCCATGCTACCTCCTCACTCCTCACATGTGGTTAAAAATTTCTGGTTACAAAACATGGCACCGTTCAAGTTCCGCAAACTCCCTACTCACCAGACCTCGCTCCGTGCGACTTTTTCGCATTTCCAAAGTTAAAGAAAACGCTTAAAGGACGACGGTTTGAGGATGTGACGACTATCAAACAAAAAGCGATCGAACAGCTGTTGGCCATTCTAAAGAACGACTTCCAATCCTGCTTCCAAGAGTGGCAACAACGTTGGGTTAAGTGTATTGCTTCTCAAGGACGATACTTTGAAGGGGATTAAACTGAAGTATGTATATTCACTATATTTTTTTAGTTATAAATTAAATTCGGATACTTTACGCACAGCCCTCGTATAGGTCAGCTGTCCTATATGAGTAATAACTAAACTTTATAAAAATATTAGAAGAAAATCCTTATTTATAAACTTTACACTATTTCAGGAACAGTGTTGTCGGATTGCGTGCTTTTTTTATTCAACAGTCACCAACAATTTTGAGAAGTGATATTTAATGTACATAACCGACGATTAATCGTCTATAATGTATATCAAACATCACTTCTCAAAATTGTTGGTGACTGTTAAATGAAAAAGTCGCGCAATCTGGCAACACTGTTCAGGAATGAAAATTATGGTACTTTTTCATTCAGCTTTATACTAAGCAAGTAACAAATAACTCCATTTGTATACAAAGTGAGGGAAGAAAATTAAAGAAGAAAGAAAATAAATGAAATTCCACATATTCCTTAATATTCACGAGTTGTTTAGTTAATTCATATGTGCAATAGCCAAAAATTTAGAACATGTTTTTACATTTCATTTTTTTATTATTCATAAATTTTATTTTCGATTTCACTGCTCGGCATGAAAATTACCCCGAACACCATTTTATCAAATTCTTATGTAAAATGACCTCCTGAATCCGAATATGACACCAATTTTGCTCTATCGCCCATCGTCTTTTAGGGACAGTCCCCTATTTTTATCACTTTTCGGTAATTTTATTGCTATAAATTTGATTTTTAGTGTGTCTAGGGGGGGAGGGGGAGGATTATTTTAACTGTTAAATATCTTCTGAGGGAACTACAGAGTTGAAAAATTTTAAAACATCAACATTTGCGTCAAGGAGAAATCTTAGGGGAGGAGGGGGGGGGTTATTTGCCAAAGAAATTATGTATTACATTTCTTATATATGTATTTTTAATCTATTGATAATATTATTTATTAAAAGTTATATATATATATATATATTAAGAGTTAAATTAATTATTTTCCATTCTCCAAATCAAATCCATGGCCATAAAATTACCGAACAGTGTTAAAAATTTAGGGAGAGGGTGGTGTCCCGAGAAAACGGTGGGTGACTGGGTAAAATGGTAGTCATATTCGGATACAGGAAGTCATTTTTCCTAAGAATCAGCAAGAATGGTATTAAGGATCGATTATTATTATTATTATTATTATTATTTATTTATTTATTTTATTTTTTTCAGCGCAGTGTTTTAAGAGTTTTAATTTAGGCTTTTTTAATACCTGAATAATACATATTAAAAATAAATAAATGAAATAAAATAAAATATTATACATCCTATAAGTTTTTTTTTTTTTTTTTTTTTTTTTTTTTTAACAACTAACAATTTTTGAAATTTTATGTACACTACGCTGGAAAAGCGACAACTTATATTGCTTTCATTTTCAGAAATCATGAAATTAAAAGCTTAAATAAATAAAACTACAAAAATAATCAATCATTTCCATTGATGCTTCAAGCTTTACAACCGTCAGTTACGTTATACACACAAATATAAAATACAATACTAGCGTTTTATTTATGGTTTATTATTTATTTATTTGTTTTATTTTATTTTATTTTATTTTATTTTATTTTTTACTAGTTTGTGACACTTTTGCCTGCAAAGTGTTAGAATAAAAAAAATGTTTGTAATTTATTGAGTTAATTTATATGCACTTTTCTTTACAACAATTTTACAATAGTCCTAGGACTCTAGTGTAGTCAGTCGACTTTAATTCATACAACCAACCAACTATACCAATTAAAAAATATGCTTGTTTTTAAATATGTAAGTATAGACTAAATTGAATGTTCCCTCTCCTGTAATTGAAATAATAGATAAATCGGAGCTAGTTATACGTATAGATAAACAATATTCGCCTTTAAAATATATTTAAATACCAAATCCTTATGACATATACACAAAACAATAATAATAATAATGTAATATGTTTAAGAATTCATCACTAAATAAATAAATAAAAGTTTTTTCTTTATTATTATTGTTTTTATTATTATATGTATTTTTAAACTGCTGGTATTGGTAAAGGCTGAATTAAAAGTTTAAAATAAAATATTTCTAATTAATGTGATTTGACAAGTTGAGCTTCTTTAGTTTTATATTTATTTCTTGCTTATAAGCTTTTAGCTTGAGCCTTATTCCCGTAAGATGAAATTAAAAAACCAATGGAAATTTGAAATTTGTCTAATTTAGTTTGATGAATTTTCTTAGGCCCATTTGGTAATCAAAAAATTCACGAAGAATTGTCTAGATGTATATAACAAAAATGAAATTTCACCGTTATATTCATTCAAAAAAGCAATAATTTAATTTTTTACTAATAAATAAACAACCATGTATTGAAAATGAAGACCACAATATTAAAGACTATGAATAAAAGGAAAATGAAGCCTAAAATATATTCATATAAATGCGAAGCTCATCAGGAAAAAAAAAACTAAAATTACCGAAATAAATAATGAAAATAGTATTCTGATTTAGTGTAATAGGCATGATACACGTTTGCAAGCTAATAATAAAAACAAAAATTGAATAAATTTGGCGCTTGATTTATTTTTAAAGTAGCCAAATACATCATGTCAAGAAGAAGAAGAAAAAAAAAATCCCGTTTTTTTTTTTTTTTTTCTTTTTCTTTCCAGAATACATTTTTTTTTTTTTTTTTTAATTTTTTCCTCATGTACTATTTTTGATTATAACTAATTTGGCACCATCGTGAAGCAGATCTTTGAAAGATCCGCACCTGGTTGAATGAGTGAAGTTAAACCCAGCACCCGTTGACAAATAAAAAGTGTTTCACGCATTTTTCCGTAAACAAAAGAATATTTAGTCATTTCTGAGCAATCTCCTGATACGTGGAGCTACTTTAGAGAATACGATGTCAATAGGCTGCTTGTCGTCGTAGAGCGACGGGGCACATAGTATGATCCAGCCACTACCCACTATGCAAGCTATCGTGAAGATCCACAGGAAGAGACGGTCCAACACCATTGCTACGTACTGCCAATCACTTTCAATCTAAAAGAAAGAAAGAAAGAAAAAAAAATACAAATTAGATCAGATCTTAAACATATACTTTCTTAAACACAACAGCGGCAACGTCTATTAAATATGTTTTCAAAATGTAATCATACAAATAGCAAAAGATATGAGTGATAAAAAAAAAAAAAAAACTATATTAATAAATATATTAATAAATATTGTTTAATTAACTAATCGAAAATCTCCTACGTGGTTCACTTTGAAATGTTATTTGAAAGTTGTGGTTAAATTTTCAAATAAAGACTGAGAATTGTTGGACTTATGCTGTGTGCCGTTTTGAAAAAACATATTTCGACAAAAACACTTTTGAAGTTTTAAAATGTGTTGTACAGTGCGGTCATATTTCCTAAAACTAGCAGTGTGGACGCGTCCAAAATGTTAGAGGGATACCAGCTTGACCGAAAGTTTGAAATTTGGAAAACATCCAATAATTCCGCGCTCTGTGTTATTGCTCATTTTCTGTGAGTCAGATGATTGTCACCCCTATTTTAGCATTGGACTCGTTGAGTTAGCACTTGCGCAGATGCTTCCATGGTTTCATGAAATGTGGTCGAAGAATAGCATATTATTGTTTTGAAATGCTTTTAACTATACCCAGACGCTATACTATCGACATCTATGGAGGTTTCGAAGAAGTTACAATTCAAAAAGTGATGATTTCTTAGTGGATATCGAGTTGGCACAGATAATTCAAATGACGTTTCGGGTCATCCGAGGCGCTAGATGATGTGCTCGGAATTCCATGGAACATTTTTTTTTTTTTTCAGGTTTTAGACTTTTTTGCGTCATATTTTATATGGTTTAAAGCATCTTTTAAGCCAATTAAAAAAAAATTGATTTTTTGAAAATTCTACAGTGATGTTACCTTTTAATTTTTTGCAAGATACTGATAAATTTTAAGTTACTTGGATTAAAAAATATTAGAGAAAAAAGATACTTATCAGATTAACACTTAAACATGCATTTTTTTTAACACAACAACGTCAATGATTGTTACATATACTAGTCTGGTTTCGTCTGCCTAGAAATCGATATTTTCAAATATGTTATAATCGTGAATTTAAATAAATAAATAAATAAATAAATAAATAAGTGGCTAAATGCCGTGATAAATAGTCAATAGTTTAAAAAAAAAAATCTAAGCTTATTTTTGTTTTTTAAGCAATAGATATAAAATTCTATACAAAACAGAATTTAATTCAGTACTAGAGAAACTATTTCAATCTATTCTTTCACAGAACGGCATGCAGTGTCTGTGAATCTTCTCCTAGCGTAGGTTACTATGTTCATTTTATTTATTTTTTATTTATTTATTTTTTATTTATTTATTTATTTTTTTTTTTAATTTCTTTTGTATAGTTTTAACATAGAAAACCTTTCGCGGCATTTCAATTTTTGTTGTAATTTTGGTGATGAATTAAAATAGCTATCGAAATTGCGAGAAACGTCACAGCTACTTTAGTAAAAAAATTTAAATTTCACCATTAATGAAATTTTGTGCTAACATGGCAAAATCTGGGTTGACAACACTGGTTAGTGCTAGTTTCGGTGCTAGGTGCTAAAGTTCATTTTTAAGTGTTAAAAAAGTCAAAAAAGTGCTAGATTTATTTGCAACAAGTGCTTAATTTGCAACACTGACTAGGCCAGCCATTACCCTATTCTTTAGCGTCAATGGACAATGAGATAAATGGCTTTGTATATGTTAACTTAAATTAGAAACAGTTATTTTAAATTTAAATTTTGCTTACAAAAAGTAGCAGAATTCGAGTTTTTTTCCCCCGGATTTTTGATGGTGTTATATAATTATAAATATCTAGTCTTGATACTTTTACTCATATTAAATCATTAAAAATAATCCCGAAAAAAAAAATAAATAAATAAATAAAATAAATAAAAAACTCAAAAGCTAAATAGACAAATTTCATATCAAATTATGTTTAAGGACAACATAAAATGGCAAAAATAAATAAATAAATAAATGCTCTCAAACACTTTTAATTATGTCATATGCATTTATGAATTTTCAGTTCCAGCTCTTTCAGCTTCTCCAAATATAAACATAAACATTCTTCATCCTTCCTCTTCGGGAATCGACCCACTAACTGTTACACATACACAAAGCAAATGATACTGTATTCCCCATGACGAAATAATAAGCATAAAATAATTCCCTCTTTACCAGCTCATAGGTATTTAAATTAATACCGCGTTGTTATAACGTAGCTACGATAAACGATAATATTTTTACGTATTTTTCATGTTAAAATTCCACGTCTTAATTAGACTATTATTCAGAATAGATTAATACTCAGTAATAGAAATTTGAAATAATACATCCAAAAAAGTATTAGAAGGCTGTTGGATAACCGAAGGTATTATTTGCCAATATTATTTGACCAATATGAAATCTACGAAAATGAGCAATAGTATTACTTATCCTATTATGTGAAATAACACCTACCTCTAGCAGTTATGTTTCATTTCGGACAATTAACGTGGCATTAAAAAATAAATTTCGGAACTAAAAAGATTGTAAAAGATGTAAACTTTTAAATTTCAGAAAAAATTTCAAAAATTGAATATTTATTCTAAATTAAATGTTTTTTAAAAATTAACTTTAGTATTCTGTAGAAACTAAAAAGTAGTGAATAATAAAGATCTGCAAATAAGACATAAATCTTCGTTGTGCCTAAAGATCCAGGTTCGATTTCTGGCTTGGACACCTTTCGCTCTTGTTATAATTGATTCGTCTATGATATCTAAAGTACTATGTTGTTAGTATATACTGGTGTATTAAAAAAGTTGCAATAGGTCTGACTATTTTGGTATTTATAAAAATTGTACAGCACCAAACAAAACTTAATTTAAATTTAGAAAAAAGTTCTTTAGCAGAAACTTTTTTCCTTGCAAAAATTTCAGTACGATAAACATGCATGAAACACATCAGTACATTTTAAATAAGTATTTACCAATAAAAGTAAACTACAGTAAAAAAAAAAAAAAAAAAAAAAAAAAAAAAAAAAAAAAGAAGGAAAAATCTAAAACTAAAAGAGCATTTTTAAACGCTCCCTTTCTAAAAGGTCGTAAATGCCCTTTATCTTGTAAGTAATTTCTTTTTTCTTTCCTTTAAGTGCATTTCAATTTAACAAAAGCCTTGTCAGATTCATTTTTCTTAAAGATTTTCAACTGAGATGGGTACTGCATTGTTTATTATAGAGTTTATTTGGAATGACCGTTTGACATTTTTCCTTTTAACTAATCTAAAAATATTATGTGTCAACACGTAAACAACTAATGGAAAGACATACTTAGACAATAAATAAAACATTAAAAATGATTTATCTTGAATTTGCAGACTTAGAAAATGCTTAAGAAAAATAAATTCAGAAGAAAACCAAAAAAGTACATAAATGTCTCTTTATTATCATAACAAAATATATACAAAAATAATAAATAAATCAAAATAAATAATAAATCAAATAGGATGAAATTAAATCAATAAATCAGGAATTAATCAAATCGTTTTATTTTTTATTTTAAATAAAGTAGATATCATTTGTTATTAATAATTATTCATTTATTTTGAATTTAACACAAAATGACATTTAATTCAAAAGTTAAACATGAATATTAGAAAGAAAGAAGAAGAAAGAAAAAAAAAAAGGCTGTAGACTTAGAATTTTTAATTTCATTTAATAAATTAGAATTTTAGACCATACTGTTAAGTTTTTTCCGAAGAAAACTAGACTTTTTTTTTTTTTTTTTTCTAAATTTTTATTTCACAAGAAATTATTTATCGCGAATGTAAAATTATAAAAAAAATATTTGTCGTAATTTTAAACTTTTTCAAAATTATTTGCTTTTTAATTGAATGGTTTCCTAAGTAGTACAAAATTTATTTTTGAGAATTATAATAACTTATTTAAAGTATTTAAAATTTGTTTTTCCCATACTCAAAAAACTGACTTAATGTCAAGTATTTCAGGGTGTCAGCAGTTGAAATTTCCCCCCCTCATTCTTCCGCCAGTATATTTATATAACAATTTTTTACTCAATTGATCGGGCAAACTTAATACTAAAATTTCCAGAAGAAAAAAACTGGTTGAAGAACCAAGGAAAAAATTTCGCCAGCCGACTCCTTTTATTTATTACTTATACAATAACAATGATACATTTAACTTGTTTATTATAAAAAATATATTTCTTATTTAGCACGATTTTCTTTTAAGGACCTTTTATTTTTCTTTCTGAGAATAGAGTTGTTTTAAATAATTATTTGATCATATACATCATTTTAATTATTGTAAACAATAAAAATGAATATACGTAAAATAAATTTACATTTAATATGAATTAGGATCCCATATTCCATTAAAACAGTATTAATTAAAAAAGAATTATAGAGATTAAAAACTATCATAATTATTCATATATATATATATATATATATATATATATATATATATTCTGCATGGCGTTTTTTATTAAGTGTCCGATTTTCTAATAAGATTTTTTTTTTAAAGCAATCACATATTTAGGTTCACTTAAACAATTCATAATATATATATATGCGGCATTACTTTATTTCACTCTAAAAGATGTCGTCATCATCCCCCCATCTTTTGCTCTTTTTTAACACAATGGCAAAACCTTTAGATACGCAAGTTACTTCTGTATTGTGAATTTACGAATCTCATAATTGTGTATGTATTAAATTAAAATTTAATCAAATATAACTTTAATATTTATGGTTCAATTTTTATTAAAATTAACAGAAACAGGAAGATTTTATTTTAAATTTTACGTTTACTCAATAGTCTAGATGTTAACTACGACTCTTCATCTAACTCTGAATTTAACTCTGTTTGGCCTCGTAGCCATTCCGGCATGTTTGAGGCGTGATCGAAGATTCATGCTATTGTATAGTTAGTAATAATTTTAGTTTTATTATTTATTCTTAGGATTAATTTTATTTTTTAAGTAATATTGGGAATTGTAGCATTTAAGAGCATGTTTATCTTTTGGGTTTTCCCTTTTCTCTTTGAGTTTGACATTATTTACACGTTCTTTGGGTGTTATTAGGCATAGCTTACTGTAAATGTTTAGCAAATTGCATACAGTAATACCAGAAATAACAACTAATTTGCATGCAACATTCAATCTATGCCCTTGAAAAAGTATTGATATTGTATGCTTTAATTAAGGATGCTTCATTTTTCAGAAATCTTTAATCATGTTCTATCTAGTTTTTCAGGTGATACTTGGTTTCATCAACTGCAATGTTTGAAAAGGTTTTATATATATATATATATATATATATATATATATATATATATAAAGGTTGGTTGGGTTTTTACGTCGCGTTAGTGCTGCGCAGTGGACAATTTAAATATAATGAATAAATAAATAAAAATAAATTTTCACTTTTAGAAGAAATATAATGTTACTTTTAAAATCTACTAGGGTAAGTGCACTAGTGATATTGATACTTTTAGAGCAATCTCTGATGTTTTTAATGTTCTAGTCACCAGAAAATATTTTTAGAAATCTTAAGTTAGTACATCAAATCCGCAGTATGTCTTAATTGTTTTTACCCTCCCTCATGTAATTTCTTTTTTGGCTACCATGTTCCCTTTTACTCGGAGCTTGAATTCTTTCGCCATTGGTATCTGTAATGCCAATGGACTTCTGGATAAAGCACATGACTTTAGGGACTTTGTTACTCGTAATAATTTATACTTAATTTTGGTAACTGAGACCCACTTTTCCCAGGGACGCACTGTTCGTATTGCTAACTATGAGATTTACAATGTCGACAGGACTCATAGTCTGCAAGCTTCCGGCGGCACTGCTATTTATGTTAAAAATGGTTTTAATGCTTCTCTCATTAAAATTCCCAATCTAAATTGCACCGAAGCCACGCCTATTGTTCTGGACTTCCCCCTTATTCCAAATTTGTTAATTGCAGCCGTGTATGTTCAAAGTACTAGGCAAAGGAGTAACCTGCTAGAGCAAGATCTTACCCGTATCACTAATTTTTTTTCCAAATTTTATCCTTGCGGGTGATTTTAATTCTACTCATACGTCTTGGAACTGTCCAAGCTATAATACGTAAAGCTAAATACGCTAGCGTAAAGCTAAATACGCTAAGCCGTAAGTTAAGAAGGTGGGTGGATCAAAATTTCGCGCAAATTTTAGCGCCCCCCGAACTCACCTTCGTGAGATCTCAAAATATTTTGGATTTTGCTATCACCCGCAATTTTCCGTTTGCCTACAGCATTCAAACGCTGAATGATCTAGACTCTGATCACCTACCTGTTATCTTGAGGTTTGATGTGGGGTCTTACCATCTGGATCTGAGAACGGCTCTATCCACAAGGTGGAGTCCGTTCGCGGATATTCTTTCGGAACGTGAAGTTCCATCTCTTATCCCAGAATCCAAACAGGAAGTAGAGCAAGCGGTAGTCATGCTCGGGGACTCACTCCGAGAGGCCTACACGCAGAGCTCTGAACCTCGCAAAAGATCGTTTGACTACTACAGACTGCCGGATAACATCAGGGAAATGGTCAGGGATCGAAATCATGCTCGCAGGCAATGGCAGGTTCATAGGACCCCTTACTTCAGGAATAAGTTAAACAGGCTTATTCGTAGTGCTAGAGCTGCAATTAAGGAGTTTAGTAAAACACGTTTCAATAATTTTGTCGAGTCTCTCTCGACTGAGGACGACACAATTTGGAGGGCCACTTCCCGCATTCGTAGGACACGAACACACATTCCTGCCATTGTTAGCCCTAACGGCATGGCTTATAGTAACACTGAAAAGGCTGAGGCTATTGCCGAAAGTCTTAGAAGTCAGTTTTCATCTCATTCGGACATTGTTAACCCAATTGTCGAGAACATAGTCGACCACAGGGTTCAAAATTTATTACAATCTGACACACAAAACACTCTTCAACCTGCTTTACCCTCTGAGGTTGAGGATTACATTTCGGGCTTGAAACAACACAAGGCACCCGGTGAGGACCTTATCTCAAACAATATGCTAATTAACCTTTAGAAAACGAGGTGTGAATTCCTAACAAACTGCTCTCTATACGGGAAAGTCCAAGCGATTTTCACCCCCTTACTTAATGAGAAGTCGCTATGGGTAGCGCACCTGGAACTCATTTTCAAATAGTGATGACCAAAAGAGGGAATTTATTTTCCCTGTGTAGAAAGGAAAGGAAAAGAATTCACATGTCAGAAGCAACACATTTCTTGTTTATAAATAATCTTTCACTTATAGTTGATGGAGATAAGTACATTCTTGAATAATGTTACTCTCGTTAAAATTAAATGATAACATTTATCAATAATCAAGTTGTCTTTTTTGAAAATAATTGGATATTTCTTTTCATTAGTATAGCAATTAATGGTTTATATTACATAAAATACAGAATGACATAAATAAACTCATAAATAAATGTAGTGCTAATTACCTGAGCCAGATGAAGAAAAAATATTTATTATTGCTTTTGAATATCAAAAGATATGGCAAATTAAATAATTCAAAAATAATATTAAAAATGTATATTTTCTTTTAATGAGGGGATTCAAATTTTATATAAAAGGAATATCACATGAAACATCCGCATATTTAAATTTAAAAGGAATGGAACTAGATAAAAGTTTTATTTATGAAATGTTTTATTCATTCCTTAAATTATTGAATATACATTGAATATATGTAGATATGTAACTAAACAATCTGTAAAAATGACCGAAAAAAAAAAAAAAAAGAAAAGAAAGAAAGAAAGATAAGAAAAAAATAAGAATTAAAACTAAAATTATTTGTACGTTCATTTTGTACGCACTTTTTGTACGTACGTCTTTAGAATTTTTTTTTTTTTTTTTTTTCAGATATGCTGAAAATTATTATTTTTATTATTCAAGTTTTATTTATCCATTTTTATATATTATATCATTTAAATATTGAAAAAAGATTCAATTCAATTTATTATTATTATTATTATTTACAAATGCATCGCAGTTTTTAACAATTAGAAATTTCTTAAGCTATCAACAAGCGAAAAGAAAATAATAAATAATTTATTATTATTATTATTTACAAATGCATCGCAGTTTTTAACAATTAGAAATTTTTTTAAGCTATCAACAAGCGAAAAAAAAAATATGTTTAATTGGTTTGAAAAATAATGCTTGATTCCGTCGAGACACATAACTTCTGAAACTAAGAGGGTTAAACAAGATAATTATAATTATATTTAAAGTCCTTCGAGTTAATATTTCATAATTTTATCCAAGTAATAAAAGACACAAGAATGAAGTTTTGCAATATTTCTTGTTTGCTCAATAGAGAATTAAGCAAAATTTAACAGAAGGAGTGAAAATACGAATGTGTAACTTCCATAACACACGGAAATACGCTTTCGTTGATATCATTTTCTTCATAACTTTGCCATTTGCTTTCCAGGGCCCATCAACATCCGAGTGGTTCTGCGCTCAAAGCTGGTAGACGTGAGACGTGTTCGATCCCAATTCGCGCTCGTCGACCTAGCCGTCCGGAGTTTTCCGTGGTTTTCTCCGAAACTTGCGTAAATACGGGATAAGACCTCTTAGAAAGACTCCCATGGAGTACACTTCCCCTCATGACTAGGACCCTTGCGTAGTCAATCGGCTTACTCCCAAAAACCTTTTGCTTTCCTGATGATTATTTCCATTTTATTAACTCTTACAGCTTATAATTTTAGTTCTGATCTTGTTATAAAGAACGAATAATTTAGGTATTCGAAAAAAGGTTCTATCTCAGTTTTTGACTTTTACACACATTTTAGGTTTGAGGAATACGAAAATCACTAAAGAGGTGAAGTGTCCATTTATAGGACTTGTTAATTTGTATGTTAGTTGTAGTTAGTTTGCAGCGTGTTAGTTTGTACGTTATTTTTTATTCAATTTGTTTGTTAATTTCTTAATTTGTTAAACTTCGTAGAAATTATCTGAAGAATAAATCATCCACCAGTTTTAAAATATTTTTGATATTGACAAATATCTTTTGAATTTTAATATAGTAATTTGAAAATTTGTATACTATTATCATCATTAATATTATTACTATAAAGTTCATATTGCAGAAATAACATTTACACTTAACATTTAACAGTTTTTTTTTTTTTTTTTTATTATTATTATTATTATTATTGACCACTACACACGCAAAAAGTAGAATTTTTGAAAATTCTATTTAAGGAAAGAATAATCTTTAAATAATGTTAAAATGTATATTTTATTTATTAATTATCCCTTTTACTGTGGCTTGTTTGTTGCTTTTGTAAAGAAATATTTTTAAATACTGTCAAGGTTTATATCTCATTTATTAATTCTCCCTTCTTTGGTAATCGTTTTGCAGAGAAATATGTGTTTTATTTTTACTTTTGCGTCATGTAATATCGTTGATAAACCCAAAAGTAAATTTTGGTGGGCCTCTTTCAGTGCTTACAAAATAATTCATCAAATTACTATAATAATATAAAAATAATTTTAAAAATAATATTATAACTACTAAGAAAATATTCTTGTAATAAACGCTGTCATATATCACGAATGAAATCCGTTTCCTTGAAAACACGCAACACCATTAGCTTCACTTTTGTAATAAGATATTTAATACTATACGTGCAATTAGTATTGATATTTGATAGATTACATCCATGTATTCTCGAATGGAAATAAAGCGACTTTTAAATATTAAACCCATCTTTTTTTTTTTTTTTTTTTTTTTTTTTTTAAGTTTATTTGGGGGTTAATTATAGTCAGTTCTGTAATAGTTCTATAATTTTTTTTATGGTTAATTCTATAAATATAAAATTAACTTACATTTTTTAATCGCAAGAATCGACATGCATGATTAAATTTTCCCCAGTGTCCAAAATGTCCGACATTCGATTCTCCAGTACCTTTAGGTGAGCGGAAGGTATCGGGTATGAAACCAGGATGTATTCGTCAGCTCAGACACTCGGGGTTTTCTGTGGGTTTCTCCTTAACTCACACATTTTATAATAATTAATGTAAAATGTTCTTTCTTTAGAGTTTTGAATTCTACTGAAAAATGGATGTTTCAAGTGAGCAAACTGTGTAAATTTTAAAGTGAATTTTCCTTCATTTTTCTTTTAAAGTTATTATGATAACTAAAAGAAAAAAATAATACATTTTTTTTTAAGTATCATATTTGTAATAAAAAAAAAAAAAATAGTTCTTTTTTTTTATTTAATATTGATTTTAAGAAAAAGAAAATGTTTTTTATTATATAAGCACATAGCATAAATTAAACTGGCCAAACTGCTTTGCATGGATTTTAAATCAGTATTTTATAGATTTATTATCATAGTTACCAACTTTTATGCATTTTGAGTACCATATTTAAAAAAAAAAAAAAAAAAAAAAAAAGCCTTGCTTTATTTGCAGAATAAAATTTTTAAATTAGACAATAAATAAATAAATAAATAAATATAAAGTGAAATAAATAAATAAATAAAAATTGAAATAAATAAATAAATAAAAAGTTTTATTTAAAAAGCTTAAAATTTGGCGAAATTGATATATTATGCAAATTTGACTTATAAAGCAGAATATGTGAATTTAGATAAATAAAAAACAAACGAAATTATTTTAAACTTGATTAAATAATGTTATTTTGTTAAAAATACAGGTAAAATACAAAAATATGTACAAAATATTAAAACTCAAAAGAAAAAAATGAAAGAGAAAATGTACAATATTTTCATTTATTTATTTATTTAGCTAAATAAATTTTAAATTAATGCCAAACTGTTTTATCCGGATAACAAATCACTATATATTTGACTTTGCAGCTTCTATAAATAATATTGTTATTATATTTAAGGATGTAAATTACTTTAAGAGAAAAATATTTTGATTTAAATAAAAATTTTACATTTGTTTAATTCATAAATAAAAATTTAGCTACTGATGCATAATGTAGCAAAATTTTCATGTTTACAACAGTGAAAAATTACAGAAAATAACATATAATTAGTAAAAAGAACTAGCGCTTCATATACGAATTTTGATAGTGTTCTTAAAATATAAATAAAAACTAGCATTACAAAATATACATTTTTTAATTTTTCAAATATATTTTTATTACATACTAATGCGGCAAAATTGAATTTTATTTCAGAAACACGGGAAAAATCACAGCAAAATATATAATTGATTATCTTTAGTGCAAATATATAGATAATTTCACATAATACTGTAATATGCGTTGGTCATGTTAGGCAACAATCATTAAACGAATTATTTATATTCATGCTGATAAGAAATTTAATTACAAAAAACTTTAATAATTATCTGAAGTGCTTATTGTATGTAAGTATTAAATAAAATATGAATCTAATTAAATTAGATGGATTTCCTTTTCCTTTCTTTTTTCCTTTCTTTTTTTCTTTTCTTTCTTTTTCTTTTTTCTTTTTTTATGCAATAAAAAATGAAATAAATTTTCTAACAAAATAATAATAATAAAATGAAGAACAAAGAATTACGGACTCGGACAGTTTGTAAAATTTTAGAATTGCAAAACGGAGTATATAACCAATAAATACGTTGTAGCGTTGTATAAACGAAATATTTTTGTTGTATAAAATAAATAAAAAGGATCTGAGAATATCTCAAATTGGCGTTTAAATGTAAAAAATGTGTTATATAAATGAAAGAAGTGTAAACATCACTTTACTGTATGTTTAAAAAAAAAGAAAAAGAAAACTTCGATTAGTATGTTAATCACTAAATTTATATCAATAACAAAAACCTCAAAAGGTACGTATACTAAAAATATCAAAACTTTATAGTATGAAATATTAAAACAGAAGAAATAAATAAACTAAAATATTGCTAGCGCAATCAAGACCGAGAATCATATCAAATGTCGTCGCACGACATGATTTTCCCTCTTTTTATCCGTACATGAAATACTATTATCCCTACACATCTCCCCTTCACCGGTAATTAATAAGACACCCACAGAGAAAACCGATTACTGCACCTCACGCTTTAGGGAAAAAAAATGCCTGGGAAGACGGCAGTACCAGCCCCGTATTCTTGAATACTTTTTTACTTGGCATTACTATTATCCCTCCAGTAAGGAAAACGTTAATCTACCCCTCCATTTTATTTTTTATATCACGTTAATCATTAATTGTATGTTAAAGCTTAATATTTTTCCCGATTGTTGGAAGAGAGCTATCGTTGTCCCCTTACCGAAGGGTGGGGGCCAAGATATCCACTCTCCTTCTAGCTATCGACCTATCTCTTTGCTCTCCAGTCTCTCGAAGGTTTATGAGTATGCTCTCGTCCGCCGACTGAATGAATTCCTTGACTCTCATGACAAGATTATACCCGAGCAATTCGGATTCAGGACTCGTCATTCAACGCAACAGCAGTTGTGGAGAGTGACTGAATTCATTCACGATGGATACCAAACCAGCGGTGTGGCGGGAATTATATTTCTCGACGTGCAGAAGGCCTTTGACAAGGTCTGGCATGCCGGCCTTCTCTTTAAGATGGCTGCGTTAGGTGTTTATGACCAGCTAATTAAAACCTTTCCTGATTACTTCTCTAACAGCTCCTTCGTGGTAAAAGTGGGAAATTCCCTCTCTAGCCCGAAGCCTGTTCTCAGTTCTGTTCCTCAAGGTTCTCTCGCCGGGCCCCGCCTTTTTAACATTTACATTAACGACATTCCGCGCAAGCCCGACATCAACTTAGCTTTATTTGCTGATGATACTGCTATCATGTACAAACACAAACAACCACACACAGTGTTTGAAAAACTCCAGGATTACCTTAATTCGTATGCTATTTGGCTTAGGAAAATTAAAGCTAATAGCTCTAAAAGTGCCGCCATTTTCTTCACTAATAAATCCTATTCCCCCGACGTTAACTTTACTCTCAATAATGATCCTATTCCCTGGGAAACTTCTTATAAATACCTAGGAATTCACCTAGATTCAAAATTATTGTGGCATAAGCACATCTCAGAGACACTGAATAAAGCGCAAATTGCCACCGCCCCCTCCTTCCTCTTTTGGCTTGGAATAGCCGCCTGTCTGTTAAAAATAAATTGTTACTGTTCAAGTCCATTATCCGACTCATCTTGACTTACGGGTCCGTGGTGTACGGATCTGCCTCAAAGACTGTGCTAGAAAAAATTCAAGTATTCCAAAACAAGCAATTGCGTAGGTTTGTTCAAGCCCATCGCTACGTTCGCAATGTTGTCATTCACAAAGACCTGAAAATTAAGCCAATTTATTCGGAAATTAAGAAACTTGCGTTGAAGTTTCACAGGTCTATCCCAAAAGTTCAGAATCCTGTGTTAAATGCCATAAGAAGGTACGATCCCAGAATCGGGAGGGCCAAAAAACGCCCACTTGCCATCCTCTACAGAGAGGACGGGTTTGTCCCGGTCTCCAAGCGTAGAAGGCGAGATCCTTCAGGTGTTACCTAACACAGAATTCTCACTCTAAATCCTTTTTCCCGTAGATTGAGTACATCCTATTCTTCTACTTTTGGCTATGCCCCTGACAACTGCAACCTACTGTGTCGTTTAACAGTGGCGGATGATCAATCTTCCAGACAGTTACCTTACGTACGGTTTTTAATATTTTTAAAATTAACCGTAAATAGTGTAAATCTCTCTTTTGTAATTTGTAAATTGTAATTTAATTTTAATAATTGTAAATAATGTAGATATTTTTTTCTCTGACTGCCTAACAGTCTTGATAGGCTAAAATTTTTAAATGTTTCTTTATTTTGAATTATTCTAAATTGTATAGTATTATGACTGCTTAACAGTCTGGTTAGGCCTATCCCTATTATCTTAAAAAAAAATTGTAGGTTTAGTGCTCCTTGCCCTGTTGCCATATGTATCACAGCTTTCAGATCGGCTCTGCTCTGCCTCTCTCTTCCGTCATGCTGCTGAATGCATCAACTCATCACGCCAGGGTTCATTGGGAACCCACTCAGATCTTGTTCCGATTATCTAGATGATGCAAGCCCTCCTTCTGTATTTTGTCTTCCACAGGTGAAGGTAAGCGGCTGTCTCGACAGCCGTAGGTACTTCGAAAGCACGTGATGATGATGATGATGATGATACATGTTAAAATATATACATTTGATAAGGATTATTTTTTTTTATGAATTTTTATTTGACATCCACTCAATGTTCCAGTAATTGACACTGCCGGTTTTTCATTTGATCAGTAATTGGCCCCCATGTTCCAGTGTTTGACACTGCTAGTTATTCATTTTACCAGTTATTAGCACTCTATGCTACAGTGTTTGACATAAAATGCTAAAATTCTTATATGCAAAATATATGATTTTCTTATTAATTATTTCGTGATATATGTCAATTACTGGAACATGCCAGTCACTGGAGCACCTACCCATTCCTTGAAATACTTATTCTCAAATACTTTCTTGTTTGAGACTTAACTATTATTTATCAAAAAAATTTATCTTATATTTGAAAAAATTAAATTTTATATGTTTTATTTTTTAAATATAGTATTGAAATTTAAATAGTTTCCCGTTTGTAGGCTGTCACGCTATTTGGCATATTAGGCATGTCATACATAGAGCGACACCTTAAAATGCTCAATAACGCAACTCACAATGAAGATATTTATAATATTTAACGCATAATAAATAATTAATTTATAAAAAAATTAATAAATGGTAAGATACTTATAAATTTGTTTGGTTTAAATTATTATCTTTATGAGATATTATAAACATACATAAATTATTTATTATTTAACTTTATTATCATTATCATTTAATTACTTTTTTAGAGGTACCTATAATTTAGCTAAATGTTTTGAGCATAATTTGGCGACTTATCGCAATGGCGTGAAAAAAAAAAAAAAAAAAAAAAATACTAAATCGTCAAGTGACGGTCATCAAACGGGGATGTACCGAAATTTATAATTAAAGAAAATACAATTTTGAATAAACTTATTAACAATTCTCATTGTCGGAAGAAATAATAACTGAAAATAGATTTTTATAGTTGAATTGCATATTAGTAAGGAAAAAATAGTTGACACTCTTTTAACGGTATGTTCTATTATTTTTCCGGAAAAATTGTGGCTTTTAATAGCTTGTATACTGACTCAATAAAAGAAAAAGTAACAACTTAAATAAACGAATAAATAAATAAAATAAATAAGTAAATAAAATCTTCTATTTTTCTCCTTTCTTGATGAATGATTATATAAAACAAATGTTAATTCGAAATAATTTAAGGTCCTGTTACATTTATTTAATAAAACTTAACATTATGCATATTTAAAAAAAATATTGAACATGTTAAATGCATCTGTAACGTGTATAGATAGAATTTCATATGTTATTTAAGAAAGCCCTCGAAAGCCTCATATATATATATTAAGGAAAAATGAACTTTATTGGTATCCTAGTTATTTTCAACTTATATAGATCCCAGTTCTATTCAAAATCGCTTTCTTTTAATTGCAAAATTTTGTGTTTGTTATTAATGTTAATGTTCAGATTAACCTAGTTAGATCTGTGACTCTCTAATCTGTAAATGCCGAATCGGATTGGTAATCAAGAATACAAAAAAATATATACCTTCACTGGGTATTTCGACAATTAACTATAAAGCTAGAGTGGCAACAAACAATCCACTAAAGGCTAATCTGGAAAAAAGTCAGATTGGATATAGCAAAAGAAACTACAATTGCATCCAGGAAATGGTCTCAATAGATGAAAATAACACAGGCATGCTAATAAAGTAAAAGTGAAACTCACGATAGTCTAATCTAAATATTCTAGAAGGTGGTTAATGGGCAAAACATGAAAAATGGAAATGATTTGTATGAACAAAAAAAGTTGAATTAAAAATAAAATGGAAAATCTTTATAATGAAGTAAATGGTGATTGGAATCAATTGTCATATACTAATGCCATTCAAATAGATATATATCTTCATAATTTAAATAAATAACTGAATTCTTTTTTTTTTTTTTTTTTTTTTTTTTTTAACTGTAGCTAATTTAATATTTAAGATAACAGATAATAACAAAAATAGTTATTCGAACATTGTAATTTATTGGCTGTCATATTTACTTCCATTACTCTACTACCGTAGGTAGTGGAAGTATTGTATTCGGTCCAAAAATTTGATAGCGAGATTTCACCTAATTTACATGTTTTAAGGTCTCCTGAGTCCAAAAAAGTAATTTTTGGCAATTGGTCAGTGTGTATGTATGTATGTGGGGAATTTTCTGGTGATTATATCTCAAAAACTAATAAAGATTGAATAACGAAACTTTAGAATTGAAACAGGTCTGGTGTACAAATGAATTTTCCAAATTTTGGTGAAAATTGCAAAAACGGGAAGTGGGACATCTGATACAGTCCGTATCTCAAAAACGGCTCTAACGATTTTCTTCAAAATTGCTGTATAAACACTCTATTAGATGTCCTTTCGAATGATATAGTTGGCTAGTTCAGGAAAATTGACAGGCGTCCTGTATAAATAGCTGAATTTTAGGTCCTTCAAGTGCGTTCCTTTCAAAACGACTGTATGAATTTTTTTCAAACTTGCCATATTAGCCCTCTTTTAAATATCCTTTTGTCTGCAATTATTGTTTTCTGGTTAATAATTAATTTTTTTTATTAACAAGCTTTGGTAAAAGTCGGTATCTCAAAAATGACTCTAACGATTTTCTTGAAAATTGTTACATAAACTCATTTTAGATATTCTTTCTCATGTTTTACTTGGTTATCACAGGAAAGTTAATAGTCATCATGATCAGATAGATCAGTTTTAAATCTCGAAAATTGGTGTTAAAAAATAAATAAATAAATAAAATAAAATAAAATAAAAATAAAAAAGCTGTGTAAATTTTGTTTTATATGTCTTTACACGTGTATGAACTTCCTCTTATCGAAAAACTTTCAGGTGTCTATTTCATTAGGTCAATTCTATGTCTTCTGATAACATTATCTCCAAATGTGCATAGAATACACGTAATAGTTGGAAATGGAAGTCGTGTGGTTGTTTCACACCAGATTTTTTTTTTAAATTAAATTTCTCTTTTATGATATCTTATATCTAATTTCGACAATTTCAAATCCTCAATTCGCTCTCTTTGTATGACCTGGAAACACTGAAATACTTTGTATAATAATAATTATATAGATAGGATTGTTCGAAAATAAAATGTCTTATGTTTTTCTTATTTGTTTTTATGTAATATATATGAAATATAATTAAAAACCTCCCTTAAAATTAAAGCTTCATTTCTCAAACTTAAATGATTTTGCCTCCCACTAATCTACTGATAGCGCCCTAATTAATTCTTTAATAATGCATTTTCCAAATATTTCAGTAATTCCAAATTCATTAACTTATTCTCAAACCTATTTTATTTCATTTTCCGATTAAACAAAATCGTTATTTAATATATCGTGCAATTCAAACGTAATTTTAATCTAGAATCTTCCGTCCCTTCCTACCTTTTATCGCATGAATTCACCTAAGCCGATCGGGACAGTCAAGATTACAGGATCACTGCTTTAACGTACACAAACATCAAACCGTCTCAATTATATATATTAAAAGCAAACACCTTTTATTTATGAGACAAAAAATTTTAAGTTAAAATACATTTAAAAAAAACAAAATTACATATAAAAACAATTAAAATCAGACGTTTCGAAACCCGTCCGGGTTTCCTCATCAGTAATTTACAACATAATATGCAAACACACTATCAATGAAGCATGCGCACTGGCTCCTCAATATTCTGTACTCCTTTAAATTCCTTGAGTGTTCATGTCCTGTTTGCATATTATGTTGTAAATTACTGATGAGGAAACCCGGACGGGTTTCGAAACGTCTGATTTTAATTGCTTTTATATGTAATTTTGTTTTTTTAAATGTATTTTAACTTAAAATTTTTTGTCTCATAAATAAAAGGTGTTTGCTTTTAAAGGATCACTGCTGCTTGGAATGAAAAAAAGAATTTTTAGTTCAGTTTTAAGAGGAGTCGATATTAACTAGCAACCGATAAAAATTATTTAGTTCTTATTTGAGTTTAGGAAGGCTCATTTTCGCGAAATGCTACGTAAATTCTTGAATTCAGTAAAAAAACCACTTAAGCGAAAGACTGCATTAAATTAATTAACTCATTTCTGATGTCTGTTATCTGTTTAATACGACACACACACACACATATATATATATATGGATAGCATATAGTTTTAAACTCAAGACAGCTTGGGACCTTTCTCAAGGCCAACTGGGTGCCTGAGGTCACATTGTGGATGATTTTTTTTCAAAAAGTAAATAAAAATCTAAACATTGCTCTCGAAAATACAAAAATATTCTGACTGTCTTTAAACTTTCTACAGGTGTGTAATGCTGCCTTTAATCTCTATAATTTATGTATTTTTCTGCTTCCCTTTCTGATAAGTTCCGTAATTCCATATATGTTTTATTTTCTCTTTATGTCCCCCTCCCCTATTCGGCAGTGAATTTAAATTCAAAACCTTTACCCCATTACCAACCATCCTCCTGCAAAAGAAGATGCCTCACCTTAATCATAGGCGCTTCTACTCTACAATTTTCGAAGACGAAGTGAGAATAAAATTTTACAATACTACGTAGTTTTGCACAAATTATCTAATTATTAAATTTAAAGTCAATTAAGGCAGTGAATTCGATATGAGTGTTTTACAGAATTGTTTATCATTTGTAAAAGCTATTGGGGAAAATTTTTAATATATAATGATAATTCCTAATATAGTATTAGTCGTAGTCTTGTCCGTCAAATAGCAGCAAAACGTGGCATTGACCCGTTGGAAGCCACATGAAAGAATATTTAGCCATGCAGCTTCCACAGCTATACATAATTTCAAAAGCATTGTCGGTGCAGAATTTTATTTACCAACAAACCCTTCCATTATGTCTCATATTTGTTTGATGAGATTCATGTCTTGCGGTTTGTTTGGCGCAGCATGTCCTACTCTGGATCTTGCGCCAAAAAAAGTCATTCAACCAGCCCTCATGTCTTGCGTTCTCATGGCTAAACCAATTTCTGGAATCAACGAGAATGTTCTTTAAAATAATCGCAAAAGATTATGACCCAGTAACATGGTGCGTTGCCAGTTGAGAAATTTCCACCCTTGAATGCGTATAAGAATTCCACAAATAGCTGTAAATAGAGTGTCCAAGTAAAAGAAATGTAACTATTTTTAGTAAATTAATGATTCACTGTGATTTAATGACGCAGTTTATGCGATGTAAAAACAATCCATATAATTATGGTAACACTACCCTCTTATATACAAAATCTTGTTGGCAATTTGAATTCATGGCTTTATTAAACCTGTGCCACACTCAAACCCTATCATCAAATGTAATTAGCAAGAATAATGACTCTTCTGAGCAAGCAACGTTTTTCCAGTCATGTCGGGGTCTAACTATAGTCCTTATAAATGCAGGCTAATTTTCATAGAAGATATTGTTCAAAACAAAACTGAACTCTTTTTCCATTTTTTTTTATTTTTTTTATTTTTTTTTTTTTTTCACAAACGATTTAAACAATTAACAGCTGAACAACCACACATGATTCCAAAAATTGTTTCGATAAAATCGCATCAAAATAATAGTAGTGTGGGCAACAAATAGAGTTTTGAGTGAACTTCCTTTTTTAGAATTCTTAGGTTTAATCAATGTACTTACGAGCCCGGAAGAGGCGATGAAGCCGACGACATTGAAGTTGATGTTTTGCTGCCATTACCCATCACCATCAAATTTCGCTGCATTGACCTCACAAAAAAGTTTATAGTGCTTCTCATATTGGTCGTTGTTGTTATTTAACGCATCATTGCTCTTCTGATAATACTAACTATTCTACGCTAATATCTCCGGTCTCGATCATTAGCTGCAATCGGCTACTATTTTATCCATTTTGGGAAATGGTGCCTGAAATTATATTCTTTGAACAATCTGATACTGTGAACTGAGTAATGTGGAATTCTCTAACAATCTCTGAGATTGAATGCTATACACTCAGCTCTAAAATTGCGCGCTCAAATCCTCGTTGTGGGGACATAATTGTGTCAGAATACTTTTTACATGGATTACGGGAGTACAAATAAAAGTCCCACCATTGCTTAGTTATGGATTTCTTACAGGATACTACTGAAAACTTACCTCTGCATGTTTCTATCACATGATTTTTGACGCTTCATTGTAAGTTTTGTATTAAGCCTGTTCTAACTTTCTTTTGAGACGAAAAAAAAAATCAAGATAGAATTTTTTTCTTCTCAAAACTTATCTCTTTAGCGTCAATTTATTCAAATATATTTGCTTAGTATATTGGTTCTTTTTATATTATTTTAACTTTCATTAAAAATTATTCATTAATTTTCCACCAACCTGCATCTGAGTTTTTTTTTTTTTTTTTTTTTTTTAATTTCTTTTTAGATTTTTACTTATTACTATAGTGAATTGTAATGCGCCTACTGGAAAAGGATGAATACAACAATGTTTCATATTTTGACAGTTTAGAAAATATTGTCGTCGCCAGGAGGCATGAAATGATTATATTTATTTATATGTATGGAATATTGTTTATTCATAACAGATTATAAATTCCTATTTTGACCACTAGGGGGCAGTGTGACGCACTTTAATTTATCAATAATTATTTTGCCGCCAGAGGGGTCTGTAAGCTGTTTTGACATCATTAAAATCCTAATTTTACTTCACACATTGATTATACTTATTCATGCATGTGAAATATTATTTATTCATGATAGAATATAAATTGCTATTTTGATCACCTAGGGGCGCTGTGAAACTCTTTAAAGTATCATTAAAATCATTTATTCACTTAAATACTTAATATATCATAATTGTATACAATTCCTTACTTAAATCGTAATTGTTACTCATTGTATTCTTAACAGACGAAGGGTTGGTCAACAGTGGAGTGTTTTATTTTAACCGTTCCACATTGCTATCACTTGCAGTTTCACTTCATACAATGATTATACATAATCATGTGCGCATGTAAAATTTATGTGATGCTAGCGTCAGCTTACAGTGTTACATAGTCAGTCACTCCGTGAGTCAAAGATGACCACATACGTGTTTTTTGATTATTATTCTTAGTTGCGTTATAATCTTTATAATACTTTGAAATTGGTAGAAAAGTCAAAATATTGAAAAATAGGGACAAAATTACGATTTTTAAGGAATTTTAATAAATAAACTTATTTTATAGTTCCGTTCAGATCAGAAATCGTCTTTTATATGCACTTAACTGAATTTTTCTTTTCCGCCTTTTAGAAAAAACGAATAAATTCACTTTAAGTTACACCAACGCAACATTTTGATTGATTAAATTTATTTCTTATAAAGGTTACCTAAAATATGCAAAACCTCTAAATCCAAGACAAACAAATTTAAAAGAATGTAACATATTTATTTCAAAAGACTATGCCGTTATTTGATAAAAGAGTTTGTTTAGAGTGACTGTTTCCTATGCTTTCTGTCATCTAATCTAAAAATGATTACATGTCAATGGATAAAATTTAAAAGAAGAGACATATCGTAATGAAGAAATGTATTGTAAAAGCTTTATCTAGGATTTAAAGTCTGTAAAATGTATTGCGAAAGATAATGCAAGAAGAAAGCCTACAAAATACAGATAATACTTCCTTTTGGCTTAAATATGTAAAATATTATTTGCATAAAGAATGTGAGTGAAAACATTATTTAATTCTTTTGGAAACATTCCATGAAACCGAAAATATTCATGAAGAAGAAAAAGAAAAAGTTCTGTAGCAACTACGGAAAGAAAAATCGCATTTGTTTTTAAAGTCAGTTTGTTCTTTTTCAAATCTTACTTTTAGGAAGCATAGAATATGAATTCAAATGTATATTTAATACATATTAAATCCGTTGGGCTGTTAAAAATACATTAAACCTATTAGATTACTAAGAAAATCATTTGTTTTCTAATAGACATTTTATTTTTTTTCACTTTACTAGTATGAATATAAAAAACAAATAAGAAAAGGGAAAGCATTATATAATAAATATAATTTCTATTGACAGATGTTATTGTATTATAATGAATAAATACTTTTAAAAATTTTTAAACATTAATTAATTTTCGTTCTTTATAAATACCCAAATTAATGGTCCTGATTTGAGCTTCTTTATAAGCCTTTCTTTTCTTTCTTTCTTTCTTTTTCTTTTTCTTTTTTTTTTACTATAACATTAAATCAAATATTCGGTAATTTTCATCAATGCCACATTTTTTTTTTTTTTTTTTTTTTTTTTAATCTTAATACGATTATCAACAGACATATAATCTTACAATCCTCTCTTTCTAATATACTTAATATTTCAATTCCCTCATCTGTTGTTCTTTTTTGTGTGCATTTTACTTGTAGAAGTCCATGCTTTTTACCAAGACAGGCCTTAGAAAGATCAGATCTGAATGGAAGTTTTTTAAATCGATCCCAGGGTCACAGTAAAATTGCAGTAAGTCACACCGATAATAATAATTATTATAATAAACTATTTCCGTATTCATATTTTGCGCCCACGATTTGAATTGTAAGTGCAAATTCATGGCACATATAGTGTCAGGCGTCCATTACCACAATGTTAACCACAGAAAAGTTCAGAAAAAAAAAAAAAAAAACTTTTTCTTATTTATATATATATGGAGAAGAAAATATCGTTTTTGTGTCAAATTTTTGAATTTGAGTTTTTGTTACATTTACGCATTTTAAAGTTCCCTGAATCCAAAAAACAGATTTTTAGCGGCTGGTCTGTGTGTTTATATGTGTATCTATCCTCAGTATATCTCAAAAACAAAAGATAGCAGAAATTCCAAACTCGGCATTTTGAATCTGTATCATATAGGAATGTTACACTAAATTTTATGTTGAGATCGAACGTTGAGAGAATTCAAATATATTACGCCTATGGGCAAAATGTCTGGTAAGTACAGTTTAATATTCATAAGCTGCATGAAACAAAATGAAACGAGCAAATATTTTTATACACACAAAAGATGTTCTGTATGGAATATGTATTGTATGAAAATCATTCATCATTCGTTTACAGAGCTACCCAAAATAATTTAGTTATATTAAATTACACTTGGAAATTGCTGAAAATGCATTTCAGACTATTTCAGGTGTTTTCATATAGAATTAAATTTAAGTACACAATGTGTTATGTATATTACCTAATAGACTATATACAGAGATGTTTAAAATTAAACAAAAGCGTTCTTTTCAATTGAATGTAATTTATGGAGTTGGTTTACTACATTTTGCTATGTCGACAAAAACTGCTCAGGAATGAAATTTACTTTTTCCTACCCATACGGTGGACAAAATAGATTTTGTTCAATTTTGCGTTATGATTTTTGTAAAACATCGTGGTTATTGGCTCCATAAATAAGAAAGTCAAGTTTTTAGTGGTTGATCTGTATGTGTGTGTGTTAGCAGCATAAGTTAAAAACAAATAACTGCAGGGAAGTCTAATTTATATTTTGAAGTTTATAAGAGGTTGCCAATTGAACAAGAATTGGAAAATATCAAGGTATGTTCCGGTTGAAAGTTGTTTAAATAACTTGGAGTAAACTTCAAAAATTAATAATAATCTTGAATTCTTTATAAATGTAGGTAGTATCGGGGGCTTGAAGAAGGACTCACGCAGAATTCAAGGTCAAATAAAACTATTTCTAGAACTATTTTCAACTGTTTTTAAAGTATGTTTATGCACAGTACTTGTTATTATATACCTTAATCTACAAACTGTCTTTATAGTATTGAAATATGAGCGACTCACCAGATTATATTTGCTCTCTAAAAATGGAAAGGGAGAATTCTTTCAAATTGAGCCATTTTCACTCAATCGATATGTTGAAAGGCAACTTCTCAAGTTAAGAGAAATCCTCTCAAATCATTCAGCTGCTATAAGCGGCTCAGATTTGAGCCAACTGAAACAAGTTGTTTTTGAGAGAAATCGTGCCAAAGTTGAGTGAACCTGTTTAATGCTGGGGAAGAAAAGAAAAAAAAAAAAAAGTGGGATTCGAACGGTCCTCCTTAGGGCAGATGATCGTGTTACCATTACGCTATGATTTCATACAAAAAAAGGTCGTATAGCCATTCTCAGTCACTCTCAAAGGGAGAAAATATTATTTATCAATTTGTTCTTGTTTTATACATAAAATAAAGCTATGGGGAACCCAATAAACTTCCTTAAAATAGCACCATTGATTTAAAATTGAGGCAAAATTCTTGAAAACGAAAACTCTATGACAAGCAAACATTTTAGAAGCCTTCAAATTAATTCTGTATAATTTAGTTCGTTTAGAAAAATAAATTCTTCTACGCAATGTTGCAGAATTTTTTGGCTAACTATGAGTTGAAAAAACAGTATGTACTAGTCTATTTATACATATTATTCCCGATGTTGAGTTTAATTATAATTAAAACATTGTAACACATTTTTTGAACCATTTGCATGCATTTTAATAAATTAATTTCAATGACTTTAATAAAAATATTAAATAACTTTAGACATAAATAAATTTCTACATTATATAAATACGTTGTTCTTTTTCTTTATACTTCGTATATTTCTTTAAGAAACAGTTTTTAAAAAGACATTTACTGCTCATTTTTAGTTTTTTATAACTAACACTCGTGATTTGATAACTTTACTATTTTTTGTCAGTTGTATAGAAAACATTTGTTATATATATATATATCTTTGATAGTTACTTTTCGAATTATCGAAAGTCCTCAACATATTTTTAAAACAATATATAAATTAATTAATTACTTATATCTAAAATTATTTTTCATGTGTCATTTAAAATATGATCGATAGATGGCAGCATCATTACACAATTTTGTTGAGCCAAATGAAAAGTGATTGAAATTCGTTCAGAAAGCAGCTGACAAATTAAGGATCAATTTGACTGAAAAGGTTTTTGATCAGAAAAGACTGGTTTTACTCAAATTTGATTTTTTACTAGAAATGCCTTTCAAATTAGGGCTAAAAATATTTCGTTCGTTTTTGAGTAAGCAAATTCAGCCACACATTTTAAGAGAGTGCTATTATTGTTACTATGCAAGAATTTTTATCATACTTTTACAGCAGTTTTGTGTAATTTAAAAGGATAGCGGTTACGATTAGAAAATATTGGTTTTAAAACTCCAAAAGCGGAAATATCACTTTGTGCACCACACTATAGAAAGGGCACTATACAAAGCTACATTACATGCGCCATGGATTTTCTCGGAAAACATTAAAAAATGAAAGTTTAAAATATGTTTATTAATAATATCTTTATTATCCAAGAAAAATAAGCCAGTTTGAGTGCACATTTAGTAAAAATAATAATAATAATAATAATATGATTTTATTTTATTTTATTTTATTTTATTTTTTAAAAAAGACTTAAAATTTATTTATTTCCAAAGTTTTTTTTTCATATGAAAATTTCAGGAAAATTTGGATTATTTTCAGCTAATAAATTTCTCTCACTGTGATTGAAATTGCTGAGAAAGCTGGAATAACAATAGATACATTTATAACTGTGGTAAACTTAAATTAGATGTAAAGAGATGGTCAATTTTCATGATACTTTTGAGTATGCTAACTAAATTAGTTTTAATTTCTCCATTTCTTCACAAAACAAGCATTTTCCTACATTGGCCAACTTTCTGACTCTTGAATTTGATATTTTTCATTTACAGTATTGGCTTGATCTCTAAAATTTTTCGCACATTTTTTTATGGTGTTATGGGAAATACTTTATAAATCATAAGAGTCCAAATAAACTTTGAGATATTTTTTAAGTTTCGAATTTTTACAGCACCTATGATTTTCCACATTTATCTTTATACATTTTAACTGCCAGTATTTTAAATTTTCATATCAAATTCATCACACTATTTTTTAAAATAAATCACTCGAATTTATTTCGAAGATTTAATGAAAATGTTTACAGAAATTTTCTGGCATAAAGTCTCACTGGGAGAAAAAAAAAAAAAGGAGAATTGGTAGTTATATTTTATAATTATTAAAATTGTTGTCGTGGATGAACCTTACAAAATTTTTAATAAAATATAAAACATGATTTTTACTATAGTTCGATTTCTTATAGCACAAATAACACCCGATAGAATTTAAATCTCGAAAGTTTGGAAGAGTAACAACGAGGTCGCTCCATTATAAGGGAATTGAAACTTCAGTCACCACGAGAGCTAAACTGTAATATGTGCTTTTGCACGCTTAGTAAGATATTTCATTTTTGCTTTACGTTTCTTTGATATACCACAAAAGTTAAGCCAGGAGTCGTACTTCCCGCCCCCCCCCCTTTTTTTTCAGGACACTTAGAGAGTTGAGACATTTCTGCTTTTATTGCTGCCATTATCTTTATACGGTGATATCTATGTTATTTAATCTTGACACATTATTGTAAAAATACTACGAAAACGTCTGTATAAAAATAATAGTAGCAAAAAGGCGGAAACTTTCCATTTCTAGTAGTGTTCTAAAAAAGAGCGGAGAGTGCGACCTCTGAGTTAAACTTTACGTTTAAAATGCTATAGGACAGCTTTTGAACCCATAAAACACCGACATAAAATAATGAAATTTAAATATATATATATATTAAACTATATTAATTAAAAACGAAGTGTTAAATTACTAAATTAAATACATGAAAAAACCTTTACTAACTTCGTTGTTTGCCGTAAACTTTTCCATCGGGATCCCGATGGAAAAGTTTACGGCAAACAACGAAGTTAGTAAAGGTTTTTTCATGTATATATATATATATATATATATATAGTATATTGTACTGTGAGGACAAAAAAAAAAGATAAGAAAAAAAAACTATTGCTAAGTTTGCACATACTCTAAAATCAAATTTAAAAAATAAAATAAAAAATTGTTGGAGATCGAATAACAAATAGGCAATTTCAAAATTGTAAAACTAAAGTGGAACTCGTCTTTAAAACAGATCAAAGGAAAATTAGATCATTACATTTTAAGTGGTTAGATTAGTCCACGTTTAATTAATTGGAATGTTCCTAATAATTTATACAAAACTTAGCCGAACTTTTGCTACATACAGATTATATTTTATTTATATTTTATTTTATTTTAAGTAGAGGATGCGAAAATGAAAGTATAGGAAATTAGTAATAAGTTGCTCATAAATTCAATGCACTTACGTTTCGTAGAGAAAAGCTGTTCTTGCGGTAAATACTAAAATTAAATAAGATTTTCGCAAAAAGTTATGCACTTTCTAAAACTTGCAAAAATAGTTAAAAATTATAAAGCACTATGATGTTATCAATGAAATGTTTTATCTATCCATGATTAGAGTTTGATTTAAAATAGGTGTATTTTTACAATCATTTAAAAATGTACATGAACGAATAGGATTATTCGTATGGAAATAAAACTATACTAAAACTCAAGGCTAAATTTTTATCAAACATATGATATTTTGTAGTGTTTGAAATCGTAATCAGAGCTATTTCTTTAATTCTCTTAACAGGCTTATGTGTCACGGAAGTATGTTCTAATTAAGAGAAACCAATCCGCCTTTAGGCGTTACTCCAAAAAAAAAAAAAAAAAAAAAAAAAAAAAAAAAAAATCTGGAGTGACTCCAACATTGAGTAATTAACAGTTTTGTAGATAAAGTAAAGAAAGAGGAGTTGTTAAACAAACAAAAGAGAGAAACCATAATAGAGTGTTTGAGTATTTTTCTCCATCTATTACACGATGTTTTATTTAACGCTACTGAACTTTGAGCCCATAGATCATAATGATAAAGAATTTTTCGTTGTGTCCCTGTAAAAACCTATAAATGCTAAATTCACCAAAATGCTTATAGTTAGTGCAACAGTGATTTATAATACTCATATAAATTTTCAGCTCAATTCAATAAGGCGTTTAGATGCTATCGTACTTTTAAAAATTTAGTCCCATAGGCCATAATGATAAAGAATTTTTCTTTGTGTCCCAGTAAAAAACTGTAAGTGCTAGATTCACCAAAGTCTATACAGTTAGTTCAACTGTGATCTATAACATGTGTACAAATTTTTTGCTCAGATTAATAAGGCGTTTAGGCGCTATCACACTTTTAAAAATTTGGCCCCATAGGCATAATGATAAAGAATTTTTCTTTGTGTCCCTGTAAAAAAACTATAAGTGCTAGATTCTCCAAAATCTATACAGATTGAGTATTTGTGACCTATAATATGTGTATAAATTTTTTGCTCAATTCAATAAGGCGTTTAGATGCTATCACACTTTTAAGATTTTGCTCCCATAGGCCATAATGATAAAGAATTTTTCTTTGTGTCCCTGTAAAAAAACTATAAGTGCTAGATTCACCAAAATCTATAGGGTTCGTACTATGGTGACTTACAATATGCGTACCAACTTTCAGGTTAATTGAACAAAGCGTTTAGACGCTAGCGTGTTCACTCACAGACATACACACATACACACATACACACATACATACATACACACACACATACATACATCATCGTAAAAATAGTGAAAACGGACTCAGGGGACCTCAAAACGTATAGAAACATCAAAATCTCGAATTCGGATTTTTGATATGATTACAATACTTTCCTCACTATAGTGTTCGGAAAGTAAAAAACTTAAAAAAAGAGAGAGAGAGATTTTGTATTTGTATTTTATATTTTATGTGCTTTCGTTGCATGTGTACACGCTAGTGTATTTATGGCATCGGCTGCTGAGAATAAAATCTAAATAATTTAATCACGACTATGTAGAACTATTTAAAAATACACTGTTAAAAATGGTTTCTTAAAAATGAGCTAAATTGTCTCAAAATAGCTCCGAAAAAATATACACTTAAATTTGAAAACTCATGTACTCATTTTTGAGTATACTGACATGCTCAAAAATGGGGTTGACCAATAAGAATCCCAATATCCCCATGTTTGACATGTTAGTATGCTCAAAAATGAGTACATGGGTTTTGAAATTTAAGTATATATTGTTTCGGAGCTATTTTGAGACAATTTAACTCATTTTTAAGAAACCATTTTTAACATAGTATAATAATAATAATAATAATGTAACGTCTTAGAGGAACGCCAAAGAGCGGGGATCACTGTTCAGAATCCGCGTTTGTAATGATCGATAGATGGTGCTTTTTCAGCTTTTGTTGTTAGTAAATATAATGGCCACGTGTATTTATTTTTTTTCTATTTGTATTATTATTTAATCTTCGTGCTATAATTTCTCCGCCATTACATCATGGAAAATTGATTGCTTTTGGAAAAAATATTTCAGTTTATTCAACGTTCGATCGGAAGTAGATTTTTAACTGAAGCTGAACAAATATTAGTTTCAAATCATCTGATTAATATTTTACTTCCATTAGCCGAAGCAACTGAAATTTTAAATTTGTCATTTGGAAATAAATGGAAGCTTAATTCTGGATTTTTTTATTTTTGAAGTTACACTGTGGCACACAACAGTAAGTGTTATCTTTTTTACCGGATTTATTCATTTTTATTCAATAAATATATGTGAAACTAAACATCAGCTAGCAATGGCGTCTAGATGAATTCGAAAGCTATGCATGTTAATTGTAATTTCACCTTAGCCCACCAGAGGGCGAGCATTTCATTACAATCGCGGATAGGAAAATATCTAAATATTTTATTGATGATATTTTGTGGGACATGATTAAGAATATTTATATATATTTAAAAAGCCTTTAATTAAAAGAAATTTCTTCTTTCATTTGCACTGTTTAAATAGGAACTAAGACATCGTTGAAACTGAAGGATTCCCAATGAAGGGCATTCCACATTCCACCTAAGCCTAAGATTCTAGCATAGTCATTTGGTTTCAGAGCATTGCAGTAGGGGTATATTTCTTAATCTGAACAGTAAACTCGTTTCTTTAAAACGTTACATTTTAATAAAATGATTTTAAGTATTTGTGATCAGAAAAATTGAATTATAGCCTCAACAATCGATGCCGCAAATACCTTAAGCATTTACAAACCCCAGCGGCATATAAAGTGTTTAACATGAATACACATTATATATATATTTTTGATTTAAAATATTGTTTTAGGAGGACGCCTGAGAATGTGGCTATTTTTTTTTTTTTTTTTTTTTTTTTTTTAATAAAAAACGAGGATTCTCGTTTACTGTTTATTAAGTGTTAACTCTCACAACAACCATCTTCCTTTGTTTGCGAATAAAAGATTTTGGAAATATCAATCAATCTTGTTCTAGAATGACTGCAATCTTTTGAAGCAAATTAATCAAAAATATATATAAGCCATTTTATAAATTGTGTAATAGCACTGAACACTATTATTTGAATGAATAAGTCTTGCAATTGTATGATGACTTTTGGGAATGATTGTTGAAATTTTATTTGAATTTTTAAAGAAAGAGAAGTGTAACTTTAAACGTGGATGCAGTTGCAGATGAATTGCAGGTGCAGCAGCATTACATCTAAAAGCGATATGTCATACAGTTTAAATTGTAAATTTTAAATTAATTAGAAAGGACTTCTAAAATGAGTACATTTATTTAAACCTAAAAAACTTCTTTACACGTCATAAAATAAAGGTAAGCCCTACCGGTTTCGAAAAGACGTGGCATTTCTTCTTCAGGGGCAAAAAACACGTGTTACAACATTGGTGGCAAAAGCAAGACTTTCTTCCTAGTCTTGCTTTTGCCTCCAAGGTAGTTACGTGGTAGCACGTGTTTTTTGCATCTGAAAAAGAAAGGCCACGTCCTTTCGAATTTGGTAAGGCTTCCCTTCATTTTTTGGTGTGTAAAAAGTTTTTAAGTTTAAATATTTATTTTACACCAGTTCTTTAATTTACGATGATTATATTTAATTTATGATTATCGAATTAGAATTCGAAATTAACTCATATATTCTTCACATTTTTTAACTTTAAAACAAAATATAACCGATAAATATTTTATAAAATTCCTTTTGCGTCAATTTACCACATTACATGACGTATAACGACGACAAATACATTATTGAAAAAAACTAGTGATAAATCATATTAATCCTACGGAAATATGTAATATATGTAGTAAACTTTTTATTCAGAGGCATATATTGTATTAAAACTAATTTTATCTCTAAGATTAGAAATTTTTCTAAGTATAATCAAAGATAAAGTCAAATGAAAATATAAATTTTTTTAGATAATACTGCTTTTGAATATAAAATGGAAAGATTATTTGCATAGGGAATGGTAGAGTGTACATTATTTAATTCTTTTGGAAACATTCCACGAATTCAAAAAATATTCATTCGGAAAAATAAAGGAATTTTCTGTAAATACTGCAAAGAGATAAATTATATTTATTTTTAGAAATGGTTTGTTCTATCTCAGATTTTATTTTTAGCAGGCATTCAGTATTGATTCTCGTAATGTTTGAAGAACATTTGTAAAATATAGTCAGTAACAAGATTAACTTTTTGACTATAGTAATTTACATATATATATGCATTCAAATATTTTTTTAGATAAGCTAATTTTGTTCACTATAATTCTTTCTCTGGGGCTTTCTTTTTATCAGGATGCTATAGCTGCCCGTAATATGTTGAACGGCTTTTTTTCCCAGCATTAATTAAAGCATATTAATGAATTTTGGACTGAATGGTTCTTGTCTATATTTCAACGTATTTGAGCTAATGGGACAACTTTATTGATAACTAGCAGGCTTTGCCCACTTCCCAGGCCACTATATTTAAATAAATTCTCAAAATTTTATATCAATATTTAAAAAAAAAAAATAAAAAAAAAAAACAATTGAAATCAGTCGAAACCTCAATTAAAGTTCCTGCTGCTTTCGGTAGTGATCTCCCCCCCCCCCCCCCCCCGAAACATGACGAATCTGGATCCCCACTCACTATGGCAATGCTTTACCCGTTTTTTACATCCTCCTTTGAAGTGAGTAAAGAAGTTTCTCGAAATACCATCAAAGTGCATATAATTACACTTAACCACACCCACACCAAAACTCACCATTATGAGGTAATTTGGAGCATAGTTAAGATTGAAAACATGTTTTTTGCCCCGCCCACCAAAAGCGTAGGGGGAGAGGGTAAGTTAGTAAAATCACTTTATAATGCGTGTTGGACAGACATATAAAGAGAAAAACGCTTTCCTGAGATAATCTGGATCAAAGTTACGTTTGAAAACATATGTTTTGCCCCCCCCCCTCCCTGACTTTAAAGGGGAAAGGGGTAGAATTTCGCAAAATCACTTTATTCTACGTGTTGGAAACGTATATTTATCCCACTCATCAAAACTCGCCTTTTTAGGATAATTTGGAGCTCAGTTATTTATGAAATCATGTTTTTTGACCTCCTCCCTTCCAACCTCCCAAAGGGTGTAGGGAAGATTTTCGAAAAATCTCTTTAGAGCCCATACAGCACAGAATATTTAAGTTATGTTGCAGAAAGCTTACAATCTTTCATTATCGTAACATATTTAAGTATGCTGTCTGAAGCACCGTAACTTTAGGAGACGCTAATGCAGTTGCTAGATACAGACTGAAAGAAAAACAAATCAAAAAGGAACATCAACTGTGTGTTATCAATGCAGACAGGATAATTACCAAGACTATCTCCAGACTTAGAACCCAACACTTTGGTGGAATGACAATAAATACAGATGGCACCAGAACTTACAAATCATGTAGGAACTGCCGGGAGGAGGAACTCACCCCAGAACACATTTTCAACTGCCCGGCCATCATAAGAAGCTTACAGGCCATTGAGGAATTTCCCTTTCAGGGAAATCTCTATAGTGACACAATTGTGGACATTGCCAAGGCCGTGATTTTGGCGCATCGAATGATTTGACTTGAATTGGGCACGACACCCACCAACCAACCTTTCTGAAACGTTCGCCATTTCTGATGTTCTATATGTTAAATGATTGAAACGTTTCTCGTAAGTATCTGACTTTTTGTTACGATCGCGGACATTTCTACGTTTTTGAAACTAATCGGAAAGCAAACAGGACGTTTCGAAACGTTTCTGAAATATTTACAATGTTTCTATGTAATATGATTGTTACGTTTCTGAAACATTTTGTGCTGTTAGGGAGTATGTGTTGATTCCGCATAACGAAGCGGCAGTGGCGGATCCAGAACTTGACTTTTTTTTTTTTTTTTTTTTTTTTTTTTTTTTTTTTGGGGGGGGGGGTAAGATTCTTCAAAGTGTTATTCTAGACCAATAAAAAATTTACAATTGCAATATTCAATTGTGAATGTCTCCTTAAATCCGCCACTGCGAAGCGGCACATAAAAATATCGCTTCCCTGAGATAATATGCAGAAGAGTTACTCTTAAAAATGTGTCCTCCCCATCCACTAAGGAAGAACAACGGGGAAATTCCCGAAAATTTCTTTGTAGAGCGTTTTAAGTACGCATAACTAACCCACCCATAAAAATCAATCTCATTATTTGAAACAAAGTTACGCTTGGAATCTTATCCTCCCCCCCTCTCACTCCAAGGGTACAATTTCGCAAAATAATGTTACAGTAGGCGTCAGATATACATGAGACAATTTGGAGCCGAGTTATTCTTAAAAATATGCTTCCCCCCCCCCCCCCCATGCCCCTAAAGTAGGACAACGGGAAAAATTCGAAATATTCCTTTATAGAGCATTTTGGGTACGTATAACTAAATCATTCATAAAAATTTATCTTACAGAAATAATTTGAAGTAAACTTACACTTGGAAACTTGTTTCATGCCTCGCTACGCCAAGGGGAGGGGGAATTTCCCGAAATCCCGTTACAGTTAGCGTCGGTTATATATATATAAAAAAAAAAAAAAAAAAAAAAAACATCAAAATTCGTGACTTTAGCTTCTATAGATTCTTCAGGACAAATTTAGCGCAAAATAGGGGGTCTAGAATTTGCCACTTTGTAATCCCCCCACTCGACCCCCCTCCCCGAAAAAAAAAAAAAATCGAAACTGGCAAAAAATCGAAAATGGGTTATTGGGAATACCCTCAAAAAGACGCATGGTCGTTTTCAACATATTTGTACATTTATTGGTGTATTTTGACAAAGAAAAATTTCGGATGATATTCTTCAACCACATTTCTTGCAACCATGAGAACCTCTGCGCAAGTTTAAACTCAACCAGTCCACTGTTAAAATAGGGGTGATAATCCTTGCGGCATAGAAAATACTAGCGATAAGAGAACGCCGAATCAATGGATGTTTACTAAATCTCAATCTGTCGGTCAATTTGGCATCCCTTTAAGTATTTACAATAAGCCCCAATGCTAAGTGCGGGAAACATTATTGCATTACATATTCGCGCATACTATAAAAATTTTTTACGGAATATTACAGCACAATTTGTTGATAAAAGTAATGGCGACGCACAGTTCTATATTTTTACAGTATGCCGTAACACAGTATACTATAAAAATACAGAAATAGTTTACTTTTTACAGTATACTGTAAAATGAGTTTTCTGTAATTTTTACTCACTATGTTGTAATTTTTCATCTTCCTATAAATAAAGAATGCCCGTGCTTTTAAATAATCAAAAGTAACCAAACAAAATTTCAAAAGTCTTGACTAAAGAATACAAATGTTCGTTTATTTATTTGACACATGGCTTTGGCACCTAATGTCACAGTTAAACAATTGACTCGAATGACCCATAATTAACTCTTAAAAACTTCACAAAATTTATACATAAATAAGGATATGAGAATTATCCATGCTTTACTTAAGATTCGAACCCAGAATCTTTTGTTCCAGAAGTCAGCTCCCAGATTGAGTCAGCGTGTTGGAAATGTTCGTCTATCTTTTTGATACCGTTAAGACAGACAATGATTGGTTAAAAAATCACGTGATACGCGCTAAAAAGACTCTATGAAATTTCGGCTACGTATTTACAGTACAATTTGAAATAAACCGGACATCAATGCAGGACAACTTCTAAAAAAATATCGCAACTTGTGTTCCGTTTATACTAAAGGGACTACTTTAGTCTACAGTCTACTTTCAAAAATGAGAAAATTTTCGATCAACTTCCAGAATTGAAAAAAAAAAAAAAAATGAATGCATGCATGTGTATAGTCGGTAACAAAAGTGTCCGAACACTAGCAAAAATTCCTATACAAAAAAAGGTACACTTCATACGGTTTTATTAAATAAATCCTTATCGAATAATGTTCTTAGACTGACTAAGAACAGGATTCGACAAGGATTTATTTAACAAAACCGTATGAGGTGTACTTTTTTTACAAAGGAATTTTTGCTAGTGTTCGGACACTTTTGTTACCGATCGTACAAACAAAATATTTTTGTGTTAGGTAGTGGGATATTACTTTATTGGTTAAAATTATTATTTTGGTTTACTTTAAAACAGAAAATTATTTTTATTGCAGATTATTTTTTTAAAAATTCAAGGGTGCTTTCTCACTAAGCGCAGGATATCTCAGTTACAATTTCCTTTTTCGTTATAATTTTTACATTTAATAAAACAAAACATTCAAATTTAGAATCTGAACTAAAAGGTTTTAATTATTTTATTAATATGGAGATTAATTAATAATTAAATTAGAAATATAAAATTACTGTTAATTTTTTTTTATATTTCCACAATCATAGTTTTTATTTTTCTGTTGAACAGAATTTCTTATTTTTAGTTCATTTTATTCATTATGTCAAAATATATGGTTGAGAAAAATTTTAAGCTCATATCTCAAATACTCTTGGAAATATTATACACGCAGTTAGAAAGCCCCCTTGAATTTTTTTTAAAAATCTGCAATAAAATAACTTTCTATTTTAAAGTAAACAAAAATAATATTTTTAATCAATAGAGTAATGTCATACTAGTTAACAAAAAGCAAAAAAAAAAAAAAAAAAAAAAAAAAAAATGTACCTACACGCATTCGTTCTTAAAAAAAAAAAAAAAAAAAATCTGAAAGTTTTTTTGAAAATTTCTTTATTTTCCCTATTTTAAAAGTAATCTGTATCCTTAAAAAATTGCTCTATTTTTACTTTCTCTTACCCATAAGGTAGAGAAAGTATTGTTTTTGGGTCAAATTTTCGAACGCGAGATTTTGTTATATTTACACGTTTTGAGGTCCCCAGAATACGAAAATCATGTTTTTAGCAAATGGTCTGTGTGTCTGTGTGTTATCAGCATATCTCAAAAACAAATTATGGCAGAAACTTCAAACTTGGTATTCTAAATGTGTATCATATACGGATGCTACAGTAAGCTTTTCGTTAAGATCAAGCAAACGGTTCGTGTACAGGGAGAATCAAGAGAATTCTAATACATTACGTGTATGGGGAAAATTGCAGGTAAGTAGAGTTTAACGTCTATAGACTGCACTAAACCAAATGAAACGAATATATATTTTTTGTAATAAAGATAGTTAACTGGGAAAAATTTTTTTGTGTATGTAGGAGCCTCGCCTCCCCCTCGAGGGGAGTAAATTTTCATGATGGGTATCTTTCAAAAGAGCTCGCCAATACCTTTAAAACGAATGGTTGAACCATCGATCTGCGATAATTTAAAACAAAGTTATCGATTTTTTTTTTTTACTTTTAATAAAAAAAAACAGAAAAAAAAAATCTTTTTTTTTTTTTTTTTTTTATGTTGAGAATAAAATGGACTTTTTTTGAATATTTGGTGTGATACTACTTCTCTGTGAAATTTATGTGGCAACACTTCATTTTAATTCCTTTCAATCATTTTAAAAAGTACGTGGCTCGTTACAAATTCGATACCAAATGAAAGGGGCATTTTTTCTGAATCCAGGGGGCAAACAGTTTTTCCACAAGGCAATTAGAATTTTTAAAATTAACTAAAGTATGAAATTTAGGTGGAACACTTTATTTTAAACTTTTCATATTTTTTAGTGTAAATCAAGCTAATATAAAAAGTCTTTAATTTAAATTTTTTTAAATACATTGTTACAGTTTTTATTTATTTGTTTATTTATTCACTTATTATTTATTTATTTATTTATTTATTTTTACAGTGTAGGTATGGTAATCTTAGATGTGAATTTCTCAAATAACTGCTAATTTATTTTCAGAACTCACGCATTGTCTTTGCGATAACGTACAAACGTATTCCGAAGTCTTCCATCGAGTTTGACAATTCTAGATTAGTGTGAAATAAGATGCTTTAAAACAATTTCCAGAATAATCTATGTACTTCTAGTCCGTGATTAACCATACACTTACCATAATACATACCTGTTAATTTCTTTATATTTATATCCGCCAAGTTCTTTATACAATCTTTTCAGTCATTTTTTATCGTGATAATAATTTAAAACATTGAGGTTTCAATGTTTTTAAGGAATAATCAAGCTAATTATCTGATAATATCGATGATGCTTCTTTTCATTGGCAATTCACATGGTGAATGCCCAAAAATACTATTCTGAAGAAACTGACATTTTTTTTTTTATTGTGATATAAAAAAGTTTAAATATTCAAACTAATCATTCGTATTAAAGACAATTATTACAGACATTTATAAGCATTTCTTAATTAAAATAATTATAGAGTAAAGAATATTAATTAAATCACAGGATTAATTAGAAAGTTTCTAATATAAAAAGGTATACCCTATACCCTTCTCAAACCTACATATTAGAAAAAAAAAATCTTATTTCTGGGAGTACAAAAGAGATGCTGTTAATTAGAGATTATCTAATTTATTATCCTTTTAATTACTTTTGAGGTTGAGTGGTAGGAATAGAAATAATATAAATCATTTCATATTGTAGGATTATAGCTATATTAGAATTTTTTTATTATTGGGACATAAGAAAGGAATATAAAATGCCCACAGCATTAATTATATGAAATAAAATTATATATACACTCCTTCTCATATATATAAGGACACTTTATATTTTGAAATAACTAACGTAAAAATAATTGTAAACAAGATTATACTAAGTGCACTTAATATATCTAGTATTCTAAAAACCAAAACTGTTATAATTTTTTTTAATATAAAACAAAATTAATAAAAAATAATGCAAAATGTGTTTTTCTCCACGTTTTTAGATATTCATAATTATAGGGACAATCCGGATTTTTTCGTTTTATTTAACTTACTAGCGGATAAATTACAGTTGACATGCGAATTTGTTAACTACTGGGCTAGATTAATTCATATATAAGCCTTCAATTTGTCTTTGACGGACAGTACTGATAATTCCTCGAAAAAAAGAACGTTCAAGTAGTGAAGTATGATAAATGTGTTTTTTAAGTGGAAGGATAATTTCAATCCGCCGAATTTTTAATGAAATTCGAAGGTCTAAAATTGCTGAAGGAAATGGGATCAAACGTTGAACTGCTGGTTCGATAGGAGAGAGATCTGATGCAAAATCAGAGTTGTTTTACAGAGATCGAAGACTCATAATTCCTCGTACTGTTCTACTCATAATGACTGCTGCTGAATTTGCTCGCTCGTAATTTTTAACGAAAGGTTAGGGTCCACATTTATGCATGTTTAAAATAATTAATAATATGTTAAAATGAATAAAAAACCTGTAATAATCAATCAGCATTTAATGGGGGAAAGAACGTCTGTGTTAAAGTTGAATAACGACAATATTAAAGGGTAAAATATTGCATTTTCGGATGAAAAACATTTTATTCTTGATTAATCAAATGGTTTTAACAGTTACTGGTACGGTCTGAAGATAGCGAAAGACAGAGCAGATTTTTTAAAGGCAGATATGTATCGGGCATTTTAAAGGTGGATCTATGGTGCTCTGGGGAGATGCTTCTACTGAAGGCAGAATGAATTTACTAATTTTTTCTATTATTATGAATATCAAGAGAATATCCGCAAATTTTAAACGTGGAATTATCAGATTTTTGATAGATTTTGGGGGATAATAATATTTTTTTCAACAAGACTTACTTTTTTGTTCTACTTTTAGAGCAATAGGAAATAGTTTGAAGAAAGAAACTTCTGTATTATTGCTTTTCCCATGGCCTAAAAGTTGAAAAATCCTTAACTTATGATATTAGAAAAGTGCATGCAAGTGGAAAGCAATTTTAAATAGTTTAAATGTATTAAGAATATCATATATGCTATATGAAATGGTATTGAAACTGAATATTAAAAAAAAAAAAAACACACACATATATATATATATATATATATATATATCAGAGAGAATGTCTGACTGTTTAACTCTAAAAAGAGAGCCCATAAAATATTAATTTAAAGAATAACTGAAAAACATTACTAAAATTCGAGCTGTCCTTATAATTGTGAACACCTGAAAAATCATCTTTTTACCATATTTAAAGTTTTTTAAGATAGAAAAACGATAAACCTTTGTCTATTAATGAAATTCAAATTAATTAAAAATATATTTGTTTAAATAATAGTGTTCAGTGTTTAGTTAATATAGAAAAACGGGTGTCTTTATAATTATGAGAAGGAGTGTATATATATGCGTGTGTGTGTGTGTGTATGTGTGTATATAACAAACTACTAAAGATAAAAAACTTCTCTGAAAAGCTTATTTAAAAATATATATATATAGTGCTTAATTTATTTGTATCAGTTATTAAATGAAACAGAAGCTTTAAAAACATAAAGTATATTACTAGCCATCAAAACGGCTTTTTCGAGCAAAACAAATTTACAAAAATTATTCTTTGATAACACAGATTTAAAAACTAGTGGACTCTGAGCAGTTCCCCATCATATATTTTTTTCCACACATTTTAAATATGCAAGTGAAATTTTGCTCTATTCTCCCATGTTAAGAAAATCATTTATTTCGAATAACTTTCGAGGCTTTTAAATTAGAATGTTGCAAATCAATAGAGTTCTTGTCAGTATTTTAAATGATATTTTAAAAGTAGTCTGACATATTTACGAAGAAAATATCTCTCAAAAGGAACATTTATCTAAAATCTTGCTCTATTCTGTCACGTTAAAAAATTCGTAAATTTCCAATAACTTGCAAAATTTTCAAATTAGCCTGTTTATACTTAATTATGTTCATCCCGGTTTCAAAACTGATATTTGAAAGCTGTTCTTACATCTTTACGATAAAAATATTTCTTTTCATGGATGTTTAAATGAATTTTTTTTTGCTATTCTCCCATGTTAAGAAAATTGTAAATTTCAAATAACTTCTGAAGTTTTTTAATTAGAATTGTAAATGAATAGAGTTCTTGCTAGTGCTAAATAATATTTTAAAACTGATCCGACCTTCCTGAGATCATTTGTTTGTAAGATATCGTGTACACAGTCTAACAAACTAACATGTTAACACACATACGGACTAACAAACGAACAGACACCATACCCATTTTGATATTTTGGATTCCTCACACTTGAAAACGTGTAAAAATGTCAAAAAACCGAGGTCAAAAATTTTCCCGATTACCTAAGTTCCCCATACCTATAGTATGGTGTGGAACTAATTATTGTAAAATGTTATACAAAGAAAATATTTCACATGAAACTTTTATAATCGTAAAATATATTTATCACCATTTTGTCTCCTTCTGCAACAATATTAAAATTTTTTAAAAATATTTTATTTTTATTTAATTGTTTATTTATTAAGAAACATTTAACTTAAAAATCATATTAATAACTTGAATTAAATACTTAATTTCGAATGAAAAATATTTTATAAGATTCTTTATTAATATTTTTACTCCATTAAGGGAAAGAGATATTATGTACATCCATACATAATACAAATATTCGCACAAATGTGTATTTGATTAAAGTTCGTTCAATGCTTTGAATTATTTTAATTTAGATTATTATTCTCTAAATAAATATTTTTTATTATTAACTAATGTCCTTCATTATTATTATTATTTTCATAATTTGATATTAAGTAAGCTTTTAATATATGCAAAAGGGGAAAAAAATAATAATCACCATTATTTTCTTTGTACAAACTCCTGAAAACATTTTAGTAAAATTGAAAATTTATGCAAGTATATGAAACGTTGCATCAGCTAACAGAGTTTAATACATTTAAACTATTTAAAATTGCTTTCCACTTGCATGCATTTTTCTAATATCATAAGTTAAGGTTTTTTCAAGATTTAGGCCATGGGAAAAGCAATAATACAGAAGTTTCTTTCTTCAAACTATTTCCTATTGCTCTAAAAGTAGAAGAAAAATATAAGTCTTGTTGAAAAAAATATTATTACCCCCCCCCCCCCCCCCCCAAAATCTAACAAAAATCTGATAATTCCACGTTTAAAATTTGCGGATATTCTCTTGATGTTCATAATAATAGAAAAAATTATTAAATTCATTCTGCCTTCAGTAGAAGCATCTCCCCAGAGCACCATAGATCCACCTTTAAAATGCCCGATACATATCTGCCTTTAAAAAATCTGCTCTGTCTTTCGCTATCTTCAGACCGTGCCAGTAACTGCTAAAACCATTTGATTAATCAAGAATAAAATGTTTTTCACCCGAAAATGTAATATTTTACCCTTTAATATTGTCTTTATTCTACTTTAACACAGACGTTCTTTCCCCCATTAAATGCTGATTGCTTATTACAGGTTTTTTATTCATTTTAACATATTATTAATTATTTTAAACATGCATAAATGTGGACCCTAACCTTTCGTTAAAAATTACGAGCGAGAAAAATTCAGCAGCAGTCATTGCACTCAAAGTGCACGAGTGAGCACTTCGTACTGTGCCAGTTGTTATACATCAGTCAGGCGGTATAATTACAAGTGAAAAATAGCTTTTATCATAGCTTCGCCAAAGATTTCACATTATTACGGATTTAGAGGTTTTATTATATTTAAATTATAATGTCATTAATCGAAATATATCATTTAAAACCATTATTATATGTCCAATTAAGAAGTGTTATTAGAAGTGTTAATTAAGCCTGTTTTGTATTAAATGTTTTTCCTTAAATTTATTATTAAAAACAAAGTTATTTCAAAATAATATTTTAGAAAATCAGTGGTTGGTCAAACCTCGCATGGCATTAGTCAAACATCCCATATATCGGGTGGCTTGATCCAAAATTAGTTCCTTTTAAGAACGAGTTGTTGTTTCACTTATATTAAGCAACCCAATCTGCTATTGTAAATTTAAAGACAAGGATTTCAGCAAACCTAATGACTAACAAATAACTGCCTATTCGGAATAGTTATTTTTATATCTTATAATTAGTTACATTTTGGTCAAACTTTGTCACTTTCTTAATACCAAGTGTCTCAGAAGTGGATGAGCGGTTCTGCGCTCAAAGCTGTCAGGTGAAAAGTGCCTGGTTCGATCCAGGTCGTTTTCATTGAGCTTGTCGTTAAGAATTTTCTGTAATTTCCTCCGAAACTCGCGTAAATATGGGATAGAACCCATTAGAAAGACCTGAAATTGGGCATTCAACCTATAGGCCTAAGACACCAATGTAGTTAAACGGCTTTAAGCCACACACCCAAAAACACGACCAGCCCTTAATATCAATAGGAGTTTAAGATCAATTTTGTCGTGAATATTAAAAAAATAAATAAATAACATTATGTATAAACTATTTTTAAAATTCAAAATTATTCTGATAAATTTTACTCTGGAAATACAGAAGTGTTTAAAATAATTACCTATCCAGTTAGAATTACGTAATAAATATTAATTTTATCCTTTAAGCAACAGAATGGTCAAGTGCTTGCATTTTTCTTTCAAATATTGCATAAATATATTTTTAATTAAAGCAAAGCAAATTATTATATACGAAATCATTACCATCCAAAAGTGAAAATATTGCGAAATTTATTTTTTCCTAATTAAATAGATATTGTTTAGAAAATCCTCTCTACCTCCCCCTTAATTATGCAGAAGGTTAAAAATTATTGTTTAATTCAAATAATTTCTCCAAATTACATCACCTTTTTAACCTCCCCCTTTTTCTTGTGATTTTGCAAATTATTAATTAAATTTAAATTAATTATATTTTAAAAGATCATCCCGTTAATTTTTTTTAACGTCAATAAAGAGAAAAATAAATAAATAGGATATTTAAACTTTTATCGCTTCAAAAATAAACATGCTCTCTTTTCTCTTTTTAATTAATATAAAATAACGCAATATTTTTTTTCTCTCTTGACTCCAAGACAAATTAATTAAATTCCCTATTTTGCGATAGAATAATAAAAAAAGAACAATTTATTTAACACCGAAATCTAATGTTCTTTTACGTCTAAAGATATGTTCATCATTATAGATAATTAAGTAAAGTTGTAATTAAAAAGGAAGCATCATTACAGTTGATTGACTAAGAAAAGAAAAAGAAAATCGTCTGCAGGAAAAAATTCTAAAGCTTATCAGAAACGACGAAATTTAATTTGTCAGCGTAACAGCCATTTATCAGTTGTAACTGCTAACCGGCTCCTCCATATTAGAGGATATAATGGATTTTAAAATCTTCGAAAGCTGAAAATTTCTTCTCGATGGAGAACAAGAGCCAGGCTTCTAAACCTGGCACCGCCGATGGTGCTATTGACCCGGAGCCAAGGGCAGCGTGCCAAGGAAATATCCTTTATTCCTTTTTCCATGTTACTGTTTTCTTAATAGAAGGGTCTGGACACGCAACATCGATCTTAGAGCCGCAGCCCATTATGCATCTCAGCATTCGATTAGAACCACACTTTTGTGACCTAGAAATCACAAGCACGTGCTATATATCACAAACTATAGTTGATGGGATGCAGGTTTCGCTGTAATTTTTCTTAATGATCTAATGTGATAGTATAATAGTAAGTATGAAACATTAAAAAAGAAAAAAAAAAAAAAAAAAGGAAAGAAGGAAAGAAAAAAAAAAAAGAAAGAAAATATGCCTTTATAAAAAAAAAAAAATGCAATCAATAAAGTGTATAAGAATTCTTGTTATTTTCTACTACAATCTTAATATTTAATGCTGTGATATTCGTGCAAATTTTATCGGCGTAAACATTGCGAATAAAAACGTATCAAATGTTTAATTAAAAACCTCTTATACTGAAAAAAAAAAAAAAAAATGCCCTCCGCAACCTGGCGACTAAATAATGTAAAGTGGCGATTTAAATATATAAATAAACAAATAAGCAACTTGCCACTCTCCCATGATCACCATAATAATGATCATCATAGCAATGAATATCATTAATTATATTTTACAATGAAACGTAAGTTAAACCAAATGATGACAAAATGATCTTGCATTTTGAAAATAGCTCTCAAAAATATACGTATTCTATTAATTAGGTATCATAATCATGATAACAGTAATAATAACAATGATGATTTGCGGCAAAAAATTGCTTATTTCCGAAATCAGCTGTGATAAAATGAGAATTTCGTCAATTAGTGGTAAAACAATTGCTTATTATAAACATTTTATCAAGGAAAAAATCGCATAACTTCAAGAATTAGTTGCGTGTAAACTTTTTTTTTTTTTTTTTTTTTTTTTTTTTTTTTTTAACAAAATAACGAACTAGTCTTATCATTAAATGATAAAAACAAAATTTTCAGCAACTGGCTATTAAAAAATTGTTTTTCCTGGCATCTACCTCGTAAATTTCTGTTCGAAAATTAAGTTTTAACAAAAATCGATTATCATAAAACATATTGAAAAAGAGAAAATGGGGAAATTGAAGTGAAACTTTCATAAAAAATCGAAAAATTTAAAACAAACAGTTCACAAAAATCAGACGATTTAAAATAGTTTAAAGAAAAAAAAAAGACTAGCATGTTGTCTCGATTACAAAATTTTCTTTTATATCATTCTATGTAACAGCACTGCCACTGCTGACTTCTACAAAATTTTAATTATAGCTTTTCACAGTAAATATTTTACATATTGAGTTTGGTGTGATTTTAATTAACGGATACTTCACCTGTACTATGCGAAAAACCATAGAAGGTGAGTAATAAAAATGTGACTTATCGGGCGATACAAACCTAAATTAAACCAGTAGTTGTTATTATAATGATTTTGTCACATATTCAGTTTGGGGCATTTATATATACAATACTGTTTTAAAGTTTAGAAAGATTTGCAAACGATCGGTGTTTTTCAATTAAAAAACTTATCTCTCAATGAAATGTTTTCAAACATTGGGTATTTAAAGAACTGGGTTTTCCGCATGTTTTTCAGTGAAAATTGATATAAGAGGACATTTAGGGGGCCGGTAACAAATTAAGCAAAATCAATGTTTGTGATCACCCTCTATCGTTAAGTGAACGAAATGAACTGTAACTTTAGGATATGTTAATATAGACTCTATTCAATTTGTGGATGAATTTGCGTCACGATAGCATATTAAATAACAGAGATATAAGCATTTATTCTAAAACTCCTAAAAAAATCAGCATGTTTTTTATTTATAATATACAGAATTTTTAACGAAAATTATTCCCACTTCCAGATAAGTTGGAAAAACACTTTTAAAACAATATACTGCAATCGGAATACAAATATCTCAAATATCTCATGAAAAATGAACATTTTTATGAAAAACGTTTTCACTGCGCATGTGCGAAAGAATAAAAAAATATATTATATAGGTTAAAAGCTAGATATATTGTGAAACTTTCTTCAAAAGGGCATTTAAGCAGAGTAAAAATTAAGCAAATTACCCGAAAAAGAACGAGGTAGATTTTAGATATTTTCCAAGAATTGAAATTTCTTAAGGGATCTTTCACATGCCGCATAATTAAATTAAAGATCCAATTACTTTAACCACTTAGCAAAAGTCTTTTTGTGTGTGTGTGTGTAAAACCCCTTATTATCTTACAAATCTTGGAAAATAAATTAAAATATGTTAGAGTTACAATCTTATAAGAGATTTTTCACAAAAAAGTATATTTCGAGCGTGGTTGAAATAATTGAATCTTCAAATTAATTACGCAGAATGTGGAAAAACCCTTCAGAAAATTCAACTCTTGGAAAATATCTAAAATCTAGCTCGTTCTTTTTCAGATAATTTGCTTAATTTTTACTGTATTCAAATGCGCTTTCGACAAAAATTGCGAAATATATCTGGCTTTCATCCTATGCATTTTTTTTTTTTTTTTTTTTTTTTTTTTTTTAAGTTTCGGGCATGCGCAGTGAAAACGTTTTTCATGAAAGTACTCATATTTCATGAGATATTTAAGATATTTGTATTCCGATTGCAGTATATTGTATTAAAAATGTTTTTTTCAACTTATCTGAAAGTGGGAATATTTTTCGTTAAAAACTCTGCATATTATAAATAAAAAACATGTTATTTATTTTTTTTTTTTTAAGTTTTAAAATAAATGCTCTTATCTCCGTTATTTAACATGCTATCGTCACACAAATTCATCCACAAATTAAATGGGGTATATTTTAACATATCTTAAAGTTACAGTTCATTTCGTTCACTTGATGATACAGGATGATCACAAACATTAATGATTTTGCTCAGTTTGTTACCGGCCCCCTAAATGTTGTCTTGAACCAATCTTCAATTAAAAACATGAGGAAGACCCAGTTTTTTAATTACTCAATGTTTGAAAACATTTCATCGAGAGAGAAGTTTTTAATTTGAAAAAAGCTGATAATCTGCAAATCTTGCTAAACTTTTGAGCATGTGTGTACTATAGAATTTGAAATACAAATTCCCGTTCACGGAAAGAGTTTCAGTACAGTAACGACACCTATCGGCCGATATACACCCAAATTTAATCCGCATAATGTTTCATAATAGTCTTCTCACATATCAAGTTTTTTTTTGGAATATTGAACTTGAAATATAGCCTTTCCTTAAATGAGAGAAATCCTGTTGATTTGCACCAAAAACTGATCGGCACTAATTTATGCCAATGTGCAACTATACATAAATTTATACGAAATTCTGATCAGTAGTTTCTAAGATAGTTGCCACAAAATTTTCGTTACACACACACAGACAGATAGACATTTCTAAAAGTGGTCATTTCTGTTTTGGACCTCTCAAAAAATGTAAATCAATCGAAAATCGGAAAACTTTAACGAAAAAAATTATTTTTGGTAATCAGGCAAAAAACTGCTCAAATTGTGGCGAGTAAATTTTTAAAAAATTACTGACTTCTGGAGAATACTCAAAAGGTTTTAATTTTCAGGTCTATTTTTTACGTAGTGGTCATAAAACTCGAAAAATGAAAATCCAAATTAACTCTAATGTTTAACTCGATGAAAATATTTAATATTTGCTTTTATTTAAATATATATACATATCCTGTTAAAAAATTTCAAAAAATTCTACTGATATATGTAACATTTAAACACAAACAATCTGGTTGATAACTTTAGGTGTTTTTATTATCTGAATAATACGTACTTTTATTTTATATATGTTTTAATAATTCTTTAAATACCAACGAACATGTTTTTAAAAATTTATATATAATGACAAAATTTACTGTTAATTGAATATTTTCAGGTGAATATCCGTTAACAAAAGGTCAGAGAAGTTTTTCTTTAGAGAGCATTCAAACTAAACATTCTAAGAAAAGAAAATTTATATCTATTAAGTAAATTATTCAAATAGCGAAAACAAAATAACAGTTATATTAATTAAATAATAGAAAATATTAACAAATGTCTTTATTGAATATTTTGAGGTAGATATTGTTAACAAAAAGTCAGAGAACACTGGAAATAGTTACTCTATAAAGCGTATTCAAACTTAAGATTCTGAACAAACAAACATTCCATCTGTTTTTTTTTTTTTTTTTTTTTTTTTTTTTTAAGTAACAATAACAAAAATAGTTATATGAACAAAATAATAGTAATGATCAACTAAAATATTAAATAAATATTTTTGGGTGAATAGCCTTCAACTAAAGGTTAGAGAAACCTGAAAATAGTTCTTTATAAGCGGCATTAGATTCTAACAAAATAAACATTCAATCTGTATTCTTTATGAAGTAAATTATTACAATAACAAAAACAAAAAATAGTTATACTAACAAAATATTTTGTAAAGTTTAGCTAAAATATGAAAATATTTATTGGTGAATAACCTTTAACAAAAGATCACAGAACTCTAAAAATAGTTTCTCTGCAAAAATCATTCAAAGTTAATATTCTGAGGAAATGCACATTTATTCCATCTATTTTTTGAAGTAAATTATTAAAATAACAATTAAAAAAAAAAAAAACAGTTATACTGACAAAATAACAGTAAAGATTAACTAAAATATTAAATGAATATTTTGAGATAAAAAACCTTCAACTAAAAGTCAAAAAACGATAAAAAATAGTTCCGCTTCAAGAACAGAAATTTGCATAAATACGGGCTAGGATCCCCTAGAAGACCCCCCTCCCCCTCAGGCCTAGGACCCTAATGCAGTCAATCGGCCTTAATCCCCACAACTCAATCCTCTAGATGAACATGCAAAATTAAGATTCTAAGGAAATAAACATTCCACCTAAGCTTTGAAATAAATTATTAAATAATAATAACAAAACTAATAGTTATATTAACAAATTAACAGTAAATATTAACAAAAATATCAACTGATTATTTAGAGGTGAATCGTCTTTAATTAAAGGTCAGAGAACGTTGCAAATAATTTTTCTCTAGAGAGCATCTGAGGAACACATTCTGAGGAAATAAACATTACATCTATTCTTTGAAGTAAATTATTAAAATAACAATCATAAACTAGGATGTTGCGGCCAACACAAGATTTTCTTCTACATTTTCCTATACAAATTCACTAAGTGCAAATAATTTATTAAAACTATTGTTTATTAAAATTATCTAACATGAGGAATGTAAATGATTTTCATCAAAGAGAAAACTAACACTAAATATCCAAAGAAAGACAGTTTTATTGTCTATAATATATAAAATAATAAAATCTTAAAATATATAATGGTTATCTCCCATATCAAATTTTGTACAGCTATATGTCATACAAGTTGAGATATAGCGTTCTCGTTATCGAGGAAATTTCCAGTACAGCAGCGCTCTATTGGCCTATAAGCATCCAACTTGAATCAGCATAATGTCTCATAATGGTCTTCTCGTTTTGTTTGATGATACGCAATAAAACCTGAGATATAGCCTTCCCTGAAATTGCGTATATTGGTGTGTAGCAGCGCCACCTGTTGAGCGGTTGACACCAAAAGTTAACAGGCACTAATTCATGTCTAGATACATCTACATATAAATTTCTATGTAATTCTGTGCAATAATTCCTGAGATATAGTCTACCCTTAAATTGCGGAAATTCCTGCATAACAGTGCCACTGTTGGCGGATAAGCATTCAAATTGAATCAACATAATGTCTCATAATAATCGTCTCAAATATTAAGTTTTGTTTGATTATACGAAACAGAACCTGAGATATAGCCTCCCATTAAATTGCGGAAATCGCTGTATATCAGCGTCACCTGTTGAGCGGTTGACACCAAAAGTTGATAGGCACTAATTTATGTCAAGTTACATCTACATATAAATTTATATGAAATTCTGGGCAGTAGTTCCTGAGACACAGTCGGCCCAAAATTTTTGTCACACACACACACAAATAGACAGACGGACAGATATTTTCTAAAACATGGTCAAATCGTGTTCTAGACCTCTCAAAACGTGTAAATCCGTCGAAAACCAGAAGTCGAGAATTTTTACGAGTCCAATACTTTCTTCTATTGAATATAGAAGAAAGTAAAAATAGTTATGAAATTTTATTTTTCCGAATGAGTGAAAATAATGCCTGGGCCGGGAGTCGAACCCCGGATCTTTGACTTACAAGGTCAAGGCTCTACCAATTGAGCTATCCAGGCCGACAAACCGGTCGGCATTACTCACTCAGACAACCTTTAGGCAGAAAACATCTGGTCTATCATTTAGGTAGTTCAACAGAAATAAGCCGCAGGTAAAGGAAAACACCATTAAACAATGGGAAAGAAATACAATTTTAATTAGAAAAGGTTGTCTGAGTGAGTAATGCCGACCGGTTTGTCGGCCTGAATAGCTCAATTGGTAGACCTTGTAAGTCAAAGATCCGGGGTTCGACTCCCGGTCCAGGCATTATTTTCACTCAGTCGGAAAAATAAAATTTCAATAAATATGATTTTCTTCCAATCATTTGATTGTGTGATTTTAATTAAAAAAAAAAAAATAGTTATATTTACAAAGTAACAGCAAATCCCTAGTAGCACATAACGTTGTTTTAACGTTTTTACAACTAATTTTTAACTGTTCAGACTTATTTTCAACGATATAACAACGTTATGTGCTGCCTGGTAATGTTAACAAAGGCATTCACGGAATATTTAGAGGTGAATAGCCTTTCAATAAAGGTCAAATAGCTTTGCATATAGTTCGTCTCTAAAGAAAAGCATTCAAACTTAAGATTCTAAGGAAATAAAATTTATATTTATTCTTTGAAAACATTCTTTGTCTCACGCATAATAACACTAAAGAACAAAACAACGTTCACTTTTATTATCAATTAATAAAAGTCTTAATCTACAACAACGCCAAATAATCTTACTTTAAACTCCATTTAAATTAGTTGAATCTTGTTTCCTTATCCCGCAGACTTCATTAATCTTCTTAACCCACGAAGTTTAGTACCTTTATTTTTGAAAACTTTTCTGGAGTAACCATGCATCGTGAAAACTGTTACTTTTATGGATATGTGATAAATGGTGAACTGCGAAATTCTTTCGTGATTGTGTATATTACAAGTTCTCATCATGATAAATTTCTTTGTGTACGAATATTCGTATTAATGTTGATTTTATATGTAAATAATATTTATATATTGTGAATATGAAGATGTTGCTTTCTATTTAGTAGGAAAAATTCACTGTTGTTGTTTTCACACTGAGATGTTTGCACTTGAAGAAGCTATGCATCCTAAAATATTACACAATATTACACTATTTAAAATAAAACCTTTCGTTTTAGTACAGAAAAAATGGGTATTTAGCTGAAACTAATATTACAAAACAAGTATTAAAGTAAATTGAAAAGGACAAAACATTGAGTGAAAATATTCTTCAATGGATATCCTTGTAAAGATTTTTTTCTCATTGGCAAAAATCCATTAATATAATAATAATAAGAAAAAAAATTAGAAGAAACATTTTCAACACTTTGTATTACGTATACAACGAAATTGCACATCTGATCTGCGATATGAAAAAAAACAAAACAAATTAGCATTTTAAAAGAATTTAAAAATATTTCTATAGGCAAAAAATTGTAACCCGGTACAAAGGTAATTACCTCCATCTTTAAAAACACTTATCAGTCTAAGATATGTTCCACAATGTTAATTGAGAAGAAAGATAAAAAAAAATATAGAGAGCTTTAGGAATATATATATATATATATATATATATATATATATATATTGTATAAATTTGAATTATAGATTAAAATAACGTTTTTTCTTTCTCAGTCGAGATAAAACATCTTGTAGCTATTTAAAAAAAAGAGAGAATATTTCTTTATATGTTTTTTATTACCCTAATTTAAATGCACCGCGGATTTAAAGCTATAAAATTAAGTATACCAAAGACAGAAAATGTTGAGAAAATACTGGTGTAGATAAATTAAAATGAAGTAAAATCTTTTTTTCTTTTTTTAATTTCAGCTGCAGATATGAATTAAATTTACTTTTGGTCCATTTAGCTTTCTGATAAATAGTTATTTATCAGACATAAAAGTAAAAAGACTTTTCCATTTTAGAAAATAAATTCAATTTCTTCAAATCCTTAGAGATATAAAAATCTTTTAAAGTAGGCTTATTTGCTCAAGATAACAAATCTAAGAGCAACATTAGCGGTATTGCTTCGAAGGCTAAAGGCAAAATGCCAGAATATGTCTTTGTCTTTAGATATAACTCTTTTCGTAAAAGAAAGCTTGGGAACACGACAGTAGTCTTAGATTTACAAATCTTGTATCGTAGTATGCTGATTAAATAAGTCGCGTGTTCTAGAAATTGTTGAAACTTGCATAAATCTGAAACAAGAATAAAATTTGTACTTTTATTTTCGTTAAATCAGATGAACAGTTATAATCTGAAACTCCTTAGCCTTTAATTTTTAAAATTGAAGTCTAAAACTAAATGCGGTGTATCATGACATATAATGAATAGTATGTTCGAAAAATCTTTATTAATTTTTAATTATTTAAGCATTGATGTTAGAGAGGATAGAAAGTGGGGCAAAACTGACCCGCTAAGCTGTGAACTTAAATCTACGAGTCCTTTATACAGGTTTCTTTTTTTAAAAAAATGAAGTTTGTGTCCTACCTTATACGTTTAAGAAGTAACCTTCTTACTTATGAACTAGTATGTATACATAGTTACCAACCTTTCTAATATTTTAATCCGATTTAACACCACTATTTTTCTTTAAAGAAATGTGACACATATATTTTCGACATTTAAATAAGTTGAAAATAATTATAAAAATTTTCAGGTATTAAGTCTCTCTTGAAAGCAGGCACCTATGTGCATACATTATTATTATTATTATTATTATTATTATTATTATTTCAACCTCTGCAACAGTGGCGGATCCAGAATTTGACTTTTGGGGTGGGGTGGGGTGGGGTTAAGATTTTTCATTGTGTTATTCTAGACCAATAAAAAATTTACAATTGCAATATTCAATTATGAATGTCAGTTGTTCTTTTTTTTTTTTTTTTTTTTTTTTGGGGGGGGGGGGGTTTCAGCCTCCTAGCCCCTCCCTTAAATCCGCCTCTGCTCTGCAAGATGATGATCCCCTTCTTCATGTTCGGTAAAATCAGATGTCTGATAAATATAATGGAAAAATGGGTTATTTCCATAACTTTATTGAAAAATGAAAGAAAAATACAGAAAAATAATAATATTATACAAATTCATACAATAAGTATGATTTTATGTCAAGTAAAATCACAAACAAAAATATCATTTTTTGTGGCAATTTTAACAAGCTTCATGGACCTATCTTGCCCATTTAGAACACTGAATATACCCCTTATTAACCAGCTATTCTTCTTCCTCCTTCTCCTAATATGAATGGTTACATTTCACAGGAATTGGTTCAGAAATTTTTGACTTAGTCTTGTGTTGTTTCCTCTTTTCAACTATTTCGGTTTTATTATTTATCATTTTCTTTCATTTATGTTTTGTCAAAATAAAAGCTAGTTTCCTTTCAGCACTTTTCGTTCTACTATTTCATTTCTGTTGATTTTTTTTTTTTTTAATAGGTTTCTGATTTTTTTCGTTGTCATTTTCTTTTAAACTTTTTTTTTCTCTTTGCTTCAGATTTCAGTTTCAAAATATAATCTGGTGATTTTGAAGTTGTAGTTTTTCCCTGCTTCATCCCACATTTCTCTTTTTGAAATTGTTCGAATTACTCTTGTTAAGGCATCAGTAATTCAGGCAAAATTTTAAAAAATTGACATTATTCAGACACTGATGACTGATACTGAATGTTTCATAGCGAAACTTACAGCTTTTTTTTGCATGGAATGCTTCTCTAGAAGTCGAATATTGTGTTTTATTTCACATGATGCTTTTGCAAAAATCGAGACCTGGGAATCTGCCTCATCTGGTACTCACTCAGAAGACGAGGGTTTGGTTCTACATCATCTAATACCCTGCTAGACATCAAGGACGGTGGCTTACAGTAGGCAGCAAAATTATTAAAGCGCTAGCAAAATGTTGTATATAAAAAAGTACACTTAATACTGTTTTGTTAAATAAATCCTTGTCGAATCATGTTCTTAGACTGACTAAGACCGTGATTCGACAAGGATTTATTTAACAAAAAAGTATTAAGAGTATTTTTTTTACATAGGAATTATTGCTAGCGCTCGGATAATTCTGTTGTAAATGTAGTAGTTTCAGATATGCATAAATGTGTTCAAGAAATACATTCCTATTAAAAAAAATATTTCCTAGATTTCTGAAAACTTTTTATAGCACTTTGCGTGATAGCAGCTCTATTAAATTAAAATTTTATTAAATCTTCAAATAAAAGAACGAAAATCCATTCCATTTTAATTTGATAAATATAAGAAATTGTTTCATAGCAAAAATAATAAAGCAAAACTGTCTAGAATGGGTTTTTGTACCATGCCACAGATTATTTATTTTGCTCCGCAGTATATGTCGAAAGAAATATGACGATTTTCAGATATACCGCAAAAAGATGGATTTCATTCTTATGCTTATGGTCCTGAATACAGGGAATTCATACACATTTTGACCTACATTAAATTAACAAGGATTCTAAATGTAAAATTGTATCTTTGTCACCTTAAAATTAGAAATTTTTAATGGAAAATCAATAACATACATCACATGACTTATAATCGAGAGAGGTTGCTTTGACTAATACGCCTTATAATAATGCCTTCGGACTGAGCTTTACGTCACGGAATGTCAGCCGATTACATGTAATCTACAGTCGGTAACAAAAGTGTCCGAACACTAGCAAAAATTCCTATGCAAAAAAAGTAGAGTTAATACTGTTTTGTTAAATAAATCCTTGTCGAATCCTGTTCTTTGCCAGTCTAAGAACAGGATTCGACAAGGATTTATTTAGCAAAACTGTAATAAGAGTACTTTTTTTTAAATGGGAATATTTGCCAGTGTTCGGACACTTTTGTTACCGATTGTACACTATGCTATCATTATTACAGGAAGTGTTCGAAGGCATTATTATAGGAAGTGTAGGTTTGAATTGCCAGTACGGTTTTGTCTCCAGTCTTCCCTATATTATAAATGACAGAGGTAAGTAAAACAAAGGGTTAAATTTTATGAAAAATTTATGAAATTTGGTTTCAAGAAATACAATATTTAAATTTATATGCAACTTCCATGTAAAATAAAGTGTGCAATGAGTGAAATATGCTCCATACGTGTAGCAAATTACGTGCAAAAAAAACTAAATTGCATCATTAAAAGTCTTTGGTGTATGACAAGACAAACAAGCAGATTTAAACCCCATTCCAAAATCTTGACATAAGGTTTTTTTTTTTTTTTTTTTCCTGTGGTTGATTGTTTGGATAGTTGGTTGGTTAGGGTTATTCTTCGATCATTCTTTTCACACCAATATTGCAAAAACAAATACCAATAGATTCCGTTTCAGAGATAATGTGTAAGTAGCGAGTGAATAAAGTAATAGTATAAATAAATTACCACATGTAGTGTAGAAACATCAATAACGAACACTGTCTCTATAGAGGACATTTTAAAATTGAAAATCCAAAAGCAAATTTTAGAATTCTCAAATAGGATCGAAAAACGTTCATGGTTGGTGTTACAATCTTCCATTTATTAATGTCTTTAACTACTAATATTTCCAACTATTAGATTTAATATGAGATTAGTTTAACTGGGAATATTGCACTTTCTCTCATTTTTCCGATTTTCCTTATCTATATATTAATAGGCAAACATGACACATGTGGTACACTTTTAACAGATTAATTATGGGAATAGAGAGTTGAAAATGGTATCATTCGAAAGATAGGACTAGTCAGATTTGCAGAACACAAAAATTATTTTCCTTCGATGTCAAGAAGGTATTTAAAAATACTTTTATTTTTTATGCATTTTTACTTTTTATGCACGTATTCTTTTATATTAAAAATACCCATAGAATAATAATAAAGGAAGAAGGAGCATAAGGTTTCTACATAAGCTGTTGTGTTGCCACAAAAAAAAGCGATTATTAACAAGCCTTTATTAACAAACTTCAATATTGAGAGGAGCAAAAGTAGCTTTCGCTGGCATTTCACTAGAAGGGAGCATTAAGCAGTAAGCATTAAGACTATTGGCATGCTCCTTCTTCCTCTATTATTATTCTATGAAAATACCTAAAGTAGAAAGTTGTTAAATCTGGCAATTTCTTAAAATTTAAATAAAACCATTGACACACAGTATCTACTTTGTATAGATTTAGCATCACTATACTCTCGGCAACAGATTTTTAATTCTATGAGAAAATAGTCATTAGAATGGTAGAAATTTCAGTGAATGAGTGTTAGATCGAAAGTTTATAAAGGATATAGTGAAAGTATACGCAAATTAAAAAATGATTTGCTTTATGAAAATTCTATATGTATATATATTTTTTATTATTTAAGATCTAATTTCTTTCTTTTTTTTTTTTTTTTTTTGTGTGTGTGTGTGATTTACATCTGCTCTAATTTAAGGACTTATTTCTAACTAACACATAATACATTCCAATTAAATAAAATTGGCTACTTATTAAAAAAAAAAGATTTTATTACTATATATTTTGCATATGTAAGCAGAAAGTATAAGAATTGGAAAAACTTTCGATTTTAGGTCTTCGATGAATTTACACGTTTTGAGATTTCCATCAATTAACTGAAAGTAACTATTTATTTTTAAAAAGGTGGCTATATCACAAGCGTCTGCATATATAAGAAGAAAGTAGAAGATACAAAAAAAAATTCCGATTTCCGGTTTTCGATAAATTTACACTTTGTAAGATTTCCTTGCATTTTAATTAACTGAAACTGACTACTTATTTTTAAAAAAGTGGATTTATTATTAGCTTTTGAATGTATAAGAAGTAAGTAGAAAATACAGAAAAAAAAAATTATTTCCGGTTTTCAATGAATTTACACTTTTTGAGACTTCCTTGCATTTCAATTAACTGAAATCGACTACTTATTTTTAAAAAAGCCGATTTATTACTAGCTTCTGCATGTGTAAGAAGCAAGTAGAAGATACAGAAAAAAATTCTATTTCCAGTTTTCGATGAATTTACATGTTTTCAGATTCCCTTGCATTTATTTTAACTGAAATTGACTACTTATTTTTAAAAAAGTGTATTTATTATTCTATCCTCTGCTTATATAAAAAAAAAAAGTATAAGATTCGGAAAAATTTTAGATTTTCGGTTTTCGATGAAGTTAACCTTTTGAGATTTCCCGAACTCAGTTCGGCCATTTTTAGAAAATATCTATCTTTTTAAGTTCAAACACTGTACTTTATGAACCAATGGAATCAATTACCGATTAACTTTTGGGCTATATAATCCAACAGGGAGCGCTTCCACGTTGCGATTTCCTCTCATTTCAGGAAAGGCTCAGCATCTACAGCGTACCAAACTTAGAGAAATATATTAACCCGTTAGCAGTCGCTAGTTGGTCGATTTGCCGCCCATCCTTCAGTGTTGTCAGATTTTCTTATTCAATAGCCACCAAAAACTTTTAGAAGTAGCATTTGATATACATAAAACGCGAATAAAATCAAAGAAACGTCGATCACATCACTTCTTAAAATTATTGGTGACAGTTAAATAAAAAGTGGGCAATCTGTAATAGGTTTCGCTGTCTATAGCGACTACTAACGGGTTAAGTAAAATTCAGTAAAACTGCTGATACAGTTTGAGTGCATATCGACAAATAACTGCGCAGCTGTGTTACAATTTAATTCCGTTTAGGAGAAGGCGATTACTTTGCTTTGCGCTTCCCTTTGCAAAAAAGTGATCGAGTTTCGACCACTGGGCGATTCTAGTTATTATGAATACAGAAAAATAATTTTCTTTGCTTTCTTTCTGCTTATTACTTTCTTCTATATGTAATATAGAGAAAGTATTGGATTCGTGAAAATTTTAGACCTCCGTTTTTTGATGGATTTACACATTTGGGGATGTCCTGAACACGAATTGATAGTATTTAGAAAATGTCTGTCTGTCTGTGTGTGTGTATCACGAATTTTGTTTACACTTTATCTCACGAACCAATGAATGAAATTTAACCAAACTTGGTATTTCGTTGCACCCTGACATTAACTGGTGCTGATTAGATTTGGGGATCAATCGCTCAACAGGTGGCGCTGTGATCGCATTTTTTAAAAACTTTTATCATGGCAGTATAGGACAAAATTTCGTATAAATATGCATAATGAGACTTATTTTAAACTTATGATTGTAAAATTAATAGGAATTATTGATAACAGTAGTAGATAACTAGGAAAAAAATTTTGTGCAAGTGGGGGCATCGGTTCACCCGGGGGGGGGAGGGGGGTATATTTTCAAGATGGGTATCTTTCGAAAGGTCTCGTCAATACCTTTAAAACGAATGGTTGAACTATAAATCTGTGATAATTTAAAACAAAGTTATTTTTTTACTTTTAACATTTTTTTTTTTTTTAACGAAATTTAACGAAATTTGGTATTTAGTTGGCCCCTGACATAAACTGGTGCTGATTGGATTTGGGGATCAATCGCTCAATAGGTAGCGCTGTGATCGCATTTTTTGTAAATTTTTAGCATGTCAGAATAGGACAAAATTTCGTATAAACGTGCATAATGAGAGTTATTTTAAAATTGTGATTGTAAAATTAATATGAATTATTGATAACAGTAGTAGTTAACTAGGAAAAAAATTTTGGGCATGGGGGAGCATCGGTTCCCCCCTGGGGGGTAAATAAGAGGGGTATCTTTCGAAAGGTCTCGTCAATACCTTTAAAACGAATGGTTGAACTATAAATCTGTGATAATTTAAAACAAAGTTATCGATTTTTTTTTTTTTTTTTTTTTTTTTTTTTGTTACTGTGTGAATTTGTATAGGGAAATATAGAAGAAAGTCTTGTGGTGGCCACAACATACTAGTTTTTAATTGACTTTATGTACCTTTTGCATTCATGTGACTAAAATAATTATGCTAAATTTATTTATTGTGCTAAATTTTTAATGTTGCTTTAACATATAATATTTTGTCTTCAATACTTGTACCACAAAATGTCATGACGACCAGTAGTGAAAAGCACTGTCAGCTACTGGCTGATTTAATTTTTAAAGTCAGTTCCAGCAGTGAAAACAATTAAAGAGCTGATTTAATGAACGTATATTAAGTGACTTTAATGAAAAAAAATAAAAATAAGATTTCTCTGTAGAAGAAATTACTATTATTTATTTTAAATATCAAACTTTTATTGGTACTTTAAACTCTTCTAACAAAGCAGTTATCAACACCGAAAAATGTTAAGTATACATGGTTTTTAACAATTCCATTATCTTTTTAGATTTTGCTTTCTCAAATTTACTAAATTGCCACATAGCATGTTCATTCACTATGCTCTTCACTTCCTTATTTCCCTAAGTATAGATTCTGGAACGAATATTAATTCATTTTACCCAAAATTTGATAATTTGAAAGGAATGTTTCAATATATCCATAATAGGCTATTTTATTTGATTATCTGTTTACAATAAAAAATATTTCTTTCATTGACATCATATAAAATTTATTTTTAACTAGCAGGCTTTGCCCGCTTCGCTGGTCACTAAATTTAAAGGAAACTCTTTTCTATATAGCTTTATAAAAATAAAATAAAATACTAAAATTGCTCAAAAGCTCGCTTCGGATCCCTGCTGCCTTCGGTAGCGATTTGGTCATCCGCTAAAACTCGGGCGCTTGTCCCTATTACCTGAGACAATGGTTTACCAATAGGCTTCCATTAAGTCCTTATTAGATAACAGTTTCGAAATAGATAGTATCGAAAAAAAATGAAGTATCCCCTTTATATTTGAATCCTAGTTACATATGAACAACACTATACGTGGTGCACATAATATTTGCTTTTACGTTATTTCCTATGTTTATTTTGTTTATCCCCGATCAACCATAAAAATGATAACAATTTCACGCTAAATACTATAATATGCTATGACCAGCTACGTCTGTTGCATGAGACAATTAATTTTTTGTCGTTATATATAATTCATGGTTTGTAAGCATGATCATAGTACCGCCTTAATATAGCTCTCTTTGGCGACTTTTGAATTTTTGTCACCATTTTAGATTTAATCCCTTGTAAAAATAAGACTTAATACCTTGTAACAGTATGCTATGAGTGCTATTTCTGCCATATTTTAGACAACTAAACTTTTAATGGTTATATATATTTCCCATTAAACATATTTTTATTTTCATTTATTTATTTAAATATTGGTGAAATCTGAACTTCAATTTGGTCTAGTGTTGTACAAGCTGTATACTATATGTTTGTGTTTGTGAAAGAAAATTTTAAAAAAATTCAAAACTGCAATTTTTAATCCCACTTAAAAAAAAAAAAAAAAAAAAAACATGTGACTTAATCAGTAGCACATTTAAAAAAAAATTCCAAACGGTTTCCATACAGTCTCCTTCTCTTGCCACCTAAAATACATACATTAGTTAATTTTAAAAAATCTAATTGTCCGATCGATAAGCTGTTTAATCCGTTGGATTCACAAAAAATGCATCTTTCATTTGGTATCTTATTTGTAACGATCCGCGATTGTAATGAAATGCTCGCCCTCTAGTGGACTAAGGTGAAATTACAATAAACTTGCTTTAATTCGAATTCCATCAAGCCGCCATTGCTAGCCGATGTTTAGTTTCACATATATTTATTGATTAAAAATGAATAAATCCGGTAAAAAATATAACATATACTGTTGTGTGCTACAGTGTAACTCCAAAGGATCAAGAAATCCAGAATTAAGCTTCCATTTATTTCCAAATGGCAAATTTAAAATTTCAGTTGCTTCGTCTAATGGAAGTAAAGAATTAATCAGATGATTTGAAACTAATATTTGTTCAGCTTCATTTAAAAATCTACTTCCGATCGAACTTTGAATAAACTGAAATATTTTTTTCCAAAAGCAATCAATTTTCCTTGATGTAATGACGGAGAAATTATAGTACGAATATTAAGTAGAATAACATAAAGAATACACGTGGAATACACGTGGCTATTATATTTACTAACAACTGCAGTTCAGAAAGCGCCGTCTATCGATCATTACAAACGCGGATACGACTGATATTTCTAATTTTTTTTAATTTACTTTCTTCATTTTAAATAAATGTAATTTTTATTGTTCACGTTTTTTTTTTTTTTTTTTTTTTTTTTTTCCTGTCGAAAAAATAATGATAATTTTTTTGGCAACAATTAAATTAAGGAATAAAATTAAATATTTTAAATAAATGTAATTTTTATTGTTCACTTTTTTTTTTTTTTTTTTTCTGTCCAAAAAATAATGATAATTTTTTTTGGCAACAATTAAATTAAGGATTAAAATTAAATGGCCAATTTATCAGTAATTAGAAGGTTTTTATTTTAACATTTTAATTAATTAAAAGAAAACTAAAACAAAATTCGAAAATCGGACTTCGAGGTGCATCAGGAGAGGTCATTACGAACCACCATACAAATTTTTGTAGCTCAGCCATCAGCCGTTTTCTTAAAAAGCTCTGGAAACCATACACAATGACACACACACAAACATTTTATTTTATTATATGTATAGATAAAGATGATGAGATCGACGTGTAAATTATGCACGTCGTAGGATTTGTCTTTCTAATTTAAACTTTCCTCGAAAAATAAAATCTACTTTTTTAACCCTTATTGTTCATTTATCTATTTATTTTGCAACAACATTAAGGTAAATTACATATAAAATGCCTATTACTGATATTAATTTATAATTATTTAACCCTTTCACTGTCAGGAAGGTGTATGCACGGTCAGACTTTTTTTTTTTTTTTTTTTTTTTTTTTTTTACTTCTAAATGGTTTATTCATTGCTGCGATGCTGCTTCACATGAGAAAAATCAGTTTCCCCAGCATTATTGCTAAAATTTTCATATTGTTAGCGCTTAAAAACTTACAAAAATACAAAGCCCGTCCCAGTAAAACTGCTTTTAAAGGGCAAAAACAAAAACGTCGTGACTATATAGTCACGACGTTTTTGTTTTTGCCCTTTAAAGTTTTTGTTCTGCCCTTTTTAAGCGCTAACAATATGAAAATTTTAGCAATAATGCTGGGGAAACTGATTTTTCTCATGTGAAGCAGCATCGCAGCAATGAATAAACCATTTAGAAGTAAAAAGAAAAGTCTGACCGTGCATACACCCTCCTGACAGTGAAAGGGTTAAATAATTATAAATTAATATCAGTAATAGGCATTTTGTATGTAATTTACCTTAATGTTGTTGCAAAATAAATAGATAAATGAACAATAAATGATAAAATACAAATAAAATTTTTTAGTGTAACTCTTTTCATGTGATACTTAAAATATTGATGGGATAGTAATATTTAGTATAAGAGTCTTCCGCTAAATACTAATTAAAAAAATAAAATAAAAACCTCCTAAACGAATGCATTTACATTCTTGCCTTAATCACTAAATTAAGACTTTTTTTATTTATTTATACCATATTGTTTTATTTCATGATCCTTTCGAAATAAAAAGTTGCATCCTAATTTAAAAATAGTTTTAAAGTGTGAATGTTAAGAATTTACAGTTAAAAAGGCTGCAAAGCACAAGAAATTATATGTGGTCTTAAAACTCTACACGAAAAGAAACATTCCACAGTTCAGCAGTAAATATTTTCAAGATGCAAAGGAATAAACAATTAACAGTTCGTTTCTCCCAATATAACATAAGCGAAACAAAGCAGAATAAGGTTTAATAAATAGGGGAGAAATAAAGTTTGTTGAATTTAAAAGTAAGTTGAATTTAATTTGCATACATTTCAGTTTAACATGTTTGTGGTTATGAGAAGGAACTCAAAGAAGAAATTGCATTCCATTTTGAAACACGATGTTCTCTTTGTTGTGTAATTTGCGTTGCAAAAATAAGAACAATACAGTAGTTACATTTTCAAAATATTGTCAACGCAAGAATTCCATGTGTTATTTAAGATTCCGAATTCAGCGAGAAAATTTATTTCTAAATACAACTTTAAGCAGTTAAGATAAGTAATGTACCAGGTATAGACACTTTCAAATGGGAACTCTGAAAACAAACTTTCAATGTCGACCATAGATTCCTTTCACTTTGTACGCTGTAAAAAAATTCTGTTAAAAAATAGAAAATGTCAACTTTTCTGCAGATATTTAGTGTAAAATTAAATCTCATTCTGTCAATATATATATATATATATATATATTTCTGTGACCAGATAATATGATCCTATTCATTCTGTAACCTGTAATCAAGGAGGCATATTTTATCTGGTAGTTACATATATTTTTTTCTGTTCTGCATACAGAGAACGCAGAAATTATGTTTCCATGGCAGCAAGGTAACATCTTCGCCTGCTATGAGGTGGACTCTGGTTCAATTCTGGCTGCTAAAACTGAAGAATTCTATTCAATGCGAATTTTTTTACAGTTTTCCTACGAAAATGTCTTGTTGTGTACGAATATATATATATATATAGTATTGTTCTGTCACAGAAAAAAAAAAAAAAAAAAATCAACTTAACTTTTGCATAGCACACGGATAATTTCTGGCAACTTTGCTACCGAGAATTTTCTGTAATATAACCTTGAAGGAGCAATATAAGAGAAGATAGTATACTTCGTATTAGCATGCAGAGTAAAGGAAGTTAAATGTTGTCTACTAAAGATGGCTGCCACAATAGCAGCGCTACCGCAGGAGCCACATTGGTTCCACCAAAACATTAGCTCATGTCGTGTTACTTAATGGCCTCTGCAGTTAAGATTTTGGCTTCATATATTTCCAGACAGTTCATCTCTTATATCATTCCTCCAAGAATATATATATACATATTTTAACATTGTAGGTTAACATTAAAACTCTCCATTTAATGTCTTGAACAATGTAAATTTCAATCCATCAACACTTGAAAGAGATCAGTTCAACTGAATTAATGAAATTTTTTCGTAATCTAATCATTACTTCGAGATTTCGAAAAATTTTGATTTTTATTTCTGTAGTTTTGAGTAAAGTAAACAAAATTTATTTATTCTACTTGTGCTTATTTTGAACAGATTTCTTATAAACCCTGCTTCCGTATGAATGAAATAAGTACGCTGAATTCATTTATCGTATCAGTTTTAATTTTGTAATAACATTTAATGATTTTACACAGAGAAAAACAATATGCCGCCTTCATTTAGAACGATTAAGTGGTCATTTTCTAAATCCCTAAACTAGAAATATAGATTTCTGAGATATGCTTATAAGGCATGCCAATCAGCTGAACAGATGAAATGATCGAGAATTTCTATTATATACATTTCTAGGTGGTAAAAGAATATTCTGAATATTCTTAATATTCTGAATCCTTTGTATTGCAAGAAATCATCGCTTGTTTTTCTGGAATTGGGTTATAAACCAAGATTATAGTTGCTATAACATGCCTCTTGTATTCAAATTTATTTGCTGAGATTTTTAAATAAGTTTGATCTCTATAATATAGATAAATACTCTAGAATTCTAATAGGGGTTTATAGAACTCGCTTTCAAGTGGGACTAGAATTTATAAGGATCTATGACCTGGAACTACTTTTACTAGAGCCACAATCTAGATTCTAGATGTCAGTTACAGAAATTTTTCTCAGTTTAAGTGACCCGATAAATCGTTATTACTCAGTAGTAAATAGCCCTGTTCACTAAAAATCCATCCAGTATTTGGTTACAGTTATTTTAAAATTTAACCCTGGATTAACTACTACACAATTAACGATCGTAGTATTCAGAATATTAAAATATTGCCCATTGCGCAGCACTAGTGCGACGTAAAAATCCAACCAACCAACCGAATATTGAAGCAAAAAATGATACAATTCAACCCTAGTTATAATTTTAAGTTGGCAATAAACTAAACAAAATAAGAAAAAAAGACTTCTAAAGGTATTGTTCCAAGTGTTATCACATCTCAAGAGTATCAAAGTTATTATAAAATAAAAAGGTAAAGAAAGCAAGTATGGAAAATGTAAAGAAAGTAAGAACAAAAATTAGAAGGAAATAAAAATGAAAAATTATACATTTCACAAGAATTGAAGATTGTCTTTGCAGTATATTATCTGGTAAGAGCAAGTTCACCAAAGTGCATAATGTTTTAGCTATGAAGTAAAGAGTCTCACAAAAACACTTTTATGGTATTAATTCTAAATACAAAGCATTAAAAAAGTTGCCTTTCTGCATCTTTGTACACCATCTAAACTTTGCATATGCAGCATAGATGATGTACTAAAAAATCCCCACAATACTAAAAATTTACTTTGTATCTCAAAAGGAATCAGGACATTTTTGTGGGATCATGTAAGCCAATCAATTCATCTAGTCATACTTTATTTTACAAGAAATATGGTTTTTATGTATCTTATATATATATATATATATACATTGATTTCGTATGTTTTGTAAAGTATAAATATATTAAATAATGCTTTAAATATATACCTCTCATAGACCGTAAATCCAAGTCTTTTGTGAACAGCTGTACTCAAACCAGATGCGTTATTTAGACCATTTTCAATAAATAAAATGCATAGTGAACTTAAATAGCATAAATTATATGAAAACCTTCTTTACATATTAATGGAAATTATAGCACGAACAGACAAGTGGAAAGAAAGAAAAATAGATAAACTAAAGATCAAAATCATTCTTAAACGTTATTGGCAAATGTTAAAAACATTTAATACAAGCGATACTGGAATTGCAGGAATTACAAATTACAATCCTTAGAGTATCTAAATATTTTGTTGCGGCCGTGTAAATCTTAATGCTATTCAAATCATATTTTGTAGAATACTTTTTTTTTTTTTTTTTGTGCGTATGAATAACAAATATAAATTACCTTCGTTATGATACAGTAAAACACACCGGAGAAATTCTGTTAAAAAGTAATAAGAAAAAAGAATTTCAAGGAATAATAAGGAAAAAGAACTTTGAAAAACACCACAAAATGCAATTTATGGTTTTCAATTTTTTTCTTATTTCATTATGACATGTTCAGTATAAATTTATTTAAATATAATTTATTAAAAAGTCTCTCAAACGCAGAAAAAGAAATTGTGAAATCAACCAAATTGTTTTATTGATATATCCTCAAAAAAATATTTTGCTACCAGAACCAAAATTATTTTGTTGTTTTTTACAAAATAATTTTGTTTTTTTAATAAAAATTTTTCGTTAATTTATTTTCGATTATTTATATTCAAAATTTTTTCGTTGGCATTGCTCGCTCATTGGATGTTTAAAGAGACGTAACTTATGACCAAACACTATAGTTGTCCACTTAGCTTATTTAGGTTACCGGAAAATTAATCAGTGAAAACCATTACAGTTCGCTGATTAAATAAAATAAATATATCTATCAAATTTTTCTGGTAGGCAAAAAGTGCTAATATGACAACTATACCAAAGACTATGACATTGACGTTTATACTAAATTAAAGAACTGCTGTACAATCAATATTTAATCTTGAAATATTTTTTCACACACTATAAAATTAATGGGAGTACTACCGGTTTCGAAAGGACGTAGCCTTTCTTCTTCAGGGGCAAAATCCGGGCTACTGCCTTGAAGGCAAAAGCAAGACTGAAACAGTCTTGCTTTTGCCTCTTGTGCCTATTTCAGTCTTACTTTTGTCTCCAAGTCAGTAGCTCATATTTTGCTACTGTAGATGAAAGACCTCGTCCTTTCGAAACCGGTAGTGTTTTTTTTTTTTTTTTTTTTTTTTTTTTTTTTTTTCTCAAAAAATATTTTTTGCAATGATTTTTGCAATGATTTGGCATTATTTTAGGTGACCCTGTATAATAGCGAATCACGATATTTATGCCATTTTCAAAAGGGAACTTGCCGTAAGATACCTATTAGTTTGAAAATATTTACTAATCAGTTTCGAAACCACAAGTTTAACGCAAGCAGTTGTATGATTAGATAATATTTTAAGCAAGTTATTTTCAAAATAGCTATATAATAAAAAACTATTAATTGAAACTCAAGAAAAAAATATATCGTAAAAATATATCCTAATTTTTATTCAAATTTTCTTTATCAGCGACTTCAGTGCTAAAGAATAAAAATATATTAAAAATAATTAGCGAAATTTTGATATCAAATAACACTAAAGTAATCGCAAAAAGTATAGATTTTTTTTTTTTTTTAATATTATTCAGTGCAAAAATCATTTGAAGCAAGTAATAATTTTTAATGACGCAATTTAAATATCTTCAGTATTTTTTTATGCATTTTTCATTTGTTGTAAGAAGTACATAAAAAGTTATAATTCATGGGAAAATACTAATAACAATTAGTTTCAAAATTTAATGATTAATAAAAGTTTTACAATAAGTTAGATACCAATAATCTTTGCTATTTTATTTTTATTTCCAAGTTTAAAATATGTGACAAACATTAAGAAATTTATTGCATACTTAGCAATTACTGTATAAAAATTGTCATTTGAACAATCGCTAACGGTCTAATCATTTTACCTCATTTATAGATAATTGTTATTTAACCATATTATCACACTTTGGAGTATCATTTTCTTTGGCGAAGTTGAAGATAAAATTACAGTTGCTTAAGATTCATAAATAATTTCTGAACAATAATACATTTTTACAGATCAAAATTTAATCTTCTTTCTTAATTGGTGTTTATATCATGTTTCTGAATAGACAGCAAAATGTGTGTAAAATATATGTCAATTATGCATAATTTTTACTGCATAATTTTTTCATTTTCATAAATTACATTTTATTGTCCCCAAGACTTATATTATTTGAAAAACCATAGGTTAACTTGCATTATCGTTATTCAACAATAACCTAATTCCCAATCATAATTACTTGCAGATTCTAAATATGTGCTAAAGTTGAAATTTTGATTTTATGAAAAATCTTATGAAACTACTTTTAGTAAAATTCATGCAAGGATTCTTCTTTTTGCATTGATTTTAGTACTCTTTACTGTGTATTTATTTTGTTTTATTTGTTATTTTTTACACGATTTTAACACTTTCGCGACCGCATGCTTTTTGTCTTTTTGACAGTAAGCTCCATCTGTGGGCGTTATTCTTTTATATTACATTATTTTAATATCAATGTTTTCTGTATTCATATTGAAAATATAAATTATATATACATTGCGATTACACTCTTTCTAATCAAACTGTTTGTATCCATAATGCATTGATTGCACAAATGTTACTATTGGGTATAATTTTAAGAAATAATGTAACCAATGTAACCTAAAGAAACGCCCACTGGCGGAATCACAGATTTTCAAATGACGTGAATTCACGTCAGTGGTCTCAAAATTGTTAATAAACAGTCAACAAGCAAAACTAATAACAAAGAATATTTTGTTGAAAATTAGCATTAAAGTTTATTTGTGTAAATGATTTGTAGCTCTACAGCATTTTCTTCCCCATTAGGTTTAACTAGACCTGAATACCTACTGCCTAAAAGAAATTCTCAGCCACTACGAGCATCCATGCCTAAACTGGGATTCGAATAAAGCACCTCTTAACTAAAGACTAAAGCGCTAATTATTCAATCATTAAATGGACAACGTTCACTGTAAAACAAAAATGCACACAAAATTACGGTCAGTTACCGGCAAAATGTGGTCTAGTCACTTGCCGTAAAAGTAAAGTAATGCCCATAAGAAATATCACGACTTTTTTCTTGAAGAAGGAAAGTGAACTTTAAGCCTCTCAAAAGCAAAGAAATTTCAATCATCTAAAATAAAGTACCACTAGAATTTACGAACAAGTCTTAAAATAAAGGGTTTTTTTTTTTTTTTTTTTTTTTTTTTTTTCCTCTCTATATTATTGAAATGAAACTTTGTTAAAAATTCCATGATGAGTTCTGCAGCTGGTAATTAAAATTAGGATATAATATATACAACTGCCCCTTAAAGGTTTAATAATCAGACAACACTCTAAAATTTATAGTAATTTGTTATACATATGAGTACTGGACTCTTTTCTCGAAAAAGGGGACTGGTCATGTAATTCAACGGTCAATTCTGCGAATTTTTACTGAAACTTCTTACAATGTAGAGAGATACTCTGTTAAAAATAACAGTTCAATGTTTAACTAAAAGAGTGATGCAAAATAAGTATGTTTAGCTGCAAAAAATATTTAGTTGCTATATATACTATATATATATCACTAAAATCTATATAATATTTCTTTAACGGGGACGAATTGCGATTACATTTTGTTGAAACGATACGATAGTAATGTAATTAATAAAATATGCACGGATAAAAAAAAAATAATAATATTTATAAATGGACAATATGGCACGCGGTTTCAGCTTGATGATCTAATAAGAAATAATTATAAGATTAAAAAAAAACTTTTTATATACCATTTTTAAATTTTCTGATGAATCATCATAGAATAATAATAGAGGAAGAAGGAGCACGCCAATAGTCTTAATGCTTACAAACCCCTTCTAGTGAAATGCCAGCGAAAGCTACTTTTGCTCCTCTCAACATTGAAGTATGTTAATAAAGGCTTGTTAATAATCGCTGTTTTTTGTGGCAACACAACAGCTTATGTAGAAACACTTATGCTCCTTCTTCCTTTATTATTATTCTATGTGAATCATAGACTTCCTTTCAATGTGTATAAAATTTTAAAAATGATAATGACGTAAATTTTTGTGAGATGCATAATTTAACTTTTTATAATTTTTTAATGTTCACGTTTAATTAAATGTATTTATTTTTATGTCGAAAGGAAATGAACTCGAAATTTTTTTTTTTTTTTTTTTGGCAACAATTAAATTATAGGTAATATTTTAATGGCTATTTTAACGCTATTAGGATGTTATTATTTTCATATTTTAATTAATTATAAGAAAACTAATCAAAAATTCGAAAATCGGACTTCGAAGTTTCGTGTTGTCACTGGGTTCTGAGCTATTGTGAAAGTTTCAAATGTCTAGCTAGTAGGGAAGTTAGTTAAAATTCGATTGCAAGATTTGTACCGGACAAACAAACAATCAAGAACAGAAGTTAATAAAAAAAATGGTAAAAATGACATTTGTCTTATATGGAAAAATGTATTTTTAATAGTTCTTTCTTCAGAATCTTTGAAAGCGTCATTTTAAACCTAGCAATACTTTAAAGATATAGAATATGAATTGTTATCATAAACTGACTAAAAAACACATTCAAAAAAATATAATAAAAATAGGAATTAGTTTTTTTTTTTTTACAAAAAATTCTGCCAAAACAAATAAATAAAATGTCATCGCCAATATGGCGACAAAAATTTAAAAGGAGTCATGGGGGTCCTATACTAAAACTCTAAAACTGTACTGCCTGCGGAAGTATGAAAATTGGGTCGCAAGCCATGAATTTTATTTTGAAACTTTTCTTTGAATGATTTTGGTTTCATTATTGAACAATATTAATTTGGTTCTGATAATAATTTGGCTTCTGGTGAATTAAAATTTTAATTAGGTGGTGAAATTGGTATAATATTTATGAGTTTCAAATTTTAAAAGTAAATATGAAAAGAAATAAAGTGCGAAAATTGCTTATGAGTTTGCTAGTAGTAAAATATTACACTAAATTACCATTTGCAACTAAATGGAATTTTTATAGTGAAATTTAGGGTTTTAACAGTGTACAAATAAATAATTATTGTAAAAATGCGAATAAAAATATAAAAACCTGATATAAACCATATTAAGATTTAATAATGTTACCTTTTGTAAAATCTTTATAATAATTTATGTATTCAAATTAAACTTGAACTGTTTTATTATTTTTTTTTTCTTTTTGTGTAACCACAAAAATATTAAACATTATGAAATAATAATGAAGAAAGAATTTATTAAGCAAGAAACAGTTTTATGCCAAAATTGTAAGAAAGGGTATCAAGATGAAAAGGTAGTAAGTATTTTTTATGACTTTTATGACACATTTGGTATTGTGTTAGTTAACATAACATGGATAAACTTTAATTTTAATAAGATTTGCGAACATGTAATGTATTCTTGATGTTTGTTATTTTTCTATCCAGTAAAATTAGTAAATATGTTAACATTTGTATTGGAATATTTCGTCAATTTTAATTACTAAAAGTTTTAAAAGGGATTATTAAAAATCAAAGATCTTATTATGGAAATAACATAGATGATTCGGTATGTTTGCTTTTTCGGGAATTTAAAAGGAAGATAACTATTTCGTTAAAATGACTTACATCTGAAAAAGTATCCAGATTCTCCATGTGTTGAGCAATAAATCGTACATCTAATACGGCCTTTTCTATGGTTGGAGAGGTCTTGAATCCATCCAAAGATCCATTTATATCTGGTTGGAGTCCGACTTGTTGTAACTCTTCCCCGGGATAGAGACTATAACTTCCATGCTCGTAATCGATGACGGATGGTTTCTCGCCAAATTCAACCATATGAGGGTGAGGGTAGTTGAGGTTGGTTGAATCGGCTTTATCATCTTTATCGTCGTCAGGATTTTCTGGCCGTTGCATACAAAGAAAGCGTGGTAAAACATCAATAAAAACTCGTCTGACCCATGGCGCCATTTTGTGCGTGGAGGGAGACCTAGAAGCAGAATTTCAATAAAAAAATAACATTAAAGGTTGAAAAAATTTTTATTGAAACACGAATTTAATGAAATAAATAAATAATAAACTAATTTAAATAAGTTCCCTCACAAACAAATTTTATTTACACATTTCAGCGGCAAATATTAAATATATTTTCATTTTTATGTAAATCATTTATTTAATGAAAATGTTCAATCTTAGAAAAACTATCAATCAATCGACTAATCGATTAATGAATTATTTTTGTTACGTTCACATATTGGATATAAATCTCTTATTCACACATAGCACTATTCATATATTGTATAGTACATAGTACAGTGTATTTTAAAACCCAGTTACTGTGTAATCATAACCATAAAATCGGAGATGAGATTTTTCACAGAATTCTTAAGTGGATATATTAAAGTACTTGAATAAAAAATATTATTTTGATCATATAAATAGTAGTACCACTAAAAGCTTACATATTAGCTTTATTTTTTAATTTTTAATATCAAACTCTATATGTATTTACTAACAATAAATAATTTTACACACATAATTTTCATTTCTTGCTATCACCTGTTTTAAATATTATTTTCATTAAAGGTCTCTCAAAATCATTTTTATACTCTACTTATAGATAGTACGATTAATACTGCCCTAACAGCACACCTTATCCCCAGGACAACCTCAGGAAATCCTGTAGATGAAAGTACATCCAATGAATATCCTTAGGTCGCACTAGAGATAAGTGTGTTGTTAGACTGTCATCAGTATTTCATATCGAAAATTCTCGATTTCATTAAAACATGAATGTGACAATCTGCGTACATCATGAGTGGTTATATTTTATTGTGAATACATATTTTCCCCCAACCATTCTGAATTAACTGATCACAGAATTTTCTTCTTTGCTAAATGAGACACAACTCTTTCGGCATCATCATTAAACGTTCATTAATATATTCCTTTATTAGACTATTTTGAATTTCGGTGACTCCGTATCAATAGCTATAATGATATTTGATTTAAACCCTTTTATTGTTAAATAATAATCATTAGTATTGGTCTAGTCTCTTGCACTTGAGACATATAACATCATTAGCAAAGGCGGCACAGTTATGCATTCAATTGATGCACTTGTAGAATCACTTGAAGCAATAATTTAATTGTAATAGACACTGTTTATTAATGTTTTGAAATAATAATACACGTATTATTTTGTAATGAAATACATAAAATCGAGATTTTTTTTTTCTTTTTGTTTGTTCAGTAAAATCAAAAATTAAAATCAAATAGAAATAAGACGTGACAAAAAATTTTCCAAATTCTACAAAACGAAATATTATGATAATAAAATAACGAATTCTTTCATGCCAAAATCAGGAAGTTTTTTGACGAAATTTTTTTAATTATTCATGAAATTCTCCAAAAAATAATTTTAAAAAACTGAATATAACTAATTATGAAATCTGATTTTATAAAATTAATTCTATTTAAGCGACAGATTAAATTCAGAATTGAGCAAAATATTTTCATAAAAATTGAAAAAGATACGACATTATTAAAAGCAAAAATTTCAAATTTTGTTTTTACTACATGGAGAATTTGGTTCATCCTTTCATCAAAATATTGTACTGCGCAAGATAGTAAAAGTAAAATCTTGTTTTGAATTTATTTTTTTCTTTGGACGTAATTCTACAATTTGGTTCAATCTGACATACATATTTTTGACAGCTGTTTCTTTTCGCTATCGCTTTATTTTTTTATGCTGCCAAAAACAATATTTTTCTCTCGGTCTAAGTTTGAATCACTTCATGGACTTCCACTTTGGAATCACTTTCTGGCAGGGGCGAGGCATGATTCAGAAAACTATGGAAGCGTCTAAGCGAAGCGCTTCCAAAAGCAGGGGAAGAATCAATTCAATCCTTCGACGAAGCGATGTTACTTGATTACTCTTTAAAAATCTGAAATAGAAGAAGCGCTGCTTCCATCTCTTCCATGGACACTTTGCCACTGCTTTCTGGAAATCATTCTGTTGAAATCACATCATAAACTTCACTTAGTTGGAACCATCTCCCGTACTTCACTAAGCTTGAATCACTTCATGGACTTCATTCAGTTGGAATCACTTCATGGATTTCGCTCAGTTTGATTCGCTTCATGGATTTCACTCAGTTGGAATCCTTTCAGGGGCTTCACTCAGATGAAAACACTTCATTTATGACAGTAATGGAGGTACTACTAACGTCTTTGTAGTATTTCTTCACTATCTGGGAATCAAGCTACAATCTTTTCATCTTGCGAAAATTGCTATTTACCAAGTCATTGCGGCTGAACAATGAAAAATTTTCTTTCTTTAGTTTTTAGACACTAAGCAACTTATGTTTTTTTAAAAGCAATTTCTTGGGGGGAGGGGGGGGGGGTGAACAATAAACCCAATTCTCCAGTTTGAAAAAAGTATCAAAAATGATAATTATTTTATTATTATTATTATTATTTATCTCACAGTAAATAAGTGTACTAGAAAGTTTAGGTTGAAGTTGAGATTAAGTTGATTTAACATCACACTAGAACTACGTAGTGGCCAATCTGTGACAGTCTTCGATTCCCCTCTAGGGGTGGTCAGGGGACATTGCATCACAATTTGATTTTCTGCAGAAAAGATCCGAACAAGTGTGAAATGTTTGTTTGTCCTGCTTCTGAAAGCCGCATTTTACGTGAAAAACTAAAGTAATTTTAAAAGTTCAATCATGAAAATGATTCATTGAAATTCGGATCAAATGCGATTTTTCAATTTGTGTGATCAAATGTGATTTTTCAAATGTGATCAAATCAATTTTCACTATGGAATGATTATCATTGATTCAAATTCTTTTAAGTACATCAAATACATAAAGATATGCTAATACCATATCAGGAATCGTATTACCATATTTTCCTTTATTACTGATTTTTAATAACAATTTTGTCATAAAAAAAGCGTATGAAAAATTGTTAGAGAAAAGTTTTAAAAATTGTTTTGAAATATGGGATGATTCCACAATCACTGCTATATTTATTCGCGCATTTAACATGCTAAAAAATATTTATAAAAAAATGGAATGCATCAGACACCCTCATGTTCAATGTACAGTCGGAGAAAGAAAAGAGAAAAAAAGAAAAAAAAACGCAACACTTAACGTTATTTTGTTGCTAATCGACATAGGAAAAAGTACTTGGTATCATTCGACGGGGAATTATGAAATCACTTAGAATCACTTCAGAAAATGAAGTTAAACTTTGAAACTGTGCGCAAACTGTATACGTTTCCACACTATTAACTTAACTTATTATTCCAAACATTATTAACTTTTTGTCAGTTAATGATGTTTGGAAATCTTAAGTATATTTAAAATGTATTACATTAATACATGTATTTCATTTCACATTATTGTTGAATTACATATTCAAACATATCGAAAAAACCGAAATCAGGCAAGGTACTGTAAAGATGACAGCACACCTCCCTTCCCCCTTTTTCTTTCATAAAGCATTTCCGAAGAGAAACAATATGATTTTGTTCCATTTTTTGTACGATTTTAATTTGATTTATGTAGATTTACAGATAACCACTAACACATATTTGGTTATAACGTTATGAATACTAAAGAAAAAGTATGCAAACTGTGTACGTTTCCGCATGGCCAGATTCTCAGAAATTCAAATAAGGAGTCAAAATTGGGTGTTGTTATTAAAAATTTCAGTTCATTTTCAAAAAATGCACGTAATTTCCTGTTGAATGATATATATTAAATTTTTCTCCTTAATTAATAACAAATAACATCGGGTGTTGCTTTTTTTTTTTTTTTTTTTTTTTTTTTTGGCCCGACTGTACATTAAAAACGAATGAAAACCGTAATGAAAACCGAATTAACTTGTTTTTACTAAAAATGCATAAGATTTAACTTTTTTTTTTTTTTTTTTTTTTTTTTTAAATAAAAGAAAGTACTTCTAACTCGATGTACACAGCAAAGTATTGTTACGAAATTGTAAATAATTGTGTTTATTTTTGTATAAATTCTTTCAAAGAGGCTTAGTAAGTTGATAAAGTGCTAATTTTGTGCATTTCTAGTCGTTTTAGCGTTGAAATAGCCTTATTTTCCCTTAAAAACGCATTAAAAAGCCCCAGTAATGCAAGTAATGGATTTGGCGCCAAATTTGGCGACTTTTACCCACCTTGGCGATTTTTTTGGCGACCTTGGCGAGAAAATCCTTATATGGGATATACCAAATATGGAAGCTGTAAGTTGATTGGTTGACCACTTTCTAGAGTTTTCTCGAAAAATCTGGGTTCCATGGAATAGTATATAAGAAGCGTTTTTCGCCAAGGCAGTCAGTTCAGTTCAGTCTTCAGCCAGCTTCGCTAGTGCTTGCATTGCTCTTGAGCCTCTTTGAGAGAGATTTGCTTCAAGTGTTATTGTGATACAGTTTGTACTGTGGATTTGCTATTGACAGCTGTTGTTTAAGCTGTGTTTACTGTTTGAATTGAAGCTGATACTTGGTTTATAGACCTGTATTTTTCTGGAACTTTCTGTGAATAAATTACTGAATTTTTATACGTTTGGCCGTTCATTCTCAGACAACTCACGAACCCCCAAGTACGCAACATTTCTGGTGTCAGAAGTGGGATTGTCTGTGAATGGTGATAACGAGAGCTATGGAGCAAGAGATGAAAAAAATTCTAGAAAGCTTAGCTACCCAGATGAATGAAATGAAAACAGGACAGGAAAAGATGGAAACCGGATTGATCGAAAGAATGAAAGAAGGACAAGAGAGATGAAAGATAGCCTGAGTCAAGAAATGAAGGAAATGAAAGACAGTTTGGGTGAAGAAATGAAATCTAATCAAGATGAGATGAAGAGAGAGCTTTCAACGGTGAAAGAATCAATCGAGGGTAAATTAACGGTGATGGAAAATAGAATGGATGGAATAGAAGAGAAAGTTATAAAGATAGAAGAAAATTTTGAAGAGAAAGTTATAAAGATAGAAGAAATTTTTGAAGAGAAAGTTTTGAAAATAGAAGAGAGTTTTGAAGAGAAAGCAATGAAGATAGAGAAAAATGTTATGAAAGTAGAAAAGAATTTTGAAGAGAGATTTATGAAGATAGAAGAGAATTTTGAGGAGAAATTTAAAGAAAACTTTGATCAAGAACTGAAAGGAAGGGTTTCAGAGATAGAAAGCAAGTTTAAGAAAATGGAGGAAGATCTTGAGAGAAAAATGAAAGAAGAGTGGAACGGAGAAGTAATAGGGAATGAACTGCAGAGCAAGATTCGGAATCTCGAAGAAAAGTTAGAATCCATGCCTCAGGAAACTGAAAAGAAAGAGAGAAGGAGCCAGAATCACGAATTTATTAAGCTATCTACCTACGACGGCAGTTCCTCCTGGCATGTATATAAGACGCAGTTTTCCATCGTAGCTGAAGCTAACGGCTGGGACTCTACCGCCAAGTCGGTCCACTTAGCAGCAGCACTACGGGGAGATGCAGCCGAGATACTGAGAAATGTTTCTAAAGAAGAAAGGAACGACTTCGAGGCCTTGACTAGAGCACTGGAGCTACGGTTTGGAGAGAAGTGTTCTAAGGACTATAGTCGCCTCCAGCTAAAGTCCCGTTACCAGAAAACGGGCGAAAGTTTGCAAGAGCTGGCAGCGGACATTCAGAGATTGTCACACCTAGCATTCTCAGACTGCCAAGTTGACACTCGAAACGACTTAGCTCTTCAGTACTTTATCGATGCTGTTCGGGATCCAGAAATTCAAAAAGCGCTGAGACTCTCCAACATCAGAGACGTAGAATCAGCTTTAGGCTATGCACTTAGGATAGAGGCAGCCCAACAAGCCTCCCGTAAAGATCGCCATACCATAAGAGCAGTCTCATTGAATGATACGCCTGCTGATGAGAATGAAATGAAGAGAAGATTCGCAGAGATCTTAAAGAGATTGCGCAACCTGGAAAATAACATAGAAATAAAGGATCGGAAGATAAAGTGCTGGGGCTGTGGAGGGGATGGTCATGTGAAGAGGAACTGCCCCGTACGACCAACTATAAGAAATCACCCGGCTTCACCATCACTGCAAGGAAACTAAGAGGAGGCCATCTCGCGGGGCGGAGGTTGCCTAAAATTAAAGAGCCCCAATTTACAGTATTTCATGTTTCATCGATGAGTGGCGGCGATAATGGACTTCACGTCTATGGCCAAGTCAACAACGCCACCTGCCGGATGATTCTGGACACGGGAGCCAACGTGACCATCATTAGAACGGATTTGGCTCAAGACCTAAAGGAGAAGATCATCTGGACTCCGCCCTGCGTTAAACTCCAGACTGTGACCGGAGACGAAATCAAAATATATGGAAAAATGAACTTGGCCATCACTTTTGGGAATACCAGTTACCATCATATGGCATATGTGGCTGATATAAGAGATCCTTTAATCATTGGAATTGATTTCCTGAGAAAATTTAACTTTCAATTGGACTTCAAGAATAATGAACTGCATTCGAGTTCGGAAGACATCGCTGTGTTCAACACTGAAAATCAAGACATTCAGACAATTTGCCAGATAACAGCCAAGTCTGAAATTTCCATCGCTCCACATACAGAGACAATAGTTTCAGGAACACCTCCTACCAAGCAATACTTCCGCTATGGACTGATTGAATACCCGAATACAGACAATAGCCCAAGAGGAGTTCTGGTAGCTTCATCTCTAGTTGATCTCTCAAAGAGTACTATTCCTGTGAGAGTCGCAAACATCAGCGATAAGGTCCGGACAGTGAAGAAGGATGAGGTGTTAGCAACCTGCACTCCTGTTACATGCATCAACCGCCCCACGCAGTCAACTGAATCCAAGTCTTCTGAACAATTAATAACGGAATTACTCAAGAATGCAGAGTTAGGAAAGGAACAGAGATGTGCTGCGGAGAAGCTACTCCAAGAATTTAAAGACCTTTTTTCTCGAACACCTGAAGACATCGGGAGAACGAACATCACCCAGCACAGAATTGATACAGGAAATCATCCTCCGATCAAACAACATCCAAGAAGACTTCCCTTTGCTAAACAGGAAGAGGTCACTGAACTTCTAAGTGAAATGCAGCACAATGATGTCATCGAGCCATCAACGAGTCCTTGGGCCTCTCCCATAATACTGGTGCGGAAAAAGGATGGTTCAACAAGGTTTTGTGTGGATTATCGTCGTTTGAATGACATCACGAAGAAAGACAGTTACCCTCTTCCCAGAATTGACGACACATTAGACACACTTGCTGGCAATAAATGGTTCTCGACTTTGGATCTGAAGAGCGGTTACTGGCAAGTAGAGTTACATCCTGATGATCGTGAGAAGACTGCATTCACCACGGGACAAGGACTGTGGAAATTTAAAGTTATGCCATTCGGATTATGTAATGCACCTGCCACCTTCGAACGCCTGATGGAGACAGTGCTGAAAGGACTTTCCTATGAAGCCTGTCTGGTGTATTTGGATGATATTATCATTGTGGGGCGCACCTTTGAAGACCATCTTCGAAATATCCGAAAGGTGCTGGAGAAACTCAGAATGGCTAACCTCAAGTTGAATCCAGGCAAGTGTAACTTGTTCCGTCGTGAAGTGAGCTACCTCGGCCATATCATCTCTGCCGAAGGTGTGAGAACTGATCCTGAGAAGATCTCTGCAGTCAAGAACTGGAGTCGCCCTGAAAATATACACCAACTACGAAGTTTCCTGGGGTTATGCACTTACTACAGGAAGTTTGTCAAGGGTTTCTCAAATATTGCCAGACCACTCCACAAGCTGACGGAAGCCAAACAGAAGTTCCTGTGGACAGATGAATGTGAAGATGCGTTCAAGCGACTTAAAGAGGCCTTAACATCATCGCCTATCTTGACGTATCCACAGCCCGACAGACAGTTCATACTTGATACAGATGCCAGCCATGAGAGTGTCGGTGCTGTTCTGTCGCAGGAAATTGATGGTCAAGAACATGTCATTGCCTATTGGAGTAAATGCCTGTCTAAACCGGAGCGAAATTACTGTACCACCAGGAAAGAGCTACTCGCCATCGTAAAAGCCGTAGAACATTTCCATCATTACCTCTATGGCAGAAGATTCCTGCTCCGAACTGACCATGCATCTTTAACGTGGTTGCTCCAGTTCAAGAACCCGGAAGGACAGATTGCCAGGTGGATACAACGCCTGCAGGAATATGACTTCGAGATACGTCATCGTAAAGGGACTCTACATGGTAATGCAGATGCCTTGTCATGGAAGCCCTGCTCGGAAAGCTGCAAGTACTGCTCTAGAGCCGAACAGAAATACCTGCCGATAAATCCGGTTGCCTGCCAAGTTACTGTCTCAACATCATCAGATCAAGATCCCGATCCATGGAGTGACGAAGAACTTAGAAAAGCCCAGTTGGAAGATCCTGACATAAAGCCAATATTACAGCTGAAGGAGACGACCAGCAACAGACCTATCTGGCAGGACATTTCCAGATTTAGTCCCATTACGAAAAGTTATTGGGCACTTTGGGACTCTCTTCATATCAGAAACGGCGTATTATACAGAAAGTGGGAATCTGATGATGGGAAAAGCTTCAGATGGCAGATTTTATTACCAAGATCAAAAATTCCAGCTGTTTTAGAACAACTGCATAGTAGCTCTACCGGAGGCCATTTTGGGGTTATGAAGACTCTGCAGAAAGTTCGGGAACGCTTCTACTGGTGCAAGGCAAAGGAGGATGTGGAGAAATGGTGTAAATCCTGTGATGCTTGTGCGGCACGTAAAGGCCCGCAGAAACGAAGTCGAGGAAGACTGCAACGGTATAACGTGGGAGCACCATTTGAACGGATTGCACTCGACATCTTGGGTCCTTTGCCACGGACCTCCAGTGGAAATAAATACATCCTCGTCGTGATGGACTATTTCACCAAGTGGCCTGAGGCATATCCCATTCCCAATCAAGAGGCATGCACGGTCGCAGAGGTCCTAGTGCAGCAATGGGTGTCAAGGTACGGCACGCCCCTACAACTTCATACCGACCAAGGTAGGAACTTTACCTCTGATGTTTTCAAAGGACTGTGTGAACTACTCGGCATAGACAAAACCCGGACAACACCCTTACATCCCCAGTCGGACGGCATGGTCGAGAGGTTCAATCGTACCATCCTGAATAACCTCTCCCTTCTAGTATCAAGGAACCAGCAAGATTGGGACTTGAAGTTGCCATTGTTCCTGCTGGCTTATCGAAGTGCTGTCCATGAAACCACCGGCTATACTCCAGCCCAGATGCTGTTTGGACGTGAACTTCGTCTCCCTTGTGATCTCCTGTTTGGTTGTCCACCCGATGCGCCTTCATCGCCCGAGGAGTACATCCAAGATCTCCAGGCACGATTTGAGGACGTACACAACTTTGCTCGGGAGCGGATTAACATGGCAACGGAGAAAATGAAGACAAGGTACGATCTAAAGGCTACACAACATGAGTTTCAGGAAGGAGAGAAGGTCTGGTTGTGGAATCCTGTTCGACGCAAAGGACTCTCTCCCAAGTTACAGTGCAACTGGGACGGACCATACACAGTCTTAAAAAGGCTGAATGATGTAGTGGTGCGGATCACTAAAACACCTTCATCAAAACCGAAGGTGGTGCACTATAATAGGCTAGCCAAGTACCACAAGTAACGGTAATATTAAAAAAAAAATTAAAAATGTAAATACTGGTAAAATTTGCGCATGCGTAATGTAAATATTTGTATATAAATATTTGAACATATTTGTGAATTTTGTAAATATTTCTCACTTGATTTGCATTTCTATTTTATCGTTATATGCAACTTAGTTTTTGTGTTTTAGATTGTGTAAATTTGTTTAGTTTCGCCTCTTGACCAAGGGTTGCACTGCCCGGGACGTGCAGTCCTTGGGAGGGGGGCAGTGTTACGAAATTGTAAATAATTGTGTTTATTTTTGTATAAATTCTTTCAAAGAGGCTTAGTAAGTTGATAAAGTGCTAATTTTGTGCATTTCTAGTCGTTTTAGCGTTGAAATAGCCTTATTTTCCCTTAAAAACGCATTAAAAAGCCCCAGTAATGCAAGTAATGGATTTGGCGCCAAATTTGGCGACTTTTACCCACCTTGGCGATTTTTTTGGCGACCTTGGCGAGAAAATCCTTATATGGGATATACCAAATATGGAAGCTGTAAGTTGATTGGTTGACCACTTTCTAGAGTTTTCTCGAAAAATCTGGGTTCCATGGAATAGTATATAAGAAGCGTTTTTCGCCAAGGCAGTCAGTTCAGTTCAGTCTTCAGCCAGCTTCGCTAGTGCTTGCATTGCTCTTGAGCCTCTTTGAGAGAGATTTGCTTCAAGTGTTATTGTGATACAGTTTGTACTGTGGATTTGCTATTGACAGCTGTTGTTTAAGCTGTGTTTACTGTTTGAATTGAAGCTGATACTTGGTTTATAGACCTGTATTTTTCTGGAACTTTCTGTGAATAAATTACTGAATTTTTATACGTTTGGCCGTTCATTCTCAGACAACTCACGAACCCCCAAGTACGCAACAGTATTATTAGTTGCATAAAAATAATGAAAATTCCCTTGCATTTTGAATGAAGTCAAAGTAAAAATACTAAACCAAAGGAAATAAATAAATTAGTGCAGATCAAAAATAATAAAATTTTATAAATTATCCCTAAAGAAAGGGTTAAATTGAATCCTGATGATGCTTTACAATTTAAAAGCGAAAAGCTTCGGATAAAATTTTTAACATCTTTTAAATAAAATTAAATTTTACGTGTTTTTAAAGTGTTTTTAATATAATTAATATATTGCAATAAAATTAATATAATTTTATTATTTTTATGCAGCTGCTTTGAGTTTCTCAGTTTTAGATAAATAATAAATCATATACGCCATCCATACACGATGTTCTCTGCCTCACATTAATTTACGACGTAAGTTATCAATAGTGATATCTTTTTGGTGAATTAAATATTTTTCTAAAAAAAAATCTATAGAAACTTAATGATGATTTTGAAACATTTTCGATTAAATTTTAAAACACCAAATGATGAATTTAGAAAAAACTGGAAGGGAATATATCGCTATGTATCACCAAGGGAAATTTATAAACGAATACAAGCCGACAGCCGCATCGATTCGGAATAGACAAAAGCAAAATACATCAAAGGCATAAAGAGCATTTTTTCAGCGATATGGGTATTTTTCCTGCTTTCATATTTCCTAGAAACAGGAAGATTAGAATTGTATAATACAGCTTTCCAAATGAGGGAAGCAATAATACTTTGCAAATTATCGAATTACCTAAAAAATCCATTTAAGTCTATTCTAAATAAATTGTAGCTATCATTGTGCTATTTATACAAGGTTTGATATAGTTTATATTGTTGTTCAGAATTTTAAATAAGATGGATTTGCATTTCTTTCAATTCCTACTATTAGTTCACACTCTCCTTATATATATCTTGTACAAATTTTGCAATCGATTTTTAACTAATTTCCCGACTAGCTAGAAATTTAAAACTTTCAGGTCTGCTCAGAACACGGTAACAACACAATATTTCGAAGTCCGATTTTCGAATTTTTTATTAGTTTTCTTATAACTAATTAAAATATGAAAATAACATCCCAATAGCGTTAAACTAGCCATTAAAATATTAGCTATAATTTAATTGTTGCCAAAAAAAAAAAAAAAATACGAGTACATTTTCTTTCGACATAAAAATTAATACATTTAATTAAACGTGAACGTTAAAAAACTATAAAAATTTAAATTCTGCATTTCAGAAAAATTGAACTCATTGTCACTTTAAAAATTTTATGCACATTGATAAGAGCTCTATGATTCATCAGAAAGTTTAAAACATGGTATATAAAAAGTTGTTTGGATCTTGTAATTATTTTTCTTTCATTTTGCACGTGCGCTTTTTATTTCCTAATTTAAAATTATTAAAAAAAAAAACTTTTTCGATAGTATTTTTATGTAGGAATTGACTTTAAAAGATTTTCTTTTATATTACTTCTTTTATATATGCAAGCACTCTGAGTGATGATTCTAAATAAAGGTAATATAGAAAGAAAAAAAAAATGCCGTATTTAAAAGAATAGATAAGAAAAGAGAAAATACTATTAAGAAATAATAGTTTAGTTATTGCATGAAAAAATGACGTTAAAATTGTTTCATATTAAGATAAAAGTAATTAAAATAGTTATTTTAATTGCAAGAGGACATTATCAGAATATCAATACGAACAGTCAAAATTAAATGGAAAATTGAATTTTGAGAGAGTAGAAATATGTACAGCTATTAGTTGAAGCAAAATTTAAACACCAATACATATTTTGTTACACATAATTTTAAGACAAAAATTCTTAAAATAGTTGCTATGAGTACAGGGACTTATATAAATGTTATTAAAAAAAATGAGTGCATAAAACGCTCTCATTATCACAAATCAACTGAAAACGGTATGCTAAATGCTACTGAAACAACTGTATACAATTTTTCTCTTTACCATTAGGTGGAGATTTTATCCGGTTTTAGTTATCCAGCGACATGTCTGCTTATAATCTTATATATTCTTATATATATTATAAATGTGAATGTCCGTTTATTTGAGTCAGTTTTACGCTAAAGCTGCTCGATGGATTTCGATAAAATTTGTTATGGAGATAGCTTATACCCTAACTTAAAAAGTTGGCTACTTTTATTCCGAAAAAAAGTTTGTTTTTGCGATTTTTATGCATAAAATAGCAATTTTGTAAGCTAATAATAGCAAAAAATTAGCCATTTAAATTTATCCATAATTTAATTGTTGCCAAAAAAAAAAAAAAAAAAAAAAAAAAAAAACGAATTTATTTATTTTTTTTCAACAGGAAAATAAATACATTTATCTAAACGTGAACGATAAAAAATTATTAAAAAAAAATTATGCATCTCACAAAAATTGACGTCATTTTTAATTAAAAATTTCTTTTACACATTGATAAAGTGCTAATACGCAAGCGAAGTGATGACGTCACTGGCCGTTCGTGGATGAAAGAAAAATATTTCCTATGTTTAACGTCCATTGGATTTTTTGTAAAAAATTATTAAAAATCGAGGAAAATTATTTCCCGATTTTAATCCCCATATTTAAGTATAGGTATGTATTAATTATCATGTCCATGCGTTAGATTAAGTTATTTTTGTTGTAAAATTGACAAAATTTGAATTTTTAATTTCAAAACTCTAGGGGAAAAAAATGGCAAATTTCCATATTCGATTGAAAACACAAACATTTCATTTCAAAAGATGATATTTACACAATAAATATCCAACTAATATACTAATTAAAAGGAAAATGATAAATATTCTATCGTAATTTGAAGTCAAATTTGTTTTCAAATGTCTAAATAAAGTATCTGATATAAGATGCTAATATGTTGCAGCGGAATTGATTTGATATCGGTCATCCTTAGCAGAAAAAAAAATATCGACAAATTATTTGGCGAACATAATTTAATTCCTTTCAAAAATCATGGTTATTTTAACAACTTATATTAAGAGAGTAATGAATAATATGAAACAATATTTCGTACAATGCATATTACGAAAATATACATCTGGCATGCATATTTTCGTATTACGTTTTTGATCACCAAATACAATAAGCGCCAAGAACGACAGAGTTTTGAAATTTAAAATTAAAATTTTGTCAATTTGACAGCAAAATAACTCAATCTAACGCATGCTGGATGTTTGTTACTCAATCACGCCACAACGGCTAAACGGATCTGGATGAAATTTTGTACAGAGATAGATAATAGTCTGGAATAAGACATAGGCTACTATTTATACCGGAAAAAATTTAAATTTTTAATTAATCTTCTATATAATATAAATATTTCTTCTATAATAAAACTTTAAAATAATTTATTTTAGTTTTTAAGCCAAAGTGTTAAGCCAAGTAGTCCATAAAATATATAAACAAATCTGTACATATAAAAGAGTAAACTCAATGATTCACTGACTCAACACTGCCATGACGATTCTGTGGGAAAGAGGGTCACAAATTTTAGTGACCAGGTTGGTTTCCGGAGCCTGACCCCCCAACTAAGACGAAATTTTGCAAAATACCCCCCCCCCCTGTCCCCCTTGGGGGGCAGAAGGCTTAACTCGGCTCCAAATTACTTAACGGTGAAGAAATTGCAGATGGAAAAACCAGACTTGAGTACAAAAAAATTATTCTCTGCGATTTTGGAATTTTGGATTTTTAAGGGGGGGGGGAGGGAAGGGAAAAGGTTTTGGAAGAAGGGTACTCAACACACGAGGAAATCGAACTGAACACACACTACAAAGGGATTTTATGAAATTCCACCCTACCGCCCTTTGGAGAATGGGGGGCAAAAACATGTATTCATGCGTAACGCTGCACTAAATTATCTAAGGTTGGACATTTTTTGTGTAAGGGACGATTATATGTATCTAACTCATAGTATTAAGAGATTTTGCGAAATTCCCTCCTTTAAGAACGGGGGGAGAAATTAAAAAAAAAAAAGTTTTAAAGCATAGCTCAGCTTTAAATAATTTCATGATCTCAATTTTTTGATGTGTCGGTTAGGTATGTGTATGCAACATGCAATATAAAGTAATTTTGGAAATTTACTCCCCCCCCCCTTCCTCTTGGGGCGGTCGGGGCAAAAACCACATTTTGAAGCTTAAATCCGTCCAAATTACCTAAGAATGGCGAATTTTGGTGTGTGGGTGTTAATTAAGTGTGCGAAATATGCACTTTGGTGAGATTTTGTAAAACTTTCAACTGTAACCGCGAGGGAGGGGGAGTAAAAAGCAGGTAAGGGACTTCCGAAGGCATTGGGCAACTTAAAATTAGATTTTGACGGATTTCAATGATTTTTTTTTTTTTTAAGATATTTTATTATTATTAATGATATGCTGTTTTGGGGATTCATTTCAATATAATGACCAGCGAAGCGGGCAAAGCCTGCTAGTACTCTCATAATCAATGAGTATCAAATAATAACAAAATTAACTCATTTTTAATAAACGTGTATAAGAATTTCTGAGATTTTTTTAAATAGAAAAAAATACTTCTCACATAATAGGGACTATAATTATTGGGTTAATTAAAATGATAATATATATATATATATATACCTGAATCTCTAATCTAATAAGAACTCTTAACCAAAACTAAAACTGCGTTTCTAACCAGATCAATTTAACAATATTGAGTAATTTTTATAAAAATACTTAATTTGAACTAGAAATCGGTATAAAACTTTAATATGAGGGAAATTAAGACAATAAAATCATTTTTAGGCAGTTAATTTAGGTAATCGCAATTTTATATAAAGAGCAAAAATTATAGTTGCCAACTAATGGGAAATTTTAATATACATATATTTATATATATTTACTTTATCAGAGAAAACAGTTATATTTTACTGATTAGATAAAATAGATATTTATATTAAATTTTTCCGGTAACAAAAAGGTGATAAGTTGGTGACTGTATGCATAATAATGTTCCATGCCTCACACTAAATTATTCCAATAATCAACAATGGTAATATATTTTAGTTATATACTTTAAACTATATATATATATATATATATTTGTTTTCTTTTTCTATTTAATAAGAAAGAATAAATCCATGCATTAAAAAAGATTTTGACACATTTTCGATTAAATTTTAAAACAGCAAAGTATGAATTTAGGAAACACTGAAAGGAAATATACCGCTATGTATCACCAAGGGAAATTTATAAACGAATACAAGCCGACAGCTGCATCGATTCGGTATAGACTAAAGCGAAATACATCAAAGGCATAAAGAGCTTTTTTTTCAGCGATGTGGATATTTATCATGCTTTCATGTTTCCCAGAAACAAGAAGATTAGTGTTGTATAATACGGCTTTTCAAATGGTGGAAGCAATAATGCTTTGCAGATTATCGAATTACCTGAAAAATCCATTTAAGTCGCTTCTAAACAAATTGCTAGCTATCATTGTGTTATTTATACGAGGTTAGGTATAATATATATTGTTGTTCGGAATTTTAAATGAGATGGGTTTGCATTTATATATATATATATATGTATATATATATAGATAGATAGATAGATAGAAAGAGTAAGATAAAAAAAACTTTTTATATACCATGTTTTAAATTTTCTGATGAATGATAGAGCACAAATTTTTATAATTTTTTAACGTTCACGTTTAATTAAATGTATTTATTTTTATGTCGAAAGAAAATGAACTCGTAAATATTTTTTGGCAACAATTAAATTATAGCTATTATTTTACAACGAGATATATAAAGTAGAGTGATAAATGGTAACCCTTAAGAAGGTCCAAGATGAGTCATGTGACATGCTCTCCTTGCACCTGCGTATTCGGTAGTTCCCTTGGGAACAGCTTATTTTCAGTAAATTTCTATGGCAACGGTTTGGAGATTGTTCTTCGCAGCCAATGTTTTTGTTTACTTACGTAGTTTAATATTCTTTTGTTCTAAATCATTTTGATTTTGATTTTACTTCTTTTTTATTTCGTGTAGTTGAACTTTAACCGATAAAATGTTTAAAAATAGTTGAAAAAATATTATTTGTTGTTAAATTTAGCTCTTTAAAAGTTTAAATTTTCTTTTATAAACACATTTAAACTTTGTTGGGAAACGATGAAAAAAAGGTATTGTATTATTTATTAAAATGTTAAATGTGTGTAAAATTATTTTAAAAACAATTTATTTCGGTCATAGGACTGTCATGTTACTTGATAATAATGATAATTTGTCGAACTGATATTTTAAATGCCAAAATAGCGATAAAGGGCCAAACACAGTAACCTATTGGAGCATGTCACGTGATTCATCTTGAACCACGGAAAGCTAATCCTTCATTCATTGAATCAGCACTCTAATTTATATATCTCGTTGGTATTTTAATGGCTATATTAACGCTATTAGGATGTTATTATTTTCATATTTTAATTAATTATAAGAAAACTAATCAGAAATTTGGAAATCGGACTTCGAAGTATTGTGTTTTCACCGGGTTCTGAGCTACTGTGAAAGTTTCAAATGTCTAGCTAGTAGGGAAGTTAGTTAAAATTCTATTGCAAGATTTGTACCGCACAAACAAACAAACAAGAATAGAAGTTAATAAAAACATGGTAAAAATGCACAGATAGATACATAAATAGACAAATAGATACAGATAGATAGATGCACATAATCGGAATGATGATTTTAAATAAAAATTAATATAAAAAAGTTTTATTTAAAGAAAAGAGAAAAAAAAAGAGATACTACTATTAAGAAATAATAGTTCAGTTACTGCATGAATAAATAACGTTATTATTTTTTTTAATATTAAGAAAAAAATCGTTAAACTAATTTATTTGCAAGATATCATTTAAAAATTAAATTTCGAGAAAGTAGAAATAACTACAGTTAATCATGCAACCAAAATTTTAACACCAATACACATTTTGTAACACACATGTTTAAGATAAAAATTCATAAAGTAGTTACTATGGTTTCATCTATAACTGCGATACAATAATTGAATGCATCAAACTCTCTGACAATTATTGAGCACCAAATAAAAATAAAATTAATTCGTTCTTAATAAATATGTATAATTTTTTCAGATTATTTTTAATCGAAGAAAATATTTCTCACTCGATATGCACTCTAATTTATTATTAGGCGAATGAAAAGGATAAAAAAAGATTTAAAAAATAAATAAATATTTTATGAATCCCTAATGTAGACAGAACTCTTAATCTAAACAAAAAGTATGCGAAACCGGTTGGAGGGTAGGAAAGGAATGCGTTTTAAAAACCGGATGCAGATTTAAAAACATTAAGTAATTTTTTTTTTTAAATATTTAATTTAATTTTGAAATCGGTAAGAAAACCTAATATGAGGGGAATTGAAACAATAAAATTATTTTTACAGCTGCTTTAAGTAATCCCAATTTTTTATAATGAGCAAAGTATTTTCCCTGACTTGCACAAATACTTCTCTCCTCACACTGACTCATTTCGATAATCCACAATGGTAAAATAGTTTAGTCATATACTTCAAACTATATATATATTTGTTTTCTTTTTCTATTTAATAAGAAAGAGTAAATTCAGGCATTAAAAAAGATTTTGAAACATTATCGAATAAATTTTGAAACAGCAAATAATGGTTTGGGGAAACTCTTAAAGGAAATATACCACAATGTATCACCAAGGGAAATTTATAAACGAATGCAAGTCCACAGCTGTATCGATTTAAAATAGACTGGAAAGCAAAATGTATCGAAGGCATAAAGACCTTTTTTTTTTCTTTCTTTATAATGATGTGAGTATCTATCGTGCTTTCATGTTTTCCCGAAACAGGAAGATTAGGGCCGTATAATAAGACATTTAAACGATGGAGGCTATAATGCTTTGCAAATTATCGAATTACCTTCATTGCAGCTTTCACCGTTATTTATAAGAGTTATGATATAATATATTACTATTCAGTACTTTAAATAAGATATATTTCACTGTATATTATATCAATACAAAAAACCCTTAACGGGTTAAAAGTTTGTGACGCAGCAATTTACTTTATGACTATAAAAATTAAAAATACGGGTCTTAAAAATAATGATATCAAATTTTCAGTGACGCTTTGCTATTAATTAAATTATACATAGATTTTCTTATTTGAATTTGCTTTTTTCTTCTATTTATATTTACAGTGTTAAACGTTATTTTCAACATAAAATAATATATAACATTTGCTCACTGATACCTTTACATTCACATCTCTTATAATATCAAAATATGCGTTTTAAAAGAAATTATATGAAATTCCAGCAACACAGTGGTGTTACATTAAATGATTTGTTTTTAAATTCCACTGCAATTATTTTGTTCTGCATATAGAAATATATTTGCCTATTGAAATGTTGCTTTTAATTTTCAAATACGCTGTCAAATATATCACTTTCATTAAGCTTATATTATGTACTGAAATGTATTTATTTCAATGAATTATTTTTATCTTTTGCGTCACGCTATCCAAAATGAACTGCAAATAAAATTTTCACTCCCCCCCCCCTTTTTTTTTCAGCACACTATCTATTTGCATACATTTTCAATTAATTTGGATAAGATGGCACAAAATAAACATTTCCATAAATTTTACTTACAGTTTTGGATAGCGTGACGCAAAAGATAAAATAATTCATTTAAAAAAATACATCTTTTCAAAAGGTAGCCTTCCCCCCCCCTCCAATTTTCATATTTACAAAATTAAAATTTGTCCATCGCTGACGCCTCTCCTCCCCCCCCTTCCTTCCCCCCACCATACACATTTTTTGTTCTTTTTTTTTTAACTAAGCAAAATCCCGTAAAAATTGTCGAAGACATATTTTACCGTTTTTAGAAATTCCGAAATTACTGGATATATATTTAAAAAAAGAAAAATAAATGAATAATCCGTATTCGACACTGTTTGGCGAGATTTTGTATGAACTTTGGAAACACGCTTTTCTAAAATAGATTAAATTAAGTCAATAAAAAAATCCTACAGAACAACTTGATTGGTTTTTTATATAATACAAAATGGGTTTAAATCAGTTTGATTTAAAGTTGTTTTTCTAAAAATATTTGCCTTTACTATTTTTATAATCTAATGCAAACACAAAAGTTCCTGTAACAATGTTTGTGTTATGAGTAATTATCAAGCCAAGGAAAAATCCTTTAATTTAGTATAAGTATTAATCGTTATTATTGTTGGTTTGGTCCCACGACTTTTAAGTTTTTAAACTGATTAATAGATTAGTTTTACAAAGTGAAAACGATTACTTATTGTAATTTTACTTAATTTTTTTTTTTGTTTTAATTAAAAAATTAAAATTGCCTTAATTTACCGTCAGTAGTTTACTTCGTAACATTTTTAATGTTTAATGGATATTGTATAGGGAGGCTGTATTTAAAAACAAATAAAAACATACTAAACTTTTGGAAAAATATATTGTACTAAATAATGACTAACAGAGGTTTTTTTTTTTTTTTTTTTTTTTTTTTTTAAGTATGTGATAGTTAAAAAAAAAAATGTTTATTTCCTTTGTAATGGAAATACACATTCTTGAATCTCATTTGAACCTCAATGTCATTTAATTGTTTGAATAATATCATTCACCGAAAAAATTTTCCTGAAAATTTTATGACATATTTTTTAGAGTAATGTCTACAATGTTATTATTAATTTCTAATTTAAAGGTTGCAGATGCATGGAAATTTCATTTTATATCAATATTATATCTAAGTTATATTTAAGTTTACATTAAATCTAAATAATTGGATTAATAATTAATAATAATTGGATTAAATATTAAATCTATCAAATTAAATCTAATCTTAAGTTTATATTAAGTTTATATTAAATATCTATACATGTTAAGGAGATTTTTTTTTTTCTAGGGTAGCTTTTATTGTTATATTCATACCTTCTCCCTACTGTTAAATTTAAGAAAGAAAAAAAAAAGAAACGTGAATTATTTTTTAGATATAGATTTGATTTAAAAGAGAAAAATAAATAACAATAGAAAAATCTTTAAAAATTGAAACTTTTACACTGGTAAATATTTAAATAGTATAGTTTATTACTAAAAATTTAATGAACAAAATGGTTTATAAAATAATAGACTATAAATAATAGACTATGTAATTCTGAATTATTTTACCAGTATGCTTTGCTTAAATATATTATTTCGTTAAAATTATGTATTATAATGAAAAAACAAATTAATTAATATTTTTAAAAATATGTTATGGGTTTAAATCAAAGTTAAATAAATATGTTATTTATTTTATTATTTATTTTATTAATTTTAATTCTGTTTTCAGAGTTTTTCCAATACATTTAAGTGTTTGATAAGCCATTTTTGTTTTAAATACGCAGATATATATATATATATTATAATTATTATAACCTTCGTAAAATATTTCATTTACATACTATATAACATGAATTTAACTTAAAGAAAAATCTTAATCTATTGAAAATTTTATTATAGCTTAACATTTTGAAATATAGGGGAGACCCGTGTGCGTATCTCCATTATGTTGGCGCGTACAGCCTGCCCTGGCGAATTTTCGTAGCTGGCGCCAAAACCTCTCTCCCGCGAAGCAACCCTTCTTTCCACTTCATTCACGATTCGTGAAAGATTCGAACAATCTCTTTTTTTTTTTTTTTTTTTTTTTCTCCAAGAGAATAAACTATTGAAAATGTGTCAATGGAGTCTTAGTATTGTAAATTTTAAATAATATATTTATTAGAAATCTCTCACCCTTTAAATTAAATTTAGCAAGATTAATGAAGAAATAAAATTATAATATTCTAATTTTAAAGTTTTAAAAATTGTTCTTGAAATACATTTATTTATTTATTTATATATTTTTACTTTATCTTACCAATATATATGGTAGAAAAAGTATTGTTCTTGGGTCAAATTTTCGAAACTGACTTTTTGTTATATTTAAACGCTTTGTGGTTCCTTGAATCAGACCTGTTAAAATGTGTCAATGGAATCTTAATATCATTATTTTTGAATAAGATATTTAATGCCTAAATTTATTAGAAAACCTACACCTTTTAAATTTAATTTATTAATATTAATGAAGAAATAAAATTGTAATATTCTAATAATAAAGCTTTTAAAGTCGACCTTGAAATGCATTTATAATTATTATTATTATTATTATTACTTTCCCTATATGTTGTATAGAATGTATTGTTTTTGGGTCAAAATTTCGAAATTGAGTTTTTCTTATATTTACACGTTTTGAGGTTCCCTGGACCAGAACTGTTAAAAATGTGTCAGTAGAATTTTAGTATCGTTATTTTTAAATAACATATTTAATGTCTAAATTTATTAGAAAACCCTTTAAATTTATTTTATCAAGATTAATGAGGAAATAATATTGTAATATTATAGTTTTAAAGCTCTTTCAATTATACTTGAAATAGATTTATTTTATTTTATTTATTATTTTTATGATTATGATTATTATTATTTTTTTTATTTTTTACTTTCTCTTACCATTATATATGGTAACTGCAAGAAGCTCAAATTTGGCATTTTGAATTTCGTATCAGGTTTCCACTTAAAAATTTGATCAAGACTGGCAAGTTTGAATGCAAATTAATAACATCCTCGTTTTTTTTTTTTTTTTTTTTTTAAATAATTGTATGCACTGTAAGTGAACGAGGAGTTGAGGGGGGCAGTAGCCCCTCACACACGATTGCATGTCCAATAAAACTCTTCCTAAACCTATTTTGGATTATTTTAAAAGTACATTGAACTTATTATCTTATGCTATTGATCTTAAGACTTAATGTGCAATCTATCATTATAGTATTGAAATGCAAGGTAGGACAGTAAGTCGAGTGAGTGACACACCACATTATTATTATTATATTATTATCATTATTTAGTTTCTTTTACCCATATATTGTCAGAAAAGTTTTATCTTTTATTGAAATTTTCGAAATTGAGTTTTTGCTACATTTGCATGTTTAAGTATCTTGAAACTAAAAATTAGGTTTTAGCGGTTGCCTGAATGTGACTGTGTGTTTGTTATCACCATAACTCAAGAACAGATATTAGCTAGAAGTCCGGACTCGATAAAAGATTAAGTAATTCATGTGCAGTGACTAAATAGAAAATTCAAATTCATTAAGTTTATGTGCGAATTTTCTGGTAGATACAATTTAATATCTTAAGATGGAACAAAATAAATTAAATTGAACTTATATTTTTATGTGCAAGAAAGCCTGTTCCGTATACAATGTGAAATGTAAATATTTCATTAGAAGTTTACACAGAACCCTACAACAGAATTCAGATATATTCATACAATGAAATTGCTGGAAGGGCATTTCAAATCATGCTATATGTTTTAAATTCTGTGCTAAATTAGTACACTATGTTGTGTTTCTATAATATATAGTAAATATACAGGACTCCCCAAATTAAATGAAAGCATTTTTTTTTATAAATAAAAATCATGTAATAAATGCAATTAAAATTTAATTAATTTAAAATTATTCTCTTTTTCTAATTTATTTTGTCTTATCCATAAAAAGGTCGAGAAAGTATGGCTTTCGGATCAAGTAGATCAAGTTTTCGAAATTGAATTTTTGCTGCATTTATACGTTTTAAGGTTTCCTGAATCCAAAAAGTATATTTTTAGAGGTTGGTCTATGTGACTTGTCTGCACTGTTTTTCTTAAAAATGAGCAAAATTGTGTCAAAATAGCTCCGAAACAATATATACTTAAATTTGAAAACCCATGTACTCATTTTTGAGTACATTGACATGTCAAACATGGGGATATTGGGATTTTTATTGGTCAACTCAATTTTTGAGCATGCCAGTATACACAAAAATGAGTACATGAGTTTTCAAATTTAAGTATTTATTGTTTCGGAGCTATTTTGACACAATTTAGCTCATTTTTAAAAAACCAGTTTTAACAGTGTGTGTGTATAATAGATATGGGGCACTCAGGTAATTTTAAAAATACTTGACCTCATGTTTTTTTCTCTTCACGTTTTGAGGTGTTGTTAATGCCAAAAATAACATTATTTATGAAGTGTTCTTAGGTTATTCAGTTTTTTAGTTATTTAGTCTATAGACAAATATCTCACGAAAGAATGATTGTAAAATGGGCGCACCAGTTTTTAAATATCACTTATGTTATTGAGAAGGACAATACTGCTTTGGAACAATGTAAGTTGTAAACTTCGTAAGTTATTCGAAATTTACGATTTTTTTTTTTTTTTTTTTTTTTTTATGGTAGAATAGAGCAAAATTTCGTTTAAACGTCCATTATGACAAATATTTTGTCGCAAAGATGTCAGACCAATATTTTAAAATATCTTTTTTAATACACTTCATTAAATATGAAAATTTTAATTTGAAAACTTTAGTAATTAAAAATTCAAGTTTTCCTTCATATGACAAATTAGGCAAATATTTCACACGAACTTGCAATATGGAGATTATTGCGTTGGAAATTAATATACGAAAACAATCCCAATAAAATTAGTCATTTAATTACGATAAGTTAAATGTATCCAATCGGATAGAGGGTAGCCTATGAGGTGTGGCATTTCAGTCTGCGACTGTGTTGAGTGTTCAATCATATCCTTTTAATATGAATACATTTTGCTCTGAAAAAATTAGTAACAATATATATATGATGAGGAATTGAGCAGAATACATCTATGCTGACTTATTTCTTTTAGAAAAGGGAAATAGAATATACACATCATTATTACTTTGATTTTTATAACATATTAAGTTAGATTATGTATGATTACTGAGAAACAAATAGAATAGAATTAATAAAATGTTTAATGTTTTATTTTTTAATTTTTTATGCTAGGGAGGGGGGTAAAGAATAAGAAATGAACATGTCCGAGGAGGAAATTATACGTAAAAAAAATCTGGAGTGACTCCACTCGACTTTCCGAACATTGAGTAATTAACAGTTTTGTAGATAAAGTAAAGAAAGAGGAGTTGTTAAACAAACAAAAGAGATAAAAACCATAATAAAGTGTTTGAGTATTTTTCTCCATATATTGCACGATGCTTTATTTAACGCTACCGAACTTTGAGCCCATAGATCATAATGATAAAGAATTTTCGTTGTGTCCTTGTAAAAAACCTATAAATGCTAGATTCACCAAAATGCTTATAGTTTGAACAACAGTGATTTATAATATTCATATAAATTTTCAGCTCAATTGAATAAGGCGTTTAGATGCTATCGCACTTTTAACTAGTATGTTGTGGCCACCACATGACTTTCTTCTATATTTTCCTATACGAATTCACTCGGTAAAAATAATTTATTAAAATTATTATTTAAAAAAATTATCTTCCATGATAATGCAGATGATTTCCATATTAGAGAAGTAGTATAACACTAAATATAAAAAAAAAGTCAATTTTATTGTCAATATTACATTTAAATATATATATATATATTTGTTAAAAATGAAAAAAAAAATCGATAACTTCATTTTAAATTATCGCAGATCTATGGTACAACCATTCATTTTAAAGGTACTGGTGAGCTCTTTTGAAAGATACCCATCATGAAAATTTACTCCCCTCGAGAGGGAAATTCTCCCCCCCTCAGGGATGGGGAAGAAGGCGAGGCTCCTACACATACAAATTTTTTTTCCAGTTGACTATCTCTGTTATAAATAATTCTGGTAAATTTCATAATGATTATTAAAAAATAATTCTCTTTATGCACATTTATACAAAATTTTGTACTATACCACCATGTTAAAAACTTAGAAAAAGCGGGATGGCAACGCAACCTGTAAGACAATTTTTACCAAAAGTTGATAGGCACTAATTTATATCAAGGTATAACTACATACCAATTTGTATAAAAGTCTGTGAAGTAATTCCTGAGATACAGTTGCCACAAAAGTTTGTCTCACACACACACACAGAGACTGACAGACAAACAGACAGACATTTTCTAAAAATGATCAAATCGTGTTCTACATCTCTCAAAACGTGTAAATCCATCAAAAACCCGAGGTCGAAAATTTTTACGAATCCAATACTTTCTTCTATTGAATATAGAAGAAAGTAAAAATTTGGTCCCACAGGCCATAATGATAAAGATTTTTTCTTTGTGTTACTGTAAAAAAACTGTAAGTGATAAATTCACCAAAATCTATACAGTTCGTACAACTGTGACCTATAACATGTGTACAAATTTTTTGTTCAGATTAAATAAGCGTTTAGACGCTATCGCACTTTTAAAAATTTAGCCCCATAGGCCATAATGGTAAAGAATTTTTCTTTGTGCCCCTGTAAAAAAACGGTAAGTGCCAGATTCTCCAAACTCTATATAGATTGATTAACTGTGACCTATAATATGTGTATAAATTTTTTGCTCAATTGAATGAGGCGTTTAGATGCTATCGCACTTTTAAGACTTTGGTCCCATAGACCATAATGATAAAGAATTTTTCTTTGTGTCCCTGTAAAAAAACTATAAGAGCTAGATTCACCAAAATCTATAGGGTCCGTACTATGGTGAGTTACAATATACGCACCAACTTTCAGCTTATTCGAACAAAGCGTTTAGACGCTAGCGTGTTCACTCACAGACATACACACACACATACATACATCATCGTAAAAATAGTGAAAACGGACTCAGGGGACCTCAAAACGTATAGAAACATCAAAATCTCGAATTCAGATTTTTGGCATGATTACAATACTTTCCTCACTATAGTGTTCGGAAAGTAAAAATTATGAATTTCAACCATAAAATTTAAAACAAAATATCGTCTTTATTATGGTTAAGATATTCTTTAAAAATACATAATAGTTAAATATAAGGCGAATATTTAATGAAAATTCAAGCATCATAAGAGAAATGTTTTATAAAGTTGTACATTTTAAAAATTTGAATACAAAATGTTAATAAAAATAGTTGAAATGTAATATTTGGTCCCATGAGACTTCATGCATTTTAGTAAGTATTAGTAAATTGGTCGAACAATTTTTACAAACTTTTCGGCCTTGTACATGAAATTGGATCTCTTTGCTAATTGCTAATACATTGCCATTACTATTATCTACTTCTACATTGGGAAGACTATTTCTTAATTTCAAGATACGGTTAGTTTTGCGATTTAAATTCTACATTAATCATCATAAAAAATAAATAAATAAATAAATAAAAATGCCGGATGTTTATTTACACAGGTTAATCGGCGTGGAGTTTCTCCTTGCATTTCCAGATTTGGCGAAAATCGCACTGTCTGGCGAAAAATTGTGAATTTGTGCAGTATGCGCCAACATAATGGAGATACGCGACCCGTGTACTTAGGGCCGCTTTTTTTCAATGCCCAAAAACAGCGGCCCTTGACCTGTTTAAAATTATCAGACTGATATGAACATATCTTTAGGACTAATTACTTCCAATTGGGATTAATATGAATACCTAAAATAATAAATTACAACAAATAGAAGGTTTAAAAAAAAAAAAAAAACATCACTCGTGGTCCTAGGTACAACACCCTCATTGTACCTGGGCCAGACCTCACTGTACCTAGGGCCATTCTCTAAAAATTAGATTTAACTTTGTAATGAATACAAAATAAGCATATAAACATGCATTTTATAAAAGAAATAATATTAAGTAATATATTTATTTATCATATAATAATTATCATGTTGTTGCCTTAATTTAAAACACGAAATTTTTCACTTTTTTTTTCTTTGGGATATTCTAACAGAATGTTTTTTTTTTTTTTTTTTTTTTTTTTTTCTGGAGTGTCTCTTGGATTTCTAGATCTCTCTGGTTTTCGGTCACATCTTTGACGTGGGAGGTTTTGCTTTAGGTAAATGTTTTACTTAGGTTCGTACCTGTTAAAGCAGGACACACGAAAAGATGTTAGATGTTGAAGGTTTCGTAATTTCAACAGGACACGAAACAAAGACTTCCAGTTCTATCATTGTTGGTTCACTTTCTTACTGGAATTTTTTTTTTCTTTTAATATATGGAGGGATCTTGTCTTTCAGTCACATTTGAACTTAAATATTCATCCTCAGTGAATGTGTTTCGATTCATTGGCTATATGCCGGATACATGAAAGCCTGATAGAATGTTTACAGGAGTAAAGGCCGACGGATAAGACTTGCCAACACTTTCAGCAACATCATAGATAGTGATTGGTTTACCAGGGTTTGCCAGCATCCAATTACTATAGGCTGTACTGTGTTTCTTAACACTTTGTCGACCGCTGACGTAGATTCACGTCCTTTGAAAATATGAAACTCCACCAGTGGGCGTTTCCTTTGCAATTTGTATGTTATTTGTTTCTAAAAAATATACACAATATTCATATTTGTACAATACTATGGATGCAAATACTTTGATTGGAGAGAGATTATAATGCATATCCATTTGTAATATAAATGTGAATACGGAAAATTTTGTTTTGGAAAATTGTAGCATACGAAAAAAAACATCCACAGGTGGATCTTACTGTCAAAAAGACAAAAACATGCGGTCGCGAAAGTGTTAAAAGGTCCAAACACACTGGCCCAAGGTACAAGGCAGCGATGGGGCCCTAGGTACAAGGTTTGGTAACTTCATTCAAAATGCCTTCCACTAAAAAATCCCCATGCAGAGAGGACTAATTAAATATCTCATTTATTACTCAATATAACAAGCAAAATTATGCACGAGAAATGAAAGAAAAATATTTGACTCGCCTTTGTAAAATAGCAAAAGAGATGAGCTGCAAAATTTTACTTCAAACCATGTAAATTCGTTTTCTACGTGTAACTTCTCAAACCTCTCGCCTCAAAAGTTCCAAAGTAGTTGTAAAAGTAACAATTGGTGTTGTTACTCGCTCAATTGAGTATTAAAACTTAAAATTAAATATTTATTCAAGTAAAGTGGGGTGGCCCTAGGTACACGGGTCTCCTCTATATATGCTAGAAACTTAATGAGCAAATTAATGAATTATTATTTTTTTTTAATTCTGTTTTCAGGATTTTTCCAATCCATAGTTTAAGTGATATATCACCTACTTTTAAATTAATTACAAATACTTGCATATGATTATGATATTATCTGTCATTTTTATGAAAGTAAAGAATTTTTTGTTGTTGTTGTTGTTATTGTTGTCATCATTTTTTAAAATAAAACCAATTTTGAAAGTTAACAACGTATAAACTTGAAAACAATGTGAATCCAATTAATATTTTTAATAAACAAATTTTATATAAAATATAAATACTTAAATAAATAACTCATTTAATATATATATTAAAGAAAGAGAAATATATTTTTTTTAATTTTTTGTAAGTTTATTTTTGACACAAATTCCTAGTAGATGGAGCCAAAACAATTATTTGAGATTGAATATTTCAGATGAAAGCGAAGTCTGTATGCGTCCGTGAACATTCCAACCGGATTACACTCTCTTAGAGATGCGAAAGAAATAATCCGCGAGTGTAATATAGTTCCATTTTTAAAGTGATATATATATATATATATATATATATATAAGTTTATTTTGGGGAAAAATGGAACACGTCATGCTTCTCACAAGGAAACATTCAAAAAGTGTCATCTTCAAAAAAATATTGAAAAAAATATATGTGATTCTACTCGTCTTAAAACACCAGAAAGTGAAAAAATTATCGGCTGAAATTAACTACAACGAACGCAAAAAATTATCAAAATTAAGCATTTTTGGCGATTTAGCGCTGTTAGGCGATAAGTTCGCTGACACCGAGATTTCCGTGTACGAACTGAACCGTCTTTGTTTCTCCGCCTAGTATTCAAAATCAATCGCTAACAGTGTGAAATCGCCAAATATGCTGAATTTTGATAATTTTTTTGTGGTCGCTGTAATTCATTTCAGCCGATAATTTTTTCACTTTCTGGTGTTTTATGAAGAGTAGAATCACATATATTTTTTTTTCCTATATTTTTTTATGACGACACCTTTTGAATGTTTCCTTGTCAGACAAAAAAAAGTTAATATCATATATCACTAAAAAAAAAAAAAAAAAAAAAAAAATCCTGAGCCGTTTTCGAGGGAAAAAAAAATCACTCCATTACTGACTGTTTCTTTCATATTAAATTAGCTGTATATATAGTGTCGCTGCTAAGCTTCGTTTGAGCTTTGCTGCGTCACTCGAAAAACTACCGTTTTTCATGATATATATATATATATATATATATATATATATACAGTCATGTTCAAAAGCTTTGCGCCGCTTAAAATTTTATCAAAAAATAAAGAAAGAAAAAGAAAAAATAAATAAATGAAATAATAGAAATATTTCAGGAAAACTTTTATTTATACATTAAACTACATTATTAGCAAGCCAAAAATATTATAGCTAAATCAGCTTCTGTCCGTTAGAGCATAGAAGTGGATAAACATTTACATAATTCAGGTGTTATCAAAACATGCTTTATAACTTCTTGTAATGATTTTTCTGATTTTGGATTTTTCTGATTTCTGATTTTTTTTTTTTTTTTTTTTTTATAAACCTTCTTCGTCATTAATGTCCAGATGTTTTCAATTGGGTAAATCTGAATTACAACCAGACCAAGGTCCAGTGAAATCAACCCTTTTTACTTTCTTCTATATGTAATATAGAGAAAGTATTGGATTCGTAAAAATTTTCGACCTCGGGTTTTTGATGAATTTACACGTTTTGAGAGCTGTAGAACACGATTTGACCATTTTTAGAAAATGTCTGTCTGTCTGTCTGTCTGTCTGTCTGTCTGTGTGTGTGTGTGTGTGTGACAAAATTTTGTGGCAACTGTATCTCAAAACGTACTGCACAGAATTTCATTCAAATTGGTATGTAGTTGCACCTTCACATAAATTAGTGCCTATCAACTTTTGGTAAAAATTGTCTTACAGGTTCCGTTGCCATCCCGCTTTTTCTAAATTTTTAACATGGTGATATAGGACAAAATTTTGTATAAATGTGCATAAAGAGAATTATTTTTTAGTAATCATTATGAAATTTACAAGAATTATTCATAATAGAGATAGTCAACTGGGAAAAAAAATTTGTATGCGTAGGAGCCTCGCCACCCCCCCCCCCTGGGGGGGAAGTCCCCCCTCGAGGGGAGTAAATTTTCAAGATAGGTATCTTTCGAAAGGTCTCGTCAATACCTTTAAAACGAATGGTTGAACTATAAATCTGTGATAATTTAAAACAAAGTTATCGATTTTTTTTACTTTTAATGAAAAAAAATCGTTTTTTTTTTTTTTTTTTTTTTTTTTAACGAAATTTAACCAGACTTGGTATTTAGTTGGCCCCTGACATAAACTGGGGCTGATTAGATTTGGGGATCAATCGCTCAACAGGTGGCGCTGTGATCGTATTTTTTCTAAATTTTTAACATGGCAGTATAGGAAAAAATTTCGTATAAGTGTACATAATGAGAGTTATTCTTAACCTGTGATTGTGAAATTAATATGAATCATTGATAATAGTAGTAGTTAATTAGGAAAAAAAATTGGGGCATCGCTTCCCCTCCCCCTTTAGGGGGAAGTACCCCCCCGGGGAGGGTTAAATTTTCAAGATCGATATCTTTCGAAAGGTCTCGTCAATACCTTTAAAACGAATGGTTGAACTATGTGGTAATTGAAATATGTGGAAATTTGAAACATTGGTATTGAAATATGTGGTAATTTAAAACAAAGTTATCGATTTTTTTTACTTTTAACAAAAAAAAAAAAAACTGAAATAAAATCATATTTTTTCTTTTTTTTTTTTTTTTTTTTTTTTTATATTGTTACTGCGTGAATTCGTATAGGAAAATATAGAAGAAAGTCTTGTGGTGGCCACAACATACTAGTTTGAGCTAGGTGCTGTGAATCGAGTTTTGAACGATGGTAGAGAGCATCGTCATGTTGAAATTTTGTGCTTTTTAGAATATTCAAGCGAACATTTAACTTTTATTTAATACAGTTAAATATAGTTTTCTTTGTAGTAGTCTTTGGCATTAACAATATATCCCCTCTGCCTTTTTTTTTTTTTTTTTTTTTTTTATCAGTTATATACTTTTAGACTAATATTTGCACATTTCTTGATAAAATTAGTTACACTACTTACGCAGCAATATTGAAATTACACAGAAAAATATTTCATTAAAAAATACATTTAAAAAAATTACATATAATAGATACTTACAATTTCAGTATATAAGTACCAGTTTAAGAATTAAAAAAATATAACATAGTTGTACAACTTAAAGCCTTTTAATTTACTAACGTTTTACTTTCTGTTATTGTGAATCCGAAGGTGCCAAGTTATTATGGATTGCCCGTAACCTTAGTAGAATTTAAAAAAAAAAAAAAAAATGTGTTCCTTTGTAATAATTATCTGCGATTAAATGGGACAAGTTTTGCTACTACTTTATAGTAACATGAAATTGATTTTTCATTAGTAGTAATTTCGTTAGTAATAACACTTCTATGGATCTTTGGTTGTAATTTTCATCAGTTTTATTTTTTATTTTTTTTTTTTTTTTTAATATAAAGCAAATTTTTATATCATGAATAAAAAATTATTACACGCAATATCAAACTCTTATTATTCTATTACACAGATTTAAACTACGCATTTGTGTTATTTTTGATATTTTGCAATAGGTCTATTTATTATGTTCTCTGCTTTATGTAATTAAAATCTGTACCTTATTTGTCTTTATGTCAGACTACTGTTTAGGCATATTAGCCTGTTTAATCTAAAAGTTTTTTTTTAATAGGATGGTTTCTTTAAAGAAAATTAATTTTATATTAAGCAATTATTAGCTTTAAAAAAATTATATTCTAAGCTTTTATTTATAATTATAAGCTTTTTTTTATATCAATATATTCAAAAATTAATGACAAAATTACATCAAAATACAATTTTTAATATATTCTTAATATTCAGTATCAAAATATTTACAAAAAATCAGCCTGTTTCGCTAATATTAATCATACCTATAAAAAGTTACTAAAGCGTTGCATATGAGTGTGTTTTTATTTTTAAAGCAAATTATATTGGTAATATTAGAAACAAATAAAAATGATTGTATTTAGAAAAGAAAAAAAAAATGATGTCATACAATTGAAACATGTAATTTCATCTTGCTATAGCATGAGATTTTCAAGATTCTGCAAGCTGAGGGAGATTCATGTAGGAGATGTAATTATTGTGTGAAAATATAATTAAAAATTAATGTAATTGTGAAAATATTGAATTTTAAAAACATTCTTTGATGTTTGCATGCAAAATCCTACCCAGAGATAATACATACAGAATGCAGAACTGGGAAGACAGATGCCATAATCTATCAGCATTTTGAGCTGGTATTTACGAGCCACCTAATGAGGCAAACGAAGCAAAAATTTTTGAATGAATCCAAATTTATGGTATGAATAAGTACAAATTTTATACAAATTAAATGTTAGAGTTTAAAGCAAAATCAGCAAGCATCGAGCACTGAGACTTGAACACATGTTACAATAAATAAACATAACGTCCCTCAGTAGAAATATATAAATATTTGATTAATTACCATGAAAGGGGAGAATTTTTCTTTAAGTAATAAAAATTTTACGTGCAATAGACAGTAACAAGCGTTTAAACAATCTTCTTCTTCTTCTTTTTTTTTTTTTTTTTTTAAGAGTTGTTAAAATAAATAATTGAATTTACTTTTATATTATAATAGTGAAAACTGAAAAATTTCGTGTGTGTAATGTATTCACAAAATATGCATACGGGAAGAGGCCTTTTTTTTTTTTTTTTTTAATCATTTGACAGTAGTTTTTAAGTAGATGGCACGTAATTTCTTTTTGGAAACCATGACTCGACTAACTTCATTAAGAATACAGAATTAAACGGTATAACCAGGTATAAAAGAGTTCCACTCTTTCTGCCATCAGTATTTTTCTACAATATTTTCTACCCTATAAAACCACAAAAATAGCTGCAAAAATATGTTAAAAATTTCTGTATGAAAATACTGGTGGTAGGAAAAGCGAAAATCTTTCATCCCTGTATAACTATGAAATAAAAAAAATATGCACCTACCTAAAATTAACATTGAGCACTGCAATAGTAACAAACACTGACAGGGAAACTAGAATCATGGTGAAAAGCAAATACTTTCCCAGTAGCGGAACCGTGAGGGACGTGGGGGGTATAATTTCTGATAACAGGAGGAAGAACACTCCGAGGGACAGCACAATTGATATGGACAAGCTGACTTTTTCTCCGGATTCTGATGGTAAGTAAAAGACGAGCACGGAGAGGAATGATATGAAGACGCATGGGATAATGAGATTTACAGTGTAGAAGAGAGTCTTTCTCCTCAGAGTGATGTTGAATGTGATGTCGGGATATGGTTCCTCGCAGCAGCTGTAGAATTTTTCTGTTCTCACTGCCGGCACTCCCATAATATCCCATTCCACACTCAGATAAAATTCACTGAGATCAATACCCATGGGAATCTTGTTCGAGTCAGCCGTCTGATATTTATGCTTGAGATCAACCTGGAAATGAAAGCAGTGAAGTTAAAAAATAAAGAGTATAAATCTATGTATTAAGAGCGGACAATACCTAATTTCGCCGGCAGCCTTCGCCCATGTTATTCTATGGGAAAAAATGTTTATATAATTACTCATTACCTAATGAATATTTTTCAATTCTGTTTTCACATTTAGAAAATTCCTAAGCGTTCAATTAGTACTTGTTTTCCAAAAATTGATTTTTTAAAATTTTAGTATTTCATTTTGCGACTAGAAAATGAGAAAAATGCATTTTGTGAAAAATCGCATTTTTGAACTCAAAATTAAAATGTAAAAATTTAAAAAAAAATGGATTTTTCAAAAAGGAGTACTCATTTAACGGTTATGAATTTTCTGACTGCGAAAACAGAATTGAAAAATATACATTAGGTAATGTGTAATTGTCGCAACAAATTTTCCCATAGAATGACATTGTCAACTGCTGTTCGCGGGATTAGGTATTGTCCCCTCTTAAACTCATTCTATAAAGTGGAAATATTTATAGTAGGCAATATGAGGAGAAATGGTACCAGAAGGCTGGTGTTGAGAAGTAATAAATAAAAGATTTGTATGTAAACATCATATTTTGAAAAAAAAAAAAAAATCACAATTATTGCTTCGAGTCAAAATAATAGCATGATCTTTTCTCAGGAGAAAAAATAGGCACAAATGCAGCAGGAAAAGCGACAACACACAAAACCGGTTTAGTGATGTGATTAAAAAATAAATATAACTAAAATTAAATATGGATTCTGGTGTGACAAAAATTAAAAAAAAAAGAAGAAGAAGAAGAAGGAAGGAAGGAAAGAGGAAAAAAAAATTATAAATGAGTGAAAATTATAAATGAAGGAAAATTACAAATGAACAGAAGTGACAATTGGAAAAAAGATAAATTAAGAAATCAAAAACAAGGATTCAAAATAAAATTATGTGAGGAATTTCCGAATATCAAATCTAAATAAAAAAAAAATTGAAGAAATATTAACAAGTTTTTTTTTTTTTATTTTTTTTTTTTATTTTAAGTAAAAAGCTACGTGAAAATCTAAATAGGAAGAAAAAATAATGTTAGCGTTTCAAAAATCAAAAGAATGACAAAGAAGAAATGGATGACTTAGAGATTTTATCGTTACGGATATTACGACGGCGAATATTTATTCTGTATTCCAGAAGCCTCCTAATTTGCCCAATATAACCTAGCATTCAAAATGAACAAAGGTTTAATAAAAACTAGACCGAGTAGGAATGGGATCTTTAAGAGAAAATAATATTTTATTTTGTTGATGGGTTTTAAAGAGACTTTAAATTCAAAATGTGAAAAATTTTAGATATTGTAAAGGAAATAGGAAGCATAAAAAGGTAAAATGACAGGAGCGAGGCAATGACCATTCATGTTGGATATAGAACGTTAATATTTTTAAAATTTATTCAGAACTTTACCGATCATAGAGGGATTATAACTACGAGAACGAAAAAGCAATTCTAAATAACTAATTTCTAACAATAGGCATGGTGTTTTAGAACAAATGTGTAAACCAAGAAAGACATAAGTAAAGAAAGCTACCATTTTCTATGGAGGAGGGTGATTGGTAAGACTGGTGATTGAGAGAGCATGATGATGATGAGGAGGTGTGTTGGTGTTTTGGAATAAGGCCGATTAACTGCTCTAGGGTTCTAGGTCTGCGGGGGAGTGTCTTCCGTGGGTCCTAGACCGTATTTACACAAATTTCGGAGAAAACTACGGAAAACTCCTAAGGCTAGGGCGAGAAGCGCGAGCTGGAATCGAACTCTGCACCTCACGTCTACCAGTTTTGAGCGCAGAACAGCTCGGCCGCTAGTGGTCCGATGAAGAGGAGGAGAGACAGAAAAAAGTTTTCCAAAGACAGTGGTCTGAGAACAGATCATTGTGCTTACACACCGAAACGTCTAAGAAAACCAGAGCATTATAAATTTCTTTGTCTAGTAAGTAATAATGCGTAAAAACTTTTCATGTACGAAATCTCATATTAAAGATTCTTTCGATTGTTATTCCTTTTTTATATGATACCTATCTTGTGCCAAATAGATTATTCGAGAAACAGATATTTCTTTGCACATTTCTAAATGGAAAATTTGATAAATATTTCAACCGTATGAGATCGCTTTTTTACACTAATAATAATAAAATATCTATACGTATTAGAAAGCTCAGAGTATACATGATACACATAAATAACACTGTCCTTTCTTTCTTTTTTTTTTTAGTTATTTTACATATAATTTTATTGAAATCATATCAAAGTGAATATGACTGATCATTAACATTCGGTGACATGAACTAAATGTTTCGCATGATTACCTAAATGTTTAACATTATTAAAGTCACATTACTAGTTTTATTTTCCTACAAATGTGTTACAATAAATTAATAGTTTAGCACCTCTCTTAAATAATATCTTGAGAACCATAATACATTTTTCATAGCTGCCAACTTGTACATTTTTTTTTTTTTTTGCTTCCAGAAATTTTTTATCGAAATTTTTAATAAGTTTTTTTAACAGTTTTCTGCGATTAAACATAATTTTTTTTGCAAAGAAATACTGGTGTTAAAGAAATCGTACAAGTTGGCACCTATGCTTTTCATTTTGTTTAATATGCAAATTATTCTTTAAATCATGAAATATTTAACAGTATTTAAAATTAAAACAATTTCTGGGTGCTCATAAAAACGGCAAAACAGCAAAATATTATAGCTATAATATAATTAAAGAATAAATCTTATTCCCATTGTAATATATTCTGGAACATATTATCGGAGTGTAAAAGCTTAATAAATATCATTTCACTAAATAAAGCAATATATTATAAGTTAATCGTATGCATCATCTATCATTCTTACTAAATTTAGTAAATTATTTTATCTTTTAATAAAAATTTTATTTAGCTAGTTGCCGAAACGTCAGTGGAGGCCTCCATGTCGAGACTCAAAAAGTTTTTGGGTTTTGTTTGCTTGCCTGTCTGTTTCGCGAGAGCGGTCGCAAATTTTTTATTTATTTATTTATTATTATTATTATTGTCCCTAGTGTAGTTACACAATTCCATGGACACAGACACATATGAACACAACATCACACAAAATTAAACATATTAAAAACATATAAAAAGTCCAGAATCTGTGGATGGTTGTCTGAAAAAAGTTCATTCTTAGATAACCCCATACGTGCAAGAATATGCTCGGGCGAAGCTTGATGTACATTGCTGATGGTGCACGCTGGAAACACTTTTTCACCACCAATAGGTTTAATTGTTCTCGTGTGTCCTGTTGGTAGATGTGATAAGCAAGAGAAATCTCGGCGACTCAATCCAGAATCGATACGACCCCCGGGCTTATCGGGTACATACCAGTGGTGAGACACACTATGAAAGCCCTGTTGCCTCAATATCTTCTTTTGATTAGACTTAAACAGATCAAAGTCTATTACCGCATTGGGAGTTGCAGCAGCCTTAGCAAGTTTATCGGCCAACTCATTTCCCTCCAATCCAATGTCGGAAGGGATCCATTTGAATTTTAGTGAGGAATCCATCCTTGTGAAGTGAGTGAATGCAGGTCGCAATATCTTTTAATATTGATTTTGAGCTAGTATAGCACCTTTGTAGTTCCTGGAGAGCTGACATGGAATCCACAAAGAAAACTGTCTTATTGGCATGGAAGGATCTAAACAATTTAAATCCATCTCAATTGCTTTAAGTTCGGCGTTAATGACTAAACAGCCTCTAGAGTTTGTATGACTTAATTCCAGAGTCTGATTGTTGAACTCGATAATTGTACCGCTTCCAGAATTTCCGTCAATGTCCTTAGATCCATCGGTATAGATCTTAATCTATTGTGGGCCAAGATTTATTTTTTCAAGAGCAAGAGCGTTCAGTAGACATGAAAGTTCATCTTGCTTTTTAACGGAATTACCAATGCAGAGATTAATGATCAACTCTTTCCTCATATGAAACTGAGGGAAAGCAGTAGGAGTAGTTATTTTGATAGGACGAGCTTCAGAAGCACCCCAATCCTTACCTGAAATGCTCTTTAGAATATTTAGTCTCTTTTTTGCTCTGGTTTTAATGTATTCGATGTGCTTACGTAAGCAGAGTGAAGGATCCAGAATGACACCCAAATACTTAGGATTCTCGTTATATTCGAGAAACGCATCGAGCAAAACAATGAAAGACCTAAAAGCTCTCAAATGATTATTTATAGTAAAGACACATGTTTCTGAGATTTACTTGTATTTACTGTAGAAATATGATTAAGTGCCTCATTTAAATAGAATTGTGCTCTTTCCAGATTTACATAAGCGGAAAATAGAACCAAATCGTCTGCAAAAAGAGCTAGTTTAGTATGTTCATTAAGGATTGCAACTAGGTCTTTTAAATAAATTGAAAACAAAAGGGGGCTAAGAATGCACCCTTAAGGCAGTCCTTGCTTTAAGTTAAATCTCCTCGACAAGGTATTATTAAATTTTACTGAAATGAAGCAGCCATTCCATTGCAACAGGAGGTAGTTGTAACAACATGGCCTCAATAATATCATCGTCCATATGATTTTACTATATCAAGTCCATTTAGTACATCATTCATTTCGTCACAAGTAAATGGTATACGTTAAAAAGTTTATTAGTATCCGTGGAATTAGCAAAATTTCTATAATGTCTCGCTTTGATGCAAATAGGACACTAGGGCTCCTGATCTGCAGATCCACTAGAAAATACCTTTATGATTCAAAACTTAAAATGAACAAAAAATTAAATTCATACTCTACTCATTAAATATGAAGATCGTACGACCAATTTTACTTATTTATTAGTTCCTCATCATACTACAGGTATGGGGAACTTAGGTAATCGTGAAAATTCTAGACTTCGGTTTTTTTTTACTTTTTTACACGTTTTCAGTTGTGGGGAATCCGAAAATGGCAAAATTTGTATGGTGTCCGTCTGTAGTGTGTCTGTTAGTTTGTTAGTCCGTCAGTGTGTTAGTATGTTAGACTGTGTACACGATATCTCAAAAACATATAGTCGCAGAGAGGTCAGGTTAGTTTTAAAATATTACTTTGGACACTGGCAAGAACCCTATTGATTTGCAATATTCGAATTAAAAAACTTCGTGAGTTATGAGAAATTTACGATTTTCTTAATGGGAGAATAGGACAAAATTTCACTTAAACGTGCATTAAATGGAAAATTTTGGCTGCAAAAATGCCAGACCAGTTTTAAAATATCAGTTTTGATGCTGGAATGGAACATCATTAACTATAAACATATTACTTTGAAAATTTCGCAAGTTATTGGTTATTTACGAATTTCTTAACATGGCAGAATAGTGCAATATTTTTAGGGATATTTCAATTTTGAGGGATATTTTCATTGTAAAGATGTCAGACCACTTTTTAAATATTACTTAGGATACTGGCAGGAATATTATTGACTATGAATTTACCAATATAAAAATTTCGTAAGTTATTGGAATTTTACAAATTTCTTAACATGGCAGAATAGGGCGAATATTCACCATAAACGTTAATCTTGAGGGATATTTTAATCGTAAAGCCGTCAGACCACTTTTGAAATATTATTTAGGATACTGGTATGAATATCATAGACTATGAATTGTCCAATATAAAAAATTCGTAAGTTATTTGGAATTTACGATTTACTTAACATGGATTGCTCAAAATTGAGCATAAACGTCCATTTTGAGGATCATAAATATATCAGACAACTTCAAAATAACATTTAGGATACTTATTTGAACATGATTGACTACAAATATCTAATAGGGAAATTTCGTAAGTTATTCGTAATTTAAGATTTTATCAACATAGAAAATTTGAAAATTTTCCATATAAATAGGAATTTTGAGGATTGTTGCATTGGAAATAGTAGTATATGAAAACTAAACTACGAAATTGATCCTAATAAAATAAATTAATAGATTAGAATAAGAAAAATATATCGAACTATACGGTGGGTAACCTATTATATGGGGATTCGTTCTGTTACAGTGTCAAGCGTTTGGTCAAATTCGTTTCTCTTACCATGATTATAATATGTCTCGCACTAGAAATTTATGAAAACATACATACGATGGGGAACTGAGCAGAGTCCAACTATGCCAACTAGTTTTTTAAAAAGACTAGATTTCATTCCGCAAGCATTTTTTTAAGTGAATCCAAATTGCATTTGTAGTAACTTTTATCTAAACAGCAAGGCATACGAGAGGTTTTTTTTTTTTTTTTTTTTTTTTAACTAACATAATAAATATCTATTCAATTTATAAAGCAACTTCTATGAATTCAGAAAAGTCTTTTACGTAATGTTATTGAAATACTGTAAGAAAACTTGAATTTCACTGTATAAAAGATACAATAAGGAAATAAAACAAATCTTTATACCTTGCGTAATCAGTTCTAAATCATGTGTAATAAATTTAGGGATAAATTGTAGTCATGGACTTCTAGGATTCTAGGTTCACTAATTCTTCCATTCAGCTCTGTATTGGAAGACAATATATTTTTTTTTTCTCGAGTTTTGTGCTACGTTTCTTTTCATTCATCGCCGTTTCAAAATGTTTTTTGAAAGATTTTTTTTAATTATTATTACAGAGTAATTTATACCATATTAAATATCATATATTTTTGTTAAATATTAGAAATGATTAAAATGCTGAAAAATCTGCTCAATATAAATACAATTAAATTTCATGAAGTTTTATTACAATCATCAGTTTCTCAGCCAAAATTGTACTCGCGTTATGCCAATTTGCTAGAATAGCAATGATGTGCAGTGTTACCAGATCTGGTGGATTTTTTATTCAATAATCACCAATAATTTTGAGAAGAGATATTTGATAAACATAATAGACTATCAATCTTCGAAAGTAATTAGGCAAATGTTACAATTAAAAATTATTGGTAATTATTGAATAAAAAATCAGCCAGACCTGGCAACACTGGTGATGTGTCACTACAATCCATACAGCTTGATTCCTAGAACATCGCAAATACATCTAACCGCGCAAGTTACATTTTTTTTTTTTTTTTTTTTTTTTCACTATAAATAAAAGAGGGATATTTTTTCTAATTTCATGCATTTGAATGTGAAAAGTATATCCCTCAAATAATGACACTATTACATGCAGGCATCAATACAATATCTAAGTATTTAAAATCGCAAATAAAGAACATTTCCATGGGTTTGCAACATACTCTAAATGTTATTTAGAATTGTAGGATATTTCTGCTATGTAAGCAATGTCACTCATGTGTTTTTGACGCTGTAGGGATGAAATTGTTCTGTATGGGAATTTACTCAATTAGAAAATAGAATTTATTGTCAGCATCTCGTAACAAAGCGTATTATTAAAAACCATCTTAAATTAGTACTCTATCGTCATTAGAAAACTCTTTTCTCTATCATTTTACTTAAAACGAAACTTATCGATTAACATGCATAAATATTCACTTAACTCAGCAACTCACGATAAAAATTGTACACATGCAATATCATGCAGTTTTAAACGACAGGTATTAACATATAGCCATGCGGGAAATTACAGTAAGAAAGTAAAAGTAGCACCCATCTTTTGGTCGATATACACCCAAATTAAATCAGCATAATTGCTCTTAATGGCAATAACACTGTAAATGAATCATAAATTATTGCCATACCACAATCTACACAAAATATGCTTTTATGCATATAAACAAATATGTTCATTTCATTTTGTTACGGGCAGCCTATAGATGTCACACTGTACTTATGAGAAATTTCGCTCATAGACGTAATGTATTTGAATTCTCTTGGATGATCCTGTACGCAAACCCTTTGTCTGATCTCAACGAATAGTTTAGATCACTATATGATACGGATCATCATCACGATATGATACGGATTTAGAATACTGAATTTGAACTTCCTTCTACTGTTTGTTCTTAAGATATGCTAATAACACACGCATAGAGAGAGAGAGAGACGAACCGCTAAAAACATGACTTTTGAATTCAGGGGATCTCAAAACGTGTAAATGTAGCAAAAGCTAAACTTCGGAAATTTGACTCAAAAACAGTACTTTCTCTATACCATGTATATGGGTAACAGAAAGTATAAAGAAAAAGAACGAAAAATGAATTTGAAAATTCACTTTTAGTACATAAATTATTCATAAATTTTATTTGCTAAATTAACAATGAGTATTCTCGTGTGTATTCATTTGGAGATAGACGGACATTACAGGTTAAAATAGCCGTCTTTCCCTGAATGAAAAAGATTTTCGGCTTTTTATTCCCCCACGCGCTGACCAATCTATGTTTTATTACAAAATCTATAGTAATTACAATTTCTGACTTTTGATATAACCCCTTGAGACTTGGCAAAAAATGCTAGAATTTTAAAATTGTAATAACTCAGCGAAATTTTCATCTAGAAAGATGATTTTTTTTTCTTCTTCGACTGAGGCGAATACTTTTCTAAATATAAGTCATATGATATGAGATAAAAATTAAATTTCGTATTTAATAGGTATACAGCCCCTTGTACAAAAAATGCCATATCTAAAATCTACTCTTAATTTGCACCAATTTTGTAACTGGAATATGTTTCTATCTTTCTTAGTTTACGAGATAATCGCTGTATCATCTATTTTGAATCACCCGGTACATATATGTATTATATATATATATATATATATATATTTATTTATTTATTTATTTATACATATATGTTGCGTTTTTGTTCATTAAGGTTTGATATTTTATGCATTATCTTAGTAAACAAATCTTTATTTTACATAGCGCATGAAAATTTTCACCCCTCAAAAATACTCATTATATATCAACCAAGAAAATTAAAACGCCAAAGTACACTCATGTCCATAAATTAAGGATAATTCAGATTCACACTGAAACCGAGTTACAATACCGAATGACCACCGGTATTTGGCAGTAACTGCCAAAATAAGCAGATAAAGCACAGCATCAGACCTGTCTCGTCAGCTGTCTGCAGCCACGAGTGCCACAGTTTCAAGACAAACCGTGTATACACGTTTGGGAGATATTGGTCTATATGCTCACATGCCTGTTAGATGTGTACCACTCACGGCAATGTACTGTGCCAGCGGTTAACTTGGAGTAGAGAACATGCAATGTGGACATCGGCACAGTGAGCTTGTGTGATGTCTTCCGACGAGTTCAGGTTTAGCTTGCAGTGTGATTCACACCAGACTTTCATATGTAGAAAGTCAGGAACCCGTTACCACCAAAACAACACCATTGAACGACACCGTTACTGTGGGGCAGGAGTGCTCGTTTGGGGGGGGGATCATATTGGGCACCAGAACAGATCTGCATGATCAAATTGGAAGAATGATAGGCCAAAAATATCGGGACATCATTCGGGAACAACATCTACGTCTTTTTAGGGGTGTCATGAGTCCAGAATTTGTGTTTATGGATGACAATGCGCGTCCTCACCGTGCAAACGTTGTACACGGATGCCTACAATCTGAAGCTATCACCCGCATTGAATGGCCAGCATTCTCACCTGACTGGAATCCGATAGAGAATGTGTAGGACATGTTTTTCCGACGAGTTCTGGTTCATCAACTACCGCCTACATGTGTACCGGAACTTCGGAGAGCATTACTTACTGAGTAGAGTAATCTTCCCCAAGATCAGATCAGTAATTTAATACTCAGCATTCCTAGGTGTTGTAAGGACTGTATTTCATCAACTGAGAGACATACAATGTATTAACCATCATACCAACAATGTAATGTTAAGTTTTTGTAAGGGAGATATTTTTTGTAATTGCTTCCGGAAGCAAAAATCGTAGTTTTTATAAATGGTATCCTATATAAACCACCTTTTTTTGCTCTTGACCTTTTGTTTAATAAATGGACTTTATGAATAAATCATGTTTGTTTTGCTTCTGAGCCTTTATTTCCCTCAGCTAGCATTATCCTTAATTTATGGACATGAGTGTATTTGAATTTCTGAATTATTTGAATTTTCTTAGTTACTATTCTCAGGAAATATTTAACTAATAAAGAGAACAGAGGTACTGTAACACATTAAGAAACGATATTAACACGCTTTTATTAGCTTCACCTGTATGTATGTTTGTTTGTATGTATGTTTCTAACCGCTCTGGGAGCAAACAAAAAATCTATATTGTAAAAAAAAGACTTTTCGAACGTGAACGCTGTAGCTGTGAGGTAAAGCTTCGCGCTACGAACCTGAAGGTCTAGCGTTCGAGCCCAGTCAAGGGAAATTTTTTTTAAATGGTTTTTGTTTAATTCTAAATTATTTAATTAAAGATTTAAATGTATGTAAATATTATGGTGTGTCACTCACACGATTTTCTCTTACCCTGCATTTTAATACTAAGATAGATATTTTGTGCTTTTTAGTTCACATTTCTATGAAAGCGTGTTCTTTAATTTTTTTAAACTATAATATTATTTTATTAATTAGTTCAAAAAATTGTTACATACAAATTAAAAAAAAAAAAAAAAAAAAAAAAAAAAAAAGAAAAAAAAAATGTTGAATTGAAATGTAGTAATATTAATAAACATTAATAATAATTTTAGAATTATGGAACAGTTGAAATCCAGGAATTCATAAAATTGTGAAAGTAAAACGAAATAACATGCATATTACTAAATATATATTCTAAGGATGAATAATGAATGTAATCAAGCAACTTAGGGATTGTGTAGTCTTTTGAATAGACGAACGATTGGCAGAATGAAAAAGAATTGAAGGAACATTGCTGACGAAATAGTACACGATAAAAACAAGTACTTCGAATTGTATATTTAAAGGAAAACTAGTTCAAGGAATCAAATTTAATTAGAACTCATATTTCGTAATTACATTTCTGGACAATTCCTAATAATGTTACATCTGTCACAAACTTTTAAAAAATAATTTTTGAAAATTAAATAGTAGAATTATTGTTTAGAACAGTCTTAGAGTTTTAGGTTAGTTTCTAAAGCAACTCTACAATTTAATATTATTAATATTATTAATATTATTATTATTATTATTTGGGGAGGGGGGGGGGGAGAGATTGTGAAATTTTATGGAATGATCTTTCTTCATCATGTGAAGTTTATAAATCATTTATTATACAAAATGCACACACACACACAAAGTACCTGCCATATTTAAAGTGATTAGAAAAAAAAAAAAATGATTCTAGAGAGAAACTTATTTATTCGAAAATATACATGGGGATTATAACAGTGTATAATATAAATACATTGGCAGAAAATAAAATCCCAACACCAAGAAAGAGAACGATGGGAAGCATAATTGCACATCGGATGACATCTATCCAAACTTCACGATAAACAAAAGAGAATGGAGCTAGTAGCAGTAGCGTATCCAGGATTTTTCCAAGGGGGGGGGGGGGTTCGTCCTTCCGAATTTTTAATTAAGTTTAAGTTTAATTAAGTTTATTTAAGTTTAATTAAGTTTAAGTTTAATTAAGTTTATTTTTAATTAAGTTTAACAATCTTTTAAAATATCATAATTACTTGCCGAAAATAAGAGTAAGAAAATGAAAAATAGTAAAATAAACTCACCAATTAGAAGATCAAACTAAAAAATCTTTCATTAGCGACGAATAACGTAGAGCCTGTACAAACTGCTACACAAAACATAAAATACAATACATAGTTACGCTTACGCAAAATATTTCATTGAATTTTCTTATTTACAGAGCGAAGTCTAATCGACGAGAAGTTTTCGCTAGTCCATTTAAAATGCCTTCTACTGTTGGGGTATTATTTGGATCATTCCTTCAAGGTCACTACTTCAATGGTCCCCCTTCCCCATATGGTCGACCCCTCTTGTCCTTGAATATGAACTCGTAAAGGTGAAATCCTTTCAGAGAATTGTTTTCAGGTGAAACATGTTTCGCACCGCGCAAATGAAGTGGTTTAGTTATTTTCAGGAGTGTTTATCGCAGAGTAATGAAAAAAAAAAGTTAGTCATAATTTTAAACCACTTCGTAGAAAAAAATATTCTACGCTTGCCATACATTTTTTCCGCCTGAAATGTGAAAAAAAATGTAAGGAACAGCCTAATTTTTCTTATCATACATTTTGTGAAGGGGGGGGGGGTTAAAACCCCACCCCCACCCCCCTTGCATACGCCACTGGCTAGTAGCACCCCTAGGAACATACAAATTAAGGTTATTTTAACCCTTTGCCGGCCCTAAAAGCGCTCTAAATCTTGTTTCTAAATTTAGAGAGTTTTCTAGTGAACTATCACCAATAATTTTTAGGAGAGATATTTGATATGCATAATGAGCGAATAACATTCGAAGTGATTTGGCAACCGTTACAGTTAAAATTTAGTGGTGGATATTGAAATTAAAAAATCAAACACTGACCAGAGGAGTGAAATTGAATAGGACCGGCAAAGGTTTAAATTCGCGATACAAACTTCCTGAGTTTTATTTACTGCCTAGATTGGTGTGATGAGTGGACTTGAGAAAAGATTACCTTTAAGGAAACGAAGAAGAGAGTATCAGCAGATTAATGAGTCTGGACGAGAGCAGTGGCGGATCCAGAACTTGACTTTTGGGGGGGGGCTGAGATTTTTCAAAGTGTTATTCTAGACCAATAAAAAATTTACAATTGCAATATTCAATTGTGAATGTCAGTGTTTTGGGGGGGGGGCTTCAGCCCCCTAGCCCCCCCCCCTTAAATCCGCCACTGGACGAGAGTATGATGGAGCTATTAAAAGGTGGATTTTCTTTCCGCGATATTGCAGAAAGACTTCCACGAATATATCCACTGTACATGATTGTTGGCAGCAGTGGTCACGGGAAGGTTCCATAACAAAAAGCCTGGGGGTCAGACCGCTCACGGGCCACGACTGACAGTGAAGACCGCCGTAGCCACCGTAAGTTGTGTCTATCATACTGTATCTGCCCCATAATTTAGAGCTTTAATTGGCACAAGAATGACACAGTGAACTGTAAAAAAAAAAAAAACTGCTTAAGGGATTGCTCCGAGCCAGACTCCCTGCAACGTTCTCATCATTACTACAAAATCACTGCCACCTGCGATTTCAGTTGTGTCAAGGGAGAGCTCTATGGAAGTCGGAGTGGCGATCTGTTGTGTTGTTCTCGGATGAGAGCCATTTCTGTCTCAGTGTCAGTGATGGTTGTATGTTGGTTAAAAGGAGGCCCGGTAAGCGGTTGCATGAAAGTTATTGGCGACGTAGAATCAATGGACTTTCTATATCCGTTGTGGTCTGGGAGCAATATTCTATGACAGTAGTAGTATTCTCGTCATTATCCCAAGAACTTTGACTACAAATGTATACGTGAGACTGGCAATTGAACCAGTTGTGCTACCATTAATGAGCAGTATTTAAGGAGGTGTTTTCTAAAAGGATAATGCTCCTCATTATACCCTGTTACCCAACATGTGCCAATATGCTACTTTAGCCTGCGAAATGAACCGATCTTTCTCGAATCGAGCACGTATGAGACATGATTGAATGGCAAATACAGCATCATCCACAATCAGCACTACCATCAATAATTTGACTGATCAAATGCAATAGGCATGGAATTCTATACCATAAAATGGCATATAGGCACCTGTATGAGAGAATGCATGAACGTTGCCTGACTTTGCATTGAAAATCATGTTGATTACAGCAGTTATTAATGTAGTACCATTTCACATTTCAAATGACTTTTCTCGCGCATACTTTAACTTGTGATTCTGAAACTATAATCAAATAAATATGTTACCTGCAAGAATGAGCCTAAATTTATTTTTTCTAAATTAATTTCTTCTTGGTGTTTGGATTTTTTCCCACCAGTGTATTTTTAAAAGGGTGCCTGGAGAGTAGGGCTGGATTATTTATCAATATATCCCCAAATATCGATATTTTTTTAATATCGCGATTACAGTATTTAAGTTCTTGCTCTAACGATATATCCCTCTAACTATATTTCCTCGTGCGCACAGCGCGATCGAACCATATGCTGATAAACAGCGTCCAACGCCAAATCTCTTCAAATTCTGCTTCCCCGCCTCACCGTACCACCCCGTAAACACCTAACAAACAGACCGCCAAATATCTTATACAAATACACCTTCTCTTCCTCCTACCTCCTTCCTTCTCTTCCTCCTGACTAAACTCGAAAAAATAACCCTAACCTGCAAACGATCCGAACACACTTTCTCTTCCTTATTCCTCCAATCAGTCCCTTTGCGTCATTTGTGCGAACTCTCAAATCGAAACCACTACTTAAAAAGTATGACCTTGAACGACAACATATAAAATGTTTCATTCCTCATTCATCAAGTTATCGCAGTAGTATATTATTTCCCATTCGATAATATCCCACACCAATAATATCAAAGCTGCTCATCGCTCGCAGGTGAAAAGTGAAAACACTGCAAACAGTATATCGCGTTTAGTTCATCGCAGTAGTATATTATTTTCCATTCGATAATATCCCCACACCAATAATATCGAAGCTGCTCTTCGCTCGCAGGTGAAAAGTGAAAACACTGCAAACAGTATATCGCGTTTAGTTCTTGCTATCGGTTCGTTGATATATTGTTCGGAATTACATGGTGTTTGAACGTAGCTTTTGGTTTCGTTTCGCCAGCCCCCCGACTCGTAGTTGGCTCTTTGCCAAATGAGAGGTGATTTTTTCTCTCTTTGAGAATGTTTTTTTTTTCTAGTTTAGTTTTCGGCCTGTCTAAAACAGGAAGTATTTTTCTTTTCTCTTGAACATGAAAAGTTATTATTTACATATCTTGATTCTTGGCTCCTTTTATGGAGAAACAATGTTATCCTGAATAATTACTCAATTAATTTATAATTGTGAATTCTTCAAAGTATACTGCAAATAGTGATTTATTGTGTGTTTAATTTCTAATAAAGAACATAAGCTCTCCCATCCTGCGTTAACTTTGTGACTGAAATAGAAAACTTGAATTACAGATTTATTGATATTGAAGTGTTTTTATGATTATATAATTCTGCATTTTTTCATGGTACAAATTATTTCATGGCGCAGTATAATATTTTTTTTCATGGTGAACGAAACTCGGGATAAGTGAAATCCCTTGAAAGTGAAATTACCTTTAGATATTAATTTATCTGGATTTGGATTTGAAAGCTTGGATAATTTATTGTGAAAACGAAACTGAAAAATAATAATGACTGGAATTCCGGATTCGTTATTGGATAGCTGCCTGGATATGGAACCAGGTAAGCAAAATTTAACTACTATTTATAACATTGATTAAATGAAATTAGAAATTTGAATTATTTGAATTATTTTGCTTGATTATTTGCTCGCTATGAACATAGAAAAGTTAAAAGCTAAGCGTTCTACGGAACGCTCAAATGTAACTAAATTAATAAATAAATTAATAAATAGAATTTATTATTGGATGATCTAGAAAATACAAAATCAGACGAAATCATCGAAATCCAGGAAATGATAGGTGAAAGAGAAATTGCATTAAAAAATTTAAATAATGAAATTGAAAATTTAATAGTAGATATTAAAGAGTATGAAAAAGATATCGCGACCAGCGATAAATACGGCGAGCAAATAATTTCTGCCAAATGCAAAATCAAACTGAGATTAAAAAGATTATGTAATAATAAAGATGAAAGTAGTTCAAACTGTTCTGTCAGTGAAACCCAAACAAAAACTGGTTCGGCAGTGAGATTGCCGAAAATGTCCTTACCAAAATTTGGTGGACAAATAGAAAAATGGAACGAATTTTTCGATTGTTTCGAAAATTCAATCCATTTAAATGAAAATCTTACAAAGATTGAAAAATTCACTTACTTGAAAACGCTTTTAACTGACAAAGCGTACAATGTTATTGAAGGGTTTTCACTTACGGAACAAAATTATGATAATTGCATAGAAATGTTGAAGTCACGTTTTGGGCAAAAGGATATTATCATTAATGCTCACATGAATAAATTGATAAACTTAGAAGGCGTAAAAAGTTCATCAAATATAACTGCTTTGTGAAAGTTTTATGACGCTTGTGAAGTAAATATTCGCAGTTTATCTAATTTAGGGGTGACAAAAGGCCAATATGGTCATTTACTGAATCCAATTTTATTAAAATTATTGCCAAACGATCTAGTAGTTGAATATTACAGGCAAAGTGATAAAAGGAAGGATGAGTCTGATGTGACAGACTTAATTAATTTTCTTAAAGTAGAACTTGAATCGCGTGAAAAATCACTTAGTATGATTAATTATAAAAATGCTTCGGTAATTGTAAATAAAAATAAAGCCGAAGTTAATGACAGAAAATTTTCAAATAAAATGAATTCATTGAATGTAGGTGTAAAAAATATATGCATATTTTGCAAGAATTATGATCATCATTCTCTTGAATGTACTAATTTAACTGATGTTGAGAAAAGGTTAAAATTAAAGAAGGATGGCAGGTGTTATAAATGTTTTCTAAAATCTCATCTGTCATCACAGTGCAGAGTGAAATCGCAGCCTTGCGAAAAATGTAAAGCAACAGATCATAACAAATTATTTTGTTTTTCAAAAAACTTGAAACCAGAAGTAGTAGAGAACACTATAGTATCGAATTCACATTTGAAAAACAGTAATCAGGCAGCGTTACTGCAAACATGTTGCGTCATAGCGCAATCTAATTCTAGATCAAAAACTGTCAGACTCTTATTGGATTCCGGAAGTGAAAAAAGTTTTATTACTAAAGAATTGGCCCACGAATTAAAATTAACCCGTGTAAAAACAGAAAAGCTAACTGTTTTTGCCTTTGGTATAAATAAAGGTAAAGAAGAGGAATTCGAGGTTTTTAATATTGAACTGCGTAGCAAAATAAATCCTCGTCGGCTCATCCATGTTGAAGTATTAGCTACAGACTTAATAACCGCGACTCCCTTGAAAAGCCCAAGGGGCGAACCAGAAATTGAAAGTTATATTAAAAATAAAAACTGGAAATTGGCAGACAATTCATTGAGTGATTCCAAAATTAATATTTTGCTAGGAGCTGATTAATTTTGGAAAATACAGAGAGGTATCATTGAAGAAATCGGTGATAATTTATATGTTGCTAATACTATTTTCGGATATACTGTAGTGGGGAAATTGAATAATAATAGTACAGAAGTAATTAATTCGCATTTTGTATCTGTAAATAAATTTGACAGTTTTGATTTGCAGCGTTTTTGGGATTTAGAATCACTTGGAATATGTGACAGTAAGAATGATTCTATGTCACAGAGAGATATAGAAATTATTAATTCTTTTAATGAAAATTTAAATTTTGTTAAGGGAAGATATGAAATTCAATTTTTGTGGAAGGAAAATAAAAATGAATTAAAATCGAATATAGAAATAGCCAAAAATAGACTTTGGGGTTTGAGAACAAAACTGTCTAAAAATGAATGGCTTAAAAATGAATATGAAAAAATTCTTGAGGAACAAAAGAAAATGGGTATAATAGAGGAGTGTAAAGTAAACAAAAATGAAACTGGTGTATATTATATGCCCCACAGACCTTGATAAGAACAGATAAGTCCACTACAAAGGTCAGAATAGTGTTTGATGCTTCTTCCAAAGAAATAGAAGCAAAATCTTTAAATGAATGTTTATTTGCAGGCCCCAATTTAAATCCTAATATTTTGGATATTATTTTAAAATTCCGCCTTCATAAAATTGCCTTTGTTTGTGACATTGAAAAAGCTTTTCTGCAAATACAGGTTGCAGAAAATGATAGAAACTTTTTGAGATTTCTATGGTTTGAGGATATAAATAGTAAAAATCCTCTATTAAAGGTTTTCCGCATGACTCGTGTAACTTTTGGTGTTACAACATCACCCTTTTTGCTCTCAGCTACCATTAAACATCACATAAAGGGCTATAAGAACTTGTTTGAGAAAGTAGTTAATATGCTTGATACTTCCTTATATGTTGATGATCTCTTTCATGGCGCTAATTCTGTAAATGAAGCATTTATTTTATCGTCTGGTGCTGTGAAAATACTTAAAGATGCCAATATGACATTAAGAAAATGTAAAAGTAATTCTTACGAATTAAGCAAATTGTGGGAAAAACATGGAATAAACGTTGATGAAGAAATAAATGAGGGAAATATCTCTAAAGTATTGGGAATAATGTGGTCAACTAATAATGACACGTTAAGAATAGACATTCAATCTCTGTTAGAAGGGTTTGATAATGAAATTATCACTAAGAGAATTGTTTTACAAACTGTAGCAAAGGTGTATGACCCTGTAGGGTTTATTTCCCCTTTTATAATAAGAGTTAAATTTCTAATGCAAGAACTATGGGAGCAGGGTGTTGATTGGGATTCTGCTTTACCTGATGCTTTAACACAAAAATTTAAGAAATGGCATCGTGAAATACAGGATTTAGAAAATTTTGAAGTGCCTAGAAAATATTTTACGAATTTTGAAAAATTAACTCCTGAAACTATTCAAATTTGTGTTTTCTGCGATGCCAGTTTGAAGGGATATGGTACAGTAGCTTATTTTCGTGATCCTTGTTCCCGTGAAACTTCATTTATTATGTCAAAGACAAGAGTAGCTCCTCTCAAAAAACTTACTTTGCCTCGACTTGAATTGATGGGAGCCTTAACAGCTGCTCGATTAGCTCATTATCTTGGGCAGCTATTCTCAATTCCCGTCAAAAACATACTATGCTTCTGTGATTCCCAAATTACCCTTTATTGGGTTAAAGGAAGTGCTAGTAACTGGAAGCCCTTTGTAGAGAACAGAGTGCGTGAAATTCAACGATTAGTAGCCCCAGCTCAGTGGAGATTTTGTCCAGGGGTTAAAAATCCCGCTGATGTGCTATCTCGTGGTTGCACAGCAACTGAATTGTTGAAGAATGAAGAATGGTTAAAGGGACCAATCTGGTTGAAAGAAGAGCACTTACCGACACCACTACCGGAAAATGAAGTCAAAATACCTGAAGAAGAGATTTTGAGAGAACAACGGAAAACTACTGTTTGCTCTTTAACTCATGGCAATAATGAATTTGAATTATTATATAAGTTTTCATCTTGGTCTAAATTAAGACGTGTTACAGCCTGGTGTCTTAGATTTATAAAAAATACTAAATGTCGATCTGAGCGAAATACTGGCTTTTTAACTATACAAGAACTTGATGAGGCAACTAAAATTATTGTGAAGTTGGTTCAAAGACATGAATTTGGAGAGGAAATAAAGACTTTAAAATCTGGAAGAAACCTGAATGCTAGTAACAAACTCCTTTCTTTAAACCCTTTTCTAGACAAAAATGAAATTCTTCGTGTTGGTGGAAGATTAAGACACGCAAACCTACCTGAGAGTCAAAAACACCAAATGATACTTCCTAAAACGCATCACATTACAGATTTAATTATAAAGTACTTTCATGAAAAACATCTTCACAGTGGAACTCAGTTAACAATTTCAGTCCTGCGACAACAATATTGGATAATTAATGCAAGAGACGCCGTGAAAAGGAATCTGCGGAACTGTATGAAGTGTTTTAGAACCACATCGAACTTAGCCTCTCAACTGATGGGTGATCTTCCAGCTGCTCGTGTAGTGCCATCGCGAGTGTTTTCGAAAGTCGGGGTTGATCTTGCAGGCCCCTTTCTCATCAAACCTCGTAAGGGCCGAGGTGTTAGATCTTATAAAAGTTATATTTGTTTATATATTTGTTTTTCCACAAAAGCAATTCATTTGGAAATACTCAGTGATCTCACCTCTGAAACATTCCTCGCATCCTTGAAGAGGTTTGTTGCTCGACGAGGAAAACCTGAAGAATTGTTTTCAGACAGAGGAACGAACTTTGTAGGTGCCGACAACGAAATGAAAAAAATGATGTCCTTGATCTCTTCTGACGAAAAGATCCACAGATATTTGTCCGAAGAAACAATCAAATGGAATTTCAATCCCCCATCGGCCCCCCATTTTGGAGGACTTTGGGAGGCTGGAATAAAACAGATGAAGGGTCATTTAAAAAGAACTATTGGCGAACAAATATTAACTTATGAACAGTTCCTTACTTTAATTACTCAAATTGAATCGTGCTTGAACTCCAGACCTCTTGTTGCGCTCTCGAATGATCCAAGTGACTTAAATGCTCTAACTCCAGGACATTTTATCATAGGCACTGCCTTGACTTCAATACCAGAACCTGACTATTCTTCAGTTAACCTAACCCCGCTAGAAAGATGGAAACTTCTACAAAAAATTTTTCAAAGTTTCTGGAACAGATGGTCTTCAGATTACCTATCAGACTTGCAAAGGCGATCAAAATGGTTAATAAATAAACCAAATTTCAAGAAAGACGATTTGGTTTTAATAAAAGATGATAATCAGCCCCCTTTGAAGTGGAAACTGGGACGCATAATCAAATTATTTCCTGGAGCAGATGGCAAGATTCGTGTAGTTCTACTGAAAACTATTTATGGAGAGTTGAAGCGTCCGATCGCCAAACTATCACCTCTGCCATTTTGAACTTTTTATTTTATTTTTATTTTATTTTATTTTATTTATTATTATTATTTTTTTTTTATGTTCCTGTTTTAAATCCATTTATGTTAATCATCTAGTTACAATGTTTCATATGTATATTAATCTCTTTTTTTTCTTATCTATTTGCAGTTGAAGACCAAGAAAATGAAAACCTGTAACAACACTAATGTTGTCATTGTACTTGTAGAATATTTTTATGAACCTTCGTTCATGGGGGCGGAGCATGTTTGAACGTAGCTTTTGGTTTCGTTTCGCCAGCCCCCCGACTCGTAGTTGGCTCTTTGCCAAATGAGAGGTGATTTTTTCTCTCTTTGAGAATGTTTTTTTTTTCTGGTTTAGTTTTCGGCCTGTCTAAAACAGGAAGTATTTTTCTTTTCTCTTGAACATGAAAAGTTATTATTTACATATCTTGATTCTTGGCTCCTTTTATGGAGAAACAATGTTATCCTGAATAATTACTCAATTAATTTATAATTGTGAATTCTTCAAAGTATACTGCAAATAGTGATTTATTGTGTGTTTAATTTCTAATAAAGAACATAAGCTCTCCCATCCTGCGTAAACTTTGTGACTGAAATAGAAAACTTGAATTACAGATTTATTGATATTGAAGTGTTTTTATGATTATATAATTCTGCATTTTTTCATGGTACAAATTATTTCATGGCGCAGTATAATATTTTTTTTCACATGGATTGTTCGAAATATCGTCAAGTGTTTTTTTTTTTTTCTTTTTTAAGCAAAGAATTAACTGAAATTGATTACTTATTTTTTAAAAATTGGATTTATTATTCTATCTTCTGCATATATAAGAAGAAAATATAAGATTTGGATAAACGTTTTTCCGGTTTTCGAGGAATTTACACGTTTTGAGATTTCCTTGTATTTTAATTAACTGAAATTGTCTACTCATTTTTAAAAAGTGGATTTATTACTAGTTTCTGCGTACATAAGAAAAAAGAAGATACGAAATAAATTTCGATTTCCGTTTTTGATATATTTACACGTTTTGGGATTTCCTTGCATTTCAATTAACTGAAATTGACTACTTATTCTTAAAAAAGTGGATCTATTATTTTACCTTCTGTATATATAAGAAGAAAGTATAAGATTCAGAAAAAATTTAGATTTCCAGTTTTCGATGATCTTACAAGTTTTGAGATTCCTTGAACTCTAATTGACCATTTTTAAGATTTCCTTTCTTTCTTTCTTTTCTTTTCTTTTTTTTTTAGTTCGAACGCTCTATTTCATGGACGACTCGTGCCTATCGGCCAACAGGGGTCGCTGCTGTGCTGCAATTTAATTCCGTTTATGAGAAGGCAGTTGTTTTGCTTTGCTTTGCAAAAAGTGATTGATCTTCAACCACTGGGCGGTACTAGTATATAAATATAATACAATTTCCAAATGTTATAAAAATATTACAAAATATGAATTTAATATATATATATATATCTTAAAAAAAAAAAAAAAAAAAATCATGATATGGTAAGTAGATAAAAAATAAAATAAAAATGGCAGGTAATTGACCTTTAGAATACCTATGAGTTATAGGGTCTCAAATTAATATTACTCTACAACCGAAAAAGTTTATTCGGTGGCAATTCTAAAGAAAGTTTATAAACAGTATTTCTACTGTGCATTTCTTATTCACTGAAATTAATTTAATTACAACCATATCGCTATCAATGACTGACAGAACTATTAGTAAATGAACTTTCTTTATACTCCGGGATGGGAATTAGGCGCAAAACTCATACTAATATTTATTTTTAAAATTTCCGTATATAAGTGAATCATTGATATATATAGAGAGAGAGATAGATAGATAGTTAAGTTACGACTTCTGCGCAAAATTTTATTAATCATCTACATTCTAAGTACAGCTTCATTTTTCTTAAGCTTATATTTTTATTATAATTATGTATCTTGATGATATACTTTGTGTAAATAAAACACATATCACACATTAGCTCTCTTAAAATGTGATTTTGAAATAATTAAATCTTAAAATAGAAAGAATGGAGGACAAACTATTCAGAAATATACTTAAAAGTAATGGTATAAATGAAAAGAAACACAAAACATTGTGTTGCTATTTATGCATTTTCTTTCTTTTTTTTTTTTTTTTTTTCTTTTTAATAAAAAAGATTTGGAAGTAATATACCAGAAAATATAAATATACATATAGAAAACACTCCCCACTTGTATACATTAAAATTGGTGTTCATTTGTCTTTAAAAAGTAGCAAATATCTATTTTCCTTCTCTTGAAATAAATATCGCAATATATCACCAATATCGATATTAACTTGATGATATATCGCGATATTTAATTTCTGATATCGTCCAGCTCTACTGGAGAGTGTTGCTGATTACTATCAGTACACATTTTAAGATGATGTATCATCCCCCGGAGTGTCATGTCTTGTGGAATAGTTTCTACGTTTACATGAATTATTCTTTGGAAGGCGGCAGGAGTGTAGGACCGATCTGCAGCCGATGAAACGGAAGAGGTTTTATTGGATAGTATAGGGTTTTGTTGAAAATACTCTTATTGTAAACCGTGTCATTGTTGCACATTAGCATAGAGTAATTCAACTCATAGCACAATACTTAGTTTACAAACTGTTTTCAATAGCATTTTATATTTTTTTAATAAACAACTTTCTATCTACAATCCTTTTTGCTTTATTCAACTTTCAAATGTGGGAAGATTTTTTCCCCATCCTGTATAATCACATACCGCCTACACTTTAGTAACATTATTAACAATTACATATATTTGCTTACTGTATAACCATCATAAGTCCATGACCCAAACTTCATAAAGCAAGTTTGCTCGTCGAATGGAAAGTACTCCACATCTATGCCACAAGAACTCTTGTAGATGGCTGGGGGCTTCCAAATAACTTGCCCATCGTAATGAAGAATGGCTTTTGTCATGATGGTAACTTCATAATTACCGTCAGCACTAAAGAATATATATATATTATATACGAAACATTCATACACACAAATAATACACATTAATAGTAAAATTAGAAATTAATTCAGTTAAAACTATTTTAACAGTATAAATATCAACCTTCTTTTCTTTTTTTTTTTTTTTTCATTTACCATAAACATGATTTAAACTCAAAATCTAAAGTATAATTGAATATAACTGTTAAAAGAAATTAAATTAAGGGTACTCGATTAATTAAATTCAGTTTTTGCTACTGTGTCTCATTTTAACAGATAATTTTAATTTAACAGGTACATAGGTCTCATTTTAACAGATAATTTCATAATATAAGAGTGGCTATTAGAATAACTGGTGAAGTTTATCTTATAGAATATGTTGTCGCCGTTGAAAGAAATCTAGAAACTGTTTTTCTGTTATTTAGAATTAGTAGGTAAAAAAATAGTGATTCCTAAGACCAAAGCTTATTTTTGAGTACTCATTACAGAAGAACTGTATGTTGTCCTTAAAAAATGTTAAGTGTGGTGATATAATACAGTGGTAGCCAACTTGGTCCCTACCGCACACCAGTTCTCATTCTAGCTTTTATAGTGGGCGGTAGGAGTTTTGTCTGATAAAGAAACACTTATGAAATAAGCTTTTTTAAAACAATTTTGCAATGATATTGATTGAAAACTTAAGAGCTGGGTATTTTATAAGTTCCAAAAAAATGGTAGATTATTAATCACGCGTTTTTTTTTTTTTTTTTTTTTTTTACAATTTAAAAACTCATTAAAAAAAAAAAATCGCAAACTTTAAATTAGAAAAAGTTGTATATATATTTGTATATATAAATAATGTTCACAATCTCACAGTCTAAAAGAACACACTAAATTCGATTGAAAATTAGACATTTTATTGAGATTATTATTATTATTATCATTATTGATAATTTAAATGTGACTATTTTTTTTTTTTCAGGCCACTTTGCACTGATATTTTAAAATTTCCAAGCTGTCAATCTTCTGAATTTCCTGTTAGATGATAAACCATTTGTATTTTTTGATTCCCGTATAAAAAAGCTTTAAAAATAAATAAAGAAAGAAAGAAAGAAAGAAAAAGCTTAAAAAAATTCACATATTTTTAACGATTTTTCGAAATAAATAAAAAATTGGCTGAAATTAGTGATTGTGAGTTCACAGTCCAAAAAGCGTTAAATTTGGTTTAGAATCAAAGATGTTAAAGAAAAAAATATATTTAATTAAATTGAAAGACAACCCTGCATTGATATTTTATAATTTACCAGCTGCAGTTCGTCCAACTGAAAATTTTTCATCATACATAAAAATAATATTCAACTAAATTAAAGGTTGTAGGAGATTCGCTTAGAGAGATTCGCTGAGATTCGCTTGATTCGCAGATAGTCATCGAGTGCGGACGTTTCTTGCTGTTGCTGCGCAGTGCGATTATCGTTCTGCGCATTTCCCCTGCTGCCGTTAGCCGAGGGCTTGTTACTGATTGTCGCTGGTCGGGGCCTTTTTCAAGGCCAGAATAGTATCTCCGGGCGCAACTGTTACTTCCCTCGTGAAGAAGACGATCTTTTGATGTTGGATTCCATGGATGTTTCGGGCGACTCCTCTAATGAGGAGATCGTCACCGACCCTGTAAAGTTGGATGAGCTTAAGAGCTGCTTGTTAAAACTTCGTTCCAAGTTCTGTGAACTAGAGTGTCGTTACGACAAGCTTCGCAGGAAGACTGATCGGACGGAAGAAGAGCAGAGAGAGTTTGATCAAGACATTTATAGCAGGAAACTTGAGTATCGTAGAAAAATGGATCAAATATGTAAGGTAACTGGTTTTTCTGTTTTCAACGACTCGCCTCCATCCGTGCCTGTCGGGGTTACTCCGGCACAGACTCAGGAGAACTCGTCCCGTGAGGTGGCGCCATCTAGCGCCGCCAACGAACATGAAAATCCTATTCCTCGAGGGAACAAGAGGCCTCCTGAGTCTGAGGTCGAATTAACTGAGACCCAGGATTTCACGGTCGTTAGTAAACGTAGGGCTAAGAAGAAGGTTGTGATAGGCAACCCTAGGGATCTCCCCCCTTCCAATATGGAGGTCGAGTCTAGCCATACTAGTAAAAATGTAACTGTTAGGAAAATTCAAATCCCCCCTTTTTTATTCTGCCACCTTCTGATTGGCAAGCTTTCGTTACTGAACTTAAAACTGTAGATGTAGATCTCAAAACTAAAACGTCAGGCAAATTTTTAAAAGCTACTTGCTCCAGTGAACAGAATTTTAGGACTATTCAGCATAAATTATCGGAATTGAAAGTTCAATTCAAGACCTTTATCTTGGATTCTGAAAAACCACTTAAGGTAGTCATCAGAGGGCTACCAATTAATACTACAGTTGAGAGGATACAACAAGCTCTCAACTATACTTATGACTTTGAGGAAACCTCGGTTGTACAGCTCTATAGAGGGCCTGCAACTAAGAAACACTACATGCCACTATTCCAAATTTCTCTTCCCAAGTCCAAAAATTCGGACAATATTTTTAAAATCACGGAGCTTATGGGGATGCAAGTCAGCATCGAAGAGTATCGTGGTAGGAAAGGCCCCACACAGTGCTTCAACTGTCAGGGATTCTTTCACTCCTCTGCGGCCTGCGCCCTGCCCCCCCAAGGTGCGTTAAATGCGCCGGGGATCACAGGTCAAAGGACTGCACGAAGGAATTTGACACGCCCTGCTGTTGTGTGCGCTGTGGAGGGGAGCATCCAGCGAACTTTCGTAGCTGTCCCAAGTTCCCTAAGACCGCCCCCCCCCTAAAAGTAAAAAGAAAAAGAACAATGTTAATAAATCTCCGACCGATAGGGTGGAGAATCGAACTTTCAATTCCAGGAAGGTTGATCCAGCCCAATCTTTTTCGGGCGTTGCTCAAGGACGTAGCGAGGCTGATACCCCTCCCCCTGCCAAAATTATTCCTCAAAATTCGTCGGTCCCTCGCAAGGATGCAAATTCGGCCACCGACTTCATTCATATGCTTTTAGCATTTCAAAATCAATTCGACCCTGATTTGGTCTTTTCAGCATTTACGATTGCTCTTCCGGCACTCCGCACTGCATCCACGGACGTTGACCGGATTCACATTCTGTGGGGTCAAATCCGCAGTATGTCTTAATTGTTTTTACCCTCCCTCATGTAATTTCCTTTTCGGCTACCCATGTTCCCGTCTTCTCGGAGCATGAATTCTTTCACCATTGGTATCTGGAATGCCAATGGACTTCTGGATAAAGCACATGACTTTAGGGACTTTGTTACTCGTAATAATTTATACTTAATTTTGGTCACTGAGACCCACTTTTCCCAGGGACGCACTGTTCGTATTGCTAACTATGAGATTTACAATGTCGACAGGACTCATAGTCTGCAAGCTTCCGGCTACACTGCTATTAATGTTAAAAATGGTTTTAATGCTTCGCTCATTAAAATTCCCAATCTAAATTGTACCGAAGCCACGCCTATTGTTCTGGACTTCCCCCTTATTCCAAATTTGTTAATTGCAGCCGTGTATGTTCAAAGTACTAGGCAAAGGAGTAACCTGCTAGAGCAAGATCTTACCCATATCACTAATTCTTTTCCAAATTTTATCCTTGCGGGTGATTTTAATTCTACTCATACGTCTTGGAACTGTCCAAGCTATAATACTTCTGGCCGTAAGTTAAGAAGGTGGGTGGATCAAAATTTCGCGCAAATTTTAGCGCCCCCCGAACCCACCTTCGTGAGATCTCATAATATTTTGGATTTTGCTATCATCCGCAATTTTCCGTTTGCCTACAGCATTCACACGCTGAATGATCTAGACTCTGATCAACTACCTGTTGTCTTGAGGTTTGATGTGGGGTCTTACGATCTGGATCTGAGAACGGCTCTATCCACAAGGTGGAGTCTGTTCGCGGATATTCTTTCGGAACGTGACGTTCCATCTCTTATCCCAGAATCCAAACAGGAAGTAGAGCAAGCGGTAGCCATGCTCGGGGACTCACTCCGAGAGGCCTACACGCAGAGCTCGGAACCTCGCAAAAGATCGTTTGACTACTACAGACTGCCGGATAACATCAGGGAAATGGTCAGGGATCGAAATCATGCTCGCAGGCAATGGCAGGTTCATAGGACCCCCTACTTCAGGAATAAGTTAAACAGGCTTATTCGTAGTGCTAGAGCTGCAATTAAGGAGTTTAGTAAAACACGTTTCAATAATTTTGTCGAGTCTCTCTCGACTGAGGACGACACAATTTGGAGGATCACCTCCCGCATTCGTAGGACACGAACACACATTCCTGCCATTGTTAGCCCTAACGGCATGGCTTATAGTAACACTGAAAAGGCTGAGGCTATTGCCGAAAGTCTTAGAAGTCAGTTTTCACCTCATTCGGACATTGTTAACCCAATTGTCGAGGACATAGTCGACCACAGGGTTCAAAATTTATTACAATCTGACACACAAAACACTCTTCAACCTGCTTTACCCTCTGAGGTTCAGGATTACATTTCGGGCTTGAAACAACACAAGGCACCCGGTGAGGACCTTATCTCAAACAATATGCTAATTAATCTACCTCTCCATTTCAATTTTTATATCACGTTAATCATTAATTGTATGTTAAAGCTTAATATTTTTCCCGATTGTTGGAAGAGAGCTATCGTTGTCCCCTTACCGAAGGGTGGGGGCCAAGATACCCACTCTCCTTCTAGCTATCGACCTATCTCTTTGCTCTCCAGTCTCTCGAAGGTTTATGAGTATGTTCTCGTCCGCCGACTGAATGAATTCCTTGACTCCCATGACAAGATTATACCCGAGCAATTCGGGTTCAGGACTCGTCATTCAACGCAACAGCAGTTGTGGAGAGTGACGGAATTCATTCACGATGGATACCAAACCAGCGGTGTGGCGGGAATTATATTTTTCGATGTGCAGAAGGCCTTTGACAAGGTCTGGCATGCCGGCCTTCTCTTTAAGATGTCTGAGTTAGGTGTTCCTGACCAGCTAATTAAAATCTTTTCTGATTACCTCTCTAACAGGTCCTTCGTGGTGAAAGTGGGAAATTCCCTCTCTAGCCCGAAGCCTGTTCTCAGTTCTGTTCCTCAAGGTTCTCATCTTGACTTACGGGTCCGTGGTGTACGGGTCTGCCTCAAAGACTGTGGTAGAAAAAATTCAAGTATTCCAAAACAAGCAATTGCGCAGGTTTGTTCAAGCCCATCGCTACGTTCGCAATGTTGTCATTCACAAAGACCTGAAAATTAGGCCAATCTATTCGGAAATTAAGAAACTTGCTTTGAAGTTTCACAGGTCTATCCCTAAAGTTCAGAATCCTGTGTTAAATGCCATAAGAAGGTACGATCCTAGAATCGGGAGGGCCAGAAAACGCCCATCTGCCATCCTCTAGAGGGAGGACGAGTTTGTCCCGGTCTCCAAGCGTAGAAGGCGAGATCCTTCAGGTGTTACCTAACACAGAATTCTCACTCAAAATTATTTTTCCCGTAGAATGAATACTTCCTATTCTTCTACTTTTGGCTATCCCCCTGACAACTGCAACCTACTGTGTCGTTTAACAGTCGCGGATGATCAATCTTCCAGCCAGTTACCTTACGTAGGGTTTTTAAAATTTTAAACTTAACTGTAAATATTGTAAATATCTATTTTGTAATTTGTAATCTAATTTAATTAATTGTAAATATTGTATATATTTCCTTCTCTGACTGCCTAACAGTCTTGCTAGGCTAAATTTTTAAACTTTTCTTTATTTTTGTAATATTCAAATTGTATTGTATTAGGACTGCTTAAGAGTCTGGTTAGGCCTATCATTATTATTAAAAAAAAAAAAAAAAAAAAAAAATGTAGTTTTAGTGCTCCTTGCTCTGTTGCCACATGTCACACAGCTTCCAGATCGGCTCTGCTCTGCCTCTCTCTTCCGTCATGCTGCTGAATGCATCAACTCATCACGTCAGGGTTCTTTGGGAACCCACTCAGACCTGGTTCCGATTCTCTAGATGATGCAAGCCCTCCATCTGTATTTTTGTCTTCCTCTGGTGAAGGTAAGCGGCTGTCTCGATAGCCGTAGGCACTTCTAAAGAACGTGATGATGATGATGAAGGTTGTAGTTTTTTATAAAGCAAGTTTTACACTTCTCTCTCTCTTTCAGTACAAGTCGTACTATTTCTTTCAATCTGGGATTTTGCGTCGTCACCATTTGTAGTGATACATCTAGAATTTTACATTTCCTTTTATGTTGAAAAAAAAATGAACGTGCAAACATTTTTTTTTTTTTTTTTTTTTTAAGTAAGATCTGATTAAAATAAAATTTAGTAAAATTTAATTAAAATAAAATTTAGTAAATTAAAATAATAATAAACGTAATTAAAATAAAATGTAGTAGTAAGTAAATGTAATTAAAATAAACTTTGTAAAACTGCGCTAAAGAAATGAAACAACTTCAGCGTAGAACGATATATATTATGTATTATTATTATTATTATTTATATATGTTGAAAAAAATTACAAGAAGAGTTAACTTGCATGTACTTATTATGATTTTAAAAGGATATGACGTAATTTGATAATTAAGAAATTTATTTGAAAATATTTCGAATTAACATTTTAAAAATTACTGAAAATAAAGTTTCTAAAATAATAATTGCAGTTTCTAATGTATTAAAATAAATAGATGGAAAAGGCTGAAAAAAGCATAAATTTAATAAAAGAAATAGAAATTTCTAAAAGTTAACAAACTTTGTGACATAGATTTGACTATTAAAAATTTATTAAAATTATAAAAACTGTACATTAAAAAATTCTATTATTTATGAGCCAAAAATAAATAAATAAATAAATATTAATTGGCGCTGTTAAGTTGCAATTTAACTCCATTTTGGGGAAGACTATAAGCTTCTGCTTCTATAGTGTATAAATGCACGAAATTTGGCGTGTGAGATGGTTATTAGGTACAACTATGCTGATTCAGTTTAAATGCATGTTGGATGACAGGTGGCGCTACTGTTCAGCAATATTTTTAGTTTATAGGAAAGCTATATCAGCTTCTATGCAATATAAATGTACAAAACATGATGTGTGAGTACATATTAACAAAAAATATCCTTATTGAATTTTGGTGTATATAGGCCGAAGGTGGCGCTTCTAATATTATATGCGGTTTCTCATTATATATGTAAACTATAATTATGAAAAAATTTAATTAAATTTTTATTTATGTTAACCGTTAGGTGGCGCTGTTATATAAAATGATAAAAAAAAAGTATTGCATTCGTGAAAATTTTTGACTTCCAGTTTACAATGAATTTACAGGTTTTGGAACGTCCTAAATATGATTAGTTCGTTTTTAGAAAATGACTATTTGTCAGTGTGTGTGTATGACGTGTTAGCGAAGTTTTGTATCTCATGAACCAATGAACAGAATTTAAGTACGATTGATAATTCACTAGACCTTGATTCAAATTGGTGTTGATTAGCATTTGGATTATATCCCCCAATAGGTGGCGCTGCTGTGTTGTGATTCACCCCATTGAAGTCAAGGCTTTATCTCAACTTCTGTAATGCATAAGCGCACCAAACCAACCATTGTATATGAGATGGATATTATGTAAAACTATCCTGTTTAATTTGGGTGCATATCGGACGACAAGTGTCGCTGCTATGCTGCAATTTAATTCCGTTTATGAGAAGGCAGTTGTTTTTCTTTGCTTTGCAAAAAGTGGTCGAGTTTCGATCACTGGGCGTTACTAGTATATAATATATTCAATATAAAGCATACTTTTCGTTTGATGAACGCAACACCACACATATAAAAAAAAAGTTTTCTGCGCTCTCTGGATTCAGTTATAGTGTACTTGAAGATTACATTTTATAAATGAACAGACGGTCAAGGAAAGGGAGACATATCCTCTTTTTCGAATAGTGCAACAGCATCTGAAACACGGACAAATAAAAAATAAAGGTAAGACAGAAAGAAAAAGAATTATAGTAATTAATTCTGTTATTGCACTGTTATGCAGCATTTTACGTTTACAGTGGATACACAATGAGGCTGTATTATTTATTGAACTTAGTACATAAAAACACATATTATTCATAAATAAGCATATTAAAAATAGTCTCCCCCCCCCCATTTGACGTAAGGAAATAATATATTTACTCTTATTCGAATATCAACTGTTACTGGAGATCGATTTAAATAATCATAGTTGATATCTCGATCATTGATAAATGTGCTTAAAAATTGAACCAAGCTAATAAAATAAATTAATGTACAGTGTACACATGTTATTAATTACACTTTCTAATCTGGTATTTTAATAATAGTCAATAACTACAAAACGATTTTATGTACGTGTTTTTCAGTCAGACGTAAATGTCTGTATACATATATCAAGATTTTTTTTTTCTTTTGTCATAGAAAATATATTAAGCATCAAAATATGTGCCCAGAAATCATGTACAAAATACTTAAAATTATATGTTTGAATATTACATTTTTACTTCACGTTTATTCACTTTAATGATACAAAATTTAAAATTTTTAATTTTTTTCGAAAGATTTAATACAATTATTTCCAAGCAATAATCTTTAAAAAAAAAAATCTTTTGCAATTAAATAATGCAAAAATTATTATCAAAAAACAGCAAATTTAAATCTTCTGAGTTACAAAAAGAAAGAAAAAGTAGACAAATCGTCAATTTACGAAGAGTCTATATGAAAATACACATAACCATACTTTATAATAATACGAAAGCACTGTAGAACTGGCGTTTTAAAGTAATAATTACAAAACTTTGAATAAACACAATAAAATGCAATGAACGCGTAACAATTGTTTCGGGTCGAAAGAACACAGGATCCTTCGTCAGGCGAACAATGTAGGCACGAGAACTGCAGTCAAAGTGGCAACGCACCAACAAACACAGGTTCAACGCGCAGGTGCATTGCTGATTTAAATGCAGCACTCGTGCCTACTTTGTTCGCTTGACGAAGGGTCGTGTGTTCTTTCGACCCGAAACAATTGTTACGAGTTCATTGCATTTTATGGTATTTGTTCACATTTTGTAATTAACTTTAAAATATAACTCAAAAAAAAAAAAAAAAAATCCAACTGAAAATTAATTAATAGTAATTTTTCAATTTGATTCCGTATCTAAGATTTATTTTAAATTTTAAAAATCATAAAAAGAGCTTGTTTTATCAGAAACTTTTTAATCGGAAACTGTGATCTGAAGAAAATTAAAGAATATGATTTAAAGTGTCATTGTTTTAACAGAACTAATAAAATATAAAATGAAACAGTTAAAGTAATTATATAGTTTTGTGAGTTTCAAATTTGCCAAATATTAAATGAATTTCACCGAAATATACTCTGAATTTATTTGAAGAAATAGAATCAGATTACTTTGTATTGCATCGATTTGCAATGTGCAAATCGTAAATGTCACGACTTATTCCCGTGAATTAATTTAGAAGATTCTGTTAGTATGAATTCTAGAGGTGAAAATTCTTGAAATATCAAAGGATCAAATCGCTAATTGCAAATAAGCGCTTGAAAATACAGTAGTAATGGGACATTTGATTGCGAATTACAAGTTTATCCAGTTTTGTTTCAAATGTGAAAAGATAGATACTTTGACTGTTCAAAAGTGATTACATAAGCTAAATTAGTTTATGATAGGTTTCATTTCGACAATCCAATCTCTTAAAAATTATTTGACTCAGAAATTTTGTTTCAAAATAATATTTTTATCTGAACTGAAGCAAAGAGAAGTTCTTTTAATCATTTTCTATTACCGAATCACTGTATATTATACAGGGTTAGTCAAAATGAATAGGACAAAAAGAAAACTATTTTTAGACGAATGTATGTTTATTGTAACCAAACTACAGCTACGTATGGACAGATAAACTATCAAAGTTTTATTTGGCAACACACATGTACGTTAATGCCGCTAGGAGACGCTGTTTTCAAAATGGCGCAATCAGGTAAGGAGAAGGCGTTTTGTGTGATGACATTTGCTAAAACAATGTCCAGCGACAATTTCGAGCCAAGTATGACAAGGAATCACCTCATCGACATTCCATTGCGAGGTGGGTAAAGCAATTTCAGGAGACGGGCTGCTTATGCAAGGGTAAAAGCACAGGACGACCACATGTCTCCGAAGAAACTGTGGAATCCATTCGTGCATCCTTTCAACGAAGTCCCCAGAAGTCGACAAATCGTGCAGCCATCGAACATCTGTGAAGGTGAGAAGAAACTTTGATAGTTTATCTGTCCATACGTAGCTGTAGTTTGGTTACAATAAACATACATTCGTCTAAAAATAGTTTTCTTATTGTCCTATTCATTTTGACTAACCCTGTATATTTATAAATACATAGAGGGGAGAGAAAAATAGAAAGAGATGTATTGAAAGATAAATAAATATATAAATTTTCTTTAGTTTCTCATAAAGTATATTAAAAAATAGATATATATTAATCATATTAATCATATTAGTGATATAGTATATCATACAATGTACTTATACATAGATGTAAGTTCGCATGTACAGCGTGGTTGTTTTATTTATGTATTTATTTATTTTATTATTATTTTTTTAACTCACACTACTCAATGCCATCTGTATCTCGGTGTATCAATCTCTCGTCCTTCAGTCCCTTTTTCTGATGAATCCATTTGAAACAGTAGGAGAACTAAAGGCGATATGGGTAAAAAGTATTTAGTGGAAAACAGAATTAGTTCTGACAGTACCTGTAGAGAGGAATGTGGCGCCTTTGTAGATTAAGCAACTTGAAATTTGAATGAAACATACAGTCGGTAACAAAAGTGTCCGAACACTAGCAAAAATTCCTATGTAAAAAAAGTACACTTCATACGGTTTTGTTAACTAAATCCTTATCGAATCGTGTTCTTACACTGACTAAGAACAGGATTCGACAAGGATTTATTTCACAAAACCTCATGAAGTGTACTTTTTTTACATAGGAATTTTTGCTAGTGTTCGGACACTTCTGTTACCGACTTTAAGTGTAACTTCAAAATGCAAATTCATGACTGTGCTATAAACTTACCACAGTTAGACAAATAACCAACGCGAAATTTCAGTACTGTATACAGCAATTTCACTTTTTAATTGAGTTTTTTAAAAATTAAAGTGATATTTTTCTGGCAAGGACATTGACCTCTTTCAATATAAACAGTGTTTTTGTAGATCACACATTGCATCTAGTACGCAAAATTTTTAACGGTAAAATTTTTAAGTAGTCGAGTGAGGCTTTTATTGCCCATTGGTCTTCCATTGCAACAGGAGTAATTGTATATTCTGTCACCAGTTTTCTATTTATATCTTGTCTCTTTAAACTTCTTAATCATACATTTTAATGCAATGTAATAGCGAACATAATTGTGAATTTGTTATAGCTTCTAAACTCGCGTCCCCTAAGTAGAAGTTTTAATTAATAAAATTTGAATTAGTAAAGGTTAAAATATTATTACGCACCGCGCCGTAAAAGTACTTTAAATTATAAATTTATAATGATGCCAAAAACATAACACAGATAACAAAGAATTTTGAAAGAGATAAGAATTTATTAGAAAGATACATGCAGTGTTATTAGCAGATCTTCATTAAGCTAGGCATTGAGTTCCCGGGATTCAATAGCGGCGGCGAAATTTGATATCAATCCTTTATTTTTTGGCTGCATAAGAAAGGTAAGAGTTTTTGCTGGGCGGGGTGACTTTTACAATGGTATTGTTTTTTTATGAGATACCACTTATATGATTATAGCAGCAGTCGTTCAGTAGTTAAAAGGGTTGGGACTGATTTTAATGGCATCCAGTATTTTGTTTAGATAAGTATTAAAGATATTATATTTGGACCTATTTCAGAACAAAACCTTTACAATAAAGAAACAAATATAAAAATCAGAGCATCCATTAAGTAATATAAGCTTAAAAAAAAAAAAAGAAAAGAATAAAGAAAAGAAAAAGAAAAGAAAACATACAGTTTGAAATGGTAACCTCCTCCTTTCTGAAGTCGGTTAAAAATACTCTGTACAAGTAAGATAATTTATTATTTTTCTCATATTTCAACGCATCCAGTTTTTATTTATTAAAGTTCAAAATATTTAATTCTGTAATACCAACTGTAAATTCATGCAATCATTTGTAAAAAAAATTGACATGGCTGAAAACGATGAGTTTTCCAGACATAAACATTATTTGCTAAAGTTTTTAGTTTACAGCAAGAAAAACCTCCATAGTAGAGTATTAATTAATTCTTGAGAAGAAAAAATGACTAGTGCTAAGTCCACAGAAGTGCATAAATATATCTTTAAGAACTTTCGATAAAACGCATATATTTATCCAAACTTTTGACAAAGCACAAAAAAAAATCTTTAAGAACCATTGATAAAGCTGATATTCTCCGTTCCTTATGCGAGGACAGAAAATCAAAGAAGTGGTGGCCCCCGATTGTTTTACGAAATGATAGAAACGGCTCTAATCAACTCCTATGTTGCATATTAAAAGAGATAATTGAGCCAATATTTGTACTAGAATAAAAAGAAAGAGCGGCCCGGGGTTCGCTCACACTCTACAGATCAGAACCTAAGAAGAGAGGACGACGAAAACCTTTTGATAATGGATATAATGGCTTTCCACAACTTTGAAACAGTAGGGGAAAGAAATTTTCGGTATCAAATGAAGTTCACCTTCAGAAACAAAAGATGTCAATTGCCAACAGCTGTTAACTCTCGAAATCAGAGCGAAATTTGTTCAAAAATGGCATTCAAAGCAAGCCACTTTCTGAATGTACTGTTACAGTGCCTGGGCATCTATTCTCCGACCAGACTATACCTCAATTCCTACTGTGGCAGTCGTTATTTTGATCACTTGACGTCACATTCTGACTTTTGATTTGACGACTGTCGTTGTTTAAGGACGGTCGCTATAGCAGTCGGATCGGAGAATAGATACTCTGGAATACATAGCAGGGGCGAGACGTGGTTCAGAAAACTATGGAAGCGTCGAAGCGAAGAGCTTCCAAAACAGAGGAAGACTCAATTCAGTCTTTCGACGAGGCGACGTTACTTGATTACTTTTTTAAAATCTTAAATGGGGAAGCGCTGCTTCCATCGCTCCCATGGACGCCTCGCCACTGATACATAGTGTGGAAAGCGACCAGCAAATCAGTGCCTTAAAAATTAAGCCTATCACCAGAGGTCAGTGCGATCGAGTTTATTGCTTGAAAAACTCCCTATTGGTTAATTACGTGCTTACGTCACGTGACTGAGCAGACAAAACTGGGAAAAGTCGATCAACTCTTCGATTTGATAAAAAAAAATCGATCACAGCGTCATCCGGGAAACTTAATTTTTTTTAGCCGGATTTTAAACATTCGATCATAAGCGCTTACTACACTGTATATTCTAGGCGCTGTAGTTCTGTGTAATGCGGTTTTGTGTGGCAATGAAAAAAAAAATGCTTCTCTCAGTATCGTCAATCTTAGATAAACCGTGAATAAGATAAAAAATAAATTGCATTGTCAATTAATCCTTAAGTCGTGATCTTTTTTTGATCTTTGTGTAACGACGGTACCATAAAGTACCATCTCATTTAATTGCTATTAATAACTGTAATAATCTAATAATCACAATTTTTATTGCTTATATCTTTAAGTTTGCTTTTAAGTAATCAGAAAAAAATAAAAACTTGAAACAGATTTTCTATATAGTACATAATGCGGTAGATAACGGGTTAATAAGCTTTAAAAAATCGATTAGAGAAAAAAAAAAAAAAAAAAACCACCTGATTGATAAATTTCTTCTCCATCTAGATACACTGGCATAGAAAATATCGGACTAGTACTTCTAATAACAGCGGGGGTTTCATGTCTCCTTATTTACCTTTTTTATGCAAAACGACTAGAAAAAATGAAAATTAACCCTTGCAGACATATGCCTCGCATGGAATTTAGCATGATGTAGCTCAGAAAACAGGCTAAATGTTAACAAAGCATATTTTATCAATTTTAAAAAATATAATTGTCGCATAGATAAGAGTAGTGTATCACCTGCTTCAGAAATTTTTCTCAATCCTCAGGTTCAAGTCTCTGGTACTAGAAGAAATATGAGCTATATTATCCAGTAGAACTTAACTATATCGGTTGCTGGAGACAAAACCTAAATGATTTAACCTGTTTTGAATTAATAAACAAAAACACTATGTTTTCCTATAGATTAGTTTTTCTTTTTCTTTCTTTCCTTTCTTTCCTTTTTTTCTTTTTTTCTTTTTTAACATAGTTTTACACATTATTTATGTAAAAAGGAAATTTTGGACTCAATTCATACTTACTTATTATATAATACTATATCTGGTAACCATATCTGTTCAGCGGGTACATGTAATTTTGATACTCCCCCATATTCCTCGGGTTCCCATCTTAACTTATAATCATTCCATTCCTAAAATAAAATAATAATAATAATGTATGAAATAAATATTTAGAATATGAATCAGTATATTATAACAAGATATATTTGATTCAATAAAAAATATTTTATTTCTTAAACTTTGCATCAGTATGATCAAAAATATTTTTGCTTTTCAAGTAACAGATATTTAAAAAAAAAATTGTAACTTGAGTAAAAAGAAAAAGGTTTATTCGCGCAAAATGCAACAAAATGAGAAGCGTGTTAAAAAGTGGTATTTTTAGCTTTAGATTTGATTGTTCATGTAGGACATCTATTAATATTTAAATAGAGAATTCAAAATTAGGTTATTAATAGTTAATTAAATGAATGATCGCATTATCTTTTTCAGATTTAAAATTTGAAATATATTTCCAAACTTGAAAAATATACCGGTAGCCAAATGTCGGAACCGTCGGCAGCTGAGACGTTGGTTACAGGCTCATTTCTTAGCCAGGATATTTTTCGCTCTTAATAAAATTATTCAACTTTCAACTCCAAAATTTAATGATGTTAATTCCGTTGAAATGAAAAATCTAATTTCAATTTATGTATCGTAGTCTAATGTGACTAATGTTTAGCATGTGTTATTTATTTTCTCACGTCTGTTAAAATGAAGAATGTGAGGTTGAACTCGATCTTGAACGAAAATTATCAGACAGGAATGTGCCGGTATAGCTCAAAAATACATAGTCTGCAAGTTATAACGTGGTCGCAGATTCCATTGCTAACCAGTATATTTCTCACTTTTAATAAAATAACTTAACATTCAACTTAAACATTTATTAATGTTAATCAAATTGAAGTGAAAAATTAGATCACAATAAATAGAAATCTAAGTACAACAATTTTATTCAATTTTATTCAACAATTTCTTAAAAATGCATGTAAAATTTAGCAAAAATAAGAAAAATAAATAAAATAAGTACTTAAAAAAAAAAAAAAAAAAAAAAAAAAAAAAAAAAAATTAACTTTTTCTTAACAATAGAATACAAAATTATACAACTGTGATTTGAAAAAGATAACTGAATATATACTAAATAGTATGCGCAATGCCAATTTATTTTTTCCAATTATTCATTTATCTTACTAATTAATTTTATTAAAAAAAAAAAAAAAAAAGGAAGAAAGAAAGAAAAAAATAGGTCGATACTAAATTGTTCTGCCTAGAACATTACGCAAAACGATTTCTACATAGTAATGTTTGTCTTGACGAGCCACTAAAAACTGAAGAAATAAAAAAACAAATAACAAATTTTAAACATGAATAGTTAAAATTATGCGAGTGAATTTAGAAGAATAAATAAACTACTTCGCTCAGATCCTCAAATAAGAAAAAAATAAGATCTTTAATTAGAATTTTGTCAAACACGATTTTGTTTATGTTTAAAGAAGCCTCAGAAAATCGTCCATGAATCGATAATGTAATTACTTACTGAATTCTATGCCAGTAATGTATAAATTTAAACTTTTCCGATAACTTTAATTTTAGATTTGAAAGTAATTATGTGCAGTATCAAAAGAGATAATGTACTGAATCAATAAAAGGTTAAACTGGCTTTTAAGTTTAATTGGTAATAAATTTAGTATTTGAGTTTTTTTTTTGTTGCACTTTTCTTGTAACGTGGTACGTTTTTCATAAATAAATACTGATAAGAATGAAATTGCTTTTAATATAAGTAGTATGAACAATAAAAGAATGAAAAAATTAGACTTACTTGTTCCACCCATACATTCGTAGTCATAATTTGGTTTTTAAGATTCTGTAAAAGATACATAGAATATTAGAAAAGCATTTTACATATTAGTACTTTTAGTACTACCTTAATTGAGTACTTTTTTATTTTTTAATTTAATTTAATAGCAATCTTCGTATTATTAATCGAAGAAAACTAACTAATTAATTAACTGCAAACGATTATTAAAGTTTACTATTAAAAAAAAAAATGTGGTATTTAATAAAGAGACCGTTAAAAGATCTCATACATAGATTATTTTTTATATAATTGCAGTTAATTTAAAGAAAAATAAGTTGCGAAACAACTGACACAATTTATATTTATAAAAGTGAAGTAAAATAGAAAATATATAATTAAAAAAAAAAAAAAGCCTTGTTAAGAAATTAATATACTTTCTTATTCAAATCCAGGCAAGTGTATGTACTTTATGTACAAGAAAGGGATTAAAATAGTTACAACCACGATGCTTATGTTCGTAATATGTTTCTGAGCATTTTGTGTTAAAGAAAAGACTTCCTTTAACAAGCCTTCTTCAAACTTATTGTAGCTTACCAGACATACATTATGTAAAAAAAATATGGTGTGAAGCAACCACACGACTTCCATTACCCGCTATTTCATGTATTATATGCAATTTTTAAAAATGTGATCAGAAGACATAAAATTGACCTAACGAAGTAGACACCTAACAAATTTCCTATAAGAGAAAGATGATATATATATAAGCTGATATACGTATAAAAGCTGATATATATATATATGCAAGCTTATATATGTAGACATGTAAAACAGAGTTTACATAACGAGTTAAGAAATAAGAAAAAAAAAAGGGGGGGGGATGGTAGAGTTATTTTTTGAAACACCAATTTCTGAAATCTAAAACTGACCTACCTAAGCAGGATTACTGTTATTTTTTCTGTAATAAAACCATGTAATATACGTGAAAGGATATCTGAAATGGATTTATGTAACAATTTTCAAGAAAATCGTTAGAGCTGTTTTCGAGATACCAACTTTTACCAAAACTTGGCGTACTCAATTATTGACCGGAAAACAATAATTACATACAAAAGAATATTTAAAAGGGAGTTAATATGGCAAGTTTGAAAAAAATCCGTACAGTCGCTTTTAAGAAAACGCACTTTAGAAACCTGAAATTGAGCTATTTATACAGGGCGTCTATCAATTTTTCTGAAGTAACCAACTATATCATTCAAAAATACATGTAATAAAGTGTTTACGTAGCAAATTTGAAGAAAATCGTTAGAGCCGTTTTTGAGATACGGACTTACGGTCGAACTTCCGGTTTCGGATGTCCCACTTCTGGTTTTCCAATTTTCACCAAAATTTGAAAAATTCATCTGTACACCAGTTCTATCTTATTTCTGAAGTTTCGTAACTGTATCTTTATTAGTTTCGGAGATAAGATAGTCAGAAGATTCCCCACACACATGCACACACAACACACACACTGACCATTTGCCCAAAACCATTTTTTTGAACTCAGGAAACCTTAAAACATGTAAATCAGCTGAAAATATCGAATTTTTGGACCGAATACAATACTTCAGTTACCTACGGTACTCGGGTAATGGAAGTAAAAAAATTATAAGTAATCGGAAGAAAAAAAATTGATTATGATATTTTGATGTATCTAATCTATACGTTTTAATGTCCCATGAGTTCATTTTTGATATTTTAACGGTGATTTAAGTATGTATGAGTGTATGTTACGTGCATGAGTGAACACGATAACATCAACGCTTTCATCAATTGAGCTAAATGTTGTAGACATGTTATTGATCACTATTGTATAGGTTTTGATGAGTCCAGCACTTATAGTTTTGTTTACATGGATACAAAGAAATTTTTTTTTATGATTATGCTCTATAGACTCAAATTCTTCAAAGTGCGGTCAAAAACTGACAGGTATTTTATAGGTCATTGTGGCACGATTTGTATAAATTTTAAGGAGTCTAACACGTAAAGTTCTTTACAGGGACACAAAAAAAAAAAATTCTTTATCATTATGGCTAATGGATTGAAATTAGTTAAAGTGCGATAGCGTCTAAATAAATCAATTGGGCTAAATATTAGTAAGTATGTTATAGGTCATCACTGCACGATTTCTACAGATTTTTATGAGTGTTTAATTTCTAGTTCTTTTACATAGAAACAGAGAAAAATTATTCCTTATTATGGGTATTGGACATGAATTATTTGAAGTGCGATAGCATCAAAACGGCTTTTCCAATTAAGTCAAAAATTAGTAAGTATGTTGTAGGTCACCGTTGCATGATTTGTATTGATTTTTATGAGTGTATGGCTTATAGTTATTTTACAGGAACACAAAAAGAAATTCTTTATCATTAGCGACTATAGACGTACTAGCGTCTAAGCCTTTCATTACATTAAAATATAAATTTGTTGACGAGTTACAGGTTATTCTCGCATGAATAGTACAGATTTACATACCTGTGGGACTTACAGACCTTTTGCTGGAATATAAATTTGAATTTTTATACATTGTGGTCTATGGGATCAAACTATGTTCGCTTTAGTAAATAAAAATGGATAAATATTTGATATTGCAAGCTTTTTATTTACAGCTCTTTTACAGGAACGCACAAAATAATTTGGATACATTATGATTCATTAAACGACATAAAATTTGGGGGGAAACACTCAAACACGCTACTATGATTTTCCTTTTTATTTATTTAATTACGTCTCTTATTAAATTTATTTTAACAAGCATATTAATCAATAAGTGTTCGAAAAGTCACCGCCAGATTTTTCTTTTCTTTTCTTTTCTTTTTAACACTTTCAAACAAGGTTGAAAAGTGTTTATGACTTCGGTTTGTCTGTCTGTCCGCGCTCTAACTCCCGTAAATATTTATGGAATTTCTTGAAACCGAAATATGTTATTCAAGTTCACTATCGAATGTTCCCTATTGAAAATGCAGTGAACACCTTTACTGGTTTGTGTACAGTAACACCCGAAAGTATTCCAAAGCATTGTGTCCTATGAGAGTTATTTCTATAAACCTTATTTTAACAGGTTGAGTGCCCTGTCAGCCATCGGCGGCTGTCAATCGACTTTTCATTTAGGCCGCGTCAATCCACTGCCCACTGAATACTAGTATTCAGTGGGCAGTGGTCAATCACCGGTGGCTGACAAGTATAAAATAGGATATTAAACTAAAAAATTTACATTGTTTTAAGTAATTACTGAAATTTTAATTCAAAATTACTTAATTTTTATTTATTACAAAATATAATTAAGGCATTTTAATGGGTTTTATTGAAACATGGTAAACATAACGTGCTGGCATGACGGGGATTTCCTTAAGAATTCGCGTGGCGCTCAACGTTTTATTACCGTTATTTACAGAAATCTTAATGGAATTCAAATGTGTTATTCAAGTCTACTATCGGATGTTCGCCATTGAAAATGGAGTATATACCATCACTGGTTTGTATACAGGGACACCTGAAAATATTACTAAGCACTGAATTCTATGACAAGTATTTCTATAAACCAAATTTGAAAAACTTTTCTTTGCACAAATCTTAATAAAATTAAAATGCATTATTCATATGCACAGAAGAATGCTTTCACTAGGATACAATAGGATTACCATTAAATTTACAGGGCTACACAAAAATATTCAGTTGCATTAAAGGGTATTATTGGAAATTTGCTGGAATTGAATTTTCGTTTATATTAATCGTTTTTATTGTTTTTTAAATGTTTTTAACACTTTCCAATAAGGTTGAAAAGTGTTAGTGATTTCAGTTTGTCTGTCTGCCTATCTGTCTGTCTATCCACGCCGTAACTCACGTAAATATTCTTTGAATTTCTTGAAACTGATATATGCTATCCAAGTTCACTATCAGATGTTTCCTATTGAAAATGGAGTGAGTATCTCTACTGACTTGTGTACAAGGACACCCAAAAGTATTCCAAAGCATTGTGTTCTATGAGAGATATTTTTAGGAACTATATTTTAATTTCTTTATTTTGCGCGAATTTCAATGAAATTTAAATATGTTGTTCAAGTTCACTATCGGATATTTGTTATAGAAATTGGAGTAAATGCTACTACTCGTTTGCGTACAGGGGCACCCGAATGTATTCCAAAACATTCGTTCTATGAGAGATATTTCTATAAACCAAATTTTAATAACTTTACTTTGAGCAAAGCATGATAAAATTGAAAATGCACAAAAGAATGCTTTCTACAGAATGTAGTATGATTAGCATTAGATTTACAGGGCCTCACACGGATAGTCAGTTACATTCAAAGCTTTCATTGGAAATTTGTTGAAATTACATTTTCGTTCCCATTAAGCGATTTAACACTGTTTAATACTTTTTAAGTGTGAATATGATTTTAATTTATGTACCTATCTGTCCATCTTCCCGCCCGCGGCGTCCGTAAATATTTTGAGAATTTGTACAAAATTATATATGTTATTCAAATTCATTATGGAATGTGCAATATTTTAAATAGCATTAATAGGTCCTGTGCAACTGCTTTGTATAAAGAGACACCCAAAAAAAAAAAAAAAAAAAAAAAAAAAAAAAAAAATTGCCAATGCAATGCATTTTAGACATTTTCAGAAACTACATTTAAAGAACTTTATATCGTAAAAGTAGGTGGGATATAATGAGTGTATTAATGGGTTCACGTACACCGAAGTCTTCATCTGATTCCAACAGAAGTCCAGGCATGATTGGTCTGATGGTTTATATGGCCAAATGAACTTGATTGCCACGAAACTAAATTAAAGAACTGGTGTACAATCAATATTTAAACTAAAAAAAATTCTTTACACACCATAAAATTAAAGAAAGCACTATCGGTTTCGAAAAGACATGGCCTTTCTTCTTCTGGTGCAAAATACGTGCTACTGCCTTGGAGGCAAAGGCAAGACAGGTCTCCTTTTGTCCTCCTCTGCCTTGCTTTTGCCTCCAAGGTAGTAGTAGTACGTATTTTGTCCCTAAAGAAGAAGGCCACGTATTTTCAAAACCGGTAGTGCTTTCTACAATTTTATGGTGTGTAAAGAAGTTTTTTAGCTTAAATACTGATTACCATGATTTATCAATTGTTGTCCAAATGTAATGTTTATTTTTATCGTCGCTTAAAGAGTTTAAAGAACACAGAAATAGGATTGACAGACGTTTTTTATTTTGTAACACCACTAATTTTGTAAAATATCATACTATTATTGCATTTAACATATTTTTGCTATTTCATATAAAGTGACTGTTTTATTATAAGAAAAAGTGATGTGACAAATAAAATTGTAGTATTTACCTAGCAACTCTTCGCAGGAGGATTAATATAATAGAGAAGTTAATCTACTGGTGGTGGATGAAATCAGGTCAAGAAGTGGAACCGACAGCACAGGAAAAGTTCGAATTTAAATGATGATAAATAATAATAATAATAATAATAATAATAACAAAACAAGGCACTATTTTCCTTTTAGAAATTAACTCTTTTCACCAACATTTTTCTGCCTGAGAATGCTCTTACATGACTAATTCCTATTTACATACTTATATATTTTTACCAGATTTTTCTAACATCGATTCTTGTTTGTTTGTTTGTTTGTCTGGTACAAATCTTGCAATTGATTTTTAACTAACTTCCCTATTAGCTAGACATTTGAAACTTTCAGAATAGCTCAGAACCCGATGACAACACAATACTTCGAAGCCCGATTTTCGAATTTTCGATTAGTTTTCTTTTAATTAATTAAAATATGAAAATAATAACCTCCTAACAGCTTTAAAAATAGCCATTAAGATATTAGCTATAATCTAATTGTTGCCAAAAAGAATTTACGAGTTCATTTTCTTTTGACATAAAAATAAATACATTTCATTAAACAAGAACGTTAAAAAATTGCAAAAAGTTAAATTATGCATCTCACAAAAATTGACATCATTATCACTTTAAAAATTTTATACGCATTGATAAAGTGCTAATGTAGTTCTATAGCTATGATTCAACAGAAAATTTAAAAACATGATATATAAAAAGTTTTTTATCTTATAATTATTACAATATAAACTACATGGGCTGATACGGGATATATTAAGGATTTGAGCAATGGAAACATAATATATAATCAAACTAAATTTTATCGTAAGATTTAATTTAAATTTAACATTTAATATTATTTTATTAGAATGATAGGTGTGTATAGTAAATTCCAAAGGGAAGTGAGGTGAAGAGCATCAATAGTTTTGTTTTTATCTACCCACCCGTACATTAATTGTGTGATTTTGAAAATATAATATCTCAGGATTTCATCAGTGACATTATTAAAATATTAAGTTCATTAAAAATTAAATATATAAACTGAATGATCTTTTGATCTCTGCCTTTTGAAAAGATGTAGAGCACTAAAAGGATTTAAGAGAGATTAAATATACTTTTCTCATCAGCAAGAGACTTTGATCTTTGAAAAACTAAGTGAAGGTCTTTTTAGAAAACTCTTTAAACATCTTAATGGAAGTCCTTGTAAAATATTGTACTTTTGTAAATGCTTTAAAATATTAACATTTCTACATCAAAAGATGTGAAACTAGTAAATATTATAATTTTATCTATCAGGTGTATTAAATATTTATATGTTGTAAAAGTAGAAAACATAGTGAATTGTAGCTTTTTTTTTTTTCCCCTTAAACTAGAAATGTTTATAACAATTTTAAAACAAACTACAGAAAAAAAAAAAAAAAACATCATTGTAAAAAATTTGCACACTAGATTATGATTAGTGATCATCAAAATATTTATTGAAATTTTATTTTTTCGACTGAGTGAAAACAATGCCTGGAACGGGAGTCGAACCCCGGATCTTTGACTTACAAGGTCAAGGCTCTACCAATTGAGCTATCCAGGCCGACAACCGGTCGACATTACTCACTCAGACAACCTTTAGGCAGAAAACTGTTTTCACTCAGTCGGAAAAATAAAATCTCAATAAATATGATTTTCTTCCACAGTTGATTGTGTGATTTTAATAAAAATTGTATTTCTTTCTCCCATTGTTTAATGGTGTTTCCTTTACCTGCGGCTTATTTCTGTTGAGCTATCTATATGATAGACCAGATGTTTCTGCCTAAAGGTTGTCTGAGTGAGTAATGTCGACTGGTTGTCGCCCTGGATAGCTCAATTGGTAGAGCCTTGACCTTGTAAGTAAAAGATCCGGGGTTGTACTCCCGGTCCAGGCATTGTTTTCACTCAGTCGGAAAAATAAAATTTCAATAAATATGATTTTCTTCCACAATTGATTGTGTGATTTTAATAAAAATTGTACATCAAAATATTGTTCCCGTCACTGACAGTAAAAATACAGTTATGCCATAAAACTGTCATGACATTATTCGGGAAGAATGGGAGTAATAATCAACACACTGAATTTTACAGCAATTTGTTACAAATATAGATATTGGACATTTTTCCCAAACAAAGAACCTGGACGTATAATTTAACGGTCAACACTCCGAATTTTATTGAAATGTCTTAGAGTGTGCATGAATTTATTTCCTATCTGCGTGGGTCACTCTCGCATACCTGCAGCTCCATTTTTAAATGGAAACATTAACTAAATTTGCAAATTTGTGGAACAAAATTCCCTGGTCCAAAAATATTGCTGCAAACAGTACTTTTCTATTTCGTTCTATGCATTATTATTATTATTATTATTATTATTATTATTGATTTTCAAAATCTATTAGTCATTTTTTGGACACCTAGTTTTAAAATAATGTTATTTCTGCACAGAAAATAACTTTAAAATGTTTTTTATTGAATCAAACAATTCTTTTTTACTCAGTTGTGCTTAAAAAGCTGTAATTCAAGCTTTTCATTAATCCACAACACTTGATTTCTTTTTCTTAGTAATGCTAGATAACGTGACAAATTTAAACTTAAATAATGTCATTCAGTATTAAATTTTAAAATGTTTATAAGGCGCCTTACTAGTGCCGTAGGAAATCTCAGAGTTTTAAAAGGTTTGGTGTTTAAATTAGATTATATCGTTGTATCCAGTGAATTCAGAAAAAATCTTGGAAATTTTGACCAAAGTATGAAATGATGATCTACTTTATTGGAGAAATTGTCTTATTCGAAAAATACTCTTTAGTTATAAGTTCAGCTGGGAATATTGTGGTTTGCTAAGTTCTGAAAAATTATTGAATTGGTACGGATTTTTGTGCTGATTAGAGTATGAAGGTATGCAAAATTAATTCTCCGGTGATAATTATTAAGCAAATATGAATTTCAAATCGTTAAAAGGGGATTTCCTTTAACGAATCTAACAAAAATATGATTTTTTCTTTTTCATGGTATTATACCACCGCTAAATAAGATGAATACACTTTGTCTATTTAAGTGGTAGCGAGTAGTACTTGCCCTTAATTCTTAGTCAAATAAATCAGCGTTTAGTTTTAGCCTGGGTCCCGTTTTTACTGAATGAATCTAAATTGAGTACAATTGAAGCAACCATAGCTAGCAGTGCCTCACATATTTATATCCCTAGTTTTTAACGATACCTTAGACGTCTATAACGACATTTTTTAATCAAATGCGATAATTTTTGGATATATATATATACAATTTAATTTTGCCAAAATTTGTCAAATGGTATTGTAAGTAACACGGAATTGGACAAAATACTGAATGCTCTTTTTATTTTCGCCTCTTTACAATTTTATTAAATTGTGAAACATTTTGTTTCTAAACAGAACTTTAAAGAACAACTTTTTAAGTAGATGTCTTTCTTCAAAATATTCTTCTTCAAATGTAGAACTTTAAAGTTTTTAGTTTTGATAGCTGCATTGAAAACCGAAATTATTTTTTTCAAATTAAAAAAAAAGTAATAATAATAATAATAATAACATCATCAACAAAGAATCGTGTATTTGAAATTTAAACTTCAAGATAAATTTTAAATGGCGATTTTATAACATCAATATCGAGACTTGTCTACTTGGAATCAATAATACATATCTTATAGAATATTATTCAATATTGCAATGTTATCTACAAATTGTAGTGCTTTTTTAAATTTAAATTTAAATTATATATAACAATTTATCAGCAGAATATTCAACAACGAATTTGTTATCTTTTTAAAGTATCTTATTGCCATTTATAAAATGTATAGACCATGTTTAAAATCGATAATTTTAAAGTATACTGTAATTGGTAGATTACAAACAGATACGTGAATTTATTATATTAAAAATTAGTGAACAATACTTCCACCAATAGAAAATATTTCAAATAGGTCGAATACTCATAAAAAATGTTCATTAATAGCAAATAAAAAAAAGTACTTTTTTTTTTTTTTTTTTTTTAATCAGTCTTTTAGTTTGAGAAGAAATGTAATTTATACGAGCATTGCAACTTGATAGTGATTTTTCATTTAATAATTAGGGTAGGTGCTCCAGTGATTGGCATGCTCCAGTAATTTACATTTACCCCGAAATAATTAATAAATAAGATAAATAATAAAATAATACATTTTACATATAAGAATTTTAACATTTTATATCAAACACTGGAGCATAGGGTGCTAATAACTGGTAAAATGAATAACTAGCAGTGTCAAACACTGGAACATAGGGTGCCAATTACTGATAAAATGAAAAACTGGCTGTGTCAATTACTAGAATACTGAGTGGATGTCAAATAAAAGTTCATAAAAGAAATAATTGTTATCAAATGTATATATTTTAACATATATATGGTTCTGAAGGGCTTTCATACCATATGTACTAACTTAAGATTTCTAAATATATTTTCTCATGACTAGAACATTAAAAGCATCAGAGATTGCTCTAAAAGTGTCAATCACTGGTGCGCTTACCCTACCACTAATTTTTAGGATTTATGTTTGATATACGGTAGTCGATGAAACAAATATACAATTAGACAGAAAAAATATATATGCAATGATGAATTTTATTTAAAAATGCTTATAAGTTAGCAACACTGATGTATACAAAACTACAACGCATCTCCTTTTGTTTCTTAAATCATTAAAATAAATTTATAGATCATGAGTAAAAGTTTCAAATAAATGAAAAGGAAAAAATCTTAAGACTCTAATTTAGTTTACAAAATAATAATAATAATAATAACATATCCTAAAACAGACACTTCTCAACGTTATTACAAATCGACAAAAAAACAGTACATTTGTACAAGGAAATATTAATCTACGAGTATAAAAATAGATATAAGATGATGAGAGATTGAGAAATTGAAAATAAATATAATAAAGTAGCCGGAATTTTTAATTAAAAAAAAAAAAAGAAAGAAAGAAAAAAGTGTATGCAATAGCAATAGGACAACTAGTGGAAAATCTTGGTAAAAGTTTGATTTTAACAGTTGTAAAATAACAAATAGTTTCACCCTGGTTCCAAAATAAAGTATATTGGTCCAAAGTTTAATTTAAATAATAATAATAATAATAAAATTGTGAATTGTACATTTGAATAAGTACAGTCATTATGTATATATATATATATATATATATAAATGATAGTTATCATAGTAAAATTTAACCTTAATATTTAGCAATTAATAGATACAAAACAATACCAACACAGCAAAAATAGAACTGACTGTAACATATAGGTAAGACTGACACAAAAATGTTGCGATACAGATTTAGAACCAATAGGAGAGAAAAACAATTTAAATTACTTACGCCGACATGAATAATAATAATAAAAAAAGGACCATTAAACTTAATGACGGAGAAAGTGAATAAAGGACCACAGAAATAATAATTGGATAAAAATGCTTAAAAATTGAAGTATAAACGCTTCAGGGGGCATGTACTTCATAAAGCTTAGAGAGCTGCATCGATTTCGTAAAACAATATAGCTAATCATAGCAATTTATATTGTTTCAGCCCCGATCGAGGCAGTAAAACCATTTTTAATGAGAAATTAAATAATTTATTCAACCAAATCATCAAGGAATCCAGAGAGAAAACAAGAAAAAAGCAAAGTAGCCACATGTAAAAGTTTTACACAAACTGGAGAATAGGAAGATGCCAACAAGTTAATGAAATAAAAGCATTGCAAACAACGATTAATCGATAAAGAATTAACGTCTAAGCATTTTCATTAACGATAAAATTCACAGAGTAATTATTTATTGAGTTAGTTAAATTATAATTTTAAGTTAGTTAAATTAAAACTTAAATTTTACGTAAATCAATGAAAATTAAAACTTTCATAGAAAGGAAATTAATGATAGAAAAACGTTTAGACAGCAGTGAGCAAGCGCTATAATTATTAAATAACTAATTAAATAACTAATTAAATAACTAATCAATTAAATGGTGCCACATATTCTCGCTTAAATCATGAACTTAAAACTTCTTAAAAATATACACCTTAAAGCAATGGTTTGCTTGAACCTGCAATAATTTAATTGACTTATTGTTCAGCTAGATAAACAATAAGTCAATTAAATTATTGCAGGTTCAAACAAAACATTGTTTTAAGGTGCATATTTTTAAGAAGTTTTAAGTTCATGATTTAAGAGAGAATATGTGGCACCATTTAATTGATTAGTTATTTAATTAGTGGATCTTGATAATGTTAAACCTAAAATAATTAAGCTGAATTAGTTGACCTTAATAATGTAAAATCTAAAATAATTAATCTTAAATTTAAAGTTTAAATTGTAAAAAGACTCAATCACAAGCAATAATCCCAAAAAGCCCACATGTAAGGATAAGCAATTAAGGCAGTCTTCAATTATTAAAGTTATATATATTATATTAGGTCTTTGCATAAATTCGTGCGGTTTTTTATTGCTTCATTTCATAAAAATACATCAAATCAAATGACAATTTTTAATCAAAATACCCTCCATTACTTTGTACAACCTTTGCCCATTTTTCGGGTAACAAATGTATACCACGGCGATAGAAGCTCTCGTCTTTGGAGGCAATAAAATGATCCACATCTGCACAAACTTTTGCAACGACCTAATATATATATATATATATATACACTGATGGAAAAAAAATCCCAACACCAAGAAAACATTATTGTACAGTAATGAAATTTTAGCAATACATTTGTCTAGGTAACATATTTAATTGATTAAAGTTTCAAGATCACAGGTAGAGCCATTGGCGAGAAGAGCCATTTCAAATGTGAAATGTTGGTACATTAGTAACCGGTGTAACTGCCAGAATTTTGAATGCAAGCATGCAAACGTGCATGCATTGTGTCGTACAGGTGTCGGATATCAGTTTGTGGGATGGAGTTCTATGCCTGTTGCACTTGGGCGGTCAATGCAGGGAAGGTTAATGCTGGTTGTGGATGACGCTGGAGTTGTCGTCCAATGATGTCCCATACGTACTCGATTGGAGAAAGATCTGGTGATCTAGCAGGCCAAGGCAACATGTCGACATTCTGTAGAGCATGTTGGGTTACAACAGCGGTATGAGGGCGAGCGTTATCCTGTTGGAAACACCCCTTTGAATGCTGTTCATGAATGGCAGCACAACAGGTTGTATCACTAGACTGACGTACAAATTTGCAGTCAGGGTGCGTGGGATAACCACGAGAGTGCTCCTGCTGTCATACAAAATTGCTCCCCAAACCATAACTCCAGGAGTAGGCCCTGTGTGTCTAGGCCGCAGACAGGTCGCTAGCAAGCGTTCACCTAGCCTCCTTCTAATCAACACACGGCTATCACTGCGACCAAGGCAGAACCGGCTTTCATCAGAAAACACAAGAGATCTGCACTCTGTCCTCCAATGAGCTCTAGCTTGACACCACTCACGTCGCAAACGGCAGTGGTTTGGAGTCAGTGGAATGCACGCTACAGGGCGTCTGGCTCGGAGCTGTCCTTGAAGTAACCGATTTGTAACAGTTCGTTGTGTCACTGTGGTGCCAACTGCAGCTCGAATTTCAGCTGCAGACGCAGTACGATTAGCCACAGCCATACGCCGAACACGGCGGTCTTCCCTCTCAGTAGTGCCACGTGGCCGCCCGGAACCCGGTCTTCTTGAGGCAGTACCTTCCCTTGACCACTGCTGCTAACACTCATGCACAATGGATACATTCCTGTCAAGTCTTTCTGCAATATCGCGGAAAGAAAACCCACCTTCTCGTAGCCCTACTACACGACCTCGTTCAAACTCAGTGAGCTGTTGATAATCGTCTTCTTAGAGGCATCCTTGACTAACATTAACCCGCTACGTCAAATCTCAACAGTAAATAACGATCACGAACCTTACAGCGCTTATTTAAAGCAAACCTCATTTTCATGTTCATAGTGTCGCTACTAGCGCCACACTTATGCGCGTAGCTCGAAATTTGAATCGACGTCATCTTTGAGATGTATAAACACGCCTACCGAATTTCGTTTATCTAGCACAGCTCCTTCCTGGTATTGGGATTTTTTTTTTCCATCAGTGTATATATATATGTATATATATATATGTATATATATATATATATATATATATATATATATATATATATATAATTTAAACACTACAAAAGTTTGGTTATATGTAGCTTCGAATAAATGCTGATAATTACAATCATATTCATATTCTAAATAACACAAATCATTTCACACTCTGAAACAATTTCTTAATTTTTTTTTAAAATTTTTGTTAAAGTTGTATTTCAAAAAATTGAGACATAGAAAAGTACATACAAAGCGTTCAAAAAAGTTCTAAAATCGCTTTTATCTAAAACAACTGAATAGAAATATTAGCAAAGCGATATAAGTTAAGATAAAAATTCTTGAGTTTTTCATTAAAAAATAAATAAATAAATAAAATAATATAAAAATACAGAGTTTTCTAATGCAAAATAAAGTAATTTGTAAAGAAAAGCTTGACACATTTCAGACGTTTTTTTTTTTTTTTTTGAGAGGTTCATTAGGTAGTGAGCTTAACACCTGTGAATACATTTCGAAATTTTTTTTCTACTTTATTCTATTTTTTCCCTCTCTCTTTTTTCAGTTTCAAAATCACCAGATCGTGTCATGACATTAATCAATGCACAAAAACGAAAATTCTTTTTTAATTACCTTCTTTACTATGTAAAAAATGATACAAAAATAAAAGCTCTAGTTTGATTTAATAAATATTCATGAAATGAAAACCTTTCTGTTCAATAAATATTCATGTAATTTTCATTTTTTTTTCCATTTTAAATCTTACCTTTTTTTTTCCTGATAAAAAGCAATTTTTTATGATTTTAAAATGCTAAGTTGAAAAATAATTATGTTAAATGTTATCTCTAACGGTCTTCGCTGAAAAGAAAAAAAAAAAAATAATAATAATAATATATATTTCTTCCTCCGTTCATTACAAACAGTAATTTTCTTTTAATTTAAAAATATTTAGCAGTACTAAATGTAGTTAAATAATAAAAATTAATATGAAGCTTTGTGAAAAATTAAACTTTTATGGTAAAACTGACGTCATTATAGCTTTAAAAGTATTTATGTTTCTAATGATATAATTTATTTAAAAATATTTGAGAATTTCCTAAATATTTTCTATACTAATATAGAAGGAAAAAAAGTTTGTTGTGTGAAGAGTAATCTCTGGAACTACTAAACCGATAAAAAAGAATTTTTCACTAATCAAAAGCTACACAATCCATGAGTGCTATAGGTTGTAATTAATTTTGTAAAAATAAATTTTTTAGTTCGAAATTTCATTATTTTGATTAAAATCCACATAAACTTCATGAAAAAAAATTAAATATCAAAAATCTAGCTGATGCCACTAGAAAACAAATTTTTACACGTTCATTTTTTTAATTTTTTGATTTATAGAAAGAAATATAAGTATGCATAAATAATAAAATTGATATAAAGCTTTGTGAGAAATTAAACTCGTATGATAAAATTGGCGTTAGCATTCATTTTTCTAATGACATAATTTATTTAAAAATATTTATGGATATCCTAAATATTAATGTTTGAACATTATTATAGAATATAATTTTTAGTTGGTATTTAATACTGAAAAAACATTTAATGATTTAGATTAGTATTTTTTTTTTTTTTTACATTATTTTTAATATATTTATTTATTTACTTTTTTAAATAGAAAAATCACTAAAATGCATGATTTTTTTTTTTTTTTTTTTTTTAATCGCCGCTAATGGGCTCTTTTCACTGATGGTCAGAGGTCACATGACATAGATAAACAAAGAGCAGACGAAGTCTGCTATATGCATAGCGATCGCTAAAATAACACATTTTCTATTCTTATTTTTGATCAATCCGATTTAATCTGTGTTATTTTTTTACACATCATAATTTTTAATCCATTTTATGTCATTATTCATCATTTTTTGTTTGCTGTATACATTTACAATCATCATTTAGTTTATATTTGTTATTAATGTTGATGGATAATTTTTGGTACTTATATCATTAACAGTGCAACATCGTACGGTGTAAAGCCATTTAGGAGAGTAGCTAAGTTAATTAACTTGTTGTAACACCTTTACGCGATTAAATTTCACTTAAAACATTTTAAATTAATTTCAAGTTATAATCCATAAACATTCCACTGTTTATTGCTAGATCAGTTAATGTAACAGTTACACTACAACATACAAAAATCGATTCTTACTTGTGAAAATAAATAAACATATAAAGTGCTTTTTAAAAATTATTAAACTTACAAATATAATTATTCTGCTGTTTACAAATGCACAATATTACTTTTGTTTTATTTTAAATTAAATATTAATACTTTTGTTCTTAAGAACAATATTTGAATTCGCTTCTCAGAATTCAATTGTTTGTTTTTCTATCTGCGATTGTAATGAAATGCTCGCCCTCTGGTGGGCTAAGGTGAAATTATCACACCACTGCATATCCTCATATTATGCAATCGACTTTCCTTGATGAAATGGCGGAGAAAGAATAATAATTACACGTGGGTGTTATATTTACTAACAACTGCAGTGTTCAGAGAGCGCCATCTATCGATCATTACACACGCGGATATCACATGATTGTGCAGACGACACTGGGAAGAACCCATTTCCAATTAGGTGATCGATAGTAATTTCCCTGAAAACTAGTATGATGTGGCCACCACATGACTTTCTTCTATATAATTTTACACAAAATTCATTGAATACAAATTATTTATTAAATTATTAAATTATTTCCCACTATAAATGCAGACGATTTTTATCAGACTGAATTATATCACTAATTTCCGGAAGAAAGTCAATTTTTTGCCAATATAAAAAAAAAAAAATAGGATTATTTTCTTTTTTTTTTTTTTTTTTTTTTTCGTTAAAAGATAAAGAAATCTATAACTTTGATTTAAATTATCACAGATCTATAGTTCAACCATTCGTTTTAAAGGTATTGACGAGATCTTTCCAAAGATACCCATATTGTAAATCCCCCTCCCCCCGGGAGGGGGAAGCGATTCCCTCATATGCACAAACTTTTATTCCTAGTTAATTATTACTATTATCAATAATTCATATTAATTTTACAATCACAAAATTAATATTTCATATTTTGTCCTATACTGCCATGTTAAAAATTTAGAAAAAGAATGCGATCACAGCGCCACCTGTTGAGCAATTGTTCCACAAATCTAATTAGCACCAGTTTATGTCAAGATTCAACTAAATACTAAGTTTGGTTAAAATTCGTTCATTGTTTCGCAAGATACAGCGTCCACAAAATTTGTGATACACACTCACAGACACACAGACATTTTCTAAAAACCGTCAAATCGTATTCAGGATATCCCAAAACGGGTAAATCTATCGAAAACTGGAGTTTGAAAATTTTCACGAATCCAATACTCTCTCTATACATACATATAGAAGAAAGTAAAAATAGAGGAGCGAAAATAGTCGAACATGTGTAAAATTGTTTAAAATTTGAGTATGTCACATACAGTGCCCTCAAAAAAAGTCTTTACATTTGAGCGGCAAAAATACTTTGCATGTCAATTGCCATTCCCGCAATAAAAATGTGTCCAACCCCAGTGATGACACGTGGTGTTGTCGATCGTTGACGACCTCTTCCTATCCTATCAACACTCTAATCACTGGGATTTGACACATTTTTATGGCGGGAACGGCAATTTAACATGTATAGTTTTTTCTTGCCGCTCAAATGTAAAGTTTTTTTTTTCTTACCGGCACTGTACTTAAAATTCCAAAACACACAAATATTCTCAAATTTAAAAATCCCGTGTATTCATTATTGAGTATATTGATATGCTCAAAAATGGCATCGACCATCGGGATTCTCAATATCCCAATTACAGACTATCATTCATGTATTCTTCCACAAATCAGTATGAAAACGCCCCAAAATATAGTTCTAGAGATTTGAGGGAATAAATTTTGTGTTTGAATTTTTCCTGTTTAAATCTCTAGAAATTCTATTAAATAACTTCTTTTAGTTCAGCATATTTATAATAAATTATGATGTGAACAAATATTAATTTGAAAACGTGTGATATTTCATAAATGAGACAAGCATGTTTTCCTTTTGGAAACAAAATTACTGATTTTAAAATGAGTATGTCCATATACTTATTTTTGAGAACTTCATTTTTAACAGTGTTGGTACATTTGACGACTCACACACATGACCTGCATATTAGCTTAATTTTGTTTGCAATTAAAAAATAAAAATATATTCTTCAGGTATAATAAAATAAGATGGTTGTCTGTTTGTTTATGTATAGTTGACCGCATTTTTATATTAATAATAATTTTTACCGTAGAAAGTTATTTAAATGTGATTTACAAATATGTCTGTCTTAAAGTGCATTGCCTTGGCATTATTTTTTGGGGTGGCCCTGTACACAAACCAGTTGGGGAAGACGTATTAATGTCATTTTAAATAAGGAACATTCCACAGCGAACTTTAATAACATATATCGTTTTTTTTTTTTCATTTCTGAAATTTTTTACGGACGCTGGGGGCGGGCAGACGGCAGATACACAGATGAACTGTTACTGATAACCAGGAAAAGTATTAATACAAAATCTTCAACGTACACAGCAAGGTTTAAGTACAGATGTAAGGCTTTTCACATTTTTCTTTATTAATAAAAGCTTTTTACCTTTTTCTATATGATAAAAAAAAAGTATTGGATTCGTGAAAAAAAATCTGCTTCCGGTTTTCGACGTATTTATACGTTTTGAGATGTCCAAAACACTGTTTGGTAATTTTTTAGAAAATGATTGTCTGTGTGTATGTGGCAAAAATATTGTGACATCTGTAGCTCGTAACTAATGCGCAGAATTCTATAAAATTTTTAGTTGTGACTTGACAATACTTGGACCCTATCAACTTTTCGTGAACATCACTCAAAAAATGGATTTTTTTTTTTTTTTCATTTGCTGGAAGGCTATATCTTAGCTTCTATAGTGTACAATTGTACAAAACGTAATTTGTTAGATAGCTATTGTGAGAAACTAACCTGCTTCAATTTAGGTGTGTATCAGCTGATAGCTGGTGCTGTTAAGCTGTTATTTTTCCAGTGAACTAGAAGACTATATCCTAGCTTCTACAGCGCATAAATGCACGAAACTTGATATATGATATGGCTATTATATAAAAAACAACGAAAAATTGCAGTACGCATTGATTATTAACACTTTCCACTATACGTACTTGTTGTACCGTATAAACTTCAATATTCTTTGTCTACGCTATCACACAACAAACATACAAAAGGACTGAAAAGCAGGTAGATAGACTAATTGAATTCATAGTTACTCTTAAACATTGTTGGAAAGCGTTTAAAATGCATAACGCTAACAGAAATGCAGATGTTAATGTATATTAATATTTCTGTGTAGCCCTGTAAATCTCAACGCTAAACATATTATATTCTGCACAAAATATTATTTTAGCATATTAACAATAAATGTCAATCACTTTATGATTTTTGCAGCACAAAGTTATTTAAATGTGATTTATAAAAATGCTTCTCCTAAAATACAATGCATTGGCATTTTTTTGGGTGTCTCTGTACACAAACCAATTGTATAGGTCCTATTGATGCCATTTAAAATAGAGAACTTTCCATAGTCAACTTGAATAATATATATCATTTATAAGAAATTATGAAAATATTTAAGAACGCTGGAGACGGGCAGACAGTTGGACAGACAGATACACTAATTCAATCATATTATTTACACTTAAAAATTGTTAGGAAGTGTTAAAAAAGCTTAATATAAATGAAAATGCCATTCCAGCAAATTTCCAATAACAACCCTTAATGTAACTGAATATTCTTGTGTGGCTTTGTAAATCTTATTGAAAATCATACTGTAGTAAACAAATTTTTGTGCATATGAATAACATATTTCAGTTTCCTTAACATTTGTGTAAAGTAAAGTTATTAAAACATGGTTTATAGAAATACACCTCTCATAGAATGCAATGCTTTGGAATACTGCTGGGTATCCCTGTACACAAACCCTTGATGGTGGTTACTCCAATTTCAATTTAAAAAATATATATATAAATAAATAAATAAAGCATCCGACAGTGAACTTGAATAGCTTTTTTCAACTTCATTAAGATTTGTGAAAATTAAAGGTATTAAAATATAATTTATACAAATACCTCTCATAGAACGCAATGCTTTGGAATACTTTAAATACTTCATATTTAAAAATTAGAGTTAAAATATGTTCTTAATACTATTTAGAATTTATTTTGATATTTTTGTCAAAATTTTTTACCTTTGTCTTGCGTTTGTATGAAAAACTACCGACAATCATAAATCCTTTAGAAAAACTTTCTTTTGATTCTTTGAACCATGTAGCAAAAATTGTTTCTCCTCTTTCATGATAATAAGTTGATCTTTTTTTTTTTTTTTTTTTTTTTTTTTTTTTTGTTATTGTTGTTGTTCCAATCACTTAACTAGACCCAAACTTCATCTACTGCTACAACATTTTTCTATTTTTCTCCTGATAAATGTTTTTCATAAAGTTCTGCAGCGTGTTCTATTCGGAAAGAGCGGAAACGCATCCTTCCATCCATTTCCTTTTTAAAAGTGCCATTTTGCATGTAAACAAAAATTCTAAATATCAGACGATAAATAAAACCTCCAAAAATACAACTGTTGTGAAAATAAAATTTTCCATGCAGACGATTTTTTCTTACAGCAAAATAAAATCGTTTAAAAAATGTGCGAACAGCCTCTGTATAATAAAAACTTAATTTTGAAAATTTGACCGACAAAAATCACTTTCTCTACCTTATCTATGGATGAGAGAAAATAAAAATTTGATATGAAATTTGATATCGATTCAAAAACTTTTAAAGGCTTAAAAAAAAAAAAAAAAAAAAAAAAAAAATACACTGTTAAGTTTAAAATTTTTTAAAGAATTTTCATGTGACATAACAAATTTTAATGATTGATTTGCACTAGGACATAAAATCTTATTAAGGATGATAACTGTACACAAGATAATTATGTAACTATCTTTCGTTGCGGGATACGATTCAACAATTTCCCGTGCCTTTGAGCTCTTTATTGTGGCTTACAACAAAAGATAGTTACAAAATAAAATACGTTGTTGTTTGTCGATTAAATACAATCCCAAACACAGAAATAATCTAACAGTTTATTGTTAAAGTTATCACTTTGTGTTACAATGATTTTGATATGCCCTGTATATACAGAGAATAAACATATTTTCATAAGAAAACTATTGTGAATTATTATAATATACAAAACTAACAAGTGAGAAGCTTTTCACCAATTTTTCAGGAGGAAATATTTTTGGCCGGTTAAATCCGGCAATGTCTATTTCCCACCGATGCCGGATTATTGATGCCGTCCATAGACCGTAATAGTGTGAAGTTTTTCTGCGTGTCCCAATACCAGGTGTCCAAATACTATACATACCTAAAAACATACATTTAATTCTGTGTGGCTCATGGACATGCATACCAATCTGCAAGTCAATCAGGTGATTTTTGCGGGCGCTATTGTGGTACAGACAGACAAACACTGAACCCGAAATTTTTTTTAATCTTCCATTAAAGTTTCGGCAACAAAATAAATACTGTACTATTGCAGTTGCACTAAATAAAAAGAATCTGAAAATGCGTTATAATTTTCTAACATGCTTGTATTATATTATGTATCATCTCTAACTTAAGGAACAGACATTTATAGGAAAACATTAATCATTTTTTATAAGTAAGTAACTTTCAAAACACTTCAGATTAATAAAATATGAACAGAATGAATTGATTCGCTATAGGATCAAAATCATTGCTTTTAAATTTTTCCGAAAAATTATAGCCAGACGGCATGATCAGCTTTAGAGACTCGTAAGCCACGTAAAATTCTTAAGTGTTTTTTAATGGACCGAAATCCATTATCAAAAGCAGTAAACTAAACGATCTCAAAGTTATTTCAATATAAATGTGTTCAAAAATCCATTTATTTGATGCATCAGCTCTCAAGAGAATCTGTCTTATAAGTAGGCTATAGTAACCGTATCGATGATGACAGTAATTGAAATTTACAACTTGGCCTGTATCTTTGCGTCACTTTCCGTTTCAATCTCATTGTATAAAAAAGTTTAAGTAAATGGCATCATAGTTGAAGATTTTATTGAACAGATTTTATAAAATTATCTCTCTTAGAATGTGAAAGATTAATTATCGAATAAAACACTTGGATTATAATATTTTTATTGGATAGTATAGAATTTATTTATTTATTTATTTTATTTTAATATTTTTTTTTTTTTTTTTAAGGACTACTAAATTTTAAAATTATTTTAAATGTGTGAGAATACCTAAATCGACGAAGTAAACTTTTACAGCTGTAAATTTATAAATTTTTTATTTGAAATTGTTGTTTAATTTTTAAAATATGTTAGTTTACAATTAGGAACGTTACTAAAAAATAATTTATTAAATAAAGTATTTTTTACTCGTTTAAATTTAAAATTTGATACATTAAAAGGTTTGAAGTTTTAAATAAAGTATATATTAAAAGTAGTAAAATATAATTCACGTTATAATAAAAAAGTTCTACAATCTTTATACAAATATATAAATAAATAACTTTGAGAAATTAAAATTTGGGGTAGGGGGATTGTATATACTACTTAAAATAAAATATAAATTAATTTTGTCAAATTAAATTAACAAATCAACTGCTAATTTTCGTTCGAAAGAAATTCTACTCGGCCAATTAAAAAAAAATATATTCCTAAAACTTTTTTTAAAATGTTTGACATTATTTAAAATGCACTAAAATCTTCAATTAATAAACAAAATGATGTCGTTGTCTTAGTTTGAAGTTAGTTTGAATAAAAATGGAATTCACTTAGTATCGCCTTTTTTTTTTTTTTTTTTTTTTTTTTTTTTTTAAATTACAATTTATAATTTTAAAAGGAATAATTTATTAACATTTTCTAACACAGGTAAATTGCTCTATATAATAATTATTTGTATGGTTTTAATTTCTGTACTTATTTAATTAACTATCGTTAGTTTACCTGAATACATTGGGGGAAAAAAAAAAGTCATGTCTGATAAGATAACCAATTAAAAAAAAAATTCTGAATAAATAATAATAATTAATTTTATTACAAGTTCTTTGAATGTCATCAACTTGTATTATTAAGTTATTTTCTCTGTTTTAATTAGAAATTTAGATAAAGTGTTATAGGTGAATATCTTACGTATAAAAGAAAAGTATTTTGAAATTGAAATGCACTATTTCTCAAAACTGATTTTAAATTTATTTTTGATTTGAAAGAGCTAACTAAATATATTATCATCCCATTTATGCGTATATTTACACACATTATAAACCAGAAGTAATAATTATCAATAAATCATATTATGTATATTGTTTAATACAGAAATAATTTTAATAAAAATAAATATTAATATAAAGATTTTTCCAAATAGTGGTCCGTTATTCTAGCAATAAGTAACTTAAAATAAAATTTAGAAAAATAATCTTGAAGTTGAGCTCAGTTGGAAAACTAAAATATTTCTAGTACTTTTCCATGTACTTTGATTCTTATTTATATTAATTTCTTATGTATCTTATTTAAAAATTTTAAATATTCTAATTCGACGGCATCTATCGAATTGCTAAGAAATATAAAACTGGGTATAAAAACTAAAGACAATCTTCCTAAACATTTGTTGTTACATTTTGTTATGAATTTGAAAATAAAATTTTGATCCGCATACGCCAGGTTACACTAATAGGGCTATCCATTCGCATATTCTGTGTTTTTAGCTGAACTACTCATGAATAAATTAAAATAAAGATTCGATCTTAACATAATTTAATTTTGGATTTAAAAAAAGCTCAATTTCTGTTTTTTTTTTTTTTTTTTTTGTTTGTTTGTTTGTTTGTTTGTTTGTTTGTTTTTGTAATAAATTATAAATTGTTTAAATTAATGCAAAAGGGAAAATAGAAAAACTATTTTCATGAGACCTATTTTGCCTGAAATAAATAGGCTTCAGTCCTAATAAATAATATCATATTTTTCTTACATAACTAAAATATCCAAAAATAAATATAATTAATTAAAATGAGGAAAATGCACACACATTTGTGGATATTTTGTTGAAACTTTGCTTTAAAAATACATTGGTTCGCTTTTAACCTTTTCCTTAATTTAATACTTATATTTCTGAGAATAAATAACGAATATGAAAATTCGAGAAATCTACTTCCATGGCGTTGCTGACATTGCAAAATATTTTGCATCAGGCGTATATTAACTAGTCAACGCCAAGGGCTAGACTTTTGAAGTTCGGCAAAAATGCTGACGTTAGAAATATCAATATTTAATATTTAGTCAAATTTACACAAAATTAATAAAAGGAGGACAACACAGACAGTAAAAGTTTTGACTGTATAATTTTAAACTGGCTGCTTAAAAATCTGAATTATTACACATTTACTATTTTTCAAATACAGGAATTGATCTTTTTAAAAGATTAAATAAATGTATAATTCGCTAAAGTATTTACAGTTGTATATTTTTTTCCATTTAATATATATGATTAATTAACTTTATTTATTTATTTATTTATTAATTTTTTTAAGATTTAAAAAGCTGATAATTTCCTTTTAAATTAACTAATCATAAAACTAAACAAATACTTTTAAATTCTTTGATACAAGTATTTTTAATACGAATCAGGTACTTTTAATCAAATATTTATATACGAACCGAATGCATTTAATCAAATATTTTTAAATTCATCTAAATTGTTTATTTAAACTTATTGTTATACTGTTAAAAAAAAAAAAAAAAAAAAAAAAAAAAAACTTTTCATGATAATAAAAAAAAAAGTTTAAAAGAAATTATATGTAATATCGTAGTAGTAAACGTCTGCGGAAATATAATATTCCTATATATATATATATATATATAAGGGAATTATAGAACAAAACAGAAACTGCATGTTACAATACGTGTTTGAGGTTCACAAGAAGTTTCTACGACAAAAACAGACATTTTTGTTGTCTTTAAATTTCAGGAAAATATTAAATTTACAAACATGTTTTAGGGTTTGTCTTTGAGTTTATTTTTTTTAAATTTTTAAGATGAAAAAAGAAATCTTCTAGAATCCTTTCACTGAATTTTCGTAAGCGTTTTTATTTTACATATACATATCTTTATATATATATTTCTTTTGTGCGTGTGTATGTCACTGAACTCCTCCTAAACGGCTGGACCGAGTTTAATGAAATTTTTTGTGTGTCTTCAGGTGGATTCGAGAATGGTTTACATTTACAATTCAGTTCAATCGGATAATTGGATCAAAAGATATTAAATAAAAACTCCATTTTAACTTTAAAATGATTAAAAAGAAAAATATATTTGATGCCAAAATAAACAAAATTCACGTTTATTTATTTTTTTCCGGAAATAAAATATTTTTAATTTCGCGTGATAAATAATAAAAATTAGAAAAAAAAATAATACAGAGTTCTAACAGATGACGTCACGAGCATGTTTGCTGAGGGACAGTTGACCCCACTAACCCATTTTATCATTGTGGAATAGTGTTACAAATTTATTGTAACACAGTGTTGTAAATGTATTTGTAAAAGCATAAAAAAAAAATCGACTATTACGCTTCCAAAAGAATGGAAAAATTAGCGTTGTCCGGTTTCTAAGAAGAAAGTCGCGTGGTTATTAGAACTCTATACTATGAAAATATTCGCGTGTAAATAAATATTTTCATAGAGATACTTGGTATTAGCTTAAAAGTTTTATTTAATTTAGTAGTACTTTTCTTTTCTACAGTAAAACAAAATTTTTCGTTTTAATTGATACTTTATATGTAACATATAAAGGTTCTTTTATGTTTTCACCTTAATTGTAAATAGTAATAATTTCGAATTTATTAGAATTTTTTATTTTTATTTTGTATATATCATAAAACAGTTTTTTTTTTTTTTTTTTTTTTTTTTTTTTTTTGTATGGAACAGCTTTAGTTTGGAAAAATTTGAAATTTGGCACCGAAGTAGTACGGACGTTTCTCACTAAGATCGTCAGTTACGCAATTGAGATAGCCATTTCAATTCATCGCAAAAATGGCTTAAAATATTTAAAGTCTCCAAAGGGGTCCCATACTTTTGTGCGTGTGTATGTTACTGATATTTTATTTATTTATTTTTTGTATGGAACACCTTTAGTATCGGATCCCTTTGGCAAAATTTGAAATTTGGCACCGAAGTAGCTCGGAAGCTTCTCCCCAAGATCTTTAGTTCCACAATTGGGATAGCCATTTCAATTCATCGCAAAAATGGCTTAAAATATTTAAAGTCACCAAAGGGGTCCCAATTTGTGGCTTAGATTTAGAAAATCCGTGCTTTTCTCACGGCCAATTATATGTTGCATGTTCCAGGGTTTTAAAACCTTCGAATTTGTTTGTGTATACTCCTCAAGGATTAACCAAAATTATTGTACATTCAATGGCATTACGATAAATTAAATTTTTGTAGATTAAAAAAAAATATACCTGTTATAAAATAAATTGAGTTTCAACTTTTTCACCTTTAATTAAAACGAGTTTAAGTTTTTATTTAATACGAACTCTACATTTCACTTCGCTCATACTATACACATACTCACATGCATCGATTGATTGAATTGTGATAAATGTACATGTAATGATGTTAAATATTGTAATAACTTTTTGATAAAAATTTGCATCAAATCGGACCAGATTGTTACAACTTATTCAAAAAAGACAGAATTTTCCTGTGAAATTCGTTGCTATCAGAGATTCTCTCATAATTTGAAATATTTGCCGTATGAAATAAAATTTTGTGCTGTTCGACATTCAGCGGAGGTTTTAAATAACAAGTAGCAAGTAGAAAGTAGCAAGTAGCAAGTAGCAAGAAGCAAGTAGCGAAAATTTCGGTAATTATGTCTTTTACGTTATAATCGGAATTCACAGTCACCGTTCACAGCGCTCCATACCTGTTTCACTTATATACCACATCCTTACACACTTACAATTAGTTAGTTATTTTTTTCTAGCAAAATATTCTCTAGAAATAATTTATTTGACAAAACAACGTTTGTCGGGTCAGCTAGTATTTATATATATATATATCTATATTTTATTTTTTACACATATATATATATATATCTATGTATATTATATATATATATACAAAGAAACGTTTATGTAACTTTTTAGACTCTTCTCTGCAGTTACTATACTATTATAAGGTATTCAACAACATGCTCATTTTCATATCATTTATTTATTTATTATCTATTTATTTGAATGGTCTTTAGAATGTTAGAATACATCACATAGCAAAAAATATGCAGAGTTATTTGTTCTAATTACATTTCAAATTTTATTCTCCTTCAGTCATTTTAGATTATTTTAAATTTATTTGTTATGATTTAAAACAATATATTTAAAAAAAAAGTACAGGACATAAATATTAAAAAAATAATCTTTCAGTAGCTGTATGTAAAACTTATAAAAACACTTAAACGAAAATAATTATAATAAATAAATAAAATATCCCTTTTATATTATATCAGTGCAAAGACTGTTGTATCTTTCTCCACAGTAAATATTACAGTTCTAAATATCTGTATCTGGAAAATACTTTAATGTGTCCAAAATGTTAATAACGATGAATATGGAAAGCCATAATCATTAATAAAATTATTCGTTTTACTAATGATATCCTTAATAGAAACAACCAAAATATAAAACAATTTTCATTTTGTGTAGCATTATACGATGTTGCATTTATTTTGCTTTGTTGCTTCTGTGCTAAGGTTAAATATCAATAATATTTTACTTTACTACAGACCGAAAAACATGAAAACTTAAATAGGAGGCTGTTCATTGAACAAATAATCGCAAATACTTCTTATACTTTTTAAACATACTTTAAAAATCAATTTATTTAATTTTTTAGCGTTCATTAGTTTGGCATCGAAATCAAATATTTCCCATATTTTATTTTTCAATATTTTCCCCCTTGTTTTAATTGAATTTAATTTTTTTGTTCCTTCTCTGTTCGTGAGATTGCAGCACTAATCCGAAATTTAATAAGTGATGTTTTAAAGTGATGTTCCAAGTACAGAAGTCATTTTAAATTTCTTATTAGACGCCAGAGAACTTTGCTGCTTTGATAATGCCTTCGTGTCTAGTTTATTCACTTGATAAAAGCTATGTTATTATTTTGACCTAAAAGAACTGTTGCGAATTGTTTCTGTTTATAATGCTAGCTTAAAAGCTATTCGCTTATTAAATTATTATTTTAATTTAATCAGGTTAACATATAGATGTTTCAAAAAAGAAAAAAAAAGGATTTCGTAAATTAAAAATGCAGTTCATTTTTATGTTACATGTTTATGATCAACCATATGCCAAATAGCTAATTTTGAAATCAGTTTAGCAATTTTCAGAAAAATATAGGTAGAAAAACAAAGTCAATAAAATCAAAGAAATTTATTTGCATAATTTATGTTGGGAAGAATTTTTAGTTTTATTATCTATCGATTTAGCTTTCAGATTAAGAATCTTATACAAATTTTCTACTTATATTTATTGCAATATTACTAAAATAACTTTCTTCTTTAAATTATACAATAAATTAGATCATAAATACTCTCCTCTAACTCTTTCTTTAAAAAATAATAATAATAATAATAATAAATAGATAGATAAATACATTATAAATAAAATTAATTAATTAATTAATACATTTAATAAATAAGAAAGGCAAAATTAGAAAACAAAATCAAAGAAAATAAAATGTGATTTTTTTTTCTGAAAAATTTATTTCTAAAGGGGCAATATTAATTTCTCTTTCAGTAAAAGAGAGAAAAAAAAAAAAAAAAAAAAAAAAGCTATATTATTGTTATACATTAGATAGAAAATTAATTAAAATTTCTACGAAATAAAATAAATAAAATAAAACAAAATTAAATTTGTGATTTATTTATTAATTTATTTTTAAAATCTTTCTATTAAAAATTTGCATTTAATTTCAGCATTCAAACACACACACACACACACACACACACGCACATATATATAACCAAAGAATCCACAAAGTAATATCCAACTATGTTTGAATTATACCATTGCTAAATTATAATAGTATAAAATAAAGTCAAGGAGAAAAGCTAAATGGAAGTAAGGAGCATTTTAAATACTTAAAAGTAAAACCTAAAATTTTGAATCTTTCTTTATTTTACTTGCATAGATTTTCAGAAATTTTAATTTCTTAATATTGTTATATTTCAATGCATATGTATGCAAATTTTCATGAATTTACGACAAAAAAATTCCAATAAAATTTTATATTGCCAACCATCTCCTTAAAATACCTATTATAGTGACTTAGTGACAGGTTTTGGGAATTTTCAAACATTACAGAAAAATATTTTTAAATTATTGGGTATATATGTATATATATATATATATATATACATATACATGTACTCATGTATATGTATGTGTGTGTGTGTGTGTATAGGTATATATGTATGTTTCTACGAAAATTTAGCTTAAAAATATTTCATGCACTAACGTTTATCAGTTCGAATGAAATATTGTAACTTTCTTTCTTTCTTTTTATTTCTTTTATTTAAAAAGTTAGAACGAAAATGTATCACTGCTTTAAAGTACTAAATTATAAAACGTAATCATCAAAATTTGAAGGATAAATTTGCAATGCAAAATTAAAAATTTTTTTCTTTGCATAGGTTGTTGTTTTGAAAAATATTAAAAGCAGACCATGAGGATAGGTATAAATATGTAAATTTATTTATCTTTCAAAATTTATGTTTGAGTTTTAGTGAGTCATACTTTGCACTCAAATGAAATTTTTAATGGGACTTCAAAATCTTAAACTGTAAAACTTCATCTCTAAATGCAAGTTTTAATTATGCGATGTAAAATAATTAACATTACAAAAATCAAAATTTTTTCTATAAATATAAATTCCCTAACTTTTATATTTATAGAAAGGAATATTATCAAGAAGCATTATTCAAAAGAATAAGCTTTGAATATTTTCCCTGATAGAAAAAAATCAAACAATGTTTTTCTATTACTTTAATAAATGATTAAATATTATTAATAATGCATGAAATTACCAACTGTAAATATACATAACATTAAATATTATATTTCAATGAACATTTAAAGAATTATAAGTACTTTGAAATACCATTTATCAATAATAATCTCTATTTTCACAACTGAAAGGAGGTGTATAAGAATTAGCCCAATTTTTATTTTTAAAAATGTGTTTTATAAAAGTAAAAATTATTTTATAATGTTTTAAAAATTTTAAAACTCAATGCAGGAATATATTTTTACTTCGGCTACCAAACTAATACAAGTTAAAATGGTAGAGATAAACTTCCATTCCAAAACTAAATTATTGTTTATTTGCATCGATTGCTGTTTTGAATTAGAATTTTAAATAACATTAAAATCGTAATATGAGGATAAATATATAAATTTGTTTTCCTTTCAAGACATGTGTTTAAATTTTAATGACTTTTTCTTTCTTGGATGTGTTGAAATGAAATTCTTAATGAATATTAAACTTTAATTTGGAGGTATTTTACCCCAAATACGAATTTTAAATTAGAAGATGTAAAGGAATTATCATTACAAAATTTATAAATTTCTCTGAAGATATAAATAGACTATTTTTTATTTAAAATATAAAAAAAATATTTACAATGTTGTTCTCTTATTTTAAAGAATAAACTCTCAATCGTTTTATTAATTAGATAAATATTTAATATATATATATATATATCCTTTTCATATATACTCCACAAAAAAATAGATAAATAAATAGGTAAAGATTAATGATGTATCATATTACCTGCTGAAAAAAAAATAATAATAATTTTAATTTTAATTATTATTTTTCAATGAATATTTACAGAATTAAAGTTTAATTGAGATACCATTTATGAATTACAAACTTTATTATCACAAATTAAAGGTAGCATGCGAGAATTTGTGCAATTTCTGATTTACAAAATGTGTTTTGTTAAAAAAGAAACAAACTATAAAGTTTTAAGAAATTTAAGAATTAATAATTGCAGGAACAGATTTTATCTTCGGCAAGCAAACTAACACACGTGGGTATATTAACAAAAGCAACATAACAATGAGAAGCTTTACTTACCACGTCTATGAGTTGGGACAACTTCAATCCCATCTTCACGGTCAGTCGATCAGAGTTGTTTCCGACAGGTCTTATAAGTGAATTATAGCCGTTTATTAGATCGTCATAAAGTCTCATTGCATCGGCATTAGAGTCGGCCTTTGCTGAACCGAGAAGAAAAATCAGACCTACGTAAAGTATGGGATGGAACGCCATGGCTAAAAAATGGAGAGCCACCCCTGAGAAAGCGGGGTGGATGCTGGGGATCAATAGGAAGAGGTAGGATGAGGGACGATTTTGCGGAAGTGGCGCCGCCTGCTGTGAAGTGCAGGAAAACATAAAAGATGCAGTGAAGTGGGAATTAATTGAGATGGTATAGAATAATATTCCTTTTAATGATTCCAATCTGATTTATATTTTTTATTAAAATCAAGATGAAACAAAAGGCTTTTTTTTTTTTTTTTTTTTTTTTTTTGAATTTTTGAATGAAATAATGTTTACTAACAGAAATTGGGTTTCCAACTGTTGAAAAATAAAGAAGAAAAATGAATTGTAATGTGTATCAGGGGATATAATTATGAATATGCAACATTTTTGATGATCAAAAGTTAAGAAATATCGATTGATTAATTTTCTCATCACTATTCTATCATAATATTATAAAAGATCATTAACTCATCAACTACCAGATTTAAAAAATAAAAATAAATTACATTTTTGTTTGTGAACAAACATAGTGCTTTACATTTTAAAATATAGAAAATAAATATATGATTTTTAGTAATTTAAAAATCAATCTTCATCTGAAGAACCTTACACTGTATACATAAATAATTGCATAAAACAGTAATAACATGAAAAAAATAATTATTATTCCCAAATGGCAATCCCGAAAGCATAAATGTTAGAGTCCTGCCTTTTGTCTTGACTCTTCACTATTATATTTTTTAATCGTCTATAGGATGTTTTGACAATCAGTTAAAGAGTAAATTACTGTATAAAAGTAATGGTGGAACTGCCAGAATAAAAAGCGTAATTGTAACATGTATGCGGAAGGGAATAGGCTAATAGACATTAATAGTAAAGTGAAAATCCAAAAGTTCTATGTTAGATTTATATTTATTATTAGAGAATATTTTCAGTGTTAAAATATAATTTTTATAAGTGGGTGAAAAAAAAGAGATCCATATTGCGCTTCATTATAATTTTTCGTATATGATGCATACACATATTACAGATAACACCAAAAGTCAAGAATGGAAATTCTGACATTTAAAATTCTCCAACTCCTACTTTCGTCATCATTAACAGAATGGTAAGGCATTTTTTATAGTGCCTCACAATCGACCGATAGAAAATGTTGTATGTACGTACCGCTACGAACTCACAAGAATTCTGATACGTTTCTGAGGAGGGCTGCCGCCCCCCTCAATCCTCCAAAATATCTCTCTTTCTATATCTAACTCTATATATGTGTATATTTATATATTTTCCTAGTAAAAACCCTCTATCCCTTCCTTCTGTCTCATAAATACTTGTACCAAATTTCATGCAAAAAAGATTGCATAACGTATCAGAATTATTTTGTGTAACCTTTAAAGTAATGACTAACTCTATGCCCACAATTTTCCACATAAAATATATGCTTTTAAACATTCTAATAACATTTAATTATATTTAATGGGGTGTAACCATGTTAATATACACTTTTAAGGAATACCATCCATAGACCGTAATGGTACGAAATTCTTTTGTGAGTCACTGAAAAGGAGCCACACTTATTATATAAACCATTAAAAAGAATAAACCTAATTAATTATATTACCTAATTATTATATTTATTTAGTTCAATCTAACTCCTTAATACTTCAATCTCATTTGACATCATTTGGATGATTAAAGAACATCATCGGAATATCTTTGGTGTGGTTCTGTAAATAAATTATTTAGTCTATGCATTGCTTTTTTTATTGTTATTGTTTTAAGTAATGAAGCTTTTAAGCATCTTTTTGTGTGCTAATTCCGTTATGTTGAATGCAGCATAAATGCGTCCAAATGCGCTAAAATAAAAATTTCTCCATAGGCTCTAATGTCACTTTTTTTTTTTTTTTTTTTTTTTTGTCTCTGTAAACGAACCATAAACATTATATACACCAGTAAAAACTATTTAACTTATTCTACGTTTTTCATGAATAATTGTTCGAAATTTGACATAATTTGGATGATTACGGGACATTGTCGGAAATATTTTGCAAGATCATGTATACTAATTATGAAGCCTAAGCACACATATTTTCTACAGAAAACAGTAATATCAGTAAATGTAAGCTAATTTCATTTTGTTGAATGCAAAGAAAAAGGAAAGATGATAAAATACATTTAAACGAAAATCATCCCATAAGCCATAATGGTAAGAAAAGCTTTGGTGTGTCCCTGTACACAATCCATCAACAATATAGACATAAAAAATTATACAGCTTTTTATATATATAGCTTGAACGTATGTATCAGTTTACATGTCAATCAGAGGATTTTTGCGGCCGCTATTACAGTACATACAAATTCTGTCCATAATGTCGTAATGACAAGAAAAACTTTGGTGTACACGAACTACAAACAGAATACACACCTAAAACAATACAGCTAATTTCGTGTGGCTCAGGACCATGTGTACCAAATTTCAAGTCAATAGTGTGATTTTTGCAGCCGCTATCGCGAGATAACCAGGAAGACCGACACACAAACAGACGGAAACTAAAATATTTTTTAGTCTCCACATGGAGGCCTCCACTGACGTATCGGCAACTAGTGGATCTGCAGATCAGGAGCCTCAACGTCCTATTTGCATCATGCATTATTTAACAGTTCATTTTTATTAACATCAGTTTAAGTATCCCATTGATGCACGCTGATTTCATTTTGTTGAATGCAAAGTAACGATGTTAAAATTCGTTTAAACGAAATTCAAGCTATGGACTGTAATGATAAGAAAACTTTTGGCGTGTCCCTGTACACAGTCCATAAACAATATAGACATAAAAATTTATACAGCTATTTCTATACAGAGCCTGAACGTGTGTACCAATCTGCAAGTTAGTCGGGGGATTTTTGCGGCTGTTACTGTGGTACATAAAAATTCTGTCCATAAGCCGTAATGATAAGAAAAGTTTTGGTGTGTCTCTATACACTAACTACAAACGGAATATGCACCCAAAACTATACAGCTAATTCCACGTGTAATCAACATGTGTACCAAATTGCAAGTCAATAGCGTGATTTTTGCGGCCGCTATCGTGATAGATACAAATTCTGTCCATAGCCCGTAATAATAATAATAATAATAAAAAGTCCCTGTACACGAACTACAGATGGAATACACACCAAAAACTATACAGTTAATTACATGTGGCTCTCGAACATGTATACCAATTGCAAGTCAATAGCGTGATTTTTGGAGAACATCTCCAGTTGTGGGCATTTGCCGGTTATGGGCACCCCGACATATCTTTTAACAAAAAGCAAATATGGTGGATTTGTGTACTGTCTAACATGTATTGTGACAGTACGTTGTTATTGTGCTAACACTGAAGTGAATAGATGCATTTTCTTAGTAACTAGCATCGAAATAAAAAATCAGAGAAAAAACGACACAAAAGTGATTTGTGAATATTTTCAGAATGCAATAAATCGAAGTGAATTAATTTAAAAATGTAAATGCAAGGTATACTTATACAGTATATTCTTATATTTTGTGATGCAATATCGAATTCAGCCTAAATGTGGACCAAAAACTGCTTTTTCTGCCATTATAAAAATGGCTACCATTCCCAGTTGTGGGCACACTTGTTTTTTTTTTTCATTTAAAATTGTCTAACTTACAAACTGTCATATATGGTCGTTTATGTCAAATTAACATATTTTATTACAGTTTTTATGTATGTTTAGGCTTTTTTAGCAATGCCAACCCAGAAAAAGTCAACCGATCCAAAAGAAATGGACTTTAATGCGCTGAATAAAGCCATTTAGGATTGCTTAGTGGATAGGAAATTCATAAAATCAACTGTCCGAGAATATGGACTTCCTTGCAGCATTTGAGTCTCTTCAGAAAGAGCCTGGCGAAAGTAAGGCAACTCCACCTTTCAAAGTACAGGCCAAACGCTCTAAAAATTGGAGTCTTAACAATCTGATGATGTCGACTTCTGTGTCATTTGTTTGAAGCACCTGCCACTATGCCTAACAAGAGCCTTCTCAATCAAATGCAATGCGTGTGATTGTCTGGTGAATTTGAAGTGTGCCAATATACATACAAATTATTTTACTTGCAAGCATTGTACTTCTGATTTGGAGGACGAAGAAAATGACGAATAAAATTGGAAAAATGCTATTTTCTGTTATTATTTCGGCCACTGAATCCTTAAAAAATGAATTTTTTTTCTGTATTTATTGTGTGTGTGTGTGTTTCAATTATTTTCCCATTTTTAGCGTATTTTTCAAGTGTGCCCACAACCGGGTACAAAATTCTTTTTGGCCAAAAATGACCACTTCATAAAATTGGTAATATTTTTTTTCTGGTTGATGGCATCAATACAGTTACGTCATCAAACATTAGCTAAGGGTTCTAGCTTTCTATTGGTATTCATATGTTTGCATAATATCCACTCTATCAAAAGTTATAAGCCAAAAAAAAACTGTGCTCACAACCGGAGACATTCCCCTACATATATGTATTAAAATATTGTACTACAGTATTTGTATCAGCACATGCATCCGTGAAGTCAGCAAAAACAGTCTAACCAACCAAAAGACACAGATAAATCTATTTTATATTTAATTAAGAATTGTCATATTTAAAAGAATTCGATGAAACAAAATAAAATGAACATAATTTTACATTTAGTATGAAATTCAGTATGATTGTAAAAACATAAGCTTTTACTTAAATAAATTACTTAAATAAATTGATAGTATTATCACCATTTGGCAAAAAATAAATTAATTGTGATATTAATAGAGATATAATAATATTAACAAAGAGCTTGGATAATTTAAGAGAGACTTCAGTTTAGTTGAAAGATATCAGATAATGGTAAATTTCGTATATGATATCTTATTGGAACTAAGTTGATCAAAATTTATTAATTCAATTATTTAAGTAGGTAATTATACACAGAATCTCATATTTGTTAACTGATCTAAACCTTATTTTTAATTTATTTTAATTAACTTTATTTTAAATTATTTCCGATTGTTAAATAGTTATAAGGCATTTGTGCTTTTTCTTAGACAATAAAAGTTCAATTAATTGCTTAAGCCTTGAAATAAGTTAACTGCCAAAGTCCAACTTCACTTATTAGAATTAACTTACAAGGTTAAAAAGGTGCTCAAGAAACTTTTAATTTATATAATAGTAGTTTCTAATACTAAGGTCCATATGATGGCATGTGGAGAAAATATTTAACTTAACTAACTCTAGCAATAATTCAAATAAACTAAACCGTAGAACCCAAGCTGGGCAAATCACACAACTTTAAACTCCCAGTGATTTGTTTTGTAGAAGAAATCCCGCAGAGATTCAGCACAAACTAATTTTTTTATTACTGAATATGTAAGCATAAGAGCAGAGAACATAACAGTACTTGAGCGTGACAGAAACATTTAAACAAATATCTAAACACAATCAGTAGAACATCTCCAATAGAAAACGCAACAGAGAATTTTATCAATAACATCACTATACTTCAGCTGTGTGCATCACAGCTATTTACACTAAGTGTCAATAACAACTGACTAATCACACAGAAGATTTACAGGTTGCTGTAATACTATAAATAAATCATTTTTTCAAAGTCACAATTAGCTTTCACACACTTTCACACACTTTCACACACTGGTGTCAGTCTTATTCACACACCATTTATGATTTTAGCAACTTAAGGAATCTTGGTTATTTATACAAACTACTTAGAATTGATCAGGCATTTCTTACTGTGCACAACCAGAAACCAGTCAACCACTGATTTATGTTTGTTTACAGCTGTGAGAGTTTGTTTAATAACATAATTTTTAGTCTTCCACTTTACAGATATGTTCTACAGTGCCTCTTTTAATACTACTTTAAATAATACATCTCTAAACAAATACATCTCAAGTACTTAGCCAAGAATGTGAGTAGTAAATTATTTTAGTTAGACTTATTCATATTAGTGATTATATATATATATATATATATATATATAATTAAATAGCTTATAGTTAATATTATTAAATATTTATTCAAAATCATTATACTAGGCATAATTTACAGATAGTATTATTGATGTATTAAAATATTAATATTTGTAGGTAGCAATTAATTGAAACCACGTTTCCTAATGTTTACCATTAACGCATAGTTAACGACACAATTAATGAAGAATTTAAAAATAAATATAATTTAAAGGTAGTAAATGTAAAACATTTCCTATTTCTTTTTTAATATACAGTCAAAACATCGCAATCAACCAGCCAGCCAAGAAAAAAAAAACCAACCTCCTTAATCAAGCATCTGCCCACCCATCCTCAGCCTTTTTTATTGTCTCTTATCATTTTATTAATTTTTTGTAAGATACATGTAAGTGCTTTTTTCTACCTTTATATATTTATATAAGCTAGCGACTATATATATATATATATATATAGGTTTTTGTTTAGTTAAAAAAATGGATTTTTTGAATTTAAAAATTTCCATTTATAAAAATAGAAGTAAAAATAAAAATATTTCCAACTCATTGTTCCCAATAGTTAGCGTTTTTTAAATATTTCTAACACTTTCGAACAAGGTTGAAAAGTATTAATGACTTCAGTTTGTCTGTCTGTCCGTTCTCTATTTCCCGTAAATATTTATGGAATTTTTTGAAACTGACATATATTATTCAAGTTCACAATCGGATGTTCCCTATTGAAAATAGACTGAATACCTCTTAGTCCGGTCAAAATAGACATTCAACTTCGAAAAAATTCGCATAGAGCTGAAAATCGGTACGGACTTTAAGAACAGCTGGGGAAAAAAAAAAAAAAAAACGCAACACTCAACGTAAGTTCGTTGCTAATCGATGTAGAAAAATGTAATAGGTATCATTCGACAGGGAATTGTGAACAGTTCCAGAAAATGAACTGAAATTTTGAATTGGGGGTCGTCTACATAGTAAAACGCGTACTAACTTTGATTTTTTTTTCAATGGTAATGACCCAATCAGGGATGGAACACGGGCGCAGAATTCATACCGGAATCCGTTTAAGAAATTTCTCTACCTATAATATCGTTGATTTAAGAAGTAGAAAATTTTCTTACATTGAGAGTGGTATGAATTCTGCGCCCGTGTTCCATCCCTGCCCATTTTTAATTTTTATATTTGAATTCCTGGGATCGTGACAACGCGAAAAAGTATTTTTATTGTATATTTTACTTATTTTTTCTCACAGTTATAAGCATTCAAAGTTTGAAGGTGCTAATGTTAAATTCATATTTCAAACTTGTATTGATATTTTCACAAAAAATAACTTAATCGATATATATATATATATATATATATATATATATATATATATATATATATATATATATATATTTTTTTACGAGATACATTGAAGAAACCCAAACATAATCCATCATTACTTTTGATTCTGAAAAAATATTTTTTATTCTGAAAAATAGTAATACATTCATATTCATAAAAATTATGAATTATGTCCTATATTAATTTTTGCATAAAATGAATCCTAATGTTGAAAAATATGGGTGTGCAAATTTGCAGCTCATTCCAGTTATTAGTTTTCGAGACATAAATAAATCTTTCTTTTGGAGTAGTTTAGGGGACCATCTCTTATAGAGTTTTGCATGAGATAACGAATCAAATCTTAAAAAATAACAAAGAAAATTAAACATTTTTTTTTTTTATTATTTATTTATTTACGGGGCAAATTATATAACAAAAACATCAAACGCAAAGAAATTAAACAAAAATGATGATTTTAGTCGTTAGTGTTAGCATCAAGAATTCATGTTTTGTGAAGAAGACAAGCCCCGCCTCCATCATTCTTCAAAACAAAACAATACAGAAAAGAAAAATAAATGTGACATTGAGTATTCGTGTTAAACCCCTTATTTTATGCTGACAAAAATATGCACGAGTGGTATTTACTTCATCGATTAATGGTGATAAATTTTGAATCATTTAAACGAACACTAAAAGGAAAAAATAACTAAATAGGCGGGGTTTACTGTTTTAAATAGAAAAATAAGTTTAATGTAAAAATTGTCAATTAAAAAAAACGAATGGAATTGGAATGCAAGACAGACTTGTAAAATCCTTTCTTAACTACCGTCATAGTTAAAGTCTTAATCATTTGCTCCATATATTGCTTTATTTTACTTATTTTTATTTATTTATTTATTTATTTTGTATGGGAGGATTGTTATTTTAAGGATACTTTAGTCTTTAAAATTTTATTAATATATTTTAACTTTATATATTTTAAAAAATATACTTTAACCTTTATAAATATATTTTAACACTTTTTGCGGCCGCAGGATTTTGTCTTTTGGACAGTAAGATCCGCCTACGAGCGTTATTCTCTCAAAATAAAATATTTTAGAACAAATTTTCTGTATTCACAATTATATTACAAATGAATATACATTATAATTATATTCTTTCTACTCAATATATTTTTATCCATAGTATATTTTATTGCAAAAATATAAACACTGGGTACACACATAAGAAATATGTAACACACAAATTACGAAAGAAATGACCACTGACATAGTTGCAGATTTTCAAATGACGTGAATCTACGTCATCAGTCGCGAAATGGTTCATTAAGAAATTATATTTTCATAGAAATTATAAAATGAATCGTACAGTTCCAAACAGTTCAACTGACCCAAATAGGGTAAGTGCAATTAAAATTGTTTAATATTTACTTCATGAACCCTTACAATAATTTATCCGAAAAGATTTAGTTTATGCGTTGTTGTATATATATATACGAGGGTTGTAAATTAAATAGTGGCAACGTAACCTTGAAACTCGCAGAAGGGCGGGCATGCACAAATAGGATATGGGAGCGGTGAGGTGGCGCTGTTGTCGATGTGTAGAGAGCAAAAAACAGTCGATCTGCTAAGAAGGGTAGTTGTTGTGTCGCGTTAAAGTGAGGAGTTTCGTTTCCATTGCTCTAAAGCATGTTTTCAAAAGGTGATCAGTAGTCGTGGCTTAAAATGAAAGTTGGGCGTGGCAAAAATGCAAAAGAATGCTATCGAGGATTAGTGGAAACCTGTGGCACAAATGCTTTACCGTATAGGACAGTAGCACGATGGGTTCAAGCATTTCGTTCGGATCGGAATGAGACTGCGGATTTGCAACAACAAACATGCTTTAGAGCGATGGAAACGAAACTCCTCACTTTAACGCCACACAACAACTACCCTTCTTAGCACATCGACTGTTTTTTGCACTCTACGCATCGACAACAGCGCCACCTCACCGCTCCCACATCCTATTTGTGCATTTCCGCCCTTCTGCGAGTTTCAAGGTTAAGTTGCCACTATTTAATTTACAACCCTCGTATTATTTCATTTCGTATATTATGTTACAACTACGAAAGAAAATTTAAGCTTTATTGGTACAGCCATAATAGACACTTTCACTTGAAAAATATTGCACTTTTTTTCAAAGAGTACTGTCTGGACCAATCGCAAGTGTAATGTATTTAAACAGACCTAAAATTATCTAAAAATGTACTGAAGTATAAACAAATCTAAAAAACTGAATTCAGGATAATTAAGGAATTGGGAAAGGGTCAATGTTTTTATTAATTTTATAATTCTTTTTTTTCCTGAACGATTTCCGGTGTGAAACATTAAAATTTTGTCTATTTCTTATAGGATCTTAATTTTATTTTTCTACATTTACAAATAACCCCCTAACACATTTTTGATTATAACTTTATAAATACCAAAGATAAAGTATACATTTAGTAAACTTTTCCGCACTGCCAGACTCTCAGAAATTCGAATACGAAGTCAAAATTGGGTGTTGCTATTGACAAAATCGAAGTTGGCGCTCAATTCAATATGTAGATGACCCCTAATTCAAATTTCGATGACATTTTCATAAAGCGCATTGAATTGCTTGTTGCATTATGTCTATTAGATGTTCCTGCGTCAATCAATAACGAAATTACAACAGGTGTTGCGTTTTTTTTTTTTCCGACTGTACATCATTACAAATGAAATGTTAAAATTCCCCTTAGATCCCACTTGCGCTAAAAATTTTATACAAGGTCAAAGGTAAAAAAATCGGTTAAAGAGTATAAAATAGAATTTACTAGTAAAGACATGTGAAAGGTGTTTATAAGAATAGAACGTATGTATTTCACTTTAATCTCACCACATGGTACTAGCTGATACTTTAGTCCAGTTAAAATAGTAAAAGAAACTTGAAATTTTGGAAAAGTTCGCATAGAGCTAAAAACTAGTACAGACCTTGAAAACATCATTATGAATAAAATGTCAAAAATCCCTATTGGTCCCACCTCTGCTAAAGATTTTATGCAAAGTCAAAGGTTAATTTTAATAATATCAAATTAAAACGTGTTGATAAGCTACTTTCTCTTTTAACTATCAGTAGCACTATAAAAATTCATGACGAAAAGGTACCAATAGATCCTGTAAAATTATTTCAACGTATGAGCATTACTAAGTCCTTTGAAGATGAACTTGAAACATTCTTGAAATATGAATTAGCTCCTAATGCATTATCACCCTACCCTTCGATGCAATTGCAATGCTTAAAACACAAAAATCAGAAATTTATTATTGCTTTCAATTAGTGAATGTTGAAATTCATAACACAAATACTACTTATATCGTCGATGGAGGATATCTTTTACATCGTATAGCGTGGGATCGAAAAGAATACATTCAATGTTATTTTTGAGAAGAACGTTCACTATGTACACAGACATTTTTGTTACAACGTTATTATAGTATTTGATGATTATTCTGATTATACAAAGGATATCAAAGCTGCAGAACAACTTCGTCGGAATACTAAAATATCTCCCGCATCTGATGTTCTTTTTGATTGATTTATGACTGTTCCAACAAACCAGCAGCAATTTCTTTCTAATACTCATAACAAGTCTCGTTTCATTCCAATGCTATCTGAAAAATTAAAAGTTACAAATATTTTTGTGAAACAAGCTAATAATGACACTGATGCTTTAATTTAGAAAAGTTTTAACAAACAGCTTCAGAAAAGTTCAATACAAATGCAACTATTGTTGTTGGTGAAGATGTCGATTTGTTAATATTACTGACTGCATGAACTCCTTCTGATAGGATTATTTACTTTTTAAAACATGAAAAATCATAAATAGAAGCAAAAATGCATATATTCATCACAAAGTTTAACTTCATATCCAAAGTGTCAATCTCACATCTTATTTCTCCATTTAATAACTAGATGTAATACTATGTCAGCGTTTTTCAAACGAGGTAAAACAAAAGTATTTAAATTATTTGAAAAACGTTCGAATTCAACTGATTGCACTGAAGTATTCATAAATATCGACTCTTCACTAGACATCATTCTTACAAATGAAATTCGTTTTCTTATTGTTATGTATGGAGCTTCAAAAAATTTGATTCCATTGACAAATATAGATATTTAAGTTTTGTGAAAAATACACATAACAATAAACGTGTACAGAGTTATCCTATCTTCCTCCAACATCTGTTGCTGCTTATCAACATTTTCGTCATGCCTACTATCACGTCCAAGTATGGCTTGGTAACGAACTGAGCCCTGAAAACTGGGGATGGGCCTTGAAAGATAACGTTTTGGAGCCAATTCGGAGGACTCTATTTCCACCTGCTCCAGACAAACTTCTCAATCTTTTTTTTTTTTTTTTTTTTTTTTTTTTTTGTAATTGCAAGAAGAGTTGTAATTATAATTGTAGCTGTAAAAAAGTGGGATTGTTTGTTTACATTAGGCAGCAATTACCATGGCCAGTCTTGCTCCAATGTTGAAACAAATTCAACAGATGAAGATACTTATGGTACCAATGAAGAGATACCTCATCCATCTTTTTTCTTCGAGCAATCTATAGAACGCCAACAAAAAGGGAAAGAAGTAAAGAGCGAAGAACAACATATTCCGTTTGAAGAATTTGAAGATTATTTAATGATAACTGAAGATGTATCATAATACCATTTTTAAAAATTAAGTATAAAACTGTATGATAAAATTTGCTTCATTAAAATAGAGGTTAAAAAAAAAAAAAAAAAAAAAAAAAAAAAAAAAAAAAAACCTCTTTTGCACAGAATTGCACAATTTACAAATTTTGTATGAACTATTTTTACGATAACTCTTACCGTTTAACTCCTTATCTATCGTATTATGAAACAGGCAAAAAAGTATTTCAAATATATATATATTAGTTACTTAACAGTATATTTTAAAGATATATGCAATAAAAATTATGCATTTCAACTCATTATAATAAAAAAAAAAAATATTTACTTTTTACATTCTTTACTCTTTTTCTAAGATTGATGGTGGATTCTTTGGGTAATATAGAAATTAATAATAACTCTCATGAAGATTGCACAACAAGAAAAATAGAAACAGCGAAAGCACTTGATAAAATTCTTTCTCGAGCAAAAATTTCTATATCTACTATCTAATGCCATATAGTGAGATTAAAGGGAGATACTTACATTCTATTCTTATAAAATACCTTTGACATGTCTTTACTAAATGGTATTTTTTACGATTTTTAAACTAATGATACTTTAAAGTCCAGTCTAGGCAGATACTTGTGAAAAACAGATTTTTTTACCTTTGACCTTCCATAAAATTTTTAGCATAATTAGGATCAATGAGGACTTCTGACATTTCATTTAAAATGATGTATTTAAGGTCTGCACCAATTTTCAGCTCTATGTGAATTTTTCCGAAATTTACAGGTTTTTTTTTTTTTTTTTTTTTTTTTTGTCTATTTTGACAGGACAACTCTACTGGTTTGTGTACAAGGACACCCGAAAGTATTTCGCAGCACTGCGTTCTACGAAAGGTATTTCTATAAACCTTATATTATTACCATTACTTTACACAAATCCTAATGAAATTGAAATATGTTATTCAAGTATACTATCCCTGAAAGTATTCCAAAACACTGCGTTCTTTGAGATGCATTTCTATAAACCAAATTTAAAAAATGCTTTCCATAGAATACAGTATGATTTATAGGGCCACAAGAAATATTCAGTTACATTAAAGAGTACTATTGGAAATTTTCTGGAATTTCATTTTCGTTTACATTAAACGTTTTTATCATTTTCTAAATGTTTTTAACACTTTCCAACAAAGTTCAAAATTGTTAATGACTTCGGTTTATCTGTCTGTCCGTCTGTCTCTCTTTCTGCCTGTCCGCGCTCTAACTCCTGTAAATATTCATGGAATTTCTTGATACGGATGCATGTTATTAAAGTTCACTATCGGATGTTCTGTATTGAAAATGGAGTGAATACTTTTACTGGTTTGTGTTCAGGGACACCCGAAAATATTCCAAATCATTGTTTTCTATGAGAGGTATTTCTATTAACTATATTTTAATTCATTTATTTTACACAAATTTTAATGAAATTGAAGTATGCTATTCATATGCACAAAAGAATGCTTTCTGTAGGATATAGTATGATTAGCATTAGATTTACAGAACCACACAAATACGTATACTCTGTCACAAAAAAATATATGGTAATATTCTACACTTTTGTACTGGTAAAACAATTATATAAAAAATATAGAGAGAGATGGTCTGTTTTCTTTATATTTCCGACTGTCCTAAACCATTGTCCTATTTTTAGGACAGCCTGTACCGATTAAGCTAATGAAAGATTGGTAAGTGTGTATGCATAGTGTGTATGCATACACACTATGTGTGTATACATAGGCTTAAAGAAACATATATTTAAGATTTTATAAAGAAAAAAATGATTTTTCAATGCTTGATACGATATGGGTTAACGGTGTAATTGTTTTTAAAAAAAGACGAATTTCTTTATATTTAAAAAAAAAAAAAAAAAAAATAGTGATGTCCAAAATATCGCTTTTTTTTCTTTCAATTATTTCTTTTAAAATCAAAGTTAAAAAAAAAAAAACTAATCGTTCAATACTTTACTAAAGGTACCTTTAGAAAGGCTATTTAACCTTTTTTCCAACCGTCTAAAACTTTAACAAAATACGAATTAGGGACTCATATTCTTAAAAGTTACGAAACATTTTTTTTTAACTATTTAGCTTATAACTCAAAAAATTTCCAAGATAAATCAACTATTGCTTTATATATATATATATATATATATATCGATGAGAGGAACAAACCCTAAGAAATAGGAAATCTAATTGCAAAAATTTCGCAAGTTTTTATTATTAAATTTATTATTATTTATTTATTTTATTTATTATTTTTCGCACGGATTTATCTTTTAAAAGTTTTCTTTTTGAATTCCAATTCTGAGTAAATGAATTAAAATGCAGAAAATATATCTATATGATTTTTTTTTTTTTTTTAATACAGATATTTAATATTTTGTAACATAAAAAAAAAAAAAAAAAAAAAAAAAAAAAAATTCCTCCATTTTTTTTTTTTTTTTTTTTTTTTTTGGCTTACACTGCTCATCTCTTCTTGAATCAACCTGTACGATAAACCACTGGTTCAAATTCTCAACTATAGATATGAACAGGAAGGCCATTTAATTTTCTTTCCAATTTTAGAAAACTTTTAACAAAATACCGGATTAGCTCCTCATATTTGTTAAATTTACGAAACATCGAGTTTTTTACTAAACATTTCATAACTCTAAATGGTTTTGATTTTGAGATAAATTGTTCTTGTGTATATATTAAAAAAGTTATTGCAAATGTAGTTTTTTTTTTTTTTTTTTTTTTTTTTTTTTTTTTTTTTTTGACCTGCGAATAAGTGGGTAGAACCCCGCAAGTTAATGAGCTAAACTATTTTTCATTTAATTAGCAAAATAAAATTGTACTTAACTATAATTGAAAAAGCTCCATTCAAAGTTTCATTATAGCGAGTATATATTTTCACGAAATGAAATAAATTTGTTATGGAAAGATTTCAAAAGATACTCTCTAATGAAAAAAGAAGTATTTGAAGCATAAGGTAAAAAATCGTGCTAATAAAAAATTTACTAAGAGTGTTTAACTAAAATTAACAAATTTTTAATTGAAAAAATATCTTTGAGTGATTGTAGGTAATTAAATCATAACGTAACTACAATATTAATAATGTCTAATCTTAAAGAATAAACGCTGGTAAAAAGATTTTAAATAAAATCAGGGAATCATGAGTAATATGAAAATAATTTTTCATTCGTTTAAATGCACACATAAATTCTGAAAATTCAAATAAAAAATAATTAAGTTGTAAGTTAAATGCAATTAATTGGTTAATTAGTTTCTAACACTGCATTTATTTTTAGATACAATTTTGAAATTAGCAATAAAAGAACTTTTTTAATTTTTTTTTTTCATACATTGTTTCATCGATTAAACGAAATAATTTATTATTATTACTTTCCTGTCTATATCAATTAATTAGAAATATGTTTTTATTACATTCAAAGAAAAAAAAAAGAAATGAAAGTTTTTTTTTTTTTTTCTACTGAATCTTTAAATTGGCAACAAATTGCTTTGGGAAAAAAAAAAAAAGTTCTTTATAAAATGATTATCTTGATAGGAAAAACATTTTTAATACTTTTTTTATTTGTTTTGTTAAAAAATAATTTAAATGGTAATACGTAAGCTATAAAATCTGGCGTAAATTACTAATGAAGGCAATACATTATTAAGTACATTAAAGGTAAAAAAACACCTTTCGATAGAAATTAATCCCTTCTCTTTAGATACATTAGATTTATTCTAGCAAACGTGCTTTGCTTTTTTAAATTATAATAATGTGGATACTTATTATTATTATTATTATTATTATTAGATCTTAGTTTCTTTTTGTGTCTTATAGACATGATTCTATTAAAATATATTACTTATTAAAAAAATTCATATCTATATAAAAGCTCATTGCCGGATTTTTAGTTCTAAATAGAAGCTTTATAAAAGTTCTATATAAAAGTTCTATATAAAAGCTCTATCTGTATAAAAGCTCGTAGCCGGATTTTTAGTTCGCTATACAAAGCTACACCGTTCAACTGAGAGCTACGAAAAATGTCACACTTATTAATCAGGATAATATCTAGCTAACACCGTATTTTTTTAGTTCAATCGGATAATTTCATAAAACGATATTAAATAAAAACCTAATTTAAACTGTAAAATGATTAAAAAGAAAGAAATATTTGATACTAAAATAAACAAAAAAATACACGTGTTTTTATTTTATTTATTTATTTATTTGTTTTGTTTTGTTTTTGTTTTTCCAGACATAAAAAAAAAAAACATTTTTAATTTCGCGTGAATAATAATGAAAATTAGAAACAAAAATTTCGCTACGAAAATTGGTGTACTACTTTTTTATCATGAATTCTCATGTAAATAAATATTTTCATACAATTATTTGGCATTAGTTTGGAATTTTTATGGAATTAATTTAAATTTTTTTTTTCTACAGTAAAACAATTTTTACTTTCTCTTACCCGTAAGGTAGAAAAAGTATTGTTTTTGGGTCAAATTTTCGAAAGTGAGATTTTGTTATATTTACACGTTTTGAGGTCTCTTGAATACGAAAATCATGTTTTTAGCGGTTGGTCTGTGTGTATGTCTGCGTGTATGTCTGTGTGTATGTGTCTGTGTGTGTGTGTCTGTCTGTGTGTGTGTCTGTCTGTTATCAGCATATCTCAAAAACAAATTATGGCAGAAAGTTCAAACTTGGTATTCTAAATGTGTATCATATAAGGATGCTACACTAAACTTTTCGTTAAGATCAAGCAAATGGTTCGTGCACAGGCACACCCAAGAGAATTGAAATACATTACGTCTATGGGGGAAACTGCAGGTAAGTAGAGTTTAACTTCTATAGACTGCACTAAACCAAATGAAACTAATATATATATTGTGTAATAGAGATAGTCAACTGGGAAAAAAAATTGTGTATGTAGGAGCCTCGCCTCCACCCCTGGGGGGGAAGTCCCCCTCGAGGTGAGTAAATTTTCATGATGGGTATCTTTCAAAATAGCTCGCCAATACGTTTAAAACGAATGGTTGAACCATCGATCTGCGATAATTTAAAATAAAGTTATTGGTTTTTTTTCATTTTTAACAAAAAAAAAAAAAAAAAAAAAATCTAATTTTGAGAATGAATTCTTTTTTTTTTTTTTTTTTTTTTTTTTTTTTTGGGGGGGGGGGGATATTTAGTGTTATACTACTTCTCTAATATGGAAACCGTGTGCATTTTCATGAAAGATGATTTTTTTAAATAATATTTTTTATAAATTGTTTTTACTGGGTAAGTCTGTATAGGAAAATATAGAAGAAAGTCGTGTGGTGGCCAAAACACACTAGTTATTTGTTGTTAGTGGATGTGCTTTACTAATAATATTTTACCATTTCCAGGAAAGCTGTTCGGGAATTGAAATAAATTCTTCATAGAGATATGGTAAATAATGTATGTTTTAAGCTAAATATTCATCTCTTTTGTACATTAATGAAACGGGGGGTTGAGGGGGGCGGTAGCCCCCCCTCACACAGAACTAATTATCATATAAAACTCTTCCTAAGTCTAATTTGAATTGTTTAACATAGGTTTACATAACAGTATACTCGTTATCTAACCTCTTAATCTCCAACCTGTATTTTTATTGATACTTTATACGTATCTTATTAGATTATTTTATGTTCTCACCTTAATTTTAAATAGTTTTAATTTCGATTTTATTAAAATTTTATTTATTTATTTATTTATTTTTTCTTTTTTTTCCCCCATGGAACAGAGTATTTGACCACCGAATCCCTTTAGCAAACTCTGAAATTTGGCATCGAAATTGATCGGAACTTCTCGCCAAGATCTTCAATTATACAGTTGCGATTTCCGGAAATGGCTGCCATAAATTCGTAAACAAAGCGAAAACGCATTTTTCAAATTCGCATCTGTTTTGAAATGCACAGAAATTAGTTGAACCTATCTTTAATATTAATAAAACAAATATTCGAAATTAACTTACCTCAATTTTCATGAGAAACTACCAATAATACATACATATACTATAATAATACAAACAATAAACTACCGACAACAAAACCGCTACACCTTCATGCTAATCCGTCAGTCACATTTTTCTTTTTCTTTTTTCTTTTTTTTTATTTATTTATATTTTAAAACCATATCACTGCCACATTTTTCACCAATCATACTCCTTTTTGATAGCCAACATTTTTTTTAAAAATTTAAAAACACCTTTCTCTCTCTCTAAACAGTTCACTCAAAAAAAAAAAAAAAAATCCTACTACATTCATCTTTTTTTCCGAAAAAAAGTTTGTCTTTGGATACAACCATTTTAACTTTCTGTTTCAGCAAATACTTATAATATTCTACAATCTTTTTCACTGAATCACTACTACTAGATGACATACATAAACAAAATCAATAATAAACAATAAAAAAAAAAAAGATAAAATAATAATAAAATGTAAAAATGCAACCCGTTTTATATAATTGTTGTTCAACAAAACATGTGGAATGCTGGTTGCCATGGTTATCGCCAATAAGTCGCAAGCATTTTGCCATATCATTTTGCCAAAGAATCCAGAACGACATCGTTATCGTTTAAAACGGCTCCAAAAAAAAAATCGCCAGAATTGGGTTGTGAACCATTGTCCCAGTTGTACCGTATTTATTTATATATTTATTTGCGTCATTTTCTATTAAAGACTCCGGGAAAGATTTCATTCATTTCTCTTTCCCATTTTACAGCACCTTTGTTCAGTTCTTCCATTTATTTCATAACACTACTTCAACCTGTGCAACGTAGACCTGCTAGTAATGTATATTGCATTATATTGCATGTATATTGCATTGCAGCTCCATCTCTGTATCGTTACATTGAAGCTGTGTTACACAATGATACGCACTGACATAAACGTAGCATCACAGTAATACGGTTAAGTTTAAATTTTCAGAAATCAATCCCTTGTCTCTGCTGCATTTTAAGTAAAATTTATCTTATTACGGAGGGAAGAAATCCTCACAAGATTCAAACGGAATGAAGTCTGAATATTAAAAATGCTAAATTATTTTTGTTTATAGTCATATACAGTCGGTAACAAAAGTCTCCGAACACTAGCAAAAATTCCAATATGAAAAAAGTACACTTAATACTGTTTTGTTAAATAAATCCTTGTCGAATCCTGTTCTTAGTCAGTCTAAAAACAGGATTCGACAAGGATTTATTTAACAAAACTGTATTAAGTGTACTTTTTTTATATAGGAATTTTTGCCAGCGTTCGGACACTTTTGTTACCGACTGTATATGTAGATGGATAGATAGATAGATAGAGATGTATAGCTTCGATTTCATAATTTCATATTTCTTTTATTATTAATTCCAAGCCTATTTGTTTTTCATTGAAAAGTCATGTTTTTTTTTTCATTGCAAGTTAAATTCCACTGTAACTTAGCAAAGCTTGTTATAGATTAAAAACTTGATTTCTTTTTTTTTTTTTTCAGCTCAACGTAAAGATGGTGAGCCCTGAATAGATATTTCTGCAGTTTGAGAGTCTCATTGAGCTGGAAAATGAGAAGTTTCTGAGGGTACGTGTTCTTTAAGCTAAAATATACATCCCCGGCCCCCAACTTCTCAAAGATGAAAGCAAAAATATATACAGCCATCGAATTTAAGATTAAAATTAATTGATACAAAATGTTAATCTAAAGAATCAAATTCATAACTAAAGTACATTAATAATATAAAATAATACATCAATATAAACTTTTTACATTTTTTTAACATTCACGTTTAATTAAATGTATTTATTTTTATGTCGAAAGAAAATGAACTCGTAAACTTTTTTTGAGAACAATTAAATTATAGCTAATATTTTAATGTTTTTTTTTTTTTTTTTTTTTTTTTAGCTATTAGGAGGTTATTATTTTCATATTTTTATTAATTAAAAGAAAACTACACTGTTAAAAAAATGCAGAAAAAATACAGAAATTCTCTGTAATTTCAGAAAAAAAGTCGTAAAATACGTTTTGTCTACGTAATTTTTCCGTAATTTACGACTTTTTTTCTGAAATTACAGAGAATTTCTGTATTTTTTCTGCATTTTTTTAACAGTGTAATCCAAAATTCGAAAATCGGGCTTCGAAGTATTTTGTTATCATCGGGTTCTGAGCTATTGTGAAAGTTTCAAATGTCTAGCTAGTAGGGAAGTTAATTAAAAATCGATTGCAAGATTTGTACCGGACAAGCAAACAAGACTCGAAGTTAATAAATATAATAAAGATAAAATAAAGTAAAATAAAGATAATTACATAAAAAAGCAGAATGAAAATTATAAAATTACCCCACTCCTAATAAAAAAAATGAAACCCTCATCGACTGACTATTTCCATTCCCTGCACCGCTTCCCTGCACAGGCTTCCCTGAAAAAGCCCCCCCCCCCTCCCCTGTGTTTTGGGATTGCTTTTCATTTGTTATCATTTTATTATAAATTTATTTTCTTATTATATTTCTTTTTGCTGCATTTTGCGTGTTGGTTTATAAATACTTAGTTTCAAGTTTTTACAAAAAAAAATTTCAGGTTTTTCCTAATTGATTTTCAACTTATAATTTCCTATATATATATATATAACACGCATTTCAGATAAGAACCAGGCCGGAAAAGCAATCCATATTAAAAGAAATTTCGTGTTATTTGGAAATACAGTTCCCGCCGCTTATTAAAATCACATTCGTTCTGAGCCAAAGTGATTTTATTAAGCGGCTGATTTTTAAATCCGGCGAACTTTCCTGCCCTTAAGGAAAAGATATTACTTCCCTGAATTTCGAAAGAAACTTCAAAAGGTAACGAATAATATAATTAGTAAACAATATTAATTAATTTTTGGTAGTTAATTAACTAATTGTTTCTTCGATATAAGTAAATTAAATGCATTGTAACTTCCCGTGCACTTTCGTTAGAGGAAAATCATCATTACTTTACCAAAAGTTCACGCTGTTCTTATAAATTTAAAATCTTTCCGTTTAAACCTCATGAATTATAGTAATTTCAAAATAAGAACTACAAACTGCCTTCTAATAATTAGAAAAAAAAAAAAATCATTTCAAATCAAATTTGCATTTTATTACTGCGCTTTGAAAAATACGTTCCTTGAAATTGTTACGGAGGTAAGTTGTGGGGCGTGTTTAATTTGTAACTGTGGTGCAAGTATAAAATCTTGAACAATGAGCGATAACGGAGGGTTTGTTGTGCTTTAATTTCTTTTTCTATTAAAAAAAAAAAAAAAAAAAAAAAATCACAATGTAAATAAACAAAAATTTTTTTAGTGTGTGTAAATGATATTTTTGGCTTCTGAGAACATATTTTTGAGTTTATTAACCGGCGATGCAGATTTTATTAAGCGGCGGCTTTAAAAGTAATTTGTATTGATTTGATTCCGGTCCTGGCGATTTGATCAGATTAAGCGGCTGATTTTATTTACCAGTGATTTTATTAAGCGGCGGTTACTGCATATATATATTCGAACAAACGATAGAACGAGGTAACCTTTCAATGGACAATGGTTTAATAGAAAATGTAAATATACCATTGTTCAAAAATCATACAGTCGGCAGCAAAAGTATTCGAGCACTAGCAAAAATTCCTATATATAAAAGGTACACTTAAAACAGTTTTGTTAAATAAACCCTTGTCGTATCCTGTTCTTAGTCAGTCTAAGAACACGATTCGACAAGGATTTATTTAACAAAACAGTATTAAGTGTACTTTTTTCACATAATAATTTTTGCTAGCACTCGGTTACTTTTGCTGCCGATTGTACATTAAAAAAAAAAAAAAATCAAATTTAAATGCTAGGAGTTTCGAGCATCTTAATGATTAATAATCTTAACTAGGTAAAGTCACGTGATATAAAGTTTTATTTTAATTTCTCATCTGTTGGAATAGAACATACATTATTTTTTTCGTATTTAAATGCAAATTGCTTTAACAACTTCCAAACTTTACGGAAGTCAAAAAATGCTTCAAATGCTACGAAATAATCTGGTGTGTCACTCACACGACTTTCTCTTACCCTGAAATTTAATACTATAAATACAGGTTGCAGATTAAAAGGTAAGATAACGAATACTGTTATGCAAACATGTGTTAAACAATTCATATTAGGCTTCTGAAAAGTTTTATACGATAATTAGTTCTGTGTGAGGGGGGCTATAGCCCCCCACAACCCCCCCCCCCCCCGTTTCATTAATGCACCTACATTTATATAGAATTTTATTCGGTTATTAAAAAATAATTCGGTTTTTTTTAAAAAAAATTATTAAAATTATTATTTAAAAAAATTATCTTTCATGATAATGCAGACGATTTCCATATTAGAGAAGTAGTATAACACCAAATATCCAAAAAAAGTCCATTTTATTCTCAATATTAACAAAAAAAAAAAAAAAAAAAAAAAAAAAAAAAATACGATTTTTTTTCTAAGGCTTTTTTTTTTCGTTAAAAGTAAAAAAAATCGATAACTTTGTTTTAAATTATCGCAGATCCATGGTTCAACCATTAGTTTTAAAGGTATTGGCGAACTCTTTTGAAAGATACCCATCATGAAAATTTACTCCCCTCGAGGGGGAACTTCCCCCCCAGGGGGGGGGGAGGCATGGCTCCTACATACACAAAAAAAAAATTCCAAGTTAACTATTTCTGTTACAAAAAATATATATTCGTTTCATTTGGTTTAGTGCAGTCTATAGACGTTAAACTCTACTTTCCTGCAATTTCCACCATAGACGTAATGTATTAGAATTCTCTTGATTGTCCCTGTACACGAACCATTTGCTTGATCTTAACGAAAAGCTTACTGTAGCATCCCTATGTGATACACATTTAGAATACCAAGTTTGAACTTGTTGCCATAATTTGTTTTTGAGATATGCTGATAACAGACAGACACACACACAGACACACAGACACACACAGAGACACACACACACAGACACACATACAGACACACACACAGACACACACACAGACATACACACAGACCATTTGCTAAAAACATGATTTTCGTATTCAGGGGACCTCAAAACGCGTAAATATAACAAAATCTCGCGTTCGAAAATTTGACCCAAAAACAATACTTTCTCTACCTTATGGGTAAGAGAAAGTAAAAATAAAAAAAATAAAAACTAATTCTGTCATTAAAACTTTGAAAAATTCTTAGACGTTTGAAGATTAAAGATTTTAGAGAAAATATTTTATTTTAAGCAACTGAATAATAAATTTTCACGAGATATTTAAATAAATATTTTATCCCTTACACGTTTAATTTTCGCAAATTTATATCAACTACGATCCATTGCATATAAATTAAAGTAAATGAACGAACAAATAAGTAACAGAAGATTTCTTTTAAAAGTTATATTAATTTGGTATGAAAACACCTGTATTTTTAATAAACTTCTTTTCTAATGCTTCTGCATCTTTTTTTTTCTCTCTCTCTTTCTTTTATTTTTCCAAAAATATTACTCAAAACATTTCTATTTTCTCTTTTTTACTTTTTTCTATTTTATTCGAAACATTCTTCATAAAAAGTATTTCTTGCAAATGAATTTGACCTATTTCGTGTTTAAATATATTTTTGCTTTCTTTTGCCCCAGTATATGGTAGAGTAAGAAAGTATTGTTTTTTGGGTTAAACTTTCGAAATTGAGTTTTTGTTATTTTCACACGTTTTGAGGTTCCCATGAATTCAATTATCCTATTTTTAGCTGGTCTGTTATCAGAATATCTTCAGAAAAGTATCATCATGCCCAAACTCGGTATTCAAAATCTGTAACATATAATAATGTTTCGTAAAAATTTTCGTTGAGATCAAGCAAACGGTTCGTGTACAAGACCATCCAAGAAAATTCAAATATATTACGTGTATGAGCGAAATTTCTTGAAAATACAATATAACATCTATAGGGTGCCCTAAACAAGATGAGTAGTGTAAAAAGGGTGGTTCTGCGCCACGGTGGAGGGACGGAGGGACGCGCGGAGCCACGGAGCCACTCCGCGCCTCCACAGCTCCCCACACTCCTCCGTTCCACCACCGTGTCGCAGAAGACACACCTTTTTGCACTACTTAGCCATCATCTTAGACGAGGGTTGTTGCCAACGGAAGAATAGAAACTTTGTGTTACCACCGGAAGACTAGAAACTTTGGGTATCGGGAATTATTGTCTTGGACGAGAAGTTTGGTGATGCCATCTATCGGGGAGAAGGGGAATTTCGAGGAGTTAGATTTATTTTCATAGATTTCGGGACTTGGTATTTTTTTCACAATTTTGGGGACTTGGCGTTTTTTGCGATGGACAGCGAAGTTCATTGACTGAAACAAAAGTAGATGAGTACTATATAATTAAAAACATTTAATGAATGGTACAGACTTTAATATTTAGGTGTTGCCACCGGAAAAATAGAAACTTTTGGAGAGTTGTCATTTGAGGATTATAAATTGATTACATAATTAAATAGAAATTATCCTATGTATTTCATGGAATTTTACAAAGTGAAACAAAGGTTGATGAGTACTATATAATTAAAAACAGGGTATAGACTTTAAAATTTACGTGTTGCCATTGGAAGAGTATAAATAATTTCCGGTGGGACTTAACATATTTGACTGAATGAAACAATGAATGACTGAAGTTAATTAACATCAGTAACAATTTATGAGTATTTTAGACACTTAGCATTTTTAGAGATTAAAAATATATTCAGTTAAGATAATAAATAAGGAATTTAAATAGGAGTTCATACTTTTAGTGATATCATTGTAAATTTATATTAGGAAATTTTTACAGAATTAAATAGAAATTTTCGTATTTTGTGGATTAACACATAGATTTAAAAGCAAAACAAATAATTAATAATTTAACATTCATTAAAAATTCTAACTTTATTTTACACTAAATAAGTTTCACTTTTTAAATTTATTTAGTCTATCTTAGAAATAATATTATTACATTCGTTAAAAATTGAACACACATTCACTTTAAAAAATTACTATCATATAAATGAAACTAAATATAATAAAAATTATGTAAATTAAACTTTATATTCTCACTAAATAAGTTTAACATTTCTTTAAACTTCATCTTACATTCGTTAAAAATTTAACAGAAGTTTATAATCAGTAATAAATTTTATATAGAGTTATGTTATATAAACTAAATATAATAAAAATTATATAAAACACATACTGTTATTTAAGCTCTATCTTAGAAATAATATTATTACATTCGTTAAAAATTGAACACGCATGCACTTTAAAAAATTACTATCATATAAATGAAACTAAATATAATAAAAATTATGTAAATTAAACATTATATTCTCACTAAAATAGTTTATCATTTCTTTAAACTTCATCTTACATTCGTTAAAAATGTAACAGAAGTTTTTAATCAGTTAATAAATTTTATATACAGTTATGTTATATAAACTAAATATAATAAAAATTATATAAAACACATACTGTTATTTAAGCTCTAACTTAGAAATACTATTATTACATTCTTTAAAAATTGAACACACGTACACTTTAAAAAATTACTAACATATAAATGAAACTAAATATAATAAAAATTATATAAAACACATACTGTTATTTATGCTGTAACTAAACAAATACCATAAACAAAAATTTCAAAACCAGTAAATGCTGTTATATACATTATAAATTAAACGAAATATAATAAAATTATATAAATTAAACTTTATATTCTCACTAAATAAGTTTAACATTTATTTAAACTCTATCTTACAATCGTTAAAAATTTAGCAGAAGTTTTGAATCAGTTAATAAATTTTATATACAGTAAAGTTATATAAAAATTATACAAATTAAACTTTATATTCTCACTAAATAAGTTTCACATTTATTTAAACTCTAACTTACATTCGTTAAAAATATAACCCATATGTAATATTAATTAAAAATAAATTCTTACTTCATCAATGCATACTAAATTTTATAAGCTTTTACTATTAGATAAATTTAACAGAAGTTTTAAATCAGTTAATAAATTTTATATAAATTAAACTAAATATAATAAAATTAAACTTTGTATTCTCACTAAATAAGTTTAACATTTATTCGAGTTTAACACAGTAATATAATTCATACTGTCTGGCTTGTATTGAATGAAACAGGTAAATACTTATAGATTTTAAATAATATGAAAAAATTAAGTTGATTATAAAATTATTTTAAAGTTTTATAATTACATGAAAAACAAACAAATTATTTTTTATATAAAAAAAAATTGATATGAACTATAATAATAAAAATGATTAGTTATATTTAAAAACTATCAGTTACTAAAAGTTATTTTGTATAAAACATTTCTATTTAAAATTTAGAAATAAATTGCATAAAAATTCAATGAATCATTTTAAATGAAAATAAACAGTTTCCTTAAAAACAGATAATACGGAATATTCCATGAGTCATAGTTATCCCCTGCAACGGAAAACCCATACACTTGATGAAACATGTGTAATATACGCTGAGGAATCGTGCCTAATAGTAATCAACACTATCTCATATAAAGATTAAGTTAAAATACAGTGAATAATTAGGAAAATGCAATAATTTTTTCACAAAGCATATCATACAACGAGTTTTAAACGACTATTTTTATATACAGTAAAGTTATAAATTTAAAAAAAAATTACAATTATATAATAATATTAATTTAAAAAAAATTACTATTATATAATAATATTAATTAAAAAATGCATACAAAGATATTCAGTAAAATTATAAATTTAAAAAATTACTATTATATAATAATATTAATTAAAAAAATGCATACAAAGATATACAGTAAAGTTATAAATTAATAAAAAAAATATGACTATCATATAATAATATTAATTAAAATCAACAATTAAATTTTATATACATTATAATTAACTAAACTTTATGCTGTTACTATTAAATTTATCCTAACACGAAAATTTTAAAACTTTACATAAATTTTATAAGCAAAATGTTATAAGTACATGAGTATGTTATTTAATTTAAACATTATATTGATACTACCCAAATATTATTTAACATTTATTCGAGTTTAACGCAGTAATATAATTTATACTATCTTAGTTGATTTAAATAAGAAGTTTTATATATATATTGCAAAATTTAGTTTTACTCAGATAATTTCTGAACATACACAAGTTAAATGAAAACATTTGTAGGTTTTATTTAAGCAATAAATATTCGTTTGTGAAAGTAGTTTTATATGTTATGCAAAATTTAGTTTTCATTAAACCAAAAAGTTTATAGTGAAACAATAAGAAAAGTTTATAGTGTAACAATAAAAAAAAAAAAAATAAATAAATAAAAAACGTTTGCATTGTAACAATAAAAAATTCTTTATAAAAAATTCTTTATATTCCAATGAAAAAATATTTTTTAAATTGATTTATCTCTCTTCAATGAAACAATAAAAATTTTCTTATATAATGTTTGTAAAGTTTTAATAAAAGTTATGTTTTAATAAAATTTTTATGACATAAACAAATAATTTTATTAGAGCATAGATTAGAGATATATATTAAGTTAAATAAATTATCAAATAGTAATAATAAATTATGAAACTTATTTAAAAATTACTGAAGAAATTACCCTCTAGCGAAATGCAACCTTCAGTCTTGTACACAAATGCGAGAAACTGTTTTATCGCTAGACGATGACTCATACAGATAAGAATGTTGAATCATACCTATCTTAGTAGAAGACTTTTGGTGTTTGAGATCATTTATTTAATATCAGTTGTAAACTACATTTAAATAATGGAATAAGAGTTGAACTTTACAATTAAAATATTGAACTGTGGTTTCAAAATTATGCTAAGAAAATAATGTGTTTAAAACAGGATTATTTTACGATAGGTCGCGCTTTTTATATTTAATAAACAAAGTTTTAATAAAATGTAACTGTAATTTTTAATGAAAGGTTTTAAAATCACTTAATAGGATAAAATTAAAAACAGAAATCTTATTGTTTTAGTAATTATTTTCTCTAGTTATAAAACTAAGTAATAAACTATCTATAAATAATCAGATAGCAAGAGAGATTTTTGTATAATAACTATGTATTATTTTAATATATGCTTTACATCGCAAGGTAAAATTTTCAACTTATTTATACGGATTGAATTATAAGTAATAAAAATTACTCATTTGCATAACCGCTAAATTTTATAAGTTCGATATATGATTTTAAAATAAAATACTAAACAATAATCCTTGTGAGAGAATTTGGGTAACACTTTCACAAAAAGAAATTATCCTTTACAATAAGATTTGCTCAGAATGTCTAAGTGAAAATAACTTATCGTGAGGTCAGTGAGTCATGCAGTTGTATTAAAATTCATTGTTTTTAGCTAATGAGACAATTGTTTTTACTAGCACATAAATGTAAATTTTTATATTATTTCTGTATATATAACATTTTAAATAATTCATTAAGTGTTAAACTTTGCATTTCATCGATTAAATAAATAAAGGTTTACTAAAATATAAGTGTAATTTTTTTAATGAAAGGTTTTGAAATCACTTTAACTTTATAAGAAAAAAGTAAAAAGAGGTTTTAAAATCACTTAATAGGATAAAATTAGAAATTAAAAATCTTATTGTTTTTAGCAATTATTTTATCTAGTTATAAACTAAGTAATATTTTTTTAACTATTTATAAATGATCGGATAGTAAGAGATTTTTATATAATAACTATATATTATTTTAACATACGCCTTATAGTTAAGTCAGTTTTAGAGAAAACCAAGAAAAAATCCCATCGGGTAGGTTGATGAGTTGGAATATTCTATTATACTTAAAGAATCCAGGTACGGAAAAACCGAAATACAATACGCGGAAAAACAGGTAGGATTTTCGGCTAAAACCCCTAAGTAGTGGACGGTAAACATAACACACGGTAAAACAACCTACTCACACGACAGCCAAACTAAGAATGGAGGGAAACGTTGAGTTGTAACACCTTATCTACTAGAGATAAGGGCGAATTCTGGGAAAAGCTGAGTCACCCCTCGTTCGTTCATGTACAACATCTTACGAGAAAGTTCGTGAAGGATGACTCATCGGTGACGAGTTTGAATAATTTGCATAACCGCTAAATTGTATAAGTGAGAATCTTTTAATGTGAGTATTATAGTAATGATAAATTTATTTCATAATCGATAACTCATTTATACATAATCAGAATCACACCTTATATAAAACAATACTATATTTAAAAGTTTTACTCTACAATAAACATTCACATATGGATATTCATAAGGCTTAAGACCGATTAATAAAACAAGGGTCCTATAAGCGAAATGCATGAGAGTCTTTCTAAGGAATCCTAATCTGTATTTAAGCGAGTTTTAGAATAAACCAAGAAAAATACCCATTCGATTTAGTCGATGAGTTGGATTCAAACCCAAAACTTTCCCGCTTTAATCATAGAATCGTTCACTAATCACAAGGTTAATGCGTCATGCAGTTGTATTGAAACTTATTGATTACAAGTATAAATTTATACCATTAAATATTTAACTGTTGGTTCTATAAGTGGATTGCTCTGTGTGCGAGTTTTCCTAACTTATAGTTAAGCGAGTTTTAGTGAAAACCAAGAAAAACTACAAACGGGTAGATTGTTAAGCTGAATTCGAATCTAGCATTAAACATAGAATCGTTTCATCTTCTAAAATCCTTGTAACAACATGTTTATGAACTTTATAAGAAAATGCTTAATAGGGTTTGCATGCGTTAGCTACATTAAACACTTAATTTTTTAACATAAGTTTAGTGGATGAGTGTCAGGTAATTCATTTAAAACAAAAATATAATAAGGGTCGATTGAAACAAAGGGTTTGTAGGTTATAATTATTAGATAAAACGTTATGTGTTTCGAAAACCCTTCATCAAGATTGGAACAACCATTTCGAATGATACTCTCCCTTCATCAGATAGACTTAAACTTTTATTTTCTCAGAATGAAACAAAACGATAGATGATTTACTCTTATTGAAACCCCTACTTAGAAATAATTCTACTTTCATTAAAAATGCAAGTCGCATATACACTTTGAAACAATCAATAAATTTTATATTATGACTATGCATTAAATACGTTTCCCATTTAACATTCAAGATTAATTTATTTTTACATTAATTAAAAATTGAACACGGATTAATTTTTAAAATGACTATTTTTTAAAAAGTTTTAAAACAGCTAATAAATTTTATAAGCTTTTACAATTAAATAAATTTAGCATATTATGAAAGTTTTACATCACTCGATAAAATTTTATATAGGCAATAAAAGTTATACACATTATAAATATAAACTCATAAAATAAATTTCACACTTAACATTTAAACTCTAGCCAAACAATCTTAAAGTAATTTTTTATCCCTTTATACATAATCATACACCTTTTGTTTCTATTGTAAAGTGAAGTATGACTCATGCTTTAATTAAAGTTTCGAATCAAAGTTATAAGAAAGTAAAGTTTAGGATACACCTATATATTATAGGTAAATTAATACAGTATAAATATTCATGTTTTTCAATTAAGTAAAAAAGGTATATAATTAATTTTACAGAGTACTTAAAAAATAATGTATAATTAAGTTTAAGAATTTTTTTTTCCTTCTATAGTATGTATATATAAATTTTTAGTTAGAAAGTTTTTATTAAAATACAATAACCAAAGTTTTGTACGATATTAACTTACAATGCACCTAAAACTTTAAATATATAGAAACAATTGTACAGTTGGTTTTGTCTGAAGCATATATAAATAATAAAATCTTATTGAATTTTGTTTTAAAACACCGTAAAGATTTTAGACACACATATTTTTATATTGTTTAAATAAAATTTTTTAAATGAAACAATATTAATGTCATAAAATAATACACTCAGCATGAATCACCGAGTGTGCTATTACATAAAATTATTCCGCATACATGTAATAACAGGTCTAACTTAACTATATACTGAATTGCCATTATTTCAGAAAAAGTTGGGACTTACCTTAAAACACGTCCTACTCCCTTGGCAGACTTGGAGGAAATGAATGATACGAGACATTCTTATCTAGCGAAATCCTAGTCACGTGATCATGACGTCATCCTCTCATCAGTGACGTCATCGATTGCTTATCAGCTAGCACAACGCGCGGAAATGTCCTTCAGTACGCAGTGAAAAATATTCAAAATCCACGGGACATTACACGAAACGATTCCATTGTCTTACACGGTAAATTGAAATATAACACGCGGAAAAAAGATCGACATATACCGGCGAAACTATACATGCTGCCCGATGAAAATAAGCCGCACAGCTAAGGAGATGCTACCAGGATGAGAGTCAAAATCCAACTGAATTCAAACAATATGACAAGATCTATAAATCTCCCGTGTTGATTGGACGGTTTTGAAGAATGGGTTTTCCCCCACACTTAAACAGAATGAGGAGACATAGGTTTTCCCTCACCTACCGCGAAGATAACTCTTAATTAAGTTTCTTAATTGAAATTATGCAAATTTTCTGCATGTCCTTCAAATATCTCTTAATTACGTTTTCTAATTAAAATTATGTAAATTTTATGTAAATCTTTCATGTTTGTCATATGCTCTCCTAGTTAAAGATTTAATAAACCTAACTTTTATACAACATAAATAAATTTAATAAGCATAATCTATTTGATGACTAATCAAACGATGACTCATCCACGGTAAGTTATTTTCACTTAGACATTCTGAGAAAATCTTATTGTAAAGGATAATTTCTTTCTGTGAAAGTGTCACCCAAATTCTCTCACAAGGATTATTGTTTAGTATTTTATTTTTAAATCATATATCCAACTTATAAAATTTAGCGGTTATGCAAATGAGTAATTTTATTACCACAGTTCAATATTTTAATTGTAAAGTTCAACTCTTATTCCATTATTTAAATGTAGTTTACAACTGATATTAAATAAATGATCTCAAACACCAAAAGTCTTCTGCTAAGATAGGTATGATTCAACATTCTTATCTGTATGAGTCATCGTCTAGCGATAAAACAGTTTCTCGCATTTGTGTACAAGACTGAAGGTTGCATTTCGCTAGAGGGTAATTTCTTCAGTAATTTTTAAGTAAGTTTCATAATTTATTATTACTATTTGATAATTTATTTAACTTAATATGTATCTCTACTCTATACTCTAATAAAATTATTTGTTTATATCATAAAAATTTTATTAAAACATAACTTTTATTAAAACTTTACAAACATTATATAAGAAAATTTTTATTGTTTCATTGAAGAGAGATAAATCAATTTAAAAAATATTTTTTTATTGGTGTTAACTTATAAAGAATTTTTTATTGTTACACTGCAAACGTTTTTTTTTTTTTTTTTTTTTTTTTTTTTTTTTTTTTTTTAATTGTTACACTATAAACTTTTCATATTGTTTCACTATGAACTTTTTTGTTTAATTAAAACTAAATTTTGATTAACATATAAAACTACTTTCACAAACGAATATTTATTGCTTAAAAAAAAACCTACAAATGTTTTCATTTAACTTGTGTATGTTCAGAAATTATCTGAGTAAAACTAAATTTTGCAATATATATATATAAAACTTCTTATTTAAATCATTTAAGATAGTATAAATTATATTACTGCGTTAAACTCGAATAAATGTTAAATAATATTTGGGTGGTATCAATATAATGTTTAAATTAAATAACATACTCATGTACTTATAACTTTTTGCTTATAAAATTTATGTAAAGTTTTAAAATTTTCGTGTTAGGATAAATTTAATAGTAACAGCATAAAGTTTAGTTAATTATAATGTATATAAAATTTAATTGTTGATTTTAAACATTGTATGAATTTTTTTAATTAATATTATTATATGATAGTTTTTTTTTTTTTTTTTTTTTTAAATTTATAACTTTACTGTATATCTTTGTATGCATTTTTTAAATTAATATTATTATATGATAGTCATTTTTTAAATTTATAACTTTACTGAATATCTTTGTATGCATTTTTTTAATTAATATTATTATATAATAGTAGTTATTTTTAAATTAATATTATTATATAATAGTAATTTTTTTAAATTTATAACTTTACTGTATATAAATATAGTCGTTTAAAACTCGTTGTATGATATGCTTTGTGAAAAAATTATTGCATTTTCCTAATTATTCACTGTATTTTAACTTAATCTTTATATGAGATAGTGTTGATTACTATTAGGCACGATTCCTCAGCGTATATTACACATGTTTCATCAAGTGTATGGGTTTTCCGTTGCAGGTGATAACTATGACTCATGGAATATTCCGTATTATCTGTTTTTAAGGAAACTGTTTATTTTCATTTAAAATGATGCATTGAATTTTTATGCAATTTATTTCAAAATTTTAAATAGAAATGTTTTATACAAAATAACTTTTAGTAACTGATAGTTTTTAAATATAACTAATCCTTTTTATTATTATAGTTCATATCAATTTTTTTTTATATAAAAAAAATTTGTTTGTTTTTTATGTAATTATAAAACTTTAAAATAATTTTATAATCAACTTAATTTTTTATATTATTTAAAATCTATAAGTATTTACCTGTTTCATTCAATACAAGCAAGACAGTATGAATTATATTACTGTGTTAAACTCGAATAAATGTTAAACTTATTTAGTGAGAATACAAAGTTTAATTTTATTATATTTAGTTTAATTTATATAAAATTTATTAACTGATTTAAAACTTCTGTTAAATTTATCTAATAGTAAAAGCTTATAAAATTTAGTATGCATTGATGAAGCAAGAATTTATTTTTAATTAATATTACATATGGGTTATATTTTTAACGAATGTAAGTTAGAGTTTAAATAAATATTAATCTTATTTAGTGAGAATATAAAGTTTAATTTGTATAATTTTTATATAACTTTACTGTATATAAAATTTATTAACTGATTTAAAACTTCTGCTAAATTTTTAACGATTGTAAGATAATGTTTAAATGTTAAACATATTTAGTGAGAATATAAAGTTTAATTTATATAATTTTATTATATTTAGTTTAATTTATAATGTATATAACAGCATTTACTGGTTTTGAAACTTTTGTTTATCGTATTTGTTTAGTTACAGCATAAATAACAGTATGTGTTTTATATAATTTTTTTTATATTTAGTTTCATTTATATGTTAGTAATTTTTTAAAGTGTATGTGTGTTCAATTTTTAAAGAATGTAATAATAGTATTTCTAAGTTAGAGCTTAAATAACAGTATGTGTTTTATATAATTTTTATTATATTTAGTTTATATAACATAACTGTATATAAAATTTATTAACTGATTAAAAACTTCTGTTAAATTTTTAACGAATGTAAGATGAAGTTTAAAGAAATGTTAAACTTATTTAGTGAGAATATAAAGTTTAATTTACAAAATTTTTATTATATTTAGTTTCATTTATGATAGTATTTTTTTAAAGTGCATGTGTGTTCAATTTTTAACGAATGTAATAATATTTTTTCTAAGATAGAGCTTAAATAACAGTATGTGTTTTATATAATTTTTATTATATTTAGTTTATATAACATAACTGTATATAAAATTTATTAACTGATTAAAAACTTCTGTTACATTTTTAACGAATGTAAGATGAAGTTTAAAGAAATGATAAAAAATTTTTTAGTGAGAATACAAAGTTTAATTTACATAATTTTTATTATATTTAGTTTCATTTATATGATAGTAATTTTTTAAAGTGAATGTGTGTTCAATTTTTAACGAATGTAATAATATTATTTCTAAGATAGTCTAAATAAATTTAAAAAGTGAAACTTATTTAGTGTTAAATTAAAGTTAGAATTTTTAATGAATGTTAAATTATTTATTATTTGTTTTGCTTTTAAATCTATGTGTTAATCCACAAAATACGAAAATTTCTATTTAATTCTGTAAAAATTTCCTAATATAAATTTACAATGACATCACTAAAAGTATGAACTCCTTTTTAAATTCCTTATTTATTATCTTAACGCAATATATTTTTAATCTCTAAAAATGCTAAGTTTCTAAAATACTCATAAATTGTTACTGATGTTAATTAACTTCAGTCATTCATTGTTTCATTCAGTCAAAAATGTTAAGTCCCACCGGAAATTATTTATACTCTTCCAATGGCAACACCTAAATTTTAAAGTCTATACCCTGTTTTTAATTATATAGTACTCATCAACCTTTGTTTCATTTTGTAAAATTCCATAAAATACATAGGAAAATTTCTATTTAATTATATAATCAATTTATAATCCTCAAATGACAACTCTCCAAAATTTTCTATTTTCCGATGGCAACACCTAAATATTAAAGTCTATACCATTCATTAAATGTTTTTAATTATATAGTACTCATCTACCTTTGTTTCATGTCCATCGCAAAAAATGCCAAGTCCCCAAAATTGTGAAAAAAATACCAAGTCCCGAAATCTATGAAAATAAATCTAACTCCTGGAAATTCCCCTTCTCCCCGATAGATGGCATCACCAAACTTCTCGTCCAAGATAATAATTTCCGATACCCAAAGTTTTTAGTCTTCCGGTGGTAACACAAAGTTTCTATTCTTCCGTTGGCAACAACCCTCGTCCAAGATGATGGCTAAGTAGTGCAAAAAGGTGTGTGTTCTGCGACACGGTGGTGGGACGGAGGAGTGTGGGGAGCTGTGGAGGCGCGGAGTGGCTCCGTGGCTCCGCGCGTCCCTCCGTCCCTCCACCGTGGCGCAGAACCACCCTTTTTACACTACTAAGATGATTTTTTTTTTAAATGCAAAATGCATGTTTTGCATAGATTGTGCTTTGAAAATCACTCATCATTCGTTTACAGGCATGCCCAAAGTATTTGGATATATTGAAGCTATATTTGGGAATTGCTGTAAATGTATTTCAAGTTGTGTTGTGCTTTTCACATAGGACTAAATTTAAGTACACAATGTGATGTGTATACATAACATGTGTAAAAATTTTAAGGTCAGTTAGAAATTTCCGCAGTTTTCTTAAATAAGAAAACAAATTGCTTCAATCTAGCCCTGTAATGTTTATTTGTAACTCTAGGAAACTAATTAAACAGACAAAATTTTTAATTGATGAGCACGATAGTCAAAATTAAATAGAAATTGAAAAACTGCCTAATTTGACAACTTAAAAACTTTAAGGCTGCCAGTAAAAATTTAATAATATTTTTTCCTAGATTAATTTTCTGCTCTAAAATAAGCTTTATGCTTTTGAATATAGATGATAGAATGTGTGTTAATAGTAAATATGTTCCAAAATTGTTTATTTATTGATTTATTTTTGTGTTTGTAATAATTGCAAGAGCAAAAAAACTAACAGAATTTTAAAGAGGGGAAATTGTCGCTTTTTCGTCATCAAGGTCGAATAACTAGACTGTGAATAAAAAGATTCAAAGGTTTAAAAATATTGCAAACATATATATATTTGTTTTAATTTGAATGATAATTATGATAAAAGAAATACCAAAGATAGGCTAAAATCTTTATCTTTCAGATATGAAAGAAAAGTTTGCAGACTTGCTTTTCAAAAAAAAAAAAAAAATTCAGTATGGTTATTATTAACACAACAGGATTAAATACTTGTAGAAGAACTATTTTCAATTTTATTAAACGAGCTGGAAATTTGCAGTATGCATCGAAACTTGTTAAACCTCTATTATTACCGGTGCGTAAAATGTAATGTTTGTCAATGGTTCTCAAAACCAGAACGATGTAGTAAATAAAGTATTTTTAAAAGTAAATATTTATCGTTTTTTTTTTTTTTTTTTTTTTTTTTTATATCGACACGTTTTGATGTTTCCTAAATATTGAAGTCATGTTTTAACGTTCAATCTTTGTTTATGGTTTTTATCAGAATAACTTAAAGAACAAATAATTTCACGCTATTCAAATGTTGTATTTTGAAGTTAATATAAGGTTGTTACTTGAAAATTTTTATCAAATGAATGGTGGGGGTGAAATTGCCTAAATAATTCGAAATGAACATTTAAATTTAGTAACAGCTTTTGAATTCTCTTTAAATGTAAGTACAATATTAAAACGGGGGGGGGGGGGTTGAGGGTGATAGTAGCGTCCCTCATATAGAATTATTTGTTAAATGAAGCTTTTCCGAAGCCTATTTTAAATTGTTTTTTACGAAGGTATATATAACAATATTCGTTATCTTATCCCTTAATGTCCAATCTGCCTTTATGGTATTGAATTTCAGGGTAAGGAAAAGTTGCGTGAGTGACACGCCAGATTCTTTTTTATTATTATTATGAGTGCGGATATTATATATAAACGGGGGGGGGTGTTGTTGAGGGGAAAAGCAGACCCCTCGTATAGAAATATATGTCAATTAAATCCGTTTCTAAAATATTTTGAACTGCTTTCAAGTATATCATGCACACTACTTCTTATCGTATCCCTTAATCTGTCTTTACAATATTCAAATCCAGAGTAAGAGAAAAATGTGTGAATACCATAGTAAATTTTTTTAAGCATTTTTAAAACAAAATAAATTTGAGAGTTATTGAAAAAAAAAACTATATACCTTGAATTTTACAAGAATAACTTTGTTCTACATTTAAGTTCTGTTATTCGGTTTGATTTGAAAGTGCGATTTCAGTTCTGTTATTCGGTTTGATTTGAAAGTGCGATTTCAAGTTTATCAATGCCGCTAGCCTTTTATTATGCATTTGGCGAGTGTATATCATGTAAAGTAATCTTTAATCATATCATGTGAATCTAGCCTTAATCACTAAGTAATCTACAAATAATCTAGAAAAAAGAGAGAGACAAAAAACATTAACTCAAGGATAAATTGACTAAGTGAAATTAAATTCATTGTTTCATACAGGGCACAAAGAAATTAATACTACTATGTGACCTGAAGCTCATAATTACGCCAATGACTTTTAAAAATGGCAAAAACGAATGTGTACTCCTACAAACAATGTTTTTACTAAATAAATAAGAGAAACAGGTATTCAATTTAGAATATTGTGAAAATGAAATCACCTAAAATGTGTCTTTCTAAAGCGATTGTAGTAATTATAATTGAAAGTCCATTTGTTTTTTGAATATTTAACAATATCCTCTGTCGCTTATGAAGTCTTCATATTAGTTAATTTAACATAAAATGGCGATCGTAATTTTATAAAGTATTCTCAATAAATAATTTAAATACATATAATAAAAATACACTCCACTCATTGCGCATGATTTCATACATCAAAGAGGAAACGTTTTATATACTTTCAGTTAGGAATCCTTTTTTATTTCCGTTAGCGACAACGCGTAAAAGTGTATTGAGCTGTTATTTAACCCTACAAGGCTCAATTTTTTTTTAGTGCGCGACAAAAATATATAGGTTGTAGTTAGTGATCAGAAGATAGGGAAAACTTATAAAAATAAAAATAAAACCATATTTTACGGAAAAATCAACTTTTTATTTCAGTTCCACATACGGTACACTGAACATTAACTATACTTTTTGGTATTAAACTAGTACAATTGGACTGTTTTGAAATAGTTTCCTATTTGAATAACACACAGTATTTTTTTGGAGTCAAAACTGTTCAATAACTATTCTTTTTTTTATTTTTGAATCCAGACAAACGACTAACGCATCACTTTCATTCAAATTTCACACTAAGTGCACTATAACAAAAACACGAACGACATCTTTAGGTAAAGATTCATATTACTACATTGCTAAATGTCAATAGCTTCTATCAAGATGTCAAGAGATGTCGTTACTAATAGTTTTATTGCTATAGGAACGATTAAAGTCGGTGTTCCACATATGAAACTGGGTGCCTTGTTGGGTTAAATACATTTTTACAATACATAGATACCTACACATCGAAATTTTTGCTTTCGTTAACCTATATTTTCAGTTATGCCTGTTATTATAGAGATCAATAGTCTCTGCAACGATAACATGCAAAATCAAACATCAATTGATAAATACACAAAAACAAGCGATATGACATATTTTTAGATACAAAAAAATATATTGCAATTTAAAAAATGTTCAAAATATAAGAATGTAGTGATCCAAATCTGCCGAAAGTAATGTACAGCTAAAATCAAAACTTTTTACTATTTTCTAGTGTGTTTTTTACACTTATCAGACGTATAATTATCATATTGTTTATCATATGTATAATCTTATACTTACAGTGCAAGGACGGTAAAATATGGAAAGTGTTGCACTTAATCGACATTAAAAGATTATACTAATTTGTCAAAGCAATGCTTATGTAAAATACAAAGATGTCAAAATAAAGAAAATGCTGCATTTAATCAATATTAAAAGATTATACATATTTGTCAAAGTAATGGTAATATAGAATACAAGGTGCCAAGATATGGAAAATGTTGCATTTTAATCAATATTAAAGGATTATACTTATTTGTCAAAGTAATGATAATATAGAATACAAGGATGCCAAGATATAGAAAATGTTGCATTTAATCAATATTAAAAGATTATACTAATTTCTCAGAGCAATTGTAATGCAGAATACAAGGATGTCAAAAAAATGGAAATTCTTGCATGTAAGCAATATTAAGAGATGATAATTTTTCAAAGCAACAGTAACGAAACCCATGCAGATCAAATTTTATCATATATATTTTTTTTTTAATTTAAATGTGAATAAATTGCATTTTGAAATAAAGTTTAAATACTCTTCTAATGGATTAGAAAAATCCGTCATTGATTAACTATAGGTAATTTTAGGAAGCTTTATTTTAAACTCTTTCCAACAAAGTTTAAAAGTGTTTACGTCTTCTGTACATCTGTTTGTCTGTTCGCATTTTAATTTTTGTAAATAAGTTTTGAATTCTTTGAAACAAATTTATATAATATAGCTTCATTATGTCGTTTCCATTTAAAAACATAAAGATATGCTTTATATGTTTATGATCAAAACATAATGACTTGGGAAGATCAGGAGCTGTAAGTAGTATATTCTGACGGGGGAAAAAAGTACTTAGATGGTCCGGATAGTTCAAAGAATACTGCCTTCCATGTTGATATACGTATCAAGCAAGACCACCTCAGTGATTCTCAAAAAGAATGAAATTAGTACCTCTAGATAACCAATCTAAAACTTGAATATTTTTGCACTGAAATCAAGATTCACTATTCGACTTTTATGATTTTGGGCAATGGTGAAAAGTCCATTTTCTTCAGCCAAATCAGATTCTTTTGGCAATAATTGATGTTCAGAAAAATTGTATGTGTTTTTAGAGTTCATTTTTGTTAAAACGAAAGCCAACTCCGTTAAAAGAAAAGTTCTCCATGTCATAACAGATTCAACAACGAACTTACCTCTGAAAAAAACATTCTTTTTCTCTTCTCAAATCCTGCAAATAATATCAGGACCATCTAGATACCTTATTTTTTACGTCAGAAAAAACTACCTAGAGTCATTGATCTTCCCAAATCATTACGTTTTAAATGAATGACAAGCATTGCATTTTATGTACCAGTAATAATGGGGGGGGGGGGGGTCAACAAATTTCGCTGCGTACTGCCAATTGCCAGCTCTTCTAATAATGTTCCAAATAGTTTTTTTTTTTTTTTTTTTTTTTTTTTTAAGTATTTAATCCGGTTTTCTTAATAATATATCCATACCTGGACATTTTCCTGTTAGAAGCAAATTCTGGATGATAAAGTTTTTAGTTTATTTCCGATATTTCTTTTGCCGTAATTATCATTCATATTTAATAAATTATTTACAGCATACATTTAACTTTCCAATCTTTTATCGGCAGTCTGGCTACTCAATACTAATGACGAAAGGGCAACGAATTCTCCTCTTTTACATTCTGTTAGTTATTTTGCTCTTAGTATTACTACAAATACAAACATAAATAAATAAAATAATTTTTGAACATATTTATATATTCTACAAACCTTCTGACATTTATATTTTAAACAATAAAGGTGATTTTAAGAGCACAAAACTAATCTATTAAAAAAATATTATTAAATTTTTATTGGTGGCCTTAAAATTTTTACACAGTCAAACTAGGTCGGGTTGGGGACAAAATCTCGCGGGACAAAATCTCGTGTGGACAAAATATCGCCTACATAAATGAATAGAAAGCAAAAAGGAGTTGTTAATTATCAATAATATTGTATAAAATTTCATGACAACACATGCCTTAGTTAGAGCACTGGTATACACACAAACCCACCACAAAAATTGTTATAAATTTTGCTTAAAAGAGCTTAAAGACTATGTTTATTAACTTTTTTTTTTTTTTTTTTTTAAGATTAATCATAAAGAATTCAATCGTGCTTATCTATTTTAAAATTTTTAATTAAGGTTTGTGAACAATGTTCAGCTTTGATGTCAGCAGTGATGTACAATATCTTTAAAATGTATTTGAATGGTGAAAAACAAATGATAAAATAACGTAAAATTAAATATAGATAAAATAATAAAATTCCATTATATAATGGATTTATTTATTTTATTTATTTTATATTAATTTATAAGGCCCTGTAGCCTTCACCAGAGATCACACGTGACAGAAGTACAAATTTTCAAATAGATCATATTATTTTTTGACGCGATATTTTGTCCCGCGATATTATGTCCGGATCCCAATTGAAGAATGTGCTTTGCTAAGGTGTACTATGTCGACGCACACTGCTCATGAAGGAAAATCAATTTCTCATACCCATACTGTAAACAAAGCATTTTTTGAAGTTCGATTTTCAGCTCTGTTTCATCAAGATTGGTAAGTTTCAAAACATATTGCTAGTGAAAATTGTCTGAATAATTTAGAATAAACTTTTAAATTTAATAACAGTCTTGGATTTTTTCTCTTTCTTTCTTTCTTTCTTTTTTTTTTTTAATCAAATAGGTATATTATAAAGGAACTCCCTTACACAAAATTATATGTGAAATAAAGCTGTTCCTAAAGCTATTTTAAATTATTTTTTAAGTAGATTGAACAATATTTATCTTACCTTATTAATAATATGCTTTAATCTGCAATATATCTTTATAGTACTGAAATGCAGGGTAAAAAAAAGTCATGTAAATGACACACCAGATTTTTTTTTTTTTTTTTTCAATTAGGATTATACATATATTTGGTTTTAAATTTGCCTTTAAATATTTTAATATTGCCTATAAAATAAACTTCTTTAAATTAAAAGTACATTGTTGTTCATTGTCGATTCGATTAATGGCATTAATTTGCTTGCTGGAAGATTAAAAAAAAAAATAAATAAATGTATCTGATGCTATGTTTAAACTTCAAAGCTATTTGATGTTTTTATGATTTTAGTTAATCATGCAAATATTTTTAATATTTATGTTGATTCCATTACCTTTATGGTTTAAATATAAAAACAGAATTTTCCAAACATTTATTTCATTGAATGAGTTATTGTGAATCATAAGTAGTAAATGTTATGGAATTTTTAGTGAAGGAAATATTAATTTCTGAAAATTCTTTGTTGAAATTACATTAGGAAAGCGAAGGCACGTATGTCATTTTGTACAAATAAATCTATGTATGATAATTATGAAAACTTTTAAATGTGGTTAGGGAAAATATTTAAAATAAAATACCTTCTATCTTATTTACAGACAATTTTTATCATACTGATTGAATCAAAATAAAATAGTTGAACATTTTTAAAACGGAGATTCGATTCGCCAAAAATTATAACTTTCTGATAATGTATTAATCGATGTATTCGAATTTGCTTCCAAAATCTTGGTAATAATAATAATAACAACAACAGTAGAGTAATACTGATGTCAATTTAGTACTGATATGCCTTTGAAAACTAGCTTTTAAGTCAAATAATAGTGAACAAAAAGTTTCAGTTACTTTTATAGGGCAGTGCATAATAACATTGCTTAGAGACTGCGGGAAAACTATAACAATTATTGTTGTTGTTTATCCTTCCACACTACTTACATTATTTAAAGTGTATTCCTTTGTATCGGATATTTTTGTTTGTAAACTATTTGGCAACTGATAATTAGTAGTCTCAGGATATTCAATGAATATTGGCCAAAATCTCGTTTCCAAAACTTAGTGAGACTGTTTAAAACCTGTATGTCTTTTGCTACTGGCCATCCTCTCTATAGCTCTGACTACACAATTTCTAATCAAGAGCAACTGATAGACTCGGGTATATTTTGAGAAAGCAAGGTTTGTGTAATTTTAGCTTTATGAGCAGATTTTGAGTCCTATAAAAAGGTCCATACATTTCCACGGAATATAGGCTTCACATGTTCACCTAAACCATTATTAATGAAGACTTTTACAAATATTTTGACGGCTTTGTCACAAAAAAAATGCAGATCAGTGACATCTTTATAGGAGATACTCTAACTATCAATGAAGAGAGTGGTGCCCAATCTGGGTGCTCACTACATGGCCTCATAGCTTCTTAGTAACTGCAAGCATAAACTTTATTATATTGAGGATTGTAAATTTCCTAAAAAAAAAAAAATCATTTTCATTTGGGATGGATGGATGATTGGGTTTTACGTCGCACTAGTGCTGCGCAGATGGGCAATTGGCGACGGTCTGGGACACACCCCTAGAGGTGGTCCGGAGACATGCCATCTCAATTTTGATCCTCCACGGAAGGGATGACTCTTCCGCTTCGGTCATTTTCATTTGGGAAAGGGATGCTTCTGTGAGCTTAGTTTGCGTACCCCCTCTGGCTTTATTCTCGCTTAATCTTCCTTAGATTTGAAAGTAACATTTGTCCTGTTTGTTGGCGATAGGCGCTTGCCACAAATTAGATTTAATTATCCATAACATTAATTTGCGAGAAATTTTCATTACTCTAGTTGAGAATGAAATTTTCTGTTTTTTAACTGGAAATCAAGTACTGTTTTCCATTTTCTATTCAAATTATCCATACTGGCATCTTACAGATTTAAATTTAAAAGAAATAAAACAATCAGAAAATATTCTATCAATACTGTGATAAATCAAGAAAATTACAAAAAACGTTAAAAGAATATATAATATTTTTTACAAAAAATTCCTTTTTATGAAATACACTCTTATACAATCCGTTGACTTACTTTCTTTATATTATTCTATTTTACACATTTTTAATGTACTTTTATTTACTTTTACCAATTCCGAATCAAAAAACATCTCCTTTCAGGTTTCACTGCTTTTATGGTTCTGTGGCTTCTTATTATTTAAAATTGGAAAATAAAGGTCGAAAATCAAAGTCGTAATGTGTAAATGGCGTTTTCAAGAGTTGAAAGCGCCTTTCCTAAGAAAAACTTGTGTCAGAAAATGGATCCAAAATCGACGATTTTCGAATGAACTTTTCATAAAAATGAGCGAATATAAAAAATAATCTGCACGCACGCACACACACACACACACACACAAAAGGGGGGTAAGGGGGGGGGGGTCAAAACGAGCAAATTTGAAATGAATACTTCCTAAAAATTAAATGGTTTTAAAGTTCCTTAAAAATGTGGATGAATTTTTGACTGAAATACTACTGGTTATTTTAGTAACCCCCCAAAAAAAAAATGCGAATTTTTAGCAGGTGAGTTAAAAAGATCTACCGATCACTGGCGAGTAATTTTAAATTTTAATTTTCACAGGTCTATCTATCAACCTCTTTTATTTGGCCGCTTAAGTGTCTTTTGTTCTGAACATGGCTTATACCAGAAAAAATTAAAATAGTTGTTTCATTTGCATTTTTTGTTATCTATTTGCCCCTTTAGAGAAAAAATACTAAAACAAAAATGAAATTGCACATTTTTTTTTTAATTATTAAACAATTTATTATTTAGACCCGGCCTTTTAATATATGATTTTCAGATATTTTTTCAGCCGAAAAAAAAAAAAAAAAAAAAAACATTGAAAATTCATTGATTTATTCGGACTTTGAAGTCATGGACACTGTTCGAAACTGATTCCAACATCAGCCAATTAACTTCTACTCACAGGATATACATTGCTTGGTGATAATGTGGAACAACTGCATCTGTTAATTTTGTGATTATGTTTAAAAATAATCTAAACAATTTTTTCTGCTGCTTCTGTTACGTTTTGATCCAAATATTATACAATTTTTTTCATTGTAATATTATTCTTATTTAGCTGTGTAAAAGTAATGTTTTTATCCATCTTCTTGAATCCTTTTTTTTTTTTTTTTTTTTTCAATAAACCTCTTACAAATCATTTCTTAAAATTTTTGTATACTACTAATAAGCAACAATTTTTTTCAGTAAACTTTTAAATACAATTATTAATTTTATTTAGATTAAATTATCTGCACTTTAACAGTCACATTTTAAACCATCATTGAAATCCCAGAATTATCTAAAAATAAATAATAGGCGTCCATTTCAAAATAATGAAATTCTATGTTCAGTTTTGAAATCAAATATTTCTCTACATTTAACCTAGATAAAATTTTATTCACTGTTTGTCTGAAATACAAGATTTTTCTATTTGGTTTGCGAATTTGTGATTAGCCTTTGTAATCGATGAACATTTCGTTCAATATTGACTAATCGATTTAGTATCTAGCTTTTCTGCAGTGGAAAGAAATATATAATAATGAAGTTGGACGTATTTGAAAATATAAAAAATATTAAAATTACAGTATATTTCTTTTGAAGTGTACACAATCTGTGAATTATAAAAGGATATATTCTACAGAAGAAGGAGCTATTTAAAACCCTTGTGAAAACATATACGTACATACTATACGTGCATGCATGTGTGTATGTATATGATATGTCAGATAGGTAGATAGATGAATAGGATAGATATATGTATGCATATTTGCATAGCATTTTAACTATTAAAGTGGTATCTTTAACATTTTTAATTCATATTCCAAAGTTTTAAGCAAAAATAGCACAAACATTTGGATTTTAAGATTTTCTTTTAACAAAAACTATTTATGTATTTCCGACTTCCAGTGAAGTTCTTCAAAGAAATAGTTTTTGAAAATGAAGGAAGTAACCAAGCAACTGAAATTTCAGAAAATATCATGTATTTCAGATCGAAAGCATGACCCTTCATCAGACCAAAAAAAAAAAAAAAAAAAAAAAAAAAGAGTACAAGGTCAGTGTGAAAGGAACAACTAAGTATACTGTAAATATACTGTAAAAAAAACATCAAAATATACTGTAAAAAATTGTACGTCAACTTACAAATAAACACTTAGTATCAGTACGGATATTATCTCAAACTCAACAAAAAAGCTTGCTTGACACTATTAGAAGTGAATGCTTAAATAATACATGTAATAGTAAAATCTCACCTCGTGGAAGTTAGCCCCCCCATGACGGAAAAAACAAAAGCCACATATGCAGTTCGTTTGATCATCGTTAGATCACATTTGATCAAAATTTTTTTTTTGTTGTTTGATCAGTTTTATTTAAAGGGATATAAGCAAAAAAATGCAGGGGGGGGGGGGGGATAACTTTCACAAAAAATTAAAATGTCCAAATTTGAAAAAAAAAAAAAAAAAAAAAAAAAAATTAGTGAATCGATACGGAAATCGTTAGAACAGATTTTATCAACCATTTTTGGCTTTTGATCAAACCCAGATGTGTCTTAAAAATCGACTTTTTAACTAAGAAAATGTGGAAGTTAACCTCCCCCCCCCCCCCCAAGACGGATATTTGGTCAAAAATGGTCTCATCCGACGTAGAATCGTTATATCATATTTGATCAACCATTTTCCGCGTTTGATCAAACCCGAAAGTGGCTTCAAAATCGATTTTTTAACCAAGAAAATGCGGAAGTTAGCACCCCCATGACAGATATTTGGGTCAAAAATGGTCTCATCCGACGTAGAATCGTTAGATCAGATTTGATCAACCATTTTCCGCGTTTCATCAAACCCGGAAGTGGCTTAAACATCGATTTTTTAACCAAGAAAATCTAGAAGTTACCCCTTCTCCCCATGACGTTTATTTAGATCAAAAGTGGTCTTTTGAATGCACGAAACTTTTGCAATTAATGGGTTTAGCGATATTTTCCTTTCAATATATTTTGATATATCCAAAATTTTGAATCACCCTGTATAAAGGAAACTGAAATAATAAGAAGAAGTAGCAGAGGCCTCCACGGCTTATGACGGGTGGAGAGGTTTAAACAAGTTTTATGTGAGCCCAATTTTTTTCAAAATCATCTGCAAGACCATAAAGAGGAATATAAGAAATTTTTTGAAAAGTGAAAGTTTTTTATATAATTATCAGGTGAAAAAAAAAATATCATTTTGCAATTATTGATATTTTTAAACCACATTTATATGAACTAAATCAATCATATATTTTATGATTTAAAATAATTATTGATATTTTTAATTTTATTTAAACTAAATCAATCATATATACTAAACCTTAAAACATTACCTACTTTGTACAGCTATACTTAACATAGTATACACATATTACACGAGTGATAATTAAATAACAATTCATTGAAATTTGTAAAAAATAAAATAAATAAAATAAAATAAAGTCTTATATGCTCCCTCTCCGAAGCCCTCCGTGTTCTGTTGAATTTTGCTTCAAAAACTATATTTTTTTTTTCTTCTTTGCCCCTCAATCCCTCCCTTTTAGGTATATGTAACTCTCAATATATTTCTTAAAGTTCTAAATGATAATTAACCAAAGTTTCATTATAAATCTGTAAAAAAAATTATAAGAAGAAAAAATACTTTTTTTCTCGGTATTCACTCTTGTTCCCTTAGCCCCCTAGGTATATTTTACCCTCAGTGTATTTTAAGTGATAATTATACAAAATGCGTAAGTGGAGTTTTTGCGCCGCAGCGTTAGTGGGGCTTTTAACCGCTAAATAGGGGGGGGGGGGGGGGTTGTACGCTGTAGGTGCAAATAGCTCTATTACTTTTTGCCAAGTTGTTTACTTATGCAACTGAGATTGCCCATTTTAATTAATCGCCAAAATGGCAAAAAAAAAAAAAAAAAAAAAAAAAAAAAACTCCAATGGGTTCTGTGCTAAAGCTACAGCAAAGTAATTTTAAGAAATGGATGTAAGGTATCAATAAGGGAGTGAAATACTGTTACATCATATCTTTATATGAAAACACGGATTAAAATAATGCCTGTCGTATTAAATTAAATTCTATTTACAAAGATTGTAAGCAGAATTTTAATTTTCTTATATTTAATTTTTTGCAAAAGCAAATATTTTCTTCGGAAAACAATTTTATTTTCTATATAATCTTATGGTCTTGCAGAGGATTTGGGAAAAATTAAACGTCAGCCAAAATGCTTGACCCTCTCCACAGTCTTAAACCACGATGGCCTCTGCTCCTTCTTCCAATTATTATAATTTTACCTTTTTTCTGTTACAGTTTGTTCAGATTTGTTATATATATGCTGTCATAAATCAATCTCTTAGAAACAATTCATTCTTTATTATCTTACTGCTATAATCGCCTTTGCTAATGATTTCCCGCTTTATGAGAAATTTCAAAGTTTGTTTCCTTTATTAACTTTTTCAATATTTTCTGCTTTGTATAAAGTTTCACTTCTATATGTTATTATTTAATGGTTAATTCAAGTCTTACTTCTTGGCACTGGATCATTATAATGATGAGTTATGATATAAATATATGAATTAAATTTTTTTTTTTACACTCTACCTTTCCACACATACTTCCGTTATTAATTTCTAGTAGAATGCAATGAGATGCAATTTTTAATAGAAGCAAACAATAAAAGCATTTAAACTGAAATGAAAAATGCTTAAAATTACTTACTTAAACATTAAATTTCAAGGTATTTATTAAATTGATTTTAAGGCGTTCCAGTTAAGTCAAATGTAATTGTTTTAATTTTCAATTTTACCCATTTCCCCGCCAAACACCATTTTACAGCATGCCCATCATATAAAATCTACAAATTAGTACTTAAATATATATATATATATATATATATATAATAGATAAAATAAAAAATAAAACACAAATTTTACCTGTTTTTTATGTGGAATTAATTTACATTGACGTAAATGTCACTGGTTATACCTATTTTCTGTTCACTTCTTGCTACTGTCCAATATGGACACGATTTTTGCAAAAATTAAGTTACCAAAATAGTGTGTCAGGCGAAAACTTACAACTTAAATTTACATGCATTTATTTAATTTCAAAATTACGCTTCGATATTGGTACTATTTTTAAATAGCTAAAGTAAATTTCATTTTTATTTTATTATTACTAGCAAACCTGTGCGAAACTTCCGCACTTTATTTCTTTTCTTGTTTACCTTTAAAATTGGAAAGTCATAAATATTATACCAATTTTACCACCTAATCAGGTCGACGACCCAGATTTCATTCTAACAGTTTTAGTACAAGACTCCCATGACACCTTTAAAATTTTTGTCACCATGTTGGCCATCACTTTTTATTTGTCTTTCTGGCATATTTTTTTTTTTTAATAATAATAATAATAATAATAATAATAATTCTTTTTTTTTATTATTCTTTTTAAGAATAATCAATTTTTTTTTTAGCCACTTGATCATAATAATTCATATTCTGTATATATCTTTAAAGTATTGGTAGGTTTTAAATGACACTTGAAAAGATTCTAAAGATACAAATTTTAAAAATAAATTTTTCCATAAAACAATCTCATTAGATAAATGCCGTCATTTTTTCCTATTAGATCATTGAGCTGAGCTTATTGGTCTGGATCATTGAGTCCACGATCTTAAATATTGTCCATTCATAAATATTATTTTTTATTCTCGCGTACATTATTAATTACATCACTATCGTATCGTTTTGACAAAATATAATCAGAACTGGTCCATGTTAGAAAAATATTATATACATTATTATTATTATTATTATTATTATTATTATTATTATTATTATTACTAATGTTATTATTTGCTATTATACTCCTTGTCTTTACAATCAAGTCACAATGGGATTTGAAAGCGTACTTGGTGAACTTTTCTGCCATTTAATTTTAATTAAATTTTGAACTTTTAAGATTAATAAATGGATCAGCGATTAAATTATTTAAAAATAATTATTATCCTAAATTAATCATAAAATAATTTTAATTTTGAAAAAGTATAACATCTTTAAAGTGCAAATAGAAATAAATTTCAGATTTATAAAATTAGCTTTATATTAGGAAAAGAAAAGAAAGAAACTGATTCTCTACCTTGTTCATATATAGGAACATCTAAAAGTAAACGTTATTAGAAATACATTTAATTTCATAGCATCGTTGCAGAGTATTTCACAAAACCAGGCTCAAAATGGCGTTCGATCTGTGTTTTTTTTAACTTTAGACGGGATACACCGTCTAAGTTTTTATCGCACTAATGATCTCTGGCGTCTGGCTCTAGCGATACATCACCGTAAAACCCCCACAAATCCAAGCCTAGGGCCCACGTGCATTCAATCGGCCTAACTCCTACATCACATCACTTTACAAAAATCATAACAGCTCATATAACTAATGTTATAACTATGAATAGCAGAGTACTCAAAAAAAAAAAAAATAGAAAGCAATGGAAATCGCGTGATAATTTTTTTCCGATTTATTTGTTTATACACATTCCTAAATCTTCCCCCTGCTTCCCTAAACCACTACCCAGTATGACCATATGGCCATACCAGATTCCATATCTCTTCAAACTGATGCCTTTATTTTGAGACGGACCGACGATGCTACGACACTCCCAAGAGAGCGCAGTAGATATACATTACAAAGAATCCCTTATATTAAGGTGTAGGATAACGTTTGTGATTTGTAGGAAGAGTCGGCTTAAATAGCTGCAAAGAGGGCGGCTGCAAAATAAAAGTCGCCTTAAAATTTTGTTTTCTTAAAAATTAACTTTAAAAATTGATTTTTTTTTTTTTTTTTTGAGAAGATATTGTATTTTTTCAATAAAATATCATTAATTAAAAATACGAGGTATAAAACATAAATTTTTACTGAACATACATGCGTATGGAAAGTATTGTAATCATGATAAAAATCCGATATTAAGATTTTGTTGTTTCTATACGTTTTGAGGTCTCCTGAATTCAAATGTTCTATGTTTACGGTGATGTATGTATATATGTATGTATTTGTATATTTATGTGAAGAACACGACAGCCACTAAAAGCTTTGATCAATTAAGCTGAAAGCTGGATAGATCACCGTAGCGCAAAACAACAAACTCTATGATTTTGGTGGATCTATCACTTACTTTTTTATTTTATTATTATTTTTATTTTATTTATTTATTTATTTTATTTATTTATTTATTTTTTTTTTTTTTTTGACATAAACACACACAAAAAAAAAAAAAAACTTCGTCATTATGATCTATAGTCCCTAATTATTTAAAGAACCGTCTAAATTCCGTATTTAATTGAGCTGAAAATTTATATACATATGTTAAAGGTCATCGTCCCACGAACTGTATAAATTTTTGCGAAACTACCACTTATAGATTCTTAAGAGACACAACGAAAAATTCTTTATTATTATGACATATGAACTCAAATTATTTGAAGTGCAATAGTGTTAAATGAAAAAAACATACTACGTATGGGGAAAATACTGAAACACACCTAATTTTTTTTTTTTTTTTTTTTTTTTTTACAACTTTTAGTATATTAATTTATTTATACAACCGTTAATTACAATATTCGGAAAGTCGAGTGGAGTCACTCCAGATGTTTCATATTATTGTTCATAAAAATTTTATTATATTATCAACACATTTGTTAAAATTTTGAATAAAAAGGAATTCATTACTTAAAAGGTTTAAAAGCAAGTTTCTTTCTTTCTCTCTCTTTTTTTTTTTTTTTTTTTTTTTTTTTTTTTTTTGTGCATTCTGGTTTAACTAGTAGAAACTATGCTTTCGAAGAAATTTTCTTTATTGCTTCTCACACAAGACTTTCATAAACGACAATAAACGAAAAAAAAAAAGGGGGGGGGGGGAGGGGGTAAATACCACAAACTGCACGTCATGTAAAAGTGTATTACTTTTGAAACTGACTTGGAAAGCCCGCTGGTAATGTCTGAATAAGAAATGTTGAGATTGTCGTAAGTCAATTTCCCCAAATCAAGCGTTTTGTCCAAAAACAATCCCCAACTTTATTTATACTGAAAACGTAATTTTTTCAGAAAAAGTTAAAAAATATTTTATAAATTTAAGCTCACATTTTACCCCAAATAATGTTTTTTGTAGAAAAAAATCTCTAAATAACAGAAAATAATAAATAAGAAAAATAACTTTCAACACACTTGTTTTTGATAAATTTTAAATTTGCGTAACTTTCTGAATCTAGTTCCTCACCTCTAATTATTTGTATTTGAACTATTTGTGTGTATATATAGTATATATATATATAGAAATACATTAATATAATCAGTGCAAAAATTTTTTTATGAAATTTAAAGATGACTCAACTTCAGTATTAAAACAATTCCTTGGATCACAAGCTAAGACTACCCATATCAAATCAAAGAAGAATTAAAGAAAAATCGAAATAAATATTGTAAATTGGAATAAGAAAAAAGGCATTATTTACATTCTAACGTTTTCAAGGGCCAGGTAGAATGCAAATAAGCTAAAATATGGATGTTTTTCTGTAACAAAGAAAGCAAAAGCTAAGAATTTCTTTGTTCGCAGGCCCGAAACACCCATAGAAAAACCATGAAACGAGAAGATAAAAACAAAACTATAACCTAATATGACAAACCAAAACCATAAAATTAAGATTAAAATAAAAATACAAAAATTCAACTTACTGAATAAAATATTTGAAATGAACACAACTCAATAAAGAAATAGACATAGTCAATATAGAAAAACGAAATCATAATGAAACGATACTAAATCGATAATCATAATAAAACCTTTACCTAAATATGAAAACCATAACCATTTAAATATAAGATTAAAATTAAACCCATAAAACTGTAGAATAATAAGATTACTTTAACCTTTCTAAATGAAATTGAAGCAATGAACGTCGCACACTCGCACATGTAAAAATGTAACAATCAGTTAGCAGTTAGATCCACAGTTAATTAGTTCAAAATAGAATTGACCATAGAGTAATTTTTAGGATTCACAGTGGAATTCATGTATGATAAGGATTCAAATCCTTGAAAAAAAAAAAAAAATCAGTTGATTCCTAGTATTGAATCATGAATAGTGCTGCCATCTGGAGTAATAAGATGAAAATAATGGAAAAATAAAATCAAATAAATTTAGGATTCAAATAATCAATGTATTTGATGAAAACCAAATAATAATACCTAAACGTAAATTTAAATTTGAATAAAATGTATGAGGAGAAAAAAAAAAAAGAATAAATAAATAAATAAATAATAATAATAATAATTAAATAAATAATTAAAAGAATTTTTTAATAATTAAATAAATAATTAAAAGAATTTTTTAATTAAGTGTTTATACATATAATAAAGATGATCTATTAAGCATAGTAGAAGCCAAGCAACAGATACAAGATCACTGAAACACCAATGACCAACAAGACAAATAATTAAAAAAAAAAAAAAAAAAAAAAAAAAAATCACCAGTGGACGAAATACACCAATGTAAAGAAACCAGATTCACCAATTAACAGCCTGCAAAACAAACGAATCAATAATAATGTTTTTCTGTACTATAAAAGGAAAGAAAACCGACGTATACCGTACACCTTGAACAACAGCTATAACAGCTTGGTTGAAAAGTGTTTATGACTTCGGCTTGTCTGTCTGTCTGTCCGCTCTCTAACTCCCACAAATATTTATGGAATTTCTTGAAATTGATAAATGTTATTCAAGTTCACTATCGGATGTTCCCTGTTGAAAATGGAGTGAACGTCTTTACTGGTTTGTGTACAGGGGCACCCGAAAGTTTTCCAAAGCATTGTGTCCTACGAGAGGCATTTCTATAAACCATATTAATACCGTTACTTTTCACAAATCTTAATGAAATTGAAATATCTTATTCAAGTTCACTATCGGATGTTCCCCATTGAAAATGCAGTAAATACCATCGCTGGTTTGTACACAGGGACACCCCAAAGTATTCCTAAGCATTGCGTTCTATGAGAGGTATTTCGATAAACTAAATTTAAAGAACTTTACTTTGCACAAATCTTAATTAAATTGAAATGTATTAGTCATATACACATAAACATATTATAAACATATAACACATATAATATTCCGTGATTAAATATACGCATTCTTAAATTATTATATACAATATACATTACCGCATAAGGCACTAAACAAAGAAAATCAAACATATGCATACATACAGTATAAATTTTAAATAATAAACTACAAAAACTATATTTTAATCATATTTTTGTACACTTGAAGTAAACAATGCACATAAATGATTAAAAATTATTATTAATCTATTTTTCAGGTATTTAAATTTTTAACTTAATGTAATTAGTAATTGCATTTTTAATATTTTTGTAAATAATTAATAATTTTGTGACGATGAAAATTTATTTTATGCTAGTCGCCGTTAAAGCCTCGGTCGGTGACGACTCGGCGCCTTCTACTCGTCACACGACCTACAAAAGCTTATTGGTTTTTAGAGCAAACACCTTTGAAAAATTCAATTGTAGCCAGTCCTGTTCGGTGGCTCCTGCGGCGCCCTTTTCTCGATTCATGATCCGAAACGAGCTTGTTCGTTCATCGTGCTAATAATCTTTTAAAATTTTGCCCGTAGTAAACTCCCGGTCGGTAGCGCCTGTAACTTTCTCTTTCTTTGAAATAACCTGTTCACTCACCGTGAAAACAACCTTTGAAAATTTTGATCGTGTTGCATAGTGTGTACGAAGTGTGCTATGCTATAATTTTCCTTGTTTGTGTGAAAGCTATAGCTCAAAGTCTAATATGCACACTGTACTATATTTTCCTTAATTGGAATTAAATTTGTGTGTATAAAATTTGTGCCACTATTCTGCCGAAAAGTGGCCTGCTGTACTGAATTTTCCTTGTTTCTGAAAAAGCTATATCTGAAAATCTAATGGTGCTGTGTAAAAGGGTCGAAAGATGACGCTGCTACGCTGTAATTTCCCTTATTTCTATATATGTTATACATATCAAAATCTATTATGCACAACTATACTATATCTTCTGCATTCTGGTTTTAATCTGTGTGTATATCGGATAAAAGATGGCGCTGTCATGCTGTAGTTCTACTTGTTTACAAAAAAACTATGTCTCAGATTCTTAGTTATACAATTACTTCATTTTTAATTTGCATGTATATTGAACGAAAGTTTTGCTTTTCTTAAAATCATATTTAAAATAAATAAATAAAAAACCCTCGGTATAGGATAAGTAATATATACATATATTATTTCAAAATCATAAAAAAATTACCAAGAACAGGTGTTATATTTATTAAAGAATAACTTCTGTTTTACAGATTCTGTATCATATAATGATTTTCTTACTCATGTTTCAATGCGTGCGTATAACGGCTGAAATGTGGCTCTGCTATGCTATAATTTTCTTTGTTTCTGTAAAAACTGTATCTCCAAATTTAATGTGCACAACTACACCATATTTTCCTTACTGGGGATTAAATTTGTGTGTATATCGACCGAAAAATGGCGTTGTTATGCTGTAACTTTCCTTGTTTTTGAAGAAGCAATATCTCGAAATCCAGTGCACAGAACTTCACTGTTTAAGCTGTATTTTATCATTTGCTTTATTATACAAAAAAAAGCCCCAATTGAAATTTTCCGTTTAAAAATGTTTTTACTATATAAGTTCAAATAACGAAAATATATTAAAATGTTCTATAGTTCTATTGAATTTAATTCTGAAGAAAATAAGAGTCGAATTGTTTGCATTGTCTATATAAATAAAGAGAAGTGTCTGTGTCTGTGTGTGTCTGTCTGCGCTCTGGTGCTCACACTATTGATCGCAGAGCTTCCAAATTTGGCATATCAATTTGGCATATCTTCCAAATTTGGCATATATACCTAGGACCCTGCAGGTGTGCACCTCATTGAAATTTTTTTGAATTTCGAATTTGAATTTTTTAAATTAATGTTTTTTTCGATTTTAAATATTGGCCATAATGCTTCATTTTTCATAAATTTAATTCTTTTATTGTAATCGTCTGCGTATCTTAGCAACGGTTATTTCACTATTTATTTTTCACTAGCAGGCTACGCCCGCTCCGCTGGTCACTATATTTAAATGAGTTTTCAAAAGAATTGGATCAGTATTTATTTTTTACATCACATTACAAATAAAAACTTAAAAAAAAACTTTAAAAAACTTAAAACACTGAAATCGCTTTAGATCTCGCTTCTTCGGGTACCCGTGGCCTAAGGCAACTCTTTTTTCTGCCCGTACTGCATCGGGTCCAGTTTCCCACTGTCAACAGAAAGGTCTTTCCCGGGCACTTCAACCTGGGTATTTATCGAAAAACTACGATTTTAAAGATGACTGTATCTCAGCATCTATTATATATTTTAGTTTTTGAACCATGTGTTTTATAGCCCCCGTTATTTACACTATATTACGATTTGATTCCGACCAGTGCAATAAAATAAAATAAAAAAGTAGATTTTCTTTTAAAAGGAATTAAATACATAAAAAAATGAATTTTAATCAGTTTATCCTTTCTACTATAAACTACCATTTTTTTCACCCAATAAATATTATAAACTAGCAGGCAACGCCCGCTTCGCTGGTCCCTATTTTTAAATGAATCACTATAATTACCGAATTCTTAAAATTGCATTAATTTTTATCACGTGAAAAAAAAAAAAAAAAAAGAGAGAGAAACAAAATCTGATTAGAAAAAATGTCGCACCGGGTTCTCACTGCCTTCAGAAAAAATTCCCAAAGTGCTCTAACTCTTATTTCTATTATTTTCCCCTTCGCTCCTCAAAGATTTTGATCTCAAATTGTCCCCCTCTAAAACCAATGCCTTAACTTTAGCCTTTCCCAAAGCTCTTAAACGTAACCGGAATCCCAAGATGCGGATTGACGGCATCAGTGTCAACCATGTTGATCATATGAAGCTGTTGGGCATCACCTTTGATCGCCACCTCAATTGGCTGGCTCATGTCAAAGAATTAAAACTAAAAACACAATGTATTTATCATAACTCTGCAAAAATGGTGGGAAGGAGATGGGGTATCTCCACCTCCTTCCTCAAGACATGGTACACAACAATAGTAGAAAAAATAATAACATACGGGGCCGCCATATGGGGTGGTCATTTGAGAACAGATGCCATAACGGGCCTAAACTCAGCTCAAAGACCTTTCCTCTTGCAAATTGCAAGAGGATATAAAACAATCTCCACTGATGCCCTCACCGTAATCACTGGGATTCCCCACGCCCACCTGCAGGTCTCTCAAACATATATTAAAACCCAAATTTTGCAATTAAAAGACCATGACCTAACTAATATTGTATTTCCACAAACTCCAATACAAACCCTGACCTGCAGTTGGGATATTCACCCAGGCAAGGATGTTGCTCCAATCTTAACAAATTGTCTTAAAAATAGCTTTTCTCCCTCTGCTCTGGTGGCAATCTACACGGATGGTTCCAAAACGGATACCGAGGTTGCGGCCGCATTTTGCGTGCTAGACCAAGGGACCGTGGGCCATCAGTGGTTTTGCAGGCTCGAGGACTATAATACTGTTTTTCAGGCAGAGATCCATGCAATCTCTGAAGCATTAAAATGGGCCAGTGTCTAGCGCACTAATAAAAACATAAACATCTATAGTGACAGTCTCTCGGGCCTTCAGGCAATTGCTCGACATCGGAGCAGACATCCGCAAGTTCAGCAAATTAAAAAACTCTTAATGAATCCTAACCTATTTTGCTCCCTGGCACACATTTCTGCCCACAGGGGAGTCGTGGGCAGTGAACTAGCCGACACTCTTGCAAAAGATGTCACTGCTTTTCCCACTAAATTAACTTCAATTCCTGCACCCCCCTCATATGTTAAAAACAAAATTCGTAATCTTATTCATCTAAAATGGCAAGACCTGTGGGACAGTTCAGAGAAAGGGAGGTACACCTTCTCGCTGATTCCACAGGCTCGCACTAACTCCTGGAACCTTACACCCCCAATCACTGCATTTTTAACAGGCCATGGACCTTTCCCTTCTAACTTACGCAAATTTCATTGCCGACGATCGCCCCTGTGTCCTTGTGGAGAGGAGGGTTCTCCTCAACATTACTATTTCCATTGCCCCCTAACTACAGAATATCACTTAAGGAATCCTTCCCCCAGGCCTATTAATTGGTTAGATAGTATTATAACAAGAAAGCCACTAATAAACAAATTAAATAATATTTACTCATTTTTAATGAATATTACAAATTTAATAGATTAATTTCCCACCGTTCTTCCCCCTTAATTTAATTTCCCTTAAGTCCATTCAAGTTATCTTCCTTTGGGGTTCTCCAAGCTGCTGAGAAGATCCTCTAGTTACAGAAGTTCCTGTGCAAATCTTCAAATTTTCACAGTATGCAACAACATCTAATCTAGAACCCCAAGCAAGTTAACCAAGGACTGCCTTGATTTTCTTGATGAACTCTTTTCATCAGATTCTTCTCAGCATTCCAATAAGTAATTCAACTCACAATAATGCATATGCATGAACTGTTCACACTTAAGGAACTGCTATCCTGCACCGAAGAATCAGCTCCAACAAATGAAGTTGGGGTTTTCCACGCACAGTATCAACTTCAGTCAGCATGCCAACTGTCGCGTGGGGCCGGCTGGGCCCGGCATGCTGAACAGTCATGTCTTGTAAATTTTTAAATATATGTAATGAATCATCGCCCTCTGTCGCGGGCAGGCTGAATCTTAGAGCCTGGCGATGAAATTCTGTAAACTAATTTTGTTTTCAATAAACGTCAGGCAGGGCTGGACTGGCCTGATGTTCCTCCTGCGTGCAGGGGGTTCTTCTCGGGACAGCCCACGTGGACTTCGGTCCTAGCATAGCTCAACACCGCTCTTCGAGCGGTGAGCCGGGGCTGTTCCCCTGTTCAATCCCGTGTTCAATCGATTTGTAAGTATAAAAAACCCCTATGCACCAGTTTTGAACGATCTATCTCTATTTTTATTTTTTTGTCCCTCCGCTCCCCACCCTTCCCGCCCCTCCCAATAATTTTAAAAATTCGAAAATATCCGCAATTGATTTGTAGGTATCGAAAACCTCTATGTACCAATTTTGAATGATCTATCTCTATTTTATTTTTTGCCCCTCCGCCCCCCCCCCCTTCCCGGCACCCCTAATAACTTTACACTTTCGAAAATATCCCCATTCGACTTGCAGGCCTCTAAAACCTATCTGTACCAATTTTGAACGGCTTAACTGTATTTCTATTTGTTTTTGCCCCTCCGCTCCCCACCCTTCCCGCCCCTCCCAATAATTTTAAAAATTCGAAAATATCCGCAATTGATTTGTAAGTATCGAAAACCTCTATATACCAATTTTGAACGATCTAACTCTATTTTTATTTTCTTGCCCCCCCTCTCCCCTCCCCCTTCCCGGCCCTCCTAATAACTTTACACTTTCGAAAATATCCCCGTTCGACTTGCAGGCCTCTAAAACCTATCTGTACCAATTTTGAACGGCCTAACTCTATTTCTATTTGTTTTTGCCCCGTAGCCCCCCCCTTACCGCCCCTCCTAATAATTTTACAAATTCAAAAATATCCGCAATCGATTTGCAAGTATCGAAAACCTCTATGTACCAATTTTGAACGATCTGACACTATTTTTATTTTATTCCCCCCTTCTCGCCCCTCCTAATAACTTTACACAATCGAAAATATCCCCATTCGACTTGCAGGCCTTTAAAACGTATCTGTACCAATTTTGAACGGCGTAACTGTATTTCTATTTGTTTTTGCTCCATACCCCCCCCTTGCTGCGCCACCTGGGGACTGAATTTCTAAAATTCCAGAAATTGCTTTTTAGATAGTTGCATTAGCTATATTTTAGAGCAAAAATTTCACGTATATCTATTTTTTTGTTTGAGATATATAGGATTATGCGAAATCACGTTTTACGCATGTGAAATCACGTTTTACCCCCCCCCCCGCCCCCTTGGGGACCGAATTTTGAAAATTCCAGAAATTCGTTTTTAGACATTTGTGTTAGCTATATTTTAAAGCAAAAATTTTATGGATATCTGTATTTTTGTTTGAGATATGAAGGATTTTGTGAAATCACGTTTTGCCTCCCCCCCCGGGGGGCGAATTTTGTAAAATCGCTTCTTAGTGGATGCCTACGCCATAGAAAGAACATTGTCACGAAATTTCATGCTTCTAGGTCTAAGGGTTTGGTCTGGGCGATGATGAATCACCCCCTCACTCACTCACTCACTCACTCAGGAAGAACGATTTTATGTATATAGATAATAATAATTTTTTAAAAAAACTTTTTTTCTTTTAAAGGAATTAATTTAAAAAAAGGAAAAATAAAAAGTTGCGATAGTATAAAATTTATACATAAACGTAACAATTTATTTCTATTGTATTACTACTTGATTTTCAATAAATATAATAATAATAATAAAAGAAAAAGAAAAAGGAAAATCGCCTTCAAATGAATGTATTAAACAAAAAATGAATTGCATAATAGCCGTTGCTAAGATACGCAGACGATTACAATCGAAGAATAAATTCATGAAAAATGAAACATTAAATCCAATATTTAAAATCGAAAAAACATTAATTTAAAAAATTTAAATTCGAAATTCGAAAAAATCTGGATGAGGTGCACACCTGCAGGGTCCCAGGTACCTATATGCCAAATTTGGAAGCTCTGCGATCAGTAGTGTGAGCACCAGAGCCCAGACAGACACTCAGACACACACACAGACACTTCTCTTTATTTATATCGATTTAATACATTCATTTGGAGGAGAATTCTTTTTTTTTTTTTTTTTTTTTCTTAATTATATTTATTGAAAATCAAATGATAATGCAATATAAATAAATTGTTATGTTTATGTATAATTTTTATAGTATAACAACTTTTTATTTTTCATTTTAAATTAATTCCTTTAAAATAAAAATCCTTTTTTTCTTCTTTTTTTTTTTTTTTTTTTAATGTATAATATTTATTGGGGGGGAAATGGTAGTATATAGTGGAAAAGGATTAAATTGATTAAAATTCATTTGTTTTTCATGTATTTAATTCCTTTTAAAAGAAAATCTACTTTTTATTTTATTTTGTTATACTGATCGGAACCAAATAGTAACACAGTGTAAATAACGGGGGCCATAAAACACATGGTTAAAAAAAAAAACATATAATAGATGCTGAGATACAGTCATCTTTAAAATCGTAGTTCTTAAATAACAGAAGATCCACATGTAGTCGATAAATAACCAGACTGAAGTGTCCGGGAAAGACCTTTTTGCAGATAGTGGGAACCTGGACCCCCCGATGCAGCACGGGCGGAAAAAAGGCTGCCGTAGGCAACGGGTACTCGAAGCAGCAATTTCAATGTTTATTTATTTATTTATGTATAAATTATAATTTTTTTATTATTAAGTTTTTATTTATAATGTGATGTAAAAAATAAATACTGATCCAATTGTCATGAAAATTCATTTAAATATAGTGACCAGCGAAGCGGGCGTAGCCTGCTAGTATATAATATATTAAATTATATTAATATTATTTTGTAGTATTAGAATATAAACCATAAAATGAAAATATTAAATGAATTGATGAAATAGGAGTATTCCTATTAAATAATTTAGCGTACAAAAAATTTCTTTTGCATAATTTGCTAGCCAAATGTATAAACTTACTCTTAAAAAAAAAGAAAAAGAAAGAAAGATATTGCCGATAAAAAAGTTTAATCTATATAAATAAAGAGAATGTTTGTGTGTGTATCTGTATTGTACGCTCTGGTGCTAAAACTACTGATCACAGGGCTACAGACAAGTGCCTTGGGCCCTGCAGGTGTGTACCCCATCGAGATTTTTTCCAAACTTCGAATTTGAAAATTTTTAATTATTTTTTTTTTTTTTTTCGATTTTATCCATTGACTGTTCTGTTTCATTTTCTAAAATTTATTCTTTCATTTTAATCGTCTGCGTATCTTAGTAACAGTTATTACGCTATTTTATTATTATTATTAGTAGTAGTAATTTTTATTAATTCATTAGAAGTCGAAATCTCTCTCTCTCTCTCTCTCTCTCTCTCTCTCTCTCTCTCTCTCTCTCTCTCTCTCTCTCTCTCTCTCTCTCTCTCCCCCCCCTTTTTATTTTATTTTATTTTTTTAATTTATCACATTTTTTGAAATCAAATGGTGAAAGAGTAGAAAAAATTAAATACATTAAATTTTAAATAATAATATTAATAAAAAAACTATTTGTAACTCTTATGTTTACGTTTAATTTTTACAATATAACCAAATTTTTATTTTTCATTTATTTAACTAACTCCTTTGAAAGGGATTACACTTTTTTTTTTTTTTTTTTTTGTACTTTATTGCATTTATTAAATAAAAAATGGTAATATAGTGCAAAGGATTAAACTGATTAAAATTTAAGTTCAATTAAAATTTATATATATATATATATATATATAATTCCTTTCAAAGGAAAATCTACTTTTTCTTTTATATATTATATTGGTCGGAATCATATGGTAATATAATGTAAAAAACATGCTTCAAAAATTAAAATATTTAATAGATGCTGATATACAGTCATTTTTAAAATCGTAGTTTTTGAATAATAGCAGCACCACCTGCCGTCGATATACACCCAAATTGACGTGTCCGAGAAAGACCTTTCTGCAGGCAGTAGAAACCTGGACCCGATGCAGTGCGGGCGGGAAAAGAGCTGACGTAGGCAACGGATACCCGAAGCGAGGTTTAGAAGGATTTCAATGCAATTTTTTTTTTTTTTTTTTTTTTTGGTTTTTTATTTATAAAATGATGTAGAAAAACAATGATTCATTTATTTAACTTAAAATTTCCTTAAATGTAGCCTACTAGTTTTAAGAATATTTTCAAAAAATAAGAAAAATGCTAGCTCTAAAATATGGATAAAACCCTTTAGAGTTTTGCTATTCTGTGAAAGTACTTAAAATTCAACTCTTCTATTGGCAGCATTTTTCAGAATTTCTGTGGTATTTGCTTGCAGTTTTTTTTTTTTTTTTTTTTTTTAGAGTAATTTATTAATTTGTAAGTTATTAATAAGTTAGGTCACAAGCATTCTACGCACTAAAAGCTATATAAGTAATTAGTTGTAATATCTACATAATTGTATCACATTTCAAAGGAATTTCTAATTTTTATGACAGCTGTCATAATATGATGTATATATACAATAATATTATAGTTTTAAAAAATTAAAGAACACGCTTTTATAGAAATAGGAACTAAAAAGCACATAATATCTATCTTAGTATTAAAATGCAGGGTAAGAGAAAATCGTGTGAGTGACACACCATAATATTTACATACATTTAAATCTTTAATTAAAATAACTTAGAATTAAACAAAAACCATTTTTTAAAAATCTCCCCTGACTGGGATCGAACGCTGGACCTTTAGGTTCGTAGCGCGTCTCAACGCCACATCGTTCACGTAGGGAAAGTATTTTTTGACAATATAAATTTTTTGTTTGCTCCCAGAGCAGTTACAAACAAACATACATACAGACAAACATGCATACATACTCTTTAACTACATTTCTTGCGACCATGGAAGCCTCTGCGCAAGTACGGATTCAACGAGTCCACTAGTAAAATAGGTGAAACAAGCTTTTCGTTGAGAGAAAATAAGCTATAAGGGAATACCGAATGACTGGATGCTTACTAAATTCAAATCTGTTGGTCAACTTGGAAACCCTCCAAGATTTTCGACTCGTCCTCACTGCTAGGCGTAGTAAACGTGGTTACACTATACAGGTGAAGCTGATAAAAGCGTGTAAAAAAACACTGTGCGTCTCATCTAGGAGGCCTCACAGAGGTTTCGGCTGCAATTGGCTATAAAAAAAAACGTCATACAGAAGTTAGAGAAAAACATTTCTGTGTGGGATTAATCACTGGAAAAACTTTAGAGTAGTTACAATTAGGATTTTAGTTATTCCAGATTTAATATAAATCTCTGCTACTAAGTTAAAATCTGCCGATTTCATTTCATTTCATTTCTTTCTTTCTTTCTTTCTTTCTTTTTCCTATCTTTCCTATCTTTTCTTCTTCTTCTTCTTTTTTTTTTTTTTTTTTTTAGCATTCAGTGATTGTATTTAACTTATTTACACTTTATTTTCTAAATGGTGGACGAGAACATCTTTTCACAAATAAATAAATACACTATAATCTCCAGTTTTTAAAGAAGAAAAATAGTATATTTAGCGGTTAAATAAACAAAGAGATCTCGAACGATATTCTTCGTAGAATATTTTTACATATTCAGTTTCCTTTCCAAAAACACTCAACATTTGTTTCGAGTCAAATTAATGAACCGTGGGTTTCCACCAGTCAGACAGAGAGAGAAACAAGAACGAAAAATCATGCAGTTCTCATAGATTATTAACAATCTTCAACAGTACGTACACTGTAATCACACAACGGAAGCAGAGCCTGAAGGGGGAAGCACACATTATTTATACTTACACCGTTATTTTTTAACAAATACTTTCCTCCTATAATAAACAGAAAATTCTCATTAAAAATTATTTTAAAAGAATTCTGGTGTCTAATAACGGTGAGTAAATTGGATTGTTTTACACCGTTCATTTTTTATAAAAAATATTTCCTCGTCAAAGCGTGGAATTTTCTATGACATGAAGTAAAAAATAATTGTAAAAATATTCCGGTGAGAGCGGAGATAATGTGTGCTTCCCCCTTAATCAGGCTCTGAACGGAAGGACAGAAAGCAGACAGATAAGCTAATTGAGTTCATAATCACTTTTAAACATTGTTGGGAAATGTTAACTTTTAACACAAAAAGAAATGCTATTCTAGCAATTTCTACTTGTAGTCCTTAATCTATCTGAATATTTTTGTGTAACATTTTAAATCTTAGCGCTAAAAACATTTCTATACATATAAAAGAGTACTTCCACTCACTCACTGACTCATCGACGCACAGCAAAATCTACTGGAGCCACTGCCTCGAAACTGGGTCAGATTATAGAACATATAGTGAAAGCACCACCTAAGAAGTGATTTCGCGAAAATCGCCCCCCGAGGGGGAGTAGGGGGCAAAATGTGATTTCACAAAAACCTTTATATCTCAAAGAAAAAAACAGATATCCGTAAAATTTTTGCTTTAAAATATAGCTAACACAAATATCTAAAAATCAATTTCTACAATTTTAGAAATTCGGTCCCCTAGGGCAGAAAGGGGGGCAAAACGTGATTTCACATGCGCAAAACGTGGTTTCGCATACTCTTATATTTCGCATACTCCTATTAAAAAAAAAAAAAAAAAAAAAAACTGATATACCTGAAATCTTTGCTCTAATATATAGCTAATACAAATACCTAAAAACCAATTTCTGGAATTTTAGAAATTCAGCCCCAGAGAGGGGGGGGGGGGGAGAGGGGGCAAAACGTGATTTGAAATAGTCTTTTATATCGCAAACAGAAAAAAAAGATATAAATGAGATTTTTACTCTAAAATATAGCTCCCACAAATACATAAAAGCTAATTTCTTTTAGAAATTCGTCCCAGGTGGGGCAGGAAAGGAGGGGGCTAGGGAGTAAAAAAATAGAAATACAGTTAGACCATTCAAAATTGGAACAGATAGGTTTTAGACGCCTGCAAATCGAATGAGGATATTTTCGAAAGTAAAGTTGTTAATAGGGACAGAAAGGGTGTGGGGGCGGAGGGACAAAAAAAAAAAAAATAGAGTGAGATCGTTCAAAATTGGTGCATACAGGTTTTTGATATCTACAAATCGATCTCGGATATTTTCGAATTTGTAAAGTTATTAGGAGGGGCGGGAAGACGGGGGGGGTGAGGGGGCAAAAATATATAAATAAGAGTTAGAGAGCTGAAAATTAGTGTTGTTAGGATTTGAGGACCGGTAAATCGATTGCGGATAATTTCGAAAGTGCAGAATTATTACGAGGGGTGGGAAGGGGGTCCGACGCAGGGATAAAAATAAAGAAATTCAGATAGAATGTTTGAAATTAGTATTATTAGGTTTAAAAGCCCGAAAGAACGATTGTGAGTATTTTTTAAAGTCTAAAATAATTAGGAGGGGCGGGAACGGTAGGTGAAGGAGCTTGCACGCCGTGCGTGCCTGTATACGCTGCCGCAGGCAGTGGGGGCCCGGATGCATATATACAATCTTTACACGAGTTTGATCACGGGCGAATTTCAGTACTCTTGATTCGCTGTTTCCATTACAGTCGACTCTGACATCATGCTTTACATACAGAGAAACATTCTGTAGTAGAGACATTTTCCCCCTTATCTTTCGGTAAAATATCTTCCTTTTCAAAAACAAATCTGCTATCTCCATTAAGTTAAATCTTCTTCAGGGAGTACTATTACTATATTTAACAAGTAAATATTTAGAAGAACGTTACAGGTAGATAGATGAGTTAAACGAAAAAAAATTTGCAAAGCGATTCTATGTTTATATATTTTTCTAAAAATATTTTTTTACTTGTTAAATAAATATACACAACATTACTCGAGTTTAAATATCCAAGTAATTTTTATTTTTAATGCGTTTTAAATCATGAACAATTTTGTGCTGGACATTTTTACCTAATTATTTAGAAGCATTTAAAAATGTGTAGTGGCGTCATTTGTAATACCTATTTTATATTTGTAAACTAATGTCTTTCTGTTAATTTAATTAGGCATAAATTTGTGTATATTTTTTATTTTTAAAATAAAATTCCTTAAAAGCTTAAAAATATTATGAATAACAGTAGAATAAAAAAATTATTTTACCTGTAAGACAATTAAGTTATCTCAAAAGAATTACTTAAAAATATGTATGGTGTAATGGATATGAATGTAAAAAATGTACTATATCATTGTTCAAGTAATTATTTACATATTATAAGTTTTCTCTTGAGATGTATTTAATTACGACATATTTCATTTATTACTATATTTCTCATGATGATATATGGTAAAATGGTGAGAAAGCCTGTTTGCTGTTTGAAAGAAATAGTCCTCTCTTTGCCTCTCGCAGTATTTATTTATTTTATTTTAAAAAAGAAAAAAAAATTATTTAAGATCAATATGTAGTTATTAAACATAATTAAAAGTCTCCAAATAAATTAGCCTTCAATCCTCTCCTCCCCATCCCCTCATAAAAAAATAAATACATAAATAAATAAATAAACTAGTTGGCATAGGTGGAATCTGCTCAGTTCCCCATCATATTTATGTTCTCACAAATTTCTAGTGCGAGACATATTATAATCATGTTAAAAGAAATGAATTTGACCAAAGCTTGATACAGTGACAGAATGAAATCCTCGCCTAATAGGCTATCCACCGTTCACTTCGATATATTTATCTTATTCTAATCTATTAATTTATTTTATCAGGGTCAATTCCGTTGTTTAGTTTGCATGCTACTATTTCCAATGCAATAATCCTCGAAATTCATATTTATATGAAATATTTACAATTTCGCTATGTTGATAAAATCGTAAATTACGAATAATTTACGAAATTTTCCTATTAGAATATTTGTATTCTATCATGTTCAAACCAATATCATAAATGTAATTTTGAAGTTGTCTAATGTATTTATGATTCTCAAAATGGAAATTTATACTCAATTTTGCCTTATTCTGACATGTTAAGTAAATCGTAAATTCCAAATAACTTACGAATTTTTTAAATTGAAAAATCAAAGTCTATGATATTCATGCCAGTATCCTAAATAATATTTCGAAAGTGGTTTCACATATTTACGATGAAAATATCCCTCAAGATTGACGTTTATGTGAAATTTTGCTCTGTTCTGCCATGTTAAGAAATTCGTAAAAGTCGTCTGACATCTTTACGATGAAAATATCTCTCAAAATTGACGTTTATGTGAAATTTTGCCCTATCCTGCCATGTTAAGAAATTCGTAAATTTCCAATAACATGCGAAATTTTCAAAGTAGCATATTTATAGTTACTGATGTTCATTCCGGCATCAAAACTGCTATTTTAAAACTGGTCTGATATTTTTACAGTAAAAAGTTTCCATTTAATGCACGTTTAAGTGAATTTTTGTCCTATTCTCCCATGTTAAGAAAATCGTAAATTTCTAATAACTTACGAAGTTTTTTAATTCGAATGTTGCAAATGAATAGGGTTCTTGCCAGTATCGAAAGTAATATTTTAAAACTGATCTGACCACTCTGCGATCATTTGTTCGTGAGATATCGTGTAAACAGACTAACAAACTAACGGACTAACACATTAACAGACACCCTACAGACAGACACCATACATTTTCGGATTCCTCACACCTGAAAACGTATAAAAAAGTAAAAAAACTGAGGTCGAAGTTTTTCACGATTACCTAAGTTCCCCATACCTATAGTATGATGGGGAACTAAAAATAGTGTAAATTATTAAAATGGTATTGAAAGAAAAAAAAAATTACCTTTAAATTGAAATAAAGACATCCCTGGTTATTCAGTTTTTTTTTTTTTTTTTTTTTTTATGGTTAAAGAAAAATAATTGTATTGTTTTAATTTGCTTGACCTGCCCAATTTATTATTTTCCAACCATATACTATAAATATGAAATTGTAATGCACCTGTGCATTCTGAGGGCTTCTGAATTTGCGATTTCTTTGGTGATGTATGGAAGTGTGCGCAAGTGAACACGATGGTGTCCGAGCGCCTTACCAAATTCAGTTAAAAGCTGGTAGGTATGTTATAAAGTCATTGTCGCATGACCTGTAACCATTTTAATAAGTCTGGAATTTGTAATATTTTTACAGGAACACATAGAAGAATCTTTGTTATTACGCTGTATGACGCATTTTAAAATATTTGAAATGCGTAATTATGAAACTCAATAAACGATTAAGGTAAATTTAAATAGGCAAATTACATATCATCGTCGCAAGAACTATATAAATTTTTATGAGTGCAGGACTTATATAAATATATTATAAAGGTAAAAAATATGGTTCCTATATGTTACGGTCTAATTAATTGAAATTAATTGAAATTAACTGAAATTCGTTTGAAAAATATTAAAATATTTAAAACATAAAAAAGTGAATAAGGCGATAAGGCGTTTAGATACCATCCCATTTTAAAGAATTTTAATCCATAGGCCATAAAAAAAAAGAATTTTCCTTTGTGTCCCTGTTTAAAAAAACTAAGTGCTCTAGATTCATAAAAATTTGTGTAGTTCGTGCGTCGGTGACCTATAACACATATATCAATTTTCAGTTCAATCCGTCAAATCGTAAAATCATTATCGTGTTCACTTACACACATACATAAATCCACCATAAAAATGGTAACAATGAATTCAGGGGTCCTTAAAATGTATAGATACATCTCTCTCAAAGTCTCATTAATCATTTCTTTATTTTTCTCTTTTTTTATTATTATTTATTTATTTATTTTAATGATTATAATCCTTACATGATGCACGCTCGGAAAGTAAAAATGAGCTAATTAATCTTCCATTGAAGCCTATTGTACACATTCTATTTATTAGGATGCCAAATTTTGTCTTAGAGGTTAAAAATCATTCACTTAGCACTCTAAAAATGTTAATACGTAATTTCTTCTTCAATCAAAGTTTTACAAAATATTATCAAATATGCAATGAAATATTGCAAAGTGTTGAAGCCTATGTATACATTCTTAAGACAGTTTAATATATAGTCATAGGTAATATAATTCATTAAATAACTTAAAATTATAAATATATTCAGACATTAATAAAACAAATTCAATTATTTTACTTTTAAAATTTTTTAATTCGAAATATCGTGATTAATAATTATGATTTTTTAATTTAAATTTTTATTTTATTTCGAACCATTTTAATTAGCATATAATATGTATGTGTGTGTATAATCTCTGTGCAAATGAAAGAAAAAAAAAAAAGAAGAAAGAAAGAAAGAAAAAGAAATTGCAAATTTTCCATAAATAAATAAATTAAATTAAATCTTTTAGTGCGTTAATGAACTAAGAGATGGCGCCAAAGAGATGGCGTTTTATTCTGTTGAATTATAATGACCTAAGAAAAGAAGAAAAAAAGATAATTTTATAAATTTCTAAAAGTCCAATTCTGTAATCAATACAAAATTATAATTATTTAAAATTAAAAAATGCGTTCTTAACTAAACATTAATTCAAACCTTTATTAATATATTTTAATATCAATATGCGAATAAAAGTTAGATAAAAACTAAACCTAAAATAATTTTACATGTTAAATAGCTCACTTTGATTAACATTTAAGCATCCTTTTTAGATTATAAAAATTTCAACTACATTACAATCAAATTCTAAATGGTAACTATTAGAAGCAAGTAAATTTTTCTACAGAAGGATTGAAAGTTGTTTAATTTATTTAGTATTGTTTAATTTACCGAATTCTTTAACCCATTTTTCGCAATCTCTTAAATTGTACTATTGCGGCGCATAGTAATGACATTCAACTATATTAGAAAATGAAAATGGTAGATTTGTTTCTGAACAAACAAACATTTTGGCTTTAAAAATATAAAATCTTTAAGACAAGGATAATTTTGATTGTGTATGGCATAACGTCAGAACTGATAGTGAAGGAAACAGCGAATCAGGAGTACTGAAATTCGCCCGTGATCAAACTCGTGTAAAGATTGTATATATGCGGCCCGGACCGATTATTCCACCGATGGAAGAAGGTTATTTTTTATATTTTATATTTATGTTTCTGCCATACGATAATATAGTGATTCATTAAGAGTGTCAAACATAAATGCTAGCGCGCAGCGCACAGTGGCCTGCGCTGCCGAAGGCAATGGGGATCCGGTGCGACAATTTTTCCAATCAGAATTTTTTTTTTCCGCATGATAAAAATTAGTGCAATTTTGAGAATTCATTAACTATAGTGATTCATTTAAAAATAGTGACCAGCGAAGCGGGCGTAGTCTGCTAGTTGTAAATAATTAGTGTGTACTACAATTTAAGACATGTGAACATGATGCGGAAAAAAAAAAGAAGAAGAAGACAAATAAATAAATAAATAAATAAATAATATATATATATATGAAGAGAAATGAAATGTATTATTATTATTATTATTTGTATGTTATATGTTTTTTTTTTTTTTAATTAAAATAATTAAAATTTATTTTTATAATCAACAATAAAATTTATCAGTTTTCAATTTTTAATGTATAAAAAGCTATTAATTTCTTTAAAATTCTTATTGTTCTTATGATGATGTCGTGATTATTATTATGATGTCGTGTACACATGCTAATTAACTAAGACATAAACGAACTAACAAACGGAAACCATATCAGTTTTATGATTTTTTGAAACCTTACACCTCAAAACTTGAAAAAGAAACAGAGTTCGAAAATTTTATCACAACCTAAAATTCCTATACCTATAGTATGATAGGTAATTAAAAATATGCATAAATTAATAGATATATTACATATATAGGGAAATGCAGATTACTTTAGAAATGTAATACGACAGAAATTAAAAAATGCAATTGATTTACATATGCAATAAAATAATTTATTATTATAAAAGACAAGATTTTCTCGTTATAACCTATTAAGAATCTTAAGGTAATAAAAAATCTGTATTTTCCGTAATTTAATTTTTTTTTTTTTTTTTTTTGTCCTGATTTAATATTGTAAAAATTAATTCAGGCATAATGATTAATATTAAATTTAACTTTAGCTATTAGGTATTCTAGCTACGTTTTCTAACTATTACATATTAAGAATCTTAAAGTAATGAAATATATTTTTTGTTTCAAAGTAGCAAATAATATATATATATATATATATTGTAATTAAAAATCCAAAGTAACAAAATAGGCTCAAAATAATAATAATAAGAAGAAGAATATATTGATATGCACTTCAAAGGGTAGTAGGAGCAAAAGAAAATAGATATTGCAAAAATAAAAAGAATGATATATATAGAATAGAACAGAAAAGAATAATAGGTATTTTCTAATAAACAAGAACGAAAAATCATGCGGTACGCATTGTTAGTTAACTCTTTCAAACTATACGTACTTGTATCGTACAACTTTCAAATTTCTTTGCCTATGTTATCACATAAAAGACATTCAAATGACTGAAAGACATACAAATTGACTAATTGGATTCATAATTATTGTTAATGTTGATAATATTTAACACAAACGAAAATGCTGACTTGCAGTCCTTAATGTATTTGAATATTTTAGAACAGCCCAGTAAATCTGAAGATTAAGCATACGATATTATATATATATATATATATATATATATATAAATTTTATTTTAGCATATTAACAATAAATGTTAAATTCATTATCATTTTTGAAGTAAAAAGTTGCATAAATGGGATTTATAAAAACGTGTCTCCTAAAATGTAATGTATTAGCCTTTTTTTTTTTTTTTTTTTTTTTTTTTTGGGGGGGGGGGGGGGGTCCCTCTAGAAAAACAAGTTTAACAGGACCTATTAATGCCATTTTAAATAGGGAACATTCCTTATAGTAAAAATGAATAATATGTATCATTTTTTAAATTCTGAAAATATTTAAGAATGCTGGAGGCGAGCAGAGGAACGAATAAAAGATGAGCAGTCGGACAGACAGATACGCATATTCATATCATATTTAAACTAAAAAATTGTTAGAAAGTGTTAAAAAAACACTTAATGTGAGCAGAAATGCATTTCTCGCAAATTTTCAATAAAAGCCCTCAATGTAACTGAATATTTTTGTATGGTCCTGTTAAATTTTAATGTTAATCATACTATTCTATAGGAAGCATTCATTTATGCATATGAATAAATTTCAATTTTATTGAGATTTGTACAAAGTAAAGTTGTTAAAATTTGGTTTATAAAAATACCTCTCATAGAATACAGTGCTTTGGAATACTTTCGGCTGTCCCTATACACAAACCAGAAAAGGTATTCACACCATTTTCAATAGGGAATATCCGATAGTGAACTCGAATAACATATATCAATTTCAAAAAATTTCATGAATATTTACGAGAGTTAGAGTGGGGACAGACAGACGGACAGATATAGCAGGCTACGCCCGCTTCGCTGTTCACTGTATTTAAATCAATTTTTAAAAGAATTGAATCCCTATTTGTTATTTATATCATATTATAATTATAATAATAATAATAATAAATAAATAAAAAATCGCTCTAAACCTTTCTTTGGGTACCTGCTGTCTACGGCAGTTCCTTTTCCGCTCGCACTGCGTAGGGTCCAGGTTCCAAAAACGTACAAAAAAAATCTTTCCCGGGCACTTCAGTTTGGGTATTTATCGACGGAAAGTGGAGCTGCTATTATTCAAGAACTACGATTTTAAAGATGACTATATCGCTGCCTTTATTAAATATTTTAATTTTTGAATTATGTTTTTCATAGCCTTCACTCTTTACACTATATTACCATATCATTCCGACCAGTATAATAAATATATGAGAAAGCTGATTTTCACTTTAAAGGATTTAAATAAATAAAAACAAATACATGTTAATTAAACTAAAATTTTGATAAGTTTAATCCTTTCTCTACATACTATCATTTTTTCCAATAAATGCTCTGTATATATATTTATTTATATAAAAATTAAAAGATCTTTCCTTTTAAAGGAATTAATTAAAGAATAAAAATAAACAGCTCTTATAATGTATGTATATATACACATTATTCATAAATGTAACTGTGATAAAGAAGCTTTTAAATTTAAAATTTAATATACATAATTTTTTCTACTGCATTATCATTTGATTTTCAATAAATATAGTAAAAAAAAAAAATAAAAAAAATAAAAAAAAAATGATTCCGCCTTCAAATAAATGAATTAAAAATAAATAAATAAATAAATAAAAATGCATAATAATCTCATGGCTAAGATTCGCAGACGATTGAATTGTAAAAATAAATTTTAGAAAAATAAAACACAGAAGCCAATGTTTAAAATTGAAAAAAAAAAATTAGTTAAAAAATTTTTAAATTCAAAATTCGAAGAATTCTTGATGAATTGCATACCTTCATTGTCCCAGCTACCTTTCTGCCATGTTTTGTAGCTCTACGATCAATAGTGTAAGTATCAGAGCGCAGACAAAAAAACAGATACACACACATGCTTCTCTTTATTTATATAGATAAAGATAACGATATTTCTTTTTTTCGTAACGCACACTAAATTCATGAATAATTTAAAAAAGTACAACTTAACACTATATAAAATTTATGATGAACTTAATTGGACAAAAATAATAAGTAAGAAACGAATGAATTGGATAAGAATTAATTAAAATGAAAGAAACAATTATAAAATTAAAGGAAATATAATGCTACTGTAAGTTATTAGAAACCTGATTTATTTCATTTATGAAGGCGACCTAACTGTTTTCCGGTGATTTTTTTTTTTTTCAGGTGACTATTTTTCGGTGACTTTCTTTCCTTTTTCCCTTACATACAAACAAACAATGACTTTTATTTTAGTCCAGTCAATAGGTATGTAAAAAAGGGCTTACCTAGCAAAAGGTGGGGTGGAAGATTTTCTTTTTTAATTTGTGCATATTAGTGTCAATATGTAAAAAACTATTTATCCAACATGGTCGACCCCGGGAGAATTTTTGTCGGCTGAAAAAACTCGAAAATTTACTATTTTTTTTGGCTTTTTTTGAAATATCTCAGAAATGGCTGAATTTAGCTTTATTTTTCTATTATAAAGTTTACAGAGGATTACATTTCCTACAATTTTCTTTATTACAACTTTTTTGTAGTACTATGGGTCGGGGCATGAACATTTATTAGAAAACGGAAAAAAAGGAAAGGACATATTCAGCTGTCTGACCTTAGGAAATGATATCTGCTTCGTAGCAAAGGAGGTAAAAAAAAGAAAACTGCCCCCCCCCCCCTACACACACAAAAAGCTCTCTCTTTCCTCCCGCCTCTTCCCTTCTTGTAGTACGCTGCCTCGGCTGAGCATCTACCTATGTTATTCAGTTCAGTTCGAATGTGTGAACATACTGTTTCAACCCATGAGCGTTTTCTATTACAATAACCGGAGTGTTTGTTTTATTTACGAAATCAGTTTGAATAAAGGTGAAATAAAGATTCTGAAGGAGAAAGGTATACAAAAAATCTTCAAAAGTGCAATGCAAAACGTCAAAATGAAGAACATCGGTGTTTTTTGAAGAACCTATAACAAGTAAGAATTCACAATGCTTGTTACAAATGATACACCAATGAGCGAATGATTGCAGCATATGTACGGCGTCATGCAACTGGTGATGGAGCTGGTCCAAACTGTGCGTCTACATATCTTCCATCAAGAACTGAAGGTTTCAGTTTTAAAGATCAGTGTTTCTTGTGTGGAGAAGGGGATACTTGAAGATTTCTTTAAAAAACAGTAACGACTCCCTGAGCATGAAAGAAATTTTATCCACCATGCTATGAAACTGAGTGTGAAAGAAACAATTGTAAATAGTGCCGAAAATCGTGAGGATGAATGAAGAAAAAAGTATTTGAATGCATCGGAAATGTAAAAAGTTTTGTTGCTGTAGATGCTTGGTATCACAGGTTTTGTCAGCAAAAACTGCATTGGAGGTCTAAAAGTGAGATGAAACGAGGATACTACCCTGCAAGCAACACTGATGAGGCAATGGAATCAATTTACTCCTACCCTGAAAACGACTTGGAGGAGTGCCAGTCTCATTAAGTATTTGATGAATAAAATAGAGGGTGATTTTCGTCCTAGCATCAGAACGGTTACATCACGCCTTTGCAAAAAATATGGTGAAGATGTTTTAATAGCCGAAATTGCCAACAAGAAAGCAGTTATTTACTTTCAAAATGTTGGCTGTAAAATAGTTAGTGAAACTAGTATAGTAACAAGGACTCTTATCCTCAACAGGAAAATGCCGTATTAATTTCATCATTGGACGAGACTGAAGAAGATCATAAGCTATTCTAAGAGTTTTTGTAATTTATGCAGGAGGGAGAGGAACAATTTGAGGATGACACACCTTCCTTCTACCGCTGATGAGTATTGAAATTTAAGAACATGGGTTTTCAAAACAACCCCGAAGAAAATAAACATGTATATTATGCATTAATGTACTTTTCTTTATTTGTTTCAAGGCTAAATGATCTACCTATAATTTATATATAAAGTTAAATTTCTATAATTTAGTTTTGTAATGTAATTATTTGCTAATGTTCTTCAAACAAGTTTGCCTATTTATGAAGTTCATTTAAAATTAAGATTGTCTATTGTTATTATCCTCAATATTAATATAGCAGTAATTAATGTTTTTTACAACATTACGTATTATATCTAAATGTCATTAATGTTTTATAATTTAATAAATAGTAGAATTAAAATATTTATGTACCAATGCATTGAGTTTTTGCTTATTAGCACCCTAATATTTATTCATTTACATTTATATACAAATTTTTTTTATTTTATTTTTTTCCTTTGTATGTGTTTGTGTGTTTATTATGTGTTGCAGTGGTAGAATACCAGATATCGGCAGTTATTGGAGTCTGATGATGACTACTGTTGTTAAGCCAGAATTGTCAGTGCGTAGTCGGGGGGGGGGGGGGGGGGTAGTAAAAAGGGGAAGGGAAAAAATAAAAGGGTGATCGCCAATTTACCTGGCTAACATATTTAATTCTTTTCAAAAATCACGATTATTTTAACAAGGTATATGTTAAGAGAACAATCAAGAAAATAAAACAGTATTTCTTACGATGTATATTGTAAAAATATACATCTGGCATCTGTATTTCAGTATTACGTTTTTGATCACCAAATCCAAAAATACCAAGAACAACAGATATCAGAGCTATATCATTAAAAGTTGTTAAGCTTTCTGTAAATAAAGTTTATAATTCTAATAATTACTGTACATTATTTAAAAGGAGTAATGCGCTTTTTTTTACAAAGTTGAGAAAACTGTTTATTTTCAAGAAGCTGTTACGCGCTTGCTATTAGTTCTACAAAAAAGTTGTAATGAAGAAAATTGTAGGAAATTTAATCCTTTTTAAACATTACAATAGAAAAATATCTCTAAATTCAGCCATTTCTGAGATATTTCGGGAAAAGCCAAAAAACTAGTAAATTTTCGAGGTTTTTCAGCCGACAAAAATTCTCCCGGGGCCGACCACGTTGGATAACTCGTATTTTGCATATTAGTACTAATATGTACAAATTAAAAAAATAAAATCTTCTACCCCACCTTTTGCAAGGTACATTGTATTTATTGACTGGAATATTTATATTAAGATTATCGAAAGCAAAATAAAAAATCAATTTATTAAGAACTGTAAATATACAAATTCATTCCTTAAAGCACAGGCAAATTCTTTTCGTTCTTTCTTTTTTTTTTCTTTTGTGTGCGTGTGTATATATCTATAATATTAAACCTTTAAAAACATTGTACAAAAGGAAATATAAGTGCTTATCTCATTAGGAAAATTAAAATTTAAATAAAAAGAAAAAGAAATAATCAGAATTCAAATAATGAAAGCATATAATATACCTAATACGTCTCAACGGTCATCGGTTGATGATTGAATGCAAAATTAGATGAATTTCTATAAATCTGTTTATATATATATATATAGATATATATGGGGAGGCGTGTGTTATAGTTAATCAACAAAACTTTAGAATAGATTTATAGAAGTTTAAATATCTTGAGAGAATTTATAAAGAGGTATCAACTTGTAGTTCAGTTATTAATCTAATAATTAGTCATGTACGTCTAATTCATTTGAGGGGGAAAAAAGAGAGAGAGAAGATAACGTAGAAAAACTAAATAATACATTAGAAGTACTTTTGTGATCGTGAATTATGAAATTACTTAATTAAACATTCTCAAAATCTGAAGTGTATTTTTAGCTAAAATTTATGTGATAAATCTTAATAATTTACAAATGGAATAATCAAAGTGTTTCTATGATTTGTTCAGTAAAAAATAAATAAATAAAACGAAATAAATGATTTTACTTAGAGAATAAATTGTGTACATATACCAGGAAGTTCGCGTTAAGTAATATGAAGAACATAAATTCACATAGTTTAATATATATATATATATATATATATATATATATATATATATATATATATAACAAATAAAAAACCAGATTCACAAAACTAAAAAATCTGATGTGGGCACCACATGACTTCCTTATACACTTTTAGAAATATACATAATGTTAAAAAACATTGTCACTGGAACCGAAACAGTTGGCTAAAAATATTTAAAAAAAATGCATGCATACGTAAAAAAAAAAAAATAAATAAATAAATAAAATAAAATTGTGCCTTGAAGGGACTCATGTCAAAGTTTTGCCTTGGGGGGACTCATGTCAAAGTTGTGGCCTTGGGGGGACTCATGTCAAAGTTGTGCCTTGGGGGGGACTCATGTCAAAGTTGTACCTTGGGGGGGACATGTCAAAGTTGGGCCTTGGGGGGACTCATGTCAAAGTTGGGCCTTGGGGGGGGGACATGTCAAAGTTGTGCCTTGGGGGGGACTCATGTCAAAGTTGTGCCTTGGGGGGACTCATGTCAAAGTTGTGCCTTGGGATGACTCATGTCAAAGTTGTACCTTGGGAGGACTCATGTCAAAGTTGTGCCTTGGGGGGACTCATGTCAAAGTTGTGCCTTGGGGGGGACTCATGTCAAAGTTGTACCTTGGGGGGGACATGTCAAAGTTGGGCCTTGGGGGGACTCATGTCAAAGTTGGGCCTGGGGGGGACTCATGTCAAAGTTGGGCCTTGGGGGGACTCATGTCAAAGTTGGGCCTTGGGGGTGTTACTCATGTCATAGTTGTGCCTTAGGGGGACTCATGTCAATGTCATTTTGAAAAGATTTTGTGTAAATTCTGGCAAATGCAGAATTTAGTTTAGGACGGAGGACTATTAGTTTTTTTTATTCCCAATTATAACATCGCTTTCAAATTATTCAATTATATTTTCGAAAAATTTTAGATTTCGATAAATTGCAAGATTTGTCCAAACTGTTTTTGAGTTATTACCGTTTTTTGATACATTCTGGCCATAATGAACCTAATTTTCCTAAATATCTCCAAAACGGAAAATAATACAAAGTCCAAAAAGGGAGGTGCACAACTAGATGTTATAACAAACCTATGTACCAATTCGCAACTTTCTACGTCCAACCGTTTTTGAGTTATGAGACATACGGACACACACACACACACATACATAAAGACCTCACGAAAAATCGTGTAAATTCCCTTATATCTCTAAAACGAGAGCTCGTGTCAAGACGACACTTGCAGGTGTACAACTAGACATCATGACAGTCACACGTATAAATTGGCAACATTCAGCGATCATTCGTTTTCGAGCAATGTGAAATGCAAAATCCATTTCGCAAATCAGGATTACTATACTTCCTTATACTTTGTATAAGGAAGTAAAAAACAAATAAGAGGCATAAGCTTTGAAAGCAAAAATATTTAAAATTGAAATTAATTTGAAGATTAACCGAGCGGTATAATTTGACATGATGAAACATCGTATAATAATAATAACAATAATAATAAAATTACTATGACTGTATCAAAAAACATTCAACAAAAAGGGAAAAAGTTTTGTATTTATATGCGTTTTCCATTATTTTTATATTTACTTAAAACAATTTGACGCAAGGATATTATGTATCAATCTTAATAACAATCTAAATGAAACTATTAAATACAATCAGAGGTTAGTTAGCATATAAGGAAATTTATTTAAAACTTGTACGTTTATTCACATGATTATAAGGTTTCATATTTCTGGTTTCAACGTTTAATGAGATATGTGTCAAGCGTAAAAAGCGTACGATTATTTGACTATTATACACCTATATTAAGAAATTAATAGCCCTTATTAAATTTAATTAATTAATTGCCATTAATTGTCATTATTTAATATAAATGCGTTTAGCTAATCGTACTTAATAAATACATCATATTGAAATGAATAACATACGGTAAAATACATATACATATATATAAATGCATCGCAAAAACTAACTCCATTAACTAACATTTACCAATACAGGAAACGATCTTCTTTAAAGAATACGTGAGAAGCAGACGTTTCGGGGGACGTATAGCAAATTATTTTTCGGCTTTTATTGAGTGAAGCTGTTTTACAAAAGGGAATATTTCTTGACACCAGCTGAGCTGTCATAGCTGTCAAACTGTGCTAGGTGGGATGTAGCCCTCTTTTCTCTACTTAACACATGCGCACAGTGTTAGAGATTGTCTCGGCTCTACATCCCACCTAGCACAGTTTGACAGCTGTGACAGCTCAGCAGGTGTCAAGAAATATTTTTCTTTTGTAAAACAGCTTTATCCAATAAAAGCCGAAAAAAAAATTGCTATACGTCCCCCGAAACGTCTGCTTCTCACGCATTCTTTAGAGAAGATCGTTTCCTGTATTGGTAAATGTTAGTTAATGGAGTTAGTTTTTGCGATGCATTTATATATAGTATATAAATATATTTTTAAATTTCTAATTACTAAATTTCAATTTCTAGTTCTTATTTTGAAATTACTATAACTCATTAGACTTACACGGAAAGGTTTTAAATTTATAGGAACAGCGCATGAACTTTTGGTAAAGTAATGATGATGATTTTCCTCAGAGAAAAACGTATGGGAACTTGGAATACGATTAATTTGCTCATACTGAAGGAACAACTAATTAATTATATATCAAAAATTAATTAATATTAACTTTAAATTAGTTAAAAACGAAGCTTTAATTATATATTATAAAAATAATGATCTTACTTAACTGCTTCGTTACTTGCATAAGCTGCTTTTTACCGGAGGGCCTACGGCGTCCTCAGTCATGGCTTGAGTGGAAAGTGGCCGGACTTCCAAAATCTCGTCTTCGACTGTGATCAGGTGGCGCCACTGTGCATCAATTCCGGTTTTTGATTCGTGGTCATTCACAGCTTAAATTGTAATTCACGGCCACTTTCCACTCAAGCCATGACTGAGGACGCCAACATCCCTCCGGCGAAAAGCAGCTTATGCAAGTAGCAAAGCAGTTAAGTAAGGTCATTATTTTTATAATAGTTAATTAATATTGTTTACTAATTCATACTTGAACAACCAGTTAACGTTAACGACAGCATGGTAAAAATCGAAACCGTTATCATTAAAATCCCTATACAAAATAAAAACAAACATTAAATACGCCAAAAACACTACAGCACTTCCTAAAACTTATCAATAAAATAACATCGAAGTTCAATTCAATGACGTAACAAAAATTGCTAATTACAAATGTTTCGCTATATTAAGTCATCTTAATCTTTTTAGAACAGTGGTGGGTTGGGATAACTTTAACAGATGTGGGTGTACAAACGTAGAACTACAAAAAGTGGATGTAGATGGCAGCTGAAAGAAAGAGGAATACTACCAAGACCAAACATAACCCTTTAAGGAGCGAATACATTTTGGTGTTTCTCAACACTTTACGCAGTGTGCTAGCAATCTTGCCAACCAAATCCAGAAGATGGTTAGTTCCCGCCCCTTTTTGCACAACTTAATTTTTACAGTAATTCACTTCAAAAGAAGTTCGAGATATGACGAGTGCCGAGTACCCGGGGCCAATATCGATATGCCCCACACCTCAGCAAACCAGAAGATGGAAAAACAGAATAAGTTCAGATACCAGTTAATAATTTAAAAAAAAAAAAACTGTTTAAAGACGCCAGTTAGAACGAGAAGAAAAAAAAAAAAAAAAAAAAGACAAACTAGAGAAGAGAATAGGTCATTGCAATTGAAAGGGAAAATAGAAAGCAGTTTTCCGATTAAGGAAGTGCCTGCATTCCGAAAACTTCCCAGAGAATTTCAATTTTGGTCATTAAATTATCAGCTTGTTTCATTCTATTTAGGATGGATTTGAATTTATTGATTAATTCAATGAAGTTTGGAACATGAATTACTTTTGCTATATCATTTAAGATGTTACTTAACTCAGAAAGTTAGCTAGGAGCGTTCTGCTGAGAGTATATATAAGAGGGAGTGGTTACCTGAGCGTAGGATATTTCAGATTGGTCGGAGGGCGGAGTCTTAGTAGGGAGCTTCGGGAAATCGGATTTAATGATTTTAGTGGAATTTCTGTTTTCAGGGAATTTAGGACATCCACGAAAACTCGCGAGATGGTCACCATCACAATTACAACATTTTTTCTCTATAAAAACTTCTTTGCCAAGATTACAATCTTTAGTAAGATGCTCGCCTGAGCATCTAACACATCTAGCCTTCATATGGCAGTTCTTTGCCGAATGAAAAAATAATTGACATTTATAACATTGCTGGGTTTTAGTTGGGTTACGGTAATTTTCTATAGCAACTCTATAATACATAAGCTTTTGGGTTTGAAAAATAGATTTACATTGATCATTATTAGGGAGATGAATTTGGAATAAGGGCAGGGGCTGTTTGGTTTTAAAACTTACGAAGCGATTTATTTTAAGGATTTCGTAGTTAAGTTTACTAAGGGCATCTTCAATTTCAAGTTCAGCAGTTTCGATTGGGAGTCCACGTATGACAGCTTTAAGTGGCGCAGTAGCCCTATCATTTTTTAGGTAATATTGTACGCTCATTTCGTCTAATTTAGAAGTTAAAATGTCATGATCTTCAGGGGAGTCCGGAAATATTTTAATGAATTTTCCTGCAGGTGCCGCCGTGAAATTGCAATGACCTATGCTTTTCTCCAGGTTTTTAAAAAGTTGATTTCAATTACCGCATTTCACAAGTAATAAATATGCCTTTGGGCAAAGCAATTTTAGGATTTTTCTTGATATTCTTAGAATTTTGAGTCATTTTCGTGACGCCATCTGGTGGCACTGACTGGTCTGAAAGTAACTTTTCATCGAGACTCTCAAATTGATTTTGAATCGGGATGTTGAATAGAGATTTAAGATCAGCTTTTTTAGTATTTGGAGAGTCATTTTCTAATTTACGCTTAGGAGCTTTAGTTTGAATGGTAGTGTTAGTTTCTGGGAGGAGATTGCTAGAGTCAGTTAGTATATTATTTGAAACATCAGATACCTGTGGGGTGTCATCCATTGATTCAGAGTATTCATCATCTCTGGTCCAGTCAGATGTCTCGATTTGTCCGTGACCTATTCTGAATTCAGGAAATTCAGTGATAACAGTTTGTATTTGAGATGCGGTGAAGTCTTTGATTTGACCCGAGATTGATTTTCCAGTATCAGGATCGGTAAGCGATATCTGGAATTCAAGGAATTTTTCATAATCATTGTCAGATAGTCTTTCTATCATGGATCTTTTGATTTCCCAGAAATGCCAGGAACGGAATAGCATGGCAGGTAACTCCAGGTTGGTGAATTTCATTCCCTTGAAACGATGAGTGGCGTTGTCTTTGTCTCTGTAATCAGAGATTTCAGATGTAGTGGTGGAACTGCAAGAAAGATTCTCTACGATTAAATAACAAGAAAAGTACTTCAAAAAAAGACTGGTGGAAACAAAATACATGGAAAGGGGCAGGACTAACAAACCTCAGGGTCCGTTCGGCAAGTATGCACATGTGCTAGTATTATCGAATAATGCTTATTGGTAATCTAATTTTTTGGATATTTGTAACTCCACCTACATTGTAAAATTTAGAATCTTATAGGATCTGCCATTCCACAAAATCATGTCCAATATTCGTATTAATACAATAAGTGTTTTAAATACATTGATTAGAAGCACATTGGCCCCGCCTTTATTTCGCACCATTTTACTTTTAGAATATGTTTCTCCAATACATAAATATGATAAAAAAAGAAAAATTTACTCAAAAAAAAAAAAAATGTGTATGGAATAAAGGGGCTATAAATGCTCCATAATAATTAAAATGTTGGCAAATCATTAATTCTGAATCCTTATGAAGTGCCCTATTTCTTCTTAATGTTTCTGGCTGTAATTTTGGGACACCCTGTATATATTTATTTACAGGCTGAAGTGAGCATTTGTTGGAATGAGATAGTAATGCCACCCTCTCAGAAAACTAGCAATGAAAGATGATTCTAGCATTACTTACCTAGCTTATGTCATAGCTGCCAATTTGTGCGTTTATTTCCTCCAGAAAATTTTATAAGTTTTTTTAGCTGTTTTCTGCGATTGAGCATGATAATTTTTTTATAAAGAAATATTGGTGTTAAAAAACCGTACAAGTTGGCAACCAGAATAGATTGATTTTCTCTCCACCACCAAATTGCATGAGCCGTCTTTATTCCTTGGCTAAGCAGCATAGTTGTCAAGTCTCCGTTATTTTCACCGAAGATTTCATACGGGAAAGTTTTTATAAACGTTCCAGTTTATTATTATGACTTTTTTTTTTTTTTTTTTTTTTTGGGGGGGGGGGGGGGATAGGTGTGACAGATATTTTCAACATTACAGTCAAAGCCTGATTTAGTGCCATCATCGGTACGTATAATAGTATGGCGTTATATCGGATTTGGCGCTATATCTAATTATAATCCTAACTGTATAAATGAAATAAAATTAAACATTCACTTACTTCATTATATTACAAGTATCAGAAAAATTGAGTATCATATCACTGAATATGTGATAAGTAGTATTTTATTTCGATCTACGTAGTAAGTGTATCTATGAGGGAGAAAAATATTTTAAAACAGCTTGTTTTTTTTTTTTGTTTTTTTTCTTACAGAAATGCTCTTAATGTATTTTTCTCAGGTTAAAAGATTATCAATCATCTTTTATCGGTTGATTTTTAGTTCCCCATCATACTATAGGTATGGGGAACTTAGGTAATCGTGAAAATTTTCGACCTCGGTTTTTTTGACGTTTCTACACGTTTTCAGGTATGAGGAATCCGAAAATGACAAAATTTGTATGGTGTCTGTCTGTAGGGAGTCTGTTTGTAGGGTGTCTGTTAGTCTGTTAGTGTGTCAGTCCGTTAGTTTGTTAGTCTGTGTACACGATATCTCAAGAACAAATTGTCGCAGAGAGTTCAGATCAGTTTTAAAATATTACTTTCGACACTGGTAAGAACCCTATTCATTTGCAACTTTCGAATTTAAAAACTTCGTAAGTTATTAGAAATTTACGATTTTCTTAACATGGGAGAATAGGACAAAAATTCACTTAAACGTGCATTAAATGGAAACTTTTTACTGTAAAAATGTCAGACCAGTTTTAAAATATCAGTTTTGATGCCGGAATGAACATCAGTAACTATAAATATGTTACTTTGAAAATTTCGCAAGTTATTGAAAATTTACGAATTTCTTAACATGGCAGTATAGGGCAAAATGTCACATTAACGTCAATTTTGAGAGATATATTCATCGTAAAGATGTCAGACTACTTTTGAAATATTATTTAGGACACTGGCGTGAATATTAATGACTATGAATTTTCCAATATAAAGATTTCGTAAGTTATTGGAAATTTACGAATTTCTTAACATGGAAGAATAGAGCAAAATTTCACATAAACGTCAATCTTGAGGGATATTTTCGTCGTAAAGATGCCAAACCACTTTCGAAATATTATTTAGGATTCTGGCATGAATATCATAGACTATGATTTTTCCAATTTAAAAAATTCGTAAGTTATTTGGAATTTACGATTTACTTAACATGTCAGAATAAGGCAAAATTGAGCATGAACTTCCATTTTGAGGATCCTAAATACATTAGACAACTGCAAAATTACGTTTATGATATTTGTTTGAACATGATTGAATACAAATATTTTACTAGGAAAATTTCGTAAATTATTCGTAATTAAATTCTTAATTTTATATGTGTAAAATCTATATCTTTAAAAGTAATAAGACATATTACTTTGTTTTAAATTATTTTTCCAAGATAAATGTGACGTCAGTTTTACGCCTTGATTAGAATAATCGAAAATAAATAATATTGTGCTTTGTTTCAATAATAAAATTTAAAAACTTAAAAAAAAAAAAAAAAAAAAAAAAAAAAAAAAATACGATTTTCCACTATATTATTCAGTATTAAAAAAACATTTTTTAAAAATTTTACATTTTATTATTTTACGTTATGCGGTAAAATTTAAATAGCATAAACGGTACAGTAAACGAAGGCGAAAATGTCACAAGAAGATTAAAACAGAAAATTTGTGTTTAAAAATCTGATAAAAATTAATAAATATTAATTACATTAATTTAAAAAAAGGGAAAAAAAATTGTTCACTTCGTATTGCTTTTCAAATAATAATCCTCGTCTTACCGCGTTTTCTAAATCATGGCATTTAACATGAGGTGCACGAATCCTAGAATATTCAACTTTAAAAAAAAAAAAAAAGACAGCAGGGATGAAATAGAATTATAGCTGTGAAAAACTAGGAAAAAATATGTAATAGAGACTTGTGAGACTTAATATTTCAGAATCGAGTATACTCCTTTTTGCAACGGAAGCCACGCCTTTACACAATTTTTCTAAAATTTTACATTATAAAACAAAATTATTTTACATACTTTCAAATAAATCATTTAAATTTTGTCTTCAGCATTCGATGTAGTAAATGTCATTGACATTTATGCATACCAGCGTCACATATAAAGCCATATACGAATAAGCAAACTAGTTTTTTTTTTAATATTGTTTCCACAATATAGAGGCGGGGCTTCATTCCTTTTGGAATTCTTTCACAATCTTTCACTTGCATTGCGATAATTTTATTAAAAAAATAATCCAGTTTGTATCATAAACATCGAAATGTTGCTTAGAAAACAATTAGAATACCATAAAGGTAAATTAAAATAGTTTTTCGTCAAAATATATACATATATTTACTCACATAGGATACAAATTATAATAAGGACGGCCCCCTAACAACAGTAAAAAATGAAATATGACTGTAACTCAAAAAATAATGTTAGGAACGAGCTGTAAATTTGGAACCCATGTTTTTGATGATGCCCGTGCTATTCATGCAAAAATTAACATAGGTCATAATTCATAATTTTTCCAAATATGATATTATTAATAATTTTCATAATTCAAAACGTGTTTTTTTATTAAAAATATACATGGAATATGTTTGGGTCACTTCATTCTATCATAAAAAAAAAAAAAAAAAAAAAAAAACAGAATTCGAATATCATAATTATTTTGGAAGATATAAATTAATGTTTGCCAAATTCATTTAACATTAGCCTCCTCATATTTTGACAGCTTATAACTCGGTGAAAAATTGAGTGAAATATATAAACTGTACCATTTTCCGCGATGAATTGATCCAAAGAACTCAAATAAATTATAAAACATGGGGGTTACTATTGAAAAAAATTAAGTTGATGCCAGTTTCAATATGTAGACGACCCCTTAAGTAAAATCTAACTATACCATTTTCAACTAGGCGTTATTACAAATCGATTGTTACCAACCACATGTTTCTACGACAACTTATGGTGAAATTTGGTGGGGGAAGGGGGGGGCTTTTTTTTTTTTAACGACTGTACTTCCTATACAGAAGATTTTTTCACCCATACATGCGGCGATTAAACGGATTTGGAGGTATTTCGGGGGGCGTTATATCGGAGTTTGACTGTATATATATTTTTTTTCTTTTTCACTTTTATAAAGATATTGGTGTAAAAATCGGATATAAAAATTAGCAATGTTGGCAGCTATGATGCAGTAAGAGCAACCACAAGCAGCAGCTAAGAAGTTCTGCTTTCAAAGTTAACAAACTGAAGGTGATAAGCTCAACCAACGGTTATGCTCGTCACCTAGCTTTATGATCAAAATTTGCTTTATTTGTTTTGTACTTTTGCCCAGCCTTACTGTACAGTCGGGGAAAAAAAATCGCAGCACTCGCTGTAATTTCGTTATTAATTGACTCAGAATAATTTAAAAGACGTCATTCAACAGGACATTAAATGCACTTTCTGAAAATGCTGCCGAATTTTGAATTAGGGGTTATCTACATATTGAAATAAACGCAAATTTTGACATCATATTCGAATTTCTGAGAGTTCGGCAGTGCGGAAAAGTATACTGTTTGCATACTTTATCTTTAGTATTCATAGAGTTATCATCAAAAATGTGTTAGAGAGTTATCTGTAAATGTAGAAAAATAAAATTTAGGTCCTACAAAAATTAGAGAAAATTTTACACCGGAAATGTTTCAAGGAAAAGAAAGAATTTTAAAAATTAACAATAGCGTTAGTTCCTTATCAGTACTTTAATTATTGCTTATAAATATTTGAATAATCATCATAAAATGTAATAATCTCACAGCAATTGTTTCGAGACAACGGGAAAGAGCACATGACCCTTCGTCAGGTGAGCAAAGTATTCAGGAGTACTGCAGTTAAAGCGGCAACATGTTGCGAGATTTTTGTATTTTATGGTGCTTATTCAAAGTTTTCTAAGTAATAATTTGAAACGCCAGTTTTGAGGTGCTTTCTTATTAATTAGTGCCTTAGTTTTCCTGAATTCCGTTTTTAGATATTGATATACTTCAGTACTTTTTTAGATAATTTTAGGTATATTTAAATACATTACACTTATGATTGGTCAGACAATACTCTTAAAAAAATTTTTCAATAATTTTCAATTAAAAAATGTCTATCACGGCTATACTGACACCAATAAAGCTTAAAATTTCTTTCGTAGGCGTAACATAATATACAAACTGAAATAATATAGCTCTGTATATATATATAACAATGCATAAACTAAATCCTTTCGGATAAATTATTGTGAGGTTTCATGAAGTAAATATTAAATAATTTTAATCGCTCTTACCAGTTTGGGTCAGTTGAATTCTTTTGAACTGTACGATTTGTTTTGTAATTTCTATGAAAATATAATTTCTTAATTAACGCTTTCAGGACTACTGACATAAATTCACGTCTTTTGAAAATCTGTAACTATCTCACTGGGCGTTTTCTTTCGCAATTTGTGCTACTTATTTGTTATTTCTTAAGCATACCCTCCAACATACTAATTAATATCCCGTAGTATTGTTAGCTCCACTTTCTTTATTACACCGGAATCTTTTTACAGTATTTTTCTTCTTATTTAATCGTTGTTGCAAAGATTGTAATCCGAGGACTTACTATTAAGACCACTCAGCTAGATATTGAGGATGCTCTTACTAAATTATATTACGAAATTATTAAAATCAATCAGTTAGTCAGTTTTAAGGCTAAGCAGCCGCTACCCCTCTTCCAAATTCAGCTAAATGATAATGAACACAGTAAAACTATTTTCCACTTATTAGCACTATTATACTACAAAATTCAAATTGAACAATACAAAAATCCTACTCGTACCCTTCAATGTTTTCGATGCCAAATGTACTTTCATTCCGCAAAAAAATGCCAAATGAAACTTGGATGTATCCGCTGTTCTGAAGAAAATTTAACTAAAGATTGCCCTCTCAGCGATCAAAGGATTAATCCAATCTGTTGTAATTGTGGTGGAAACCATTTAGCAAGCTACAGAGGTTGCCCCAAATTTCCCGAAAATAGATCTAAATCGCATATTACAAAAATTATTCCTCCAGAATACCGAAAACATTTCGACCAATCCGAATTTCCCTCTAATTCCGTAGCCACTCCCACTAATGAAAAACTGGATACATATACATACCCCAATATTCTTAAGAATAACCCCATTCGTGAACTCTTTGACATTCTTAATGAAATAGCAACCGAATTTAAATTAAAAAACTTTAATGAATTACTCATTAAACTTAGAAATGCACGAAATAAAATGAAAAACACGGATAACTCCATTACTGGGGCTGTCCATAAATGATGTCAGGCTTTTTTTCAGAATTTTGGACCCCCTCCCACCCTTTGTCACAAAGTGTCACGTTTCATTGTAACCCCCCCCCCCCCTTGTCACATGTCATGGAACATGACATACATCAATAATTACTTGAAGTTCAGAAACAAAATATTAGACTAGAGATCATATTTAAAATTTTATTTTTAAATGTTGACTATGGATCTTAGTGACATCTGTAAATATAACCATAATAATGATACGTGTAGTTATTTTGTATGAACTAAGAGTAAGGTTTACAAAAGAAATCCAAATTAATATAGATCAGTTGTATGTGATGTCACACTTTTTGTTACCCCCCTCCCCTCCCTTGTCACAAACTGTCACAATTTCACGAACCCCCTCCAAGCGTGACATCATTTATGGACAGCCCCTACTAAACTAACCATTCTCTGGGAAGCCCTCGGAGATGATCAGGTCCCTGATCTTCCTTAAATTTTCTCCTCATGGTTCTTGTAGTTTCTGAGTCTTATTATTTTTAAATAATTGCCCTTTAGTGACTTTATCAGTAATTTTTTTTTTTTTTTTTAATCATCTGGTATCTGAATTTAATCTGTTTTCCATCTTCTGGTTTGCTGAGGTGTGGGGCATATCCATTTTGGCCCAGGGTACTCGGCACTCATCATTTCTCTCGAACTTTCGAGAATATTATTCTAAAAATTTATTGCTGTGAGAAAAAGAACGGGTCTAGCAGAATTACGGAATATTAATAAGTATGTTGGAGGGTAAACTTAAGTAGATAACCCAGTGTTCATATTTTTCCAGCAACATATACTACGGATAGAAGTATATTGATTACAAAAAATAAAATTATAATGTATATGATTCATTTGTAATATAACTGTGAATGCAGAAAATTCGTTCTGAAATATTTTATTTTGAGAGAATAACGCCTGTAGGCGGACCTTACTGTCAAAAAAAAAAAAAAAATCCTGAGGTCCCAAAATGTTAAAATATATTTATAAAAGTTAAAGTATATTTTAAAAATATATAAAATTAAAATATATTGATGAAATTTTAAAGAATAAAGTATCCTAATAATCCCCCCCCCCCCCTTCCAAAAAAAAAAAAAAAAAAGTAATAATAATAAATAAATAAATAAATAAATAAATAAAAATAAAGCAATACATGATGTAAATAATTAAGCCTTTAACTATGACAGTAGTTAACACTTTCACGATTGCTGACGTTAATTCACGTCATTTGAAAATCTATAACTTCGCCAGTGGGCGTTTCTTTCGCAATTTGTGTAGATTTATATCTTAAGTATATAACCAATATCCGTATTTTTACAATGCAATATACCATGGATACAAATATTTTGATTAAAAAGAGCTTAATTATAATGTATATTCCTTTTTAATATAAATGTGAATAAAGAAAATTTTGTTCTGAAATATTGTAATTTCGTAGATTAACGCCTACACCTACAGGCGCGGAACTTACTGTCAAAAAGAAATAAAGCATGCGGTCGCGAAAGTTTTAAGAAACAATTTTTACAAGTCTGTCTTGCATTCCAATTCCAATTCCATTTTTTTTTTTTTTTTTTTTTTTTTTTGTCAATTTTTACAATCAATCTATTTTTCTATTTTAAATAGGAAACCCCGCCTATTTATTTAATTTTTTTCTTCTAGAGTTCGTTTAAAGTATTCAAAATTTATCACCGTAATCGATGATGTAAATACTATTTGTGTATATTTTTGCCAATGTCAAGTCCCGACTTAGACTTGATGGAGCCCCGGGGCAAGCTTAGGTGGCCCCCCTTGCAGTGGCATAAGAGGTCTTTAGGTTACAAAATTTCTGTTTATGTCAATTGGGGGGGGGGCCTTCCAAAAGGAGGGCCTCGGCCCGCTACCCCGCGTTGCTAACCTATCGTTAGTCAGGGCCTGGTCAATGCAAAATAAGGGGTTTTAAATGATCACATTTACTTTTCTTTTCTTTTCTGTATCGTTTTGTTTTGAAGAACGATTAAAAGGCGGGGCTTGATTTCTTTAGAGAACCGGAATTCTTGATGCTAACACTAATGTCTAAAAATAATCATTTTGTTTTGTTTCTTTGCGTTTGACGTTGCTGTTGTATAATTTTACCCGTAAATTTAAAAAAAAACATCTTTTGTTTAATTTTCTTAGTTATTTTTTAAGATTTGCTTCTTTATCTCAGGTGGAATTTTATACGAGACGGCCCCTAAACCACTCCAAAAGAAAGATTTGTTTATGTCTCGAAAACTAATAACTGATATGAGCTGCAAATTTGCACACCCATATTTTTCAGCATTAGGATTCATTTTATGCAAAAATTAATATAGGTCATAATTCATAATTTTTATGAATATGAATTTATTAATATTTTTCAGAATTAAAAATATTTTTCAGAATCAAAAGTAATGATGGATTATGTTTGGATTTCTTCACTGTATCTCGTAAAAAAAGAGTTATACCAATCAAGTTATTTTTTGTGAAGATATTAATAAAAGTTTGAAATATGAATTTAACATTAGCACCCTCAAACTTTGACCGCTTATAACTCTGTGAAAAAATTAGTAAAATATACAACCAATATACTTTTTCGCGTTGTCGCGATCCCAGGAATTCAAATATAAAATAAAAATGGGGCATTACCATTGAAAAATTCAAAGTTGGCGCACGTTTTAATATGTAGACGACCCCCAATTCAAAATTTGAGTTCATTTTCTGAAACTACTCACATTACCCCGTCGAATGATACCTATTACATTTTTGTGCATCGATTAGCAACGAAGTTACATCGAGTGCTGGTTTTTTTTTTTTTTTTTTTTTTTCCCGACTGTACATGGTAAATAATGTTATATACGTAAAATGTTCCAAATATATAATTTTATTTTACTGTTCAATTCTGCCAAGTGTCCTGTTTTTTGAATATCTTTTTTTTTTTTTTTAACTCTTACCTACTGTTATTTAATTTCAGAAACTTACCTTGAATTAAACCAAAAATTTGTGTAATAAAACAATGGTATACAAAAAGAGAGATACTTGGCAGCTATTGTCTGTTTTAAGGCATTAAAAAGTGCCAAATTCTGTCAAATACTCTTAATAAACAACTAACGGAGTTGCCATCTTTCCAGATACATTAATATAGTTTTCCACCGTAAAAATTTTAAAATTTTTCTTTTATATAAATTTATCTGCAACGTTAATGGTTAATATAAAACTTTACTTGGCTAGTGTTAAATCATACTGTCGGCGTCTCAGAAGGGCAGCCAGCAGTGGTGTCAAAAATGTATGTATTAGTTTAGTATTCGTATCGTAGGTGATGTATCATATCTAGTGATGGGTAAGACAGGAAAAAATTTTGTCTTGACATTGAGGCACTTCAAAATATTTTGAAGTGGGACAATGTCATGCTTCAAATGACATGAGGTATTGCAAGAGAGAGAGCAAGGTGAATGAATGAGGTGAAACATTTTGTCATCTGTTGTAGTGAGTTCTGAGGTGTGAGGTAGGTTGTTTGTCATGTTCCACGTGAATTGAAAGAGTTGTTTTGTCATGAAAATTAATTAGTGTGAAGAGGTGAGAGGTTCAAAAAAGTGAATGAAGATGCATGAATGAAATGAAGTACTATGTCATATGTTGTAGTGAGTTGTGATGTAGGTTGTTTGTCATGTCCCACCTGAACTGAAAGAGTGATTTTGTCATGAAGATTAGTGTTAAAAGTTGAGGTCTACATTCGGTAACTACAACTACAAAAGTGTGAACGAAGATGTATGAATGAAATGAAGTAGTATTTTGTCATATGTTGTAGTCAGTTGTGAGATAGGTAGTTTTTCATGACACGAGTGATTTGAAGAAATTGTTTTGTCGTGAAGTTTAGTGTTAAGAGATGAGGGGCTTGCATATGGTACCTACAATTCCAAAAGAGTGAAGGAAGACGTATGTATGAAATGAAGGACTGTGTCATCTGTTATGTCTTGTTATCAGTTAGGTAGTTTTTCATGTCACAAGCACAAGTGAATTGAATTGAATGAATTGACTTGTCATGAAGATTACTGTTAAAATGATTGGAAAAAAAGTTAAGGAATCACTGAGAAATTTTATTTTATTTCCTTAAAAGAAGTAATAGTCACAAAAATTTAAATACTTTTAACAAATAAAGCTGACTTTTCGAAAATATTAAGATTGTTAAAGAAATATTTAGTTTTAACAAGAAGGTGTTAAAATGATTGTTTTAAGTAATTTCTCAGGCACTTCACTCTTCACTTGCTTAAAAAAACTCACGAATGTTTTCGGAAGAAAGTATTGGATTCGTAAAAATTTAATTTCCTACTTATGGTTTTTGATGGATTTACATGTTTTGTGGGTTCCAGAACAAGATTTGACCCTTTTTATTTTCTTATTTATTCAATAGTAGAAAATACTGAATTAGTAAAAATTTCCGACTTCTGGTTTTCGACAGATTTTCACGTTTTGAGAAGTCTAGAATACAATTTTACATTTTTTTGCGAATGTCTATCCGTCTGTCTGTGTGTGCGTAAGAGAGACAAAAATTTTGTGGCAAATGTATCTCCTGGACTACTGTTCAGAATTGTTTATAAATGTATATGTAGGTGCACCTTGGCCTAAATTAGGGCCTATCGACTTTTGGTGCCAAACGCTCAACAGGTGGCGCTGCTATACAGCGATTTCCACAATTTAATGGGAGGCTATATCTCAGGTAAAGCTAAAGCACTTCCACCAATTACATTCAATAGAAAATAACGCTTTTGCTTAATTATTGGTAGATCTGTATGTCATATATAAATTATGTACACACCACACTGTGCACGCAAGTATATTCTTACATTAATCGGATACCGGACACTTTTGCGATTTGCGAATCGTAAGATGCAATAAACACGAAAATCCAAATCGGAGTCTACAGATGACTCTCATATTGAATTAAAAATATTTAGGGATAACTTTTGAGTGAAAATTCTATAACTGCTTAATATAAATGGGGGGTGTACAGAAGGTTTCTGTACAGTAGTGGCGGATCCAATTCAAACATATTAATTTTTAAGATATTTTCCTGATATAATAAAAGTACACTGCGTCAAAGGAAAACAGATACTAAATTATTTTAACTATAGAACGTTTATTGAAGTTAAATTTTAAAACAAATAATATTATTATTATATAATTCTGGGCAATAACTAAGGTTCGAAATTTAAAATGGAAGTTGTTATAATTGGTGAGAGAGAGAGCTAACGTACAACGTATTTAACAGACGGCGATTATTATCAAACTGTCCCGGAATCAAATTCCGTAGCCAAGTTGTTAACTGCCAGATAGAGATAATATCTTTATATTTTGAAGCCAAGGGCGCCAACACATCTTCTTTTGTGTTAATGTTATACCAATGAGAAATTTTAAAAAATAAATGACGGTTGAAATTATGGCAACCCTTTTTGGCATAAAATACATTCGCCAACGAATACCGTTGGAAAAGACAGGTGCAAGTAATTAAGAAATATTGCGAAAATTCTTGCGACATAATGTCTACATAATGGATCATTAATAGCTGCAGTTAAATAGATTATCTGTATATAAAATAAAACAAAATAATAAAAAGATATAACGGAAAGTTTCCATCGTACATTTACAGCTATAAATATAAATTAGATTTATTGGGAAACATAGTGAAATGGAAATAAAATATAATTACTTTAAGGGATAATAAAATTAAATTGTGTTTAGATCCCTACATATATATATTGCATTAAGCTAAAAAGAGATCAATGTATTTAATACTGAATTTGTTCTTAAAATTAGAAAATGATAAGTATTTTAATTTTGAATACATAATTTACTAAAATTGGAATAAGCTTGACCTAAATACAAAGGATTATAAAAGTTATACTTTTTTAATTGTGAATAAATAGATCTTTAATTATAATTGAATAAATTTGGTAAAATAAAAGGATATGTGAGGAACTCCCTCACATATCTCTCCCGGTTGCCATGAAAAATTAGCTCTCTCCACCACAATACAAAACAATAATCCAAAAATATACAAAACAACCATTATCATGTGTGTAAAGTATACAAATACTGTCAATCACATGCAAGATACTGTCATGAAATACATGCGTGTACATATATTCTTCACACAAAAATTTTAAAATGAATGTCTTGACAAATAATTTCTTGATCTTGTTACAGCTGATATATTGTAATACAATTCTTCTGAAAAGTAAATTAATTAGTTTCATAAAATGCATTTCAATGAAATGATCTTTTATTGTCAATCATGTTTAAATCAAACAATTTCTATTTTCTCGTCAAACAATATATTAAATATACCTATTGAAATAATTTGAAGTATTAAAAAAATATTTGTGATATAGAAAAATTAAAAATGATTTTCTTCTTGAAAAGGAAAAAAAAAATGTGTTGTCAACAATAGAATCTTATGTAATTAAAAAAATAAGTTTAGAAAAAGTGTAATTAAAATTGAGCACCACTCATGCCATTTCACCAAGATAGGGGAAGAAAAATGTGAACCCAGCAAATAGCCAAAATAGCAAGTGGTTTGTGAGGCCACTGCCAAATATAGCATACCGAGCAAAATGTGTGACTCAAAAGAGGCTTGATTTTTATGTGTGCATGACTATGCCACACAAGCATTCTGAGAAAAATATGTGTTCGTGTAAGAGAAGAAAAGGTGTGACTATTGAAAAATTTTGCAAGGAGTATGACCGTGACATCACACTCCTGCAATAAATTTCATAACTTGATGAAAGAAAAAAAAAAAACTGACTGAGTGTTCCCAATATATAACATGAAAATAGTTAAAGTGTGCAAAATTATTATTATCTAAAAAAAATAAAACGTTATCCTGGATTAACAAAACCTAAAAAATCCATTATTATTAGTTAATATTAATAATATAAGATTGATCAAAATTTACTTGTCTGAAATATATAATTGGAAAGGAAAAATATCCATAATATTAGCATTGTGACTAATACTTTTTATTTCATTAAATTATATCCTTCTTTTTTTTAAAAAAAATTAAAAGAAAGATTTTTATTAGATCAATAGAAAATTTTAGCTATCTATATCTTGTCAAAACAAAATTTAAGAATAATACATACATTAAAAAAAAATCAAAACTTATAATGTTTATGAAAGGATAAATCCATTCACCCCGTTGGTGGCCGGCCATTGGGAGAAGAAGAATCCATCACTTCACAAGAAAAAGAAAAAAAAAAAAACAACACCTGAGTATTCTTAGATATCATCGAATACAAAGGGTGTTATAAGAAGCTATAAAATATCTTTCTTTAAATATGAAATATTATGATTATAAAATTTTATTATCTGCATAATAGATAAACAATAAATTAAAATTATACTTAAGTATGTGATAAAAGAAAACGGATCTCATTATCTCTTTTTCCCTTTATTTTCATTCCATGTAATTATTCTGAAAATAAAAATATATTAGTGAAGGATATATACACTCCATGCAATATATGCAAACCAGCATCACAAACCCAACCATACAAAGTTGAACCATAATGAAATTTCTTTGCCCCTTGTCCTTTATTCTTATATTAATTTTTGTAAGGTACCTAGGTTTTTTGTCTTAATTTTTTTTATATTTTTTCAAAGTGCACTTATTAATGAAAAATAAAAATGAATGTCGACATAATAATAAATTTCTACATCAGTGTGTAGACAGGCCTTTTTCTTCATATATAATTGAGCAATAGTTAAAAAAACATATTTTTTTTATATATATATAAATGCAATCACATGCATAATGCTCAAACAAGATCTTTCAAAAATTCAGCTCAATTATAAAAATGGGCAATTATAAAGCCATGAGCTAGTGCCATAAATATTCTGATCAGAAAAAAAACTTTATATATATTTCCTTAAATGCAAGCTATAGCACTCAAAAAAAAAATAACACAGCATGTGTTATACACATATATATTGCTTATATATATGTATCAGTAAAATTATGTGATAAGAAAATATATACAATGTATTGTAACACACAAAAAAAAAATCTATATACATATGCACAATAGCGAGAAAAATTTGAAAAACATATGGCCCATGTGTCCATTCATATCTGTTTAAAAATTGTATGTGTAGGCAAATTATAATGAGCAAGTGAGAAAAATAAAATGTTAATGCCTTATATGTAACAAAAATTCCAATATTTGAAATATTTGAAAGGTATGCATGTGTAATGAAATTCACACTGAGAAAGTGAGAAAAATTCAATGTTCTCATATTCAATAAAATAATTCCAATATTTGAAATAACCATGTGTATAACTCTGTATATTTAAAAAGGTATGTATGTGTAATGAAACTCACAATGAGAGGAGAAAAAAAAAAAAAAAAACTTAATGTTTTATATTTAATAATATAATTCCAATATTTGAAATCATCATGTACACAAATTACGTAAATTTAAAAGGTATGAATTTGTATTAAAAAAATTGTGTATATATATATACTTCCTTTAATTCAAAAGTTCAGGTTTATTATATACAAACTAATAAACACCAGTATATGTGTATAAAAAAAAAAAATGTGTGTGTGTAATTCTTGTAAATAGAAGAAATATTTCCAAACGCACGGCTAGCACATAAACTAGATTTACATGCACATATTTCCAAAAAAAAAAATAAAATAAAATAAAAATTAATATGTTTGACCAAAATATTGTGTGTGTGTGTGTGTTATTTTATGAATTGAGAAATATTTCAAAATGCATGGCTAGCACATAAGCTAGTTTTACATGCAATATTTAAAAAAAAAAAATAAATAAAATTGTAAATATGTGTAGATACTTATAGAAAAAAATATAATTGAAAACATTGTATTTTGTGAAAAGATGAATCAATTCCATGATATGGTTATAATAGAGAATATAAAATTCCTATTTTATGTTTGTGTACATCTCATATATTTTGAAAATAAAAAAAACTAGAAAAATAAATATTGTATAACATGTAGAAGTGAGAATTGGCAATAAAATAAAATGTAAAACAATAGTATGTAAGCGTAAAAATTGTGTAATAAGAAAAATGTATGTGTGAGAAAATTATGTCACTATGGAATTATATACTCCATACAATTACATAATCAAGAAAAATTAAGTGTCATGTAATAATATCTCTTCGCAATTAGTTATCAATGTTGCAAGTTTTAAAATAATACTGCATTTGAATTAAAAAATTATTTGTTGAAAATGTGTGTGTGAAGTACACCTACGTGCATTATAACTGAAAGTGACCATATGGCAAGGCTGAGATTGTCAGATTTACATGCCATCACCTTCAAAAAAAAAATAGTGTATTAAAAATTGTGTTAAATCATTTTTTTTTGTTTAACAAACATCAGTAAATTTTCAAACTGGTACTGTATGTAACAAAACCATTTAATGAATATGTGTGTATATCTTTACGAAGTTGTGTATAAATAGGAAATTAAATGTGAAAACACAAATTTATGCATTTGTTGTAAATGTATTATAATTATATAATTTCAAGAAAAAAATTTTGTCAACAATCATGTAAAAATGAGTTTTAAATCTTTTTTTTTTTTTTTTTTTTTTTTTTTTTTTTTTTGCATTGGGAAATCAAAAAAATTATATAAAAAATCAAAACTCAAAAAATTTTTATCAATATTCTGCATAATTTCAATAGAAAAATGTGACAAGGTTCTCAATATTATTTATTTACCCCTGTCTCAATGTTATCCCAATTAATCTACTGTTATCATTACATTTAAAGAAGTTTCATGAAAACGAATTTATGTATCAAAAGGAAATTTTGAACTACATTCCAAAAGTAATTGATTGTAAACATTTGTCAAAAAAAATATAATGTTTCACAAAAATAATATTCCGCTATTCATCATCCTTAACTTAAAAAAAAAATATCGGTCCTGCCGAAATATTGTTTATAAAATGAACAGCAAAACACTAAAAAAAAAACCGATACACTGAAGAGCACTCGGAGACAGTGTACAAGCTTTCCTTCGGAAACATTACATAACTTGACAATAACAAAAAAAATTTGTATATTAAATTTTGACAAACAAAAAAACGAAGTGCATGTATTAAAAATTAAGAATTTATAAGGAGAATGAATACCTTAATCAATGATAACAAGAATATTTTCAGCAGATTAATTAAAAAAATTAAAAATATGTATTTATTTTGTTTGTATTTTGTGATAGTAATTGTAAGTAACGCAAAAAATATTAAACATCAAATTCCTGTGCACAAAGCCCATTGTACTTCCATGAAGAACATTTAACAAAAAGTTTAGCAAAACAATAATTGTGAAAAAATCAAAATAATATATTAACTTCATTTCCCTTTTATATTTTAAAAATTAATACAGAATCTCCTCTCTTTAAAAAAATATATTTCTTATTTATTAGAATAATTTTAAAAATTAAAAAAAAAAAAATCGTAATATGCAATTATGAAATTTTCCAAACTCAAAAATGAAAATAAAATTTCTTATATAATATAACTGACTGTGCATACACAAAATACTCAATATTATTGCACCACTCATTACTCAAACTTATGAAGAAGATATTTTCGTTCCTTTTTTTTTTTTTTTTTTTTTTTTTTTTTTTATCTTGTACTGATTTATAAACTCAACAAGAAAAAGAATCTGAACCCAAAATATTTGAATATGAAAAAAAAAAAAATAAAAAAATACACTGAAATGTGATAAATTATTATAATATGTAAATTTGTATATATTATATATAAAGACAATAAAAATTTCTTTTTTTTTTTTTTTTTTTTTAATATAATTGTTATCTTTAAAATTCAAAAATTACCATATGTAAACACTGGCAAAAACTTAGTAATTATGACTCTAATATAATGAGTCTTTAAACACATGAGATTTATTTTATAAAAATTCGGACTGACACATATGAAATAGTAGATAATCAAAAATTAAAAATTAAATATTTTCAAATTCGAAATATGCATATCCCTAGACAAATTAAAAATTGTAAAAGATAATTTTTAAAATTGAAATAAAAAAATCCAAAAAGAAAAATATATATAGCAAAATATGACCATAAACACTTTTATATATACAGTTTCAAAGGAGGAATGCACAGATATTGCTTATATATATATATATATTTGTTTTGAAAAATTATATCCCCCAAAAATTAAAATTATTAAAAATTACTTAATTTTTTATCAAATATATATATGCATTCCCTTAAATAGGAAAATAATATTTTACGTATATACGTATTAAATATTTAAAATATTTATATAAATATAGTAATAATAAATTTTTCTTATCTGTACATCCAAATGGGTGATAGCCATCTCGATACATCACTAAAAGTATTTAAAAGAAAAGTCATCTTGTTCTTGAAAACTATATCTTTTTCTATATAGAGTTCCAACTTGTAACGTTTTTTTCTTCTAAATCTTTAGTCATTTCTGGGAAAAAGAACAAAAAGTATTCCGAAAAACGAGTCATGACGACATCACTCGAAACCATGCAGACTATATCCGAAATTGTCTGTGCCATCTGGAAGGGTGAACAAGGGAAGAGAAAAAAAGACATCTGCAGAATTAAGAACACAGCGGTGAAAAAAATTCAGCGATGATTACAGCTGCGTCATACGAACCTATCTTGAAAAGCTAGCCTCAGGAAAAGGGAACGCAGACATTTTCCTAGTCTTTCGTCTTTCAACTGAAACCACAAAATCATTGATTTCATTCATGCACACCAGACGAGTCTTTGAATTCAGCATTTGTATTCCTGGATCCAGCATCTTAATATATTTAATCAGTACAGTTGATAACTAGGTGATTACGGAATCGAGAGAGTTCAACGAACTGCATGTCAGGAACAAAACATAGAACTGATTTTTTTTTTACTCTTCAATTAGATAAACAGTGTATGGAAAATAAATAACACGATTCTCCATAAGACGCACTGATAGTCGTTAATTGTATAGTTCCATAAAAGAAACTTGTCGCTCATTTTCTCTCAGTTGAAAACATACGAACTTCTCTTCTATGGTTTTTAGGTCAAAATAGTATGAGAATACAGGTTCACTCTTGAAATAATAATAAAATGTCTCAATGCAAAGTTGTAATTTTGCAAGAAACCAACACATCTATAGATCCTTCAGTGATATGGGTTAAGCAAGAGGAAGATTTCCGATGATAAGCAGACACTTCCAAAGTTCCAATTTTTTTTTAACACAATTTGCTGATGACTTAGAAAGTTTATTTTAAACCAACGCCCCCTCTCTCCCACCGAACGAACTTCCGACCTGCAAAGGCACCAATATATGTACAGAAGGTTTCTGTACAGTAGTGGCGGATCCAATTCAAACATATTAATTTTTAAGATATTTTCCTGATATAATAAAAGTACACTGCGTCAAAGGAAAACAGATACTAAATTATTTTAACTATAGAACGTTTATTGAAGTTAAAATTTAAAACAAATAACATTATTATTATATAATTCTGGGCAATAACTAAGGTTCGAAATTTAAAATGGAAGTTGTTATAATTGGTGAGAGAGAGAGCTAACGTACAACGTATTTAACAGACGGCGATTATTATCAAACTGTCCCGGAATCAAATTCCGCAGCCAAGTTGTTAACTGCCAGATAGAGATAATATCTTTATATTTTGAAGCCAAGGGCGCCAACACATCTTCTTTTGTGTTAATGTTATACCAATGAGAAATTTTAAAAAATAAATGACGGTTGAAATTATGGCAACCCTTTTTGGCATAAAATACATTCGCCAACGAATACCGTTGGAAAAGACAGGTGCAAGTAATTAAGAAATATTGCGAAAATTCTTGCGACATAATGTCTACATAATGGATCATTAATAGCTGCAGTTAAATAGATTATCTGTATATAAAATAAAACAAAATAATAAAAAGATATAACGGAAAGTTTCCAACGTACATTTACAGCTATAAATATAAATTAGATTTATTGGGAAACATAGTGAAATGGAAATAAAATATAATTACTTTAAGGGATAATAAAATTAAATTGTGTTTAGATCCCTACATATATATATTGCATTAAGCTAAAAAGAGATCAATGTATTTAATACTGAATTTGTTCTTAAAATTAGAAAATGATAAGTATTTAAATTTTGAATACATAATTTACTAAAATTGGAATAAGCTTGACCTAAATACAAAGGATTATAAAAGTTATAGTTATACTTTTTTAATTGTGAATAAATAGATCTTTAATTATAATTGAATAAATTTGGTAAAATAAAAGGATATGTGAGGAACTCCCTCACAGGGGGGGGGGGGAGTGTGGAGCTGGATGGGAAATGAAAAAGAAAATAATGGTTTTTATGTAACCATGTAATTAATATTAATGAAACTGTGATAGAAATATAGATTATTAATTTTTTCAGCGAGGGCTAAGTATAACAGAGTAGTTTCTTTTTTTTTTTTCTGAGGGAGGGGGGGGGGGCGGATACAAGAAAAATATTTTTTTTTTTTTTTTTTTTTTTTTTTTTTTTTTTTTTTTATTGTTACCTGTTACTGATTGCAATGAAAATTTTTATGAATTTCTTCTCAAGAAAATTTTTATTAAGTGTTATATATATCTAATAAGTAAAAGGGGGGGGGGTTCTACGTGAGCAGAAAATAATAGTACTTTTTTTGTGAGTCCATGTCTGATTTTAAACAAAATTTGTGTATCACTGATTATTTATGAATATTTTTAGTGAGTGTTACTAATAATAGGGTGGGGGAAGGGGCTTAGAGGGCAGAGAAAAAGAAAACGAATGTTTTTATAACACACGGTATAAGATTGTACTGAATTTGTGTCATTTACTCATTGTTAAGAAAAATTTCATTGAGTATGGCATGCAACATTGGAGGGGAGGCGGGGGGGGACCAGTTCTCCAAAGAAAAGGAATATTGTGGTTTTTATACAACCAATGTTATTGAAACAATAAGATAATAAAACTTATAGTTTATAAAGGTTTTCAATTAGGGTAACTTGTAAAAGGGGGGTTACTGTTGGGGGGGGGCGAAAGAAAAGAAATTGGCGATATTTAAGTCTACCTGTTCCGGATTGTAATAAAAATTTATAAATTTTTATGAGAGTCGTTTAATGTTTAAGAACAGTTTTACAGGAAAGGGGGGGGGGGGCGAGCAGAAAATTATAATGGTTTTAATGAGTCTGTGGCTGAATTTAATGAAAAAAAAAAAAAAAAAAAAAAAAACATCATTCATTATTCATGAAGATTATCTGTAAATGTTACGTATAATGGAGGGGGGGGGGGCGGTTAGGGAGCGGAAAAAAAAGAAAATGAATATTTTTATATCATCCAGTTAAAGATTGTAAAAAGAAAAAGAGAAAAAGTGCCATGTATTTATTTAAGAAAAACATCAGTTAGCGACGCAAGTATAGCTACTGAGGGAGGAGGGTGTCGTTGGATAAAGAAAAGCGAAATTATGGTTTGTATGTAACCAATTTTATCGAAACAATAAATTATTATAAATTATAGTTTATTATTATATATAGTTTATTATTTAAATTATAGCTTTTCAATGAGAAAAGAAAAATTATAAAAAGAAACAAAATGTTTAAAAGAATGCGCTTTTTTTTTTGGGGGGGGGGGGGCAGAGGAAAAGAAATTGACTATATTTAGATCACCCTGTTCCGGATTGTAATGAAAATTTATAAATTTTATTAAGTGTTACTGAATGTTTAAGAAATGTTTCATTGGAGGGGGGGGGGAGGAGATAAGTGAGCAGAAAATAATAATGTTTTTATATGAGTCTGTGAACGATTTACATGAAACTTTGAATAAATACCATTCATTATTTATGAAGATTTGGGAGATATTAGGGGGCAGAGAAAAAGAAAATGAATTTTTGTTTTAGTACTCAGTTAAAAAAAAAAAAATGCTCATGTATTGTTTCAGAAAAAAAAAAAAGAATGGTTAGTAGCTATTGGGGGGAGAGGGGTGGTTCGTAGGGTAAAGCAAAATAAAACTACGGTTTATATGCAACCAATTTTATTGAACCAATAAATTAATAAAAATAGTTTATAAAGGTTTCCAATGATGGTTGCTTGTAAAAGAATACTGTTGAGGGGAGAAAGGCAGAGGAACAGAAATTCACTATGTTTTAATCACCCTGTTCCGGATTGTAATGAAAATTTATAACTATCTATAAGTGTCATTTAATGTTTAAACATTATTTCACAGGAAGGGGGAAAGGAGCAATGCGAGCAGAAAATAATATAGATTTTTTTTATGATTCTGTGGTTGATTTTAATGAAAATTTGAATAAAATATCATTCATTATTTATCAAGGTTTTCTGTGAGTAATACGTATAAGGACGGGGGGGGAGGGGGAAGTTAGGGGGCAGAGAAAAAGAAAATGAATGTTTTTATATCACCCCGTTCAGGATTGTAGTAAAACTAGTCCCACTGACTCATTAGAAAACATTTTATTGAGTATTGCATGTAACTGTTAGGGTGTGTGTGTGTGTGTGGGGGGGGGGGAGTACCAGGTAGGCAAACACAAAAAGAACATAATGGTTTTTATGGAACCAGTTTTATTGTAACGATAAATTTAACTTATAGTTTATGAAGTTTTTTAGTAAGAGTTAGCTATAACAAAGCAGGCTGGTGGAGGGAGCAGAGGAAAAGAAATTGACTATTTTTTAATCACCCTTCGGCGATCTGTAATGAGAGATTTTATAAATGTCATTTACCGTTTGAGAAATGTTTCCTAAGTGTTATATATATATATACCTCGTAAGGATATATACATACCTTGTATTACATATATATAACACTTAGTAAAAATTTTCTTGAGAAGACATTCATAAAAATTTTCATTACAATCAGTAACAGATAGCAAAAAAAATTATGTTTCTTGTATCTGCCCCCCCCCCTCCCACAGAAAAAAAAAACCTACTCTGTTACGTTTGACCCTCGCTGAAAAAATTAATAATCTATATTTCTATCACAGTTTCATTAATATTAATTACATGGTTACATAAAAACCATTATTTTCTTTTTCATTTCCCATCCAGCTCCACCCCCCCACCCCCCACTCCTAGTTATATTAAGCAATTACTGAATTTTCACTCAAAAGTTATCCCTAAATATTTTTAATTCAATATGAGAGTCATCTGTAGACTCCGATTTGGATTTTCGTGTTTATTGCATCTTACGATTCGCAAATCGCAAAAGTGCCCTTTTTTCCGGGTGCCCTTTTTTCCGGGATCCACATTAATCGCACACAGCACAACCTGAAATGCATTTGTAACAATTTCCTAACGTAGTCCCACTATATTCTAAATGTTTTGGGTAGCCCTGTGAACAACTAATGAAAATTTTTATAGCTGATTCCGCACAAAACATGCTTTCATGCATATAACAAATGTAAATGCAGAGATGTTAAACTGTATACTCATCAAAAATTTCGTCCATAGTCGTAATGTATTAGAATTTGTTTTGGATGTCTCTGTATGTGAACTATTTACTTAATCTCAATGACAAGTTTAATGCCCCTATATGATACAGATTTAAGATAGCGAGTTTCGAATTCCTGCTACTATTTGCTCTTGAGATATGCTGATAACAGACACACACACACTCCAACCGGTTAAAACATGATTTTTGTATTCAGCGGATCTCAAAACATCTAAATATAACAAAACTTACTTCCGAAAATTTTACCTAAGAACAGTACTTTCTTTGCAAAATTTTACCTAAAACAGTACTTTCTTTGCCATATATATGGGTGAGAGAAAGTAAAATTTTGAACTAGAAAATAATTTCTCTATAGTGATATAATTACATTGTATATACAAAAGTAGTCTAAAAACTCTAAATTGAAGTGCAGAAGCAATATAGTTAACCTTATGATGACACATTGAAATTTCTAATTGCCAGCATTATTACTATTTGTTTACTGAATTAACTTAAGAAACGTTTTTTTCAGTGCTTCGAATTGGAATCCTTTTAATGTCATAAATATAAAAATAACACATATAGATGAAATTTATGAATAATTTGAAATGATAAAAGCTTTTATAATTTTGAACATAAGCCTTAAGAAACAAAAAAAAAAAAAAAAAAAAAAAAAAAGAAAAAGAAGAAGAAAGAGCGAGAGAGAGAGGAAGAAGAAGAAAAGGACATTTAAAGAACATTTAAAAGATAAATACAATTTTAAAATTTTAGACCACTTTTATAAATCACAAATTTGAAGCATTTAATATGGGTCCACAGGAAATTTCACTTGAATAAATAATGTCTGTAAGTTAATTATAAATTATGTATGAATAAAGGAGGAGGTTCAGGTACAACAAAGATTATACATGTCAATTTATTACGGATTATCCATTCTTTATATCATTACTTTTTAGTAGTACTAAAAAGTAATGATATAAAGAACGCATTTATACACGTTGTGTACAATGATGTACACAACGTCTTTTGTGATATTTATATAGAATTAAATAAGATGAAGATTATTATTTGTAAATAATGGTATGAAAATTATTTATGTTCTATATTAAATTGGCAGGTATAACTAATATCTATCATCTTAATCGCGTGCACCATGAAAAACTGACAATCAATTTAAAAAATTTTTAATGATTTATGAACTATCTTTAGTTTTTTTTTTTTTTTTTTAAACACCGACTTAAATATTTAGAAGATGAAGCTAGGTTTGTGTATTATTTTATCATAACTAAATTTAAAGACCGTTCAACGTACATAAATAAATAAATAAATAACATCTTTTAAGTGTTCTTGTCCAAATTAAGAACACAACCGACTTTTAATTATTTTCATAACTTAAAATTTTTTTTCACAAGGCACTTGCGTACATGAAAGGATATTTATACATACTTGTAAGCTATATATAAGGGGATATACATTGGCCCATAAGAGTTAAGTTCGTGCAGCAACTCTAGAGCACAGCTCATACATGTTGCACATTTTCTTTTAGCTTTGTTCTTCAAATACGCTTATTACATACACAGACACCCACAAAACAACCATTATAAATCTGATTTTCAAATTTAGAAGACCTTAAAACGTTCAAATATATTAAAAATACCGTTTCAAAAATTCGATCAAAAAACAACACTTTCTCTGCCATACATGGGTAAGAGGAAAAAAAGAAAAAAAAAATTACAATATTTTCAAACTTAAAGATATTTTCCCTTAAGAAAAAGGGGCCCACCAGCGGCCGAGCGGTTCTGCGCTCAAAGCTGATAGACGTGAGGTGCTGGGCTCAAACCCTGGTCGTGCTCTTCGGCCTAGCGTTCGGACCTCCGTGGTTTTCTCCGGAACTTGCGTAAATACGGGCTAGGATCCCTTAGAAAAACCCCAAGGGCACTCCCCTCGGGCCTGGGTCCCTGGTGCGGTCAATTGACCTTTAATCCCTACAACCCAACCCAACACTACCCATTAGAAAAAGAGGGTGTATTAATAAACATTTCGCTGTTTACGTCCTGCTGTTAACTAGAATAGGCCTGTCCTTTACACATAGCATTCAGGGTACATGTACCACTGTTGTAATGTAAAGATTATTTTTAATTACTTGAAAAAAAAAAAAAAAAATCTTTCGAAGAATTGAGAGAATGAAACGTTCTCATAAAAGTATCTTTAATGCATTCTTCAATGCAGAAATTTTCACGTATTTATGGCAAATCACGAGTCGGGAAAAATTGAGAGCTCACAGATTTCAAATGCAAAGCACCGGAAATTAAAACTGCTATGTTCAACTAGGTGCAAATTCGTGATCTATGCAATCATGTTAAAACTAGTGTATGATAAAAATTATATTAAAAGTGATTATTGTAAATAGAAACAAAACTTCAGTGCACAACGTAATAAAATTTCTTTCGTATTACATTTACTGTTAAAAAAATCCACTATTTTAAATATTCACAGCGTTAAAAAAAAAAAAAAAGTAAAATAAGGAAGCAAATATATATTGAGAGGTAAATAATTTTCGCATATAACGTTTTAAATGTTAAATATTAATTTTTATGCCTTTCTTCTTCACGAATTAAACTTATGGCTAAACATAATTGCTATGAAAGAAACTAATGTCCTCCAGTGTCTTGCATTCAAAAGATTATGTTCAGAATAAAGCAAATTTTCATTATTATTATTTACATAGAAGAGAAACATTTTGCGGGTAAACACGTCACCTCCTCCCGCCCCCGCGAGCAGTAAGATCTTTCAATATCTATTAGAAGTTCTTTGGTATAATGCCAACCCAAGGTGTCGTTAATAGTTTTCTCTGCCTTTATTTTATTCCCCCCTGTCCCTAAGGCATTCTTTTCTATTACAGGTCACACCACGACCACCCACAGACAGGTGACGACCTTGAATTAAGGCCGGTTTCCATTTAGGCTCAAGATCAACGCTCAAAATGTCATTAATCACGCTTCCGACACAAAGAGCCAAATGTCTTGTCATCAGTTGTAGCCCTTTCTTATCAGATTGGGCAGTTACCTCAAAGGAAAGCATGCAAAATTGACAAAGAAATCTACCCCCAGCCCCGCAATTATCTCAGCAGGGGACCCCGTTCCAGGGTTTTCAGCTGGCGTGAGCTGGCGTGAGCCGAGGTGACCACATCAAAGGATTCTGAATAGAAGCCGCCCAGTGAGCTCAAATGGAAATCGGACTTTACAAACACAACTACAAATTCCGCTTCTTGCAGGATCCGAACTTACAACATATCCCTCACACATTAACCTCCCAGTGTCACAATGCAATGCATTACAAACATAACACTTCATTCAGTCATGTCATTCCATTCAAGCTTTCACTGCTTTGTGTTTTTATTCTGAGTATCTGAATCTCACCCCATTGAATGAATGGGACAAAATTTTTGAAGTACTTCAAATCCAGTTCAGATAGATTGAAGTTCTGTATGAGTGAATGAAGATGACAAAACGTTTGAAGCGTTGAATGTGTGTCTTTGAACGGGACAAAAATTTTGAGGTATTGAATGAGGCGGTGAATGAATGAGGAAAAACATTTGAAGCACTGAGTGAGTGGTTGAATGGGACATGACTTTTGAAGTAATACAAAAAATAATTATGAGGTATCATGACAAACCGCTGTGATGAGGTATGACAATGTCATGCCTCATGTATGAGTTACCCATCACTAATCATATCTGTACTGTACGCCTGATTGCCTACTCAGCACCTATTTTCTACACTAGCGCTTCAATGTTAAGCTCGATCCCTACGAAGTGGATCATTCTATTTAATTTGCAGGTAAATCGGTAGACAGAGGGATGGGAACCTTTGCTTTTCTCCAAACAGTTCTCAAATTTCTTCAAGTCAAGGTGATATATATACATTTTTTTTTTTTTTTTCAAAAGAAATTTCAAACTGATTTTTTTTTTTTTTTTTTTTTTTTTTTTTCTTTTTAAGTTTAAAAATATTTACCAAATTTAAGCTCATATATATATTGAGTAAACAATAAATTTAATATAATTATGATTATTTTATTATTATCCTTTTTTTGGAAGTATCTATATCGCAACATGAAGGTTAAAATCTCAGTTCTTGACATTTCAAATTCTACTATCTAAATCAGATTGACAATATTTTTTATGAAATTGTGGTTATTGGTGTTTTTGAATACGCTTACAAAGATGTACAATTAAAAATTTTCACTGCACACATCACACACTCAACTGCATTTTTACTTTCTTCTATATGTAATACTAGCAGACCCGGCCACGCGTTGCTGTGACTAAGTTATACGTTGAATTATACGGCTGTAAACTATTTAGTACAGTCAAATTATTATTTACGAACAAAGACGAAAACGTTGTAGCCGATGTAAAAACCTACAGGGTTGAGATTTGAAACTTAGGTCAAAATTTGGAAGCGATTGATAAAAATTTTCGTAGTGTTGATATTAAGCACAAATTAATTTTATTGTAGGGTCCTATAAATTTTAATGGAGAAGTGATATATATTGTTTCTAATGCTACTTTGGATAAAATTGCTAAAATGACTAATATATAAATTAAATTCTATTAAAATAAAAGTATAAAAGAAACAGATGATTTTAAAATCAATTTTTATGGAGGAGTGAAATATAATATATGCTATAATGGATAATTTTACTATAAAATGAGGGCAACAGCTGTAGTTATAAAAAGGAAAACAATAAGGCTAAACCAGAAAAATAAGTAAATTTGATAAATATTTTAAAACTTTAAAATTGGAAATCTTATGAAATATTGGACATTTAAAGTAAATACATGTATCATTTTAAATAGAAAAAGATTTTGGAAAAGTTTAGTGTATTTTAACGAAGTGATGAGAGGTTTTTGAGTATGTTAAAATTTTAATAGTAAATTCAAGTTAATAAAGATGGGAAACATTGAGGATTAAGATAAGAATAATTATAAGATAAAAAAAAAAAATAATAATAACTTTTTATATACCATGCTTTTAAATTTTAATATACTAATAATATACTAATTAAAAGGAAAATGATAAATATTCTATCATAGTTTGAAGTCAAATTTGTTTTCAAATGTCTAAATAAAATATCTGATGTAAGATACTAATATTTTGCAGCGGAATAGATTTCATTTCTGTCATCCTTGGCGAAAAAAGAAAGAATATCGTCAAATTATCTGGCGAAAATATTTAATTCCTTTCAAAAATCATGGTTATTTTAACAACTTATATTAAAAGAGTAATGAATAATATGAAACAATATTTCGTACAATACATATTACATGTCATACATACGTACAATGAATAATACATATTACATTTCGTACAATGCATACATCTGGCATGTATATTTTCGTGTTACGCTTTTGATCGCCAAATAATAATAATAATAATAATAAAAGCCAAGGGCGACAGAGTTTTGAAATTAAAAATTAAAATTTTGTCAATTTGACAGCAAAATAATTCAATCTAACACCCGCGATAACTAATACATATCTATACCCAAATATAAGGATTAAAATCGGGAAATAAATTTCCTCGATTTTTAATAATTTCTTACAAAAAATCCAGTGGGCAATTAACATAGGAAATCTTTTTCTTGGCTGCACAGACGGTCAGTGAGTCACACTTCGCTTGCGTATAGAACTCATAGATATAGTATAGCATATATAGAATAGAGTGATCATTGGGGAGAAAAAAGTTATTCCTTTTCATTTGGGAAAAGACGACGTTTTTACCAAAATATGGCCGTCTTTCCCCGAGTGAATACACACGGGAATACATACTAATATTTTAGCAAATAAAATTTATGAATAATTTATTTGCTAAAGGGGAATGGAAGACTCCAGATACAGTTTCAAATTCATATTTCTTTCTTTCTTTCTTTTTTTTTTTTTTTTCAATATCACTTAATGGCTGTTTCCAAAGCTTTTATTTATTTATTTTTTTTTTTTTTCGGCATCAAAAATCTTTGTACGATAACATGGGGATGAGAGATCTATATATATTACTATATCTATGATAGAACTACATTAGCACTTTATCAATGTGTATAAAATCTTTAAATTGATTATGACGTCAATTTTCGTGAGATGCATAATTTAACTTTTTATAATTTTTTAACGTTCACGTTTGATTAAATGTATTTATTTTTATGTCGAAAGAAAATGAACTCGTATTTTTTTTTTTTTTTTTTTTTTTTTTTTTTTTGGCAACAATTAAATTAATGGAACTCACAGATATTTTGGAGCAACTTTAATAAAGGTCTATAATTAACAAATAATTGCAATAAAACAATATTGTGACAATAAATTGAGATAAAAACTATCCTATCTCTCAAGTTGGACCAAACTGCACACGGTGTGCAAAATTTCATTAAAATCGGTTCCTTAGTTTAGGAGTTTACCCCGGACAAACATCGTGACACGTAATTTATATATATATACAGATAGAAAAAGTATTGGATTCGCGAAAATTTTCGACCTCCGTTTTTTAACGGATCTACACGTTTTGGGATATCCTGAACACGAATTGATAGTTTTTAAAAAATGTCTGTCTGTCTGTCTGTCTGTGGTTTCTTGTTTTCACCGTATCTCACGAACCAATGAATGAAATTCAACCAAACTTGGTATATAGTTGGACCCTGGCGGGGCATTGTGCTAATTAGATTTGGGAATCAATCGCCCAGCAGGTGGCGCTGTGATCGCAAAATTTCATATTTTTCACCGTATCTCACGAACCAATGAATGAAATTGAACCAAACTTGGTATATAGTTGGACCCTGACATGGAATGGTGCTGATTAGATTTGGGAATCAATCGCCCGGCAGATGGCGCTGTGATCGCATTTTATGTAAACTTTTAACATTGCAGTATAGGACAAAATTTCGTATAAATGTACATAATGAGTGTTATTTTAAACTTGTGAGTGTAAAATTAATATGAATTATTGATAACAGTAGTAGTTAACTAGGAAAAAAATTTTGTGCATGTGGGGGCACCGGTCCCCCCCCCCGGGGGAAGTAAATTTTCAAGATGGGTATCTTTCGAAAGGTCTCGTTGATAATAGTAATAGTTAACTAGGTAAAATATTTTGTGCATGTGGGGGCCTCGGTTCCCCCCCCCAACTGAGGGGGGAAGTACCCTCCCGGGGGGGGGGGGGCAAAGTTTCAAAATGGGTATATTTCGAAAGGTCTCGTCAATGCCTTTAAAACGAATGGTTGAACTATAAATCTGTGATAATTTAAAACAAAGTTATCGATTTTTTTTTTTTACTTTTAACAAAAAAAAAAAACTTAGAAAAAACATCGTAATTTTTTTTTTTTTTTTTTTTTTTTTTTAATATTGTTTGTGATTGAATATGTATTACTTTTAACAAAAAAAAAAAAAACCTTAGAAAAAAAAAAAAAAAAAACCTTAGAAAAAAAAAAAAAAAAACGTAATTTCTTTTTTTTAATATTGTTACTAATTGAATATGTATAGGAAAATTTAGAAGAATGTCTTGTGGTGGCCACAACATACTAGTTTTTTTTAATATTGTTACTGATTGAATATGTATAGGAAAATATAGAAGAAAGTCTTGTGGTGGCCACAACATACTAGTTTTCTTTAATTGTGACTGGGGAGTAAACATTTTTTAAGTTTTCCTGAATTTCTTTGTACAAGGAAATCAACTTGCACTGCAAAATATAGGAAATAAATATAGTTCAAATTTCTTCAAAACATGCTTTAAATCATCTATATACTTATAGTTGCAACTTTTGAAAAAGATAAGGGTTGAAAAGTGTGAATTGATTAAATAAAAATTACAAGAAAATACAGTTCTCACTCGCCTTTTTTTTTTTTTTTTTAATGCCCTGTCTGTCAAAAGAAAGGAACAATTTGTACTTGTTTATGTTGACATAGAATGTTTTACATTCATTGCATGTATTGTAGCTAATGTTAATTAATAATAATAATAAAAAAACTTGCACTATATTTTTAATCATACAGTGCATTGTTTGTTTTCAATCAATGCTCTAATTCAATGCGCAATTGTTTTCAATCATATGATGAAAATAATATTTTACGTGCAATTATATTAAAGTAATAATGCAGTAAACTGATTTTATTGCAGTAAATAATCTTAAAGCATTACATTAAAACTTGTTTTGAGGTACACCATCTTTTCACTAATTAAAACTAAGTTCTACATTACCCTCCTTTTCTTGCATTAAGTATAATTTAATGTAAGGTTTATTCACTTTTTTTTTTTTTTACATGAATGTAAATAGAAACAAAATAAAGTCATTTTCGTTTATTAATATAATATTAATTATCTTATACTTGCTATTTAGTAATATTTGGAAAAGCTTTCATAAATATTGCTGTTAAAATTTACCAAGTACATGAGGATTTTGTCAATTTTTACCTGAATTGCCTGAATTCAGATTCTAATAGATATATAAAGGGAGGGGGAGAAAAAGAAGAAACTATTTTCGTGCATATGTTAAGAGGTAAAAAAAAAAAAAAAAAAACTGAGTCCGAAATTGAAATTTATCGTAATTCTATTGAACCTAACCTGAATCTCTTCTCCGACCGTCCTATTTGTTACGAATTGACAAAAGTATTATTGATAAATATTTCAATTTACTTCTTATATATTTTATAAAAATAGTTCAAGGTTTATAAGGTAAGTAAAATGCACTCACCTTGGTTGTGAGTATCCTCTTTTATATCAGCTTTCAGTATCAACATGTTGTATTTTGTAAATGAAAGTAAATCCATTGGAGTATCAGGAACTATCAGTTGACTGATGCTGTTTAAAATATATAATTTGATATTAATTAATTAATGGTTTTAATTGAATTAAACCAGCCTTCTTTAGCTTGGTTTATGAATAGGAAAAAATAATGTATGTGGGAATAAAAAGAAGAACCCACATGTGTTCCTTTAAATCACATTTTTATTATAAAACTGAACATCGAAGAAGAGAGAAAAAAAAAACGAAAAAATACGTCATTACATGTACATAGAAACAAAGACGTCCAATCAGAACAAAATGCGTCACACCGACGCTCCAATGTAGATGTATATATGCATGAAGAAATAAAAGAGTCAAATGAAATGTTTTTAGAATAATATGAAAATGAAAGTTTTTGTAATTATTGAAAGAATGTCATTTTGAGTTTATTTCTCACCAACACCCCTGCGTAAACTCGATGACATTTAATCACAGTTCAACAAGGAAATTCGCAATTTTCGAAAAGAATGTCTCGGCAGAGGCTTGGTGAGCACGTCTGCTATCATATTATCCGTACTTACATACTCAATCTTTATTGTGCCTTGCTCAACAAGGTCTCGAATCAGATGGTACCTTAATTCAATATGCTTAGTTTTCTGTCGAAATTTGTCATTTTCGGCCAATTTGATGCAAGAAAGATTGTCTTCATAGAGTGTAATAGGACAATTTTGTTGCATATCAATTTCTTCAAAAAGGTTTATAAGCCATTTTACTTCTTGCGCGGCACTTGCTGCAGAAATATATTCCGCTTCTGCTGATGACATTGATACAGATTTTTGTTTTTTGCTTGTCCAGTATACAGTATTTGCTCCTATGCAGAACAAATTTCCTGTTGTAGACTTACGATCACTGGGATCGTTTGCCCAGTCGGAATCTGCATATACCCTCAAGACAGGCTCTTCAATATTATTATATGTCAATTTAAGATTAATTGTACTTTTTAAATATCTCATTAATCTTTTTACCGCTTCCCAATATTTTGCTCTTGGGCGCTCATTTCTTCTACTCAAAATATTTACCGCGGCGCTAATATCCGGACGTGACACGGTTGAAATATATAACAATGCGCCTACAGCCTGTCTATATTGTGTATTTTCTGGTAAAAGGTTTTCTTCGTCATTTAATTTTATGTAACCTGTGTCCATAGGAGTGTCTGTAGATTTTGAATTTTCTAAACCGTATTTGACTATAAGTTCTTGTATTTTGTGTGTTTGATCAAGAGTCATTGTATTTTCACTAGGACGATTAATATTTATCCCAAGATATTGTTTTGCTTCTCCCAAGTCTGTTAACGGGTATTCTTGTTTTAGTTTGTTTACAATTTCATTTATTTGTTGATCATTCCCCGCTATTAACAAATCATCGACATACACAAGTATATAAGTAGTTACATCGTTTTGTTTACGTTTATAAAGACACTTGTCGAATTGACTTTGAATAAAGCCTAAGTTAAGTTATGACTCATTCAATTTTAAATTCCATGCTCTCGCGGCCTGCTTTAGCCCGTATATTGCCTTTTTTAATTTACACACCTTATGTTCTTCCCCGGATACCACGTATCCTTCTGGCTGATGCATATAAACATCTTCACTCAATTTACCGTGTAAAAATGCAGTCTTGATATCAATATGTCTAAGACTTAAATTCTTATAAAGACTCATTGCCAAAAAACTTCTCAAAGTTGTGTGAGACGCCACTGGGGCGAAAGTCTCATCGTAGTCTATTCCATATTTCTGTGAAAAGCCCTTCGCAACCAGCCTAGCTTTGTATTTTTCAACACGGCCCTGACTGTTATATTTTGCTTTGAATGCCCATTTGCACCCTACTATTTTCATCCCTGGTGAAACCTCAACTAAATCCCAGGTGTCATTCTGCTTGAGTGAATTTATTTCATCTAATGTAGCATTGATCCAATTTTCCTTTTCTACAGGGTTTTCCATACTTATTATATCATCCCAGCATTTTGGTTCACTTATTCTTTCATTGTGTAATGTGAATGCGAATCTATCTGGTGGTACCCCTTTATTAGATCTTTGTGATCTACGTGGAGTATTTTGAGAATTATCTGACACAACACTATCATTAGTTTCATCTATCTCTGAGTCTATTATTTGCAAATTTGGTGATGGATTTTTATTATCACTTTTCTCATCATTGTTTTGTGATGTTTCATATTTAAGTATCGCTTGTTTTTCATTTTCTACAAATTTTACGGTTCGATTAATAATTATGTTTTTCCCATTTGTGCAGATCCTATATCCTTTACTTCTGTTATCGTACCCTACGAATATACCTTCCTGTGCCGTATTATCTAATTTTCCCCTGTGTACCTTTTGTACGTATGCATAGGCACGACAACCAAATGGTTTTAACATCGATAGGTCAGGTTTTCGACCTGTCCATAATTCATAAGGTGTCAATTCACACGAAGATGTTGGGAGTCTATTTTGCAAGTAAACTGCGGTATTTATTGCCTCCCCCCAGAAAGAATTTAGTAAATTGCCATCCTTTAATAAACAACGTGCCATTTCAACTAAAGTACGATTTTTACGTTCAGCAGTTCCATTTTGAGAAACTGAATAGGGAACAGTGAATTGGTGGTCTATACCTAATTTTGTTAAGTAATCGTTTAATTCTGTCCCGGTATACTCCCCTCCGTTGTCGGAGCGGATTGCATGCAAAGTTCGTCCGAACTTGTTTGATGTCATTGCGATGTATTCCCTCAATTTTGTGAAAACTTCATCCTTTTTTCTCAGTAGGTATATAACTGTAAATCTACTAAAATCGTCAATGAAGGTTAAAAAATAGTATTTTCCACCGACCGTGGGGGTTGTCATTGGTCCACACAAGTCAGTGTGTACCAACTCTAGTGCTTTAGTTGCCCTAAACTGAGCCTTTTTGGGATAAGGATTGTCCGTTAATTTAGTTAATATGCAAGTTTCACATGCATTATCATGTTTGCAGTTGTCTAGTTTTATCCCAACTGCCATGTTGTTGTTTACCAATTGTTTTATATGACTAATGTTTCTATGGCCTAATTTAATGTGCCATTTATCAATGCAATTTGTATTTTCACATATTTTTACCATGTTTATAGTGTGTGTTGTATCATAGTTAACTTTGCATTCGTATAAATTGTTGTTAATGTAACCTTCAATGCATGTTTCTCCTTCATGCATTATTTTGCATGATTTGTTTTCAAATATTGCTACACAACCATTTTCAGTAGCTTCTTTTACAGATATGAGGTTTGTCTCTATCTCTGGTACATATAAAACATTTTTCAATATTATAGTATTATGTGTGTTATTGGAATTTATGGTGTTTAATTTCACAGACCCATGACCCAGGGATTCTATCTCCTGTCCATTCGCGATTGTTACGCGTGAATTATTATGATTAAATTCATGAAATTTACTCCTATCATTGCATACATGTGTTAAACAACCTGAGTCTACATACCAATTGTTAGATTTCTCACCGATAAATAGAGTGAATATTTTATCGTTAGGTTTTTTATTTTCACTCTCAGTAATAAGAGCCCTATCCGCGTTATGTCTGTCTTGAGAGTACATACCAGATTTGAAAGTTGATCTGGCATTGCTGGCTTTTGTTTGTTTCAGAGTCTTTTCTTTATTTTTATTTTTAAGATGCCAGCATTCTTCAATTGTATGCGATTTTTTTTTACAATAACGGCAGAACTTTGAATTTTCTGGTTTCGGTTGAAATTTAACCTTTAACACTGAATTATTTTCAGATTTGTTTTCTTTTCTTTTAGAAAATTCATCAATCAATTTCGAGCGTATAACCTCTGGTACAAGATCCTTTTCATCACGCGATTCTAAAGCGGTGATTAATACATCATAACTTGGAGGTAAGGAACAGAGCATTAGGGCTGAAAGGTGCCTGTCATTTATTTCTTCTCCGAGTGATACTAACTTATCTCGCAATTGATAAATGTTCGTTAAGTGGTCTATCATATCGCCACCCTCAGTTAATTTCGTAGAGTAAAGCTTTCTAAGCAAAAATAGTTTACTGCTGAGGGTTGAACGCTCATGTACAGCGTTTAAGGCGTTCCAGCATTCTTTAGCGGTCTCGAGATTTTTGACATGGATTATTTGATTATCCCCTATTAAAAGGTTTATAATTGCGCGTGCTTTCCTATTTTTGTTATTCCATGTGTCCCTAATGGGATTCGGAGCATCGTTAAGAACCACGGAATATAAATCTTCCTTTTGGAGAAACATTTCTAATTTAAACTTCCACACATCATAATTTTGTGCGTTAAGTTTTTCAATTATAGTGTCCTTGAGGATACTCATTTTAATATTTCAATTTTGTTTTCTTTCTAGTTTATAATAACTACAATTTTATATTTAATCATTCATATGTTTATTTTAAACATTCTTTTACTTCTTTCGTTTTTAATGTTTATACAGATTTCTATACTTTCGTTTTCAGGAAACAACAAAAAACATATTTATTTATTTTCGCTTACATTTTTATCATTATTATTATTTTAAATGTAGCAAAATAATATTATTTTAAATGTAGCAAATGTTTCTTAAAATATGCAAAGAAAAAGCTTTTGTCAAGAATAAATTTAAAAACTCAATTTAGCGCATCAGTTGACATAATCTGTTACGAATTGACAAAAGTATTATTGATAAATATTTCAATTTACTTCTTATATATTTTATAAAAATAGTTCAAGGTTTATAAGGTAAGTAAAATGCACTCACCTTGGTTGTGAGTATCCTCTTTTATATCAGCTTTCAGTATCAACATGTTGTATTTTGTAAATGAAAATAAATCCATTGGAGTATCAGGAACTATCAGTTGACTGATGCTGTTTAAAATATATAATTTGATATTAATTAATTAATGGTTTTAATTGAATTAAACCAGCCTTCTTTAGCTTGGTTTATGAATAGGAAAAAATAATGTATGTGGGAATAAAAAGAAGAACCCACATGTGTTCCTTTAAATCACATTTTTATTATAAAACTGAACATCGAAGAAGAGAGAAAAAAAAAAAACGAAAAAATACGTCATTACATGTACATAGAAACAAAGACGGCCAATCAGAACAAAATGCGTTACACCGACGCTCCAATGTAGATGTATATATGCATGAAGAAATAAAAGAGTCAAATGAAATGTTTTTAGAATAATATGAAAATGAAAGTTTTTGTAATTATTGAAAGAATGTCATTTTGAGTTTATTTCTCACCAACACTATTAGCTCAGTGCATTTGCATTTATCTCCAAAAATAAGTAATAATAATAATAAAAAAAAAAAAAAAAAAAAAAAAAAAAAACGAAGTCCGAAATCGCAAACTATCGTATCTCCCCTTCTGCTTCCTATCCCTCCGTTTACGGTCTGTCTTACCTGCAAATTAAATAGAATGATCCACTTCGTAGGGATCGAGCTTAACATTGAAGCGCTAGTATTTTCTACCAGAAATTTTGATATATTTTTTTTATTTTACCAAATTCGTTGATAAAATAAAATAAATATTTCTATAAAATTTTCCACAAGCTGCTAAATTGGCAACTATATCTGTACGGGTCGTGATATATGGTTGTATGCTTTAAAACTATCGAAGCAAAATCGCATAAAATGAAATTTTCCATTTATTATTATTGTTATAACTAAATTATATGTCTATGAAAACATGTTTGATTAATGAACAAATCATTTAGTCGGTATTTTTGTTTCAGAAAATTTTCGTCTTTAAAACTCTAGAATATAACCTTCTTTCTGCAACCATTTAGGGAATATTCATAAATTATTATTATCTATATAAATAAAGAGAAGTGTCTGCATTCTACAGCTAAAGCTATTGATTGCAAACGAAAATTCATTTAAGCATAACAAACAGCGAAAGTTGCTAGTAAACAATAAATGTCTTTTATATTTCTTTCAACTGTTTTCTTAATTGTATGTTTGCATATTTTAAAAGTACTGTTTTTTAAGGGGAAAAAAAAATGCATATAAATTTAATATTTATTACAAATGAATCAAAATTACTACACAAGTTCTTTTTTTTTTCTTTTTTTTTTTTTTTTTTTTTTTTTTTAGTAAGCACGGTTAAACTTTTTTTTTTTTTTCCATTAAAATTGAGAAAAATTGCAATTTAAAATTTTTTATTTAATTTCCTAATTGCAATTTGGTAACATATTATTATGATATTAATATCAATCATATATAGTTTATTTATTTATTTATTTATTTATTTTTTACCCAAAAGACGATTTTCACAAGGGTAAATGTGACTGGTCAGATCTTCAACGGGTTAGCTGAAGTTATAGAGATACAATCTTTGCAGAACCACTTTTCACTTCTATTAAAATTATTTTCTTTCAATCAAAAACCGGAAGTATATCAGAAGCATAGTCTCCTAAACTAGATGCCTTCCACGTGGCTCGGAAACTTGGCAACAGTTCAAGCGGTAGACAGCGCCACCTGGTACAGATTGCACGACTTTTCCATTCAACTATCACCAATAATTTTAAAAAGTGATATATGATATATATAACCGATGTTTCTTCGATTCTATTTGCCTTTTACGTATATCAAATCCCACTTTTGAAAATTTTTGGTAGCTGTTGAATAAAATATGTACCAGGTGGCGCTGTCTACCGCCAAGTTTCCGAGCCACGCGGAAGGCATCTAGTTTAGGAGGCTATGTCAGAAGTTACTGCTTAAAGAATGAAAAATGCCAAATTTTTATAAGTTTCTATAGTCGCTGCACAGAAATAAGCACCTGTTTGACTAACAAAAACAATGGAACAAACAAACAAAAAAATAATAATAGATTAATAAATAAATAATATCCTATAAGATGACACCTGTGTTAACCCTTTCAGGAGCGGTGATCACACTACAGCATCACCTGGGAATTTACCTTTATAACTTAAAGAGAGAAATACATTTATTTCTTTTCTTATAACATTGATTGTAAATTCTAATGACTGTTGATTTTAAATGAACAAAATTACTCTGCCTTGAAAGGGTTAAATATCTATGTTTAATTTTAAGTTACAAGCGTTGTAATATGTGAAAAATGCATATTAAAATTGTCATCAAAATTGGAAATCTGCAATGTCGCAAACACCGCTTAGACTAGCTTTTTTTTTTTTTTTCCTTTTTTATAAAATTTTGCTCCACCTAGCAAAAACTTACACTGATACCTTTGGTTATCTACTGTATTTACAATTTAAGTTTTTCTTGGCAATAGGTTATCCAATTTTACATTTCTTAAAATAGAGGCTCAGCCCATCGCTCTTCCTCACACTTTTTAATTCCCATTTGATCATACTTAAAGCATAGGTGCCAAGCCTCCCATTTTTCAAAGAGGACTTTACTTTAAAACTTTTATAATTGTCTTCAGCTTGTTGGCCCCTATGCTTAAATGTACACCTGTCAACATTCTAATTTATATTCCGCAGTATTACCGTAACGTAGCACCCGTCCTTTCCCCACAATTCTTTCCACGCCAACCTTCTACATTTTTAGAGTAATTCTATACATATGTAATTTAAATTATATAAGAAGAAAAATTCTTCAAAAAAAAGATTGGTTTAACCCCCCCCCCCCAAAAAAAAAAAAGGGCGGGGACTAGCATTACTGCGGATTATTAAATAACATGTTGGTAGGTAGACTTAAATGCATTTATATTTCGCTTATTTATTATAGAAATATATATATATATATTCCAATGACTGAGTACATTAACTAGAAGAAGAGAAACAGGAATAAACATAAAAAGAAATAATAATAATAATAAAAAGTTTATGAAATAGAAATTACCGGAGGTTAACGCCCCACGAGTCTTCCCGCCTTGAAATAATGGGCTGTCTCACAAGCAGGGCCCGACTTAGACTGCCTGGAGCCCCGGGGCAAGCCTATTCTGGGGGCCCCCTTGCAGTGGCATAAGAGGTCCTTAGGTTGCAGAATTTCTGCATACGCCTGTTGGGGGGCCCCTTCCAGAAGGGGGGCCCAGGGCATTTGCCCCGTATGCCCTGCCGTTAGTCAGGGCCTGCTCACAAAGGCATACCTGCCAACATCCTAATTGATATTTCATAGTGTTAGTAGTCCCGACTTGTTTCTCACACCAGTGTAAATTTGTAGAGTGAAATTGTACATATCCAATTATGCTTACTTAACCCGTTAGTAGTCGGTATTTGGTCGATTCGCCGCCCACTTATTGAGTGTTTATTCAACAACCACCAAAAATTTTTAGAAGTGCCATTTGATATACATAATCGAGGTTATTCGATATTCGGATCTTCGGATACTGTTGGATGAAAGTACCTGTGACAAAAGCCATGCATCTTCCTCTGCCTATGGATAGAACTAACGAGGCGCGAGTCCTAAAAAATCACAATCACTGCAACGGAGGGGGGAAAAACAGAGAAGGAACACCAGAACATAAATATGTAAACCTGGAATTCATAAAATAGGAAGAACAAAGAAAAAAAAAAAAAACATAAAGTATGGTTAAGGATAGCATCACAAAATATAATAGAAAGTTCAAGGATAGTAAAAATATTTTTGTATTTTCTAGGAGCGAATTTTTAAATTTTTACTGATATTTTTTATTATTATTATTATTTTAATTTTAACGGAGAATGACAAACATAACATAAACAAAAAAATGACAACACAGGGTATAATCTCCGAGAAGTAGTCAGTGCCCGAAGAGGATAAACAAGAGAAAAAATTACGTAACGTTGAGTAAAACAGCAAATAAGTTAGTGGCGGGAGTTTAGAACGAGCGAATATTTCGAGATGATTCGCTTTTTATCTATATGAAATGCCACTGGCTCGGAAACTTGGTAAAAGTTCAAACGGTTGATAGCGCCATCTGGTACAGATTGCGCGACTTTTTCGTTCAACTATCACCAATAATTTTAAGAAGTAATATATGATACATGTAATCGACGTTTCTTCGATTCTGTTCGCGTTTTATGTATATGAAATCCCACTTCTAAAAATTTTTGGTGGCTGTTGAATGAAAAAGTTCCGCAATCTCTACCAGGTGTCGTTGTTTTTGTTTGGTAATGAAAGGCAGAAATTTCTTATCTCTGAGAGTATCCTGAAAAAGGGCAGAGAGTACTACCCCTGATATATATATATATACATATGTACCGCTAAAATGCAGAAATCAGTTGATCTACAAATTAGCTAGGTAATCAGCACATTAAGTAGGGTGAACCGTTAAAGTGAAGAAAATTTTTTCATTTGACAAATTTCCTAGGTAATCTGCGAATTACCTAGATAATCTGCACATTACCGACTAGACACTCATTAATCTGCACATCAGCTACTAGGCAATCGTTAAAGTGAAAATAAGATCTTTGGTGGAAAAACAGCAACGTTTGTAGTCACGAGTACTTTTGTATTTTCACAGATAGGTTGAGTCCAAGTATAACAATAGGTACATATTTAGTTTTATAATATATAATTAATTACGATCTTTCATTTAAAATTAACTAATTTCTTTTTTCCACGTAAGTTGGGGACTTTGTTCATTTTTGGTTATTCACACGTGCAAATATACTACATATCATATTTTGGCCTGCTGATTCTAAATCCGTAATAAAATTTTACCTACATAGGTTGAGGTCAATGTAAAAATTATTGAATTTACATAGGTTAGGGCAAATTTCCTTTTTTAGGTTTCTTTATATAATGACAATATTAATTTTTTAATGCATGTTACTTGAAGTAGTTTTCATAAGTTTACATCACTTTTATTAATCACCCATAAGTTAACGTCTACATTTTCAATTTTTTTTTTTTTTTTTGTAATTTTTATTCGCATTTGTAATTCTGAACTAAAAATTCCAGTATTTAACAAATATTTCAATTGTTTAACTGCTAACCCTTTAGATTGTGTCAAATACTCTTCCAAATTCTGTCAAATACTCTTAATAAACGACTAACGGAGTTGCCATCTTTCCAGATACATTAATATAGTTTTCCACCGTAAAAATTTTAAAATTTTTCTTTTATATAAATTCATCTGCAATGCTAATGGTTAATATAAAACTTTACTTGGCTAGTGTTAAAACGTACTGTCGGCGTCTGAGAAGGACAGCCAGCAAGTGGTGTCAAAAATGTATGTATTAGTTTAGTATTCGTAGGTGATGAATCATATCTGTACTGTACGCGTGATTGCTAACTCAGCACCTATTTTCTACCAGAAATTTTGATATATTTTTTTTTATTTTACCAAATTCGTTGATAAAATAAAATAAATATTTCTATTAAAATTTTCCACAAGGTGCTAAATTGGCAACTATATCTGTACGGGTCGTGATATATGGTTGTATGCTTTAAAACTATCGAAGCAAAATCGCATAAAATGAAATTTTCCATTTATTATTATTGTTATAATTAAATTATATGTCTATGAAAACATGTTTGATTAATGAACAAATCATTTAGTCGGTATTTCTGTTTCAAAAAATTTTCGTCTTTAAAACTCTAGAATATAACCTTCTTTCTGCAACCATTTAAGGAATATTCATAAATTATTATTATCTATATAAATAAAGAGAAGTGTCTGCATTCTACAGCTAAAGCTATTGATTGCAAACGAAATTTCATTTAAGTATAACAAACAGCGAAAGTTGCTAGTAAACAATAAATGTCTTTTATATTTCTTTCAACTGTTTTCTTAATTGTATGTTTGCATATTTTAAAAGTACTGTTTTTTAAGGGGAAAAAAATGCATATAAATTTAATATTTATTACAAAAGAATCAAATTTACTACACAAATTCTTTTTTTTTTCTTTTTTTTTTTTTTTTTTTTTAGTAAGCACGGTTAAACTTTTTTTTTTTTTTTTTTTTCTTTCATTAAAATTGAGAAAAATTGCAATTTAAAATTTTTTATTTAATTTCCTAATTGCAATTTGGTAACATATTATTATGATATTAATATCAATCATATATAGTTTATTTATTTATTTATTTTTTACCCAAAAGACGAATTTCACAAGGATAAATGTGACTGGTCATATCTTCAACGGGTTAGCTGAAATTATAGAGATACAATCTTTGCAGAACCACTTTTCACTTCTATTAAAATTATTTTCTTTCAATCAAAAACCGGAAGTATATCAGAAGCATAGTCTCCTAAACTAGATGCCTTCCATGTGGCTCGGAAACTTGGCAACAGTTCAAGCGGTAGACAGCGCCACCTGGTACAGATTGCACGACTTTTCCATTCAACTATCACCAATAATTTTAAAAAGTGATATATGATATACATAATCGATGTTTCTTCGATTCTATTCGCCTTTTACGTATATCAAATCCCACTTTTGAAAATTTTTGGTAGCTGTTGAATAAAATATGTACCAGGTGGCGCTGTCTACCGCCAAGTTTCCGAGCCACGCGGAAGGCATCTAGTTTAGGAGGCTATGTCAGAAGTTACTGCTTAAAGAATGAAAAATGCCAAATTTTTATAAGTTTCTATAGTCGCTGCACAGAAATAAGCACCTGTTTGACTTACAAAAACAAAGGAACAAACAAACAAAAAAATAATAATAGATTAATAAATAAATAATATCCTATAAGCTGACACCTGTGTTAACCCTTTCAGGAGCGGTGATCACACTACCGCATCACCTGGGATTTTACCTTTATAACTTAAAGGGAGAAATACATTTATTTCTTGTCTTATAACATTGATTGTAAATTCTAATGACTGTTGATTTTAAATGAACAAAATTACTCTGCCTTGAAAGGGTTAAATATCTAGGTTTAATTTCAAGTTACAAGCGTTGTAATATGTGAAAAATGCATATTAAAATTGTCATCAAAATTGGAAATCTGCAATGTCGCAAACACCGCTCAGACTAGTTTTTTTTTTTTTTTTTTTTTTTTTTTTTTCCTTTTTTAGAAAATTTTGCTCCATCTAGCAAAAACTTACACTGATACCTTTGGTTATCTACTGTATTTACAATTTAAGTTTTTCTTTGCAATAGGTTATCCAATTTTACATTTCTTAAAATAGAGGCTCAGCCCATCGCTCTTCCTCACACTTTTTAATTCCCATTTGATCATACTTAAAGCATAGGTGCCAAGCCTCCCATTTTTCAAAGAGGACTTTACTTTAAAACTTTTATAATTGTCTTCAGCTTGTTGGCCCCTATGCTTAAATGTACACCTGTCAACATTCTAATTTATATTCCGCAGTATTACCGTAACGTAGCACCCGTCCTTTCCCCACAATTCTTTCCACGCCAACCTTCTACATTTTTAGAGTAATTCTATACATATGTAATTTAAATTATATAAGAAGAAAAATTCTTCAAAAAAAAAGATTGGTTTAACCCCCCCCCCCCAAAAAAAAAGGGCGGGGACTAGCATTACTGCGGATTATTAAATGGAACATTGGCGTGTAAAAGATTTTAATTATGGTGTTTTTGTTTTGTAAAGTTTAATATTTGTTAGCTTTGGTGTAAGAAAATTATACAAGTTTTAAAAATTTGATTTTTATTTGTATTTTCCTTTATTCACGTCTTTAAAAGGCTTTTTTTACGGTTTATGTTTAGATAATTACTTTAAAACACGTAAATCGGTCCTTTTCGAAAAGATGGCTATGAAAACCGCGAAACCGTGCTTCCACTCCGCCATTTTGGAAAGGACGGAAGAGAAAACCGCGACACCGCGCCAACTTGGCGAGTTCGGGATAACTCGTCAAAATATCGCCAAGAACGTAAAACACATTTTTCTCTACGATTGTCACCTATTCATCTCAATGTAAGAGACGTTGTATAATTTATGTTTTATTGATTTCAATATAGCCTTGACTCGTAAGCACCCCATATTTTATTTTGCTAATGGTTATTTACAAACTCCATAAATTGTAAAAACATGCAACAAATGTTACTGGTCAAAATAATTCAGCATGACCCTTTATTAGGTGAAGCAAAGTAAGTGCAAATGCAAAAGCAAAGAAAGTGAAAGCATCAAGTGTGTTGTTACTTTCATACTTCATTCATGTCTATTTTCTGTCTAAAGATGAGGGATCAAGATTAACTATTCTGATCCAGCAATTGTTACAAGTTTTATAAATTTATGAAGTCTGCTTACTAAGCTTTTATTCCTATTCATTCAACAGCACTGATTTGGTACATTTTTCCCCGTTAAGAATCAAGGATTTTTTATTTACCAAAAGCTGATTTTAAAAAAGATTTTAATGTAAATCTATAAAATTTCTGCTTTTGTTGTATAATTTATGAAAAATGACATATTTTTGCTGACTGATTCCGAAATGTTGGATATTATGTTACTTTACTAAATTTAGTTTTAATTGTAGAAATGCACAATGTTTACATTGACAATGGAATGATACTCATTTTTATGATGGACATGGGAGGGAAGCAAATTATTAAAGTCACCACTTTATCTTGTTTATTCACTATGTGGCAAGTGGATATTTTTAGGTGGTTTAGTTCATTGTACATTAACCTCCAAAATACAGTTTGAAAATATGGCAAAAAGAAAAAAAATCCACTTATGGACCTCTGGACACTGTAAAAGGTACATTCCTTCTTACAATTTTCCCGCCTCTGGTCATAAAATCCCATCAACTCTATGGCAAAATTTGTTTATAGAATAACTCATTACCTAATGTTATTGAATAAATTGAAGTACTAAAAACGAAACTTTCGAGATGTCACATGCCTCATTAAAAATAATGAAATAACAGAAAGTTAGGCATGAAAAATGACGAGTGGTTGTAAAATCACGGTCGTCAAAACAAAATTTATAGTTGCAAAATATGACTAGCGACCACGAATTTCGAGTTCTGCTCAGGGGTCTGTCCAGACTTTTCAGACAGGGTCCTGCTTTTACGAAATTGTGAAAAATCAGTACGTAGTTTTGTGAATCTAAATTTAGCATGAAAATAAAGCTCTTGCAAACTTCTTGGCACGAGTCCTCTTTGTTGTGAAAAATGTAATTTTGAAAATTAAAATTACAATTAAGGTTTCATTTAAATAATGACAGTTCATTTTTATAGAGCTAAGCCCACAAATATGGATAGAAACCTTTTATAAATTAGAAACTGAATATCAGACTTTTGGGAGAAATACAGCAGAGTGCATTCGATTATTCAGGCAGCCTATTCATAGCAGGGAAGATTAGTTTTCAAAATTAAACAGATTTATCAAAGGTCAGTTTTTAATTAAGGAGAAAATTTTTGTGATGGGTCCTTTAACAGACCTAAGTTTTCCTCACAGACCCCTTCATCTTGAAACGTGATAAACTTTTCACCCTTCACAAAAATAAGCTAATTCAAACAAAACCCTTCACAAATGTTAAATGATTTAAAAAAGAAAAAAAAATCAAAAAACTTGGATAAGAAAATTTATTACATACTTTTTTCGATCAGTAGCAAAAATACATTATATTTCTACAATAAAATATCAAACTAGAAATAGCTAAACAATCCTTGTATTGAAGGTATTTAAAAAAAAAAAAAGTACGTTTATCAATTTGCAGTGCTATTTTAGTATCGGCAGTAAAAAAAAAAAAAAAAAAAAAAAAAACTACATGTTTAAGTAATGAAATGCATTTAAACTCAAATACATCCTATGAGCTGTGAAATTAGACATAATTAGCAATCACAATCACTCCAATGTATTTGACATTTGTTGTCATATGCATTGTAGAAGTCTGAAAATGAGACCAATATCCTTGCCATTCATAAAAAAAAAAAAGGAAAAAAAAAAAAAAACATTCTTCCTTATAAAAAAAACAACAACAAAAAAAAAAAAACTGTACAACTGAAATATATATAAACAAAGGAAGAATCTTAAGTAGCAGACTATTCAAAACTAGCAGCTAAATATATTAACAAAGGAAAAGGAAATGTTAATTTTCAATAGAAAACAAATACACATTAATCCAGAATTTTATTTATTTATATATTTTTCTGTTCTCACATTCTTTTTAAATACCTCATTTTGTTTCTGAGTGATAGTGTGAAATTCTCACTCAGTTTTTACGTCTGATGAGAATCCTACAACTTCAATTTACTATCATTTTTATTCAGTTATTTCATTGTTCTATATAATTAAAAATTTTATTTTTTTTACATTAATAATATAAAGAAAAACTTAATTCATTTATTAGTGTTTTAACTAAAGAAGGAAAGAAAAGTTGCTAATAGTTTAACCCCTTAACGCGCGCTGTCCTCGCTACGAGGACGCAAAATTTAAGATCCAGCTGCAAAAATTCATCCCGGAAAATTTTTAGCAGAAATTTACGTTTATAACTTATTAGAAAAGGCCGCTTTTTTAAACCATAAAATTTAAAATTTCTTTTAGTTTAATTTGGTTCCTGAATTCCGGTGGCAGTATAATTTAAATTATACAAATTGCCTTGCGCCGCAAAGGGTTAAAAAATACCCGGGCATTGAAAATATTAAATATATATGTCAATTTAATAGTTAGATTATATGATCAAATTAGACAAGCAAATATACATGAAACATATTCTAACAAAAGTAAATCAAACAAATCTAAGTGTATAAGTAATAAAACCAATATTCATAAAAGTATAACATCAATCAAAAAAAAAAAAAAAAAAAAATCATGAAAATTCTAAATGTAGTTTAAAAAACAAATTTTTAACATTCCTAAAACAATTTTCTGTGGGTAACATAAATGTTTCAATCTTTCAATTCTGTATTTGCTGATTTAAAACCAAATTGTTAGTATAAGAAAACTTTCCGCACAGCATAGCATATTTTATCAAATCGCAAATGCTACAGGAAAGTTCACTTAACTTTCATACAAATTCCTGTCTAACTTTTAAAATTTGATCACTTTCCGGGGAGAAAAACAAAACAATAAACAAGCTGCTTTCTTACCGTAACAAAATATCAAAAACTGCTTACTGATGCTTGCATCTTGCACAGGAGTTTCACAGGAAGTTATAAACAGACAGGAACATGTAAACTGTGATATTATAAAATCGGATTTCGCAACCTAAATCATTTATTATCGATTTCTTTTATAGTATGTAGGGACATTTTCATTGTACTCGCTTGTAAGCAAATCGCCAAAATATCAAATTTGTTTTCGGTTAATTTGATTCTACCAAAAGCCATAAGCCTTTCTCATTTTAAAATCACCTCCGCTTTAACTAAATTTTTGGAATTCGGCGTAATATTTGCATATTAATAATAAACTGAATACTCAAAATAGCAATTGCTTACCATTGTTACACCTCGGAGGAAGGATAGATAAATTCTCGACTGACTGACCAACACAAAGAAAATCTTCGTCATTTAATCCTTAATAATGCCAATTTCAACTCTAAAAATTTTAAATGAAATCTCAGCCCTGCAGAAAAAAAATCCTTGAAAGAATTGAAATCTAATGAAAATATCATCATTACTAAAGCTGATAAAGGTGGTCAGATTGTTATTTTGGATAAAAAACAATACATCGAAAGTGTTACCGAACTAATTAATGATGGCCCATATATTCCTCTGCCCCGTGACCCCTCTCCTCAAGAATTAAATAAAATTAAATCTGGTTTAAAATCTTCCCCCTTGTTATTGGACTCGACTAAATCTCACCTCATCCCTTCTATTGCTAATTGTGCCAGATTTTATGCTTTACCGAAAGCTCACAAACCCAATATTCCATTTCGTTCCATAGTCTCTAATATCGGTACTGCTTCCTATAATTTAGCTAAATTTCTCACCACAATTTTTGCTCCCCTTCTTGCTGCTAATAGTTATACTGTTAAGAATTCCATAAAATTTGCAAAAAATATTCAAAACTGCCCTCACACTAATCTCGCTGCGGTTTCTTTTGACGTAAAATCTCTTTTAACTAATGTTCCAATAGGTGGCGCCCTCTACTGTCTCGAAAATATATTAAAAGAGTTCCATTTCACATCTTTTGAAATACAAGAATTAATTTCTCTTACCTGCATTTGTTAATCACAAACCACTTTTTCTTTCCAAAATAAATTCTGTCATCAGTCTGAAGGTTTAGCCATGGGTTCCCCCCTCTCCCCAATTCTCGCAGATATTTACATGCACTATTTCGAAAGCAATGCTTTTTAAGAAAATATCTTTTCCTTTTTGGACCCGTTACGTTGACGACATCTTTACGCTTATCGACATATCCCGTCACAATATTGACCATGTCTTAGAAACTTTAAATTCAATTGGCAGTAATATCCAGTTTACATATGAAATAGAAAATAATGGCTCCCTTCCATTTCTTCATACTGTAAATGTATAATGTAATACTCTCGCACTGTAAATGGATTTTCAACCACCGTCTATCGTAAAAATTTTGCAGTCTCCCTTCCTCCCATGCGCGTTCGTGTCACCCACCTAACCAAAAAATGGCTGCTTTCTATACTTTTGTAAACCGTGCACTTAATATTTGTTCAAATCCTATTTTATTAAAATCTGAAATTAAATAACTGAAAGCCATTGCAATTGACAGAGGTTATGATCCTTCCATGGTAGACAAAGCCATCCAAAAGTTACAGCTCCCTCGTATTTCGTCTACTAAATCAGTCTCTTCTAATACCAGTATTGTTTTACCCTATTTTCCTAAATCCAGTCAAACCATAGCTAAAATTTTCAAACAATATGATTTTAAAATAATATTTTCGCCTTCCAATAAACTCACTTTTTCTCAGTTAAAAGATCCCATTGATATGCATAATTCTTGGGGCATTTATAGTATTTCCTGTCAGTGTGGTTTATCATATATTGGCCAAACTAAACGCAGTCTTAAATTTAGTCTAAAAGAACATATGAATTACGTCCGCAAACAAGAAACCAATAAATCGGCTATTTCTAAACATTGCTGGGAGGAAAATCATAATTTTAAATTTAATTCAGCTAAAATAATTTGCAGACCTAAATCCATTCATGAACTCGATTTCTTTGAAGCTTTTCATATTTATAAAAATTTTAAAAACCTTGTAAATTGTGATTTCGCTGTTCCCTATTTGTCTGATTGTTGGAAACTTTACATTCAGTCCACTTTTTCTTAAATTTTCTACTGTTTACATAGCTAACATTCCTAAATTCCTATTGGCCACACACTCCACCTTTCCCGTAATCCTATTGGTTGAACTAAATTGGGCCCCTCTCCTATATATACGAGCACTTCTTCAGATTCAGAATTCTTTTTGCACTGAAGACGGTACGCTTACGGCTGCCGAAACAGCTGTATGCATCGCAAATATTTTTCTTTTGGCGTTTCTGACGTAGTAGTTTATTTGGGTTTTAATATTCCAACGCCAAGTCTCCTGTTATTAAATCAATTATAACTTACTTGTTACTTTAAATTTTTTCGTTGGTCATAATAAGAAACCTAATCATAAATTCGATCCTCCACGTTTTTCATTTACCGTGTACCATAAGCGGAGTGGAAGGGGAACGCGTAGCAAACATTTAAAGGTTTTAATTTATGTTTGAAGCTCATTCGCGTATCTGTATCACATGACTGTTTGACGTCATAGTGTATGTAAAATTAAGTAAGGCTCGAAACAAACTTTGAACTTTAACGATACAGAAGCCACTAATGTGCAGATTACCTAGTTAAAATGCGGAAAACTCTTGATTCTTCACTTTAACGGGTCATTTTAGTCAATCTGCGGATTAGCTAGGTAATCTGCAAATTAACGGATTCCGAGCTTTAACGGCAGCATATATATAATGAGAAAGTAATAAATAGGTGTAAGAGTTTAAGATAAGTGGGCGTGGTTAAAAAAAGAAAAAATGTTAATGAATTCAAAAACAACGAATTAAATTTAAAAAAAAAACATTTGCAAAATAACACTTGCTTGTTGTCTTGCATTGTTTGCTGATGAAGACTTCTGACTTAAGTGCATTGTATGGACCGCCTCTAGTCGGAAATGCAGCTACGAGAGATCGAGTGACTTGGAGAGGTTCGACTAAAAAGCGCAATTTCTACTGCGGTTTGTTGGAGGTTAGTTTGAGCGGCGCTATTCAGAATCCTTTGATGTGGTCAAGCGGTTGGAGGTGGTTCGACGGGTTGATTCGAAGGGAGAAGTCCCGGGCTCTAACCCCCAGCTGAGATAATTGAGGTGCCAGAGGCAGATATATTTGCTTTCCTTTGAAGTAACTGCGCAATCTGATAAAAAAAAAAGGTTACATCTGATAACAAGACGTTTGGCTCTTTGTGTCGGGAGCGTGATTAATGGTTTTTTGAACCTCGAAGTTTCATCCCTAGTGGTAACCAGCCTTAAGACTTGAACGCCGGAAAAGACCGTGCTAGTTATAAGCCGCTGCGTGCAAATGCACTGTTTCTTCTCTGTAGACCTGCAATTTTTGAACAATTCATCTTTACAGTAAGTCTAACTTAGTAGAATACCTTTTTGCCTTTTAGGTCTGGACGGGAACATGGCGAGCTAGCATGTCTTTTACTAACTTAATTTTAAGTTATTTTTATCACGTATATTGGTTAAATTTTTGTGATTATTTTAATTGTGTTACTTTTATCAAGCATAATTGCTACATTTATATTTAATTACTATAAATATAATTCTGTTTTAGAATTTTGTTGCTATTCGTTTCTTTTGGGGGTATGCTGGTTTCGCCATGTTTCCGAAAACTGTTAGGCCTTTTTTCATTTTCTTAAAAATTGTCTTTTCTGCTGCTCCCATCCACTGAAGAGGAAGCAGATAGGTATTTTTCAGATGAAGTGTTATTTTGCAAACGTTTTTTTGATACTTGAATTCGTTGTTTTTGTATTTATTTATTTATTTTTGTTTTTATTAACCACGCCCACTTTTCTTAAACGCTTACACCTATCCCGTTAGTAGTCGCTAGTTGGTCGATTTGCCGCCCATCCGTCAGTGTTGCCAGATTTTTTTTATTCAATAGCCACCAAAAATTTTTAGCAGTGGCATTTGATATACATAAAACGCGAATAAAGTCGAAGAAACGTCGATCACATCACTTTTTAAAATTATTGGTGAGTGCTAAATAAAAAGTACGTAATCTGTAATAGGTGGCGCTGTCTATAGCGACTACTAACGGGCTATTTATTACTTTCTATTTATAATTTTAATATTTTTTTTAGTGCTGCTTTTGGCGCCTTTTTTATATAAATATAGTTTAATTAACATGAAAATTATATATATGTATTATATATGCATGTGTCACAAAACTACAGAGACAAACTTTAAGAGGAGATATATGACACTTCGTAAGAATTCAGAATTGCAGAGAGGCCCATATCCGGAAAAGCAAGGCTAAACTGGATCTGACGTTCCCTCGCGCGCAGATACATATGTATCCGGCGCGCGAGGGAGCGTCGGATCCAGTTTAGCCTTGGTAAAAGTCATCTTAATCTTTTTAGAACAGTGGTGGGTTGGGATAATTTTAACAGATGTGGGTGTACAAACTTAGAACTACAAAAAGTGGATGTAGATAGCAGCTGAAAGAAAGAGGAATACTACCAAGACCAAACATAATAATATTAAACCTTTAAGGAGCAAATACCCTCTGTTGTCTTTCAACACTTTACGCCGTGTTTTAGCAAGCTTGCCAACCAAATCCAGAAAATGGTTTGTTCCCGCCCCTTTTTTGCAACTTAATTTTTACAGTAATTCTCTTCAAATATATTTACAATTAAATAACAAGAAAAGTACCGTAATTTCTGGTAGATACCTCGCAGGTTATATAATCCAGTTTTGCACCAGAATTTTCAATTGATAAATAAATTTATATTTGCACGAGATCTTCCTTCGAAAAAGTATAGATTTCTCTATTAAATAAAATTTCTGGTGGAAAAATGACACATCTTACCTGCGGTTTATCTACCAGAAATTACGATACTTCAAAAAAAAAAAAAAAAAAAAAAAAAAAAAAACTGGAGGAAACAAATACGCGGAAAGGGGCAGGACTAACAACCTTCGGGGTTGGTTCGGCAAGTATGTGCTAGTATTATCGATTGTTCATTGGTAATCTAATTTTTTGGAAATTTGTAACTCCACCTACATTGGAAAATTTAGAATTTTATAGGATCTACTATTCCACAAAATCATGTCCAATATTCGTATTAATACAATAAGTTTTTTAAATACATTGAATTCAAAATTAAATTTCGCCCACAACTATTAATAATACATCTAAACATTTGTTTCCTAAAGGATTAAGGTGACATTTGCGGACATCGGTTACTATGCTCATAGCTCCCAATATTTTAATTTATTCCGGAGTACTTTTAGCCCCGCCTCTATTCCGCACCACTTTATTTATAGAAAACTCTTCTTCAATACATAACTTCCATAAAATAAGAAAAAATTACTGAAAAAAAAAATAAGTGGTACGAATTAGAGGCGGGGCTAAAATGACTCCGGAATAAATTAAAATATTGGCAGCTATGTATGCTGTTCCATTGTTGCAAACATTTTAGTTTATTCCTGAGCACTTTTAGCCCCGCCTTTATTTCGCACCACTTTATTTTTAGAATATTTTTCTCCAATGTATTAATATGATAAAAGAAGAAAAATTTACTTAAAAAAAAAAAGTTGCACGGAATAAAAGCGGGGCTATAAATGCTCTTTAATAAACTAAAATGTTGGCAACGCAGCAATTCTGAATCCTTATAAAGTGCCCTATTTCTTCCTAACGTTTCTGGTTGCAATTTTGGGACACCGTGTATATATTTATTTACAGGCGGAAGGAAGCATTTGTTGGAATGAGATAGTAATGCCACCCTCTCAGAAAACTAGTAATGAAAGATGCTTCTAGCTTTACTTATCTAGCTTATGTAACAGCTGCCAACTTGTGCGTTTATTTCCTCCAGAAAATTTTGTTAGCAGTTTTCTGCGATTAAGCATGATATATGTTTTATAAAGAAGTATTGGTGTTAAAAAATTGTACAAGTTGGCAACTAGAATAGATTGATTTTCTCTACCTGCGAATTGCATGACCTGTCTTTATTACTTTCTCAAGCAGCATAGTTGCCAAGTCTCCGTTATTTTCAACGAAGTCTTTATACGTGAAAGTTTTTACAAACGTTTCCAGTTTATTATTATTATTATTTTGAAAATATGCGACAGCAGAGCGCCAACCTAATCCGGCAAATTGTTAGTACCGCCCCTTTTTCTACACCAGTAATTTCTTAGAGTTTTTTCCTTCCTAATTCATCGCAAACATATTTGAAGAAAATTACTTTAAAAATTAAGTGGTGTAGAAAAATGGGCGGTACTATCAATTTGCCGGATTAGGTTGGCAGCAACAGGTATTTTCATTATTATATATATATTTTTTGTTCCTTTTTAAATAGACTGCTGTAAAAATCGGATATAAAAATTAGCAATGTTGGCAGCTATGAGGCAGTAAGAGCAACCACAAGCAGCAGATAAGAAGTTCTGCTTTCAAAGTTAACAAACTGAAGGAGGTAGGCTCTAGCAGCGGTTATGCTCGTCACTTAGCTTTATGATCAAAATTTGCTTTAATTGTTTTGCACTTTAGCCCAGCCTTACTATGCATGGTAAATAATGTTATGTACGTTATATGTTCCAAATATATAATTTTATTTTACCGTTCAATTCTGCCAAGTCTCCCTTTTTTTTTTTTTTTTTTAAATAACTTTTTTTTTTTTTTTTTTTTTTTTTTTTTTTTAAATAGTTATCCTACTGTTATTTAATTTCAGAAACTTAACTTGAAATAAGCGAAAAATTTGTATAATGAAACGGTGGTATACAAAAAGAGAGAGACTTGGCAGCTATTGTCTGTTTTAAGGCATTAAAAAGTGCGAAATTCTGTCAAATACTCTTAATAAAGAAGTAACAGAGTTGCTATCTTTAAAGAATATATTAATATATATTCCACCGTTAAAAATATTTATTAAATTTTTTGTATATAAAATTTATCTGCAGCACAGGTTTACTAACATAACACTGAACGTAGATTGCATCATACTGTAGGCGTTTGAGAAAACAGCCAGCAGTAGAGACAGACCCACAGATCCTGTATAAGGATTTAGAACGATAGTGGATATTGGCGAAATTCTCCGTTTTAGAGCCAACTGCTGCTTTGCTTACCATACCATTACGCTCAGAAGAAATTTTGAGTATTTTACGTAATAACTGGAGTAGAACTCCTTTATTACATTTTTACTTTGTTGGGGGAATAAATCACTTTAATTTTGAAATATTTTAAGAAGATAAAAATGCATTATTGTTTATTCAATATCATGTTTTAAATACTTTGAATTCTCTTACCACATGCTGTTTTATGTGTTTATTTCCTAATATATGAGATAATTAGATTATTTATTTGCTAGCTATTAGTTTTTAAGTTCTGTTTTGTGACATATTTAATGTGTTAAATCTGCATGTATTTTTTCTAATTTGGCATGTAGTGTTGTATTTTTAAATATATTTTAAAATACATATTTAAAATAACTATATTAATTTTTTTTTATTATTATTATTATTTGCTAGTGCGGAAAATGCACCAATTTTCTTGAAATAACATGATAAAAATAAAAGAATAAGGTGTACAGTCGGCAACCCCCCCTCCACACACACACACCTAATTTCGCTCTAAATTTTCGTAAAAGCATGCGGTTGGTACCAATCGATCTGTAGTAACGTCTAGTTTATAATGATATAGTTAGATTTTGCTTAAGGGGTCATCTACATATTAAAACAGGCATCAACTTCATTTTTTTCAATCGCAACCCCTATTTTTGAACTCATATTCATATTTCTAAGATCAAGGCAGTTCGGAAAATATACCTATTTATATACATTAAATTAATTCTAGATAGAGATACAAGCCGAAATGTATTAGGGGGTCCGTCTAAACATTCAGAAAAAATAAATAATGATCTACCACACAATAGACATTATTTATTAAGTTTCACAACGGAAAAAAAGTACAGAAATTTTAATTATTAAAAAAAAAAAAAAAAAAAAAAAAAAAAACTTGATTTATAAAATTCACTTTCTTTACTTATAAAACAAAAAAATTTAAGTGGTTTATGTTTAATAAACGTAGATTAGTTTAACGTGTCACTTCATACGTAAAAATTTAAATAGCTTGAGTCAAATGAGCCCTTAATGTTGAATTACAAAAATCCAGATAGCAAGATAAAAGAATAATACTGATAATGATAATAATGATAATAACAATAATAAAAATAATAGGGATAAAAAGAAAATGAAAATTGTTTAATATTTAAGAAAATAATTAATTGCTTCTGTTGGGTATATTTTCATTTTATAAAGTAAGCCCCGCATGAAAGTGTTACTATAAAGTTATACATTTAATTTGAGGTGTACAAACCTGCAATATACAATATACAAAAATATAGATAACCATATTTAAACTAAAATCTGAGAAAGGATATTTAAAATTTAATAAAAAAGAGATACGGTTCAAAATCATTCCTATTTTGGGTAATAGGTCACGCCTCCATACGATTCTGTAAAACATCAAATTATTTAACTAAATTCATGATTAACACTTTCGCGACCGCATGCTTTTGTCTTTTTAACAGTAAGGTCCGCCTGTGGGCGTTAATCTTAAGTTATATTTCAGAAGATAATTTTCTGTAATCACGTTTATATTAAAAACGAATATACATTGTAATTATGTTTTTCTAATCAAAGTAGTCGTATCCATTTTATATTTCATTGTAAACATACGAATTTTGGTTATATACTTAAGATAATGCTTGAAAATTTTGAAAGAAACGTCAATTGGCGGAGTTACAGATTTTCAAATGTCGTGAATCTACGTCGGCGGTCACGAAAGTGTTAAAAAATTGAAATTTTGTCATCAACAATCAGAACGGCAACTTTCACTCATTTATATATTCTAGAGTTCTATAAAGTGTCAAATAAACTAAAATTAAGGAAACAAGAAACATTTTTTAACGTAAAGTATTGTTTCAGAAAAAGCCAGAGGGTGGGGTTTATCATCCTTTTGGAATGCAATCAAAATTTTCCGCCTGGAATGCGTTAATCTTACAAAAATAGACTAATTTGTATAGTAAACATCGAAACCTTATTTAGAAAACAATAAAAACAAAACAAAGGTAAACGAAAATTTTCAGTGTTGGACTGAATGTTCATAGATTGGTCTGATAATGTATGTCCCTTATAAAACGATTTCCTACTGCTCAGAACGAATATCCGCCGTTATATAGTTGTCTACTGTACTTGAATTCTTAATTTTAAATGTGTAACTTCTATATTTTTAAAAGTAATAAAACATATTACATTGTTTTAAATTGTTTTCCCATAATAAATGTGAATTTTATGCCGTGATTAGAATAATCGAAAATACTAATATTGCGCTTTGTTTCAATAATATATTTAATAATAATAATAATAATAAAAGAAATCTTCCACTGTTTTATTTTGTATTTAAAAAAAAAAAATAATAATAATAATACTTTAATATTATGTTACGTCATGCGATAAAATTTAAATAACATTAGCTTACAAAAAGTACGGTAAACAAAGGCGAAAATGTCACAACAAAATTAAAGCAGAAAATTCGTTTGAAAAAATCTTATAAAAATTATTAAATGTTAATTATAATAATTTAAAAAAAGAAAAAATATATATATTGATCCCTGGTATTTTTTCTCTTTCAAGCAATAATGCTGGCCTTACCGCGTTTTCTAAATCATGATATTTAACTTGAGGTGTACGAACCCTACAATATTCAAGTTTAAACAAAAAAAAGGAACAACGGGGTTAAAATATAATTTTAGCAGGGAGAAACTAGGAAAATGTATGTAATATTTAAGAAGAAAGACTTGAAATTTCAGGATCGAGTATATTCCTTTTTGCAACGGAAGGAAGCCACTCTTTACACAATTTTCTAAAACTTTACATTATAAAACAAAATATTTTTACCTATTTGCAATTAAATCATTTAAATTTTGCCTTCAGCATTCGATGTAGTAAATGCCATTCATATTTATGCATACCAGCGTCATATATAGAGTCAAATATGAATATGCAAACTAGTTTTTTTTTAATAGTGTTTCCGCGATATGGAGGCGGGGCCTCATTTCTTTTAAAATTCTTTCACAATCTCTTACCTGCATTGCGATAATTTTATAAAAATTAGCCAATTTGTATAATAAACATCAAAATACTGCTCAGAAAGCAATTAGAATTACAAAAATATAAATTAAAATAGTTTTTCGTCAAAATATGTACAGATATTTACTCACAGAGAATACAAATCATAACAAGTGACGCCCCCCTAACAGCAGTAATAAATGAAATATCACTGTAACTCAAAAAATAATGTTAGGAACGATCTGTAAATTTGGAAACCCATGTTTTTGATGATGGCCGTTCCATTCGTGCAAAAATTAACATAGGTCATAATTCATAATTTTTTCCAATATGAATTTATTAATAATTTTCATAATTCAAAAATGTTTTTGTTTAATCAAAACTATGCTTAGAATATATTTGGGCTACTTCATTCTAACGCATTAAAAAAAAAAAAAAAAAACAGAATTTGAATATAATAATTTTTCGAGAAGATATGAATTAATGTTTGTCACATTCATTTAACATAAGCATCCCCATACTTTGACAGCTGATAACTCTATGAAAAATTGAGCAAAATACATAAACTATACCATTTTCCGCAATGATTTGATCCAAATAATTCAAATAAATTATAAAAAATGGGGGTTACCACTGAAAAAAAAAATGAAGTTCATGTATGCAGTTTTAATATGTAGACAACCCCTAATCAAAATCTAACTATACCATTATAAACTAGACGTTATTAGAAATTGATTGGTACCAGCCGCGTGTTTCTACGACAACTTACGGCGAAATTAGGTGGGGGTGGCTTTTTTTTTTTTTTTTTTTTTTTTTTTTTTGCCGACTGTACATTATTTACTAGTATACGAAATATAAATTTCTTTTAAATAACATTTGCCCTAATAAATTTTTTAAATAATATTTAATTAAATAATTATGTTTTTATTTGCATAATATTTTTAAATACTTATTTAAAAAAAAAAAAAAAAAATCAATTAAATAAGCAAATGTAAATAAAATAAATAAAAACATATATTTTAATTTCTAAAAATATTAGTTAATATTTTTACAAATTATTATTAATTAAATTTTTATTTTTTAATTATTGGTTAATATTTTCACAAACATAAATAACTACGTCATTATTAATAATAATGCGTAATTGAAATAAATAAAATATGTTTTTAGCTTCTAAAAATATTACATGAATATCTTTATAAAATAAAAAATAACTTCCTTTCTTTTGCCGTAATTTTACATTTATTTATGATTACTAGAAAAAACTAAGATTATCATATTTTTGCTAAAAATTTCTAACTTAAAAAAAAAAGTGTCTGTCCTCAGAAAAATAAGGGTAGAATTATTTTCACGATCAACTTATTTTGTTTAATATAGAAATTAAGGATTAAGAACAAAAAATTCTCTTTTTTCCGATAGGAGTTGAAAAAGTAGCCATATCTTATCGAAGGTTAAAACAAAATTCATTTTTCTTCAAATTCTTTTTTTCTTAAACGAAAAAATTTACACATTTATATTCTGCATTGCTTTCTGAACAAATTTAATACAATTTTCTTCCATTTATGTTGTATAGTAAAGTGCCAATCGCGAAGAAAAAAGCATTACGTTCTATGAGGATCGCTCCGATTTGGCACTAAAATGGCCGACTTTCCATCAATGTCCAGTCTCTTCCTAATATAGGGTCTCAAGTCTCAAGCTAGCAGTGGTGTTATAGTACAAAGCAGGTGGGCGATCTACCTTATATTTACGGGTCGTGATCCATGGTTGTACGCTTTAAACTTTAAAAATATCGAAGCAAAATCGCATAAAATGATGTTTTCCATTTATTATTATTACTAGCAGGCTGCGCCCGCTTCGCTGGTCACTATATTTAAATGAATTTTCAAAAGAATTGGATCAGTATTTATTTTTTACATCACATTACAAATAAAAACTTAAAAAAAAAAACACACTGAAATCGCTTTAGATCTCGCTTCTTCGGGTACGCGTTGCCTAAGGCAGCTCCTTTTTCTATCCGTACTGCATCGGGACAAGTTTCCCACTGTCTACAGAAAGGTCTTTTGACTTCAATCTGGGTATTTATCGACGACTTGTGAATTTTCTGTTATTTAAGAACTACGATTTTAAGGATGATTGTATCTCAGCATCTATTATATATTTTAGTTTTTGAACCATGTGTTTTATAGCTCCCGTTATTTACACTATATTACGATTTGATTCCGACCAGTGCAATAAATAAAAATGTAGATTTTCTTTTAAAAGGAATTAAATGCATGAAAAACGAATTTTAATCAGTTTATCCTTTCTACTATAAACTACCATTTTTTTCACCCAATAAATATTATAAATAATAATAATAATAATAATAAAAGATTTTTCTTTTAAAGGAATTAATTAAAAATAAATGAAAAATAAAAAGTTGCTATAGTATAAAATATATACATAAACGTAACATTAATTCTATTGCATTACTATTTGATTTTCAATAAATATAATAATAATCTTCTATACATATAATAAAATAAGATGTTTGTGCGTCTGTGTGTGTGTGTCATTGTGTATGTACATCCAGAGCCTTTTAGGAAAACGGCTGATGGCAGAGCTACACAAATTTGCATGGAGGTTCGTAATGACCTCCCCTGAAGCACCTCGAAGCAGGATTTTCGAATTCCTTATTAGATTTCTTTTAATTAATTAAAATGTGAAAAAAAACAACCTTCTAATTTCTGATAAATTAGCCATTTAAATTTTATCCATAATTTAATTGTTGCCAATTTTTTTTTTCGACAGAATAAAAAAAGAAAAGAAAAAGTACATTTATTTAAAACGAGGAAAGTAAATTAAATAAATAAGAAAATAAATTAGAAATATCAGTCGTATCCGCGTTTGTAATGATCGATAGATGGCGCTTTTTCAGATTTTGTTGTTAGTAAATATAATAGCCACGTGTATTTATTATTGTTCTATTTGTTATTCTACTTAATATTCGTACTATAATTTCTCCTTCATTACATCATGGAAAATTGATTGCTTTTGGAAAAAAATATTTCAGTTTATTCAAATTCGATCGGAAGTAGATTTTTAACTGAAGTTGAACAAATATTAGTTTCAAATCATCTGATTAATTCTTTACTCCCATTAGCCGAAGCAACTGAAATTTTAAATTTGTCATTTGGAAATAAATGGAAGCTTAATTCTGGATTTCTTGATCCTTTGGAGTTACACTGTAGCACACAACAGTATGTGTTATCTTTTTTACCAGATTTATTCATTTTTATTCAATAAATGTATGTGAAGCTAAACATCGGAAAGCAATGGCGGCTTATGAAAGCCGAATTAAAGCATGGTTATTGTAATTTCACCTTAGCCCACCAGAGGGCGAGCATTTCATTACAATCGCGGATCGTTACATATTAGATATCAAATGAAATAAGCAATTTTTGTGAATCCAACGGATTAAACAGCTTATCGATCGGACAATTAGATTTTTTAAAATTAACTAAAGTATGAATTTTAGGTGGCAACAGCAGAAGATTGTATGGAAACCATTTTTTGTTTTAAATAGATTATTTGAACTCTATGAACCATATTTTTATTTTACCAGTTTCATTAATAGATCCTCCTGGACGATTTTTTAAATTTTGGTGTTGAAGTACACAGAATGTTTTTCGACAAGAAGTTTAATATAGCAACAGCCATTTTAATCTAAGAAGCGCAACAAAAATATAAATAATTATAAGATAAAGAACTTTTTATAAACCATGTTTTTAAACTTTCTGTAGAATCATAGCTATAGAACTGACTACATTAGCACTTTACCAATGCGTATTGTTACGAAATTGTAAATAATTGTATTTATTTTTTTGTATAAATTCTTTCAAAGAGGCTTAGTAAGTTGATATAAATGTCAATTTTTTGCATTTCTAGCTCTTTTTCGCGTTAAAATAGCTGAATCTTCCCTTTAAAACGCATTAAAAAGCTCCAATAGGCAGGTAATGAATTTGGCGCCAAATTTGGCTATAGAAAGGAGTTTATAGAAAAAATGCAATTTTAAAGATAGCAAATTTATTTCAGCAAGCACTATTTTAAACCTAAAAACCATTAAAAAAATAAACAGAATAGGAAGGATTCTTATATATAAACAAAAAGGTGTCTGATAAAATTATTAGCAAAATAGTCTTCCCCTTTTCACAAAAAAAAAAAAAAAAAAAAAAAAAAAAAAAAATCCATCGCTAATATGGCGACAAAAAGTCAAAAGCCGCCAATAGAGCAACATAATAAAGTTGTGTAGCACGATAATGTTTACCTATTTATTTATTTTTTTATATAATAATCACTATGCTAATTTATCATACAAATAAACATTTGCATGCCTTCGAACAGAAATATTTGATTAATTCAAATTAATATTTAAATAAATAAATAAAAATAAAAATATGTTTAATGGGAAATATATATAACCATAAAAAGATTAGTTGTCTAAAATACGACAGAAATAGCGCTCATAGCATATTGTTACAAGGGATTAAGTCTAAAATGGCGACAAAAATTCAAAATTCGCCAAAGAGAACTATATTAAGGCTGTACTATGATCAGGTTTACCAACCATGAATTATATATAACCACAAAAATTAATTGTCTCATGCGACAGACGTAGCCGGTCATAGCATATTGTAATACTTGGCGTGAAATTGCTGTCATTTTATGGTTGATCAGATAAACAAAATAAACATAGGAAATAACGTAAAAGCAAATATTATGTGCAACACGCATAGTGTTGTTCATATGTAACTGGGATTCAAATATAAAAGGGATACTTCATTTTTTTCGTTACTATCTATTTCGAAACCGTTATCTAATAAGCACCTAAATGGAAGACTATTGGTAAACCAATGTCGCAGGTAATAGGGACAGGCGCCTGAGTTTTAGCGGGTGACCAAATCGCTGCCGAAGTCAGCAGGGACCTCAAGCGAGCTTTTGAGCAATTTTAGTATTTTGTTTTATTTTATTTTTATAAAGCTAAGCTTTTCTATATAGAAAAGAGTATCCTTTAAATTCAGTGACCAGCGAAGCGGGATAAGCCTGCTAGTAATAATAATAAAACACTAGCAGGCTTTGCCCGCTTCGCTAGCCACTAAATTTAAAGGAAACTCTTTTCTATATAGCTTTATAAAAATAAAATAAATTACTGAAATTGTTCAAAAGCTCGCTCCAGGTCCCTGCTGCATTCGGCAGCTATTTGGTCATCCACTGCAACTCGGCGCATGTCCCTATTACCTGCGACAATAGTTTACCAATGAGCTTCCATTTAGGTGCTTATTATATAACAGTTTCGAAATAGATAGTATCGAAAAAATTGGAGTTTCCCTTTTATATTTGAATCCCAGTTACATGTGAACAACACTACACGTGTTGTTCACATGTAACTCGGACTGGACTCAAATGTAACTGGGTTTAGACAACATAATATTTGCTTTTACGTTATTTCATATGTTTATTTTGTTCATCCAATCAAACATTAAATGACAGCAATTTCACGCCAAATATTACAATATGCTGTGACCGGCTACGTCTGTCGCATGAGACAATTATTTTTTTGTGCTTATATATAATTCATGGGTTGTAAACCTGATAGTACAGCCTTAATATAGTTCTCTTTGGCGGCTTTTCAATTTTTGTCACCATTTTAGACTTAATCCATTGTAACAATAAGACTTAATCCCTTGTAACAATATGCTATGAGCGCTATTTCTGCCGTATTTTAGACAACTAATCTTTTTATGGTTATATATATTTCCTATTAAACATATTTTTATTTATTTATTTAAATATTAATTTGAATTTTTCAAATATTTCTGTTCGACAGCGTGCAAGGGCAGTAACACACAGAGGCTCATTTGTTTGTATGATAAATTAGCATAGTGATTATTATATAAAAAAATAAATAAATAAGTAAACATTATCGTGTTACACAACTTTATTATGTCGCTCCATTGGCGGCTTTTGAATTTTTGTCGCCATATTAGCGATGGATTTTTTTTTTTTTTTTTTTTTTTTTTTTTTTTTTTTGTATGAAAAGGGGAAGACTATTTTGCTAATAATTTTATCAGACTCTTTTTTGTTTATACATAAGAATTTTTTATATTCTGCTTATATTTTTAATGGTTTTTAGGTTTAAAATAGTGCTTGTTGAAATACATTTCCTATCTTTAAAACTGCATTTGCTCTGTAAACTTTGTGTAAAAATAAATCATTTATGTTTTTATATATTTGATGCGCTACTTAGATTAAAATGGCTGTTGCTATATTAAACTTCTTGTCGAAAAACGTTCGGTGTACTTCAACACCAATATTTAAAAAATCGCCCAGCAGGATCTGTTCATGAAATTGATAAAATAAAAATATGGTTCATAGAGTTTAAATAATCTATTTAAAAAAACTTTTAAAACCCAAATTATTAATGTATCGTATCACATACATAGATATAGTAATAATATATAGATTGATCATTGGGGAGAAAAAAGTTCTTCCTTTTCACTCGGGAAAAGACGGCGATTTTACCAACATATGGCAGTCTTTCCCCAAGTGAATACACACGGGAATACACACGAATGTTTTAGCAAATAAAATTCATGAATAATTTATTTACTAAAGGTGAATGAAAAGCTCCAGATATAGTTTCAAATTCATTCTTCTTTTTTTCCTTTTTTCCTTCAATACCCCTTAATGGCTGATTCCAAAGCTTTTTTTTCGGCATCAAAAATCTTTGCACGATAATATGGGGATGATAGATCTATATATCTTATACTATTAAGTGAGCAATATTTGTATATATATTTCACTGTTCTCGAAAACGGTAGCTCGGACAGTCACGAGATTTAAGACAAAGGTGCCCCCCGAAGGATCATTAAGCACATCGAAGTCAGAATTTCGAATTTCTGTTTAGTTTTCTTTTAAGTAATAAAAATATGAAAATAATAAGCTAATAATAGCAAAAAATTAGCCATTTAAATTTAATCCGTAATGGGCTCTTCCCAGCATCGTCTGCTCAATCACGTGATAGAGGAAAACGAATAAACGAATTCTGAGAATCGAATTCAATTAAATATTGTTCTTAAGAACAAAAATTTTAATATTTAATATAAAATAAAATAAAAGTAATATTGTGCATTTGTAAACAGTAGAATAATTGTATTTGTAAATTTAATAATTTTTAAAAAACATTTTATGTGTTTATTTATTTTTACTTATAAGAATCGATTTTTGTATATTGTAGTGTAACTGTAACATTAACTGATCTAGCAATAAATAATAGCTTGTTCTTGTGGAATGTTTACGGATTATAAAATGTTTTCATTTAATTGAATTGCATAAAGGTGTGACAACAAGTTAATTAACTTAGTTACTGGTCTAAATGGATTTACGTAGTACGATATTGCACTGTCACTGATTTAAGTTCCAAAAATCAGAGTATTTAAACATGGTCTTCATGAACATCAATAACAGGTATAAACTAAATGATGATTGTAAATGTATACAGTAAACGAAAGATGATGAATAATGATATAAAATGGATTAAAAATGATGATGTATAAAAAATAACACAGATTAAATACGATTGATCAAAAATAAGAATAGAAAATATGTTATTTTAGCAATCGCTCTAGCTAAACAAGACTTCGTCTGCTATTTGTTTTTCATCTATCATGTGACCTCTGACGTCAGGTGGGAAGAGCCCATTTAATTGTTGCCAAAAAAAAAAAAGAAAAATACGAGTTTATTGTTTTTTCCAATAGGAAAATAAATACATTTATCTAAACATGAACAATACTACACACTACTGATCGCAGAGCTTCCAAATTTGGCATATAGGTACCTGGAACCCTGCAGGTGTGCACCTCATCGAGATTTTTTCGAATTTCGAGTCTGAATTTTTTAAATTAATGTTTTTTCGATTTTAAACATTGGCTTTTATGATTCATTTTTCTTCTTCGATTGTAATCGTCTGCGTATCTTAGCAACGGCTATATTATGCAATTTATTTTTTATTTAATACATTTATTTGAGGGCGAATCTTTTTTCTCTTTTTAATTTATTATATTTATTGAAAATAAAATGGTAATGCAGTAGAAAAAATTAAATATATTAAATTTAAAATTTAAAAACGTATTTATAACAGTTATGTTTATGTATAATTTTTGTAGTATAGCAACAATTATTTTTCATTTGTTAATTTAATTTCTTTCTTTATTTTTTTTTTTTCTAATTTATAGTACTTATCAGGAAATAATGGTAGTATATAGTAGAAAGGATTAAACTGATTGGAATTTATTTGTTTTTATGTATTTAATTCCTTCTAAAAGAAAATCTACTTTTTATTTTATTTCATTACATTGGTCGGAATCAAATTGTAATACAGTGTAAATAGCATGAGCAATAAAATACTTGGTTCAAAAACTAAAATATTTAATAGACGCTGAGATACAGTTATCTTTAAAATCGTAGTTCTTAAATAATGGCAGACCCACCTATCGTCAATAAATACCCATATTGAAATACATAGGAAAGATATTTCTGCAGGCAGTGGGAACCTGCTCCCGATACAGTGCGGGCAGAGAAAGAGCTGCCGTAGTCAGCGAGTACCCGATGCGAGGTCTAGAGCGATTCCAATGTAATTATTTTAGTTTTTATTTATAATGTGATGTGAAAAATAAATAATGATCCAATTCTTTTGGAGATTCATTTAAATATAGTGGCCAGCGAAGCGGGCGTAGCCTGCTAGTATTATTATATCTATGATCACATAAATCTTTTCGAAGATAGAATAAAACTTAATTTGAAAAAAAAAAATAATAATAATGACTTTTGTTTATTAACCAAAATAATTGATGAAATTTGAAATGCAAGTTGGTCTTGTGGGGTACAGGCTGTATATTATATTTTTGTGTTCGTGAGAGAAAATTTAAAAGAATTTGAAAACTGCAATTTTTAATCCCACTTAAAAATCATGTTACTTAATGTGAAGTAGATTTTTCATTTTTTTTCTCCTAACGGTTTCCATACAATCTTCTGCTGTTGCCATCTAAAATTCATACTTTAGTTAATTTTAAAAAATCTAATTGTCCGATTGATAAGCTGTTTAATGCATCGGATTTACAAAAACTTTCCCTTTCATTTGCTATCTTATTTGTAACGATGCGACTGATATTTCTAATTTATTTTCTAATCTTTCTGATTTATTTTCCTCATTTTAAATAAATGTACGTTATTATTATTATTATTATTCTTATTATTTTGTCGAAAAAAAAATTGGCAACAATTAAATTATGGATAAAATGTTAAAATTTAAATGGCTTTTTTTATCAGAAATTAGAAGGTTATTATTTTCACATTTTAATTAATTAAGAAAAAACTAATCAAAAATTCGAAAATCTGACTTCGATGTGCACAATGACCCTTAGGGGGCACCTTTGTGTTAAATCTCGTGACTGCCCGAGCTACCGTTTTCGAGAACAGTGAAATATATAAATATTGCTCACTTAATAGTATAAGATAAAAGAAACAAGGAAAATCGCCTTCAAATGAATGTATTAAATAAAAAATGAATTGCATAATAGCCGTTGCTAAGATACGCAGACGATTACAATCGAAGAATAAATTCATGAAAAATGAAACATTAAAGCCAATATTTAAAATCGAAAAAACATTAATTTAAAAAATTCAAATTCGAAAAAAAATCTCGATGAGGTGCACACCTGCAGGGTCTCAGGTACCTATATGCCAAATTTGGAAGCTCTGCGATCAGTAGTGTGAGCACCAGAGCGCAGACAGACACACATACAATTCTCTTTATTTATATACTAGCAGGCTACGCGCGCTTCGCTGGTCACTATATTTAAATGAATTTCCGAAAGAATTGAATTAATATTTATTTTTTTACACCACATTAGAGACAAAAACTTAAGAAAAAAATGAAGAATAAAAAAAAACTGAAATTACTCCAAACATTGCTTCGGGTACCCGCTGTCTACGGCAGCTCTTTTCCCGCCCGTGCTGCATCGAGGGGTCCAGGTTCCCACTGTCTGCAGACAGATCTTTCCCGGGCACTTCAATCTGGATATTTTTCGACGACAGGGGGGATTTGCTACTATTTAAGAACTGCGATTTTAAAGATGACTGTATCTCAGCATCTATTAAATATTTTAGTTTTGAACCATGTATTTTATTGCCCATGCTATTTGCACTATATTATGATTTGATTCTGACCAATGTAATAAAATAAAATAAAATAAAAAGTAGATTAATATGTATATCTTATACTATTAAGTGAGCAATATTTGTATGTATATTTCACTGATCTCGAAAACGGTAGCTCGGACAGTCACGAGATTTAACACAAAGGTGCATCCCGAAGGGTCATTGTGCACATCGAAGTCCGATTTTCGAATTTTTGATTAGTTTTTTCTTATGTTAAAATCATAACCTTCTAATTTCTGATAAAAAAAGCCATTTAAATTTTAACATTTTATCCATAATTTAATTGTTGCCAATTTTTTTTTTCGACAAAATAATAATAATAATTAAAAAAAAAAACGTACATTTATTTAAAATTAGGAAAATAAATCAGAAAGATTAGAAAATAAATTAGAAATATCACTCGCATCGTTACAAATAAGACACCAAATGAAAGGGAAAATTTTTGTAAATCCGATGCATTAAACAGCTTATCAATCGGATGATTAGTTTTTTCTTAATTAATTAAAATGTGAAAATAAAAACCTTCTAATTTCTGATAAATAAGACATTTAAATTTTAAAATTTTATCCATAATTTAATTGTTGCCATTTTTTTCGACAAAATAATAATAATTTAAAAAAAAAAAAAAAAAAACGTACACTTATTTAAAATGAGGAAAATAAATCAGAAAGATTAGAAAATAAGTTAGAAATATCAGTCGCATCGTTACAAATAAGATAGCAAATGAAAGGGAAATTTTTTGTAAATCCGATGCATTAAACAGCTTATCAATCGGACAATTAGATTTTTTAAAATTAACTAAAGTATGAATTTTAGGTGGCAACAGCAGAAGATTGTATGGAAACCGTTAGGAGAAAAAAAATGAAAAATCTGCTTCACATTAAGTCACATGATTTTTACAAGGGATTAAAAATTGCAGTTTTCAAATTCTTTTAAATTTTCTCTCACGAACACAAAAATATAATATACAGCCTGTACCCCACAAGACCAACTTGCATTTCAAATTTCATCAATTATTTTGGTTAATAAACAAAAGTTATTATTATTTTTTTTCAAATTAAGTTTTATTCTATTTTCGAAAAGATTTGTGTGATCATAGATATAATAATATATATAGATCTATCATCTCCATATTATCGTGCAAAGATTTTTGATGCCGAAAAAAAAGCTTTGGAATCAGCCATTAAGTGGTATTGAAGGGGAAAAAAAAAAAAAAGAAGAATGAATTTGAAACTATATTCGGGGCTTTTTATTCACCTTTAGTAAATAAATTATTCATGAATTTTATTTGCTAAAACATTCGTGCATATTCCCGTGTGTATTCACTCGGGGAAAGACTGCCATATTTTGGTAAAATCGCCGTCTTTTCCCGAGTGAAAAGGAATCACTTTTTTGTCCCCAATGATCAATCTATATATTATTACTATATCTATGTATGTGATACGATAGATTAATAATTTGGGTTTAAAAAAATTTTTTAAATAGATTATTTAAACTCTATGAACCATATTTTTATTTTATCAGCTTCATTAACAGATCCTGCTGGGCGATTTTTTAAATTTTGGTGTTGAAGTACACCGAATGTTTTTCGACAAGAAGTTTAATATAGCAACAGCCATTTTAATCTAAGTAGCGCATCAAATATATAAAAACATAAGTGATTTATTTTTACGCAAAATTTATAGAACAAATGCAGTTTTAAAGATAGGAAATTTATTTCAACAAGCACTATTTTAAACCTAAAAAGCATTAAAAATATAAGCAGAATATAAATGATTCTTATGTATAAACAAAAAAGAGTCTGATAAAATTATTAGCAAAATAGTCTTCCCCTTTTCATACAAAAAAAAAAAAAAAAAAAAAAAAAAAAAAAAATCCATCGCTAATATGGCGACAAAAATTCAAAAGCCGCCAATGGAGCGACATAAAAAAGTTGTGTAACACGATAATGTTTACCTATTTATTTATTTTTTTATATAATAATCACTATGCTAATTTATCATACAAACAAATGAACCTCTGTGTGTTACTGCACTCTCACGCTGTCGAACAGAAATATTTGAAAAATTCAAATTAATATTTAAATAAATAAATAAAAATATGTTTAATGGGAAATATATATAACCATAAAAAGATTAGTTGTCTAAAATACGGCAGAAATAGCGCTCATAGCATATTGTTACAAGGGATTAAGTCTTATTGTTACAATGGATTAAGTCTAAAATGGTGACAAAAATTCAAAAGCCGCCAAAGAGAACTATATTAAGGCTGTACTATCAGGTTTACAACCCATGAATTATATATAAACACAAAAAATTAATTGTCTCATGCGACAGACGTAGCCGGTCACAGCATATTGTAATATTTGGCGTGAAATTGCTGTCATTTAATGGTTGATTGGATAAACAAAAAAAAAACATATGAAATAACGTAAAAGCAAATATTATGTTGTCTAAACCCAGTTACATTTGAGTCCAGTCCGAGTTACATGTGAACAACACGTATAGTGTTGTTCACATGTAACTGGGATTCAAATATAAAAGGGAAACTCCAATTTTTTCGATACTATCTATTTCGAAACTGTTATATAATAAGCACCTAAATGGAAGCTCATTGGTAAACTATTGTCGCAGGTAATAGGGACAAGCGCCCGAGTTGCAGTGGATGACCAAATCGCTGCTGAATGCAGCAGGGACCTGGAGCGAGCTTTTGAACAATTTCAGTAATTTAATTTATTTTATTTTTATAAAGCTATATAGAAACGAGTTTCCTATAAATTTAGTGGCCAGCGAAGCGGGCAAAGCCTGCTAGTATATATATATATAAACAAATAAATTTTAATCATTTTAATCCTTTTTACTAATATACTACCACTTTTCCCGATAAATACTGTAAATAAATAAAAAATTAATGAATAAAAGTTTTTTCTTTTAAAGGAATTAATTAAAAAATGAAAAATAAGAAGTTGTTCTACTATAAAAAATTAAACATATCTGTTATAAATACGTTCTTAAATTTAAAACTAATTATACTTAATTTTTTCTACTGCATTGCGATTTTATTTTCAATAAATATAACAAATTAAAAAAAAAAAATCGCCTTCAAATGAATGTATTACATAAAAATAAGTTGCGTAATAGCCGTTGCTAAGATACGCAGACGATTGAAGCAAAACAATAAATCTATGAAAATTGAAAAAAGAAGGCAATATTTAAAATCAGAAAAACATTAATTTAAAAAATTCAAATTTGAAATTTGAAAAAATCTCGATGAGGTGCACTCCTGCAGGGTCCCAGGTACCTATATCCCAAAATCTAAAAATTTAATATATTTAATTTTTCTACTGTATGTGTATAACTATTTGATTTCAATAAATATAACAAAAAAGATTTCTTCCTCAAATGAATTTAAATAAATAAATAGTTTAATAGCCGTTGCTAAGATACGCAGACTTTTGAAACGAAAGAAATTTCTGAAAAAGGAAACATTGAAGCCAATTTTTAAAATCGAAAAAACATTAATTTAAAAAATTCGAAATTCGAAATTCGAAAAAATCTCGATGAGGTGCACACCTGCAGGGTCCCAGGTACCTATATGCCAAATTTGGAAGCTCTGCGATCAATAGTGTGAGCATCAGAGCGCAGATACACACACAGACACACAGACACTTCTCTTTATTTATATAGACGATTATAACTAAATTATCTGTTTATAAAAACATGGTTGATTAATGAACAAATCCTTTAATTAGTATTTTTGTTTCAGAAATTCTTCGTCTTTAACTCTAGAATATAACCTTCTTTCTACAACCATTTAGGGAATATTCATAAATTAATATTATCTGTATAAATAAAGAGAAGTGTCTGCTTTCTAAAACTAAAGCTATTGATTGCAATCGAAAATTCATTTAAGATAACAACCAGAGAAGGGTGTTAGTAAACAATAATTAAAGTTAATTTTATTAAGTACATTTATTATTTTTTTAATGTCCTTTATGTTTCTTTCAAGTGTTTTCTTAATTTAATATTTGCATATTTTAAAAGTTTTTTTTTTTTTTTTTTTTTTTTTTTTTTTTTTTTTAAGAAAAAAAAAAAAAAAAAAAAAAAAAAAAAACTAGTTGGCATAGGTGGACTCTGCTCAGTTCCCCATCATATTTTTGTTCTCATAAATTTCTAGTTTGAGAGATATAATCATGTTAAAAGAAATGAATTTGACAAAAGCTTGATACAGTGACAGAATGAAAACGCCGCCTAATAGGCTATCCACCGTTCACTTCGATATATTTATCTTATTCTAATCTATTAATTTATTTTATCAGGGTCAATTCCGTTGTTTAGTTTTCATGCTACAATTTCCAATGCAATAATCCTCAAAATTCATATTTATATGAAAAATTTACAATTTCGCTATGATGGTAAAATCGTAAATTACGAATAATTTACGAAATTTTCCTATTAGAATATTTGTATTCTATCATGTTCAAACAAATATCATAAATGTAATTTTGAAGTTGTCTAATGTATTTATGAGCCTCAAAATGTAAGTTTATGCTCCATTTTACCTTATTCTGGCATGTTAAGTAAATCGTAAATTCCAAATAACTTACGAATTTTTTTTAATTGGAAAAATCATAGTCTATGATATTCATGCCAGTATCCTAAATAATGTTTCGAAAGTGGTTTGACATCTTTACGATGAAAATATTCCTCAAGATTGACGTTTATGCGAAATTTTGCTCTATGCTGCCATGTTAAGAAATTCGTAAATTTCCAATAACTTACGAAATTTTTATATTGGAAAATTCATAGTCATTAATATTCATTCCAGTGTCCTAAATAATATTTCAAAAGTAGTCTGACATCTTTTCGATGAAAATATCTCTCAAAATTGACGTTTATGTGAAATTTTGCCCTATACTGCCATGTTAAAAAATTCGTAAATTTCCAATAACTTGCGAAATTTTCAAAGTAGCATATTTATAGTTACTGATGTTCCTTCCGGCATCAAAACTGATATTTTAAAACTGGTCTGACATTTTTACAGTAAAAAGTTTCCATTTAATGCACGTTTAAGTGAATTTTTGTCCTATTCTCCCATGTTAACAAAATCGTAAATTTCTAATAACTTACGAAGTTTTAAAATTCGAATGTTGCAAATAAATAGAGTTCTTGCCAGTGTCGAAAGTAATATTATAAAACTGATCTGACCTCTCTGCGACAATTTGTTCTTGAGATATCGTGTATACAGACTAACAAACTAATGGACTTACACACTAACAGACTAACAGACTAACAGACACCCTACAGACAGACACCATAGAAATTTTGTCATTTTCGGATTCCTCACACCTGAAAACGTGTAAAAAAGTCAAAAAACCGAGGTCGAAAATTTTCACGATTACCTAAGTTCCTCATACCTAGAGTATGATGGGGAACTAAAAAAAATGGAAATGTATATATATTTAATTTTTATTACAAAGGATCAAAATTATTGCACAAATTACTTTTTTTTTTTTTTTAATTTTAGTAGACATGGTTAAACTGTAATATATATATATATATTATTTATTTATTTTTTATTTATTTATTTATTTATTTATTTTTTACTTTCTTTTACCCATAAGGTAGACAAAGTATTGTTTTTGGGTCAAATTTTCGAAATTGAGTTTTTGTTATATTTGCACGTTTTAAGGTCCCTGAATCTAAGAATCAGGTTTTTAGCGGTTGGTCTGTGTGTGTGTGTGTGTGTCTGTCTGTCTATTATCAGCATATCTCAAAAACAAATTATAGCAGAAACTTCAAGCTTGGTATTCTAAATGTATATCATATAGGGATGATACACTAAGCTTTTCGTTCAGATCAAGCAAATGGTTCGTGTACAGGGACACTCAAGAGAATTCAAATACATTGCGTCTATGGGGGGAAATGTAGGTAAGTAGAGTTCAACATTTATAGACTTCACTAAACCAAAGGAAATGAATATATGTATTTTTTTTTTTATATTCGAAAAAGCATGTTTCGTGTAGAATATGGAAGTGTATTTCAGGTTGCGCCGCGTGTTATTAATATAGGACTAGCGAGCTTCACCCGTTAGCGGGTCAGTATTTTCAAATGAATCACTAACAGTAACTTTTAGTCTTAAGAAAAGAAATTGAAAAAAAAAAAATCATTTATGATTGAGTAAAAAGTCAGCGCAGTCCCGTGCGCGCTGCGCGCGCACAATTTAAGGGATACACGCGCTGCGCGCTTCCCTGACCCTTCGTTCCTCCTAAAAAAAAAAAAATCTCATCGGGTAAAAACTACCATCGGGTCCCCACTGCCTCCGGCAGTGCAGACCAATGCGCGCACGTGTGGACGTATACGTGCGCTGCGCGCACATATTCCTTCTCAAGTAAAAATTTTATTTTAAAAAAAAATTAAAAAATCATTTCTCATCGGGTAAAAATTCGGACCGGGTCCCCACTGCCTTCGGCATCGCAGTCCCGTGCGCGCTTCGCGCACGTATTCCTTCCCTGACCCTTCGTGCCTGAAAAAAAAAATTCTGATTGGGTAAAAACTCCCACCGGGTCCCCACTGCCTCCGGTAGTGCAGACCCATGCGCGCTGCGCGCGCACGTGTAAAGGTATACGTGCGCTGCTCGCACATATTCCTTCTCAAGTCAAAATTTTATTCTTAAGAAAATTTTAAAAAATCATTTCTCATCGGGTACAAATTCGGACCGGGTCCCCACTGCCTTCGGCCGCGCAGTCCCGTGAGTGCTGCGCGTGCACAAGTTAAAGGATACACTCGCTGCGCGCGCGTATTCCGTCTCTGATCTTTCCTGCCCCCTAAAAAAAATAATTTCTGATTGGGTAAAAACTTACACCGTGCCCCCACTGCCTTCGCCATTGCGGTGCCGTGCGCGCTGCGCGCGCGTATTCCTTCCCCGACCCTTCGTGCACCCTAAAAAAAATCATTTCTGATCGGGTAAAAACTCACACCGGGTCCCCACTGCCTTCGGTAGCGCAAACCCATGCGCGCTGCGCGCACATATTCCTTCTCAAATCAAATTTTAATTCTTAAGAAAAGAAAATAAAAAAAATCATTTCTCATTGGTTAAGAAGTCGGGACGGGTCCCCACTGCCTTCGGCAGCGCTGCGCGCGCACAAGTTAGTGGATACGCTCGCGGTGCACGCCTATTTCTTCCCCAGCCTTTCAGGCTCTCTTAATTAACCTACGTATACCAATTTTGATCGATCTAACTCAATTGGTTGAGATGCAAAATAAAACGTAATCAGGAGACCTGAAAACGTGTAAATCTGGTGAAAAGTTTCGATAATATAAAAGAACTTTAAAATATCTTTCGAATGATGTATTAAAAATAATTTAATCATAATTAGAAATTGAAATATTGAAATTTGAAAATATTACAGCGCCATCTCACGGTAGAAATTTCTGTATTCCACCGTTCGATTCCAAATCAAAAAAGCTTTCTAATGATGTACTACTTATAAAATTATTTTAATTAGTAGCTGAGATACAAAAGGAAACTGATTCAGGAGACATCAAAACGTGCAAATCTGGTGAAAACTTTCGATAATATAAAAGAACTTTAAAATATCTTTCGAATGATGTATTAAAAATAATTTAATCATAATTAGAAATTGAAATATTGAAATTTGAAAATTTTACTGCGCCATAAAAGAAAACTGCTTCAGGACACCTCAAAATGTGTAAATCTGGTGAAACTTTGGATAATATAAAAGAACTTTAAGATATCTTTCGAATGATGTATTAAAAATAAATTAATCGTAATTAGAAATTGAAATACGCGTATTAGAATAAAATTTACTTTACAAGATAAGTGTATTTGTGTTGCTATAGAAACTCGCATTGAAGCATTTTGAAATTTGCAATTTATATTCCTAGTAGAAAAAGCACGTGTTGTTTCTTCCCGCAGACTCTCTGTGACTGGACTGGGTCGCCATGGTAACAACGGAAACGAACGACTGTAGGATTTCATTCTGAAAATCAGTACGGAAGGAAGGTCGCAGTTTTCAATTCAATGCTTTAAAGGCTAAAATTAAAAAAATTATAACTCATTCAGTTTTTGAAATATTCTCTCAATCTTTTGGGAAATCAATTGTTGAAGCGAGATCTATATACAAAAAAAAAAAAAAAAAAAAAAAAAGAAAGAAAGAAATGATTTATCTCTAAACGCTTTTGAGTTATAAAATGTTTTGTGAAAAAATCGATGTTTCGTAAAATCTAAAAATATGAATCGCTAATCCGTATTTTGTAAAAATATTTATATGGTTCGAAAGAAGATTAAATAACCTTTCCGAATATACCAGTTGTTAAGAAATAGATCAGTTACTCGGTCGTACAGAGCGTTTCAAAAAAGACGATCAAGAAAAAGAGAAAATTTCGACCTTTCTTAAAAATTTTTTTAAAAAATATAAAAAGTCCGTATTAAAAAAAAAAAAAAATGTACCGTAAGAATCGGTAATAAATGCTCATTCTCGTGGTACAGGTGTATTTTCGATGTTTCCAACAGATCGGCAGCGATCGCTTTACAAAAATCCACGAAATTTTCTCTCTTTGCTTTTCTTTTGAGGTAGGCTGTTCTGTAACGAAATGGCTGTCGCCTCCGATTTTGAATTGACATGGGTCGACATTTTAATAAATATCTCCGCTAATTAGGGTCGCATCGTTTAGCAAATTAGATAACGTACATCTGCGATAAATTCTCCGTCCGACGGTACCAGTCCAAAGTCCGTGCGACCATTAGCGGCGGAGCCTTAGCTGTTTCAAGCCGTTTCTCACAGACAGACACACACACGCGTACAGATTTTAATTATATAGGAAACGCACAGATTTTAATAATATAAGGAGATTATATTTATGTGCACCATGTGATGTGTACATAACTTTCAGAAGATATACAGGCTGTCAATATTTAAGCCGTAACATTCTTCTTTATTTGTTAGTGAAAGTGCTTTACTATAATATACTATATCATATAACATTTTGCCATGTCCAGGGAAGCTGCTCAAGAATTCAAATTAATTTTTTAAAGCCATATAGTAAATAATGTATTTTTTAAGCTAAATATTCATCGATTGGTTTCTTGGATATTTACACGTTTTGAGGTTTCCTGAATACCGAAGTCAAGTTTTATAGTTTGATCTTTGCCTGTGTCTGTGTCTGTTAGAGTAAATTAAAAACTAATAATTTCAGGCGATCCAAATGATGTATTTTGAAGTGAATACGTTTGTTACCATAATAGTTTGTTCAAGATTGACAAGTTTCAAGGAATGATGCGTGTGAAAGTTGTCTAAATTATTTTAAATGAACTTTTGAACTTAATAACAGATTTGAATTATCTATTAATGTACGTACAATAATGAAACAGCGGAGAACCCCTCACATAGAATTGTTTGGCAAATAAAGCTGTTCCGAATCCTAAGTTGAATTGTTATACATAGGTTTACATAACAGTATTCGATATCTTAACCCTTAATCTCCAATCTGTACTTATAGTATTAAATTTCAGGGTAAGAAAAAGTCGTGTGAGTGACACACGAGATTATTTTACACTAGCAGGCTACGCCCGCTTCGCTGGCCACTATTTTTAAATGAATCACTGTAATTAATGAATTCTCAAAATTGCATTAAATTTTATCATATGATAAAAAAAGAGAGAAAAAAATATGATCGGGTAAAATGTCGCACCGGGTCCCCACTGCCTTCGGCAGCGTAGATCCGTGCGCGATGCGCGCGAACGAATGCATATATATGAACGCTGCGCGCGTGCATTCCTTCACCATCCTTATGATTTTCAAAATTCTATATTATTACTGATAAACTTTTATTCTTAAGAAAAGAAATTAAAAAAATAAAAATAAAAATTATTTCTGATCGGGTAAAACTCACACCGGGTGCCCTCTGCATTCGCCCGCTAGCGGGTCAGTATTTTTAGATGAATCACTATAATGAATGAATTCTGAAAATTGCATATTATCACTCATTAACATTACTCTTAAAAAAAGAAAAAAGGAAAAATATCATTTGTGATCTGGTAAAAACTCACACCGGAAAACCCACTGCCCTCGGCAGCGCTGCGCGCGCGTATTCCTTCACCATCCTTATGATTTCTCAAAATTCCATGTTATTACTCATAAATTTTCATTCTTAAGAAAAGGAATTTTAGAAAAAGTCATTAATCATCGGGTAAAAACTCGCATTGTATCCCCACTGCCTTCGATTCTGTAAATCTGGTGAAAACTTTCGATAATGTTAAAGAACTTTAAAATATCTTTCGAATGATGCATTAAAAATAATTTAATCATAATTAGAAATTGAAATTTTAAAATATTACATCGCCATCTGGCGGTAGAAATTTCTGCAATCCACTGTTCGATTCCAAATCAAAAAAACTTTCTAATGATGTATTACTTATGAAATTATTTTAATTAGTAGCTGAGATACAAAAGAAAACCTAATCAGGAGACCTCAAAACGTGTAAATCGGATGAAATCTCGAATTCCATTTTCGATAATGTAAAAGTACTTTAAAATGTGTATCAACTCAACAAAGCTTTCAAATGACGTATTACTTATGAAATTTTTACTTTCCGAACCCTATAGTGAGGAAAGTATTGTAATCATGTCAAAAATCCGAATTCGAGATTTTGATGTTTCTATACGTTTTGAGGTCCCCTGAGTCCGTTTTCACTATTTTTACGATGATGTATGTATGTGTGTGTGTATGTCTGTGAGTGAACACGCTAGCGTCTAAACGCTTTGTTCGAATAAGCTGAAAGTTGGTGCGTATATTGTAAGTCACCATCGTACGAACCCTATAGATTTTGGGGAATCTACCACTTATAGTTTTTTTACAGGGACAGAAAAAAAAATTCTTTATCATTATGGTCTATTGGACCAAAATCTTAAAAGTGCGATAGCATCTAAACGCCTTATTCAATTGAGCAAAAAATTTATACACATATTATAGGTCCCAGTTAACCAATCTGTATAGAGTTTGGAGAATCTGGCACTTACCGTTTTTTTACAGGGGCACAAAGAAAAATTCTTTACCATTATGGCCTATGGGGCTAAATTTTTAAAAGTGCGATAGCGTCTAAACGCTTATTTAATCTGAACAAAAAATTTGTACACATGTTATAGGTCACAGTTGCACGAACTGTATAGATTTTGGTGAATTTAGCACTTACAGTTTTTTTACAGGGACACAAAGAAAAATTCTTTATCATTATGGCCTATGGGACCAAATTTTTACTTTCTTCTATTGTGGCGTTTGCGTTCCTGCAAACTCCATCTTAACTTGAATATTTAGATTACTAAGAAAACCAGAGACTTGAATTTAACAAACAGTAAAAGTTTATTTGCATCAGATTAATGGGAGGGCGGCCTGGTAAATTTATATAGCTCAGTCAGCGTATTACTAAATCAAAAATATATAAATCAACAATTTAATTATCTTAAATATCTCACCACAGCAGATAGTCAAAGGTGTAGAGACGGTCGCACTCGTACTCCAATACTACGGCTTCACTATGGGACAGAGGATTCCCTTCTGACCCAGCTTGAACTTTCCGAAAACTAGTAGACACTCACCAACACTCAACACTACTTAACTTCACGCCCCTAAATCTCCTCTGCTCTGCTTCTCAATATCCGTAAAACTAAGATTCATCACAACCACTATAATAGCCTCCAACATCCACTATACGATCCTCCAACATCCACACCATCTACTAAAACCATCTCTATTTTTATACTTCTTCCTACACCCTCCTTTCACTACATTTCAATCCGTACTTTTAAAAATCACTTCTAATTTAACTAATATTCAAAATCTAAGTCTTTTAATGCAGCACCCTGCCGACACAAAACTAGCTCGACCTCAACCTTCACCGAGTCACTGGCGACGGAGTGATTTTAACCGTCCCCACTTCCTACTTTGCTGGATCCAGCTTAATTAAAACAACTGTGGTGACGTTCTGACGTCTCAACCTCACAGTCCCCTCCAAGAAAAAAATTTAGTCGGGAAAATCCCCAACGGGTTTGATCGAGTAAATTTAAATAGCTTCATTCCATATCTAACTATCTCAAATCTCTGAAGTGTGAGTGCAGCCGTCACTTAAATTTTAACCGGGTGAGAAAAACTTAAAAATTTGTTAAATCCCTGAGCGAAAACTCGGGGACGCAAAAAAAATTAATTTAAAATTTTAAATAAAAGGCGTACTTTTACCCCGAGAACTCCGGGACTCTGACTGAGCTAAAACCAGGCTTACAGTAGGATTTACACACGTCTCCCTGTTAGGCCAGGAAGGCAATTGTATGACTTTAATGATATATTGTAGAATTATAAAGAGACTCGCATGTACAAATGCGGTAATTTCTTGCTGTAGAATAGTCTGTTGCACAGATTGTTCATATCCCACAATTAATCTTTTTAACATATCTAAGTGAAGAAAAAAGTCTTTAATCAAATTTAATGGTATTAAATAGGATGGGGAACTTGAAAATCTATCCTGCAGATGAAGTGGCTAGCAGTTTAATTGTCTTCAGGAAAAAGTAGACGTCGGAATGTGCAGGCTGTCCACATCCAGGAAAAAGAACCTTTTGACATCAGATTAAGAGATCTTTCACTTCAGATAAAAATACTTTTAACATCAGATTAAGAGAAATAGTCCATCAGAGTGTGTCACAGCAGATAGTCGAAGGTGTAGAGACGGTCGCACTCGTACTCCAATACTACGGCTTCACTATGGGACAGAGGATTCCCTTCTGACCCAGCTTGAACTTTCCGAAAACTAGTAGACACTCACCAACACTCAACACTACTTAACTTCACGCCCCTAAATCTCCTCTGCTCTGCTCCTCAATATCCGTAAAACTAAGATTCATCACAACCACTATAATATCCTCCAACATCCACGCCATCTACTAAAACCATCTCTATTTTTATACTTCTTCCTACACCCTCCTTTCATTACATTTCAATCCGTACTTTTAAAAATCACTTCTAATTTAACTAATATTCAAAATCTAAGTCTTTTAATGCAGCACCCTGCCTACACAAAACTAGCTCGACCTCATCCTTCACCGAGTCACTGGCGACGGAGTGATTTTAACCGTCCCCACTTCCTACTTTGCTGGATCCAGCTTAATTAAAACAACTGTGGTGACGTTCTGACGTCTCAGCCTCACACTATATTCAATAGAGGAAAGTATTGGATTCGTAAAAATTTTCGACATCGGGTTTTTGATGGATTTACACGTTTTGAGAGCTGTAGAACACGATTTGACCATTTTTAGAAAATGTCTGTCTGTTTGTCTGTCAGTCTCTGTGTGTGTATGTGACAAACTTTTGTGGCAACTGTATCTCAGGAACTATTACTTCACAGAATTTCATACAAATTGGTAGGTAGTTGCACCTTGATATAAATTACTGCCTATCAACTTTTGGTAAAAATTGTCTTACAGGTTGCGTTGCCATCCCGCTTTTTCTAAATTTTTAACAGGGTGGTATAGTACAAAATTTTGTATAAATGAGCATAAAGAGAATTATTTTTTAATAATCATCATGAAATTTACCAGAATTATTTACAATAGAGATAGTCAACTGTGAAAATTTTTTTGTATGTGTAGGAGCCTCGCCTTCTCTCCATCCCGGGGTGGGGGGGGGGGGAATGCGTGGGGAACTCGTGGGGAGTAAATTTTCATGATGGGTATCTGTCAAAAGAGCTCGCCAGTACGTTTAAAACGAATGGTTGAACTATAGAGCTGCGATAATTTAAAATGAAGTTATCGATTTTTTTTTTAATTTTTAACAAAATATATATATATATGTATATATATATATATTTTACTTTCTTCTATCTTCAATAGAAGAAAGTATTGGATTCGTAAAAATTTTCGATTTCGGGTTTTTGATGGATTTACACGTTTTCAGAGGTGTAGAACACGATTTTACCATTTTTAGAAAATGTCTGTCTGTCTGTCTGTCTGTCTGTGTGTGTGTGTGTGACAAAATTTTGTGGCAACTGTATCTCTGGAACTACTGCACAGAATTTCATACAAATTGGTATGTAGTTGCACCTTGACATAAATTAGTGCCTATCAACTTTTGGTAAAAATCGTCTTACAGGTTGCGTTGCCATCCCGCTTTTTCTAAATTTTCAATTGGGTGATAAAGGCAAAAATTTTCAAGATGGGTATCTTTCGAAAGGTCTCATCAGTACCTTTAAAACGAATGGTTGAACTATAAATCTGTGATAATTTAAAACAAAGTTATCGATTTTTTAACTTTTTACGAAAAAAAAACTTAGAAAAAAAATCTTTTTTTTTTTTTTTTCTCCCCTTAATTTTAATAAACTCCCACGGTTTCCGTGTTCTGACAAACTTAAACAAATTTTTGCTTTTTTCCCCTAATTTTGTCAAAGTCCTACGGTTTCCGTGTCTTGACAAACTTTAATATATTTTTGCATTTTTCCCCTAATTTTGTCTAAGTCCCACGGTTTCCGTGTTTTGACAAACTTAGAATAATTTTCATATTTTACCCAAAATTTTGTCAAAAGTCCCACTTTTTTTTTTTTTTTTTTTAATTATTGTTGCTGAGTGAATTTGTATAGGAAAAGATAGAAGAAAGTCATGTGGTGGCCACAACATACTAGTTTTTTTTTTTACTTTCTTTTATATTCAATAGAAGAAAGTATTGGATTCGTAAAAATTTTCAACCTCGGGTTTTTGATGGATTTACACGTTTTGAGAGCTGTAGAACACGATTTGACCATTTTTAGAAAATGTCTGTCTGTCAGTCTGTCTGTGTGTGTGTGTGAGACAAAATTTTGTGGCAACTGTATCTCTTGAACTACTGCACAGAATTTCATACAAATTGGTATGTAGTTGCAGCTTGACATAAATTAGTGAGAAATTTTTTATGTAGATTTTTATTAAATACTTCGTAGAGTGTAATAAAGCGAATTATTAAATTAAAAATGTAAATAGGTATCATGTTATGACTTTCGTATTATACAAACATAGCAGTTTCATTTGTTTCAGTCATTAGTTTTTAAGTTATTACAAACACAATAGATATAAGTCAATTTTTCTGCAGTGCTGCTTTTTTTTTTTTTCTTGTTGTTGTTTGTTCCTTAGTGTATATTATTGTAGAATATACACTGTAAAAAAAAAAAAAACTGTTAAAAGTACAGGAAAAATCTAGCAGCTGGGGTGCCAGTATTTCTCCGTCAAATATACAGGACAAAACTGTACTTTTAACAAAAAACCTGTTTGATTTACAGGATTCCTGTGTAAAATATATGTCAGTGATACAATTTTACGGTTTTAAACTCTATATTTGACGAAGAAATACTGGCACCCCAGCTACCAGATTTTTCCTGTACTTTTAACAGTTTTTTTTTTTTTCTTTTTTTCTTTTTTTTTTTTTTTTCAGTGTATTTATTATAACTTAAATGACTGCAATTTTTTTGTAAAATTGATATTTGTGTCATTAAAACAAATAGAAATCTCATTTTTTTTTCTTTTCTTTTTTTAAGGACTAGGAATACTATTAGTTTCAATTTGTGTTAAAAAGTCGCCGCCAGTTTTTGTAGACCAGTTTTGTGTAACACCAAAATAAATTAGAAATATCAATCCTATCGTTACAAATTCGTTACCAAATGAAAGATGCAATTTTTTTTTAATCCAGGAGTGCAAACAGTTTTTTGACACGATAATTACATTTTTTTTAAATTAAGTAAAGTATGAAATTCAGGTGGCAACACTTCATTTTAATTTATTTCAGTCATTTTAAAAAGTACGTGGCCCAGTTTTACGGTCAAAATGTGAGATAAAAAATCAATAATAATAATAATAATAATAATAAACTAATGTATTTCCGATGCAGTTGAACATTGAAATTAATAATAACAGTAATAAAAAGTAAAAATTCTGTCAAAGACATAATTTAATTTAGTACGGAAGACTATTAATTTCAATCTGTAAAATTTTTATTTTTATTTTATTTTTTAGGACGGAGGACTATTAGTTTCAATCTGGAGTTTTTGTAGACCTGTTTTGTATAACACCAAAATAAATTAGAAATGTCAGTCCTATCGTTACAAATTCAATATCAAATTAAAGGTGCATTTTTTTTTTTTTTTTTTTTTTTTAATCTAGGGGTGCAAATAGTTTTTCGACACGGCAATTAGATTTTTTAAAATTAACTAAAGTATGAAATTTAGGTGGCAATACTTCATTTTAATTCCTTTCAGTCATTTTAAAAAGTACATGGCCCAGTCCAACAAGAAAAAGGAAGTAGAGTACTGAATCAATGGTTTAAGGATTAGCTTTCCGTGGTTCAACATGAACCACGTGATATAAACCAATGGATTGCTACGTTTGGCCCTTTATCGCTATTTTGGCATTTAAAATTTCAGTTTGGCAAATTATCATTATTACTAGGTAACAGCCCTATGACCGAAATAAATTGTTTTTAAAATATATATACATATTTTTTAGATATTTCCCATTATAATAAATTACAATATATATGATATATAATATATATATTATAATATATAATTATAATATATAATATTATAATATATATTTTTTTTCCCAACAAATTTTAAAAGTGTTTATAAAGAAAAATTAAACTTTCAAAAGAGCTAAATTTAAAACCAAATAATAATTCCTCAACTATTTTTAAAGATTTTGTCGGTTAAATTTTGGCTACGCGAAATAAAAAGAATTAAAATAAAAACTGAAATGATTTAGAACAACATCAGCAACAACAAATATGTATATGTTACCGCTAAAGTGCAGAAATCAGTTAATCTGCAGATTAACTAGGTAATCTGCACATTAACTAGGGTAATCCGTAAAAGTGAGGAAAATTGTTTCATTTCTCAAATTACCTAGGTAATCTGCGAATTACTTTGATAATCTGCACATTACCTACTAGGCATTCGTTAAAGTGAAAATAAGATATCTGGTGTTGTAAATTTTACAGCACGCTGTGTTGTATTTGTTTTTTTCATTCGGGGGGGGGGGGGAAAGATTAGTTTTCTTTTCTTTTCTTTCTTTCTTTACTTATTTTAATCTGTATGTGTTTTAATTTTATGTATTTTAAAGTTATATTTATTTTATTTATTTCATCTTTTGTATTCTGTCAATATAAGTTTGAAGATGTTTTTCATTTTTAATATGAAATATAATAACTTTAATAGCTTTCAATAAATTCTGTTTTATAAATTAATGTTAGTATTGTAATATAGTAACGATTTCTTTTCAAAATAAAAATATTTAACCATTTAAATTAAAAAAAAAAAATGTTTTATTATCAACTTATATTGCTATTACTATTTTTAAAAAAAGTTATGCACCAATTTTTAATTCGCTAAAGAAATATTAAATTAGACGGATCAGAAGCATTATTTAAGAAGTACTTCAAACAATTAAAACTGCTTTAATAATTTTTAGAACGTATGAAAATTAAAATGATAGTTTTCCAATGCTTTATTAAACTATATTTTGCAGCATGCATATATCTGTACAAGTTTAGCAAATTTATTAATTTTACAAATATATATATATATATATATATTACCACATTTTATGGGATAAACTACAACGAAATTATCTGAAAAAGCGAACAAAATTAAAAAATGAAATAAAAATATAATCATGATATATAAAATATATAAAGGAAACTTAAAATTGAAAGAAAAAAAATATTGTAATGAAATGCTTAAAAATGCATAAAAATTTCATATTAAGTATTTATTAAATAATGTCATAATATTGAATGCCACATTTTTCAGAGTTAAAAATCAATATAACCTTTTTTTTCAGTAAGTAATAATAATTTAAATCAATTTTAAAATAAATTAGTTTTAAAAAGTTGTGGTTTAATAATTTTATTTCGGAAGGAAATAATTACTGTGATGTACATTTAATATTCATAATTCAAAATGGAATTTCACGAGAGAGGAGCTTTTAATTAAGATTAGATTTCATTAATAAAATGCAGACCCTTATGAAACTTCTATTGACAGAATTGAAAGAGAGAAGAAGTAAAATCAACATTAAAACAATTATAATTTACTTGTTACTTTAAATTTTATTAGCTATGTAATCTGCAAATTAACGGATTTCGAGCTTTCACGGTAACATATATATATTAAATGACGCAAGTAAACAAAAAGATTGGCGGTTATGACATTTGCTAAGTACAATCCCCAAGAGGTTGCCATAGAAATTTATTGAAAATGAGCTGTAACCAAGTGAAACAATGCATAGATGATTCATCTCACATGGCTCATGTTAGACCATGTCAGGGTTACCATTTACCACTCTACTATATTTATCCGGAAATGAGATAAAAAAATAAATTAAAAATTAAAATAAAAAATAAAAATGTTACAGATTGAAATTAATAGTCCTGCGTACTAAACTAAATTCTGTCTTTGACAGATTTTTTTTTTTTTTTTTTTTTAGTAATTTTAAAAATGTTAATTATAAATATTTTTAAGTAAATTTCTTAGTCGTAACCTTCAGAAATCCTCATAAGTACTTACAAGTTAACTTTATGTAAAAATTTTCTTTTATCTCATTTTCTTTTACCGTAAAACTGGGCCATATACTTTTTAAAATGACTGGAATGAATTAAAATGAAGTGTTGTCACCTAAATGTCATACTTAAGTTAATTAAAAAAATCTAATTGTCGTGTCGAAAAACTGCATTATAACCATGGATTCAGAAAAATCGCCACTTTCATTTGGTACCGAATTTGTAACGTTAGGACTAATATTTCTAATTTATTTTCGTGTTAATGTTGCCGTTAAAGCTCAAAATCCGTTAATGTGCAGATTACCTAGCTAATCTACAAATTAACTAAAATGACCCGTTAAAATGCGGAATCAAGAGTTTTCCGCATTTTAACTAGGTAATCTGCACATTAGCGGCTTCTTTATCGTTAAAGTTTAAATGTTTCTTTCGAGCCTTAGCTTTTTTATATTCACTATGATGTCAAACAGTCATGTGATACAGATAGGCGAATGACCTTCAAACATAAACTAAAACTTTTACCCCTTCCGCTCCGCTATGATAAACAACGCAAAACGTGGAGAAAGCGACGCATGATTAGATTAGGTTTTTTATTATGACAAACACAGAATTTAAAGTAACAAGTAAGTTATAATTATTTTAATTTTTATTTTATTTCTTCTCTTTTTTAATTCTGCCAGTATAAGTTTGATAAGTGTCTGCATTTTATTAATGAAATCTAATCTTAATTAAAAGCTCTCTCTCGTGAAATTCCATTTTGAATTATGAATATTAAATGTACAACACAGTAATTATTTCCTTCCGAAATAAAACTATTAAACCACAACTTTTTAAAACTAATTTATTTTAAAATTGATTTAAATTACTATTAGTTACAGAAAAAAAAAAAAAAAAGTTTTAATTTTTAACTCTGAAAAATATTACGGCATTATTTAATAAATACTTAATATGAAATTTTTGTGCATTTTTTAGCATTTCTCATTATTTTACTTTTTTATTTATTTATTTTCTTGCTTCTTTCAAGTTTTCTTTATACATTTTATATATCATGATTATATTTTTATTTATTTATTTATTTTTTAATTTTGTTCGCTTTTTCAGATAATTTCGTTGTAGTTTATCACGTAAAATGTGTTAATAAAGTTTATTATTATTATTATAAAATTAATATATTTGCTAAACTTGTACTGGTATACGTATGTATGCTGCAAAATCTAGTTTAATAAAACATTGGAAAACTGTCATTTTAGTTTTTATGCATCCTAAAAAATATTAAAGCAGTTTTAATTATATGAAGTACTTCTTAGATTATGCTTCTGATTTGTCTAATTTAATATTTCTATAGCGAATTAAAAATTAGTGCATAATAATAAAAATAAAAATAATAATAATAATAATAATAATAGCAATATAAATTGTTAATACGAGTAAAACTTTTTTTTTTTTTTTAATGGTTAAATATTTTTATTTGAAAAGAAATCGTTACTGTATTACAATTCTAACATTCATTTATAAAGTAAATTTACTGAAAGCTATTAGAGCTACTATATTTCATATTAAAAATGCAAAACATATTTATACTTATATTGACAAAATAAAAAAGATTAAATAAATAAAACAAACATAACTTTAAAACACATAAAAATTAAAACACATGCAGATTAAATAATAAGTAAAGAAAGAAAGAAAAGAAAACGAATCTTTTTTTTTTTTTTTCGAATGCAAAAACAAAAACAAATACAATACAGCGTGCTCTAAACTTACACCACCAGAGATCTTATTTTCACTTTAACGAGTGCCTAGTAGGTAATGTGCAGATTATCTAGGTAATTCGCAGATTACCTAGGTAATTTGAGAAATGAAACAATTTTTCTCACTTTAACGGATCGCCATAGTTAATGTGCAGTTTACCTAGCTAATCTACAGATTAACTGATTTCTGCACTTTAGCGGTTACATTAACACAAAACTGGTCTACAAAAACTGGCGATGACGTTTCATCCAGATTGAAACTAACAGTCCTCCTATTCCTAATAAAAATTAAAAATTAAATAAAAATAAAAATAAAAATTCTACTGATTGACATTAATAGTCCTCCGTACTAAACTAAATTCTTTCTTTGACAGAATTTTTGTTTAATTGCATTTGATAAAATTACATTTCAGGATTATACACGCAGAAAAAAAAGTTGTCAGTTGATAATACAGAATTGGCTACCCCAAACAGCTGACTAGGAAACTTCAGTTAAAAAGTGTACGAGATGAACTAGTCTCCAAAACAATATTTCAGATTAGGAAGGTTAATATTATCAGATATAGCCGTCTTAACTGATAATATAAGTTTGGGGTTTTGTTTTGGAGACTAGTTCAGCTAGTGCACTTTTTAACTCAAGTTTTCTAGTCAGCTGTTTGGGTTAGTCAATTCTGTATCAACTGACAACTGTTTTTTTCTGTGTACAAATATTAATTTTTAAGAATGTTTTTACTTTTTTATTTTTTTATTCGCTTTAAAAATTGCTTTGTTTATTTTAAATGCATTTTAGCACTCAGTTGCTTTTTTCATTGCTTTAAATGCCAGAAATATTTAGATACTCTTCTACCCGATGTATATCTTTCTTATGACAGAGATAAACTAAAAATCACCTGAACGTAGACAAGTAAAGTCAGAAGTTTATTTTAGTCTTGCATAAAATTTGCAACATAAAGTATGGAAAAGGAGCAACTACTAAGTTACGATGAAAGTCAATTAATACTGTTTTTCAAGAACATAGCTACTGACAACAGTGTTTCTACCATGGTCGCATTATCCAAAATGCAAAAATTAAAAAAATCTGATGTGGCCATCACATGGATTTCTTATGCAGCCATAAGAATATATATAATTTTATGAAAACATTTGACAGTTTTGTGTGAGGTAACTGATTCATAAATAAACAAACAGGTTCCAGTACACGAACATTCCGTAAAAAAAAAAAAAAAAAAAAAAAAAACTGCTATTCGAACCAATAAAATCACGATAATACGATTATGTATTAGACATGTGCCGTAGCTCCGTATCCGTATCTGCGGATATCCGTGAGAAAAAAAGATCCGTATTCGTATCCGGATCTGTATGAAAAAGAAAAAAATATCCATATCCGTATCCGTTTTCTTTCTTTTTTTTTTTTTTTTCTTCAACGCATCTAATACGGATCTTTTGTAAAAATTTCCAGAAAATCAGGAAGAAACTGTTATAACATTATAAACTATCTTTAATGTATAACGAAGGGAAATACAGTAAAAGTTACGTTTTCAGCATTTACGTTTTCCCGTAATTTACAATTTTTCTTTTAAATCCCTTCATTTTTCTTATGTATGCAATGAACTCACTTCTTCACTTTTACATGAAGAAATTTTGAATTTCCCGCCGTTTGTACTTAATACATGCAGCGATTATAAAGGGAATACATGCTGCGATTTAATTAAAAAATAATATAAAATAAAAAGATCTCAGAGATGGATTCAGTAAGGCAGATAATATTATTCTTTAACAAATAAATAATGCACCAAAACTGATATTGGGTAGCTGTTTATATTCAAAGCAACAGTTTGAAACCAGGTGTTTAACTGTGAATCATTAGAAATGAAACATTCATTTTTATAAGATAAGTCATACATTATCTCTGAGACTGTAAATTTTAAGAAAAAAAAATTAATTATAAAAAGCAATACATACACTACTGGCCTAAAGTATTGCAAGATTTGCAAACGACCAGTTTTTTTTTCAATTTAAAAACATATCTTTAAAACAATATACTACAATCGGAATACAAATATCTTATGAAATATGAACATTTTCATGAAAAACGTTTTCCTTGCACGTGTGCGAAAGATAAAAAGAAAAAAAATATTGCATAGACTGAAAGCTAGATATATTGGGCAACTTTTATCAAAAGTGCATTTAGATAGCGCTACAATTAAGCAAAATATACGAAAAAGAACGAGCTAGATTTTAGATATTTTCCAAGAGTTCAAACTTCTTAAGGGGTTTTTCACATGCCGCGTAATTAATTTAAGGATTCAATTATTTTAACTACTTAGCACACAAAAGTTCTTTTTTGTGAAAAATCTTTTATCATCTCACAAATCTTAGTAAATAAACAAAAATATAATTGAGTTACAAGCTTATTAGTTTTTTTTTTTTTTTTTTTTTTTTTTTACAAAAAAAAAAATACATTTAGAGTGTGTTTGAAATAATTGGATCTTCAAGTGAATTACGCGGCATGTGTAAAACCCCTTATGAAATTTCAACTCTGAAAGATACCTAAAATCTAGCTTTTCGTTCCTTAATTTTTACTCTATTCAAATGGACTTTTGACAAAAGTTGTCCAACCAATCTAGCTTTCAACCTATACAATAATTTTTTTTTTTATCTTTTGCACATGCGCAGTGTAAACGTTTTTCACACAAATGTTCATATTGCATGAGATATTTGAGATATTTGTATTCCGATTGCAGTCTATTGTTTTAAAAGTGTTTTTCGAACTTATCTGAAAGTGGAATTTTCGTTAAAGCTCTATATACTATAAATAAAAAATGTGCTGATTTTTTTTTTTTTTTTTTTTTTTTTTTTATGTTTTAAAATAAATTCTTTTAACTCCGTTATTTAATATGCTATCGTAACACAAATTTATCCTCAAATTAAACTGGTTCTGTATTAGCATATCCTAAAGTTACAGTTCGTTTCGTTCACTTAACGATACAGGGTGATCACAAACATTATTGATTTTGCTCAATTTGTTACTGGTCCCCAAAATGTTGGCTTAATCCAATCTTTACTAAAAAAAACATGAGAAAGATCCAATTCTTTAACTATAAATGTTTGAAAACATTTCATCGAGAGATTAGTTTCTAAATTGAAAAAAAACTGATCGTTTGCAAATCTCGCAATACTTTAGGCCGGTAGTATATGTTTTACATAATATATAATTTTCACATGAAAAAATACTTTAAAAATAAATCTGTAAAAGTGGAAATGTATAAATAATGAATAGTTACGTAAAATTCTAAATATTTAAATAATCTCATCTTTTTTCCAGTAAAATTCACATAGATTATATGAGTTTTATTTAATAAAATGTTATTAGTTCACTGAAAATGTGTTTAAATGAAATTTCCGGAACAGTTTTTTGCTTTCTCTTACCCATATATATGGCAGAGAAAACATTGTTTTTGGATCAAATTTTCAAAATTCAGTTTTTGTTATATTTACATGTTTTTGGGTTCCATGAATCCGAAAATCATGTTTTTAGCAGTTGGTTTGTGTGTGTCTGCTATTAGAATATCTCACGAACAAATAGCTGCAAGCAGTCCAAACTCTGTATTTAAATATATTTCATAGAGTGATTCCACACTAAACTTTTTGTTAATATCAAGTAAATGGCTCATGTACAGCGACATCCAAGAGAATTCAAATATATCATGTCTATGAGGGAAATTTTTGGTAAGTACAATGTAACATCTATAGACTGCCCTAAATAAAATGGAATAAACATATTTTTTTTGTATGTATAAATACATGCCTCGTGCTGATTGTGTAACAGAAATCATTCATCGTTCGTTTACAGGGCTGATTAAAGCATTTGGATATATTGGGACTATATTTGGAAATTGCTGAAAATTTATTTCATTTTGTGATAGGTGTTTTTTATATAAAACTAAATTTAAGAACACAATGCGATGTGTGTATAGTCTATCGACAATATACAGGGCTGCCTAAAATTAAGCTGAACGTTCGTTTCTATTGAACGTACTTTATGAAAAGGCTGTGCTATATTTTACTATGTTCACGAACACTGCCTATCATTTTTCCTGAAGAAATCAACTAACAAAAACGAACAAATATCTGAAAGGGGCTTTATAAAGCGGCATTGAAAAATATGTGTATATGTATTACAGCTTTGTTTGAGATGAAGATTTGTCTTTTTTTCGGTTTTCCTTGTCCCATTTCCATTTTTTTTTTCCCATCAAAATTTAAGAAATGAAGTTTTAAATATAAAGTTCTGTCGTTCTATCTTTAGATTTAGAAGATTCATCAGCGGTGTCAGAAGATACACACTCACCCCCTACACACACATATACATACACAATGTCTGTCCGAAAACCACTTTTTTGAACAAACCGAATACGTTACTTCAATTACGCACGGTAAACGGGTTATGAAAGCAAAAATCGTTACATATGTACTCAATTATTATAGATTTTTCAAAGATCTGTATCCATATCCGTATCCGTATCCGACGATCTTGAAATAAAAGATCCTTATCTGTATCCGTATCCGCGGATATAGAAAAACGGATAACCGTATTCATATCCGCATCCGCGGATCGCAGTTTTTGACGATCCGGCACATTCCTATTATGCATGCCATAGAGACAAATATACTAGTTTTTTCAGGAATACTACCCGACGAATTGTTACAGAATATCTCATTGCCAATTGCACAGCTCAGAGTACAATGAAAATCATTCGAGTATAGATGGCCCAGTGTTGTTCTCTTTGGTAAAAATTAGTATCGAGAAAAAATAAATTTTACTAAAAAAATTAACTCAGTTAAATTATAGAAAGGATTTCTGGCTACCCTAAAACAACAATTGACGCAAAATTTTATCGCTAATCTCGCCATACCGCAAATTAATAGCCACGTAGATTTTTGGTCTTGGCATCGAATTTGGCGATTTGGTGAGCAATTTTGGTGAAAATTTGTAGCTTAGGGTTTCCAAAGTTTAGAAGCTCTAACTTCTATAATAACAGAGTTCTGGAATATTCTGGAAAAAGTCATTGGTTTATTGCGCAGAGCCAAATTTTTCGAAAGTTCTATAAATGGCAAACAAAACTATTTAAAAAAAAAGATTGGTTGTTGAGGATTACATACTAGAAATTGCCTATATCTTTAAGTGTTACTTTCTACACGGTATTAAAGTAAAAGTGGAAACAGATGAAAGTTTTTTAATTTCCACGAAGGTGAGCTTTGACTTAGCGTCAAATTAGGCATTCAAATGTAGGGAAAAATGGTCCAGTTCTGGAAATTTTGCAATGACGCATTGGTTTCTTGCTCAGAACTACCTTGAAAATTCTATAGATAACTTCAAATTCCATTCAGACTTCGAAATATTTGGTTGTTCCTGATTTAGTGAAATTTATGCTCTGCAGTGTATTTAACAATGTTTATTTGATTTCTGTAGTAAAAACGATCATTTCATCGGATTGTTTCAAGAATAACAATTTTTGTAGAGCAAAAAAGAGATTTATTCAACTGTTTACTGAATATTAATCAAATAAAGTGCATTCGTCGATTAGAACTTGCTTATTTCTTGAAAAATTACTTTCTATACACTAAAATGTGGACAACGTTTTTTATTAATATCTTACAGACTCCATCTATGGGCTGAATATTCATTAAATGAAATACATTCATCGATTAGAACCTATTTCTGTGTTAAAGAATCAATTTCGAAACGCTAAAATGTCGACAACTTTTACAACAGTAAAATTACGGCCTCTATCTACGGGCTGAATATTTATTAAATAAAATGCATTTGTCGACAAGAACCTGATTATGACTTTACAAATTACTTTCTACACGCTAAAATATCTTCAACTTTCATAACAATATCATTAGCTTCTTTTGAAATCTCTACGATGGTAGGTCATATTTAATAGCCAAAACCTTTGTATTCTTCGTCATTATGAATATAATTTTCCTAAATATCTCCAAAACGGAAAACCACATAAAGTCGAAAAACGGAGGTGCACAACTAGATGTTATAAGAAACCTATATACCATTTTGCAACGTTCTACATCCAACCGTTTTTAAGTTATGCGAGATAAATTACAGGCTTTATCTATGGGCTGAATATTCATTAGATAAAATGCATTCATTGACAAGAACCTTTTTATGTCTTTAAGCATAACTTTCTACACGCAAAAATGTCTTCAACTTTCATAACAATATTATTATTGGTTCTATCATTAGCTTTTTTTAAAGTCTCTATGATGGTAGGTCATATAAAATGGCCAAAACCGTTTTATTTTTGGTCATTATGAACATAATTTTCCTAAATATCTCCAAAACGGAATATCGGAGAAAGTCCAAAAGAGTAGGTGCACAACTATGTGTTATAACAAACCCATATACCACTTTGCAATTTTGTACGTCCACCCGTTTTTGAGTTATGCGAGATACACACACACACAAACATACACACACACTCAAACATACACACACACACACACAAACATACACACACACACACACAAACATACATACACACATACATATATCATCGTAAAAATAGTGAAAACGGACTCAGGGGACCTCGAAACGTATAGAAACATCAAAATCTCAAATTTGGATTTCTGACATGATTACAATACTTTCCTCACTATAGTGTTCGGAAAGTAAAAATGATATAAAAATAAAATTAAAGAAAAAAAGAAATTGCCATACAACAGTTTCTTTTTAATATTTTCAAATTTCGCTCATTTCGATTTATTTTACAGTATCAATAAACTTATACAGAGTGTATATTTTAGAGGAAATATGTTTTCTTACGAAACATAAATCATACGAATAATTTAATAGCGGGTTATTGGCTTCGGGCAACTACTTTGAAATTCCAAAACTACTTCTGGAAACATTAAATAGTTTGCTAATGCAGAATACTTACCGTGTTATTTAAATTATTCATTGATGTCAATGCAATAGAGCTTTTAATAATAATGTTTACGTGGAAGCTTTTATATGTGTTTTACACACAAAATATAAGTCACTGGTATTAAAAAAAAATATATATATATATTTTTATCTTGTCTGTTTTATTCATATATATTCGTAATTTTTGCAGTCTTTTTTTTTCCTAGAGACATATGAATCAAAAGATTTAAATGCTAATTATCTATCGAATAATCAATGGAATATATGTATAGAGGGAGAGAAAACAGAACGTTCAGTAGTAATATAATATTATCAGAGCAAGCATTTGAAATTTAATGATGATTTAATTTTAGTATTCAAACAATTATTCTGATCAAAAACGAAGACCACCCAAATCAAACCAAAAAAGAAATAAAGTAAAATCTAAATGAATTGTAGCAAATTCGAATGAGAAAAAAAGCATTATTTTCATTCTAACGTTATAAAGGGCCTGTTAGAATGCAAATATGCTAAAAAATGGATGTTTTCCTGTCACAAAGAAAGGAAAAGCTAAGAATTTCTTTGTTCTCAGGCCCGAAACACCCATTGTAAATAAAACAAGAAAAAACGAAGATCAAAATAAAACTCATCACTACAAATGATAATCCAATAAACCATTTAAAAATTATTAGTGATAATACATTAATAAACATTGTAATTTTAAGCCCTAAACAATATTTATATATATATATGTTACTTTCTCTTACTTTTCATTGGTGTAACCATATTATAACTTTTTAAGGTGAAAGGCATAAGGAATAAATGAATGTCACATTAATTAAGCATTAAAGGCCTTTAGTAGAATTTAAAATTTATTTTGATTTATTCAGAGAATTGTTGCTCACACCACACATTGAAACCTTTTTGACTAATTTAGAGTAGTACTGTACATTGTATGTAAATTATATAGTATATATTCACCAAATCGTGTACTTGAATTCGGCCCAGTCGAAAAAAAAAAAAAAAAAAAAAAAGATGCATGGCGCAACGTGGAACATACTTCAAACTATTTCCAAATAGCAATGTATCAGAATTCTTTTATGTGATCCTGTACTTTTCATTTTATTTTCCATGTAAAACATGCTTTTGTTCATATAAAAAATTTAAGTCAATTTCATTTTGTTTAGTATGGTCTAAACTTATTAAAATAAACGAACGTTGCATTTCGCTCACAAACTTAATGTATTTCAATACTTTTGTAACCCTGCACGGTGATTACCCATACAACCACAGTTGTACTGTGGACATCCTGTAATTGTCATAAAGACCCTATATTTGTCATATCATATGAAAGATATCCACTGAATTCATATACGGTAACGATTATCTAACCATTCTTCTCCACTGTAAAGCCGGTAGACTTTCTATTCGAATTATGTGATGAAATTATCCCATGAATATGATCAAAAACGCATGCGCAATCGACGCACTTGCAATTATGCGCGGTAAAAGGAGATAAGTATTACGTTTGTTCGCCATTAGGTTTCAAGATAGAAGATAAAAGATTGTAAATTTTTTTTTCTTTCGAAAATCTAAGAAATTGGTTAATTTTTCGTTTTTATCTCGTTTTTTACATTACACATAGATGTAAATTCACTACATTGGGATTATAAAATTTGTCCTCGTGTTAGTATTAAAATTTAAATAATATAAAATTTAGACGTGCGTATTGAAAGTTTTGAAGTTTATTATAGTTTCAGTATAGTGACGACGTCTAATCAGAGAATATTGTCTGTATTGTATTAAACAGTCTGTAAAATAATTTTTGTCATCCACAGGATCTCAGGTTATCATGAATATGCTATCCTCTGGATAGTTTAAGGATATCAGTTAGCATTCAGAGAATGTCCTACATTCCTTCTATAACTGTCTTATAATAATCATAAAAATATATCTTTAGGATGTCTACAGGTGTGACATTTTGACATTCAGAAGATATCCTATAAATGACAAAAGACAATTTCTGTTATACAGACGATATCAGGTTATAATGAAAATGACATACTCTGGATATATTTAGGATGTCATTATGTTTTCCGATTTCAATAAAATTTTCCAATAACATCTTCATATGATTCATATCTAGACTGTTGAGTTTAGACGTACCAAATGATATTTGTTTTTTAAGTTGTGCTAAAGCCAATTTATCGATTTTATTTTCATTTTTATAAAAAAGAAACATTCTAAAAGTGTCGTCTGTAAAGCACAAAATTAATTTCTTTCGACGTTAGAATTTATAACATTCTGAGATGAAAGTTGCCTGTACTTAAGATGAAAAATAATTTTGATAAAAATATATTTTAATAAGTTTTTTTCAGTATTTGAATTTTTATATGAAAATATAAATGTTTAAGAGAATTTTTCATATCTTGTACAACACATATATCATTTACTAAGGAAACTGGTGAGGTAAAATTACATAAAACTGATGAGGGAATTTTTCGCAAATTTTTCTGTTAATTATTTGGTACAATCACGAGCGAACGAATAAGTACCCAGACAACATAATAACATCCTAAAAATATCCAGAGAATATAATCTTCAAAATAACCTAATATCCTCCGCACAACAGATGTTGCCTTTTTTTATTTGGAGGATGTCTTCTGGATGTTAAAATGCCACACCTGTAGACATTATAAGGATATATTTTCATAATACTTATAAGAAGAATGTATGGATGCCTACTGACATCCTAAAAAAATGTAGAGGATGTCATTTTCAGGATAACCTGATATCTTCTGGATGACAAAAATTGTCCAACAGGCTTTCAAAAAATATTCTCTGATTAGGAGTCATCTTCATACTGCAACTGTAAGAAATTTAAAACTTTCAATATGAACGCCTAATTTTTACAACTAACACGAGGCCAAATTTTATTAATCACAATGTAGTGAATTTACATTGCTGTACAAAACAAAATAAAAATGAAAACACTTATTCTATCAGCTTTTAGATTTTCAAAAAAAAAAAAAAAAAAAGAAAAAGAAAAAAAACGTGCAACAATTTTCGTCTTCTACTTTGCAGTGTAATGGTAGCCAAAGGTAACATCTACTTCTCCCACGCCAGACTGCACGAGCGTCGACTGCGCATGCGTATCCAATCAGCAAATTCACCGAATTTTCGGAGGATAATTTTATCGGATTGTCCGGTCAGAAAATTCACCAGCTTTCCAGTGGAGAAGAATGGTTGGCTAATCCATTTACTATATCCTTCGAGAATTCAGTGGATAACTCTCATACGATATGATAACTACAGGATCTGTATGATAATTATAGGATGTCCACAGGATATCTGTGGTTATATGGGTAAAAGTACATTAAAAGAAATATTTATAAAATTCGAAGAATCAAACATTAAATTATATGATCAGTTCACTTCTTCTGCAAAATGTCCAGTATCCTTATTTGCAACAAATTGCTGTAAAATTCACAGTATCGACCACATATCAAAGATCACTGCCCGTTTTTGAGAAAGAATTCATGACAGTTTTAAGGGCATAACTTAAATTTTACGGTCAGTGAATTGAACACTTTTTGCTGGTCACTTACCGCAGTCTGGTGTTTTAATAATGTTTTGCAGTGTAGTGCTTTACAGGTTACTAATTGATGCTTAAATGATTGATGCGTTTATAAAAAACGAAAGAAGAAGTATGAAACTCTATAATAACAATAAATTTCGATGTTTTAAAATCAGTGCATCAAAATGTCCGTTAATTTTATTACTAAACCGCCTATTAATAAGTATTTGGACACTTTTGAATTTAGACGTTTTGTCATACATTCAGAAAATTTCTTTAGGAACCATCTTGAAACTTTGGAATTAAAAACATGTTCCACCTCATGCACTTCAGCAAAAAAATTTTCCTGAGAAGAAAAAGGGGGCCTATAAAAAATTAAATAAAAATGTTTTGCTTCATCACCATGTAAAAAGTAATGCTTGAAATGTGTTTTGGCTATAGCATACGATTATAAGGATTCATCTAATTATCTGTATAAATTTTTATAAGGCTAATGTATATATTCATTGAAATATATTGGTTTCTTTATAAAATTGAAAAAAAAAAAAAAAAAGCTATTTTTCTAATTATAAAGCGAGGGGTGTTACACTCGGTGCAAAACCATTTTTAGGAAACTTGTCATACTACGTTAGATAGAGCATACTGCAATCAGAATGTAAAAATATTAAATATCTTACAAAATATCTTTTACTAAATAATTTTTAACTACGCATGCGCAATCTTTTTAAAAATTTCATTTGCACAATTTAGTAGCCAAAAGTATTGAATTATTTATATGAAAACTACAAACAAATATCGAGTAAATTCAAACAGTTATGAGTCATAGAATAAACAGAGTTCAGTTCCTCTCAAAATAACTATAAGGGGTTTTACTGACATTTTTATTTTTATTCAATCAGTGCCCAATGGTAATACAGTATTTGCTGATTGTAAATAAATATTGATAAAGCCCCTTATCATCTTCCTTTTATTTTGAAAGGAACTGAAATTCCGTTCTATAACTCTGTTCATTCTATAACTTATAACTGTTTGAATTTACACGATGTTTGTTTGTTCTTTTCATACAAGTAGCTCAATACTTTTGGCTATTAAATTATGTAAATGACATTTTTATAAAGCTTGCGTATACGTAGTTTAAAATTATTTAGCAAAAGTGCTCATATTCCGTAAGATATTTAACATTCATTTTTGCATTCTAGTTGCAGCATGTTGTGTCTATGTAGTAATGCAAGTTTCCAAAAAATGGCTTTGTACTGTGGCTAATACCCTACGTGTTATAATAACAAAAAGTGGTTTTTTTTTTATTTATAATTATTATTTTTTTTTTTTAAGCTATCTTTTGACCGTATGTGGTAGTATCATAAAAATTTAAAGCATGTTACTAGTCGTGGGGCGACAGACCAAATTATGCTTAGAAATTAAGTTTCGTTTGCCACATCTGGTAACAAAGAAATTGCTTATTTTTCTAAAAGGTAGATGTATATAGAGCAGAAAAATACAATGTTCCCTCCAAAATAGTTGCACATTATTATTTTACACTCAAAATAGAAAAAAAAAAAAACCATCATGCCATACTTTCATAAGAACTATTTAAATGCTTTGAAATTTTATACTTAAAATTTTACAGTATATTTAATTTTGTTTTCCTAAAAAAGAAGAAAGAAAAGTGTTTTAAAACTGCCTATAAAATATAAATATGGAAAAATAACTTTTTTCAAAGTAAATTATATGCATTTTAAGTAAAATGCCAAATGATAATGCAACAGCAAATCTTTTATTTTTTAAATCCTATATTTTTAACTAAATATTATAATATATATATTATAATATCTTTTTTTTTTTTTCATAAACCTCCAAATATAATTATTCATGTACTATTATTATTATTATTATTATTATTAACTTCTCTCTTTTTTTTTCTTTTTAATGTGTAGAATACTTTTTGTAATGGTAATGATGGTCATTTTTATATAATCAGAGACAATAATTTCGATTATTCTAGTATGAATTATCCTTTCAATAAACAATACACAGTGTAATATATAATAAAAAAGAATATAATAAAATTATGGTACTAAAATGTCATTAATATCTAAAACCAACTAAAATCCTTTCTTTCACTAAATGTATTATTACTTTTAATTAAATACAGGGTAATCATAAAATATTTTCATGTAAAAGAGTTAAATTTTGTTGATATATATTTCAATACAAATAGGTCACCCGAAAGAAACATGAATAATAATAATCACAACATCATTATTACAAAAACAAATCTGGTGTGAAACAACCACAAAACTTCCATTACCCACTATTACACGTATTATATACACTTTTTGGAGATAATGTTATCAAATGACATAGAATTAACCTAATGAAATAGACATCTGAAACTTTTCCGGTAACAGAAAGTTAATATACGTGTAAAAACATAAAACAGAGATTACACAGCATTTTTTTTTTTTAAGAAACAGAAATGAAAAGAAAATTGTAGAGTTATTTATTTATTTATTTAAACAACAATTTCCGAGATATAAAACTGATCTATCACATCAGGATGACTATAAATTTTCCTGCGATAACCAAGTAAAGCAACAGAAAGGATATCTAAACTGGGTTCATGTAACAATTTTCAAGAAAATCGTCAGAGCCGTTTTTGAGATACCGACTTTTACTAAAACTGGGCATACTCAGTTATTGACTTGAAAACAAAAATTACATGCAATAGGATATTTAAAAGAGGGTTAATATGGCAAGTTTGAAAAAAAATTCGTACAGCCGTTTTGAAAGGAACGCACTGGCAAGAACTGAAATTCAGCTATTTGTACAAGACGTCTTATCAATCTTCCTGAACTAACAAACTATATCATTCGAAAAGATATCTAATAAAGTGTTTATACAGCAATTTTGAAGAAAATCATTAAAGCTGTTTTTGAGATATGAACTTATTGAGATATCAACACTTCCAGTTTCGGATGTCCCACTTCCGGTTTTCTAATTTTCACCAAAATTTGGAACCTTCATATGCACACCAGACCTGTTTCAATTATAAAGTTTCGCAGTTCAATCTTTATTAGTTTCCGAGATATAATAGCCAGAAGGTTCCCCTCATGCATACACACATACACACGGACCAATTTTAATAAAGAAGCATCAATAAACTGGCGTTGTAAAAATATTACTTACAAACTTTGAATAAACACCATAAAATGCAATAAACTCGCAACAATTGTTTCGGGTCGAAAAATACACGACCCTTCATCAGGCGAATAAAGTAAGCACGAGTGCTGCAGTCAAAGCGGCAACGCACAGTCAATGCGTTGCCGCTTTGACTGCAGCACTCGTTCTTACTTTATTCGCCTGATGAAGGGTCGTGTGTTTTTCGACCCGAAACAATTGTTGCGAGTTTATTGCATTTTATGGTGTTTATTCAAAGTTTGTAAGTAATACACTGACCAATTGCTAAAAACCACTTTTTTTGGACTCAGGAGACCTTAAAACATGTAAATCAGGTGAAATCTCGATATCGAATTTTTGGACCGAATACAATACTTCCATTACCTACGGTAGTCGAGTAATGGAAGTAAAAATAGTGATAAACAACAGAAATTATATATATATATATAATATTATGTTTGAAATATATGTATAGTCTAGTGAATTAGTGTGGAGTATATTCAAGTCAAAAGAAAATGCATTGAAAATGTTTGGAGATTGGGCTACTTGATTAGGTTACTTTTTATTTGTGAGTAAACATATAAATAAATCATATATACATATATATAATTGTAACAAGAAGTTGTTAAAATGAGTGATTATTATATACAATATATTTATAATCAATAAATCAGGTTTTTCTTTTTTATTGTCTACCTTTTGATAATTTCATTTCGTTAGACAAACCAAGAAAATGTACTTTAAGATTAATCTGATTGAGAATCACTTTCATTTTCCAATATACAATCTACATTTTCAGAGAGCGAAAAAGTGTCAATAGTTTATTCGTATTTAATATTTTTCCAGAGTTAATAATTTGGTTTGGAATAACAGTTTCACAAAACAATTTATATTATTTATGTAATATAGACGAAGTACCTCGAAAAGTTTCATTATAATTTCTTTTTAATAAAGATGTATAATTTAAATAGCAACTTCGGTGATACTTTATTTCTTTTGCTGTACAATGTATTCCTTCTATCTGAGTTTTTAAACGATTATCATCCTTAATATTGCTGATTTCTCCAATGATTCACTGAAAGCTTTTATCTCTTTCTTCTCAAATTGTATTTTTCTTTTACGTATTGCTCTTTTTCGCATATTACAAATACGTCAGGAAAATTTCCAGTAATCGTTAAAAAAAAAAAAAAAAATACGACGATTTAACCGAAGTGTTTCAACTTCACTGGTACATTTTTTTTTCTTTTTAAGCGCTTTTTAGCTTTTGCAATCTTAGTTTTATCCGCAAAACGCATATAACACTGTCAATGATATCCAATGTTCGAATATGTATTCAAATTAAACTCATTGAGATTTTAAGCCACAACGTGCTCTTTACCATCCAGATTAAGCCATTCTGATTGCTATTGAAGAACTTTTTCAAAACTTTTTTCCGAAAAATTAATTATTTTCTCATTATTTAAATTCTCAACGAGATGTATACAACACGGTTCGGGAGCCGCCATTTTCTTTGTTTGCAAACAGATCGAATCGAATAATTGAATAATGCGTTTAAAAAAGTTACAAAATAATTGAATTGGAATCAAATTAATAAATTAATTTTAGTTTATTAAAAAAAGGAAATAATAATTATTCAGTTCGATGATTAAACCTTTATTTATGTATTTTAAAAAAGAATGTTTTGCTTAACAGCGCCACCTCTTGACATTTTCATTTAAAACAAACTATCTCGGAATGACACCAGGAATGCATGTATGTTTTTACGAATAAAAAATTAATATGCAAGTTCTTTTTGGGGAACATTTCAAATTTTTAAAAGAAATATCACGTAAAACCCATGTGCAAAAATTCACTTAGTTTCGTGACTGGGCAAACAAACCTGAACCGAACGACAGCAGCTCTCGCCCCACGGACTATACAGCTAAAACGCATTTCAAGTGATACTTTTTACAGGGTGATGCAACAATCTTGATTTTTCTCTTATTTTTTTACTGGTCCCTTTTCCATTTTCAGGAAAAATATTTTGCTGAAACTTATGAGGTGTCAAAGGTTCTTTACACTTCCAAAGTTTCAAGATGATTCCTAAAGAATTTTTCTAAATATTTGACATAATTCTAAATTCGAAAGTGTCCAGGTACTTATTAGTAGGTAGTGTAGATATAATAAAATTAATTACGAAGAAAACAGAAATTTATAAAAGTTTTATAAATAATTATTAACTTTCGTAACAGCTAATGTAATTTTTTAATTATTGTTGAAATTTTATTTTAAACATATTTTTTTCGATGTTCTCAACTGATATAACTCGTCAATGAAAGGATAATTAAGTAACACTGTAAAAATCTTTTCTCACCCTCCAATTAAGTTTCATATATTAAAAATTATAAATTATAAAACACACCACTCAGTTGTGATATAAATAATAAATTTTGCAATTCGAATTTTAATATTTTTCTTATATCCGTGTCTCTTATTAAAAAAAAAAAAAAAAAAAAAAAAAAAGAAAGAGAAAAAGAAAAAAAAAAAAACCTACTTTCTTTGGTTTGTGAAAGATAATTTATAAAATAAATTGTGATTTAATAACATGATATCAAATTTATGGTTATAAATCCGCAAACTGAACTGAATATATTCCCTGAATAGCTACAACGGTTCAGTTGGTACATATTAAATCTGTTTAACTAGATATCAAAATTATGCGACTCTACAGCATTGTTTGCTGATCTTTAAATGTTTATTTTCAAAATAAACATGGTCAAAATTTTTTAATGGATGCTATAAAAGAGTGGATAATTTTTAAATATTCTACAAAAATGTTCTTACTTTTATCTTTATTTATTTTTATTTTTTCAATTCCAGAACCAAACGATGTATATTATAGATATTTAAGTTTACTTCTATGTATTTTTAAATAATTTCCTAATAATTAGATATTTTATACCACAGTTAATACCTTCAGTATCTTTAGATTTTACTTTGTGAAATTTATTTGTACTTTATTAACAAATATATTGTAAAAATAATAATAATAATAATAATAATAATATTCCTTTAAATGGATTTTAAGCAATAGAAAACAAAACAAAATAATAATAGCATTGAAACCATTTAAAATATTCAGGCACATAATTCATATTTTATATTCACGGAAAAAAAATTCTTTTTATACTTTTATACAAAAACAAAGGAAAGCGGGAAACAGGTAAATAATGATAGTGAATTTCGGCAATTTATTTTAAGAAACTGCCATTTTTTTTTTTTTTTTTTCTTTTAATTTTTGCGTTATTTGAAATGCACTATTGAGATTTAAAAAAAATTATTAGGTTTATTAATATTAAATTTTAAACTTAAAATATCATTTTCAATTTATAATTTGCATCGTTAAATGTGTATTAACATACAAAGACTTTTGCTTTGTTATCCACAACTTGTAATAAGGAGAAGTGGGAAACAGGTGATTGAGGATAATTTCAGAATAGACCAGTTTCTCATTTATATCATAAAAATAAATTTAAATAAATTTAAAACAAAATAAAAAATAAATTCTCACAAATTTTAATCTCTATTTAGTAAAGTATAAATTACTAAAAAAGGAACGAATTTACATTTTTTTTTTTTTTTTTTTTTTTTTTAAATAAAAGCTGGGTACACAGATATAATTCGAAAACAACATACGTATTATAATGTCACATATTAAAAAATAAATGGACACACGCACATAATATTTCGTATTTTATTAGAAACACGTGTATCGCTTAGGTTCATCGAGAAACTTGTGTTATTATTCTTTTAAAAAAAAGCGATTTGAAATAACAGCTAAAAAATTTAGAAACAATAAAAAAGAAATCTGGATTGACTCCACTCGACTTTTCGAACATTATGTAATTAACGGTTGTATAAATAAAGAAGGAGATGTCATTAAATAAACAAAAGAGAAAATAAGGTATATACGTATTTTTCTCTATGTGGTATGTTCTTTAAATTAACGCTATTGCCCTTCAAATATTTTGAACATAGATTATAATGATAAAGAAATTTTCGCTGAGTTCCTGTAAAACTCTATAAATGCTAGACTCACTAAAATCTATAAAGTTTGAGCGACGGTCACCTATAACAATTATATAAATTTTCAGCTGAATCGAATGAAGCGTTCAGACGCTATTGCACTTTAAATAATTTGAGCCCATAAGCCACAATGACACAGAATTTTTTATTTATGTCACTATAAAAAGACTATAAGTGCCATATTCTAGAAAATTGATATAGCTCGTTTGAAGGTGATTTATAACATGCATATAAATTTTCAGCTCTATCGGATATAACGTTTAGACGCTATTGAGCTTTAATGAAATTGAGCCCACAGGGCATAATGATAAAAGATCTTTCGTTGTGTCCCTGTAAATATATATATATATATATATATATATATATATATATATATATGCGTGCTAGATTCACTAAAATCAGTGTAGTTTGTGCAACGGTGACTTATAACATGGGTATAAATTTTCAGCTCAATCGAATAAGACGTTTAGACGCTATCGAACTTTAAGATATTTGGAGCCATAGACCATAATGACAAAGAAATTTTCGTTGTGTCCCTGTAAAAATCTATATGTTCTAGACTCACCGAAATATATATAGCTTGTTCGATGGTGACCTATAATATGTATGTAATTTTTCCGCTCAATCAGATGATGCGTTTAGACACTATCGCATTTTAAAAAATTTGTGCCTACAAGGCACAGTGATAAAGAATTTTTATTTTTGTTCCTCTAAAAAAATGATAAGTGATACGTGATCCAAAATAGATATAGTTAGTGTGACGGCGATTTATGATATGTATATAAATTTTCAGCTCAATCCGATATAGTGTTTAGACGTTATCACACTTTAAAGAATTTGAGCCCATAGGGCATAATGATAAAGAATTTTTCATTGTCTCCCTGTAAAAGAACTATACGTGCTATATTCACCAAAATTTTGTCACTTCGTGCAACAGTGACTTATAGCATAGATTTTCAGCTCATTTAAATAAGGTGTTTAGACGCTATCGCTGTTTAAAGAATTTGGGCCTATATAGACCATAACGATAAAGAATTATTCTTTATAACCCTGTAAAAATTCTATAAACGCTAGACTCACGATAATTTATACAGTACGTGCGACGGTGACTCATAATATATGTATAAATTTTCAGCTCAGTCGAATAAGGCATTTAGATGCTATCGTACTTTTGACCCATAGACCATAATGATAAAGCATTTTTATTTGCGTTCCTGTAATAAATCTACAAATTCACCAAAATCAAGATTCCTACTATGGTGACTTATAACACATGTACCTATTTTCAGCTCATTCGAACAAAGCGTTTAGGCGTGATCGTGTTCACTCACGTATATACACACATACATGCACGCATACATCATCGTAAAAATAGTAAATGTGAATTCTGTGAAACTCAAAACGTGTAGAAAGCCCAAAATCTCAAATTCGGATTTCTGACATGATTACAATACTTTCCTCGTTATAGTATTCGGAAAGCAAAAATGAATCAGCAATAATCTTAATATAAATAGATGTCATTGTATATGGATGCATGGACATGTTACACTGTACTTACCAGAAATTTCGCCCATATATACATAATGTCTTTGAATTCTCTTGGATGACCCTGCACACGAACTATCTGCTTGAACTCAATGAAAAGTTTAGTGTAGTATCACTGGATGATACAGATTTAGATCACCGAGTTTACATTTCCTGCTACACACAGACACGCACAGACCAACCGCGAAAAACATGGTTTTCGGATTCAGGGGACCATCAAACGTGTAAATACAACAAAAAATTCAGTTTCGAAAATTTGACAAAAAAATAATACTTTCTTTACCACATTTATGGTTAAGAAGAAGTAAAAATAAATAAATAGATAAATAAAAATAAAAAATCATTTGTAACAAACTCAGTACGTTTCATATTTTCGAGACTTATTAATGAATAACAGGAATTAAAGAAATTAGACTTATTACAATAATCTGGTGTGTCACTCACACGACTTTCTCTTACCCTGACATTTAATACTATAAATACAGGTTGCAGATAGGTAAGATAATGAGTACTGTTATGTAAACCTGTGTTAAACAATTCAAATTAGGCTTCGGAAGAGTTTTATATGATAATTAGCTCTATGTGAGGGGGGGGGGCTACAGCCCCCCTCAACCCTCCGTTTCATTAATGCACCTACATTTACATCCTTCTCATATTTATAAGGACACTTTATGTTTTGAAATAACTAATGTAAAAATAATTGTGAACAAGATTATACTAAGTGCATTTAATATATCTAGTATTCTAAAAACCAAAACTGCTATAATTTTTTTGATATGAAACAAAATTAATAAAAAATAATGCAAAATATTTTTTTCTCCACGTTTTTAGATGTTCATAATTATAGGGATAATCAAGATTTTTTCGTTTTATTTATCTTACTAGCGGATAAATTACAGTTGACATGTGAATTTGTTAACACTGGGCTAGATTATTTCATATATAAGCCTTCAATTTTTCTTGGACGGACATTACGGATAATTCCTCGAAAAAAAGAATGTTCATGTAGTATGATAAATGTGTTTTTTAAGTGGAAGGATCATTTCAATCCGCCGAATTTCTAATGAAATTCGAAGATCTAAAATTGCTGAAGGAAATGTGATCAAACGTTGAACTGCTGGTTCGATAGGAGAGAGATCTGATGCAAAATTAGAGTTGTTTTACAGAGATCGAAGACTCATAATTCCTCTTACTGTTTTACTCTTAATGACTGAAGCTGAATTTGCTCGTAATTCTTAACGAAAGGTTGGGGTCCACATTTATGCATGTTTAAAATAATTAATAATATGCTAAAATGAATAAAAAACTTGCAATAATCAATAAGCATTTAATGGGGGAAAGAACGTCTGTGTTAAAGTTGAATAAAGACGATATTAAATGGTAAAATGTTGCATTTTCGGATGAAATACATTTTATTCTTGATTATCCAAATGGTTTTAACAGTTACTGGCACGATCTGAAGATAGCAAAAGACATTGCAGATTTTTTAAAGGCAGATATGAATCTGACATTTTAAAGGTGGATATATGGTGCTCTGGGTAGCTGTTTCTACTGAAGGCAGAATGAATTTAGTAATTTTTTTCTATTATTATGAACATCAAGAGAATATCCGCAAATTTTAAACGTGGAATTCTCTGATTTTTGTTAGATTTTGGGGGGTAATAATACTTTTTTCAACAAGACTTACATTTTTGCCCTAGTTCTAGAGCAATAGAAAATAGTTTGAAGAAAGAAACTTCTGTATTATTGCCTTTCCCGTGGCCTAAAAGTTGAAAGAACCTTAACTTATCATATTAGAAAAATGAATGCAAGTGGAAAGCAATTTTAAATAGTTTAAATGCATTCAGAAGATCATCTATGCTGTATGAAATGGTATTGAAACTGCATATAAAAAAAATGTATATATATATATATATGTATACCAGAGAGAATGTCTGACTGTTTCACCCTAAAAAGAGACCCTATAAAATATTAATTTAAAGAATAACTGAAAAAAAAAATTACTAAGATTCGAGCTGTCCTTATAATTGTGAACACCTGAAAAATCATCTTTTTGACCGTATTTAAAGCTTTTTAAGATAGGAAAACGATAAAACTTTTTAAATATAGTCTATTAATGAAATTCAAATTAATAAAAGTACATTTGTTTAAATAATAGTGTTCAGTGTTTAGTTAATATAGAAAAACGGGTGTCCTTATAATTATGAGAACCAGTGTATATAGAATTTAATTCGGTTATTAAAAAATAATTCTGTTTTTAAAAAATAATTTATTAAAATTATTCTGAAAAATCATATGCAACACGTCAAAATCACACTCATCAGTACTCTCAATATGACGTCATTTGAGAAGGCAGATCTGTTTAAAGCGTAAGAAGTTATTGCGAATACAACTCCATCTGTTGGTAACAAATGTAACTAATATTTTTTCTTATATATATATATATATATACTAGTATATAATCCAGTCAAAAATGACGGGAAATCAGTGAATGTGAAATCAGTTAAGGTAGTGAATCAACGAATGCTTCGCCAGCTTCGCTGGACACTATATTTAAAGTGGACTAATGTGCAAGTTGCACCTGACGGGACTAATATGCAAGTTGTACCTGACGAGACTAATGTGCAAGTTGCACCGAACGAACAAACTATTTCTTTCAACGAAAATACCTACTAACCCTGGACGATAGGTCTAATACAACGTATATTATGCATGGGCAACTTTAATATTTTTTAATTTTTCGCGTGAAAACATTATTTCATCTTATGCCTCCCCCCCCTCAAAAAATAATATATATATATATGTATATATATATATATATATATATATATATAACAATAACTGGTAAATTTTTTTGGCAACAATCATAAATTTAAATGTCCAATTTTGAAATTATTTTCCTATTTTAATTAATTCTAAAATATCTAATCAAAACTTCGTTACAAACAAGGTACCAAATGTAAGGTACCATATTTGTAAAGAAATAGCCTTAGGTACCTTATTTGTAACCTTATTTATTTTAACGAATTTGATAAATATGACGTCACAATCGACTGTTTGTTTATATCAGATAAGTACGTTATCATGATTCCAAGAAAATGATGTAATAACTAATAGCCCATAATTTTTATGATTGAATTTTATATTACATTTTAATTTTATCCCCCATGGGTATTTTAGAATTGCAATGGTAGTTATAAACTTTCGTTGAAATCTTATTACATATTGAGATTAATTTGAAAAGTGTAAGCACAAAAAATGTTCAGTTTTGAAAGATCTTTCTAATGATGTAACATTTATGCAGATTAATTAAAAAGTAATAATAATAATAAATAAAAATACATAGCATTCGTAAGGGAAAAAAAAGGCTACCAAAAGTCTCTGTTTTGAAGCGGTCTAACCGGAATCGTTCATGACAGATGAGGGTCATTATTATTACAGCTACAACATTATGTTTTAATAATATATAAATATATATAAATTTTTTTTCTGTGACTTTTACATATCCCGGTATATCTATAGAAACATATTTATTTATCTTTTTTTAAATAAAAAAAGGGTTACGTCTTTGCCAGGAAACATTAAAAATGCTCTTTTTCACCAGCACCAGTGTTAGATTTAATCTTAAGATATTCTTCAAGAAGAATAATAAGCTAATCCAAACATTAGATTTATGCATTTGAAGCAATTATACTTAATCTTGACGCATATAATATTTATATCCTCATTTTTAATGTGTTTACGAATAATTTTATTAGGTTTTTCAAGTACCTTTCTCAAAATGGATGCTACTTCCAAACACATTATAATTAAAAATTAATATGATTCTTCAAGTTATAGCAACTAAAAGCTATAGATAAGAAGTATAAAAGTAAAGATAGAAGAACGTGTTTTCTAAAGAAATAAAATATTCATAGGAAGGAAAATAATTGTTATTTGTTATTAATTATTATTTGTTATTAATTATTCATTCAATAGAATGAGCTAAATTACTCTATTTTAAAGCTTTCGGTAGAATTTGATTCATATCAACTACATTTACTACAAAAGATGAAAAAATGAAAAAAAAAAAAATCGGGATAATATGAACAGATTTCTGACGTGTTCATAGAAAAATAATTGTCTATTATATCGCAGTATTTAATACTATTGTATAATATAATTGTACATACTATTGTATAATATAATTGTATGTATAATTGTCTGTTGTACATTCATCAAATTCGAAATTAAAGTGATATTTTAGAACTGGAGTTAGCAAATCAAAACTTCAATGAACTACAGAGTCAAACTTTCTAAAAATGTATAAACATTAATATCAAATATCGCCTTTTTTTATGAAATATTACTTTTTTTATTCTTTTTATCTTAATCTAGGGGTTGTTTAACTCTACTGGCCATGCACCATGTCCCCTACGATTTCATCAAAGTGAGGGATGAGGAGATATATGTAATGAGATAAAAGTTTCTTCTTATCATCTGTTTTTTTTTTTTTTTTCCCTTTTTTCCTCTTTTCTTTCTTTCTTTTTCTTTTCTTTTCTTTTTTTTTTTCCTTTTTTCCTCTTTTCTTTCTTTCTTTTTCTTTTCTTTTCTTTTTCTTTTTTTTTTTTTTTTTTTTCGAACACGTCACTTTTTTTACTCTAGGTTCTATGGATATGCCTCACACCTGTAAACGAGCAGTTTTCAAAATTTAAATGGTAGAATTTCAAAGTGGAAAGCTCATAATAACTAATTTATTTGTTATGTTTTGTATTGGAAGAAAATAATTGTAATAAATGCCGCAGCATCAGTAAACCCATTTGAGACTAAATTTTTATTTATTTATTTATTTATTTTTTCCTGTCACTACGTTTACCTGTGCAGCGGTAGTGTTCACAAAAATGATCTAATTGGTATGAACTTTGATACGAATTAATGTTGTGAGTTACACGAAATCATCTTGAACCTTTTTGGATTACAGTTTTTGTGACTCGTGTACAGTCATTCCTATGTGTGTCAAGGAACAAATAAAAGAATTTCGATACGTTGCAGTTCATGGACTATGGCTTATTATTATTATTATTATTATTATTATTATTAAAAGTGGGTTTTTGTTTTAGTAAATTATGCAAAACGTACAATAATTTTTAAATTGTAATATCTTAAGAACTTTATTGTAACTAAGTAATTTTCACCACACTTTCTGAAGAATAACTCAGTATTAATTTATATTTTTTCAATCGTAAAATATCTAGATTAAAATGATTTTCAATTTTCATTCTGTATTTTTAAATAGGGTTATGTGCTCATCATATCCCATTATCTAGTTTTTTCTTTTTTTTTTTCTTCTTCTTCTTTTACTGTTTTATTTTCTTAAATTCTATTCAAACTGCAAGCTTTTTATTTTCAATCACTTTAGCAACGGTTACTGTAATTTTAATTATTCATTTATTTAATTAATGTGGTCCTTGGATATATATATGAATATATATAATATTATTACTTCTTTTCTACAGCATCAAAATGCACGGTCTTTTATTATATTTTTCAATAGGTTGTGTGGTCAAATAAATTAAAGTAATATTATTAATCTTAAAAAAAAAATAAATCAATTTAAGATAACTAGTTACTTTGTTTGGCTTATGTATATTTCTGTGGTGATTTATTTGACTGATTCGCTCTCAGGCCTAGGACCCTTGGGCAGTCAATCGGCCTTAATTGCAAACACTAACACGCCAAATTCGGAGAAAACCACGGAAAACTCCGAACAGATAGGTCGACGAGCACGACCTGGGATTGAACCGAGTATCTTAAGTCTACCAACTTCGAGAGCAGAATCTCTCCGCCACTGGTGGCGCTCTTTTTAACTTAAGATACTAAAGATTCCCCTTTACTTAATATGAAACTATTACAATATATAAATAACTTATTATTCTTTTTTCGATTTTGTAACATAGTTTATTTTATCTTAATATACTGAAGTTCTCTTTTTAACTAGCATAGGCAAATTATCCGATTTAAATAAATTATATCTCTTTAAAAATCTGAATTTTGACTTTTATCTTAATAATTTTGAAATATTCTTTTAACTTAAAATAAAACAGAAAAAAAAAACTATAATGAATTATAAATAAATTGTGAATTCTATATAAAACTGCTTCACATATCTGTTTATGAATCTAAAGACCCTCCTCATTATTAATAGTTCGCCGCCTGTCAACAGTCGAGGAACAAATTGCGAACTCATTTTGTAGCATCATTTTTAAGCATGAAAATAACAAGACAACAGCTTTTGACATCCACATTGTGTCGCATTAGCCATCATCTCAGATCGTTTTATTACTTGCAGCTTTCCTGAATCGAACCGAAAATCGGTGCTACTTCCCATTTCTCCCAAGATCCCCAACTTCATCTCCCGCATCCCAACATTCTCCGGATGACGTCACAGTCCGTGGGAGTGGCGTTGCCGGAGCTGTCCGGCACACTGCTTGGCAACCAGTCTGCAGCTCCCTGACAAACATGGCTCTTCTTTTCTTCTGGTCGCCTTCCATTACCATACCCAAACATGGCTTGAAAAGTTAATAACGACATCAGGATGCGGCGTTGGCCGACTTTGGTCCTGCTGGTGTGTTGTTGTTGGTGTTTTTGCGCGGGAAATCCGGACGCTAAGCGACTCTACGATGATTTAATGAGTAGCTACAATCGCCTGATAAGGCCCGTTAGCAATAACAGCGATACACTCACCGTCAAAATGGGACTTAAACTATCACAACTCATAGATGTGGTAAGTACTACTGACCTATTTTCTGTCTCGACTAAATTCACTGTATTACTAAACTTATTATTTATTTAAATCTACAGTAAAACAAATTATCCTTTCAATTTTAAAAATTTTAAATCTTTGTTACAAATATGGAATTTTTATGGTTATTTTTTTCAGTTTGTAAACAATGAATAGTTTCGTTGAATCAAACTTCTAAATATAACCACTTTTGATTTCAAAATATAAATAAGACTTTGTAAATCAGTACTATAGTTAACAGGTGATATGTTTCTACCTGTGGATTTTTTGAAGGTATCCTGCATAATTTTATGTAAATGCGTTGTTTGAAATATTACAACCAAGTAAAAATTAATGATATAATAATCATTATTTTAAATTAATTCAATAAAATAAAGAAACAGAAAGAAACCAAAAATATTCAAATTTGGTGGCATCACTTTGAAAGCCAGTTTTTCATTTCTTTATAATTTTCCTTAATAATAAAACATTACCTTATAGAAAATTTTCTCTTTCACTACAATTATGTATCGTAGAAGAGAGGAATATACTCTATTTTTATTATAATTTTTTTAGCATTTTACAGACAACCTAAATTGAAAAAAAAAAAAAAAAAAAAAATAAGAAAAGAAAAGAGAAGAAATATGGATACAAACAAAAACTTATGAAAGCAAAAACTTAGAAGACAAATGAAACATTTGGATTTTTATACATAATTTGTATAGAAGATTCAGACTTATAAACAGACTTATAAACAGACTTTTAAACTTTAAAATTAATTTTTATTTTCTATGAATTAATTTGTCTTGAAATACTCCATATGGTGAATTCTATATTTCTATTAAGTATGTCACAACCTTATGAAATATAGTCACCTGCGACTTCTACATTCTTCGAACTAATTTATAAAGAGCCTATCACTCTATTCCTTTCATTTTAGTTTTTTTTTTTTAATCTTTGGTTTATGATCAAATTTTGCATTTTTCTTCTTAAATGAATATGTAAAATAATTGGTGCTTTGGTATGTTTGATGAATTTGGTTTATCATATTCGTTAAATATCGTTTATTTTTATCAAATTTATACTAAATAAGTTACGAAAAGGAGCAAGTGAAGACCAGTATAATTTTACTTTTAAATATCTAGAAACTACTAGTTCAAAAAGTATATATATTATGTAAAATATTTTGTAAAATATTTTGTAAAATATATAGAACTTAAAATACTTTTCTATTCAAAAAGCTTTTTTCTTAAAAAAAAAAAAAAAAAAAAAAAAAAAACAGCCTAAATGTTTTACAGATAATACAGAACTCTAATGAAAATAATTCATTTAATAGGTTTAAAGGAATGGAACTGATATAAAATAGGAATTGAAACTCTAAAAATAAACCCTGCTTTTATTTACCAATGTACAAATCATAATATTGTTTCTAAAAAGCAGTCTGTTTCGTTTTTAACAAATTTGTCTTAGTCAAATATGATTTAAAAAAATAAATTAAAAATAAACAATAAAATGAAGTAACGTACGTTTAATATGAATTAATACAATGTTTAAACAATATTATAATGATAGTTATTCAAGTAAGCTTTGTGAAGAAAGTAATAGAATAAAATTTTAGTGATCATTTCTTTTAATTCTTTTAATCATACAATCGCATTTACATGTGAATATCACAATAAAAATACAATTTTCATAAAATGTCATTATTTTTTATTAATTTGATATATTACATTTACATTACTTAAATTTACAAAAAAAAAAAAAAAAAAAAAAAAAAAGTAAGAAAGAAAGAAAGAAAGAAAAAAGTATTATTTAATGAGAAAAATTAGCTTTAACAAGGACTTAAAAGAAAACATTATTATATATATATATATATATATATATAAATCTATAATAAGATTGTAATTATCTTTAAATATCATATAAATCAAGAAAAAACGAAACTCATGTTTAATGATATTCAGAAAAACATTCTATATAGGAAATCAGATCATATTTCTTTTAATGGAACAAATAGTCTAATATCTGCAATATATGACGATTATAAATATGTTTACCTTTCTTTCTGAAAAAAGATATAGAGAGAGGGATAGGTAGATAGGTAGATAGATAGAAGATAGATAGATATAGATATATATAGCTATAGATATAAGAATTTCTTTTTAGTAAGAAAGTTTGCAATTAAAAAATTTAAAAACTCTCAGACATTAATTACAATGAATATAAAAAGAAAATTGTGCTAGAACATAAATTTAAAAGAGATATACAAGATTTTTTAAAGTAAACAATAGTTACCCAAATAGTTTTAGTTTAAAAAATATTTACAGAAAAAAAAATGGGTTTTATTAAAATGTATATTTATAACAATATATCAATATATGTGTTGAAAAAAAATAATAATAATAAATACTGGATAAATTTAACAATATATATATATATATATATTTCCATCATAAAATTCCTTAAATTAATGCAATATAGAAAGTAGTAAGGAAAAGTACTGAAAATTCAAATTTTAATAAGGTTTAGGACATTTTTGACGCAGTCTTTTTCTATGTCTCACTTTGTTTCCTGTTTTTTTTTTTTTTTTTTTTTTTAACGTTTTCGCAGGTCTTGAAATTTGTATTTATGTATTCTTAACTCATTACCGCATAACAAAAGAATTTTTAGTTACCTAATCAAATTGTTATGCTTCAAATGAGGTTGCAATATGTAAACTTTATACTCAGAGCAGTTTATATATATATATATATATATATATATATATATATATATACAGAGAGAGAGAGAGAGAGATATAATATACATATATATATATAATTATCTCAGTATCATACCATAAACTGATAGGTAAGTTTCCATTAACTAATAACTCTGCATTTTGTTAATAGAAAGAAAAATCGTTTTGCGAAAATTATGTTTAAAAATATAAATAGTAAAAAAAAAGATTGCCTAGGCTAATTCTATTTAAGACATTGTGAATTTTCAAAATTTTACTATCAAGGATATAAGTCTCTTTTTTTACTTTTATTCTCATTTAAAACTTCTATATAGTAAAATATTTTTTAAACTGCACCTTAATTCTCCAAAACTATGAAAATAAATCAGATATAATTTGAAAGATTGAAAAAAAAAGGCACTTTTATGAAAGAGAACAATATATATATATTTTTTTTTTTCGTATTTTATTTTATATTAATTAACTAAATTGTATAATATGCAAATAGCAGTTTTTTTTTTTTAAATATAAACTAGCGTTAAAAGTAAATCAAATGAAATATTACGTTCTACGTTTTTCCTACTTGCGTCTTCTTGTCCTTCTATTTTTTCTAATTTTCTCTAATAAAATCTACAGAAATTATACATAAATTCATAGAAAAGTATACAAATTTTGAGAGTAACTTCAATTTTTCATAATTAAATTACAGCACGGGCTTCTATATAACTAATTATTAATATTATTCTACATTTTTTTTTTTTTTTTTTTTTTTTTTCCGAATTACAAAAAAAAAAAAAAAAAAAAAAAAAAAGCTTTGTGCCTTAATTTTGCCATGTAAATAAATATTAATAAATTAGTAATTTTATTTTATATACTCTTCATATATGACGAATACTAAACTCAAACAGATGATGAGTATTACATAACATAATGTTTAAATTTGTAAATTTATTGACTATAAGTAAGCGGTCATTTGAAAAGAAGTAATACTCAGAAAGTCTTCAATACTTACATATAATGATTATTAAATAATGCAATAAATCTTAAAAAAAAAAAAAAAAATCGCATTTGGTTAACATAGTGAAGAAATATGGTTACGCTACCAAGCTCATAAAAGAAATGCTAAAGTGTGTTCTATCATTCTTTAATGAAATCTTTATAAATTAATGTTGCGTATTCCATTTTCTAACAAAATAGACCAACATAGATATAAAGCTTGTTACTAAATCGTTTTTCAACATTTGATTATTCTAGAACGAACGTTGTATAATACCGTGAATTGCAAGGTTTTCCTTTTATTTTCACTATATTTTTAAAAGAAAGACTCAGAACACAATTATAAAAGAATTTTTAATCCTTCATAAATAATTAAATAAATAAATAAATAAATATTAGATTTTATTAGTTATTTCCTTTCCGCTTGATCATCATTTTTATCTCTAGCATTTAAAACCATCCCGCCTTAAAATCAATGATTAAAATAATACACACACACACACATATATATATATATTTATAGAGAGAGATAATCAGAACGGAATGTACAGTTTATTAAATATTATCTGTACATACAGTATGGAATTTAAAGATGATTTATTATAAGTATTCAAACAATTAATATGATAAAAAACAAAGACCACCCAAATGAAACCAAAAGAGAAATAAAGTCAAATCAAAATGAATTAAAACAAATTGGAATAAGATAACAGCATATTTGCATTCTAGCGTTATCAAGGGTCTGGTAGAATGCAAACGTGCTAAATGAATGTTTTTCTGTCACAAAGATAGCAAAAGCTAAGTATTTCTTTGTGTCTAGGCCCGAAAGGTTCATTGGAGCTAATATAATAATAATAATGTATATATATATATATAAACTTATATCAAAACAAACTCATCACAACAATGTATAATTATCAGAGTCATTCGCCATATAGAGACTACATATCAAATTATTAGAGTTCAAATTACATATCTCATCAACTTTATTTTATTGCAAACGGATAAATAAAAATTTCTTATAATATTACTAATCATCATTTCATTGCACCCGCATATTTTCAATAGTTTTAAAAAGTATATTAAGAGTGTGTGCTTTTTCTAACTTAAATGTAATCATCGAAGTATTTTACAAATTGAAAAAATATATTAATTTCTAAATTTAAAAATTCATCCGTTACCTATTTACCATTATTTATTATAATTATCTGTCTTATCACTCCCGTTTACAATAAATATATACAAACAAATATCTTCCAATTTTTTATTATTATTATTACTACTACACTGAATCACAAATTTGTTATTATAATTATATCGATATCTTAATTTGATTGTGAATTAACTTTAAATTCATTTAAGTTTCATTTAACTTTTTAAAAACAAGATTCTTTAATCCAATAACTATTGGACTAATGAGTTTGTAATTTGCGACAATTTTAAAGCAGTGACATTTCATATTTGCCTTTGGCTTTTTCATTCGCCTGGGATAAACGAAATCGATTTTTACGGGATCGGTTTATGAATGCCAGTTATTACGAAACATGCTGGAATGAATGACTAATTGATATGGTGCAATTTAAAATAATGCATGGAGAGAAAATAGCGCAGTTTTTCAGTAATTAAAAACTTTTATATTTTGATGCAAATTTGAATCTTGTAATTCAATCACTAAATGTTAATGATTTGTTTTTATTTAAATTAATTGTATAAGGTACAAATATTTTATTAGGTATGCATTAATTATAATTAATCTTAAAAAAAAAAAAAAAAAAAAAACATTAAAATGTAGCTTTGTTATTTAAACATATTACCGTATTTAAACAAAGGACCGGATTTCTCCGTATTTATTCATGTGATAAAGTATACATTACTGTTAAAATGCGATTTTTAAGGACAAATAAAACACATATTCATAGATAGTAATAAGACATAGATTGATCATCGAGGAGTAAAAAGTGATTCCTTTTCACTCGGAGAAAAGTCCTGTTTAATGGACGTCATTCTCCGGGTGAATACACACGGATAATTTAGCAAATAAAATTTATGAATAATTGATGTACTAAAGGAAACTTGAAAAACTTGTTGAAAAACTGCAGACACTATTTGAAATGACCTAAACAACCGAATTGTTTTGTGTACAAAATCACCCAAAAGAATTCTGTTCTATGAGAATCATTTTTATAAATTATATTTAAACAAATTTGTATTGCATTAATCATAGTGAAACTGGCATTTATTACTCATATGCTAAAATGATGCCTTCTATAGAATACAGTGGTGTTATGCGTTAAGATTCATAGAGCTGCACTAAAATATTCCGATACTTTAATGAAATTGCTAGAATTGTATTTTCGTTTGTATTAAGTAGTTTTAGCACATTTCAATAATGTTTAAGAGTGATTATAAATTCAATCAAAATACTTGTCTGCCTTTTTGTCATTCTGTCTGTCCATGGTTTAATCACGTAGCCAAAGTACATAGAAGGTTAAACGATGAAACAAATGTGTATAATTGGAAACTGAATAATCTATGAGAACCGCATGATTTTTAGCTTTAGTTTTGTTAGATAAACAGGCAAGAAATGAAAAACTTTCAGAGTAATTTATAGCTGACGAATTTATACTCCCTTGAAAAAAAAAAAAAAAAAAAAAAAAGCAATACAGAATTTATCGATACAACTTATAGCTAATTGGTAATTAAATTTTGCGTTAGTTTATTACTTTTACTTTTTTTTTTTTTTTTTTTTGTGTGTGTGTCAAGCAGTTATTTATTTATTTACAGTAAAATGCACTAAAAACTGTGATAAAATAATGACAAATGAACACTTTATATTAATAATGGACAAAAATCGAGTCCTGAAAAAATAAATAAATAAAAATAAAATTCTCGTTAGATTTATTAAACTAGAAATATAAAACATTATATTATAAAAAATGAAAACAATAACAATAATAAAATTTCCTAAAAATAAATTTAATATTTATATATTTAATAACGATATGTTTTCTAAACTTGAATGTATTAGAAATAATACATTATACGAGACTAATAACACGCATTACAGTCAAAAATAAGGGTTTTTTTATATTATTAGATGTCAATTGCATTTAATCTAGTTCTCATCCTCCATTTATTTATTTATTTACTTACTAGCATTTGCCCGCTTCGCTGATCACAATATCGAGTTGAATTCTCAAAATTGAATCACTAATTTTTTATATCACTTTACAGATAAAAACTGAAACAAAATGCCACTGAATTTGCTCTGAACTTCGGTTCGGGTACCCGCTGCCTTTTGCAGCGTCTTTCTCTCCCGTGGTATGTCGGACCAGGTATCCGACACCTTTTCCGGTCATTTCAGTTTGGTTATAAGACAGATAGAGCTGCTATTATTCAAAAACTACGACTTTACAGACAGATACATCTAAGAATTGATTAAACATTTTAATTTTGTCACCATGTATTATCGAGACCTAACCACTCGGTTTTTTAGTCATTACTCTGTAATAATAAAACTATAAGCAAAATAAATTTATAATTTTAGTACAATTAGTTATATTATAAAAATTATGCACTAACTATTTAATAGGTTTATTTTTTTCTCTTTATTACCACTTGACTTCAAAGAAAATAATAAGTAAATAAGTAAAAATTCACCTTCCAATGAATGAATTAAATAAAAAAAAAATGCATTGTTTAATAGTCGTTGCTTAAAATAAATAAATTAATTAATAAGATATCGCCTTCAAATGAATGAATGAATTAAATAAATAAATAATTGTTTAATTGTCATTGCTAAGACTCGCAGGCGATTGAAATGAAAGAATAAGTTTTAGAAAATGAAACAGAAAATTCAAAGGATGAAATTGCCATAATAATAATAATAATAATAATAATAATAATAATAATAATAATAATTTAAAAAATTCAAATTTGAAAATCGAAAACATTCCCAAAACACCCTTGTATGGTCCAAGCTACTTATCTGCCAAGTTTTGTTGCTCTGCGATCAGTAGTCTGAGCACCAGAGTGCAGACAGATATACACAGAGACACCACTTAATTTATTTTATTTTATTTTGTTCTATTTATTCGAGAATTGCCCATGTCAAATTGTATTAATCATTTATAATTTTTCTGGGTGAAATTCTTTTCGAAATATGAAGACAAATAAGAATTTGCAGAGGCGAGCAATATGATAATGTATGCTATCGCTAAAAATCGATTAATTGCATTTCTACTTCATTCAAGTTAAATCACTCCAAATCTCAATACTGAAACTTCCAGCATCGTTTCTGAATTTAAAATGAATTTTAATGATTGCATAAATTATCTAAACAAAGTAAAATTTGAAGAACATACCTGGATGATCGACTAAGTAAATGCAGAAAATATTTTAAATATGTCTTTTTTTTTTTTTTTTTTTTTTTTTTTTACTTTGGGTCATATAAGTTGCTGTACATAAATAAGCTGTTATTATAGAGTTTCTCCCAATTTGCAAATCTAGAAAACTCAGTTAGCGTCAAATAAGCACAATTATAAAAGCACTCAGCTTTGTGGCAATATTCATAAAGTTATTGCTTCGAATTTAAATGGAAATTCAGAGGGAAATATTCAGTATTAATGGAAATAAACTACATATGTGAAGGAAAAAAGAAAAGAAAAGAAATACTGTTAAAAATAATAATAATAATAATAATAATAAAACACTTTGCAATAAAACTCTATAAATACCAAAAAATGCAACAAGTGTTTCAAATTAGAATAATTAATTATGACCATTCACTAAGTGAGAAAATGTAGGCGCAGTCGCAGCATGAAAGAAGAAAGCAAATAACTGCATGGGAATATTATATACAATTTTGTCCATGCTAAAAAAATACCTTCTTTTTTTTTTCTAGAATCGAATCGTTCTTGATTATTCCATCCCGGAATATTGTTGCGTGCCTTTTACAATTTTTTTGTGTTTGCTTAGAGTTTCTGTTTATAAAATTACATATATTTTGAAGGATAACAAGAACTTCGTAAACCAATACCATAAAATTGATTTCTTCATCTTATTATTATTATTTATGGTATTGGCTTACAATTTTTACTTTCATTACCAGATTACCGTAGGTAATAAGGGTACTGTATTCGGTCAAAAAACTTGATATTAAGTTTTCACCTGATTTACATTTTTTAAGGTCTCATGAATCTGAAAAAGTTGTCTTTTGGCAATTGGTCAGAGTGTGGGGTATATGTGTGTGGGGAATTTTCTGACTGTCATATCACCAAAACTAATAAAGATAGAACGATGAAACTTCAGAATTGACACAGGTGTGGTGTACAGACGAATTTTCCAATTGTCTGTAAAAACTGAGAAACAGGAAGTGTGACACTGGAAATCGAAATCTTCGGATTACATTATCTTCTAAAAGTGCAAATAATACGTCTAATAGTGGGTAATGTAAGTCGTGTGGTTGTTTCACACCAGACTTTTTTTTCTTCAAACTACATGCATTTTAAAGAAGATTAAGAACTTTGTAAGCCAACACCCTAAATTTCAGTTTTTATCATTCACGGTATTTTCTTGAAAAGCTTTCTTTTTCTTTTTTTCTAATCAAATTGCGTGTATTTTGTAGAAGAATAAGAAATAAGAAATTTTTAAACCATCAACATGATTTGTTGTAACCTATAGTGTTGATTTACAAGTTTGTTTTCACCAGATCACATGTATTTTAAAGAAGATTAAGAACTTTGTAATAAAATTAATTTTTTTTTTTTTTTACATAATTTGATATTTTTCTTTGTAAAGTTTGTTTTCATCAAACTACATATATTTTGAAGAAGTAAATCAAAACAATGAATTTAATTTTTTTTTTTTTTTTTTTTTTTTTTTGTTATTTATAGTATATGCTTAAAAAGTTTTCTTTCACCAAACATATACATTTCGAAGAAGATTGTAAAGTTTGTAAGTCTTAGAAGATTAATGCTTTAAAAATTCTAAAAAATCAGCTTATTATTCAATCGAGATTTATTCAATAGGAAAAATCTAAAACTTTAAAAAGTATATCAGTTTTTACAAAATAAATTTATTATTGCTTATGTCGATAAATCACCTAGTGATTACGCCATTATTTGTACAGTGTTATATGAATAGATCTTAGACAACTCTATTTTAAATATTAATATTTTTAGGCAAACCCCTTTAAAAACTGAAATTAATAGCAAAAGGATTTTAAGCTTTCATAAGTTATTAAAACTCAATTGTAAAAATTTCAAATATCCATATACAGTTAATATTCCCAAATTTCATAGAACTGCTATAAAATTTCGCACTGTAACAATTGGATGTAATGCTTATAAATAATGTTTCTTGTAATCTTCTATTAATTTTTTTTAAAGATATTTATAGTTTAACTTTAAACAGTGACAATAAACATTGTATTAAAAACAGCATTCAACTTCTCCATAGAATTAAAAATTTCAAACGTATTACAAACATTAGTACATTTGATTTTAATGATTCATTCAATAATATTGACATTCATGACTTACATAACACTATGTTAATTCTTTTTGATGAACATAAACATGGTATTAAAGAAAAAATATCGCTTCATTACTTTCAGACTTTACTAAGTTTTATATTACATAATAATTTTATTCTTTACAATCGCAATATTTACCAAAGTATTCAAGGTATTCCACAAGGTGGTTCTACTCGTAGTTTATTATCTGATTTATATCTTTATTATTATGAACGAAACTTTTCTTTATGTAATGACATAATGTTCTACAGATATATTGGTGTTATCATTTTTATTTACTTCCTTATACAAGGTATAAAGAAGTATAGTAATCCCGATTTGCGAAATGGATTTTGTATTTCGCATAGCTCAAAAACGAATGATCGTAGAATGTTGCAAATTTATATGTGTGACTGTCATTATGTCTAGTTGTACATATGTAGCTTTGGCTTTAATACGAGCTCCCGTTTCAGAGATATCAACGGATTTACACGAATTTTAATTTAGCTAATTATTTTGAATATAATTTGTGAGCTTAACGCTGGACCATGAAAAAAGATCGCTAACACGCCATGTTGTAGTTCTCAAACTTTAAAGTACTAAATAGGTGCTATATGTTCACTAAATTTGAATTATAGAATCGAATTCACACGCAAAATAAGAGTGAAACTTAAATTTGGTAACATAACCCTGAGAAGTAAACCCTCTATAATATAAAAAATGACCGCACACAAAGATCTAATTTTCAAAATTGACTTCAATTAGAATTATTTTAATAACTCTTAATTTATTTTATGTTAAAAGTTTGGCAGTTCTTTAAAACTTTTCTTCATGTGAACAAATTAACAAACCGAGAAAATGAAGTTTATCTTTTTCTTTGTCTTTTCTTTAAATATTCAATATTCTTCGATTCATTCATTAGCAATTCTTTCATCACAGCATAAATCGAACCTTCTGCTTTTTGATAAATTGCATAGAATATGGAAAATCAAAATGCTTGTTAAAATGATCGAAGGTCGATTATAAATTTTACGATTTAATCGATTGAGATTTGAGTTTAATTGAATCTTTTCAGCGGATTATTGATTTTGCCATGAACTAAACTGTAATTAGGGAAACTGAAAAGAGATATACTAGCATGATATCATTCATCCTGATAATGAACCTAATGTAATGCCCTAATCTCAAACTTAATGATGCTATAAATCTTACGGAATATTACTAAGAAAAAAAAAAGTTATAATACTGCATGAAATCTTTTGATTATTATAATTATAATTATAATTTACGATAGAGTAGCTATTAATTTCAATTACTAAAAGATCGTGAAATCCAAAAATTACAGAGTATTAATTCTGATCAGGGAAAACTTATTAGTGACATACTACCTAATATCAATTTTATTTGTTTTTTACACTGAAAATTGAAAAACAATATATGCTGCGTTTATTACATTTTGTATAGTTTTTGTATGTTTCAAGGTTGATATTTTTATCGGGTTAAAATATTTAGTTTATGTTTGTAGTTTACCTTACCGAAAACCCTTTACGCGCTACTATATACATTGTTCACTCTAATTTTCATGTTAATTTTTCCTGTGTCAGTCTCATTTACTTTTTCTTACTTGCGTTTTTACAGTTTGAATTTTTCAACTAATTTTTAATATTACAGATGCTTCAATCTCCAGTTTACAGACGTTTCTAATAAGCCTGTTGAAATGTAAGAATTAAAGTAACGCCAACGTTAATTAAAATAACAGTAACTTTCAAATATAATTAGCTGCTAAAAGCTAAATAAGCATTAAGATTTTAATCTTATAGATTTTATCACATTATTTTTTTAATGTACTCAAGTGTAATTAGCACAAATTAGGAGCTGCTCATACTGTTATCCACTACGTTATAATGAGCCGATTAGAAAATTTTTTCTTTATATGATCTAATAATATTATTATTTAAGAATTAATTTTATAAATGTTAAATATTATACATACAAATAAGTATACTGTGGCCATCAAATGCAATCTTAAATATTAAAAAAAAAAAAAAAAACTTTCTCTATTTTAATATCAGCTTAATTATTTTGAATATTATGAATAATAGAAAAAACATTGATGATTTCTATTTACCTAGATCTATTTAGTCGCTTTCAAGAAAAACTGAGTTCATCACAAAAAGTTGTCACAGTTCTCGAGTTTTGCTATAGAAATCTGTTTCTATTGTATTAAGTTTCGTGTGATATTATTGAAATAAAAGAATGATATTCGCTATTATTTGAATCATGAGAGACGTGTTATATTAGCTCCACCTGGTTTGTTCATAAACACAAAATTCAAACAGTGTGCTTTTGTATAATAACCCTCTTACATATCAAATTCGGTATGTAATCGATGCTACAGAATGAAACACAGTTACTGCATGCATTTATGTACAAGATTAAATTAAAACAAATCAGTCATTTTTTTAAAGGGGAAATAATTGGTTCTTTAAAAGTTTCTTTGATTATTCAAAGGATGACTAATTTTATATATTTACGAGTCTATTAGGTTTGTTTTAAATTTTGCTGTTACAATCCGACTGCATTGGTCATAACAATTATTCTTTTTTCTTAAATAAATTCAAGACATTTTCTGTATACACAGTTCTTTTGATTGAAAATTATCATGAGGGTTTCAAAATGTTTTGTTAGGGAAAGAAACGTTAAAAAATATGCATGAAAGTTAAAAAAAGGTCTGGAATTTTTTCTCTTTGTTCACTTTAATGATTATGTATTACATGTAAAGTATAAGAGGCTTAGTCAGGCTGTAAAATGCTAATTTTCTCCATTCCTACCTTGGTTTGGCATTAAAATTGCTCATTTTCCTCTAAAAACCATGAAAAGCCTCATCAGGGCAGAAATGGCCCTGGAGACGAATTTGGCGTCATGTAGACGTGTTTATCGCCCTTTGACAACTTTTTGTCGACTTTGGTGAGAAAATTCTTATTATCAATATATCGAATATCGAAACTCTAAATCGAATATTTCGAGTAATACCTAGAACATTCTATCACTATAAGAGAATATATATCAGATTGCATTTTGGCCGTAGAATCCATTTGAGTTCTAGTTGAAGGGAACTGCTTGTACTGGTAAGATCTTTCGTCTAATCAAGCCTCTGGTCCTAATTATACATAGTTTATGCTACGCTATGGTACAGCTTCGGCTGTGATTTTAATGTTGATTATTTAAGCTGTGTTTTCTGATGTATCTGAAGCTAATACTTGATTGACAGAATTGTAATCTTCTAGAATTTTCTGCTAGTAAACTTTTATGCCTCTGCATGACCTGCCATTCATTCACGGACAATACGCGAACACCGAGTACGCAACAATATAAATCACTGATGTTAAACTTCCATATCGAAATTTTATCCATTTCTAATCTACCTATATATTGAAGTTTATCGCCTATTCTTCAATTATTTTTTTAATGCATGTAACTTAAAATTCTTTAATCGTTTATATGCCATTAAAATTTCTGCTGTGACTGTGAATAAAAAACTGTTTAAAAGCTATAACTAAAATCTTACTTATAATTCTTTGCCGCCTTTTTTTTTTTTTTTTTTTTTTTTTTTTTTTTTTTTGTCTACACGTGTTTTATTCTTTCCCTTGTATTCAGCAAATATATGACCAAAAAATAATAAAAGTTTCTGTTTTAGATTAGAATTTTGCTAAATCTAAAAATGCACTACATAAACTTTTTTTTATTGCTACACGGAATTTCCAGAGTGACATGGTTATTTACAGAAAGTTCCTTTATTTTAATAATATTAAATAGGGAATTCACAAATGCTTTTTCCTTGAAAGTTCCTCACGGAATTCATTGTGCTGTAAAAATCGAACAGTATGAAATCTCTGCGATTTCAAAGAAGAAAACAAAATCCCAAGGGACGTTTTACTGTTTTTGTCACACTGTTCACAGTTTATTCAGTTAAAATGCGCAAAGAAACCCAACAATTGATTAAATCGATGTTTCTATTTTTACTAATGGCCATCGTCAGACCTTTACACTAATTGAATTCTGAAATTCTATTGTATTGTATAAAATAAAAATTGTATCTTTCTTTTTCTCAGGCATGCAGAAAATCATACATAGCAAATTCTGATAAAATATTTGGATCGTGGTGGCTTTCATCTGAAATACTGAATAATAACAAAATTGTCTGAATAAAAATAAAGGTATAAAAGACTATAGGAGACTTGGCGCTGGATTATTAAAACCAAGTAAAAACTACAACGCCTAGAACGCCGAACAGATAAAAAATGGAAAGCAGACAGCGATTTCGATAGCATTTAGCGTACCGTCATCATTGCAATGAAGACGTTGTAGTTTTTACTTGTTTTTATAAAAAGCCATGTGCCAAACATTTTGTTACATATTTCAGTATTTATTATTGATTTTGCATTTGATTTGTAAGATTAAAATGTCTGCGCTTTGATAGATTCGCATTTTTAGAAATACCCTGATATATATTTTATTTACACATAGGGAAATAAAAACTGCATTAAAAAAAGAGAAAAAAAAAACTACATAAGATACGTTAACCGGTTTTTACAGATTTTTATTCACTGAAACTGAAAATATATAGTAAAAATGTTTCATCACCTCTTTCTTTCTTTTTTTTTTTTTTTTTTTCAAAACTCATATTTTAAACTAATTTTGTGTTTAAACATGAAATCTCTGATACCTTATTGTTGATTATAAAACCATTTTCAATAATTATTTTTTATATAAAAATATTATTTATAAGAGTGAATGCAAAAAAAGAATTTAAAATGGAAAATAAAATAAATGATGAAAGTATTGGAGAGCAATGGTAAGATTGAAAAGGAAAAGCATTTTCAGAGGAGGTTCAAAAAAAAAAAAGGCTTTACAGGAATAAAAAGTGGACTCAGAATAATAAATATACCATAAAGAAATTTTTTGTTTAATTATTAGAAAAAAAGATATGTTTAATTCAATGTAATAAATGTAAGGATTTTTTATTATAAACCCCTGCTATTTTGCAAAAGAACCATATGCGTGTTTGGCAGAAATAGAGATCATTTCGTATTCAAAATTCTCGAAAACATAAAGATTGCCAAAAAATATTCTTTCAACTAAAATTTTTTAACAGCTTTTCTTAACAAAATTGAAAAGTTTTTATGGCATCGGCTTCTATGTCTGTTTGTCCGTCTGCCTATTTGTCTATACGTCTGTTGTTTGTTGTCTGTCTGCGCTCTAAACTCCATAAATATTTCTGGAATTTTTTGAAACTTATATATGTTATTTAAAAGTTCACCGTGGAATGTTCCTTATTGAAAATGAGGTAAATATCACCACGGGTTTGAGTACAGAGACACCAAAGATTCCAAAGCATTGCGTTCTATGAGTGGTAGTTCTATAAAACCATATTTAATACCGCTATTTTACACAAATCATAACGAAATTGACATATGACATTCATATACACAAAAAAGTGTTTACAGACTATAATATTATTAGCATTAAGATTTACTGGACAATATAAAAATATTCAGATACATTAAGGACTACAATTACAAATTGCTGGAATTGCATTTTGGTTTATATTAAATATTTTTAACACTTTCTAACAATATTTAAATATAATTACGTTTCGTTTGAATTAATCTATCTATTTCTCATTCTGTCTGCCTCTAGCGGAAGTAAATATTTTCAGAATGTCTTCAAAATGGTATATGTTATTCAAGTTTCCTGTGGTTTGTTTTATATTTAAAATAAGCGCAACTGGTTTTACGTACAGGAAACCCAAAAGAATGTTATTGCATTGTGTTTTATTAGATGCATTTTTATAAATCATTTTTAAATAACTTTGCGTAAATCATGATAAAACTGGCATTTGCTGTTCAAATATTTAAAAAATGTTTTTTGTAGAATATGATATGTTTAGTGTTATATTTACTAAACTACACTAAAATATTCAGATACATTAAGGGCTACAACTGGATATAACTAAAACTGAATTTCCGTATGTGTTATCCATTTTTTTAAAGCGCATCAACTAAAAATCTTATGCGCTTAAGAGAGGCATACTATTGTAACAATCGCAGCGAATCCTAGATCACAAGTCGGATCGTACACTCCGCAAAAAGTGTATCCGAGCACTAGCAATAATCCCTGTGTAAAAAAGTACACTTAATACTACTTTGTTAAATAAATACTTGTCGAATCATGTCCTTAGACAAACTAAGAACATGACTCGACAAGGATTCATTTAACAAAGTAATATTAAGTGTACTTTTTTTTTAGGCGGGGATTATTGCTAATGCTCGAATACATTTGTTGCGGAGTGTACGATCCGACTTGTGATCTAAGATAGCTGCGATTCTTACAATAGTATGCCCCTCTAAATTTATGAATTTTTTTTTATTTATTTTCGTCTTGCCATAAACTGACGCTTAACAGTACATAATGCATATTAATCAAAAGAAATCTTTATTCAGTTGTACCTTTAATGATAGGAAAGATATAAAGTAAATGCTTTGTAAGCAAACTCTATAAATTAAAAAAATGTCGAAATAATTAAGCACAACTGGTAAATTATGGGAAATAGTCTCATGGGGCATTCACTTTTTTCTCTTACTGTATACTGTACAATGATATAGACATATTACTGCAGTTTAAAGTGTAAGGTATGAGATACTGCATTTGCACATTTCTAGTGTATGAACGTTTCAAAATAATTTTAGAAACAGTTTTAATTAATATATGTTTCATGTGAATGAGGCTATCACCCTTTTAAAAATGATGGCTTTAGCTGCAGCCATCACAAAGCTTTCTTTGTGTCATTCTAATATAATAGTTAGTCGGGAAACTAAGAAAAAATCTGAAAAAGTCTGCTTAACAGCACAACTTATCAGACAATACAGCCTAGTTTTTCATAAAAGCCATTTCACTTATAAAAATTTGATGCATTTATATATACAATATTCAAAACCTGAAAATTTATCACTTTTGAAAATTTATCCAAAAGCAACAATTTCTCTACCACATGTGGGTAAGAGAAAGTAAAAACAGTATAGTTATCATATAGTAACCATATATCAAATATTCTCAAATAAAAAAGAGGGAAATAATAACAATTTTGGTATGTTCTATTCAAAAAACTTGCTTGTAAAAAATTTGTTTACAAAAAATTGTAAAATGTATATTTAATTACCTCTAAGACATTACATGTTTTCGTTTGGTCTATGATACTATTCTTATGAAATAAGAACGGAAATTGTGATTATTTATTTTTATTTTTAAGAAGATGGTACCGTTTCAAATAAGTATCGTGCTCAAACTGCAAATGGTTTTTTGGTACAAATAAAACAACATATCAGAAAACAGCGCTTTGTTCTTAGAATAACCATGTATTCAGCTTTTTCACATATTCCTAAAACTACGAATTTAGTTATGCTGAATGCTCTTTTACAAAACAAACTATGCCATATATATATAATGTTTGTAGAAGAATTTGTATTGTTAAGAGATAGATAAACGTGTTTTGTTGTTTAAACTTTATTTAACCAACATTATTAGGATAAAAGTAAGCATATGTAGAATCAAGCTGTACAGCAACAATGGGTGTTATTTTATCTTTACCTTTTTGATATGGCAAAAAAAGTTTTTATTTTTTAAAATGTGTATAATGTTCTATCATTTTCATAGTTTCTTGAAACCCAAAAAGTAATTTATTTTACAAAAATGTTTTCGCCTCGAAGTAAAAATATAAATCATTTTGATAAAAAGGTAATTCAAGAACTCGTTTGCTGAATAATTTTAGTGAATGAAAAAAAAAAAAAAAAAAGATAAAAAAAGAAAAGATAAAAAAAGAAAAGAAAAGAAAACGGGGTCACATCAAGTGCGTTTATTTATTTATTTATTTATTTTTAATAGTACTTATTGTAATTATAGTAGTTGTTGTTTTCTTAAAGCTTAGAAAGAAATTCATTATTATGGCTCATTATTACATTGAAAACTAGTTGGCGTGGGTGGACATTTCTCAGTTTCCTATTATATGAGCATTTGTTTTCATTAATGTAAACAATAGGGTATGCAATATTCATCTTTACAGAAATAATCTCTACCAATCATTTGACGAGACCAAAATGTCCCTCCCATTAAGTTACCATCCTCCCCTTCGGTATATTTACTTGAACCTAGTTTGTTGTTTATTTAATTGAGGTCAGTTTGGTATTTTAGTTTTCATACAATTCGATGGTGTTTCCATTGTAATAATCCTTGTAATGAAAATCTGTGTGAAATATTGCCCTATTCTGCTATGTTAGGAAAAAACGTGAATTTCGAATAACTTACGAATTTTACAAAATAGAATACTCATGCACAAACGATGTTTATGCAAATATCATAAGTGACATTTTAAAACTTGTCTGAAATCTCAACGAAGAAAATAATCTTCATAATACTCTTTTGCGACATTTTTCTTAATTCTTCACTTTAATAAAATAATAAATTGCGAATAACTTACGAAATTTTCAAATTAGAATGTTGAAAAGAAATAGGTTTCTTTCTAATATGATAAGGGATATTTTTAAACTGGTCCGACTACTTTCAATTATGTATTCTGGAGATAATGTATAAACAGACTAGCAAATTACCGAACTGAAAAGCTGACTAACCTACACACGAACACCATATTGTTTTTCAGACTTTCGGATTACCATGTCTCAAAGTAGTGTAAAATTGCCCAAAACCGAAGTCGAAATTTTCACGAATATTTAAGTTTCCCATATGTATGTAATGAAAAACTAAAAAATATCAATGAATTTTCCTTGAATGTGCAAAATTATAGCTATTTTTATCAGTAACAATAATTTTCTGTGCCTGCAGCGAATAGAATGCGGGAAAAGAATGAATCTATTCTTTTTCCGTAAGGAACATTTGTGTTTTACTCTTCCTTATTGAATTCAATTCTGTGTAAAGAAGAATAGTTCCCTTACATATAAATGATATCTTTTGCAGTATAGGCAACTCTAGTTTTGTACCCATAAGGAAAACTAGATTTATTATTATTTTTTTTTTACTCTATCAAAAAAAAAAAAAAAAAAAAAAAAAATGAATAAGATGTTTCAGTACAAGTGTTATTTATTTATGTAGTAGAGTACAAAGGCTTGATGTAATCTATTTTTTTTTTTTTTTTTTTTTTTTTTTAGTTATTCGGTTCATATTAGTATCTTAAAAACGTCATAAGATAAATCATCTTTTTTTTTTTTTTCTGGTGTATGTCTGTGCGCGCGAGTACAGTCAAACTTATAAAAATTGTAGACTTTTATTTTAATTTTTATCACCTGAAACACAAATGATAAGTTCATTTGAATTATTTAAATATACATATTTTATTACTTTCTTCTACATTCAACAGAAGAAAGTATTGGATTCGTAAAAATTTTCTAAATCGGGTTTTTGATGGATTTACACGTTTTGAGAGCTGTAGAATACGATTTGACCATTTTTAGAAAATGTCTGTCTGTCTCTGTGTGTGTGCGTGTGTGACAAAATTTTGTGGCGACTGTATCTCAGGTACTACTGCACAGAATTTCATACAAATTGGTATGTAGTTACACATTGATATAAATTAGTGCCCATCAACTTTTGATAAAAATTGTCCAACAGCTTGCGTTGCCATCCTGCTTTTTCTAAATTTTTAACATAGTGGTATAGAACAAAATTTTGTATAAATGTGCATAAAGAGAATTATTTTTTAATAATCATTATGAAATTTAAAAGAATTATTTGTAATAAAGATAGTCAACTGGGAAAAAAATGTTGTGTATGTAGGAGCCTCGCTTTCCCCCTGATGAGAAGTCCCCCCTCGAGGGGAGTAAATTTTCATGTTGGGTATCTTTCAAGAGAACTCGCCAATACCTTTAAAACGAAGGGCTGGACCATCGATCTGCGATAATTTAAAACAAAGTTATCGATTATTTTCATTTAAGAAAGAAAAAAAAATTAATGTAATATTGAGGATAAAATTGACTTTTTTGGATATTTAGTGTTATACTACTTCTCTAATATGGAAGTCCTCTGCATTATCATGGAAGATAATTTTTTTAAATAATAATTTTAATAAATTATTTTTACTGGGTGAATTTGTATAAGAAAATATAGAAGAAAGTCATGTGGTGGTCATAACATATTAGTTTTATTTTTACTTTGTTTAACCCATATAAAACAAAGAATGTGCTCATTTGAATTGACTTTTCGAAAATATGTTTTTCAACAACTATGCGTTTTGCAGGCACTGAATCCAAAAATCGTTTGTTTTTACCGATGTTTCTCTGTGTGGGTGTCTTCATCTGTGTGTCTGTAAACAGCACAACTCAAAAATAGACACTTACAGAAAATCAAAATTCGATATTCTAAATTTGTATGGCACAGTGATATTACTTTTTTTCGTGAGGCCGGTAAAACAATACGTGTACAGAAACAAAAATATACATTATGGTCTATGGATATAATGTATATTTTCAAAAAGTGCATTTAAATATCTTTGGAGCTCACTTAAATATAATGAAACAAATATATAATTGTTGATTGTTATATGCATAAAAACAGGTTATGTAGAGAATATGGCATTAAAAGGCATTCATCACATGTTTACACGGTCAGGAAAAAGAATTTGGATACACTAGAGGCTACATTTGGTAATTGCTCTAATTTCGTTTTCAGTTGTGTTATGAATTTGTTTCTATGCTAAACTTAAACGTACTTATTCATGCATACAAAACTTATAAAGTATTTACAGGGGTATCTAAAATTAGTCGAATACATTTCTGTTTGATAGAATTGATGGAAATGCTTTATTAAAATATACCATGCGCAGAAAAACTATCAATGCAAAAGCTTTAACCAGCACAAAGTTTAAACAAAATGTAGAGCTGATAATAAAAATTGCTTTAATAAAATTCAAGGTAAAACAATGTAGTGTGCATGTCACATAGTAAATTAATAAATTCCTATTAGTAAATCCACATTAGTAAATCCACATTAGTAAATTCCTATCGCAGTATTTAAAAAAAAGCGTTTTCGTTTATATATATATATATGCATATATTCAAGGTGATTCAAAAGGTCGTGCCCAAACGATACATGTAGGATATCAGACCATGAGAAGTAAGACTTACATAGGAACTGGGGGGTCGGAAACGCGATCGTGACAGTGCAATTGTATCATGACCGTCACGCAAAGAAAAGACATCAAATGGTGTAAAAATACTTTTATTTTACAGAAAACGTAATTGAAGTACAAAATATAAATGGAAAATGTTACAACTCACAAGAAGATCTCAAAATGTGCCTCATAAGCCGCGATGCATGCTTCACATTATCACTTATATCTTTTTGCGTGCGTACAAGCTGGCCAAAACTTATCGACCTTTAGCGGGTTACAGCCGAGTTTATGACCTCTGGTCCCTGTGTAATTCTCATACTTCATGAACTAACACATCCATACGTATTGGGAAGACTTTTTGAACCCTCCTGTATGCACTTTTTGAACCATCCTATATGTGTGTGTGCACACAGCACCTCAGCGCAAATGAAATCTGTAGGCGAGACAAAGGTTCAATATAACATTTTAAAACTAATTTTTCAAACATTAAAACCTACAATACATTAAAATTTAAAAAGATGTTTTATAAACAACCATTAAAATTTTATGGAAAAACACTTTCTATAAGAAATTGTTACTTGTCCCTAAAAAGAAGAAGAAATGCACATCTCACTCTCAGGTGCAAAGAGAAAAAAAAAGCAAAGAAAGAAGTTTTAAAGAAGAATTTCTCCCGAAACTTGTTATTGATTTCATTAACAAACTCTTTTTTTTAACAAATTGGTTTAGTTTCTGCTCACACGGTTGATTTCTCTTGCGAAAGAAAAAAAATTATTATTCTCCCAGGAAAAAAAAAAAAGAAAATGTCTAGAAAATCTTTTTAATCCTATTCATGATAATAAATAAAGAAAAAAGTATGAGTATAATAAAAATTGCGTTGGAAACTTCGCATAACCGTTAATCAGTCATTTGATATTATCACAGATATACAGGGCGTGTAAAATTAACAATAACTTAAATATTTAAAGCTTTTATCGTACATAAAATATATTTATAATTATAAAAATAAATAAATTGTGTTAAAAAGATTTGTTTTTGGTTTTTGTTGGTGCAGTATTTGCACCATAGTTTATTTACAGTCGGTAACAAAAATATCCGAACACTAGCAGAAATGCCTACATAAAAAAAGTAGAGTTAATACTGTTTTGTTAAATAAATCCTCGTCGAATCATAGACTGACTAACATGATTCGACAAGGACTTATTTAACAAAACAGTATTAACACTACTTTTTTTTTTATATAGGAATTTTTGCTAGTGTTCGGATACTTTTGTTACCGACTATGTACATAAATAGTTTTATTGAAAAATTTTAAAATTTTAAATGCGTATACATTCCTCTTATATTGTCTTGTATATTATTGATAAATGAATACAAAATATCGATTTCTTTTAGAATCCTATCTGATGAAAATTTTTGAATTTCGTGAATTTTTCAACATAATTTGATGAAACACTTAAGATACTATAAAGAAAGTGAGGTATACAAGTTCGTTTACACATTATGAAAATAATGATGAATGTTAATTTTACTTACCTTACTGGATTACTGTAAGTAATGGAAATATTAGATTCAATAGAAAATTTCCATATCCAGTTTCTACCTGATTTACATGTTTTAAGGTCTCCTGAGTCATTAAAAGCAGTTTTTGGCTATTGATCAGTATGTATTTGTGTATCGTGCGTTATGTGTGTGTAGAATCTTCTGATTATTACATATCCAAATCGAGTAAATATATATAACAACAAAACTTCAGAATTAAGACAGGTCTTAAGAAGGTCTTAAGACAGGTCGTAATAATTTTTTAAATGACAGTTATAAGGATTTGCTAAGTTTTAAACTTTAAATCTAATTTTCTTGTGTTTCAAATTTTGCGAATAACAAATTACTCAAAATGTTGCATCCGCTTACTTGATGAAATTGGATGAAATCATCCAATCCCTTTAACATTTTCTATGAATGTTAATCAATTTTTGAATTAGATTTTAGAATTGCAAGATTGTACATATTAGCAATTTATTTAACCCTACAAGGCACCCAGTTTTATATGTGGAACACCGACTTTAATCGCTCCTATAGCTATAAAACTATTAGTAGCGACATCTCTTGATAGAAGCTACTGACATTTAGCAATGTAGTAATACGAATCTTTACCTAAAGATGTCGTTCGTGTTTTTGTTTTAGTGCACTCAGTGTGAAATTTGAATGAAAGTGATACGTTAGTCGTTCGTCTAAATTCAAAAATAAAAAAAGAATAGTTATTGAACAGTTTTGACTTGAAAAAAATACTGTGTTGTTCTATGTATGTTAGAGATGAGACGGGCTCAGCCCGAGCCCGTAAGCCGGAGCCCGAGCCCGGGCCCGAGCCCGATCGGGCTCAGATCTTACGCAAGTCTTCGGGCTCCGGGCGGGCTCGGATTCAGGCTAAAAGTTCCGTTTATTTTATTCTTCACTAACTGGAAAATGTTAAAAAAAAAATTATTCATTTTGAGAGCACCTTTAGTAATGTTATAATAGTCATGATTGGTTATAAATCACAAAATAATCTTGCAAACCTTAGTAGCTTTGACTTTCCTTTTTCTAAATAGAACTCTTTTTTCAACGGGATGCATATTATGTGATAGTGTTATACAGTAATCCTTCCTCCTTCGTTATATCGGGCCTCATTATATCACTCATTCGGATAATTTTTTTTTCCCCCCGATAGGCGCGTTATAAACAATGGGCTGCACTATAAATAGCTATTATATAAATATATACATGTATACAGAGACACAGACATTATAAATTGTTATAATAACATTTATAGTTATTTAAATTGAGGATTGATAATAAGAAAATTAATTTGAAAATGAAAACGGTATTTAATTTTACTATTGTGTATGCGTTGCATAGCGTACCACTTTCAATATCGGGCTCGGGCTCTGATCACACAAAATTTTTCGGGCTCGGGCGGGCTCAGTTCAAAAATGTTTCGGGCCCGGGCGGGCTCGGATTGCCAAAATAGAGCCCGAACTCACCTCTAATGTATGTGTGTCCAATATACAATACTATTTCCAAAACAATTCAATTGTACTAGTTTAATACCAAAAAGTATAGTTAAGGCTCAGTGTACTATTCTACTATTTCTACTTCCATCACTATATTTTTTTATAATACTTTTATACTCTTCATTGCAATAACAGCTTAAAAAATAAATAAATGTTTATTTTGCAGTTTTATATTATTATTGCTTTGATGTCGTAATTGTATCTTTTTTGTCCATGCTTATTATTTTTATTTTTATTATTGTTTCTAAGTCGCTTTTTTGTAAATGTAATCTTTTATAATGTAAATGCAAGAAACTTGCAGAAATATTTTTGCTATCATACGTTTTAACATTTTTCGGAGAAAGGTATTATTGTAGAAACGAACTAAAAGTAGAAAACTAAAAATAGAAAAAATAAAGAGAAAATGCTTAACAATTTGCATAGAAAACGTAGAAAGAATGGAATTTCAGAAAACATGATTTTAACACATTCTTCTGTTTAAATTACTTTTATTTCTTCGTGGTTGAGTACACTATAGATAGAATTATGTTTATATATAGACATATAAAAGCTTTAAGATATTTTTAACGTAACATATGTACAACTATTCGATTAGTGAGTTGAGGGAGATAATTTTACTTGCCTAAGAAAGTCAAAATGTACGTTTAGAGTAAATTTTTATGCTGTTTCGAATATGCTATCGAAAGTTTTTAGTTCCCTATTATACTATAGGTATGTGGAACTTAGGTAATCGTGAAAATTTTTACTTTGGCTTTTTGACTTTTTACACGTTTTCAGGTGTGAGGAATCCGAAAATCACAAAATTTGTATGGTGTCCGTTAGTTTGTTTCTGTGTTAGTCGTTAGTTAGTTTGTTAATGTGTTAGTCGTTAGTTAGTTTGTTAGAGTGTTAGTCGTTAGTTAGTTTGTTAGTGTGTTAGTCGTTAGTTAGTTTGTTAGTCTGTGTACACGATATCTCACGAATAAATGATCGCAGAGAAGTCGGGCCAGTTTTAAAATATTATTTATGACATTGACAAGAACCTTATTCATTTGCAACATTCTAATTAAAAAACTTCAGAAGATATTCGAAATTTACAATTTTCTTAACATGAGAAAATAGGGCAAAATTTCACTTAAATATGCATTAAAAGAAATATTTTTATCGTAAAGATGTAAGAACAGCTTTTAAATATCAGTTTTGATGCTGCAATAACTAATAACTATAAACGTGCTACTTCGAAAATTTCGCAAGTTATTGCAAATTTACGAATTTCTTAACATGGTAGAATAGAGCAAGATTTTGCATAAATGCCCCCCTTTTGAAGCACATTTCATAGTGAAGATGTCAGACTACTTTTAAATATTGTTCAAAATACTGGTGAGAACCCTATAAAATTCGTAAATTATTCGAAATTTACGATTTTCTTAACATGGAAGAATAGGGCAAATTTTCACTTGCATAATTAAAATGTGTGGAAACAAATATGTGATGGCCATTGAGCCATTAGAGTGTACAAATTGAAATGGGGCTACGACACAAAACCAATTTTTAAACATTTTAAAATATTGGGTGGAGGGGGGGACGCTCCGCCCCTGCTCACTTCGCTCACCAGCTCCCACGACAGCTTATTTGTCGGCTTCAGTCGTTGCAATATTTGAATGAATTTTCAAAAATAGTGAATGATCCAAGCTTTTACATAAATATATTTCTTTTGGGGATAATTTTTAGCAGTTCAAAGCCATAGCCGAACCCGCTATTTTCAGCCGTTAAGGAAATGTAAATGATATTTAATTTTTTGTGTTCGATTATGTTATTTCTAAAAACGGTTGATTTAAAGTAAACTCGGTATGCATTGGCATTAATTTACGGGCCATAAAATCAAACAAAATAAAACTGACTATGTCATTTGATTATTTGAAATTAATTTTCAAACAGTGAATAAATTAAAATAAAAATTTTAAAGTTATTATGACATCAGTTTTAAAAGAAATTTTTAATGATACAGCTTTTACTTTATATATATATATATATATATATATATATATGTGTGAAGAAAAGTTTTTTTTTTTTTCTGTTAAAAAATAAAATAAAATAAAAAGTTTTGCGTATTTTATTTTTAGATGCATCTTCTTAAAATCATAACTAATATATATATATATATATATATAAGAAAAACCACAAAAATCGCATAAAATATACGAAAATAAAAATAAATATAAAAGTTTGTCAAAATCAAAAAATATTTTATTCTGCGCATCATAATTTTCTGATGTATATCTTAGCAGTTTTTGAGTCTATAAAATTTTTATAATTGAAACATTTTGACCAACTTCATCAGCATTAAATATCACCTAAAATAATGCTTTGGCATATAAACAGTTTCTTTAATCATTTTAACACACATTTCTGTACAAAATTGCTAAATTCCGTGTTTTTATATAAAACTCTTTTTATGGTATAAGTAAGATGATCAAATGCAAGGTGACCATTTTCTAGGCACTGCCTTTATTTTGAAGTCGTTTTTTTTTTAAGTTTTAAAAATTTGTAGAAAGTAACTTACACAGGCTTGTGAAACTGTACTTTTCAATTTCTTTTTTCACTATAACGTTGGGCGTTTCCAATGTATTTTGATGCGCAGAATAAATTCAGAATGAATGCTCAGATGAATTCAGAAATTGTTGTCTTTTTTTCCTATCACGTAAGGAATTTTTACAAAGTAAGGATGAAAATTGGAAGAAATCACGTAGAGACTATAACAAATTTGAACAAATTTATATATAAAATACATTAAAATCGACAATTATTTACACATTATATCGTTTAAATGTGTTTCTTCCCATCAAAGCTCCTTTCAAAACATTTTACCTTGTACGTGACTTGAAGATTTTTTTTTTTTTTTTTTTTTTTTTTTTTTTTTTGTCGGGGGGGGGGGGGGGATTTTCTATGCAGCATCCAACAATAATCTGCTAACACGTTAAAACCCCATCGTCCCTTATACCTTCCTACATTTCTTTGGTTCTTTGGTGTCTTGATAGAATAGCTCTCTTTGTTCTTTACACATATCAACCCGATTTTCAGGGAAATAATTTAGATGGGATTTGTAAAAGTGAAGCTTTAGGCTCACACAATCCCATTTTTTGTCAATCCCATTTGAATAGTTGTTCCTAAATCAGCATCCAAATATACATCAGAAAAACATCTCATCTTGGAGAAAAAAACTTATCGTCGACTTGTTATTTATCGTTGATGTTTTATTTTTAATCGTAATTTATCAAGAATGAAAAAAATACATCCGTAATTGGATAACTGTAGTAATTGTTAAAGCTTTTCTGTCAGAAAGTACCTTGATCTCGTCACTATAGGTATAGGCTAAAAAAGCGAAAAAGAGATGATAAACAGAAAAACGGCACCGGCAGTACTTTTATTTTTATTTATTTACTTATTTTTAGAATAAAGAGATGCGTTTTCTGTTAATTTGACACTGAGGAAAAATAAGCTATTTATATATATCTAAGTTGGACCATTTAAGAACCATGGCTCAAGAATTATTCAGTGTAAAAAATTTATTGGTGGTTTATGTTTTCTGTTGACTAAACGGTTTGACCTACAAAAGATTCCTTATTATATTCATAATCACTATAAAAGTAAATAAATAAATAAATAAATAAAGAGAGAAAAAGACAAAACGTAGATTTTTGAAATTCTTAGGAACAGCCGCATTTCATTCTGTACAAATTTGAACAGAAAACTCCACGGCATATTCGTAATACGCGACAAAAAAAAAAAAAAAAAAAAAAAAAAAAAATGTGTATTGTGAATTTTTATGGAACGTAATTTTTTTTCAGCCTTCACTAATTTGATAAAAGCAGCTTTTGACACCTAACAGTTAAACGGCCCAATTTACAGAAGTAATAATAATGCATACTTAACCAGCATTAAAAGAAGAAAAAAAAAAGCTCAAAATTTATATTTTGAAGTTTTTTTAGAAACATGGTTAATCTCTTCTTCATTAATTTAATCCAAAATGTAATTTTGCTGCAACCTAGCGTTTAAACGGGTTGTATCCGTACACAAAGAGTAGTCTTAAAAAATGCAACCAATCCATTATTCTTGTAAAATATGAAAATATGGCCGTCAGGTCTCTCACTCTTGAATGTTAAAATCTTAATTTTCATAAATACGTGCATATAATAAGGAGAAAAAGATTTCTATAAATATAAAAAAACATATAAGCACTTGACTTACAATTAAATATTAAATGTTAAAAGAGTATCTGAATTAAGGCTTTGAAATCTGATATTGCTCGATGTTTTACCGACAATTTTAAAATTCTTTGCCCTTTTTTCTTTTAAGGATACTTGTTTTGACATTGATTTTTTTTTTCCTTTAAACTTTTCAAAAGTTAATTTTTATAGATTTAATTTACAGTTTTTAAAAAAATGCATATTAAATCTATATACAAATCACTAAAATTAAAAAATATTTATTTGCATTTCTTGTTTCTTTTACTTGCTGTAAAATTGCACATTCTTCATGAAATGTAAAAAAAAAAAAAAAAAAAAAATCAATATTATAATAATTTATGTCAATTGTGCTCATGCACTCTTTTTTAAATAGAAAAAAAAATCTTTTTAAGGGTGTAGCATCTGTTAGTATAAAATTTTTATTTTAGAATTGAATTTTAATAAAAGTAAATTACTAATTGGTTGAATTTCAATTAGGTCCACTATTATTTGAATTTCGATTTCCAGAAACATTTCTTAAACCTGTTTTTAAATAATTAGTTTAAAAATCTTCTGTTCTTTCTACATGCAATTAAAAAATTATGAATGAAGTTCTAACAAGTAGTCTTTAAGACCAAGAAGAATCCTTAATAATATTGCTTTATAAAACCATACACAGTAATCATTTTAATAATTAAAGCTCAATATTCGCAAAACTAACGCTGGAAATGATGTCATAGCTAAAACATTGTGTTGGAGTAAAGAAAACAAAATTTTATCCCTGGTTTCCAAGCGTGCATTTCAATAGAACAAAATAATGAAATAGGGTAATTCAATAGAACAACTTACATCACACTCGAAATAATACATTAAGGTAAGTAAAATTTATCAATGGTTTGTATGGTTTAGGACGATTCATTCATTGATTCTCAATTAAAAAAAAAAAAAAAAAAAAAAAAAAAAAAGTATATTTTTAGAATAAAACGTTTTTGTTGTTATTAGGAATTTTAATACGTAAGAGGAAAATGATAATTAAATAAGTAGAATGGCAAGATTTAGTAGTTTGAAATGGCAAAGAGAAATACATTTTAACAGCACATGTGTAAAAATCGAGCCCTACATAGGCTTAGCTCGACTAATAATAATAAGAAGAAGAAAAGAAATAATAATGACGTAAAATATCTATTTTAGTGTGTCTGATTAGATTTTTTAATTAAATCTTAATATATATAAATCTCGTGTCACAATGTTTGTCCTCAATGGACTCCTAAACCACTTAACCGATTATAATAAAATTGGCACACCATGTGCAGTTCGATCCAACTTGAGAGATAGGATAGTTTAAATCTCAAATTATAGTCGCAATTTTAATTTATTGCTAATTATTTGTCTGTTATTATTTGACAGTCACAATTATCTGTTAACTCCAAATGATTCTAACAGATGTCGATACCTTTCGACTGGGTTGAAATGAAAGCTGAAATATATTTGGTGCTGCCATCTACACAAAGAATCTTCAACTTTTTAACCTATTAATAAATTTCGTATAATTCAATTATTTCCACTTAACAGATGTCGATACCTTTCGACTGGGTTGAAATGAAAGCTGAAATATATTTGGTGCTGCCATCTACACAAAGAATCTTCAACTTTTTAACCTATTAATAAATTTCGTATAATTCAATTATTTCCACTTTTTAAATTTTTGGTGTTAGCATAGCCGGCCACGTGTTACTTAGACTGAAGTGTAAATTGAATTCATATTATAATGAAGATAATACAGTGAAATTAATCCTGTTTTTTACTTATTTGTGCTTCATTGATCAAAACTTTATAATTTAATATAATATATATCAATACAAAAAACCCTTAACGGGTTAAAAGTTTGTGACGCAGCATTGTACTTTATGGCTATAAGAATTAGAAATACGGGTCTTAAAAATAATGATATCAAATTTTCAGTGACGCTTTGATATTAATTAAATTATACATAGATTTTCTTATTTGAATTTGCTTTTTCCTTTTATTTATATTTACAGTGTAAACGTTATTTTCAACATAAAATAATATATAGCATTTACTCATTGATACCTTTCCATTCACATCTCTTATACTATGAAAGCATGTGTTTTAAAAGAAATTATATGAAATTCCAGTAACGCAGTGGTGTTACATTAAGTGATTTGTTTTTAAATTTCTCTGCAATTATTTTGTTTTGCATATTAAAGTATATGTGCACATTGAAATATTGCTTTTAATTTTCAAATACGCTGTCAAATATATCACTTTCATTAAGCTTATATTATGTACTGAAATATATTTATTTCAATGAATTATTCTATCTTTTGCGTCATGCCATCCAAAACTGAAAAAATTTCACAGTTTTTTTCTTTGCATCACGATATCTATTTGCATGCATTTTCAATTTATTTGGATGAAATGACACAAAGTAAACATTTCCATATATTTTACTTACAGTTTTGGATGGCGTGACGCAAAAGATAGAATAATTCATTGAAATAAATATATTTCAGTACATAATATAAGCTTAATGAAAGTGATATATTTGACAGCGTATTTGAAAATTAAAAGCAATATTTCAATGTGCACATATACTTTAATATGCAAAACAAAATAATTGCAGAGAAATTTAAAAACAAATCACTTAATGTAACACCACTGCGTTACTGGAATTTCATATAATTTCTTTTAAAACACATGCTTTCATAGTATAAGAGATGTGAATGGAAAGGTATCAATGAGTAAATGCTATATATTATTTTATGTTGAAAATAACGTTTACACTGTAAATATAAATAAAAGGAAAAAGCAAATTCAAATAAGAAAATCTATGTATAATTTAATTAATATCAAAGCGTCACTGAAAATTTGATATCATTATTTTTAAGACCCGTATTTCTAATTCTTATAGCCATAAAGTACAATGCTGCGTCACAAACTTTTAACCCGTTAAGGGTTTTTTGTATTGATATCATTACTTTTTAGGGGTTAATGATCAAAACGCAAAATTAAAGGAGCATGGTAATAACACTGTATTAAAAGTGTTGTTTTATAGGTCACACTCGAACAAAATAACAAACTAAATAAAATTTCAAAATTTTATAAAAAGTGATGAAAAAGATGCAACATTACATCACATGCAACATTACAAAGGCATAATATAGTACATTTTTAAAATGACAAAAATTTCTTATTTATATTTATTTCTTATTATAATGTTTTAGGTATAGATTTGATTTAAAAGAGAAAAATAAATAATAATAGAAAAATCTTTAAAAAGTGAAAATTTTATACTGGTAAATATTTAAGTAGTATAGTTTGTTATGAATTTAATTAAAAAAAAAAAATCTTAATCTATTCAAAATTTTATTATAGCTTAACATTTTGTAATTTATATATTATATATATATACTAGAAACTTAATGAGCAAATTAATTATTTTCAAATTCTGTTTTAAGAATTTTTTCAATCCGTAGTTTAAGTGATTTATCACCTAATTTTGAAAAAATTACAAATATTTGCATATGATTATCATATTATTTGTCATTTTTATGAAAATAAAGGAAAAATTTTTTGTTGTTGCAATCACCTTTTAAAATAGAACCAATTTTGAAAGTTAACAACGTATCAGCATGAAAACAATGTAAATACAAAGAATATTTTTGATAAACAAATGTCATATAAAATACAAGTACCTAAATAAATAACTCATTTAATATATATATTAGAAAAAGAAAAATATTTTTTATTTTATTTTTTGTGTTTATTTTTGACGCTCCCCGATAGATGGAGCCAAAACGATTATTTGATATTCAGTATTTCAGATGGAAGAGAAGAAATTCGTCCGCGAAACTGCCGCATCACGGTATTTTCGGAGTAAAAAATAGTTCGATTTTTAAACTGAGTTATAAAAAAAACAAGAGTTTTCCTAGGGAAAAGGGAGATGTCAGGCACATCAGATAAAAGCGATTAATATCATATATCAATTAAACTAAATTCGCTCGAGCCATATTCGAGAAAAATTTGTTCCTTACATACGCCGTCCATTTACAACTTAAATGAGCCAATTCATATCTCGAAATATATTGCACGCAGAAATGTAGGGATTTCAGGGTAGGATCAGACAGAAGGTGAAAGTCTATTTTGAAAATATCAGAACATAACCTCCCATATTTCCTGAGATATTAAGTGTCGGCTTTCAGCGGTTACTTTGATTTTAAAATTCCTGTATATATAAGTGTCGCAGTTTTCGTTCGTTTTTCCGTTTCCGCTGAGTGTCGTGGCGTTCGTTTGGTTTTGCGCTTGCGTCACTAGAAAAACTGCCGTTTTTCATGATATATATATATCTTTATATATAAAATTTATTATGTTTGTCCGCGATGAACTCCTAAACTAATGAGCCGATTTTAATGAAATTTGGACACTGTGTGCAATTTGGTCCAACTTGAGAGATAGGATAGTTTTTATTGCAAAATTCGCCTCCCAAAAGGGGGGGGAGGGGCCAAAACGTGATTTCACAAACAAACAAACAAACAACAACAACCAAAAAAAAAAAAAAAAAAAAAAATAGAAATGCAGATAGACTGTTCAAAATTGGTATAGAGAGGTTTTAGAGGCCTGCAAATCGAATGAGGATATTTTCGAAAGTGTAAAGTTATTAGGAGGGGCGGGTAAGGGGGCGGAGGGGCAAAAAAATAAAAATAGAGTTACATCGCTAAAAATTGGTACATAGAAGTTTTTGATACGTACAAATCGATTGCAGATATTTTCGAATTTGTAAAATTATTAAGAGGAGCGGGAAAGGGGGGGGGCAGAGGAGCAAAATATAAAAATGGAGTTAGATCATTCAAAATTGGTGCATAAAATTTTTGATACCAACAAATCGATTGCGGATATTTTCGAATTTGTAAATTTATTAGGAGGGGCGGGAAGGGGGGGCAGAGGGGCAAAAAATAAAAATATAGTTAGATCGTTCAAATTGGTTCATACAGGTTTTTGACACCTACAAATAAACTGTAGATATTTTCGAATTTGTAAAATTATTTAGAATAGTGGGAGGGGGGAGGGCAAAGGGGCAAAATAATAGAAATAAGAGTTAGAACTTTGAAAATTAGTATTATTAAGTTTTAAGGCCCGATAAATCGATTGCGGATATTTTCGAAAGTATAGAGTTATTAAGAAGGGCGGGAACGGTGGATGAAGAAACGGTGCGCATGGTTTGCGCAGGTATACATTGCCGCAGGCAGTGGGGGTCCGAACAGATTATTCCACCAATGAGAGAAGATTTTTTTGTATTTTATATCATTTTCCTTTCGATAATATATGGATTCATTATGAGTGTCGAACATTTTTCCCGATCAGATTTTTTTTTTCTCTTTTTTTTTCACATGTTAAAAATTAATGCAATTTTGAGAATTCTTTAATTATAGTGAATCATTTAAAAATAGGGACCAGCGAAGCGGGCTAAGTCTGCTAAGATCAAGGATGTTATCAAGGATGGTCTTTATTCGTAAATAATAATTTTAATATATTGAATATTTTACTACATTATAATTCAACGTATAACATAGCCACAGCAACGCGTGGCCGGGTCTGCTAGTAGTGTATATAAAATAAATGCATCTTTACTTCTGAAAACGGCAATTTCGATCCTAGCTATGCATAAGTAATATAAACAGAATATGAAATAATGCTATAAATTAACTCAAAGATGCAATGATAAAAGCGTAAAATTCAAATAGTATTATCTACTTTTAAAGAGGATACTAAAATCATAAACTAAATGGCAACAAAAATCAAAGTTCACCAAAGGGGTCCTATACTAAAGCTGTACATTAAATTTCTTTAATAGTCCTTCTGAGATCTTGTCAATGTATAACAAGATGTCGTTTAAGAAATTCATTTTTATTTACAGTTGTAGTCGTTTCTGAGAAATTAAAAATCGAAATATTTTATTCTTTATTTCTGTTTTATATAAATTGATGTAAAAAAGAATAGTCAGTTATATAATTAGTAATTAATAGTTAAATTTAAGTAAACTTAATACACACATATTTCCGTATTCTTTTATTTGAGTTACTTTTACTTCTTTGTGGTGATTTCACCTCGGACAAAATTACATTTACAAAAATATGTTTTAAAACTTTTTATTAATATTTTTAAAAACCTTCTCTTTATGCGCAAATAAAATATTATTAATAAAATTGTGAAAAATCTCTATGGAGACCAAATAGAACCACTAATCATGCTACTTCGTAAAACTACAATAAATACAATGTTGAATTCCTTATCTAATACTCCTTCTCAGAACTTGAGTAAGAATTATATATTTATACATTATACATACATACATCATGCATACATATAATTATATATATATATATGTGTGTGCGCGCGCGCGTGTGTGTACATATATTATTGATTGTTTTATACAAATATATTCATTTAAAAACAGAATTGTTTATTTATAAAGGCTGAAAGAAACTTAATTGAGGAAAATGAGGGACATCAATTGACTAAAAGTCGATGAAATTAAAAATATACTTAAAATATTTGTTATGAAATGTCATAAATTTTCAAATAATATCATTTTACGGTCCTTAAGTAATATTTAGAAGTTTTTACAAACATTACAGATTTTCTGAAAGTTTCATATTTTTTTTTTAAATTATTAAGCAGTTATACAGTTATTGCTGTAACAAGGACAACTATTTCTACTGATATTATTGAAATTTCTGATACTAATAAATAATTCTGCTTTTTCTATTTCTATCGCTACATTTTATTATTACTATTATTATCATTATTATTACATTTTTTATTATAATCATATTATCAAAAAAATAGTTTAATGTGAAATTTTATATATCTATTATTTTGATGTAAGAATCGTGTATTTTAATACTTATCGTAACTTTTTTTTACTTTCTCTTACCCATAAGGTAGAGAAAGTATTGTTTTTGGGTCAAATTTTCGAACGCGAGATTTTGTTATATTTACACGTTTTGAGGTCCCCTTGTGGAGTTTGCGTTCCTGCAAACTCCATCTTAACTTAAATACTTAGATTACTGAGAGAACACAAGACTTTAAATAACAATAACTAAAGTTTATTTGAGCAGATTAATGGGAGGGCGGCCTGGTAAATTTATATAGCTCAGCCAGCGTTTTACTTAATCAAAATATATGAATCAACAATTTAAGTAGATAATCTTAACTATCTCACCACAGCAGATAGTCGAAGGTGTAGAGACGGTCACACTCGTACTCCAATGCTACGACTTCACTATGGGACAGAGGATTCCCTTCTATCCCAGCTTGAACCTTCCGAAAACTAGTAGACACTCACCAACACTCAACGCTACTTAACTTCACACAACTAAATCTCCTCTACTCCACTTTCGATATTCACCAAAATAAGAATCATCACATTCGCTATAATATCCTCCAACAACCACTATACGATCCTCCAACATCCACACCATCTACTAAAATCATCTCTATTTTTATACTTCTTCCTACACCCTCCTTTCACTACATTTCAATCCGTACTTTTAAAAATCACTTCTAATTTAACTAATATTCAAAATCTAAGTCTTTTAATGCAGCACCCTGCCGACACAAAACTATCTCGACCTCAACCGTCACCGAGCCACTGGCGACGGAGTGATTTCAACCGTCCTCACTTCCTACTTTGCTGGATCCAGCTTAATTGGAACAACTGTGGTGACGTTCTAACGTCTCAACCTCACAGTCCCCCTCCAAGAAAAAAAATTTAGTCGGGAAAATCCCCAACGGGTTTGATCGATTAAATTTAAATAGCTTCATTCCCTCTCTAACTATCTCAAATCTCTGAAGTGTGAGTGCAGCCGTCACTTAAATTTTAACCGGGTGAGAAAAACTTAAAAATTTGTTAAGTCCCTGAGCGAAAACTCGGGGACGCAAAAGAAATTAATTTAAAATTTTAAATAAAAGGCGTACATTTACCCCGAGAACTCCGGGACTCTGACTGAGCTAAAACCAGGCTTACAGTAGGATTTACACACGTCTCCCTGTTAGGCCAGGAAGGCAATATATTAAATTCAAACTTGATGTTGCGTGTCTTTACATAGTAAGTCGCTTGGGACAAATGCGACATTTAAAGTTTGTTATAATCACAAGAATAATTGTTCTTTTTAAAGAAAAACATGAGAAAATCTTTATTAGTAGGAGTGTAGTGGCTGGACTGGTATCTGGAGCGTTACGTCTGCAAGGGAGATGACTAAACGAAGAATAGGATGAACTTTCTTCATACGAGAGCAGACGTCGGAATGGGCAGGCTGTCCACATCCAGAAAAAAGAACTTTTTGACATCAAATTAAGAGATCTTTCACTTCAGATAAAAATACTTTTAACATCAGATTAAGAGGAATAGTCCATCAGAGTGTGTCTGAAATGGGAAAAACTTTTACAGTATGCATAGTAAAAAAAGTGACAATTCATCTCTAGAAGAAACTGAGACATGTTCGTCTCTATTAACATAATAGATAGGTTACATACAGAAATATTTCTCCCTCCTTAGCTAAAGCATAAGCGGAAAAAACTGAGTAGTTAGTCTTTTTAATGTTATATAGTTAAACACGACTTTTATGCTTATAGCTAAAAAAAACATTTTACCCCCTCTAAAAGTACATACAGATAAACTTTTAGACAAATATTCAAAAGTTTTACAAATACAAATATGCAGTTTATAAATACATCATTTATAAAAATACGAAAGAAAAAAAAGAGGGGGAAATTTACAAAGGGTCAAAAAAACAGTTTATATTACCAGCTTTCTGCAGGAGATGGCTACAAGGTAAAAGAACTTAATACATACATAAAATAGATATTTAAGAGAGAACAAAAATGTTGACATTGAAGTAGAACATTAATTTTGATTTGAAAGTTCATGGCTAAATTAAATTTTGTATTTTTTGTTTGGGAAAGTCCATAACTTTCGTAAGAGTTCTTAAAATATAAAGTCCCAAAAAGGCTTCAAGGTACATCGAACATTTTGTACAGCTCTGACAGAAATGCACTTGTAATAGAAAAAAAAATAGAGAACGGTATCACCGGATGTGAATTTGCAGCTGTAACTTCAGCAAGGTTAGAGGTCTTGGTGGATGTGCTCGTCAGCTAGGCCACAGGGTTGCAGGCTTTCCGACCGGGGTCTAGGGCTATCCCAAAAGGTTTGTACAAAGGCTTGCTCGGCAGGTGATTCATATGGCTGAGCCTGTTGTCGGAGTCTGGCTTGACGCCGGGTATTGAATCGGTGGTGTTAAGAGAACTCGTCTTTGCCGATCGAGTCAGGAGCTGCTAGGAATTTCTCCATGTGCCGTCCGCTAGCTGATGAAGAGGGTGGAGGTCTTTTTCGAACCCTTGCCTTTCTCTTCGGTCGGAAAGAATCGGTGTGCACTGAATCTGGAACTGCTAGTACCTTCTGTGGGCGATGTGTTCCAGAGGACTTTGAGGAGGGGACTTGTGGGCGTTTTAAACCCTTGTTCCAAGCATTTTTCTTTTTAATCTGTGGTATAAAAGAGCCATTAGTAAAAGAATAGTCGCGTTTGCGACCAGTTTGCCTAGGAAATTTCACATTAGAATGGTTTGATGACCCACTACGAGCTCGCTTTTGTGCGGCGGGTCTGCTAACACCAGATTGGTCAGCGGAAGTGCCCTGAACAGATTGTTCGGGTGTTGTAGGAGTAGGTAGCTCATCAGCTGTACAAGAATCAGGAGCACTGGGCTGGGGAGTGAGGTTAGGCGTAAGGACGGACTGTTCGTCAGGTGGGTTTGAACCCGGCACGCTATCACTATCAAGAGTTTCAGTACATGATTGAGTGCGCTCTTTAAAAATGCGTATCTGGTCAACATTTATTGTAGTTGGGGTGCCGTTAAAATCGATTGTCAGATTATTATAGACCTTTAAAACAGAGAAAGGCCCAATGAATTTTGGCCCAAATTTAGCTACTTTAGAATCTTTTTTAGAGCTAAGAAAATGTGATTCTAGGAGTATTTTATCTCCCACTTTTACTTCTAAAATTCTACGTTTTAAGTTATAATATAGAGCTTGCTGCTCTTGAGCTTTTCTCAAATTTCTCTGAACTTCTGGTAGCAATTCTTCAATATTTCGCGTAATAAATTGAGATGCGTTTTGCTGTACTAATACCAGTTTTTGAAAGGGGGTCAGAATCTTTCTGCCCAAAAACAATTCAGCGGGAGTTTTTCCTGTTGCATCACTTACCGCTGTACGAATTGCATAGCCAAAATGATAGAGAAACTGATCCCAATTTTCATGATTTTGACCAATGAACGTCGCAATCATGTTTATTAAAGTTCTATTAACACGTTCGGCCTGATTAGCTTGCGGCCGATATGGAACCGTGAAGACATGTTTAATTTCGAGTGTATCGCAAAGTGCCTTAAAAACATTACTTATAAATTGAGGACCATGGTCCGTTACAATTTGAAGGGGGGCGCCGTAACGAGAAATATAATTATTAAAGAAGGCAGTGGCCACTGCTTGTGCCGAAGCTTTACGTAAAGGCACAAATTCAACCCATTTACTAAAATAATCCACCATAACTAACACATAACGAAATCTATTTGGTTTAGAGAGGGGGTAAGGACCGATTAAGTCGAGTCCAAGAATTTGATTTGGAAAATCAACTTTAATAGGAATTAATTTACCGGCCGGCTTTACATTTTTATAATTATATTGCTGGCACAAGCGACAACTCGAAACATATTCATTAACAAACTTCCTCATTTTAGGAAAGTAACAGGCATCTTTGAGCTTTTTATAAGTTTTCCTAATGCCAAAGTGCCCCGAAATTGGAGAGTCATGGAACTCAAATAGGATGGCTTGACGAAGAGATTGGGGAATTACAACTCGTAATTCGCCATAAGATGATAATAATTTTGAATAAAAAAGCAAGCCATCGATTAAAGAAAAAGATTGGGACCAGTTTAAGGCAATGGCTGATTCAATTAACGAAACTGACTCAGGATCTTCTAAATACTTATAGATTAATCCAAATTCGGGATCATTTTTTTGTTCTTGGATTAATTGATCTCTCGAATTTAACACAGATGCTGGCATAAGCGCTAAAGCTACTTTTTCCTGATCAGATACGAAATGATCGTTTAAGGTACTGACTGGACTTGTAGACGCACCTTGGTTTACTGGTTCACTTTCAATTTCCTTTACACAAGTTTCAGTCACGTCAGCTAATATTTCGGATTGAACCGGTTCAGCCTTTAAATGTGAATGATGAATATATGAGGCTTTAACAGTAGAATTTAACTGATCGTTCTTTTCATTTAAAGCAAGGGATTGATTTGTAAAATTAGATTCAATCTTATTTTCTTGAGTTTGAATAGTACGTGAAAGAACGTCAGCTACGATATTGTCAGAACCAGGTCGATGTTCGATGTTTATATTAAAGTTAGATAACTTAAGGGTCCATCGAATCATGCGAGGGGAGAGATTCTTTCCAGTTGTTAACCGAGTTAATGCAGCATGATCCGTAACAACTGTCACTGGAAGTTGCGTAAAATATAAACGAAATTTTTGCAATCCCCAAAGCACTGCTAAACATTCACGTTCAGTTACTGGATAATTTCTTTCTGCAGTGTTAAGCGTACGGGACGCATATGCTATTGGGCGGCCTTCTTGGCTTAAAACGGCACCAATGCCGTACGAAGAAGCATCAGTAGCTACTTGAAATTTAATATTATAATTAGGATGAGCTAGTACAGGAGGAGCGCTAAGTATAGTTTTTAACTTATCAAATGCTTCTTGTGCTTCATTTGACCAGTGAAATTTAACTCTTTTCCTTTTGAGTTTAAAGAGGGGCTCGCATATGTGAGCAAAATTAGGTATAAATTTCCCATACCAAGCACTGTTAATAGTAAACCTATAGTTTCCCGTTTTTTCTTATCGTTATGCTAATTAAATATATTAAAAATTAATCACTCTTAAAATAAAACTTAAAGAAAAAAAACGTTAGTTGAAATAAAAATTAAACGCTTATTAAAAATCCTAATTTCCTTTTAATATATTTTCTACTTACCAGGAAAATAAATATATCGTTCAATGAAATGCTATATTAAGGAGCTTTCAAATTTAAATCATCCATCTTAATTTTTCAAACGCGAAACGTAAACAATAGCTAACCTTCCGGAAGTTCCGACTGAGCCGAGTTTCAAAAATTTGCATAAAACATCTCTAAGAACGATAGCCAAAGTCTACGCACGCGCCGCGACGTACGTCCGGAAGATCACTTCGTTTCTCCCGCGAAACTATAAATAGCGAACGGCGATGGTAGTGGGTGTTCGCGGTTGCCTTCGCGGTTGCTTTTACCTTTGCTCTTGCCCCTGCCATTGTTCATTTTTCGCCGATGCCGGTTTCATAAGATATCGCCGTAATATGTGGCGTTTATTTTTTATATTCAAATAAAATCTTTTCATTTTTAGTTAGTTATAACTCACGTTAATCCTTTTTTGTGAGTTCGAAATTTAAATGAAATTTATAGGTGTTCATATCGCGACAATAACAAGTGGAAACAAGAACGTCACGTCTTCTACATAAGTGTCACCAGCTCTTTCTAATGGCACGTAGTAGTTTTTTTTCTGCAACCTATATGGGAAATAAAAAGATGTTAAATATTGTCTTCGTACTCACCTTGTTTGTCATCCAGCATCTGCTTTGGTATGTTTGTTATATATAAAAAGTATTTGTCTACTTCAATTATCTTATTGTTATTCATATAAACTTATTGTTATATTTATATAAACTTTTTGTTGAATTTATTGTTTCAATTAAAACACAAATTAAATTAAAATTTGTTATGGTCATTTATTTAACAATTTCTACATATTTATCTTTCAGCATATTTACTTACTCTAGCTTCCATGTATCTAATTCATTTAATTAACTTTAAATGTTGTTACGCTGGTGTTTACGTCTAGAGTAGGCTCCTCTGCTAATTCACTTAGCCTTGGATCTACTTCACACCAGCTAACAAGAGAAATAAAAAGTGGTTATGGGCTTTTCCTTTTTCAGCATGTAAATATGCTGGCCCTTTCATAAATTAATGTTTTTCTGTTTTGTTTGAAAAATAAATTGAAAGTTAAATTTTTTGCATTTATAGTAAAGTTTTGAGACAAGAAATTGTTTAAATGTAGATTAAAAGTTGTTTAATGTTAATAAATGAAAATCTTGAATGTTTTGTTTAATTTAAGTAATAATGACCATTTTTTTGCATATTGTTGAGGGAATATTGTAAAATTTTTTTTCAGTAAAGTAGAAAAAAAAACTTTTTGAAATTTCATATATATATATTTGAATAAATTTTCAAGTAATAAATGAATTTACCGAATGTTTAATTCGGGGGGGCAAAGGTTTTTATAAGAAAAATTGTGATATTTTTGATATATTATATTTTTAAATTGTTTGAACCATAATTATACAATTTTTTTTTTACTCAAAAATGGCTGTCAACAATTTACATTCTATTCCCAAACTGAATGCGATTAATTTCGAGGAATGGAGGAGTGACATTAAATTTGTTCTTCTTGACCGGGGACTCTGGGACATAGTTGTTGGTACGGAAACAGCCCCAGTTTTGGCTGATGACAGAAGCAATGCTTCTGCTGTTAATAAATTTAAGTCTAGAGCTAATGCTGCTTTGGCTGTCTTGTACTTAAATATAGAAACTGAGTATAGGAAAATTGTAGAAAACGAGGATGACCCCGTAAAGGCATGGAATTTAATTAACAAAAGTTTTGTTCCAGATACTCGTGCACAGCACATGAGTTTATTTTCTGAGCTGTGTGATTGCAAAATATTGCCTGGTGAGGGTGTAAATGTCTTTGCGTCCCGGGTCATGAGGATATTTAAACAAATAGAAAATTCTAAGGGGGGACTGACGGAAATTTTTGCATCTTATCAATTGTTACGTTATCTCCCATCATATTTCGACGGTATCGTTCAAAACATACTGAGATGGGAAGATGATAAATTTACATTCAATGAAATTATAACTTGCTTAGTAGCCGAGGAAACTAGGCTAAATTTAAGAAATAAAGATAATGAATTAAGTAAAGCTAAAATTTCTGCTCAGTTTTCTCATCTAAATGATACAGGTAAAAATAAGCTTCTAAAACAAAAATTAAGTTGTACATTTTGTCATAAAAATGGCCATGCTAGACAAAATTGTTTTTCTCTCAATAGAAGTAAAAATGTTGATTTTAAACCCTCTTTTCAAAACCAAAACTTACCTTCTCAGAATTTCAATCCTAAGAAATCCTTCCAATCAAGAGGTAGACAGAGTCGGAAAAAATCTTCATATCAATCTAGATCAAATTCTAAGACCCGTAATAGCAGTAGGGATTCAAATTCATCTTACTACATTACTGAGGCCAGTTTAGCTCAGCAAACAAATGAATCAGATTGGATATTCGATTCAGCCGCGTCTCATCATTTTAGTAAAGACCGTGAACTTTTCACATCATTTAAACCTCAACAAAATGAAGAAATGGCTGTAGCCATGGAAGGCATCACTTTGCCAATCGAAGGAAAAGGAGACATTAAATTGCGTTTTGGCCAAAGAAATTTTACTTTAAAGGGAGTGATGTATTCATCAAAGCTTAGGAGAAACCTTATATCAGGGCCACAACTTGACAAAGAAGGTCTACAGTTTATTGGGGGAAGAGGCGAAGTCAAAATTACGTCCAATGATAATATAATGTTCAGAGCAAAATTAAAAAGTGGTGTTTATCGTGTCCAAGCAAAAATCCCAAAATTTATAAAACAACATGTAACTTTCGAAGCCTCCACAACATCTTCAAAAGAACAGGAAGTTCTAAACCTGTGGCATAAGAGATGCGCTCATGTAAATCCTCAAACTTTGACGCATACAAGTAATAAGAGGGGTGCAAAGGGATTACCATTCTTAAAGGGACATACAGAATTTTTTTGTGAAGATTGCAGGTTGAATAAATTTAAACGCACTTCATTTAAATACAGAAACTTTGTTCGATCCAAGAGACCCTTAGAACTGTTATATACAGATGTTTGGGGACCATGTCAAGTAAGAGGCAAACATGGAGAACGATATTTTCTATCAATCATGGACGATTATTCCCGTAAAGTATTCATTTATCCTATAGTCCAAAAATCTGAAGTAGCTGAAACCTTAATTAATCACATCAAAAGGGCAGAAAGATTTATAGGTAAACCTTTAATAGCTATCCGCTCAGATAATGGAACAGAGTTTGTCAACAAAGAATTTTCAACATTTTGTCAGGAAAAAGGCATCAAACATGAACTAACAAACACGTTCACTCCAGAACAAAATGGTGCTATTGAACGTTATAACCAAACTGTTATTAATGGAGCCCGTACATCATTATATGAAAGTGGTTTAGACTTTTGTTTTTGGCCAGAAGCCGTTTCACATTTCAATTATGCCTGGAACAGACTATGCCATAAAGATTTTGAAAAATCACCATTTGAATTGTACGGTGGAAGAAAACCATCAATCAGACATCTTAAACCATTTGGATGTGTAGCTTATGTAGGACTGGCAAAACAAAGAAGACAGAAACTGGATCCAAAAGCTGTGAAAGGTTATCTAGTAGGATATGCACACCATACAAGAGGATACCGTATTTGGGTCCCAGAGCAAAATAAAATAGTAGAATCTTTAAATGTGACATTTAAAGAAGATCGTTTGTTCAAAACAGAAGCAAGTGGAGCAGTGCTGGGCACCATTAACCAGCATTACACAATTCAAGATGTATTTCCAAAGGATAGTGACGATGATTCTGATGAAGAGGCTGTTGACGAAACTCCTGAAATAGGGTCCAACGTACCGTCTGAATTATCTGACACTGAGGAATCCTCAGATGATGAAAAACCTGTTCAATCATCTCAATTAAAAAACATAAAGTTTGAAAGAAAACAAGTTTTAAGAAGAGATAAATCCAGAACAGACGTATACTACTATCCCGAAAATACAAGAACAAGACTAAGATCCCATAGAGACATTAGAAAATATTGCCAAGAAAACAAAATCAAGTATGACCCCACTAAATTTTCATTCACTCCAATAGAAGAATCTGACTCAGACACAAGTGCCAATTTTTGTCATAATTCCTCTTGACTAGAATTAATTATACCAAGAACTTTCAAGCAAGCCCAAAAATCAGACCAGTTTCAAGAATGGCTAGAAGCAATGAAAACCGAAATAAAAACCATCCAAGAACGAAAGGTTTGACATCTTGTAAAACCTCCTCAAAATAAGCAAATAATTGGATGTCGCTGGGTATATGCTATAAAACGAGATGAAGAAGGTCGAATTGCTAAATTCAAGGCAAGGCTTGTAGCTCAAGGTTACGCTCAAGTAAAAGGCGAGAGTTATGAAGAAACTTTTAGTCCTGTTATAAACTTCGATCTAATTCGTTTTTTCTTTTCACTTTTGGTAGTGCAGCACAAGTGGAATCACGTACAATGTGATGTCACTGGCGCATACCTATATGCTCCGCTAGAAGATGAAATATACATGCAGCAACCACCTGGTTTTATTAAACAAGGAGAAGAGAAGTTAGTTTGCAAGCTCGACAAAGCTCTCTATGGCCTTCACCAAAGTGGACGAGCATGGTTTTACGAAATTGACAGAGTTTTATCAAATATCGGTTTTATTAAATTTACTTCTTGCAACTGTGTTTATACATTCAAATTTCAAGTTATCCTATTATTATATGTTGATGACATGGTTTTATTTGGTAAAAGTAAAATGTTTTTAGAGGAAGCCATTAATGTTTTAAAACAAAAATTCAAATTAAAAATTTTGGGAAGGACAAAGAAACTACTTGGAGTAGAATTTGTTGAAATTGACTCAAAGCTATTCATTCATCAAGAAAGCTATATTCAAGAAATATGCAGTCGTTTTAATAATTTTAACCCTCCAATTTCATCCTTACCAATCAGCAAAGGCTGTATTTACTCAAAATCAAGCTGTCCTCAAACCGAAGAAGAAACCAAAGAAATGACAAAGTATCCATATCGCAATATTCTAGGGTGTTTATCATATTTATCTAACAGAACAAGACCTGATATAGCATATGCCGTCAATATCTATAGCCAATTCCAATCGAATCCAGGAATTCATCACTGGAATGGGTTGATCAAACTACTGGGATATGTAAAGAAAACAAGCCAATTAAAATTAAAACTTTCATGTGCTGATTCACAGATCGTAGCCTACACAGACGCCGACTTTGCTTCAAATCGTGATGATCGGACATCCATAGGTGGACAAATAGTATTTCTAGATAGTAGCCCCATCAGTTGGAGGACCTTTAAAGAGAAGGCTGTTAGTTTATCCACTATGGAATCTGAGTTCATTGCCGCTACAGAAGCAGCAAAAGAAATTGTCTGGCTAGATCGAATTCTAGAAGAATGCCAAAACATGAAGATTATAAAAAATAAGAAAATTTCAAAATTACTAATTGACAATATGGCTGCCATAGACTTTATTAAATCTCCTATAGAGAATAATAGAAGCAAACATATAGAGGTCAAACTATATTTTATTAGAGATCTTGTTATCAAAAATATTTTTGAATTGGTTTTCATTCGTAGCAAATTAAATTTGGCTGACATATTTACTAAGCCACAAACTAAATTTGAATTACAAAAATTTGTGAAAAATCTTTTCTTCGACAATGTTTCAAAAGTTAATCTTAAATTATCAATTTCAAATTTTTCTATGAATTTATAAAATTTTAAAAATGTAAATTTTCTAAAAAGTTTTTTTTATGAATTCAAATCCTTAATGAATTCAAACTTTTTTTAAGAATTCAAAATTTATGAATTCAAAAATTTAAACTTTTCTATGAATTCAAATGTTTCCTTGAATTCGGGAAAAAAAAAATTCAAATTTTGCAAGTTAAGCAAAATCTTTCCAGGTTTAGGCTGGAAGTTTTTTTTTGAGAATTTTAATTTCTCATTCTTCTTTTGACAGTAAGTCAATTTTTTGTTTATTCAATTGCTCACAGCAATTTTTCTCTCTCTCCTCTCCATTCCCGAAATAATCCATTCTGTTCTTTTTGTTAAATATTTGTATGTAATTTATACTTTTATATTGTAAGAAAGAATTGTGTTTATACATATATTTATAATATTGAATGTGATTATACTCATGTTATATTTGTTGTTAAACTTATTATACAAATAATTCATTGTATGAATTTCTTTTCTACAGTTTTTTTAAAAGAGCATGTTAAAAATCTTTTCAAAACTGGAGGAGAGGTTTGAGTAAACAGGTATATGTTATTTGTGTTTCAAAAACAAATTGTTTTGTAGATCACCTCTATCCAGATATTGATCTCTGTTGCTGTGCAGCTGAAGATTAAACCTAATTGTTTTTTTAGTTCTGAAGAAACTGTTAAACTGATTAGTCACAGTCGTATGATTATACAATTTGTGCAAAGTTTTGCTGGATGCTTTTTCTTTTTATTAACTTTTTAAGCGTAAAAGTGCAAACGATAAGAGGGGGGGCCTTGTTAATAGTAAACCTATAGTTTCCCGTTTTTTCTTATCGTTATGCTAATTAAATATATTAAAAATTAATCACTCTTAAAATAAAACTTAAAGAAAAAAAACGTTAGTTGAAATAAAAATTAAACGCTTATTAAAAATCCTAATTTCCTTTTAATATATTTTCTACTTACCAGGAAAATAAATATATCGTTCAATGAAATGCTATATTAAGGAGCTTTCAAATTTAAATCATCCATCTTAATTTTTCAAACGCGAAACGTAAACAATAGCTAACCTTCCGGAAGTTCCGACTGAGCCGAGTTTCAAAAATTTGCATAAAACATCTCTAAGAACGATAGCCAAAGTCTACGCACGCGCCGCGACGTACGTCCGGAAGATCACTTCGTTTCTCCCGCGAAACTATAAATAGCGAACGGCGATGGTAGTGGGTGTTCGCGGTTGCCTTCGCGGTTGCTTTTACCTTTGCTCTTGCCCCTGCCATTGTTCATTTTTCGCCGATGCCGGTTTCATAAGATATCGCCGTAATATGTGGCGTTTATTTTTTATATTCAAATAAAATCTTTTCATTTTTAGTTAGTTATAACTCACGTTAATCCTTTTTTGTGAGTTCGAAATTTAAATGAAATTTATAGGTGTTCATATCGCGACAATAACAAGTGGAAACAAGAACGTCACGTCTTCTACATAAGTGTCACCAGCTCTTTCTAATGGCACGTAGTAGTTTTTTTTCTGCAACCTATATGGGAAATAAAAAGATGTTAAATATTGTCTTCGTACTCACCTTGTTTGTCATCCAGCATCTGCTTTGGTATGTTTGTTATATATAAAAAGTATTTGTCTACTTCAATTATCTTATTGTTATTCATATAAACTTATTGTTATATTTATATAAACTTTTTGTTGAATTTATTGTTTCAATTAAAACACAAATTAAATTAAAATTTGTTATGGTCATTTATTTAACAATTTCTACATATTTATCTTTCAGCATATTTACTTACTCTAGCTTCCATGTATCTAATTCATTTAATTAACTTTAAATGTTGTTACGCTGGTGTTTACGTCTAGAGTAGGCTCCTCTGCTAATTCACTTAGCCTTGGATCTACTTCACACCAGCTAACAAGCACACATGCCTAGAAATCTCGAAACTTGTTTGGAAGTTGTAGGAGGGGGCATGTTTAAAACTGGCTGAACTTTTTCATTATCTACAGAAATACCAGCAGGCGTTATTTTGACGCCTAGGTACTTAATTTCCTGTCGTGCAAAATGGCACTTAGAGGAATTTAAAGTTAATCCTGCATTTTGCAGTAGAGTAAAAACAGTTTTTAAATGATCTAAATGCTCATTGTAAGATGAGGACGTGATTATTATATCATCGAGATAAACATGTACAAATTTATTCAAAACAGGTTTAAGAATAGTTTCCATGGCTTTTTGGAATGTCGCTACAGCCCCTGAACATCCGAAAGGCATTCGTTTAAAACCAAACGTGCCATTTTTAGTTATAAACGCTGTTTTTGATATATCAGCGGGTTTCATTGCAATTTGAAAGTAACCCGATGTCAGATCGAGAGTAGACATAAAATTTGTCGTTGTTATATGTGCTAACAAATCATCAATTATAGGCAAGGGATACTGAGGATATTGTGTAATAGAATTTAGTTTACGATAACCGATTGCAAATCTCCATGCCTCAGGGTCAGTAGCAGTTTTACCATTTTTCTTACGACATAAAACAACAGGAGATGCATAAGGAGAAGTTACAGGCATAATAATATCATTTTGCAACACTTTATCAATATGCCAATTTATAATATCTTGTTTGGCTTGATCATAACGATAAGGCTTACTAAAGACTGGTTTATTAGTTCCAGTGTCAATTTCATGGCAAACAACATGGGTTAAGCCAGGTGTCTCAGAGAATAACTGTTTAAACTGATTTAGAAAATTAACAAAATCAATTTTTTCAATATGAGTGAGGGCACTTTCCTCTAAATTAACAATTAACTCTGTCGGCTCGACAGGTTTAGAATTTGACTTAGAATCATCAATATGTAAAGATTTATTGGCAAAATTTATTTCAACATTGTTTGCTTTCATAAAATCTAACCCTATAATGCAGGGATGCTGAAGATTGTCGATGACATAAAAAGGCCAATTAACACTTAAATTATGAATTTTAACATTCAGGCTGACTTCGCCTCTATTAACACAGGACTTGCCTTGAGCCGTTGTAATATTTAAATTTGTCCGCTTTAAAGCTTTAAAGTCAAAATACTTTTTATAAGTTTCATATGCTAGAAAGGAGCGTTCAGCACCAGTGTCCCAATAAGTAGGTATGAAAACATCATGAATTATTGCATTTAAATTAGGAAGGTCCACCGGACTGATACAAATAGTGTCTAAACATATGGAGGTGGTTGAGTTATTCAGTGGCTGTTGACCCTCCTCACAAGAGCCACTTACTCGTTTAACTGACGACTCTGGTTATTACGAGAGTTACGAAAATTTCTGTTATTTCTATCAGCTCGAGAAAAGTTTTGAGACTGATTTTGATTAGGACGATTGTTCCGAGAATTTTGAAAGTTATTACGCCTTGCCTGCGGCGATTGACGTTCTTGCTGATAGCGATTGAAATTTTGAGGGGGGGTGAAATTTTCACGCCTAGAATTTTGCATATTTCCATTACCCCGTTGGCGATTAAAGATGTTTTCCGCCCTTGGAGGGTGTCGTTCTTGGTATTTGGCTAAAGTTTGAAACAGACTGTCGTAAGAGGTGACAGGTTTCAGATCAAGGTAATCTTGAATAGGAATAGTCAAAAGCGGGGTTATGATTTCCATTGCAGCGGCAAAAGATAAAACTAAATCCAGCTGCTTTATAATGTCGAATTTACGTAATAAAAAGGTGGTAGGTTTGTCATAAAACGACATCTTTGTCGTATAAAGTTCTTGACGGAGTTTGGTTTTATCCACAATAGAAGAGAATGAATTTTTAATTTTGAGCTTCAAATCCTCATACGTGGGATTTTGGCCTAGAGCTCTAGAGGCAATGGTTTCATACCAGATTTTAGCATCTCCTTTTAAGGAGTATTTTAATAAATTAAATTTATCAGCCTCATCAATTTTACATATATCAAAATACTGTTCAAGATCTTCAAAAAATTTAAGTATATTGTTTGAGCCAGTAAAATAAACACGAGTGAGGGGGATGTCGAACTGAGTTGGGCGCCACTGTGGAGTTTGCGTTCCTGCAAACTCCATCTTAACTTAAATACTTAGATTACTGAGAGAACACAAGACTTTAAATAACAATAACTAAAGTTTATTTGAGCAGATTAATGGGAGGGCGGTCTGGTAAATTTATATAGCTCAGCCAGCGTTTTACTTAATCAAAATATATGAATCAACAATTTAAGTAGATAATCTTAAATATCTCACCACAGCAGATAGTCGAAGGTGTAGAGACGGTCACACTCGTACTCCAATGCTACGACTTCACTATAAGACAGAGGATTCCCTTCTATCCCAGCTTGAACCTTCCGAAAACTAGTAGACACTCACCAACACTCAACGCTACTTAACTTCACACAACTAAATCTCCTCTACTCCACTTTCGATATTCACCAAAATAAGAATCATCACATTCGCTATAATATCCTCCAACAACCACTATACGATCCTCCAACATCCACACCATCTACTAAAATCATCTCTATTTTTATACTTCTTCCTACACCCTCCTTTCACTACATTTCAATCCGTACTTTTAAAAATCACTTCTAATTTAACTAATATTCAAAATCTATTCAATCCTACTTTGCTGGATCCAGCTTAATTGGAACAACTGTGGTGACGTTCTAACGTCTCAACCTCACACCCTGAATACGAAAATCATGTTTTTAGCAAATGGTCTGTGTGTCTGTCTGTGTGTATGTGTGTCTGTGTGTCTGTGTGTCTGTCTGTTATCAGCATATCTCAAAAACAAATTATGGCAGAAAGTTCAAACTTGGTATTCTAAATGTGTATCATATAGGGATGCTACAGTAAGCTTTTCGTTAAGATCAAGCTAATGGTTTGTGTACAGGTCAATCAAGAGAATTCTAATACATTACGTCTATGGGGGAAATTGCAGAAAAGTAGAGTTTAACGTCTATAGACTGCACTAAACCAATTGAAACGAATATATATATTTTGTAATAGAGATAGTTAACTGGGAAAATTTTTTTGTGTATGTAGGAGCCTCGCCTCCCCCCCTGGGGGGGAAGTCCCCCCTCGAGGGGAGTAAATTTTCATGATGGGTATATTTCAAAAGAGCTCACCAATACATTTTAAAACGAATTGTTGAACCATCGATCTGCGATAATTTAAAACAAAGTTATCGATTTTTTTTACTTTTAACGAAAAAAAAAAAAAAAAAAAAAAAAAAAAATCGTACTTTTTTTTTTTTTTTTTTTTTTTTTTTTTGAGAATACAATGGACTTTTTTTTGGATATTTGGTGTTATACTACTTCTCTAATATGGAAATCGTCTGCATTATCATGAAAGATAATTTTTTTAAATAATAATTTTAATAAATTATTTTTTAAAAACAGACTTATTTTTTAATAACCGTATTAAATTCTATAAATGTAGGTGCATTAATGAAACGGGGGGTTGAGGAGGGCGGTAAGCCCCCTCACACAGAACTAATTATCATATAAAACTCTTCAGAAGCCTAATATGAATTGTTTAACATAGGTTTACATAACAGTACTCGTTATCTTACCTATTAATCTGCAACCTGTATTTATTGTATTAAATTTCAGGGTAAGAGAAAGTCGTGTGAGTGACACACCAGATTATTTATTATTGTTTCTTTTTCGCCTGTTTATTAATGTAATATACAAAGAAAATGAAACAGATTTCATGAAATATTTTTCTCTTTGTTAGGTTTTAACATTTATCGAAACACAGTGTCGTGGTACCAACGAACTGAAAATAGAAAAAAGAAAAAGAAAATTCTTATCAATTTGCGTAAAAAGTTTTGAAAAGAATAGTATTTCTAAAAATGTGCTTTTACCACATTTTTCTTTTTCAAATTATTTTTTCTTTTTCGTGGTTGATTTCACTTGAGGCAAAATTATGTTTATATTTAAAATGCTTTACATTTTTTATTATTATTTAAAAAATAAAATAAGCAAATAAAAAATCGTTTCTCTCTACGAGCAAATGAAATATTATGAATAAAATTTTTAACAAATCTCCATTGAGTCCAAGAAGAATAATTAATCATGCTGCATTTTAAGTTTTGTTATGCTTCACAAAACTACAAGTGATATAAAAATGAATTACTTTAAATTACTTTAATAGTCCTTCTGAGAACTTATACAAATACAAGATGATATTTTAAAAAGAAATGCGTTGTCTTTCACAGGTGTGATTTTTCTGGGAATATAAAAACAGAATTTGCTTTATCTATTATTAGTGGTATCATTTTATATAAATATTATAAGAAAATGTATTGCTTAATTTAACCCTTTCACGCCCAAGGGAAATATTTTTCCCTTCTACAAATTTGTTATCGATTGTTGAATTATTATTGAATCGATATTTTTTTTACTGAATGTCAAAATAAAACGTATGTCCAAAGCAGCAAATGTGTTTCTGAACGAATAAAAAAAAACATAGAAAATAGGACACATAATAAATGTGTTATGTGCAATGTCCACTTGTGCTTCACAAGTAAACGAAATTGTTTCGTAGAATACCATAACTAGCTATTTATTTTACTGTTCTGATAATTTTTATATTACAAAGCAATAAATTTGTATTGCAAAGCAATAAATAAAATACCGATACAATAAACCTAACTCTTCGTTTATTTACTTTTATGGTCCATAGGGAAAATATTTCCCATGAAATTATAGGAAATCTATACACCCTGCTTTGTTTTTCTGGTTATTTTCTCTTACTTTACACCCACAATAGCTAAAATATTGTGTTGTATTGGCATATTTAGTCTTGGAAATATTAAGGTCCTGAAAGGGTTAAGTAGACAGGTAATATTATGAAAATATACAGAATTAAAAGCAATAAGAAATAAGAAATCTTTCTTTTAAATACTTATTCCAAAATATCAGAAATTATGTATAAGTCATTGAGAAGAATATCCTTTTACAGTTTCCGGAATAAACTTCAGAATATTTTATAAATTTTAAATTTACTTTTCTTGCTTTTCATTTTTGTGCATAACCAATTTCTCAAAATGTTGCATCTAGTGTCCTTTTAATATTTTCTATGAAATCTAATTAATTTATCTAATGAAATCTACTCAGTGCACAATGGTAATAGAGCGTTCGCTGATTGCACATAAATATTAATAAATCCCATATTATCTTCTTTTTTTTTTTTTTTTTTTTGCAACTTTTTTAAAAAAAAAATCGTTATATTTCCATGAATATATGTAGTAGCCTCATAAAAATTTATACAGATAATTAGGAAAATCCTCTTTATCATATGCTACAGTTAAAACAAATTTCAAGCCTTATACTTTACAGGGTAGATGTAGACTTTGTACAGAGACCTGTAAAAAATACAGACATCTGTACAAGAGTAACAAGAGTACAGGTCTCTGTATAGATGTAGACTGTGTACAGGTTTCGATCCAAAACAATGGATCATCTTGTAAAGTTAAACTTTTGTTTAATTTTTTTCTGGTCTCTTTTTTCCTCTCCAGGACAAATCTTTTGCTGAAATATATGAGGTATAACATGTTCTTTATACTCCCAAAGTTTCAAGATTATTCCTAAAGAACTTTTTTTTAGATATTTAACCAAACGTCGAAATTTGAAAGTGACCAAATACTTAATGGTAGATAGTGTAAAATTGTGAATATTAACAACTAATTTTAAACTTCTATTTAAACCTCTTTAAAATTTTAACAATTATTAAATCTTTTATGTTTATTAAAGTTAATAAATATTAATAATTTTGCTGTACAACAATGACTACTGCTGCCACCAACACTAAAACTTACTTGTTACTTCTATCCAAACGTTTTGTTGTTATTATGATTATATTCTCCATTTTAATTGTTCATTCTGCCCATTTACATGTCTGTAATATTGCTGTAGGAATCACTTCTTTCTCTATGTTTATTTCTTTCTTTATTTTTTTTTTATTAATAATTCTAAGTCTCTTTTTTTATATATGTAATCTACAGTGTAAATGGAAAAAAACTTATAAAATACTTTTTTTTTTTTTTTTTTTTTTTTCGTTTCAACGTTTGTTGAAACTGTATATTGTGGTAAAAATGAACTAAAAATAGAATAATTATAAGATAAAAAAAAATCTATATATATACCATGCTTCTAAATTTTCTTTTGAATCATAGCTATAGAACTATATAGCACTTTATCAATGTGTATAAAATTTTTTAAGTGATAATGACCTCAATTTTTGTGAGACGCATAATTGAACTTTTTATAATTTTTTAATGTTCACATTAATTAAATATATTTATTTTTTATTTCAAAAGAAAATGACCTCGTATTTTTTTTTCAACAGTTAAATTATATAGCTAATATTTAAATGGCTAATTTCAAAGCTATTAGAAGGTTATTATTTTCATATTTTAATTAATTAAAAGAAAACTAATCAAAATTTCGAAAATAGGGCTTCGAAGTATTGCGTTGTCTAAGCTATTCTAAAAGTTTCAAATGTCTAGCTAGTCGGGAAGTTAGTTAAAAATCGATTGCAATATTTGTACGGATAAACAAACAAACAATAAAGCAAGTTAATAAAAACGTAAAAATAAAGTGAAAATGCCTATTAATTTGCATAGAAATCATGGAAAGAACTGAATTTCAAGAAAACCTGTTTTTATCACACATTTTCATTTAAATCACCTTTGTTAATTTCATCGGAGGAAAAATTAAAAAAAAAATAAAACTTTTTTTTTTTTTTTTTTAATGATTTTTTTTAAAAATTTCTTTTCTTTTTATGTGCAAATAAAATATGAATAAAATTGTTACAAAGCTACAATGAGACAAAGTAGAAGCAGTAATCATGTTGATGCATATAGAAGAAATATAAAGTTAAACGCTTTAAATTATTTTAATAGTCATTCTAAAAACATGTATAGGTAAAAAATGATTTTTTAGAAACTCATTTTTGTTTACAGGTATAGCACTTTTCGGAATTGAAAAACAGAATCTTTTTATTTATCAATGCTATTTTCTTTCTTATAAATATTAACTTTAAAGAAACTTAATTAAGGAAATAATGAATATCAAATGACCAAAAATTGTAATTAAAATTGTAATTAAAAATACACTTGAAATATTTGTTATGAAAAGTAAAAAATTTTATAATAATTTCAAAATGACATCATTTTACAGCAATTTCATAAATATTTGCAAAATGTTACAAAATCTTGAGCTTTAAATCTAATTTTCTTTTGTTTCAAATATCGCAAATAATAAGTTATTCAAAATGCTCCATCCTTTTTCCTTTATATCTAGCGTTTTTTTTTTTTTTTTTTTTTTTAATAAATGTTAATGAGTTTATTAGTCACAAAAACTGTGAATATTGAAATAAAACTGCATATCGTAATGCTTCCAAAGTTGAAGATTTTCTAAATCTTTCATGTTTATTATAGTTAATAGACATAGTAATATATTTACTGGTATAACAATGACAGCAACTAGTACTACTATTGAAGCAGCTTTTGATACAAATAATTAATTTTGCTTTTTCTGTTTCTATCTATACATTTTATTATTATTATATTGATTATACTCTTTATTATATTAAAATTACAGAAAAAAATTTAATCTGAAATTTTATATAACTACCATTTCAATGTAGAAAAAGTTCCTTTCTTATACTTATTGTTTCTATTTTCGTTATTGTTTCTAATTCACCTGCTAATAAATGCAATTTACAACGTAATTGAAACAAACTAGTAGAAATATTTTTGCTTTGTTACGTTCGAACATTTTTTGGAGGTAGGTGTTGTGGTACAAACGAACTAAAAGTAGAAAAAGTAGAAAGAAAACGCTTATCAATTTGCATAAAAATCGTGGAAAAGAATGGAATTTCAAAAAGCATGTGTTTATTGTAAGACATACCCATATGCATACACACGTACCAACATACATACAATGACTTTTATTTATGTTAAGATTAAATTTAAAAATTCTTTATTTGAAGAGTATTTCATAAAGGAAATAAAAAATGATTTAAAAAAAAAAAAAACTTTAAATGTTAAAAAAATGTGAAGTGTTACATAATAGTTTTAATTTACGTTGCCTAAAACCTTATTTACAAGTTTTATATTTACATTTTCTTACATTTCAAATTTTGTGAATAACCAGTTGCTCAAAAGGCTCCTTTTCTGTAAATCCTTTTTCCTATTTTGTATGAATAGTAATCAACTTTTCTATCACAAAACTGTGGATATTAGCAATTTATTTTAACTTTATTTTGTAATACTTTCAAATTATTATTATTATTATTATTATTATTATTATTACTATTTCATGTCTACTAAAATTATTAATTATCATATCATTTAGTAATAACATAACGACTACCACTACTACTGATTGCTTTACTAGAATTACTGCTGGTACTAATTTTACTTCTATCGCTACGTTTTAATATTATTATAATGATTAAACTCTTCATTGTATTAGTATCATAAAAGGAAACAAAATTTATTCTGAAATTATATGACTATCATTTTGTTTTAGGAATTACTTCTTTCACTATGTTTATTTGTTTTTTTTATTTATTAGGGTAGGTTGGGGTAATTGTAAACATGGGGTAATTGTAAACGCACCCCTTATTTTTTTTTATTAGTCCAAATTTCAGAATGCAGATGCCAGCACATCTTCATACCTTCAAGGACCAATAGATGTTCATTGTTAATAAATCACTTTTTTTGTTAAGCATTATTTTGTTTATGCAGTTTTGTTTTGGTCTGTGAAAAAGTGAAAAACAGAATTGCAAGGATTGATTAAAATTTCTCTAAATCATACGAAAAGTTGAAATATTAATTCATTTTCTTTAAAAATAGTTTTAAACATTTAAATTTAGTTTATTATAATGATTTTTCTTTGAAATTCATGACTAAATTTTAGTTATTGCTTGTTTACAATTACCCCAGAAAAATCTTGCATTGGGGTAATTGTAAACATCAATTCCTTAGTAACACAACTTAGTATGAATGCATCTTATGTTTTTATTTTAATACTAAATTGTATTATAATTTTAATATGAATGTTATATTTCATTCCATTTTATCATTTACCTTAGTAATTAGGCCAAATCTATTCTATGTTATAAGTAGGCTTTTTTCCTGTCTACTATTCTGTTTTTTTTTTTTTTTCTAATTCAGATACATATATATATATATATATATATATATATATATATATATATATATATATGTAACAGAAATTAAGAAAAAAACTTTTAGCTACAGCTCTGATGATTTAATCAAAGCAGTGAATGATATGAGAGGACAATCCTTCTCCACAAAATGTATTTTATCCCCAAAAACCATTGTTGAATATGCAGTAGCAGTAAAAGAGAGGACAGCAACGTGCAGAATTAAGCAAATGAATTATGGGGAAGTACTGAATTCTACAAGTGTTTTAGAACGTCTAAAGGAATGTGAAAAAGGAAAATTAAAAAAAAAAAAAAGGAAAAAGAATGTAAATGATAGAAAATCAAAGAGAAAGAAAATTAATGATGATACAACAAAAAAAGATTGATAGTGTTGAAGAAATAAAAGAAAATTCTACGGAAGTCCAATATGCAAAACCCAAATTGCAGCATTTAATTCCTGGAAGTTATATATTAATAGATAAAAATAAGATTAACTACAAGTATGTCAGTGTTATAAATTCCATAGCACAAGATGAATGTACAGTCACGTTGTAGAAAATGACATTTTGCCCCATAAATTTATCATCCATAAAAGCTATTTTGTCAGCACCCTCTATTAAGTACAGAAAACTTGTGCATACATTTCCTGGTTCTGTGAGTGTAAAATAAAAATGAAAATCTAGTAAAACAATATGTTTGGATTTCAACAAATGTTAAATGAAATGCTTTAGGTTTATTATTTTCCAAAATTTATTTTATTATTTATTTAAGGCATGATGTACTAATAAAAAAAATAGTTATTACATATATAAACATTAAAAAACTGTTTTAAAGTATTGTATTTCATGTTATTGTGCATTACATTATGGAAATATATCTGTTTACAATTACCCCATACTATATGGGGGAAATGTAAACACTATGGGGTAATTGTAAACAGGTCCTTATAAATTTAAATAAAAACTTTAATGCAAAGTAAAATGCTTAAAAGTTAGGTAAATGTTCCAAAATTAAGTTTCTGTCATTTTTTTAAACTAAAAGTTATTTGTTTAGTTTGTATGAATGATCATATTCAGAAGTGATCAAAAGTGTTTACAATTACCCCAACCTACCCTATCATTTTTTCTAAGTCGCCAGTTTATAAATGTAATGTACAATGAAAATTAAAATTAAAATATGCAGGGTGGTCCTAAACTATATGTCAAAAATGTAAGGGGACCTAAATAAGCAGATTTCGTATAGGATTGTGTGTGCGGTAATGCCGCCTTTAGCCGGTAGAAAGCGCTGATGACTGCGGCGTATAAAAGTGCTTCGCTAGCTGGATTTATCCATTTCCTTGTGCAGCCTCTTACATGAAACGCATGTCGCCCAGCTCCGCATTGGTGAAACGATGCAAGCTGTTCGAGATCCGTGCGGAAAATGATGAATCCAGCTAGCGAAGAGCTTTTATACGCCGCAGTCATCAACGCTCTCTACCGGCTCAAGGCGGCATTACCGCACACATGTTCCTATACGAAATCTGCTTATTTAAGTCCCCTCTACTTGCATTTACATTTTTGGCATATAATAGTTTAGGACCACCCTATATGTATATACATACACTAAGCGACAAATAAAAAGCCGCACTTGGATATTTTCCTTTTCACCTACTACAACCGCCAAATTTATCGTTTAAAAAGCAAATTTTCGAATATATTTTACTATGTGGTCCTCCCCGTACACTTTAGCATTGAGTCCAGCGATAAAAACAAAATGCAATTGTCAGAAAAACTCTAATTTTAGAAATTATTTCATATTTAACGATATCACAAAAAGTATTAATTTTTGAATGAAAATAAAAGAAAAATATTTTAATACGTGAGATGGCAAAATAATTAATGTTAACGAAATATTGGTAAAATGGTTTTTAGCAAAATATAAAAATTTTTGATCGTTTAAACTGGAAATTTCGCTTTAGACGGCCACGTCCAAATAAGATCACAAAAAATTAAAAAGGAAATTTTTAAAAAATCGATTTGTGTCATGTTCAGAACTTTAAAAATATTTTTTAAAAATGTATAATAAATTACTTTCTTCAAAAATAATGCGGGAACAATTAAACAAAGCAGGTTAAAAAATAGAAGATCTTCGAAAAAAGCCATTATTAAGGAAAAGAATTTGAAAAAACAATACTTTAGCTGACCAAAAATTTAAAAACATTATCAGTTAATTATTAGGCTGAACTGGTTTTCTCTGATGAATCAAGTTTACTTTATTTCTAGCTGATGAAAAAATCTAAAATGAGGGCGAAAATGTGACCGACTTAATGAAAATCGCATTCTTAAAAAAGTGACATTTTCTCCGTACATTATGGTACGGCGGTGCACAATTTTTCAAGGAATCAGGCAAACTTTTATGCTCAAGAGATCAATTAACTCAACATAAAACACCGTGATTGTAAAAGTAGCGCCTGACCGACTATTTTGGAGGTATTTCAGACTTTTCTTCAAACAGTATTTCAAGATGATAATACACCTTACTGTACGGCGACTGCGGTACTTCAGTTTCAATCAAATTGTTAAAATTACCAATCAATTCCCATGAGCACCTATAATTCTGTAAGTAATAATACCTTTTTTCACTCTAAGTTAAATCCCACAAAGAATATCATAGAATTTTTTCTTTATTAGACTTGGAAACAGTCCTAATCTAGATACGCTCGAAAATGTTTGGTCATAAAAAGGCGCGAGGAGCGAGTGGAGGATTCGAAATTTGCAGCCTACAACTTTGCAAGAACTAGAAAAAATATTTACAACATTTCGCACAGTGAAATTTTTGAGAGTTATATCAAAAAACGGTATAATACTATGCCACTGTGCATTACAGCAGTAATTCTATATAAAGGTGGAATTAACCCAATGCAGAATACATGTTTTTATGAAAAAATTGCTTAGATCTAACAAATAAATAGTTTTATTTCATATATTAAAATATAATTTGTTTATTTCATATTATAAATCATAATAGAATACCAAGTGTTTGGCTATTGCATTATGTTTAAAAAGAAAGTTTTATGTAGCTTTTTATAAAGTACTTCGTAGAGTGTAATAAAGCGAATTATTAAATCGAAAATGTACATAGGTATCATTCCATCCCTTTGGTAAACAATGCAAACATGACAGTTTTATTTGTTTCGACCATTAATTTTAAATTTATTACAAATAAAAAAGGTATAGGTTATTTTTTCTGCAGTGCGTCTTTTTTTTTTTTTTTTTTTTTTGTCGCTTAGTGTATATATATCAGATATATTTGTGTTATATTACGATTCAACATTTGTCGGAGTACGGCATTGTGGTACAAACGATGAAAAAAAAAGTTAAAATAAAAATGCTTATCAATTTGCATAAAAAGTGGAAGAAGGAAACTTTAAAAATTAAGCTTTCATCACTTTCCCACGCACACATACACACTTACCGATAGATACATATATAAAGCTTAAAGTCTGTTTTTTTTTTTTTTTTTCTTTAAATTACTATTATTGAAAAATCTTTTGTTTCTCTGTCTCTAACCTCAACTAAAATATTATGAATAAAATTCTAGTACATCTCCATTGAGACCAAGTAGTCACCATTAATCATTTTGCTTCATGAAACTACAAGAGATATAAAGATGAATCCGCAAAAATAATTTAATAGCCCATCTGAGAACCTATCTTTTTCAAGGTGATATTTTTTAAGAATTGATTATTTTGTTTACATGTGTTGCCATTTTGAAAATTTAAAAATAGAATCTTTTTATTTATTTATTTATTTTTTATTTGCTATAACTGTTAAATTTGACGAAAAAGAATGCTTAAATTAATAAAACAGCGAATAGCCAAAATCCATGCATAAAAAATATACTGTAAATAGTTATTATAAGATGTCGGAAAACTTCAAAAGGTTTTTGAAATAATATAATTTTAAAATTTCTGAAATAATATTTAGAAGCATTTTTAAAGTTTTAAACTTTAAAGGTATTTATTTATTTATTTTAACTTTTGCGCTCTATAGTTGGTTAGAAGCATAATTTTTCTTTTCAAAATACAGTTATGTAATCTATAGTAAAGAAAGTAGCTTTTACTAATTTACATGAGTGATTTATTTTTTCATTTTATTTTATTTTATTTTATTTTTATCTTCTTTACAGATTAAAATCCTCTTTATCTTGCGAAAATAAGTTGCGAAATCTCAAATAAATAAAGTCGCTTTTAAATGATTTATATTTGGCAGATTTGTTAGCTAAAAATATTAAACGAGAATACATGGATATAACTGTGTGTATATCAACATTAACACAGTTTTCTAACTATTTCAAATCTCTGTAGTAATTAAAGTTGTGAAGAATTAAATACTTGTTAAAATTTACTTGGAGGAACTTCTAATGCAGATTTAATTTTGAATGTTAGAGAGAGATTCTAACATCGAAATAATTACATTGCTACCAGAAAATGTAAAGTATTTTATGCATTTGTACCATCTGTATTCAAGAGAATACTGCTAAATATATAAATATTTGCTATGTTAAATCATTATTGTATAGATATTTTTAAAAAAATCTGTTTACATTTTTTGTAAACAGAATTTTATTTAGTACGACAGGACTTATTTTAATATATTCTTCCAAATAAAGGCTTACAGTAACTGTGTTTCATTCCCTTCCATTGGTTACTGTATTTATATATTAAAATGTTTTGGCATAGCTTTACCATAGGAGCCCCTTAGCGGGTTTTAAAGTTCTGTTGTCATTCATTTTGGTGATAAATTGAAATGGCTATCGCTGTTGCGTAAATAATGATCTTGGCAAGAAAAATCTGAGCTATTTCGATACCAAATTTTAAATTTCGCCAAGGGGTTCTACACTGAAGTTGCTCCATTTCTTTTGCACGATTTTGCTCAATTTTATTTTAATTATTTAAAAAAAGATGTTTGCACGTTCATTTTTTTCTGCATAAAAAAATATATTAACTCATTCATTTATTTATTTTTGGCATCAATTTGTGTTTTTCTTTTTAATAATTTTAAAGTTAAAATGGGTTTTTATTTAATATCTTTTGAACCGATTATGCAATTGAACTAAAAAATATGATGTTAGCTAGATTTTGACCTGATTAATAAGTGTGTCAATTTTTGATAAAATCTAATAATCTGGACTAAAAATCCTGACAGATACAATGAGAAACTTTCGGCTATATATATTTTTTTTAAATGAAAACAAAAGTGTTTGCACATTCATTCAAGGTGATAGATAAAAACTGGCAACGACCTGTAATACTAATGAGAACACTGGTGGGGCACTTACACGACTTTCCCTTATCCTGCATTTCAATACTATAAAAAAGGATTGCAGATTAAAGGATGTGATAACAAGTACTGGCATATAAACCTACGTTAAAAAGAAATGAAACTAGGTTTAATAACATTTTTTACTTAAATGTACACCAATAATTATGACACACAGTATAACTTGAAATACACTTTCAGCAATTTCTAGGTATAGTCCCAATATATTCTAATTCTTTTGGGTAGCCGTGTAAACGAATGGCAATAGATTTTCAAACCAAATGCTACACTAAACATGCTTTCATGCATATAAAAAATATATGTTTATTTTATTAGTGCAGAATATAGATGTTAAACTGTACCTACGGAATCATTCACCTAAATACGTTATGTATTAATTCTATTGGATGTCCATGGCTGTCCATCGATGTCCACCATTTGCTTAATCTAGAATTAGTGTAGCATCCCTATATTAAACATATTTAGAATACTGAGTTTGGAATTCCTGCTATTATTTGTTCATAGGATATACGTTTCGAGGATTCTGTGAATTCGAGAGATTTAACACAAATTGGATTGCTATAACTACTGTAAATCCTTATTTAATGAAATTAAAAACGGCCGACTGAGTAAAAGAAAACTGTAATCCGCTATTAAGTTTTTTAAAGAACATTAAATTTGCAGCCCTTTAGTTCTTTATCCATTTTGAAAGATAAAGATGAATTTTAAAAATCAAAGTAACCAAATTATTTGGTTTTGTTATTACAGATTTAGAAAGAAAAATATTAATCAAATGGTTTATTCAATATTTTTAAGAGATCTTTTAATATCAGTAAAAATGAAGTAATATGGGTAACTTTCTCTTAGGGCAAAGAAATTATTATTTTTTGGGTCAAATTTTTGAAATTCAGTTTTCGTTACATTTACACGTTTTGTGGTTCCCTGAAACCGAAAATTGTGTTTTTAGCTGCTGGTCTGTGTGTGTGTGTCTGTTATCAGCCTATCTCAAGAACAAATGGTAGCAGAAACTAGGTATTCTACATCTGTATCATATAATGGTGATACACTAAACTTTACATCGAGATCAAACAAAGGGTTCATGTACAGGGACATTCAAGAGAAATAAAAACATAACATTCGTTAATGGGCGAAATCTCTGATAGGTAGAGTTTATCTCACATACTGCACTAAGCAAAATAAAATGACCATGTATTCTTTATATGCTCAAAAGTGTGTTTTGCGTAGATTTTGGTACGGAAATGGTTCATCATTCGTTTACAGTATTGGGGCTGAACTTGTATTTCCTTTTATGTTATTTGTTTTTAATATGTTACTGAATTTAAGTACATGATGTGATGTGACTTTATAGACGATATACTGGACTAACAAAAAATTAAGCTAAACATTCTTTTCTGTTGAATGTAATTGATGGAAGATCTTTGCTACATTTTACTATGGTGACGAACACTGCTCAAAAAGTAAAAATTAATTTCTTATACTCATACCGTGAACAAAGTTTTTTTTGAAATTTAATTTTACACTCTGGTTTCTCGTATTTTATCACGTCTTGAGGTTTCCTGAATACGAAAGTCAAATCTTTACCTGTTGATATAATAACTGCAGGAAATTCAAATCTGATATTTTGAAGTTGGTATGAGGTGTCCACTTGAAATGTTGATCACGATTGGCAAATTGCCTTGAACTTTATTTTATTTTTTAATAAAGTTAGGCATTACAATTGAACTGGTGGTTGAGGGGGGGGGGGGGGACAGTAGCCGAAATAAAACTGTACCCACATGCGAAATGATAACCACCCTCTAAGAAGACATTGCGCAAAACAACTTTTATTGTTTTTATCACAGCTATTAAAATAAAGCATAGTAAGAAAATATCAATTAGAATGCATAAAAAACAAATGAAATCAAAATTATTCATGGATAATTTAACAACAAAAAATAACAGTAATATTTAGTTTATTATTATTATTATTATTATTACTCTGTTGAACTGTGCGCAGACTCTCTTAGCTTCACCTGATACATAGTGATTAAAATATCCATAAGATAGAACTTATTAAACCTTCTAGCTCAAAAATAAGCTGAATGTATGGTTTATAAAATTATTAGCACGAAGAATAGTCGAGACATGAAAAGGATTTCCAGCTAGGGCAAAAGTGGCATTAACACAAATGCGCTGTATAAAGTGGTATTACTGAAAACAGTATTTAATATTTAATAGACTCAAGAAACTCAAATCCTTATTTAAACAAAAAAAAAAAAAAAAAAAAAAAAAAAAAAAAAAAGACCAGATTTCTTTTTATTATTTTTTTTCTTTTTAATTTTCTTTTTTTTTCTTTCTTTCTTTCTTTCTTTCTTATTATTCTTATTATTTTTTGTGCGTGTGTGTGTGATTTAATTTCCTTTTTATTATAAAATTCATAATAACATTACATATTATTCTCTTTTGTGCTTTTTTTTTCCCCTTTTTCTAATTATATTAACGTACAGTGCCCGCCGTCACACCCATTTACTATATGCAGTATTTGATCTAGAAAATTTTATAGAACTCTGTTCTATAACATTTTAATAACGCTAAATGTTTTAAATAGGCTTGCTGAACCTAATAGTGCCTGCGAATAAAAGATACAGAAAAAGTATTCAATATTAAATAATTTTGACTACAAAGAAAATATCTCGGTACAGTTTTAGTATAGGACCCAATTGGCGACTTTAAAATTTTAGTTGCCGTGATCAATTAAAATGGCTATCGCTGTTATGTAAATAAAAAGCTTGGCGAAAAATGTCCGAGCTATTTCGGTGCCACAATTCGAAAATTTCGCCAAGGAAGTTCTGTACTATAGATATTCCAATCTTTATTTCAAATCCGTTACCAATTGCTCAGTGTGTTGCTTTAGTGCACTGTTAAAAGCCGTTCAACTTCGGTCACTAATTCAAAACTTGCGTATTTTTATAATAATTGCGATAGCTCATAAGTTGGCTTGACATTTGCGTGTGTGTTAAAGAGTAATAATAAAAATATATATATAACATATTTATAATTATGAATGTCAAAAAGAAAAGAAATACCACTAGACAAAATTTGATATTACACTTAGCATTTTCTACTGAAATCTATGAAATGGATAAGCACTTTATAACAGCTTTGGAATATCAAGGTCCAAATAAAATCTGTAGAGAAAACTCAAAGCGCGCATAAAAGACCTAAAAAAACGTAAAAGATGCTGTCAAATATTATTAAGTAAAATATTGTTCTAAATGAAGGATTCATGTAGTTTGAATGTCAAAATATTTCCATAAAATAATTAATGGGTATATATCACACTGATAGCATTATTAGGACGGAGGACTATTACTTTCAATCTACGGACAAAACGCCGATGTTGCTAGTTTTACGATGGTTGGACATTTATCGAAATCGAAAATATATCGAAAATATAATTGAATAATTTGAAAGCGATGTTATAATTTAAAAAAAAAAAAAAACTAATAGTCCTCCGTACTAAACTAAATTCTGCGTTTGTCAAAATTTCTTGAAAACCTTTTTTTTTTTTTTTTTTTTTTTCGAAAGAAAAAGAGAAGAAAAGAAAATTAACAATAATCAGTATCGAAAAAGTTGAAGAAGCTCATTTTTAGATAAAAATACATAAATTATTTTAAATTTTAATTGTTGCCAAAAAAGTTTACGATTTGATTTTAATTTTTTTAATGAAAAGAAATTCTTGCGTAAATACTAAAATTGATATAAAACTTCGTGAAAAACTTAACTTGCACTGTAAAATTGACGTCATTATCGCTCTAAAGTTATTATTATTATTATTATTAGGATTTTCGTAATATATCTGATTCATCCATATTTATATTGTTATCAATTACATTCAATTGTTAATGTGTAGCCTAATTGGCCTCAGGATTACCGTAAAATATTGATCTGACTTAACGAGATCGTATATTATCTAAGGGTCTATTAAAAGAGTTCTTAAGAAGTTATTCATTTAAGAAAAGCTCTAGCAACTTACAAAAGCCAAGTATAAAAATAATTCAAAAACAAATATTTTCTATAATAGATGAGAGGAGGGTATTATAGAACACCATTTACATTTCTTAATTATTTGTAATGAATTGTTAATGAAAAAATATCCAAAAAAAATTTTTTTTGTTGTTATAAAAAGTTTACTTTTAAAAAAAAGTTACAAATGGAGGTTAATATGAAATAGTCGGGTAATATGGAATAGGGGATTGAAACTGTTTAAACCGTAGAAAAACTAATTGGACTTCATAAAATCATCTTCGGAGAATTTTCTGTGACAGAAGATACATTCGGCATCTTTATTTTCTGTTTCTTCAGTTGAATACATGAAGTCAATTTCAGATGATACTATGAAATACCTAGTATTCCATAATACCCGACACGCCATCTTTAAAAATGAACTTTTAAATTGACGGACAAAATATTTTCAGCTAAAAAACGACCAATGTATAACAAAATACAATTCTTTGAGCATACATTATGCTTAACATCAATATTCAAATCACATGTGTACTAGTAAGTTTAAATGTTTGGAAACTTACCTTTTAAAAATCACAAAATATACTTTGTTCTATAGAGAATGGTACGACAGCAACAAGCGGTTGCTTCTTACTGTATTGCTTCATGAGTAATTCATAGTATTTTGAAGAGATAGTAGTACCAATCATAGCCGAAACATCGATATTGCATATTTCCCGACTACTCCATGATACCCTCCTCTCATCTAAATGTTAATAGTTATGATTTATACTGTCGGCGATGGTTTGAGATTCCATTTGATAAATGTTTTCCCCAAATGTGATATTGGATCAGTAAATAAACGAAAACAATATTTAGAAAAAAATATTTCGTGTTTAGAGAATCTAACTATATGAAAACCAATACAAATGCACTTGTAAATGCACTTCCATTCAAGTTCAATTATTTAAAATCTCCATAGACATTAATTCTATAGAGAATCAAAAAGAATGATTTTTTTTTTTTTTTTTTTTTTTTAAGAATGCTCCACAATAGATTTAAGTTACAACATCGATATAATCAGCATTTTTTCGAAATTGAGAAATACTTCGCTCTGATAAGTATCATTCTATCTATACTCATTAGTTTGAAAACATAATATTATAATATTGCATACTAATAGTATTTGATAAATCAATGGACTGTAATAATGATGTTTGGAGGTAGATTATTAAGTTATTTGTTACTTAAAACCGGTTGTGTATTTTTATAGTATATAAAGAAGTTCAAAGAAAGGTGCATGATGAATCTATTCGACAAAACACACAAACTTTTCCAACGTTGTCATTTATTTTTATTTTTATTTATTTTTTATTTTTTTTTTTTTTAACTTTTTTCTGTATTTATTCGAGTTTAAACACTAAATTAACTTATCTAATTCATACTGTAAAATTTATCGATTGTGGTTAATTTAACAAATTTTAAAAGTAATTCTTAATCGAGAAGCTGACAAATCAATTTATTGAATAAATGTAGTTTAAGGAAACACAATTCATAACTTTAGAAGTAAAATTAACCAGTAACTAAAACTAATAGAAAACATGTTAGTTATTGATTTTCGAGTACTTGTCTGTAATTATCTTAAATTATCAATAAATAAAGCGAAAATATTTTAAAAAAAAAAAAATCTCAAAATTAAAAAAATTAAAGCTGAATGCGAAGGAAAATATTATTTCATTAATAAGAATAAGAATTGTGTGATTAATAAAATTGGTAGATACAGAATAAATAATATAAAATTTTGGTGAATAACTTTTAAATATATTAAAAGATAAGTAAACAAACACACAACATTAGTCATAATTTATGTAACAAAATGCCCACTAATTGCTTGACACTTCCTCATATTAAGGGGAAAAGTTCATTATTTCTCTATTTAACTGTTTTGCTGAATTATATATAGAACTGCAGCTGTAAAAGAAAATGTATATACTTGTTTTCTATTTATAAAGTAAATGAGAAGCGAGAAATTTTGATATTATATAATATTTACTGTAAATTTAATTTTGGATTATTTTATATTTTGTGATGTTATATGTGAATCACACACACACACACACACACACACAAAAAAAAAAAAAAAAAAAAAAAAAAAATGATTGCATATTTTTATGCATCCAAATATTACTAAATATGTTTCATGCTGATTCAATGCAGAACAATTGTCTGAGCTGTCTATTTCTGGAAATCATGGTTATTAAATTTCAAGTTTTATTTTTGTGCTTTCTAACATTTTTTTTTTTTTTTTTCTGACAAAGTGCTGATATTGTACTGATTATTGGATCTGACCAAATGCTGATAATTCATTAGATTAATCAATAATTCCCATTTAGCGTATTCCTAAACTTTACAGATGGTTAGTTCAAATTTAGAATACAGCAAACAAACTAGAAAATAAAGCAAATTGCAGGAAAATGCATTGAAATATTCATGTTGAATAATGATAAATAAAAATTTCCAATCACCATAAAAAATAACTCACCATAAAAATAACCAATCACCATAAAAAAAACGCAGCTATTGATTCGGATTGAAAATTTCTTCACAATTCTTAATCTATTGCAATTAAAAAGTAGTTGTGTATATATTTTATATATTGCTATTTTCATCATATACTCATGCCTACTTTTATTCACCTGGTGAAAAGTCGTGATTAATTTTTCTGATTTGAAACATTTGATGCGTATTTTTTGCAATTTATGATGACTGTATTAAAAGTTTCATTTATAATTAAAAACACAACTTTAATTTAAACAACATAGCATATTATAATTATCAAAGATAAAAAATATATATTAATTTCACGTTTAAATATTTTAACACTGGAGGCCTAGAAAATTTCATATTTATAATCTAAAACCTTCCTATATTTTACTTTAATTTTTTGTGTTCTTCGCTTTACATATTTAGTTTACTAGCAATTTTAATTTTGTTGCAAGACGAAAGCAAAATAAGTCCTGTGTTTGATTCCATGTATCGTTTATAGTAAATTACTTAGTTATAATTAGAAAATTACACAGAAGTGTTCAGAGTATACGTTTTTTCGAAAATATAATGATTAAAATACAGATTAACTCTATTAACTAATTGACTGCCTATCCCGACAGTCACGCACAGGCGCGGGAAAATCTACTCTCAATGTTTATTACCATGTTCAACTGATATTACGTTTTGCTTTGGTATTCGCACGAACTGAAAGTTAAAAATTACTACTAAGTTTAAGTGACTTTAAATTGATGTTTTATAAATTATTGAAAAAAAGAATGTGTATAATATATAGTTTGTAGTACTACCAGTTTAACTAATAAATTCATTTGTAATCTAGACTCTAGCCAATAGGTAATTCATAACCAGTTTGAGAATATTGTAGGAGGTGCAGGGTGCGCATTTGCTCATTTGAAATGTAAAGCCATCCGAATTTACAATGCTAGAAATAAAATAATAAATTTTTTCCCCTAAGTTTTTAAAGTAAAATTTTGTTAAAAATTTTGGGGACGAGTTTTTGCATGGAAGAACTGAAATTAGATTCGGTAGGATTTACCCACCCACCCTTGAAAGGGCTAACTGAATCAACTGTTTCTTGTACACAGAAGTTTTTATTTGACCCCATTCAGAAAGAAGTTCAGCCATGATTGGTCTGATAATTTAGCTGGCCAGTGAATCAGACTACCTCGACTTCTGACTTGTTATCCAAATGTAATGTTTGGGGTTATCTGACGTCATTGCTGTAATATTCGGGAAATCTATCCTTCTAGAACCACATTGAGTGACAGAAAAACTGAGAAACACGTGTTTTTTTTTTTTTTTTTTTTTTTTCAAAAAAAAATCGGACAGGAATTGTTAAAAATACACTGTTAAAAATTTCAACAGAAAACTCTGTGTAATGTATTATCTTAAGTCTTATGTAAAATTACAGTGAAAATTAAACGGAGAGGTTAAAAAACTTATTTTATACATTCAATTTAATAACTAATATTAATTTAATTAATTATTGGTGGGAATATATTTCGGACTTAGAATGCTTTTTCTAAAGTAGAAACAGTCATTTTTAATTTTAATTAAAAAATTAGATATTAAAATTAGCTAAAAATACAGAATAAAGATTGAGAATTTCGATTATTCACTTTTAACTAAGAATTACTGTAAAATTTACAGACTCTGGATAAATATTTACATTAAATTTACAGAAATTTTTAACAGTGTATAGTATAAAAATTAAAAACCAATCATGTCCTATCGTCCAGTCTCGAAGGACAGGAGCGGAAAATACGATTGATTAAGGTGGTCTCGTATAGTGACTCACAAACATTGACAGAAAAACAGTTCATAGATGCACGTAATCGCACACCATGGAGATTCTTCAAAGCCAAGAAAAGGGCATTATATTAAATGGAAGCGCTCGCTCTTATGACGCTTACCTCACTCGTGAATAACATGGAGTCAGCAAGTTTGCTGTCTGCCCCAATCTACTAGGGAAAAAGAAAAAGAAAAAAAAAAAAAGATTCTTCAAAGCCAAGAAAGGGGCATTGCATTAAATGGAAGCGCTCGCTCTTGTGACCCTTACCTCATTCGTAAATAACATGGAGTCAGCAAATTTGCTGTCTGTCCCAATCTACTAGGGAAAAAAAAAAAGATTCTTTAAAGCCAAGAAAAGGGCATTGTATTAAATGGAAGTGCTCGCTCTTATGACGCTTACCTCATTCGTGAATAACATGGAGTCAGCAAGTTTGCTGTCTGTCCCAATCTACTAGGGAAAAAGAAAAAGAAGAAAAAAAAAAAAAAGATTCTTCAAAGCCAAGAAAAGGGCATTGTATTGAATGGAAGCGCTCGCTCTTGTGACCCTTACCTCGTTCGTGAATAACATGGAGTCAGCAAATTTGCTGTCTGTCCCAATCTACTAGGGAAAAAAAAAAGATTCTTTAAAGCCAAGAAAAGGGCATTGTATTAAATGGAAGCGCTCGCTCTTGTGACCCTTACCTCATTCGTGAATAACATGGAGTCAGCAAATTTGCTGTCTGTCCCAATCTACTAGGGAAAAAAAAAAAAAAAGTTTCTTCAAAGCCAAGAAAAGGGCATTGTATTAAATGGAAGCGCTCGCTCTTTTGACGCTTATCTCATTCGTTAATAAGATGGAGTCAGCAAATTCGCTGTCTGTCCCAATCTACTAGGGAAAAAAAAGAAAGAAAAAAAAAAGAAACTTGTAACAAAATTATTATGGGGGCAATAATCTATAAGCTCTAATTATTAGACGAGTTCTAAGTGGTGTAAACGTATTTGATTGAATGACATCCTACATACAGAAGAGTGGGGGAAAACCCATTCGCGGATTGCTTTCTGAAAGACCTAAGACAAAATCTTATAAATAATTATTATAAATCTATTCTTCTAAAAAAATTTAACACAAAGTGACTGACATTTTGAAAGTCATAAAATATTTCCCTTCTGCATTTACTGACTTGTCAGAAGTCATAAAATTAAGTCATGCCCATAGTATTTGAATTAAACTTCTATTCTTTTTCGAAACAGTTATTTTGAATATCTTCGTAAATTTTTAATCCATAACGCAATTCTCTTTTTACACTAAACGTAAGTTTGTGTTTAGATTTATCCTCGAAGAGCAAAGTCAAAATAAGAATTTTGTTCCTTCCTGAATTATACTGAAAAACAACCCAAACTTAATAAAAAGTAAAATATTTTTATTACTTTTCTAAAACACTTTTTATTATTAAATTGCAAGTCACCATAGCTGAATCACCATAGCTAAAAGACGAATATGCCACGATGATATCACACACCATGTATTTAAGTCATGATTAAATTAATTGCAACAAACAAAGGATGACAATTAACACAGATATTTAAAATGGTATACTCGAAAAATACTTGCCTCCCATAACACGTACAAGCATAAATGTACTTTTGCAACTAATTAAAACTACTGCAGGCAATATTATTGCAAGATAAATTTTATGTGTTTTATGAAGGATAAATATTTAATGGTATTTAGCTTAGAGGAAGGTCTAATGAAGATTTAAACAAGAGCGGATTATGTTAAATATCGATACAATAAAGCTTTCATTAAGTATTGGAGACTGTTTCATCCTACACTAATGAGCATTAACTTATCTATATTCATTAATTTGAGAATATTGCTGACGGAATTTTTGCTGAGTCAGAGGAATACCTTAATGGTGTTTCCAAATGGAGAAGTAAATGATTTGATAACAAAGCTATAAATAAATGTTTAATATATAAATTATTATTAAATCACGAAAAATCTGTAATCTTAATTATAACACCTTTTTTTTAAAAAAAATTAAGTCGAATTTTAAAAAATCGCATAGCGTAAAATAACAAAAAATTAATAATAATAATAGTAATACAATGTTATAAATATATGTAGCAATTTTATCAGCAAAGAATATAGTAATTAATATTTTATTTAAGCGGGCGAAGCAGGCTATATATTTTATAGCATTTTCAAGATAAGAATAATTAATGTGGCCCATTTTAGGCCAAATATAGAAATTTTATAAAATGTGGTATTAATTTCATTGAAATATGCTTAAATTGCATTCATTAAGGCACAAGAAAAGTTTCGTGCATAAAAAATAATATTTTTTTCTTAAGAAATAAAATGGTGCTAATTTAAATAAAAATTTCCAAGATTTTTATGGCATTTGTTTTATTTTTGTTTTATTCACAAAACTTGCAACTTCAATGGGCTCTTCCCACTTGACGTCAGAGGTCACATGATATTTGAAAAACAAACAGCAGACGAAGTCTTCTATATCTGTAGCGATTGCTGAAATAACATATTTTCTATTCTTATTTTTGATCAATCGTATTTACTCTGTGTTATTTTTTTATACAGCATCATTTTTAATCCATTTTATATCATTATTCATCAACTTTTGTTTGCTGTATACATTTACAATCATCATTCGGTTTATATTTGTTATTGATGTTCGTGGAGAACATGTTAATTACGCTTTTTTTTTTTTTTTTTTTTTTTTTTTGTACTTAAATCATTGACAGTCCAACATCGTACGGTGCAAAACCATTTAGACCAGTAACTAACTTGATTAACTTGCTTTAACAACTTTATGCAATTAAATTTAATTGAAAACATTCTAAAATTTCAAAATATAATCCATAAACATTCAACAAGAACCAGCTATTATTTATTGCTAGATCAGTTAATGTTACAGTTACACTACGACATACAAAAATCGATTCTTATAGGTAAAAATAAATAAACACATAAAGTGTTTGTTTTTTTCAAATATTAAATTTACAAATACAATCATTCTACTGTTTACAAATGCACAATATTACTTTTATTTTATTTTATATTAAATATTAACACTTTTGTTCTTAAGAACAATATTTAATTGAATTCGATTTTACGTTATTTAAACATCACGTGACTGTGCAGACGACGCTGGGAAGAGCCCATTCATTATAAAAGCATGTGATTAATCTCAAGGGGAATAATTATACTTTTTCAAAAAGTCGAATTTGGCAGTAATCGATTCAAGTTAGAAAACTAACACATTTTGAAAATTTCTCAACAGGAAATGTTTACTCCAATTGATTTACTAATATTTTATAGATGTCTTCAGAACCCTTAAAAATAGCTGAAAAATAAAATTAGTGAAAAATAGTCATCAAAATGTTAATAAAAAAATATTTATTGAAATAGGTGCCTTTATGCACCTTTGGCTGAAAATGGGTTAAATAAAAATATTTCTATTCGTGACTACTTTTGATAATTTAAAACCATAGCAAAATATTGTGATAACAACCGTTAAGGAAATGTAAAAGACATTTCATTATGTTGATTTAAGCAGTAGAAGTACAACTAATTTTAAATAAACTAATACATTAGTTTGCAGTAAAAAAAATCAAGAAAATGTTATGCACTATCTACCAATAAATATTTGGATCTTTCCGAATTTAGACGTTTTTTCAAACATCTAGAATTTTTTTGTAGGAATTAGCTTGACACTTTTGTAGTATAAGAGCATGTTATGCCTCATATATTTCAGCAAACGTTTTTCCTGGAGAAGAAAAGAGAACCAGTAAAAAATTAATTAAAATTAAAAAAAAATTAAAACACCCTGTAAAAAGTAATGCTCCTGTCACCCTGTAAAATAAATGCTAAACTATAAAGGGTTTTACTCACATTTTTATTTTGATTCAATCAATGCCCAGTGGAAATAGACGGTTCGCTGACTGTAAATAAATATTGATAAAAACCCTTAACAACTTTCTCATTTTTTTTTTTTTTTTTTTTTTTTTTTTTAAGGAACTGAAATTCTGTTCATTCTATTTCTCATAACTTTTTTAATTTACACAATATTTGTTTGCGGAATTTATATAGGTAGTTTAATACTTAAGGCTATTAAATTATGCAGATGATTTTTTTTTTTTTTTTTTTTTTAAGGTTGCGCGTGTTTAGTTAAAAATCATTTAGTAAAACTGCTTATATTTTGTAACATATTTAACATTTTTGCAGCATGCTCTGTTTAATACAGTGCGCCAAGTTTCTTAAAAATGGCTTTGCAGTCGGTCTAATACCAACGTGTTATGGTTATAAAAGTGGCTTTAAGAATTTTTTAAAGAAACCATTATATTTCCATGAATATATGCGTTTGGCTCATAATAATTGATATAGATAATTAAAAGGGTCTTCATAATCACATGCTACAACAAAAACGCATTTCAAGCACTATTTTTTACAGGGTGATCCAAAATATTTTGACTTTTGCTTAATATTTTAATGGTCCTCTTTCCCTCTTCAGGACAAAACTTTTGCTGAAATATATGAGGCATAGCATGCTCTTCATACTTCCAAAGTTTCAAGATGATTTCTGCAGAGTTTTTCTAGATATTTATCAAAACGTATAAATTCGAAAGTGTCCAAACATCTATTGGTAGATAATGTATTAGAGAATTTGTTTAATTGAAATTTAAATGCAGTAGAGCTTTGCTTATCTGAGGTAATGTGGACCAATGTTAACTCAAATAATTAAAAACTCATATATCAGGTATTCTACCGTACTTGCAGTACTGTGGGGAAACATACGGCCAAGTTTAAAATGAATGAAAAAGCAGTCAATGAAGTAAAAGACTATTTCTCTTATATGTTTAAATGCAGCGACTTAAAAATGTAATACAATAGGCATATGAATTATAAAATGCAGTACTGTATTGTAAAATTTGTCAAGCATAAAAAATTACATCTTGAAAAAGAACTGATGCCAACTTTTATAGTTTTTTAACACCAGTATTTCTTTACAAAAAATTTTATCATGTTTGATCACTGAAAAGTGCTAAAAGACTTATTACAAATTTCGATTAAAAATTTTCAATAGCAAAAATAAAAAAAAAAAAAAAAAAAAAAAAATATTTACAAGTTGGCACCTATGAAAAAATTTTCACGTGTCTTTGTTCAACGAAATTTTTAGTACGACAGGACTATTTCTTTCAGACAGCGATTTTGTGCTGTCACACTTCTAATATGGAAGGATACCTACCTTTTCAATTTTACCATTTAATTTCTTAAACTATCATAAAATATTTAGAAATTTTATTGATAAACACAGCAACCGTGAAAGTTCATTTTAAGTAATTTGGAGTATAAGGTTGATTTATATATATACATATATATATATATACGAACTATGTGAAAAATACTAGAGCCGGGAATTGAATCCAAGCCCTCTGCTTAACGTGGAGATGCTCTTCCATTAAGCCACCCTGTTTGATAACCAGCTCGACATTTTTCACATAATAACCGTTACATCTGCGTTTGGAGATACAGTGACCTTGTCAATGGTTATTATATGAGAAATGTCGAGTTTCTTATTAGCCAGAATGGCTAATAACATTTTTTTTATTATTATTTACAAGACTACAATATATAACTTAGTCCTGTAGTACTAAATTAACTCTATCAAAGACAAAATTTTTCCAATTCTTTGCTGAGGCCACGATCCGGAACAGGCGGGGACTTTTCAGAACTACCTCGGTTAATCGGAACTCGGTTAATCAGGGCTTGGATAACCGCAGCTCTACTGTAAATGAAAATAAAGTATTTAAGAAGGGAAATATATATTGATTATTTTTTTATTACGAGCAGTAAGTATATTTGATAATTTTAAAGCTATTATGACGTAAGTTTTATCCGAATTTTTTTATGGTATAGTTTTAACTTTTTATTTTATTTTATTTTATTTATTTATTTTTTTTTTTAATTCTCGTGCAAATAAATTTTCTTTTGTGTTAAAAAATCAAAAGTCGTAAGCGTTTTATTTTTATTGGCATCAACTTGAAATTACATCTCAAATGTCGCTTAAAAAAAAAAAAGAATCGCAAAAATTTGCATAAGACATTTTAAAAATGTAATCAGAAAATCGAAAATCTAAAGGTTCGTATGTTGCAAACCTACACGTATTCCTTTATCCAGAAAAAAAGAAAAAAAAATCAGAACTGTGCGTGCCATAGTTTTTTTAGACAGACAGACAAATTCATCAACATCAGACAAACTTTATTTTATTAACATTGATATTGGAATATTTTATACTTTGAGTTCAAATAAAATAAAGCAATATTTTAAAGAATTCAAAAATAGGAAATTCACTTTAAATTCGAGATAATGTTCATTTGTGTTAAGTTTCTAATTTTTATTCAAAAGCAGTATTTTATACTGAATTTCAATATAATATAGAAAACTTTTGCGAGAAATTATAGTTTGTACTGCTCTTAGCTCAAATGCAATTAACACATAATGACAGGTAGTGGAGGTAACGAGCTGTGTTTGGACAATATTTGCATCCTCTTATAGTGATATAAATGTACATTTCCAATTATTGAGAATCTCCGAAGTCATTAATGTCAAGAAGTGTTAAACATTTAGTAAAGTTTATTCGGAAGAAGCTCTGAACAAGACTTGATTTTAGAATACAAGCTTAAACATCCGCATTACATTACATTGATACTATTATGAAATGAAAATATTAAATTTAATCTGTGATTAAAATTCATTTTGAATAAAATTTTGCTTTCGATTTTAAAATAGATTAAATTCTAAGAATTTATACTAGTATCTATGTAAGTATCTCTACAGTAAAATTCTAAGTATCCAGATTATTACGTTCTCAATAAATAAATAATAATCCGTATAATTAAAAAATATGTATATAACAATGTCAAAAAAATAATAATAAAATGAAAATTCTATTGATTTTTTTATTTTGAAATTTGTGACTTTTCAAACTAGCGATAGTAGATCATTTTTACTATAAATGATTTTAAAAATACATAAAATCTAAAATACACAACTGTCTCCAATAAAATTATTCAGCAAATTAGGATAAGATAAATTTATCGAATTGAAAGGTGGGTAACCTAAAAGATGGGAACATTTCGGTCTGTGACCGTGTCGAGCGACTGGCGAAATTCATTTCTCTTATCATAAATATAGTATATCCTGTATTAGAAATTCATTAGAAGAAATATGTGATGGAGAATTGAGCAGGGACAACGACAACCAATGCCTACAAGTTTACTTTTTACTTTTTTTCGAACTTTATGGAATGGTGCAAAATAACATTTTTCTAAATTTAAAAGCGATTATTACCAACTGATAAATTATTGCCTAAGTGCAAACAGAAAGTCATCAAGGGATAACTTCATACATGAATGAACATCTGATATATAAAGTTAAAATAAGAGGGAAAATGTCTACTAAAAATAAAATTCAGTTCTATGCGTTTTAAAGTAATTACTCCTTAATTATTCTAATAATAAATTTAAAATGACATTTTGAATATATTTACTTTCACAATATTAAATTTGTTTTTGCTTTTGATACGAAAATATACTTTTAAAATGGGTTTCGCATAGATATATACTTCAACATTTATTTCTCTATTCATGAATAATTTTTTAATGAGTGCTACGCTATAAAGTAAAAAATACTTATTTACTTCAAAATGGTCTCATTAGTTTTTACTTTCCTTTAAAAAAAATTAGGAGGAAAAAAAATTGTTCAAACTCCGTCTGACATTAATCAAAGCGTTTTCATAGAGACATAAAATTAAAGTGTCTTTGGAACATCTCACTAATGGTTTTTCTTAGATGCCTTCATGAATATAAATAGCCACTTTTCAGTAGATATTAGTGCCTGTTCTTCTTGAGATGTTTTAAGAGTTCTTTATATTATTTTGGAGTAGATTTAATTCCTTTGAATATGAAAAAGCATTTTAAGACTTTTTTTTATATTGTTAATCACTTTAGTTTTAATATTCATTCTTAATAGTTTATTGAGAAAGTAATTTTCTTCATTGTTTAAAATGCAAAATGCATCTTACATAGCGCGTTAATACACACACACACACACACACACACACACACACATATAAGAAACTTTTAAAACGAATATTTATGTATATAAAATTAAAACAAAAGTTTAAAGATTAGAAAAACCAACAGGAGAATTACAATTCAATGCGCAAAATTGCTTCACAAGGAAATGTAAAACTTGAATATAGGAATAATTTAATAAATGAAATAAAATCAGAGCTGCCAACCTAATCCGGCAAATTGTTAGTACCGCCCCTTTTTCTAAACCACTTAATATTTAGAGTAATTCTTCTCAAAATACTCTAAAAATTAAGAAGTGTAGGAAAAGGGGCGGTACTAACAATTTGCCGGATTAGGTTGGCAACTCTGTAAAATAAAACCCTAAAAACTCACAGGTCTTCATTAGGGAAGCCTCTCCGTGTAGGGGTTAAAGAGAAGTTATTACTTACAAACTTTGAATAAACACCATAAAATGCAATAAACTCGCAACAATTGTTTCGGGTCGAAAAAACACACGACCCTTCATCAGGCGAACAAAGTAAGCACGAGTGCTGCAGTCAAAGCGGCAACGCAAATCGTGCGTTGCCGCTTTGACTGCAGCACTTGTGCTTACTTTGTTCGCCTGATGAAGGGTCGTGTGTTTTTTCGACCCGAAACAATTGTTGCGAGTTTATTGCATTTTATGGTGTTTATTCAAAGTTTGTAAGTAATAATTTTTACAACGCCAGTTTTGTGATGCTTCTTTATTAAAGTTAAAGAGAAGTTTCTAAAAAAAAAAAAAAAAAAAAAAAAAAAAAAAAAAAAAGTTTTTTTCTAAAGAGAAGTTTCTTATATATATATATCTGCATTCAGCAGCAAACTTATTGAAGCGCTAGCAATAATTCGTACTTAAAAGATGTGCGCCTAATACTGTTTTGTTAAGTAAATATTTCTGAGTCATAATCTTAGTCTTATACTGTTTATAAAAAAGTAAGTTGATGATAAAAATTAGCGATCAAACTGAAAAGAAAAAAAAAAAAAATGTGTATGTGTGCTGTAATAATTTTGCTGCCGACTGCATATATATTTTCAAGAATTACTAAGCCTAATGGTGAAACATTACAGTTTTATTATCCTGCATATTCGTGTTAAATTTGTTTTCATTTTTATATTTGTTCGAATTATATTTTATTTCTTTATCTAATTTCCGTATAAACACTTTTTTTCTTACATCTGGTGTAGGGAGGAGTTAAGCTAAATCGCTATGCAAGGAACTTAGGCATGATTACAGGACCTTCCGATGAGGATATTTGCATAATGTCCTAGTACTTATTCACGCACGTTTCGTAGAAAACAACGGAAAATTTCGAAAGTTTGGCCGACTAGCGGCACCTGTGTTTGAACCCGTTAATTCTTGCCTAGCAGCTTAGAAAACAGAATCTATTGGTCATTGGTGGGCTTTCTTCTTGGAGCTTTTCGAATTGCGTTTATTTTCCCTTAAATATTAATAGAAATATTGGATAATATATTGTTTCACCATATATTCTATGCCGCACACAGTATTAAATCTACCAAACACAATGAGATAAAATACATGGAGGGGAGCATGTAAATAGGTTGGTCGACTGTTGAATGGTAACGAATTAATGAATATATATATACATGTTGCTTCTTTTGCTTATATATTTGAGTCACATTTTTCTTCTGGATACTTGTTCGAGTTGCACTTCATTATTTCTTGAAATTTTAGTAAAGACATTTTATCCTGAAGTTTTTCAAATTATTTTATATTAGATATTTTTCGAAGTATTTCCCATGAACAATATATGTTTGGTCCACACTCACATAATGGTGAAGAATGAGCTGTGGAACATATACACTAAGCGACAAAAAAAAAAAAGCCGCATTGCAGAAAAATTAACTTATACCTTTTTTATATGCAATAACTTCAAAACGAATGGATGAAACAAATAAAACTGTCATGTTTGTATAATATCAAAGAGATGAAATGATACCTATGTACATTTTTGATTTAATAATTCACTTTATTACACTCTGCAAAGTAATTATTAAAAATCTACATAATACATTCTTTTTTTAAACGTAATATAATAAACATATACTTTGTACTGTATAATGATTTATTATATGAAATAAACATGTTATATTATAATACATAAAATAAATCTATTTATTTGCTAGATCTAAGCAATTTTTTAATAAAAACATGTATTCTGCATTGAGTTATTCAACCTTTGTATGGAATTACTGCTTTAGTGCGCAATGACATAGTATTATGTAGTGTTTTAATATAAATATCAGAAATTTCTCTGTGCCAAATATCATAAATAATTTTTTTTAGTCCTTGCAGAGTTGTAGGCTGCAATTTTTTAATCCTCGCCCCTTTCCCACGCTTTTTTATAGACTAAACATTTTCGAGCAGATTGAGATTAGGGCTATTTCCAAGTCTGATGAAAAGAAATTCTACGATATTTTTTGTGGGATTTAACTTAAAAAGATATGATTGCTTACAGATTTATAGGTGCTAATGGGATAGGATAGGCAATTTTAACAATTTTAATCGAATAAACGCACTACCGATGCCTTTTAGTATGGTGCAATATCATCTTGAAATTCTGTTTGCGGGAAAGTCTGAGATACGTTCAAAATAGTCGGTTAGGCGCCGTTTATAATGGCCACGTTTTATTTTGAGTTAATTGATTCCTTGAGCATAAAAATTTGCCCGACTCACAGAAAATTTTTGCACCTCTGTACCATAATGTACGGAGACTGTGTCATTGTTTTATGAATGCAATTTTCAATAATTCAGTCACAATTTATCATCTTACTAGTTTTTTTTTTTTTTTTTTTTTTTTTTTTTTTAACAGCCCGAAATAAAATAATTTTGACTCATCAGAGAAAACTACTTCGGCTTAATAATTAACTGACATATTTTTTTTTAATTTTTGGTCAACGAAAGTGTTTTTTTTTTTTTTTTTTTCTTTCTTTGCAGATCTTCTGGTTTTTAGCATACTTTGTTTAATTGCCATCATCTTGCTTGGATGGGCAGCATGGCCGTTAAAAAACACATTTTCCGTTTAAACAGTCAAAAAATTTTATATTTTCCTAAAAATCATCTCAGGAATATTTCGTTTACATTTAATTAATTTGCCATCGCGCGTATTAAAATATTTTTTGACTTTCATTTTAAAATTAATTCTTTTTGTGGCATCGTTAAATGCCTTATACTTTCTATTTTTGAAATACTTTCTAAAATTATAATTTTCCTGACAGTTGCATTTTATTTTTAACACAGGGGTCAATCCTAAACTATATGTGGAGGGCGACGTAATAAAATCTCCAAAACTAAATGCAAAACTGGTGTACAAACGATAAATAGACAATAATACTTCTTCACACACCATAAATTATGGTGTGTGAAGAAGTATTATTGTCTATGTAATAAAATCTGTTTGAAAATTTGCTTTTTAAATGATAAAATTGGCGATTACAAAAAAGAAAAAGGAAAATGTCAAAGTGCGGCTTTTTTTTTTTTTTTTTTTTTTTGTCGCTTAGTGTATATACCTTATACCCATGATTAAGTTTTATGTTTACAGAGTGCTATATCATGAGCCGAAATTTAAGGATAGGTAAAGTGCATATAAAGTAGCATTTTTTGTATAGCAATATAGGGTCGAAAACGAGAAATGCTGAGGGAAGGAAAAATAGCCCTTTAATTACATAATATTACAGAAAATATCAAATGTGTGCAATATACGTATTACTACAATCAGTGCATTGAATGCATCAATTAGAAACAGCATTATTACTATGTACTTTTTATGTATTCATTTGTATAAGTAATAATAATAATAATTGTTAAAATTCAACATCAAAAGCCAGGCGCACATCTGTTAAAAAATAATGAAAAAATAACCAGTTCTTAAAGACAGAGATTACACCTGCGGCCATGGGTTCTTCTGTAATTCTGAATTCTCATGACGTGACTTACCTTCCGTTAAAATTTTTCCGATGAATTCAAAAACACCATGGATACATTATTATACATACACATATTTTTTAGTCTACTCGTGTATACACATATTCGTGTAACTTTCTACATCCTTGTTAACTTCATTTTTTCTTAAAAATTGGATACTTCTGAAGCTTTCAAATTAAATTTTACTTTATTTTAGGTATTTGTCGAAATCTTTTACATGAACAATAAATGTATATGCAACATGCGCTATCCAGACTGATTAAAATTCCAATAATTTGTATCTAATAAGTTAAACTGATTACATGTACTTAAAAAGAAATGTATTTTTGTTTAAAATTTTACGATGTAACGAAGATGAATTGCCTCTTGCATATTTTCGAATTCTTTGTAATTATCTCTCATAATTGGAGCTGTTATTTGTTGTACTCTATTATGAGTCGATAAATTGATTTTTGTATGCAGAAATCACTCTATGTTATCATCAACCATTATATAATTAAAAAAGGCATTATTAAAATTGTAAAGTCAATAGTTAGTTCATTTAAAAGAGGAATTACTGAAACATATTTAATGAAAAATTCTATAATTATATGAATTGTTTTAAAATGTTGAGAATAACATTTCGCCTTTAAGATAATTTTATATAAATGTTTAAATTCTCCAGTTACTGTAATATTTTTAAATGTTTGTGGGAAATTACGACTGAAGTTATTCTAATCACCGATAAATATTTGATATTCGTATTATACAATAAAATTTTTGTGAATATGTACATTTTAACTATATTTTGTGATACACATATATATATACAGTAACCGCCGCTTAATAAATTCACTGGTTAATAAAATCAACCGCTTAATGTGATCAAATTGCCAGGACCGGAATCAAATCAATTCGAAGCAATTTTAAAACCGCCGCTTAGTAAAATCAACATCGCCGGTTAATAAACTCAAAAAGTGTCTCTTCAGCAGCAAAACTGTCATTTATGCACCCTAAACAAATTTTTATGTACACTGTGATTTTTTTTATTTTTGAAGTAAAAAAGAAAACAAAATATAGCAATCCCTCCGTTATCACAGTTTGTCAAAAATTTTACATTTAAAGCATACTTACAAAATAAACTCGCCCATTACGTATCTTAGTAACAATTTAAAGAAATGTATTTTTTAAAGTGCGGTAATAAGTTACAAATTTGGTTTGGTTTGCAAGTGATATTTGTTTTAATTTTTAATTATTAAAAGACAATTTCTAATTCTTATTCTTAAATGACTAATAAGCAAAAGATTAACAAAAAAAAAAAAAAAGAAAAAAAGAAAAAAAGCGTGAACTTTTGGAAAAGTAATAAAGATTTTTCCGAAAGGAAAGAGTATCGAAACTTGAGATGTGCTTAATTTACTTATTTTGAAGGAACAATCAATTAATTGTGTGCCAAAAATTAATTGATATTATTTATTAATTTGATTACATTTTGAAAATTCTTTCCAAATTTAGGGAAATATCTTTTTCTAGTACGCAGGAATGTTCGCCGGTTATAAAAATTAGCCGCTTTATAAAATCACTTTTGCTAAGAACGAATGTGATTTTAATAAGCGGCGGGAACTGTATATATATACATATTATACTTATTCTTTTTGAAAAAGAATTTAATAATAATAATAATAATCGATCGATGAACATTTGTTTAGTCAGATTTGCATTTTATAGATTTAGAAAAACGATTTAACTTACGGGAGGTTAAATTTGTTTTATAAATTGTCAATTTCTATATTAAGTTAATGTAAAGAATAAATAATTTTAGTTATTATCGTTTTATAGTTACGTAGCTATATTGTAGCCAGATTGTGCTCGTTACACATGTGTTTAATTGAAAACCCTAATAATTTTAGCAAAAGTGAAAAGTGGCCAAGACAAAACTCTCTGTTCATAAATCTTTCATTTGTTCCATAAACTCACACATTGTAATAATCCATTTCCATAAATAATGCAAGTGATGTTCTTTTCCATTTTATTTATTCACTTCACAAAACAACATATAACGGATTCACAATAAAAACATAAATAAACATTTCTTAAGCGCTATATTTTAAACGGTCAAGCACGACCGAATCCTTTCAGATCACATTCTTAACTAGACAGTAATATATATCGGCGCGTCGAAAAATGACGACTAGTAGCGCCGTCTGAGAGGATGCAACGACAATTCAATTTGCAACATCCTCCCGCCCCGAAAGGTAAGTTAAGTTCAATACAAAATTTAAACAAATCCAAATCAAATACAATTAAAAAAAATACAACCAATAAAAAAATCACAGTACATAATAACAAATTTCACAACCACATAATACTGAAAATAGAAATTATATCAAATACAAAAATCAATGTTACCTGGATACAATTGAAAAATGAAAACAATATTAATATTACCTTACAGGTGAACAGTTGGTTTAATTAAGGTAAGTCCCCTTGGACTTCCAAGTTACAAAGAAGTTGAATGGGTCTCTTTAACATTCCTGATGAAGTTTTTAAGGTTACAGATCTTACCTTATTGTCACGTCCTACATGTGTCTCGATTATTTTTCCTAACCTCCAAATTTGTCTTGGGGCCTTGTCATCACCTATTAGGACTATATCACCTATATTAAAATTAGAAATTGGATTAACAGGTTTTACAACATTAGCATTTCTCAACTGCAAAATATATTCAAATTTCCAGCGCTTCCAGAATTCGTTAAGAAGTCTCTCACGATACAAGTATCGTTTAATTAAAAGTTTTTGAGAACTAGATTGACTTGCAATTACTAAACGGCCACTTTGTGGTGGCAATGCAGTTGACCTTTTTCCTATTAAGAAGTGGGCTGGGGTGAGAGGGAATGGCTCTACAGGGTCATTGTATACATAAGTTAAAGGTCGAGAGTTAATAATAGATTCAATTTCTGCAAGTATAGTTTGCAGTTCTTCAAATGTAACTAATGCCCTACCAAGAATTTTCCTCAAAATGACCTTTGTCATACGAACCATTCGCTCCCAATAACCCCCCCACCATGAGGCTCTTTCTACTATATAATTCCATTTGATACCCTTATTACCAAAATAGTTCTGTATTTCAAAGTTCTTAATGTTCGTATAAAGTTTCTTTAGTTCCTTTTCACTACTTTTAAAAGTCAAAGCGTTATCGGAATTCACAACCTTGCACATACCTCTTCTGGAGATGAAACGTCTGAATGCAAGTAAAAAATGTTCAGAACTGAGACTAGAGACTATTTCCAAGTGCACTGCTCGAGTGACTGCACAAGTGAATAATGCAATGTAAGATTTGTTGTTGTCTCTTGTGAATAAGGGTCCAGCAAAATCGATTCCGACGACTTCAAAAGGTTGAGCCTCACTAGTTCTTGCTATGGGTAGCGGAGCTGTTATTTGTTGTCCTTGTTTGGCCTTAAACCTTCTGCATAGAAAACATTTGTTCAAGCAGGATTTCACAGCTTGCCTGCCCTTAATGATCCAAAAACGTTCTCTTAATTGAGTGAGTGTGTCAGATATACCAGAATGACCTAAATTTTCGTGTTCCTTCATGATCAAAAGATTAGTAAATCGAGCCTTGTTCGGCAAAATAATTGGATGCTTAGATTCATCAGAAAAATTAGAACCTTGAATTCTTCCTTTTAATACTATTAGACCTTCTGTTGTCAAAATGGGATTCAAATTATATAACTTAGAATCAGGAGAAACTGAATTTTTTGCCTTTAATGTAGTATATTCTTTGTTAAATTCACTTTGCTGCACAAACAGAAGCCAATAATTTTCTGCTGCAGATATTTCATTTGCTGTCAGCGCTCCTGAACGTTTTTCAGACCTAGATTTGATGTTATTTAGAAATCTAAAAACATAGGCGGTTGTTCTCAAAACTCTATTCAAACTACTGTAATTCTCCATATTTAATAATGGCATTGGAACTTCTACGTTAACCTGAAGTGTTGTAACTCCATGTCTTTCTTCAACCACACTGTCCATGTCACAGGAAAACTCCATTAGAGAGTCATACGGTATACTTAATTCTGACAACCAAGCTGGTCCTTGACTCCATACTTTGTCATTCATTAAGGAATTTGCTTTCACACCTCTCGTTAATTTATCCGCCGGATTGACCTTGCCTTTGCAAAAGTGCCATTTTTCAGGATCAGTTTTTTCCTTGATTTCAATCACTCGGTTTTTCACAAATTGCTTATAATCGTTAACTGAACCTTTTATCCAATGAAGGCAAATCTGAGAGTCAGTCCAATAAAAAATATTTCTGGGGTCGAGCATAGGAAAAACAGATTTAAGATATGATCATAATCTTGCTGAGACTAAAGTGCCAAGTAATTCAAGTCTCGGTAATGTAATCTTCTTCAAAGGGGCTAGTCGAGACTTAGAAATTATAAAACTTGTTTTGCATTCTTCAGAATTCGTAAATCGAAAATAAGCTACTGAACCATAGCATTTTGGGCTAGCATCGGAAAATATGTGTACCTCTACTGAGTTCCAGCAGAATTCATTAAAATACAGCCTAGGAATTCCAGTGAACTTCAAATTTTTAGCTTCATTTAGCCATTCTAAAAACAACATTTCAGTTTCATGTGGAACAGGTTCGTCCCACTGGTTACCATTTTCCCATACTGATTGTAATATAATTTTTATGCGAATCAAAAATGGATTCATGATCCCCAATGGATCAAATAACATTCCGCAAACAGCCAAAATATATCGCTTTGTTATAATTCTGTCCTCCGGTAATTTGTTAAATTGTGAAGTGTCAATCAGTAATTCGTCATTCGTATTGTCCCAAATAATTCCTAATATTTTTAGTTCAACATTGGATTCCTCCGGATCTTCTCGACATTCGAAATTGTCTGTCTTCCACAACTGATTAAGTTTAGAAGAGTTGGAAATCCAAGCCCTGAGATTCATGCTAGCTTCATTTAAAATATACATCATTTCCTTAGATAATTGTAATGCCTTGTTCACATCATCAGTGCCAGAGATGAGATCATCGACGTATAGAGATCTTAATATTTCTGTTGCTTCCGTGTAGTCATTCTCAAATTTTTTCAAATGAAGCCTGATTGTTGCCGATAATAGAAATGGGGAACATTTCACCCCAAAGGGAACTCTGCAGAATTGTAATGTCCTAATTCGTTTAGCAGCATCGGAATGGAGATCGGGCCCCTCCCCATCATTCCATAAAAATTTCAAAAAATTCCTATCCTCATCCGCGATTCCTACTTCTAGAAAAGCTCGTTGAATGTCTGCGCAAAACGCTACAGGGTGTAACCTAAACCTCAAAATTATCCTGAGTAAATCTGGATTTAAATTAGGACCGCTCTCTAAACAATCGTTAACAGATAATTCATCCCTGCCCTTACATGAACCGTCAAAAACTATCCTAACCTTAGAACTTTTCTTTTGTTCGCGTACTACTGCATGATGCGGCATGTAATAGCCTGTACCCGTATTTTCATTTAAATCCGACGCTACTTCCTCTATGATGCCCAACTTTAAATGTTCCTCAATAATTTCCTTATATTTAAAATATAAGTCCGGATTCCTACCAAAAACAGTGTTCAAATGAGACAAGCGTCGTCTTGCTATCCCATAATTACTGTCCAATTCCTTAACATTATTTTTCCACAACAATCGCGTTTCATATCTTTTATTCCTATAAGTAGTGGTTTGCCTAAATAACTCTAAAATTTCATCATCTGATTTAGAATGTTCTTTGTCCGGATTAATTCCAATTGCCTCTAATTCCCATAAAGTTTTAACCCTTTGATGGTCCAATTCCTCCTTAACAACATGTAAATGATTAACGCGCACTTTCTGACAATTCTTAAGTGCTTTAGGGTCCCTTTCCTTTCCTTGTATCACAAATCCAAATAAAGTATCTGTTGCCATTAATCGTTTAGAAATTCTCACGTTCCTTTCTCCGAGAATTTCCCCAATGTAATCCGATCCAATAAGTACATGAATTTTACTTAAATTACCCTTATCTGCCAATTCAATGCCCTTTTCTAGTGCGACATTACGCACCCATTGTGAAGGAATTTTAATTTCCCCAAATGTAATTGAATCAATAACCACAGCCCTTAATTTAATTTTCTTATTAGTTTCTCTTACATTATGTAATACTATTTCTACAATATCATAAGTTTTCCTTCCAGTATTTTCATTGCCAAAAGTATAAATCAAAAGGGTTTCCTTCCCGATTGGTTTTAATCCCAATAAATTGCACACTTCGCGCAATACAAATGTCCTAGAACTTCCATTGTCAATAAGACACCTCAATAAATGGCATTTGACCCGAATATTAACTACACTTGCCGTTACAGTCTGCAACAACACCGAATCATTCGGCGTGTCCTCAAGCTCTTTATTCTTATTACAAACTAAATTTAAAGAACTTTCTGACTGTATTTGTTTTTTATCCTCAACTGAGCGGGATTCATTTCTTTCTGTATTACATATTAATGAGTTATGCCAGGGAGACGCGCAATACTTGCACTTATGATCTTTACGTGAACAAAATTTACTCAAATGGTTTGAAAAACATATAAAACATAATCCCTTGGCCATTAAAGCCTTTTTCTTATCATAAACATTTAAAAAACAATCATGATCCATATGTGCCGAGGAACAAAACAAACAGCCCTGAACTCCAGTATTTTGAGAAAACGAACTCGTATTTCTTTTGTTATTAAATTTAGGCCTATTATTATCATAAGAATACCTATTATGATAACCAGATAAATTTCTTTCCGCCTGAGTCACTAAAACGGAAGCTGATGATTTAGGGGGATGATATTCGCTCCTTTTAGAATTTAAGTAAGGTTTATTGTGGCCTGTCATTTTATTCCGAAAATTATTTTCATTTGCGCTATTATTTCTGGGATTCGCTAAAATTATCGATGCTTCTCGTATTTCTAATTCTTTACGTATAAAATCAACTAATTTAGAAATATCAAACAATTCATCTGAATTACGCTGTCTATTATAACTTAAATTTAATTCTTCCGGTAGTTTTTGTAATATTACAGGGCATAACAGATTACTGTAAGTGCCTGTTGCTACATTTAATGATTGTAACGAACGAATTTGTACCTCAATCGCGTCGTACATTCTCCTTAATTCAGTAACATTCGCGCATGATTTCACCGGTTCTATTAATAGTAACTTATGCATGTGGGACGATATAATTACGTCACTTCGTCCAAAACGTTCCTTAAGTAATTGTATTGATGCATCGTAATTAGATTCTGTCAATGAAAACCCAGATACAGCGCTCAAGGCGACACCTCCTAAGAAAGATTTCAAATACGAAAATTTCTCAATTTTGCTTAAAGAATTATTATTATGTATCGCTACCTCGAAAGAGTTCCAGAAGTCCAACCATGAACTACAGTCACCAAGAAAATTTACAACTTGTAATTTCGGAAGTTTAACTGTACTTCTGGTTTCAGTTCTAACTGTTAGGTTCTCTGAACCAATCCCTGTTTGATCACTTGATCTAGCGATCTGAATAACACCAGGCAACGGCCTATCATTTAAATTATCCACTAGCCTTTCTAATTTTGTTTTTACATCGATCCCTTTTTCCCTGTATTCCTCGCAGCCTGCTACATCTTCAGCTATATCTTTGACTTTAATTTTTGTTTGTATTTCATAATCGATGTTTACGAGTTCTGCCTGTTTGTCCAGGAGTTGAGCCTTTAATCTAAGAAGCTCCTCAATTTTCATTAATTTCGTGTACTCCTCCGTAATTTCGGAGTTCAGGATTGTTTCTATTTTCCCCAAATATTTCGTAAATGAGGTTCTTAAACCTCTTCTTTTTTCCTTCAATCTTTCTAGATCCATTTTAAACCCAATATCATAACAAGAGAACAAAAATAAAAATTATGAAACCTTCCAATTGCTTAATAATAACCCCTATCCATATATTTATTAAATAAAAATAAACATGTATTATCTATATATCAAAAAAATGTAAACATCATCTTTAAATATCATTTAAGAACAAAAATAAATATCGTTAAAACAGAAGTAAATCAATTTAAAATAGCCTTTAATGAAACCAAAACTAAATAAATAATTTTGTATTAAATCAGAAGTAACTCTATTTTAATAGCATTGCAAGAAACAAAAAATTAAATAATATTCCATTAAAAAAAAAACAATTTCTTTTTCAAAGAAACAAAAAGAAACACCATTTAAACAACATTTTATGAAACGAAAGTAATTTTCAATTATTTAAATGTTGAATGAAACCATTTATATTTAAAACCCAAACTATTTTTTAATTATTCAAATTTGAAACCATTTATTTCATATATCAGCAAAATTTATAAATTATAAATAATATTATATATAAACCAAATGAATTCGATGTCCTCACAGACTGCAACCATTTCAGAACAAAAACTACACTTTTCTGTTAAAACGAAACCATAACTTTTAACCCCCAAATTCAAACCAAAATAATGAAATAATAAGGGTAAAAGCCTACCTCCCATATCCGATGCATGCTCAGCGGATTCATTTTACTCCATAATTATCCATCCAAAAAAATGCATGTCGTCCAAATAAATGCAAACAATCACATCCTAGGGTCACCAAAATGTTCATAAATCTTTCATTTGTTCCATAAACTCACACATTGTAATAATCCATTTCCATAAATAATGCAAGTGATGTTCTTTTCCATTTTATTTATTCACTTCACAAAACAACATATAACGGATTCACAATAAAAACATAAATAAACATTTCTTAAGCGCTATATTTTAAACGGTCAAGCACGACCGAATCCTTTCAGATCACATTCTTAACTAGACAGTAATATATATCGGCGCGTCGAAAAATGACGACTAGTAGCGCCGTCTGAGAGGATGCAACGACAATTCAATTTGCAACACTCTCCTGGGACCTTTGGCATAACGAGTTAGTGCTCTACCAAATAAGCTACCCAACGGGTCATGTGGGAATATGACCCAATTACTTACATGGATAAAAATTTTAACAGTTCAGAAAACAAAAGCGCTGTTTTACGGTTTATTTATTTAACTCTTTTACTATTAGATGAAAATAAATAATTTTAATTAGTTATATCTCTTTTATACAAATTTTTTTATAATAAGGTCGAATTAATTTTAGGATGAAAAATTCCATAATTATAATTCACATATATGCAGTCCAAGTTCTAATTAAAATTGAGTGGTCATTAGTTTAGCCATAAGTACATCATATGTGTATTGTATTAAATCTTTTAAGCTACGTAAGCTTAATTGTTATTATTATTATTATCTAATTTCATTTTAATGGTCATTTGCTATATATAAGCGTATAAATTTCATTTTTAATTAAGTTGACATTAATATTCAATTGCAATAGTAATTTTTAATATTTTTTTTCTTTCATTTTTATATTCCTTGCAATTAGTTTACCCCATAATAGTCTATTCTGTAACGTGCAAAATTTTAACAAAATTAAAATTTAACAAATATGCATTTAGTATTATAGTGTTTATTTATTCTGTTTTATATACGGTTAGTGCAAAAGTTCATTCCGATTATGGCAAAGGTGTGTACAGTGTACGGTGTGGGTGCCATAGACCATTCGTTCTACGTGCCTTAAGTTGTTTTAAAAGATTCATAAAAACATTTTTATTTTAGCAACGCATCATGTTCTAGATGACTAGGTGGGTTGATGATAAGAAAATAATAATGCTAATTGAAAGTTTTTGGCATAGAACAACTTCAAAGATTGACTTTGTTAATTTGGTATTGCTAACAAGGCCAACTGCAGTGGTACACAAAACCACAGATGATTAGATCAAGCATTATTTTTTTAAATTATCTGGAGTCGTAATTCAGTGGTACGGCGCTTGATTCTGGTTTGAAAGAACTATGGTTCAACTGCCTTTCGTTTTTACTTTCCGAACATACATATGTAAGGAAAGTATTGCAATCATGTCAAAAATCCGAATTACAAATTTTGCTGTTTCTACGCGTTTTGAGGTCCCCTGAGTACGTTTTCGCAATTTTTACGATGATGTATGTATGTATGTGTGTGAGTGAACACGCTAGCATCTGACCCCTTCGCTCGAATGAGCTGAAAGTTGGTACGTCTGTTGTAAGTCACCGTAGCACGAATCCTATTGATTTTTGTGAATCTAGCACTTATAGTTTTTTTTACAGGGATACCAGAAAAAATTATTTATCATTATGGCCTATAAGACCAAAATCTTAAAAGTGCGGTAGAATCTAAACGCCTTTGTAAACTGAGCACAATATATATATATATATATATATTGTGCTCAGAACTGTGTAGATTTTGGTGAATAGTTTTCTTATAGTTTTTTTACAGGGACACAAAGAAAAAAATTTTATCATTATAGCCTATGGGACTAAATTTTAAAAAGTGCGATAGCGTTTGAACGCCTTATTCAATTGAACAAATATATATATATATATATACTCATAATATAAGTCACAGTTTCACGATCTGTATAGGTTTTGGTGAATCTAGCACTTATAGTTTTTTTACAGGGACACAACAGATAATTCTGTATCATTATGGCCTATGGGGTGAAAATATTTAAAGCGCGATAGCATCTAAATGCCTCACCCGTTTGAGTTGAAAATTTGTATACATGTTTTAGGTCACTATCATACAAAGTGTATAGATTTTGGTGACTGTAGCATTTCCAGAGTTATACAGGGACACAAATAAAAATTGTTTATCATTATGGTCTATAGGCTCAAATTATTTAAAGTGCGACAGCGACTAAACGCCTTATTCAAATGAACTGAAAATTTTTATTCATGTTATACGTCACCGTCACATGAACATTAGGAACTTTAGAGAATCTAGCACTTAATGATTCTTTTTTCAGGGACAAAATGCAAATTTCTATATCATTGTGGCATATGGGTTTACACTTTAATTTGCGATAGCATCTAAATGACTCATCCGATGGATCTGAAAATTTATATAAATATTATAAGTCACTGTTGCACTAACTATAAGCATTTTGGTGATTTACAGGGACACAACGAAAAATCCTTTATCATAATGATCTATGGGCTCAAAGTTCAGTAGCGTTAAATTAAACATCATGTACTATTTAGAGAAAAATACTCAAACATCCTATTATAATTTTTTCTCTTTTGTTTATTTAACAATTCCTCTTACCTTACTTTGTCTACAAAACCGTTAATTACTCAATGTTCGGAAAGTCGAGTGGGGTCATTCCAGATTTTTTTTTTCTCCTAACACACGCGCGTCTTTTAATTTCGCGTATACGGTAAATTTTGGCCGAACACGTTCTGTCCTGAGTTTTATTGCGCAAGTTACCGTTTCATACTAAATTGAAAAATCTCTACAACTTTGTAACTGAATTTCTACCTATCTCTTATCATTTCCGATTTAAAAGCCTTAATTGCTTTGTTTACTGTCAGGTGGGGCTGTAATTAATTTTAACATGTAACGCATAGCCACTTTACTATACTTAGACACAAAATTTAATGCAATAGCTGCGTTTGGTGAAGTTTAAGGTATGTGGGAAGGACTTTTACGGACATTTTCTAAACGATATTTCAGTATGATATATGTAAATAAATTTAAGCAGTTTATATTTTTTTTAAACTTATTTATAATATGAACATTTTAATGAAGTAAAATATGCATAAATGAAGTTTAATAACTACGCAATAATATTAATTAAATACAAAAGAATATTAAAATTAATAATAAATGAATAGTAAATATAAAAGAGTAATATTGATTAATCAATTATGAAAATTTATGCAATAATTGAGTATGGAAGTATAGCACGAGAAAAAATTAAACAATTACAAAACTTAATATATTATAAATAACAACAATATATTATAAATAATAAACAATGATCAATTTTGAATATATATGTATTATACAAAAAACAAGAGCAAAATTATAAAATATATGTCGTTGTAGCTAAACAATTCAAATGTATAAACTCCACTAAAATTTTTTTCAAATAACATTTCGTTCGGCACGTACAACTTTTACTGTTTCTTCGTAAGGTTCAACTAAAACAACATACGAATATAAATACGATTTAGTAGTTTTTGGAGAAAGAGGCTGTGTAGTTAGATGTTCCAACCTATCCATTAAAACTTGAATCAAACAAAACTTTGCTGAATTATAGATTTGTTTTTGTTAAATTTTCAACAGCATTAAATATTTTTTAATTATTTATTTATTTGACTATCATCATAACTTTTTAAAACAAGTTTATTCCCAATTCAAAAAAGAAAATTATGAAATAATGATATATTAAGTATATTGAGATTAAATGTGTCTCTGTGTGTTTTATTATATTTAAATCTCTGTGTGTTTTTTTATTTAAATGAATCTGGTTTTTTATGTATTAAAATTCTACACGCGTATGTATGTCAAAATTTTAAAATATATCTGTTTTTGTTTATATGGTAAAATTCGCATAAAATACATATTATTATTATATATATATCTTCCGACTGTTTACCGACGATTTGCATGTATCATCGACAATTTATTGCGATAAATTTAGTGAAGTATCAAAATTTAAAACACGTACTCGTTGTAAATTATAAAATCCTTATTAAGTATTAAGTATTATAAGTTAATAAATTTAAAAAAACAAGCTTATTTTCAAACATTTAAAGCAGTAGAAGTGTATCCAAATTTTCTCTTTTATATATTAGAACGATAAATATTCGATGCCGCTGAAACTGTTCATATCATGAGCTACGAAACCGCAATCGATAACTTTCTCTCGCATTTCTCTTTCTTCGTTTGAATTTTTAGGATGGCCTGCTATTGTGTACGAAGTTTATACATTGAGATACACACATCTATAAATATTGTACCATGATATAGGCCACAGAAATCACAAAAAAGTTTTATGATAAATTACTGAATACTTTTCTATTAAAAAATATGTGTATGAAAATAAGAACTAGTACTTGCATATTCTTTCCATGTAATTTTATTTTGAAAATGAGTATATGCGATGTTCTTTGTTTTAAGTATAGTAGAGCCCCGGTTAACGACTAACTGAATTCCAAGTCAACCGAGGTAGTCTCGATAACCCGGACCTCAGGCCAGGCCACAGAGGAGGTGTAGCCTGTGACAAACGGCATGGATAACTTTCACAAATTTTACTATACACACTGTATTTCATAATTTATGTATGCATGTATTTTATTGCATTTATAACTGACAACATTTAAATATGCAATAGATTTTTTTTTTTTTTTTACTTCATTGACTACTTTTTCGTTCATTTTAAAAATTATCGTATATTTCCTCCTCGATTTACAACAATGTCAATGTTATCCTAGTTCGATTAATCCAAGGTACCCTTGGTCACATTTCCTCGAATAAGCGAGGACCTACGGTACTGTTAAGTTCTTAAAAAGTATTTAGCTACTGAAAGTTTTAACCGTTTTAAAATGAGTTTTTTATTTATGTTTTTAGAATAATGATACTTTCATTAAAGTTAAAGATTTATTTTTTACTCGGGGCTTCAAAAGATTCACATTTCCGATTAGTCTGTAGAAGTGTTATTGGACAGACAATATAATATGAGCAATGAATAACTGTATTAGGCTTTCGCTTAGCATTAAATTTGCCTGCAGTCCGGTAAATTTTGTGTTCGATTTCAGCTGCTCTGTGTACATAAATATCAAAAAGCAACGACATATCTGCATCTGAAAACAACATATGGCAACATATTCGCTTAACATTTGATATTTTCATAGTTTTTGTATCAAAAATGAGAAGATGTCGAATCACTCTTAAGAAGGTGAATGTCTCAAAATATGTTCATGTTGTATCATATTTGAGAACAAGGTGTATTAAAAAATAAATCACCAATTTGTCAAAGATCACCATTTTGATTCGTAGCTATTATAAGTATATGATGTTCTACGAAATAAGCAGTTGTGTTTCGATCATATAAGAAACCAGATTTAACAATGTTGTTATACTGCATCAACCCAAAAGTTGTAAATATATATACATAATATTATGCAATAATATTTTAATGGTCATTTGTTGTACATATGCGTATAAGTTTAATTTTTAATTAAGTTGATATTAAAATTCAACTGAATAGCAATTTTTAACACTTTTATTTTATTTTATTTTTCTACATATAATAGTTTTGCCACATAAGAGTCCATTTCGTAAAGTGCAAAATTTTAACAAAATTAAAATTTAACAAATATGCATTTTAGTATTATATTGTTTATTTATTTTGTTTTAAATACGGTTGGTGCAAACATTCATCCCAATTATAGAACAGGTATGTACAGTGTACGGTGTGGGTGCCATAGACCATTCCTTCTGCGTGCCTTAAGTTGTTTAAAAAGATTCGTAAAAATAATTTTATTTTAGCGACGCGTCATGTTCTAGATAGTTGATGTGGTTGATCATAAGAAAATAATAATAATAACTGAAAGTTATTGGCATAGAAAAACTTCAGGGTTGATTTTATTAATTTGGTATTGTAAACAGGGCCAATTGTGGAGGTATTTTGTGAGTTAATGGGGGAAATTTTCATAAACCGATTTTTTGCTTGCAATTCTGTTTAAGAGCGACTAAATCGATTCATTTTTAAAGTGCATAGTTACATTAGGAAAAATGGGTTGTTAATAACAATGTTAAATGTAAAACTTCATGGTCTAAGCACAGAGATGCCGCTTTCACAAAGCAAAATTTATTTTATATACAAAACAAATATGCTATACATTAGGTGGGGCTTGGAAGGAATCGTTTGCTATGAGCTGTTACCTGAAAATCAGACCATTATTTCAAAGTAATGCTCTTTAAAACTAAGTAAAACTAAAACCAGCATTCGACGAGAAGCAGTCTGAATTATCCAACAGAAAGGAAGATAAATTATATATTGGCACTGAAACATTAACTTAAATAGGATAGTTTCATTCATCCACCATATTCTTAAAACTTTGTGTTCTTTGACAACCATTTTAAGGATAACTTCAAAATAGCTTGGATAATTAAAAAATATATATTGTTTCAATTCAAATATCTTTCTTAGATAGTAAAATACCCAGATTCTTTTATAAAATTTTTATACAGGATTCTTTTGTAATTTATTCCAATTTTTGTAATAGAATATTACGCTTATTACATTAGTCCATCTGTTATTATTATTTTTTATATGCTATCAAAATAGCTAACACTACTCTTTTGTGAATTGTAAGTTGGTAGGAAGGAAACTATAGAAAACACAATAAAATGTAGAGTTTTATTAAAATTCATTCTTATGTTTTAATTTAATTTCATTCTTAATTAGTCCTTAGCGTTTTTTGAGTATGGGTTCATTCTTCTTTCGAATTACCAAAGTTAAATTATTAAATACTATATGAATTTGAATACAAACAACTTTTTAAATTTTTTTGAGTATGGGTTAATTCTTCTTTTAAAATACCAAAGTTAAATTATTAAATACTGTATGAATTTTAATACAGAAAACTTTTTTAAAAATCAACATTTTTTAGAAGCAAAGACAAAAAATATGCCTTTGTTAGTGTGATATTCAAAAATTTAAATTCATTCTTTTTGTACAAAAGCTGCTTCTCTAATATCATATGCTCGTGTCTCAGTGCATACTAATTTTATTACTTGCCATTTCATTACATGGCTAACAGAATTTTTGTGCCCCTAATGTAACGAAAATTAGATATGATCTCCTGTATATATACTTGCCTTTTTCATTTTTAAAGAGCTATAATTTAAAACGCATGAAAAGGAAAATGTAAAACCGATATTTTTTAACGCAAATATTAATTAACCGACGAGTGCATTTTCTTCATATCGTAATAATTAGTTTTGAGGGCTTTTGCATTGCTGATTTTTCTTTTTTCGTCTGATGATTTTAATGAAAGTGCAAAATTAAAATAGAGTTAGTTAATTTTCATTTCTCTTTTTAAATATAAGATATTAATTTGGCGACTAAGGTTTTTTAACTATTTATATGCATAACCATTTTGCTGCATATAGAAAATTTTCTTTACGGTCTTCATAATAATTTAGTTAAATGCATGTTTATAATATTAATTAAATATTTCGATATTATCAGTGTTTTCCTTGTTCATGAATTGTATATTAACTAAAGAGAAAAATTAGCTTTTCCTTATTATTCAGCACAGGATCGCAAAAAAGCACAATTTAGAAACAAACTAATATTTATTGATTATTATTTAATTATTTTTTTTATTTTATTTTATATTATGTATATATGTTGTGAGGAATTCGTGGTCTCCATGAATTCAATTCCTTAATCTTAAAGATTAACTTAAGTACTTAATTACTTAATTAGATAGTAATAAGAGCTCGAGACAAAGTTAAACAAATAAATAAGAGTTTGTTTAATGTTCAATATCAAAGAGGGTGTTGGGCTAACTCAATTTTAACTCTCAATAAACACCAGGAAATAACTTTAACAAAGCATAAAATAAAACGTTGCTATCTCACCAATACTGATCTTGTCGACGGCTGCTCTCTGTCACACTAGCTATTCTCACACCAGAATTATCGGCCGGATTCCCGAGGCGCGATAGATTCTTCTCTTACTTTACGTTACGACACCACACCTCTCTACCATCACTTAACATACGCATAAAACTATCACCACCAGCATTACTCTTTACTCCACCTCCTCACACACTAATCAGCTACCATTCTCTATCACTACCAATTCACTATTCATCTATCAAAACAATCTCCATCTTATACTATATTCTACAACTTCCTTTCTCTTCATTTCAATCAAAAACCTTTTAAAATCACTTCTCATTCATCTAACTCTCAGCACCTAATTCTTTCATTGCATCACTATGTCGACATAAAACTTATCCGACCAAGACTTTCGCCGAGTCACTGGCGACGGATTTGACAGTCCCAACTTCGGTGATGGTCTATAGTCTCGACCTCACAGTCCCCCTCCAAGGAAAAAAAAATTTAGTCGGGAAAATCCCCAACGGGTTTTATCGAGTAATTTTAAACACTAATATCATATCTCGTAGGTGCGAGTGCAGCCACAACTTAAATTTCTGAAACTAAACTTTAGAATAAGTTAGAAAAAAAAGCGAAAGTTTAATTTGCTGAGCAATGAACTGCTTACAGCGTAAAACAACATGGCGAAAAAAAAAAAAATTCCTAAGCAGAAAACCTTACCAACCCCGAAAAAAGAAATGTAACTTTTAAATGAAATTGGGGACCATTTACGGCAGGAAACTCCGGAACAAAAAAACGCCTCAACAAATACGTTAGCCCAACGAGTACAGCGGGGTTTACAAACATCTTTCTGTTAATCCAGAGAGGTAAAAACTTAGTTTTAAACTTGAGCTTGTACAGGTGGGTTGCTTTACATAAATTCAACAATCAATAACAAAGTGAAGAAAAAAGTTTATTGAAAAAAAAAAAAAATCTTGACACTCATTTTGAAGTAACTTCAGACCTCAGAATAAGCTTATAACTAGAATTTTCTTCAGCCATCACTCAGAATTTCATACAAATTGATATGCAGTTGCATCTTGACATAAACTAGTTTCTGTCAGCTTTTCGTGAGAATCTCCCAATAGGGGGTTGCCATCCTTTTTTTTTTTTTTTTTTAACATAGCAATCCAAGACAAAATTTCTTATAAATGTGCACAACGAGAATTATTTTTTAATAAATCACTGTGAAATTAAAAAGAATTATTTATAATAGTAATAGTAAACTAAGGAAAAAAAAAAATTGGACGCGTAGGCTTCCCTTGTGGGGGCAAACTTTCAGTATGGGTATCTATCAAAAGAGCTCGTCAGCAGATTTAAAATGAATGCTTGAACCATAAATCTGTTATTTTTTAAATCAAAGTTGTCGCCTTTTTTTTTTAATGAGAGGGGAAAAAACGCATTTTTTTTTATATATATCGTTTGTAGAACATAAAATCGAATTTCTTTTCAGATTTAGTGTTACACTTCTACATGAAGAAGATCGTCTGAATTCATAATGGAAAATAATTCCAATAAATAATAATTTTAATAAATTATTTGTACTGAATGAATTTGTATTTGAAACTATAGAAGAAAGTCTTGGGGTGGCCACAACATACTAGTTTTATTAAAATGCTTAAAAATTATGCAATTTTTATTGCTGATTGCTTTTGCATTAATTAACGTGCAGTACAGCCGTGGTTATCAGAGCTCCGATTAACTGAGTTCTGGGTTAACGAGATAGCTCCGAAAAGGCCACGCCGCTAAGGAGGCGTGGTTTTTGACAAATGGAAATGGCGTAGGTAACTTTGACAAATTTACTATAATTGCTGTATTTTATGATTCAGATATGCGTGTACTGTATTACATTTTTAACTGACTACATTTAAATATGTAATATATATAATGTTACTTCATTGACTACGTTTTCTTTGCCGTATGTTTTCCCTCCCATTTACGGCAGAGTCCATGTTATCCGTATTTTCGATTATCCGAGACACTCTCGATCCACATTACCTCGGATAAACGAGGCTCTACTGTATTATTAAATAAAACTGATATAAAGGGAAATGATATTATAAAGACTTGGTTCTTTAAGATTTTTTTTTTTTTAATTCAGTTATTGCAAAATATTCTGAGATTTTTAATTCGAAAAACTGATTAAACCTTTTCTCTAAAATATTTTGTAGAGGATTAATCAAGTAAAAACATAAAAAACCTTTACGTACTTCAAGGTAGGACAAAACGCGTTTTCATCGGGGTACCCCGACTTGCTCACCGGCACTTGCGGTGTTAAAAGTTTTGCAGCTGTTCCTTCTACTTTCTGCTCTTTTAAGCAAGTTTTGCCACTGGCTATCAAGCCCTGCCGCATCGGCAATTAATTAATGTTTAATTAATGTTTACCATAAAATTGTCAACATTCACGATGAATTGTAAAATATTTTATTATTTTAAACAAATATGCAGAATATCGCTTAAAAATATAAAAATGTCATGCATAATTTTTCAATAGAAATTGTAATAGAAAAGCTCATAGAACAATTGTCGATAACCCAAAATATACTACAATGATCAAGAGATAGATTTTACAGTTTCAACCTGACTACGTAATCTTAGCTAGAAATAAACAATCAACTGGTTCCACTATGAAAGATAGACTTTGTTTTCATTAAGCAGCTGTAAACATTGTGCTAATCTAATTTAAGTACTAAACAACAACGAAAAATCATGCGGTACGCATTGGTTATTACCACTTTCTAACTGTACGTATTTGTTGTATTGTATAACTTTCAATCTTCTTTGCCTACGTTATCATATAACGGACATTCAAAAGGACTGAAAGGCATACAAATAAACAAATTGAATTCATAATCATTCTTAAACGCTTTTGGAAAGTGTTGAAAATGTTTAATAGAAACAAAAATGCATGTATGTATCTGAATATTTTAGTGTAGCCCTGTAAACCTGAAGGTTAAGCATGTGATATTCTAAAAAAACACATTATTTTAGCATATTAACAATAAATTTCAATTTCTTTATGATTTTTGCTGTAGAAAGTTGTATGAATGTGATTTATAAAAACGTCTGTCCTAAAACGTAATGCTTTTTTTTTTTTTTTTTTTTTTTTTGGGGGGGGGGGGGGGGGTTCTTGTACACAAATAAGTTGTTCAGGACCTATTAATGCCATTTTAAATAGGAACAATTCCATAGTAAACTTGAATAATATGTATATCATTTTTTTTAATATTTACAAACGCTGGAGGCGAGCAGAGGAGCAGATAGACAGATGGACAGTCGAACAGACAGTTACACAAATTCAAATCATATTTACACTTAAAAATTGTTAGAAAGTGTTAAATCGCTTAATGTAAAGGAAAATTAAAATCCAGCAAATTTTCAATAATTGCCCTTAGTGTAACTAATTACTTTTGTATGGCACTGTAAATTTTAATGCTAATCATACTATATTTTATAGAAGGCATTCTTTTGTGCATATGAATAACATATTTCAGTTTCATTAAGATTTGTGCAAAGTAAAGTTGTTAAAATTTGGTTTATAGAAATACCTCTTATAGAACGCAATGGTTTAGAAATACTCAGTGGTGGTATTTACTCTATTTTCTATAGAAAACATCCACTGGTGAACATGAATAAGATATTTAAATTTCTTTAAAATTTAAATAAAGTAAAGGTATTAGAATATGACTTATAGAAATACCTTTCACAAAACATAATGCTTTGGTATACTTCGAATGCTCCTGTACACAAACCAGTAGAGGTATTCACACCATTTTCATATATGAATTTCAAGAAATTCTACTATTATTTACGGGAGTTAGAGCGTCAGACAGGCAAACCGAAGTCAACACTTTTCAACCTTGTTGGAAAGTGTTAAAAAAGAGACTGAAATGCATTTCATACAAAAGTGTTCTAAGTCAACAATAAGAAAATTGTAAGGCGTAGTGTATACATTTAAAAATTCAATTTTTTTTCAATGCTAATTTATTAGCTACTAAAAACAATGTTTACACTAATTTTTCTGTTTAAGAAATCAAACAATTTTGGAGTTTCATCATTATTTCCTATTTACAGCGAATTTCTAACACATATTTTATTTTTTTTTTAAATTTCTTTACAGAAATAACCAGCATTGATAAATCTCATATACTTATTCTAATTTAATTTGCATACGATGTTGTTGGTAAAAAATAAAAATATTTACCAAAAAACACTTCACGTATGTCAGTCATAAATTTTGAAGTAAATTATCATAGACTAAAAATAGCTGCCTTAGTGTGAACCATTTATCGTTTATTGAAGGAGCAGAGCCGCAGATGTGCTAAGAATTCCTTTTTTCATCCTTCGAAAATTTATTCTCAACGACTGGATAAGAAAAACTTATCTTAATGATATTTTTCCATAAATTTCCCCAAGTCTGTGAGGATATAAAAATATACATCTCTTTAATAAAGTACTCGATTCGACAACTTTTACTAATGAAACAAAACCGATTTGCTATGATATATAAATCAAATTGTGTCAAAAAGGAATTGATATGTTAAGGTATCATAATTTTATTACTTACTTTAAAGTTTACTCAATAATTCTGTAAAAAAATATGTTTTTGCGTTAGAATCCAATGACTGTTTTTCTTTCTAACGTTTTGTTGACAGGCATAAAACAAAATAAATAAAATATCTAAAATTTTTAATCGTTTTTTATATTTTATCTCAAGACTGAATGAATGAAATATTCTTTAGACCAATATTTATCAGGGTGTACAATAAATAGAAGCAGCGCCAAGTCCTTATTCAAAATGCTATGCTACAAAAGATATGTATTTTATTAAATTTAAAAATCCTTTCTTTTCTTTTAAAGCGAAATTAAGAACAGAAAAATTCAGATCAATCACTACGTTACAACATTGCACTGACAATCAGAAAGCTAGACCCTGTTGACATAAAACAGATTGAAACATTATCTAATGACATAAAAATTAAAGTCGACAAACATATACAGGGTGGGCGGAAAGTAACGCCCTACTGGAAGTAATTTTTTCTCCTAAATGAATGTATGTATGAAGGCAATTTTTTGTACACATTTAGTTTATTGTGTGGCGTGATAATTACAAAAGTTACAATTCAATGTGTGCCCCAGTATTTACTATATACTGTCTTAAACGAACAGGTACGTTGGCTACGGCCTTCCGCAAGAACTCATCAGGAACACCACTTATGACCTCATGGATTTTGTTCTCAAGGTGACGAATAGTTTGAGGTTTGCTGCGATACACTTCTTCTTTAGCTCAACCCCATAGAAAGTAGTCACATGGGGTGAGGTCTGGAGTACGCTCAGGTCATTCTGTGGAGCCTCGGCGGCCTATCCAGCGTCCAGTGAATCACTCATCAAGCCACTGCCATATATTAGACATATGAAAAAAGAAAAAATATTACAAATAATGCCACACTACAGTCTACAAAACAAGGTAACTTTCATTGCAATCTACACATAACATCAATAGCTATTCCAAATTCAAAATAAGGAGTTACTTTCCACCCACCCTTTGAACAAAACGAACTAAAAGAAAAATAAATAATTTAATTTGTGTATTTTTTTATTGATTTATCTTTTTTTTTTTTTTTCTGTGGAGACTGAATAAATGAAGTATTCTCTCAAGCAATATTTATAAGGATGTATCATATAATAAACAGATGCAACCCCAAGTCATTCTTACAAAAGCTGTTCTACAACAGATATGTATGCTGTTATATTTAAAAATAACATTATTTTAAAAGATAGTTAACAAGACAAATTTTCAAATCAATTATCACGTTACAACTTTACACTGGCGATAAAAAAAACTAGAGCCCTGTTGACATAAAACAGATTGAAACATTATCTATGGATAAACATGGATCTAGCATAAAGAATGATTTCAAATAACTTAGCCAAAATAAAAAGACGAAGTAGGCATACAAAAATAATTAAAAATCACAAAGGAACAAAGAAACAAAGTATCGCAAATTCTATCCAGAGCCACTAGAGTGTGTTTAAAATAATACATAATACAAACACTTCAAATAAAAGTTATTCTACATTATTTTTATTTTATTTCCATACACATTAAAAACTTACGACTAATAATACAACAGGAATGTTTAAAGAATGCTGCGGTAACAGGATGTGTTCAAAATACACCTGGTAATTTTGAGACGATGCGCGCCATAGCATTAACACGTTGAGCGCCACGCAAATTCTTAAAATCCATTAAAATTCCATAATGATTCCTCCTGTAATAAATAAAAATTAAGCAAATTTTTAATAAATTTTCAATCATTAAATGTAATATTTTTAGTTTTATATCCTATTTCATATCCGCCACCGATAGTTGATGCGGCTTTATATCATATTTGACACTGTCAGCCACCGATGGCTGACAGGGCACTCAATCTTTTAATTTTTTATTGGTACTGCTTTTACTTTCGGGGTAAAACCTTCACTGAAATGTTTGAAGTATAACAAGTTCTGCACACTCCTAAAGTTTCAAGATGATTCCTTCAGTACTTAGAGATATATGACAAAATGTCTAGAATCTAGAATGGCTGACATGGCGCTCAACGTGTTAATGTAATGCATATCATCAGTCATTTGAAAAAAAAAAAAAAACTTTAAGCATTTTCTGTAGTAGTATTGGTTATAAATGTGTGCAACATGTGTGGAAATAGAGTATACATAAAATTATGTAAAATGATTTTTATGATGCCCTTGTATTTATTAATTTTGATATACGAGGGCTGTAAATTAAGTAATGGCAACATAGGTATAAATCAATTTTTAATGAACTTACAAGTACAATTGCATTACATTCCTTCTATGTAATAACCAGCAAAGCTTATAACCTTTTGCCAAATGTCGGGAAGCCGTTGTAGACCAGTGGCAAGGTATTGATTGTTGATGTGAGCGACCGAGCGCCCTATTGCGTGGAGTACAGATGAATACTCCGCAGTCTCATTCCGACCCGAACGAAATGCTTGAAATCATCGTGCTACTGCCCTATACGGTAAAGCATTTGTGCCACAGGCTTCCACTAATCCTCGATAGCATTCTGTTGCATTTTTGCCCCGGGCAACTTCGATTTTAAGCCACGACCGCTGATCACCTTTTGAAAACATGCTTTAGAGCGATGGAAACGAAACTCCTCACTTTAACGCCACACAACAACTACCCTTCTTAGCAGATCGACTGTTTTTTGCACTCTACACATCAACAACAGCGCCACCTCACCGCTCCCATGTCCTATTTGCGCATGCCCGCCCTTCTGCGAGTTTCAAGGTTAAGTTGCCACTATTTAATTTACAACCCTCGTATTTGCATTTCGTATTATTTTAACATCTTACCAACTGACGTTTTACTTTAAAAGTCCCATTAAATTAAAGAGCGTGTAAAGTAAAAAAATTATCGAAGAAATGTCAAGAGTAATAATAACCATATAACGCATATACCTCACTTTATTCTCAGTTACTGGCATTAGACGCTACATTTAGCCGTTTTTCTTCAAGGAAGGATTTTATAGAGTGCTTTTCACGTGCATTATAATTCATTTATATATCATTTCAATAACATACGATTAATCTTACAAGGAAACATTCAAAAGGTGTCGTCTTCAAAAAATATTGAAAAAAAATATATGTGATTCTTCTCTTCATAAAACACCAGGAAGTGAAAAAATTATCGGCTGAAAGGAATTACGGTTACATATTTGGCGATTTAGCGCTGTTAGGCGTTTAGTTTGCTAGGACCGAGATTGCCGTATACGAACAAAACCATGTTTTGTTTCTCCGCCAAGTACTCAAAATCAGCGCCTAACAGTGTAAAATCGTCAAATATGCTTAATTTTGATAATTTTTTGTGGTCGCTGTAATTTATTTCAGCCAATAATTTTTTCACTTTCTGGTGTTTTAGGAAGAGTAGAATCACATATACTTTTTTCAATATTTTTTTTAAGACGACACCTTTTGAATGTTTCCTTGTTAGTAAAAATATAAAACATAAAAAATAATATATATATATATATATATACATATATTACGTCCTAACACTTTTTTTTCTCTCTCTCTCTCTCTGCACTAATGATACGCTAAAACACCATTTCCACAAGTCCTCATCAATTACCATGATGAGATGATATATTTATTTTTTATTATTTATATAAATCTTAAAAATATATTTCAAGAAAATTTCTTGCATATTTCCTACTACAATAAATAAAGGGTTAAACACTCTCTAGAATCTTCGGTTAGTGCTCTCTATATTCCTACGTGATTTTTTATTGTTTTTGTATCCTGTTTCTTCCTTTCTGTTTCGCCTTGTTATTTTGAATCACGCTGTGTAGACAGATAGCCCTATTAGATGTCAGAATTATTTTTGGCATGAAAATGGCAAGGACTAATGATATGAAGAATTTTCACTGAGGTGAATTATGCTTGTTAGATGTTCAATGTTATATTTCAAACATATATTTAATTTGGTGTGTTGATTGGTAATCAATACATAACTGTGTCATAAATACTAGAATTTAAATGAGAACTTCAACCACACTCCCAGTATAAAATAATCTTATAATATTTCAAAATATATCTGGCAGCAAAGTAGCTAGAAAATATTTGTACGCTATGAGAAAAAAAAAACAAAATTGACAAAAACCTTCCGAAAAAAAAAAAAAAAGAGAGAGAGAGAGAGAAAATATTCGTACACAACAAATATTTTTCCGTAGCGCACACTATTAAAAAAAAAAAAAAAAAAAAAAAACCTCACCTTCAATGAAATTCTCTTATTGATTCAGCCAAACTCGAACCAGGGTCCACTGGTTGGTATACGACGATGCTACCTTTGAACAAAGAAAAGATAATCTAGCCTGTTACTTAACTCTTTTTTATTGTTATTTAACAAGATAGATACCAGATAAAATATGCTATAAATATATTATACATATTCATACTATGCTAAATAAAAAAATTGTTAATTATTCTGTTTAAAAAATTAAAATACTCTTCTGTATCATCATTATGCCCTATTTTCACAAAATCACCCTTATAATGTACTTTTCTAAATGTCTTCATAAAACAAACTATCATTAATAAATCCTATATTTACCGTAATTTAGTTTGAATACGATGTTCTGGATAAAAAGTAAAATTGTTTAACAAAAACGCTACACGTATGTCAGTCATAAATTTTGAAATAAATTATTTTTGACTAAAAATAGCTGCCCTAAGCTGAACCATTTATCGTTTATTGAAAAAATGAATCCTCAAATGTGCAAAGAAATTTTTTTTTTTTATCCTTCGAAAAGAAAATTTATTCTCAACGACTGGATAAGAAAAATTTATTTTAATGACATTTTTCCATATGTTTCCCCAAGTCTGTAGGGATACAAAGATAGATGTATCTTTTAATAAAGTCCTGGATTTGACAACATTTAATAATGCAACAAAAAAAGACTTACTAAAACATATAAATCAAATTGCATCTAAAACAAAATGAAATGTTAAGGTATCATAATTTTATTACTTACTTTTATACAATGATTCTGTAAAGAGAAGGTGCTTTTGTATTAGAATTCATTGAGCGCAAATATACTTTTGTTTAATGTTTTGCTGATATGCACAAAACAAAGAAAATAAAAATTTTAAAAATCTAATATTTTTAATTTGTGTAACTTAAATCTTTTATATTTTCTTCCATGGCTAAATGAGTAATATAGGGGGCCTATTCTGGTGTGATCGACAGTTACGTATTTAGGCTTTGGCCCATGAGGCCTGGGACAGTGGTTGGCAATATTTTAGGGGATATCTGACTTTAAAGGTAACTAAACTTTGAATGGTGAGGGCGATTAAAATTTGAAGGGCGACCAAAATTTAAAATGGAACTTCAATTTAAAAGGATTGAGAAAGATTTGAAATTGACAGGGGGTTTCTACGATTTAAGAACATTTTGTAAACCCCACTTAGCACGTTGTGGTTTTTTTTATACCAATTTAAAATACATAATTATATACTACATTTGTATAGTGTTATATTTATACGATTGATCGTCCGGACTGGACAGCGACTGAATGTAATTATATGATGCTTCTCTTTTCATATGTTGATTAAACGTCCAGTAACCGATTATGCTTAGGTCCGTGTTTGGGACGGCAAAATTTTTATGCCTATTAAAATCTTAAAAATTTTTCAACATTAGACAAAAATCCAAACATAAAAATCAACAGAAATTTAAAACCGTTTATATTTTCAGTTGATGATATAAATTTCAAAGCCTAATCTGCTCTCCCTGTGTTCGAGAAAGCAAATAAACTAACTGATTTCTTGATGATCATACTGGACTATTTATTTTTTAATTATGTATTTAATGTTATATGCATGTTGCACAGTGGTCGATATATCTACGAATAATATTATTTCTTTAATTGTATTATATTTAGTATTATGATTATTATTTATGGATAATATTTCGAAACATGGAGAGGGTGGCCGGTATATCAAAATGGGTCTAGGGCTCAATCAAACTTAAATCTGCCTCTGGAGATCGAATCGATAAAAGCAGTCTAAAACTGGGATTGAAGCCAATGAAAGTTCTTGGCTTCTTTTATTGATTCGATAACACCAAATTATGTGCCACACTGTTACAAATTTTAGAAGAAAACTACTGGTAATCATTTATCTCGAGTTTCATGCAAAATTACAAAGAAAAATAAACAAAAATGCTTTAAAAAATTACATATGCATTTTAATGACTTATATTAATTAAATTAATTATTGGCAAGAATATATTTGTCACTTAGAATGCTTTTTCTGAAGTAGAAACATTCATTTTAAATTTTTATTGAGAAATTAAATAATAAAAATAGATTTAAAAACAAATTACAGTGCATATTCTTTAGAATAATATTTAAGATGCATAGTGAATAGAAGCAACATCGTCTTAATTGTAAATGTTATTCTACAATAAATATGCTTGTTTCAGAGAAAGAGAGAAAATAAATATTTTTTTACTTATTAAAAAGAAAAAAATATATAATTATTACTTTAAAACATTATATTGGCTATCAGAATACAGACGAATTAATGTAAGAAAGATTAAAATATTACTTACATGCCTAACTATATCTAGTAGTATATAAGCGATAGATATCCCTATTAGCTGTCAGAATTACTTTTTGCATGAAAATGACAAGCAGTAATTTTCCCTGTGATGTTTATGCTTGTCAGTGTTGATGTTTATGCAGTGTTATATTTTAAACATAGATTAAATCTGAGATACTTATTGATAATCAATACAAGACTGTTTTATGGCTGCTAGAATTCAAATTCTAATCTTCGACACCACTGTCACTGAAAAAAAAAAATCCTGTTTTACTGCATAAAATATCTGTTAGCAAACTTTATACAAAATATTTGTACGCTATAACAAACACGTTGAAATAAATTCTCCCTAACAGAACAACGTGCAAAAGAATCGTACACAACAGACTTTTTTCAATAGAGCATACAGAAAAAAAAATCCTCATATTACATAAAATTCCCCATAAAAATGTCTGTAAACTTATTGAAATGTTTATAAAAATGACTGTTTCTACTTTAGAAAAAACTTTCTAAGCCACACATATATTCTCGCCAATAGTTAATGTAATTAATATTTGCCATTTAAAAGCATATATAATATAAGAATTTTTAGCATCACCGTTTATTTTTCTCTGTGACTTTACATAAGACTTAAGATAAATGATTACCAGTACTTTTCTATAGAAATTTTTAAGAGTGCAGATCAACTAGCCAGACTGGAACAAATGTCCACCACATGGAATGCAATGATGTGATTTCTGAACTAAGAAACCAGGTTATTGGCTGTTTAGCATTTCTGAATGCTTCTTCAACAAAATACACACAAGATAAAATCTCCACTAGTGGTTGGTTACAGATTTTATCTGTTTACAAGAAAATGTTTTTTTTTTTTTTTTTTTTTTTTTAAGGGTTGAGATGTAATTTAAAGTGATTTTCTGTAGTTTTTGAAAAATTAAATTTTCCTGTAGAAAAATTAACCGATATATATATATTTATTTACAGCGTGGCCGTTTAAATTCACCACTGGTTATTGCATTACCAATTAATAACAACTTCTTATTACATGCATGCACTGAGAAAAAAAAAATATACCGCTTTCATCTAGAACGAATAGGTGGTCATTTTCTAAATTCCTAAACTAGAAATATAGATTTCCGAACTATGAATATAAGGCACGCCAATACACTGAGAAAAAATTTCTAGTCCCCCTTCGAAAGCGAATTCTAGAGACCTCTATTAGAATTCTTGAGCGTTTGCCTATACTATCAAGGACAAACCAATTTGAAAATATTTCCAAATAAATGTGAATGCAAGAGGCGGGTTTCAGCAGCTATAATCTTGGTTTATGACCCAATTCTAGAAAATCAAGCGAGAATTTCTCGTAACACAAAAGATTCAGAATATTCAGAATATTGTTTCACCATTTAGAAATGTGTAGATTAGAAATTCTCGACCATTTCGTCTATTCAGTTTAATGGCGTGTCTTATGTGCATAGCTCGGAAATCTATATTTATAGTTTAAGGGTTTAGAAAATAACCATTTATTGATTCTAGATGAAGGCGGTTATTTTTTTTCAGTGTGTAACACTGTGATAGATTGCATTGTAATTCAATGAAAAAAACCTTACAAGTATTATTAAAATAACTTTAAAATATGCCCTGTAGAATATCAGTTTTTAGAACTTATATCCACACTATTAAAACTTTTCAACAGAAAACTTCTGGTAATTATTTGTCTTAAGTCTTATGAAAAATAAATGGAAATGTTAAAAAATGCATTTTAATAGCTAATATTAATTTAATTAATTATTGTCGGGAAAACATTTGTGGCTTAGAATACTTTTTCTAAAGTAGGAAAACGGTTATTTTTATTTTTCATTAATAAATTCAATATTTAAATGTAAAAATACAAAATAAAGATTGAGAATCATGATTATTTTTTTTAACTAAAAATTACTCTAAATTTACAGGAGCTTTAGATAAATATTTCAGTAAATTTACAGAATTTTTTTTCAGTACAACTCAGCATCAGATTTCATAATACATATTTCTGCGACCTTCTCGGACGCGAAAACGTTATCACCGGTCACTTGATAGCTAGAAATAACTAACGAGATCTGTACTGAACAGACAAAATTATTCATGTGTAGTTCAAGCTTCATCAATTATTTATCAAAGTTGATAAAGAGAGTGGTTGATAAAGAGAGAACATAAAGTTTTGAGATTGATTCGCTAGATTTCACTAGAGTTACTTTTATGTCGATTAACGCTTTTTGGTCGATTTTTAAGGTACTTGCTCTTACCCTTCTTTTATAACCATACATTCCTTTTACTCTAAGGACATCACATTTTTAAACAAAGGTCGGGATGCGACGAAATTAATTTTGCTGACTATTAGTATGGATTTGTATTATTACAATTTTTGCTTGAAATCGCATGTCTGAGCATGTATAAACAAAATTTTCTAGTGGCAACCTCATAAAATCTTTAAAATTCCACATTTGGATTTATTCCAAATATTTGTGTTAAATTTATACTGTTAACGACATACACGCAGATTAACCTCTTAAAACTTAACATTTTATTCATGGGACCACAAAATACATAATTAAAAAAATTCAGCGTTAAGATTGAACTTTCGGCAATACTTTATCTACTACATCAGTATAAGAAAGTAATTACCATTTTTAAGCAATTTTACTGGACTTGGTGAAATATAATAAAGTTCTTCCATCAATTACATTAAATTTTCGGGTAATTTTAGATTGCTCGGTAAATAATTTATAAATTATATGTACACCATAGACTGCACTTAAATTTAGCACAATATGAAAAACAAGCAACATACTTGAAATCCTCTGGAAATAATTTTCAAGTATAGCCCTAATATACATATATTCCAATTCTTTCGGTTATCCCTCTAAACAAAAAACAAATAATGATTTTCATATCATATTCAATGTTAAACATGCTTTCATCCATATAAAAAATATATGCTCATTTCATTTTGTTTAGTGCAGTCTAAACATGTTAAGCTATACTTACTAGAAATTTAGACCACAGATGTAATATGTTTCAATTATCTTGAATGTCCCTGTACATGAACCATTTTTACGATCACATGAAAAAATTAGTGTAGCATTTCCATGCGTAACAGATACAGAATATCGAGTTTAGATTTCCTACTACGATTTGTTCTTGAGGCATGCCGATATCAGACAGATGCACGGACCAACAGCGAAAAACTGATTTTGGGACTCAGGGGTAAATTTTAACGTTAAACCTGTAATTATAGGAATAACTCCACTTCGAAAATTTGACCAAAAAGCAAAACTTTCTCTACTATGTATGAATAAGAGATATTAAAAGGTATCGTATTTATTATCAACATATATATGTAGAAATTCAAAAGTATAATTTCTTAAATAACTTCTTTACCTTCTTAAATAGCATCAGAAAATGCCATTTCAGTAACTTCATCATGAAAAAATTATCACGCGAAAAGGCTGTTGTATCTGTTACAATTACGAGGATGATCGACAACGTATATCACGCTAAAATTATATAAGGAATAATTTGTGGAATAATATGTAAAAGAATTTGAAGTATTCGAATCTTACGAATAATAACCTAATACTGAATAACACTGAATGACATAGTATCGAATAATAATGTAACTATCGTACATCAACAAATTTAAAACTTTTGTTTGAAGTGTTTAATTACGATAGACTCGTAATTATTATAGACTATACAGATATATTTCTTTTTAAAATTCAAATATTCAATAAGAGATTTAAATATTTTATCAGTAAAATGCAAGTGTTTTAATAAAATACTTTAGCTTATAAATATTTATAATGTCTTTGAAATTAGGATCTAATTTCTAAAATCTTACGCTTATAATACAAATGCAAAATATTGGATTGAAATCATCAATTATCATAAATTTTATAATTATTATTTGAAAAAGTGTATTTCACAATTCTACCGATAATAGTTTATTGCAATTAAATAGAAATCCATTTTACTATGAGTGATAATGTTGCTACTTCTTTGTTGATAATTTTGTAAAACACGACGACACAAAATGTAATTAGAATTTGAAATGAACAACCTCTTTTCCAAAAATGTCCACAGCAAAACATTAAAATTGTAGTAAAGTGCGTATTATAGCTGTCAATTAGTGGTTATTGGGGAAATAATACCTGCGCATATTTTAAACAAACGTTTGTTTAAAGACTATAAAATTTACTGCTTTCGAATTTAATTGCAAAATCGATGCAAACGATAATTACTAGATTAATGACCTGTGGAAAGCTTTAGTTATTCATAGACGCATTTGTGAGACAGCAATCACAAAGATTTTTTTTTTTTCCCGATGAGATTATGCGAAGAACAGAATATATGCAAATAAACCAAACACATTCGCTGACATTATTAAGGGTATCGAAAGAGAAATACAGTTGATATCGATCCTTGCGCTCAAATCTGTGGCTGTCAATCAAGACATGCACCTTCGTCACACGGTAAATAATTATGGATCGCAGAGGAAACATACTGTAAATTCTGTGTGATGCATTGTACATGCTTTTAAAATCATAACATTGTTCAATAATAACTTGATTATTAATAAAACTTTCTTTTAAGATTATATTTTTTACACCCTGTAATACAGCTCATTATAATTTATTCCGTAAGATTGTTAATATACCCGTCTTTGTTTTCAGATCAATTTTTTTTTTGAAAAATATTTTTTTCTTATTTAATCATAATTATATGTCGAAGAAAATTAACAGGGCTCGCAACGTTTCTAAAATTTTATGTTCATTTTATTATACATTCACCACTATTTCAGAACAATATTTTTACTTCCATATACAAGCTATAAAGAAGTATTGTAATCCTGATTTGCGAAATAGATTTTGCATTTCACATAGCTCAAAAACGAATGATTGTAGAATGTTGTAAAATTATATTTGTGACTGTCATGATGTCTAGTTGCACACCTGTAACTTTGTGTTTTGGAGATATTTATGAAAGTTGTATTCATAATGACCAAAAATACAATGCTTTGACCATTATATATGACATATCTGTATATATATATAAATTACGTGTCACGATGTTTGTCCGGGGTAAACTCCTAAACTAAGGAACCGATTTTAATGAAATTTTGCACACTGTGTGCAGTTTGGTCCAACTTGAGAGATAGGATAGTTTTTATCACAATTTATTGTCACAATATTGTTTTATTGCAATTATTTGTTAATTATAGACCTTTATTAAATTTGCTCCAAAATATCTGTGAGTTCCATTAATTTAATTGTTGCCAAAAAAAAAAAAAAATACGAGTTCATTTTCTTTCGACATAAAAATAAATACATTTAATCAAACGTGAACGTTAAAAAATTATAAAAAGTTAAATTATGCATCTCACGAAAATTGACGTCATAATCAATTTAAAGACTTTATACACATTGATAAAGTGCTAATGTAGTTCTATCATAGATATAGTAATATATATATAGATCTCTCATCCCCATGTTATCGTACAAAGATTTTTGATGCCGAAAAAAAAAATAAAATAAATAAATAAAAGCTTTGGAAACAGCCATTAAGTGGTATTGAAAAAAAAAAAAAAAAAAAAGAAAAGAAAGAAAGAAATATGAATTTGAAACTGTATCTGGAGTCTTCCATTCCCCTTTAGCAAATAAATTATTCATAAATTTTATTTACTAAAATATTAGTATGTATTCCCGTGTGTATTCACTCGGGGAAAGACGGCCATATTTTGGTAAAAACGTCGTCTTTTCCCAAATGAAAAGGAATAACTTTTTTCTCCCCAATGATCACTCTATTCTATATATGCTATACTATATCTATGAGTTCTATACGCAAGCGAAGTGTGACTCACTGACCGTCTGTGCAGCCAAGAAAAAGATTTCCTATATTAATTGCCCACTGGATTTTTTGTAAGAAATTATTAAAAATCGAGGAAATTTATTTCCCGATTTTAATCCTTATATTTGGGTATAGGTATGTATTAGTTATCGCGGGTGTTAGATTGAATTATTTTGCTGTCAAATTGACAAAATTTTAATTTTAAATTTCAAAACTCTGTCGCCCTTGGCTTTTTTTTTTATTATTGTTATTTGGCGATCAAAAGCGTAACACGAAAATATACATGCCAGATGTATGCATTGTACGAAATGTAATATGTATTATTCATTGTACGTATGTATGACATGTAATATGTATTGTACGAAATATTGTTTCATATTATTCATTACTCTTTTAATATAAGTTGTTAAAATAACCATGATTTTTGAAAGGAATTAAATATTTTCGCCAGATAATTTGGCGATATTCTTTTTTTTTTTCGCCAAGGATGACAGAAATGAAATCTATTCCGCTGCAAAATATTAGTATCTTACATCAGATATTTTATTTAGACATTTGAAAACAAATTTGACTTCAAACTATGACAGAATATTTATCATTTTCCTTTTAATTAGTATATCATTAGTATATTAAAATTTAAAAGCATGGTATATAAAAAGTTTTTTTTTTATCTTATAATTATTCTTATCTTAATCCTCAATGTTTCCCATCGTTATTAACTTGAATTTACTATTAAAAATTTAACATACTCAAAAACTTCTCATCACTTCGTTAAAATACACTAAACTTTTCCAAAATCTTTTTCTATTTAAAATGATACATGTATTTACTTTAAATGTCCAATATTTCATAAGATTTCCAATTTTAAAGTTTTAAAATATTTATCAAATTTACTTATTTTTCTGGTTTAGCCTTATTGTTTTCCTTTTTATAACTACAGCTGTTGCCCTCTTTAAATTATTTTAAATGATGAGGTCATTTTATAGTAAAATTATCCATTATAGCATATATTATATTTCACTCCTCCATAAAAATTGATTTTAAAATCGTCTGTTTCTTTTATACTTTTATTTTAATAGAATTTTTATAGAATTTAATTTATATATTAGTCATTTTAGCAATTTTATCCAAAGTAGCATTAGAAATAATATATATGACTTCTCCATTAAAATTTATAGGACCCTACAATAAAATTAATTTGTGCTTAATATCAACACTACGAAAATTTTTGCATGTGAAAGTACGTAAGCAGGTTCTAGTTGATGAATGCACTTTATTTAATGAATATTCTGCTCGTAGATAAAGCCTGTAATGGTAATATCATAAAAAATTTCGACATTTTTGCATGTAGAATGTAATTCTTAAAGACATAAGCAAGTTCTTTTCGACAAATGTACTTTATTTAATGAATTTTCAGCCTGTAGATAGAGCCTGAAATGATACTGTTATGAAAGTTGTCAACATTTTTGCGTATAGAAAGTAATTCTTAAAAACTTAGGAGGTTCTAGTCGATGAATGCACTTCATAACAGTTGAATATATATATATATATATATATATATATATATATATATGTATGTATGTATATATGTATATATATATATATATCGACAAAACTGAATAATTAATAAATATTCCCGAGAAAGTCCAATAAAACGTTCATTCTTTCTACAGAAATCAAATAAACATTGTTAAATAAACTACAGAGCAGAAATTTCGCTAATTCAGAAACAACTGAAAATTTCGAAGTCTAAATAGAATTTGAATTCATCGAGAATATTGTCAATCGTTTATAGATTTTCGAAGTATTTCTGAGCTAGAAACCAATAAATCATTTAAATAGTTCCAGAACTCTACTCCTATTGAAGTTAGAGTTTCCAAACTTTGGAAATCTTAAATACCACTTTTTGAATTTCTAAATGCCACATCCTAAAGACCACAGTTAGTCGTCGCCTACCTTCGTGGAAAGGAAAAAAACTATCATCTGTTTCCACTTTTACTGTAATACCTTGTAGAAAATAGCACATAAAGTTATAGGCAAGTTCTAGTCTACATTTATCAATAATCACTCTTCTTTTTTACAGTCTTGTTAATCATTTATAGAACTTTCGAAGAATTTAGTTCTGTGCTATAAACCAATGAATTTTTCCGGAATATTCCAGAGCTCTGTTCTTATTGAAGTTAGAGCTTCCAAATTTTGGCAACCCAAAACTACAATTTTTTACAAATTTGGCGGCTTAACGAGATTAGCGATCAAATTTGACGACAAATATTGTTTCGAGATACGGGATAGCCAGAATTAGTAAACCCTTTCTCAATTTTAACGGAGGTAATTCTTTTAATAAAGTGCATCGTTTCTCGCCACTAATTTTCCTCAAAGAGAACAAAAGTAGGCCGTCTATACTCGAATGATTTCCATTGAACTCTAAGCTATGGATTTTTCAATGAGAGATTCTGTAATAAGCCGAGGATATTTCTGAAAAAACTATTCTATTTGTCTCGGCAGTGTGTATAATCCTATTATCGTGACTTTTGTGCTCGGAGCAGCAGTTTTCTTTTATCTTATTTTTAAGAAAATTCGTAGGCTGCACTGGAAAAGAAATTATGCCGCGTTCATCTAGAACGAATAAGTGATCATTTTCTAAATCCCTAAACTAGAAATATAGATTTCCGAGCTATGCGTATAAGGCATGCCATTAAGCTGAATAGGCAAAATGATTGAGAATTTCTAGTCTGTACATTTCTAGATGGTGAAATAATACTATGAATATTATGAATCCTTTGTATTGTGATTGTGAGAAATTCTCGCTTAATTTTCTAGAATTGGGACATAAATCAAGAGTATAGTTGCTATAACTCCCCTCTTGTATTCGTATTTATTTGCAGAAATTTATAAATAAGTTTGACTTCGATAATGTAGGCAACACTCTAGATTTCTAATAGAGGTTTCTAGAACTCGCTTTCAAAGGGGACTAGAATTTTTAGGTTGACATGGAACTATTTTTACTGGAGCCACAATTTACATTCTAAATGACAGTTACAGAATTTTTTTCTCAGTGTGGAACCTGCCTATTTATTTATGAATCATTTACTTCACACAAAAATATCAATGTTTTCGTAACAATATTATATTGCAATAGATGCATAAGGAAGTCATGTGGTCTCCACATCAGATCGTTTTAAATAATATTTTAGCATTAAAATGTTCAAGAAAAATTATTTTTGAAAATAGTGATGACAATATAATAAAACTCATGTAAAATTTTGGGAACGCTGCAAACCCTGAATTAATCTAGGAAATAAGTGGTATGAAAAATGGTGGGTGCTAATAGTATTACGGCATGAGTTAGAATGTAGGAAGGAATGCCCTGCAAGTAGAGGCATGTGTAGGTATTTTAACCAAGTCATTGTAGTTTTTTTTTTTTTTTTCTTTTTTTTTTTTTTTTTTTTATCACGCCATATTAAATTTTGTTGTCAATGCACTTGATCTTAATAGACTACTTATGAAGTGCTCATCCATCAAGTCTTCCTAATTATGGCCTTTTAAAAGCGCAAAGGGAAATGCTCAGTTCAACGAGTTTTTGAGTTTTTGGGATATTCCGAGAAGAGCTGCTTGACACCACGTTGAAATATGTTTAGATCTAATATCTTTAGTAAGAATTTCTCAACAAGAATAAATTAACATATCCTACTCAACACACGTTGGTACATTATAAATAAAGATTTTCTATTTTATTAATTTTACGTTTCTCATGATTTTAGAAAAGGTGAGATAAGCTTTGATTTAATAAGAATGATACTATCTTGAAATCTATTAAAGTATCTGAGACATACGCGAAAACATTTTTTGTGCATTTACTTCTTATCTGTATTTCGAAGACTGTGAAGAATAAGGACTAGTAGAGGGGCGTGGGGCTAGTTGTAACAGAAGTAAGAAGTAACACGTAATTTACGAAATAGTTTGTGACATTTTTGATTGAATATTCCGATAAACATAATTCTTATGATGCGCTGTGTTCCGCAAAAATAGTTAATGAGAGGTTCTGTACATGTGCTTCATTTTAGCTAATTAGTGGGAAAAAACATATTTCGTAAAACCAATGTAACTTTTAAAATGAGATAAAAATACAAAAATTTAAAACATTAAAAATATATTTTAATTAAAAACATTAAAAACACAAGACAGACGTTTCGGCTAGAACACTAGCCCTCCTCAGTGTCAAACATACAAGTACAAACAACATTTACAAAAATTCATAATACATCATAACAAGATTAAATACTCAGGGGGAATAGCTTTAGCCTCGTTCAAGGCAGAATGTTGCATTTTGGTAAAAGCGCCCTCTAGAAAAATACGGGATTCATAGATATTTATATTAGAAGCTAAAATTTTAAAGTTTTCAAAATCCGGAATATGATCACTATTGAGAGAATGGATTACGAGTTTTATTTGAGTTTGTGGCTAAAGCTATTCCCCCTGAGTATTTAATCTTGTTATGATGTATTATGAATTTTTGTAAATGTTGTTTGTACTTGTATGTTTGACACTGAGGAGGGCTAGTGTTCTAGCCGAAACGTCTGTCTTGTGTTTTTAATGTTTTTAATTAAAATATATTTTTTAATGTTTTAAATTTTTGTATTTTTATCTCATTTTAAAAGTTACATTGGTTTTAATATATTAATGAGACGTATAAATTATGTTTAATTTTATTATATTTCGTAAATTTTGTAAAAGTTATGTTAATTTATATATATAAATATATATATATATATATGGGCTATTTACTTTATCTATGTGTTAAGTTATGAAATGCATGTTGCATATTTTGTATAAATCGTATATATATATATATATTATAAATAAACCAAAATCATTCGATGGGGCAAGTTGAAACCAAATATTGGGGCAAGTTGTAACATTCGTGTAATTAGACATCCTATTTTAAATGCTAACAAGCAAATTATTTATTCTATTCTTTATTCTATGAATTTGTTTTTTCTTGTTTTATAATGAGGAACTATAAAAAGAAGTTTGAAAGAGCTTCAAAGGGTCATATATGAAAGGTACAAATATTAGACACCATCACCCGATGAAAAAAAAAAAAGCATTTGAAAGATATTTAAAGAGATAATTAAAAAGTAACACAAACATAAAGAGAAAGGAAAAAGAAAGAAAAAGATTAAAGGAAGAAATATATAAAAAATAAAACGAAAGAATAAAAATATAAATAAAATGTTTTTAACTCCAGGTATTAATTTTGATACACAGTAGCGGTTTTACTTAGCTTCTGGGAATCCCTACAGCTAGAGATCGTAGTCTCCGCCTTTTTTTTTTTTTCCAGGACACTTTCATAATGGGCAAATTTATGTCTTTTGCTACCACTATTTTTATCAATAATTTCTATCCTGTTTAATCACAACATATTATTACTTTACAAATACAATAAAAATTTCTCTAAGAAGAAAAAAAAAAGGCTGCAAGACAGGCGGAATTTTCGCATCCCTGAAAGTGTCCTGAAAAAAAAAAAAAAAAAAAAAAGCGGGGATTACGACCCCCGCTACAGCCTCTCTGAGGCAGAAGAATCGGTATAATGCTTAATTTGCAAAATGTGGGCACACATTAAATGTGTGAGAGAGAACATGAACTAAAGAAGTTCTTTGCATGAACAATATATTTTTGTTTTGTATTAACTTCAGTTCTGACAAAGAGTGACTTCTGTATTTATTAGATATTTATTTTTCTCTTTATATTACTACAGTTCATTTGACATAATTCATTGTTACTATACCAAGAAGGTATAATTTAATATTACTTATTTATTGCCTTTTTTTTTTTTATTAAATTAATAAATGATTGATAGCAAAAACAATTTGAAATATTGTCGTTTTCCATTATTAGTATTTCCCTCATAACTGTTACAATTTGCCCCATGCGTGATTTGGGGCAAATTGTAACAGGCAAATAACTTTGAAAAAATATTTTTTTGTGCAAAATTAACGAAAGTTTTTTTAATGAATATAATAGATGAATATGTATGCTATAGAAAACAGCAATTAGAAACAGTACAACGTAAATACATTTCAAAATACGTTTAATTTTCTAAAAATTGTTACAACAAGCCCCACGCTTACCTGTATCATCTTTACATAACTTTATAAAACTTTCTCCGATTTCTATATTTTTATGGTTATTTTTATATATAAATACTATGCATGTACATATTTAATGATTATAGACTAAATATATATGTGCGTGTGTGTGTATATATATATATTCAAAATAAGTTTAAAAAGATAATTTTAACAGAAATTGAACGAATTATTTACTTATTTAATCATATGAAAATTCTTATTAAATGCAATATGAAATTTCAGTTTTAAAATATATGATTCAGAATAAACTAAATGATATATCAACTATTATATCTAATCCATTTCAAATATTAATGGAATGGTATTGTTTTCCTCCAACATAACTTCGAAAAAAAACCGCTTATTTGTTTTGAGAAACGATTTAGTTCACTATTTTGGTACATGTCAACATTATTTTCATTAATGCAAAATAAATAATGCATATCTATCAGAGAAGATCCAAAAATTACAGAATATACATAAAATGAATTAAGTCAAAATAAATAAATTGTAAATTATCTGCATGAGAGATTTATTTTCTCATTTGGACAGTATTTCTTTTAGATATTTGAAATGGATTTATCTATTCAGCCAATATTCTTTTGTTATAGATATGCATTTCCATTTAGCTTTCACGATTTGTTAACACAAAAATAGAAAAAAAACTGTGTATATTCTTAATAACTGTGTGACCTTTTCTCTCAAAAGAAATATTAAACTCAATATCTGTACTTTCGTATTTAGAAATAAGCATCCCTTGTATTGGTTATAACAAAGAAATAAGTTTTTCTTCTTTTCCTTTCTTTCTTTCTTTTTTTTTTTTTTCCTGGTAAGAGTATTTTTTATTTGAAAATTATTTATGCATATTAACTTTTTCATTATAGAGATTACTAAAGATTTTTATTGTTAATATGAATTATGAAATTGATAATAATATAGGTTTTCTTAAAAGCTGATTTGTATTTATATATATATATATATATATTGTTTTAAAGATAAAAATAAATAGCTTTTAAAGATCATATGAAGTGTATTTTCCGAAAATGAATAAGATAAATTTGTTTTGGAGTATAAACATTCACATCAATCTTTGCATTGTTAAGCTTTGGAAACTCAAATGAACAATTCAAGCAATTTATTTAAATATATTTTCTCATATTGTTAACTCATTATCGTACAACTTCCTATTTATAGACAGTTAATAAAATAGCGTGTAGAATGCTAATGGTTTCTGAAAAAGGTTTTTATCCTTAAATGACAGTTGACGACACTATAAATAATTGATAAATTTTCCTGCTTCTGCTATTAATCCTTTGCGATTGGCAAATGTTCCTATGGTATGTAAGCACCGCTTTTTGGTGTTCCTCTAAAAGTTGCGGTATTTAAGAATTTTCTGTATTCATGTTACAATCGTTTACATTTTATTCTCAGAAATCAGTGCATTAAATGTCATTTATCTCATATATATACTTATACGTATACACCTACGGCACTTAAGAGTTTAAGTATGAATACGCATTTTTATTTATCTATTTATTTATTTATAATATGCTGTTTTAGGAAAACGACTAAAACCGAAAATTTTGTTTGTGTGTTTGGTAGGTTGCTTTTGCTTTTAAAGATACTCGTCTATAAAGGTTTTATTATGATTTTTTGATTTTGATCGTTGTTTTCTCCTGTTTCAATCTTCGCTTATACATTTGCTTATAGCGTTGATATATCGATTAGAATCCAGATGATTAATAATAACTATTTTAATATTTTATTTCACAGGGATCGCATTCTCCGCCTTTTTTTTTAGGGCACTTTCAGGATGAGAAATTTTCGCCTTTTTTACTACCAGTATTTTTATAGAAAAATGTTTATCCTGTTTAATCAAGACACATTAGTATGAAAATACCATAAAAATTTCTTTATAAAAATTGTGATAGCAAAAAAGTCAGATATTTTTCGTACCTACCAACATCCTAATTAATATTCCGTAAAATTGTTAGTACAACCCCCTTTTTGAAATTCACTTAATATTTAGAGTAATTTTCTTCAAACGTAATTGTGATTAAATAAGAAGATAAACACTCTAAAAAAAACTAGTATTATGAAAAAAGGCGGGACTAAAATTTTTACGGAATATTAATTAGAGTGTTGTAGGGCAAGTGCCCTAAAAAAGGGCGGAGAATGCGACACTTGTTGTAGAGGTTTGTGTTAATAAATGATAAGAAAATTATCTTTTACCTCAAAGTTTTCCTTTCTCGAAGTTTTATCCCTAGAACGTCCAGCGCCCTAAACTACCCTTTAAAACAAAAATCCTGTTATATTACAGAAATTCTGGCAGCAATGTTGCCAAAAAATATTTGTATATTATATGAAAAATATGTTGACAGAAATTTTCTGTAACACAAAAATACAGAAAATATTCGTACAGAACAGATTTTTTCCACGGGGTGCAATGTAAAAGAAAGAAAAAACTCGCATTAAATAAAATTCTATAGTTCTACCAGCCAGGATCAAGCCAGAGTTCGCTAGGTGGCGATGCTACCTCCCACCTAAGGAAGCAGTTGTTCTGAGTAACAGTTTCACTGTTACTCAGAACTTCCCAATTATTCTTTGATACCAAGTTCTCTGTATCAAAAAATAGAAAATATATGTTACTACCAGATAAAATCTGTATCAGTACCTACATATTTTGCCTGATTATAGAAAAATGTTTTTTTGACAGATTGAGATGTAATTTTTCATTAACTTTTTGCAGTTTTAGAAAACAAAAATTTTCCGTAAGAAAATTGCAAATTTTTTATTATTATTTTTTTTTTTTTTACAGAATTTTTTTACAGTGTGGAATCGGTTGTAATTTTTAAATTAACACTGCAATTGTTCGATTTCAATATTAATATTACTCTCTTATTAGTTCATAATATCGTATATTTCAAATAATCATTAGAATATATTTCGCAGAAAGAATTCGAGTATTAAAGAGTTAAGAAAAGTAAGTGCATTATTCGTAAAGAAATTCGATAAATTTATTTTAGCATATAAAGACACTCATCTGCCTTAACATTCTTAAGCCTGGGAAAATCAAACTGAGCGTAACCTTCATATTTTTCAAAGTTTCGTCAAAAAATGTGGATGTCATCCATATACATTTGGAAAGTTTCTAATAAAAATCTCTCTACCGTAATTTTCGACATATAATCCGCAGGTGAGATAAGTCAGATATGCAACAGAAATTTTAATTGACAAATAAAGATATATTTGTACGAAATGTTTCTTAGAAAAATTATAGATTATTTTGTTAAATAAAAATTCTGATGGAGGAATGACACGTTACCTGCGGATTATACGCAGAAAATTACGGTTATATGATTTTCATTGTGCTTTTAAAATTTGCAGGTACATTACAAAATTCAAAAAGCATTACTTAAATCGCTAAATTCTTCACTCTCTATTGAAAGCTCATTTTTTTCTTTAACTTTAAGCTGTATCATAAACTGAAATATAAATTTTATAAATTGGAGAGATTGTGCTCTCAAATCTGGTAGATGGTAGTGCTAGGATATAATCCACGCTCATCGGTGTAGTCGTTCGGAGTTTTTCAAGATTTTTTTTTTCTATATTTCACTTGAATATGGTCCAGTACCCATTAGAAAGATCCACTCATGAAGTGTGCTCCACTGAGGCTTAAGACCCACCCCTGGTTAGTCAATTAACCTGATACCTAATATCAACACCAAAATCATTTTATAAATTTTTTAATCATTTTCGTATCAATTCTGTTTCTCCATCATAAAAGTGTCGTTCAAATTGTTTTCAGTAGGTTTCAAGAATACGTTGCAAGTTTTTTTTATGTTGCTATAATTATACTAATAATATTACTTGAAAATAATACTATTCTTGAACGTCGAGTAGAACGTTCTTTCGACATGAAACACGGTGTTCATACGATTGTAACCATTTTTAGACGTTCAGAGAACGTTCTGGTGCTACTTGGAAACCTCGGGTAGTAAACTGACCTTAAATCTAATACCAACACTAACACCAACATAATTTTATAAGTTCAATGTAGAAAATAACATTGGTTTTCGACCTGAGGTTTTAATGTATTACTGTGCAACCGCGAAAAGAAGGCATACGACCTTGGAATAGTTCACTTTGAAGAAGGGGCGGGCGAATGAAATGCAAATGATGCTTGGCGGCAGTTCTTTTCGCCAAACAATTCTTTGACTTACCAGCTTCTTTGGCGCCAATACGAACAGTCAAAGTGTTTATTCTGTCAATTTAAATATTGTTTTAATTATTTCTTATAATTTTTTTATCAGATATGTAGAAAATCGATAAAACAAAATAGCTTTAAACATTGCTTATAATTTGTGTTCACATGTATGTTTATTTCTAGTATTTAAATTAATTGAATCCCTAATTTTTTTTTTTTTTTTTTTTGTAAATATTCACTATCATGCTTAGTTCAATTATTTAAATCTAAAAATATATTATAATTGAATGTATTGTAAATATTAGCTATCGTGATTAATTAAATTTCTTCCTTTCTACTTTTATTACAACCATTATATGATTATGTAATGTTATTTAATGACAATTACAATAATTAATTTAATGTTTATTTTATCAAAACTGTAACGGTATTAATCATGGTTTCTTTTATTTCATACATTGTAGAAAGAAACTTTTTTAAAGTTTAATTAAGTTACTTCTTTCATCCCTTTCTGCTGATAATGATTGTACTTTAAAATTACTTCTCGGAAGCCATTAAGATTACTTTACTTAAAAAAATCAAAATTTCTTTTTGAATGTTATTTGATCGCCGAAACTTTAAAATTTGTAAACAATAGTACCTCCGAACACTTCTTTTAAATAGTAATTAAAAATACCTCCAAACATTAAGTTTATCAACAACTTCAAATTATACTTTCACACCAAGAAACGGGCTAACAACGCCAAATCTGGAAGCCACTCTACTCTGTGTTACCATGGAAACACAACCTCTCACCTTATTTCATTAATCGAATCATCTGAAAACACGTGATTCGAGTGCCAAGTTATCACGGTTGTGCAATAGAATAGCAACTTTATTTATTTATTTATTTATTTATTTTATTTATTTTATTTCTAATCATTCGTATCAAATCTTTTTTTCCATCATAAAAGTGTAATTCAAATTGTTTTCAGTAGGTTTCAAGAAAACGTTGCAAGTTTCTTTTATGTTACTTTAATTGATTGTGAAAAAAACAGTTTAAATCACATTATGATTCTTTTTTCATTTCCATCAGCACAAAACGTCTAAACTCTAATCGGTACTACTGTAATACCAATAAATTTTATCAATTTTTAAATTACGCTAGATTTCACAATTTTTGTAAGATACTTCCATCTCATTTAATTCAAGATAAAGTTTGGACATTTATTTAGGAACTATTCACTTTTTTTTTTTTTTTTTCATTTGAATTAAAAGTTATTTATAAATCAATCATAGGCAAATCGTTTGTTAGATACCTATGATATCAATCGTTAGAGACAAGCTCTGTGCAAAATTAAACCAGTATAGATCATCTTAAAAATGAAAATTCGGAAATATTCTGTAATACATTTTCTGTAACAAAAAGTGTATCTAGAAAAAAGGGCAGATAATTTCATTTCAGTTACCTGAAGGAAAATATCAGATGGATATTGATTTATGCAGTATACAAGGAGAAAAATTAAAAGAAAAGACAATTTTAAATATGAGGCAAAATTGAATTAAAATTAATTTTGTATTCAGAATTGGGTGTTTCCTTTTTCGTATGTTTGCATGTGTGTGAGAGCAAAACACATGCAATTTTTAGATTTTTGAATATTTATTATAAAATAGACGTGTTCAGAAACAAGATAAAAGTCTTACAATTTTGTGAATTACATTTGCTTATATTTACCCAATGTATCCATCTCTATATATTTTTTTAATAATTGATATAATTTGTATATTCATTATAATTTGCACTGCTTATGTCCTCTAATTGGTCTAGCGATCTCAGAATTAAAATTTACATGAATATATTATTTCACATAACATCTGTACTGTTATTAAATTGGAAAAAATGTTTATTGCATGCTGTTTATGATAATGCAACCATCAGTTACCAATTTTAAAAATGTATCTGAATATTTTCCAACAAATTGTACAGAACGACATAAGTTTTCTTGATGAGTAAGCATAAATGTAACAAAATATTTTTTTTTCTAATTTTTGAATTAAACTAACTGCTTTTAATTATTTAATTGATACATTTTTTGTAGAAAATTTAAAATATTTTTTTTCTTCTTCTAGAACCTGAAAAACCAAATTATGACCACCAACGTATGGGTTAATCAGGTAAGTTCCATCTATTTATTAAGTTGATTTTAAAATATGTAAAACTCATTGTTTTCTACCAGTTAATAACGATATATAATACTTAGAAAAACTATCAAACTAGGGCTTCTTGAATGATTTCATCATTCACTGGTATATTTTAATATTTATTCCAAGAATTAACTATTGGATTAATAAACCACTGTTACATTGGGGTCTATAACACAGTCAAAATATAAACAACGTATTCTAGAAAGAAAAAGCTAAATAAGTTTAGAAATAACTTCAATTTGGAGGCAGAACATTGTCGTGTTAAGAAATTACATGGGTTACAAAGGACTTAAAAAAAAAAAGAAACAGAGAAACAGAAAAAAAAAATTCTCTCCTTTTTTTTTTTTTTTTTTTTTTTCCTTTTTTAAGATAAAATATAAAACATATTTTATTTTTTATTTTTATTTTTTATTTTTATTTTTATTTTATTTTTTAATTTTGAGCATTGCTTTCAGAAAAAAAGCGATTAAAATTTTAAGTATTAATAAATTCAACCTAATGTAAAAAAAATTTCAAAAGCTCTCACTCCTACAGTTTTACTCCAATTGGCTTGTAACTTTGGGATAATATTCCCAGACAAATTGTGGTATTACGTTTTATAAAAATTAAAAAACTATTTTATACTAAATTCTTTATTTTTTGAAAGTTTTAAACCCATCTAATCTCTTAAAAAAAAAAAAAAAAAAAAAAAAAAAAACTGATTCGGTTCTTGAATTTATCATTTTTTGCTTTTGTTAAAATCAATAATTCGACCTTTCTTTCCGAAATATATTTCTATTATTATATCTTGCTAAAACTTTTAAAGTGGCCTTTTATAACTATTTATTGATTTATTTATTTAATAACGTTCTTACTTTTCCACATTGTTTCAGGCTTTCTTGAATTAAATTAATATTGGACGTATTTTTTTTTCGTTTTTTTATTCAGTTTAAAATAATATTTAAATACTAGCAAACCCGTGCGAAACTTTCGCACTTTATTTCTTTTCTTATTTAACTTTAAAATTTGAAACTCATAAACCTTAGGCCAGTTTTCTCACCCAATTTTTATTTTAATTCATCAGAAGCCAAATTATTATTAGAAACAAATTAATACTGTGGGACGAAATGATAATGATAATCAAACTAATATCATTCATGAAAGGCTTAAAAATAAAATTCATGCTTGACGACCTAATTTTCGTACTTCACGAGGCAGGACAGATTTAGTATAGGACACCCATGGCGATTTTTAAATTTTTGTCACCATGTTAGCGATACATTTTTATTAATTAATTTATTTATTTTGGCATAATTTTGTGTAAAAAAAAAAGTAGTGACTATTTTGATTATATTATTTATTATTGCGTTTTTCAGTCAATTTATGACAAAAGTTCATATGGGGCTTATATCATTAAAATATATCTAGATTTAAAAAGAAGCTTACTTGCAAAGATTGTAAAAATGCAACTTTAAAAAAAAAAAAACATTTTTCTATAAAATGGTACTATCAGACAAATGTCATTTTTTTATTAGATCACTGAACTGAGTCCGCGTGCTTAAATATTGCTTATGCATTATTTTTTATCCTCGAGTATTTTATTAAGTCACTATCGTATCATTTCTAAAAATAATTAATCGTAACTGGACCACGTTAGAGAAATATTATATAGATTGATTTCCGAATATCTGATATGTGAAACAAGTTGTGCCCCATTTTTGTAAGGACTTTAGTTATTAAGTGATATTAATGTGCGGTAATATTAATAGGATTTACATGATAGTAAATAGGTTAAGTCTAGCAATACAATATAAAATTTGTTTGTAATATTAAAGATTCACAAACATAAATGTATGTGGCCAAAATTAAAAGTCAATGCTGTTTCCAAATTTCTATATCACAATTTGTATAAATCAAACTCTTTTTTCCTGTAAAATGTTGTTATCTAATCACTGTCAATCTTTACAATAATTGTTATTTAATTGTTGACAGTTATATTATTTTGTAAATGGTTATTGTAATTAAACATTTGATTTCATATGAAAAAGGTAACAAAAAAAATTCTGATAATAAAATAATAACAATAATATATATATCTATATATATCATGTTAAAAAGTTTTATTTCAATTTGCTTCTTTTAAAAATCAAAAAATCAAACACCAACTTATAAATAACGTTTTAATTTATTTAATATCTAAATTTATTTGCATATTAAATGTCTTTATAAAAGCATACAATCTTCCATTGTTGAAAATTTTTAAATTTTTAAATTTTATTCGAAATTATAATACATTTATATACATTTCTTTTAAATTTTATTTGACTTTTAATTTCAGCATCTGAGATTTAATCATTTCACTACTTGACTTAAAAATTATTTTTCATGCTCATTTTTATTTCCTCGATATAAAAATAACTTAGCTGCTTGCTACTACAACTTCGCCTTATTAAAAATTTAAGAGTACTTGGAATTTTTAATTACTGAAATTGCATTTATACTATTTTTACATATATTTTTTTTTATTTTTGAAAAAAGTGAAAGTTATATATATACATATTTTTCATTTTATTTCTTTATTCCGATTAAAATAAATTTTATTTTGTTTAGAATAAAGGAAGATATTTTTTACTCTGTGAAAATGCATAATAAATGATAGGAAAAAAATGTCATTTCGTATTGTGAACAAAAGTATATTATTAATGATACAAATTCTATATTTATAGTTAGTTTCTAAAATAGCAAGCATTTAAGAATATGCAATAAACAGTGTTGCCACATTTAGTGAACTTTTTTATTCAATAATTACCAATAATTTTGAGGAGTGATATTTTATATACATGGTATATATGATTTCCATGATAAACAATTTACATGATACACATAATATACATGATAAAACATTAATATTCGAAATGATTGGGCAAACATTACAATTAAAAATTAGTGGTAGAAATTGAATTAAGAAAATCCCTAAAATTGAGAACATTGGAACAACAAATGCAGCAGATTCGAAGTTTGTTTCAAGTAGATAATATTCAGAGTAAGAATGATATATTATTTTTAATACTATCATTATTATTTTAAATTTCAAAGTTATAAATAATTTTTTACTAATGAATCTATAGGTCAGTAGCTTCAACGTCACATTTGTAACACGATTCTTTACTCAGTTGTTTATTTAAAATTATTCTATATTCTCTCTCTATCCGTATACGTATATATATATATATATATATATATATATATCATTAAAATGATCAAACACCAGGAAGGAAGACGTAAATGAATAAACAAAGAGCCTCATATGGAAATTAAATCCATACATAAGGCAAAAGATATTTTAAAAAGTTAATATGAATTATTTCTGAAACACTGGTGGATGAGATCATACATAGCAAATGTGATCGAAGAATAACAGAAAAAAAAAAGTAGTAATAACTAGAAGAAGGAGAAGGAGCAGAGGCCACCACGGCTTAAAACGGAAAGAGCAAGCTAAACAAGTTTTCCGGGCGTCCAATTTTCCCCAAAAGCTCTGTACGACCATATGGTAACAAAGTAAAAAGTTAAGATGGAAATAACTGCAAAAAAAAGAAGAAAAATTAAGCAAGAAAAATTCAAACTGCACGACAATACCATGACACATTTAATTAATTGACATAGTAATTATATGACTATAAAGTAGAGAAATTGGTTTTGGTTTAAAATAAGATTTGAGATTATTTACGATTTGAGAAATTTTAAGGATATGAAGAACTGCGTAGGGGCAATATTTCATGATATTTAAAGACACGCATTACAATCAATTTCGGTTAAATACAATAATTTAACTATTTTCTTAAACACCTTTATTAATAAATTTATTTTTTGAAAAATACTATTACAGTTAATTTAAACTTATGTTACGTATCGATTACATTAATTCCCATTTTAAAGCTTTGTAAATAGATTAATTAACCCATAAATTTCCCATAATAGTATTAGTAATCAATATTAACCCTTTCACTACTACTGGGACACATATGCTGCCAGATTGAGGTAGTTTTTTTTCAATATCTACCACTAAATTTTAATTGTAACGGTTGGCTAATAACTTTGAAGACTTCTTTCTAAGATGTCTTCGAAATGATTACGCAACCGTTGTAATTAAAATTTATTGTGGAATATTAAATAAAAAATTCCTTCAAACTGGCAGTACTCGTCCCAAAGGCAGTTTAAGTTGATAGTAAACGGGTTAAAATTGGTATAATATAGTATTATTACAATTAATTTGCTGTATGAAATACATAGGATCAAAAATTAAATCTATAAATGTTACATAATAGTGTTAAAAATTAATATTAAAATTTATATATATATACATATATATACATATATATATATATATGTATGTGTGTATATGTATACATATATATATATATATATATTATGATTAACACCCTTAATAGTGATATCTATTTCTGTATGAGTTATCAACCACCTTCCTTAACTACAATTAAACATTTTTTTTTACCCAACATGAGTGTTACTTAATCAAAAGTACATATCGAGTAGTTAGCATGCATAATATATGATGTATCGGATGAATTTTGTGTAGTTCCGTAAATTAATTTATGTTTCAATCCACACCATTTTCTGTAGGAATCATACTTTTAAGCATCTTAATAATTCCTACCAATTTCATTATTTTCAATGCAACGTAACTGAGCAAAATATACTTAAATAAATGCAGCCCGACATTAATATATCGGAATCGTTTTGAGTGCAACCATACACGATCTGCAATGACCAAAATCTCCGCACACCAAAACACCTATACAGCAGATTCCATGTCACTTAAGCATATTTTCACCAAATTTCAAGTCAGTCTTGAGAATTATAAAACTATTACAGCGGTACATACAGACAGATATCAAAACTTTTTAATATTCAACAAATATTTTCGTCAATAATTATATAATTTGTTATAAAACAAAACAGTGCGTCACGTAAACTTATTAAGTATGATTTTTTATTAAAGAATAAGATTTCTGTAAGCAAACATCATTTAATGCAAAAAACGCAAAAATTATTTTGGTTCTCTTTTTCACTTAGCATCTATTACAAATAATCCGTAGGCTTTCATATTGAAAAAATTATTTTAATCTTGCTTCTGCGTAAAATTGGGAGAACTCTGGAACTGGGAGAACTGGGAGAACTCTGCTGAAGTTTATCAGTCCTTTAACCTGTTAACCGGGGAATAAACTTTGATTGACGGAGCATTTGACGAAACATTTCGTCATACCTAGTTAACAGGTTAAAAAGACTAGTATGTTGTGGGGATCACAAAACTTTCCTCTATATTTTCCTATTCAAATTCACGCAGTGCAAATTATTTATTTCAATGTCATTTATCAAAATAATTTTACATGAGAAATGCGGACGATTTTGATCTAAGAGAAGCATAACTGTAAATATCAAAAATCAATTTTTTTCTGCTATAGACGACATCATAGGACATGTATTTCTTTTAGATTTTTTTTTTTTTTTTTTTTTCAAAAAGAGTAAAACCGATAATTTTCTTCAGTATAATTCTATTTAAAACACGTAGTGTATAATTATTTATTAACATTTAATTTACTAAAATTATTTTCTATGGTATGTGCAGATGAACTTCATCTGAGAAAAATATAATCATAAAAATCGAATAAAAGACATGCTATATACGGTATCTTGGAAAAAAGAATTTTCTCTATATATTGAAAAAAAGTTAGTGTCACTGGCGTCAAATTTTTTTGTCTGCGACAGCATCTTCTAGCGGATGGCAGGGTCCTTCGCGTCATGAGAGGTATCAATGTGTTCCGAATACTCCAAGGAGGACATTTCAGCTGCTTAGAAATTTCTATCATTTTAATTACAGAAGTTATTAACTAAAAACGACAAGTTTATGAAGGTACTCTATTTGCCATTTTGAAGAAAGTTTCTCCCAGTGACGTTGTTCTACTATCATGAAGTTATTTTACACGGGAAAATTAAAATATGATCCATGGTTGTACGTAGGTAGGTAGGTAGGTTCAATTTAACGTCGCACCAGTACTGCGCTATGGGTAATTGGCGACGGTCTGGGGTGACCCCTAGAGATGTTCCGGTCGCATGCCATCACAATTTTGATCCTTCCCGGAAGGGATCCCCCCCACGCTTTGGTGATTCCCAGAGGTAAAGTGTGGGTGGGAAAATGGAGGACTTTGCAGTCACGACAGATTTTATGTGCACCAGCCACGATTAGTGTACACGATGGTCTTTGGCCGGCTCAAGTATCGAATCGTCAATCTTCCAATTACGTGCTCGGCGCTTTACAGACTAGGGTACCGCGGCCCAAAACCATGGATGCAAAAAAGAAAGAAAATAAATATCAACTTTTTTTCTCAACTTAGAAAATTAATTTTCTTACATGAGAAAATTAAAATATGATCCATGGTTGTAGGTAGGTAGATAATTAGGTAGGTTGTGTTTGATAATTAGGTAGGTTGTGTTTGACGTCCACGTCGCACCATTACTGCGCTATGGCGACGGTCTGGGTATTGGCGATGGTCTGGGACGCACCGCTACGGATGTTCCGGAGACATGCCACCACAATTTTGGTCCTACACGAAGATGATGATCCCCCGCTTCAATGGCTCCCAGAGGTATAATTTTGATGGGAACATGGAGGATATTGCGGCCACGACATATTTTACGTGCACCAGCCACCATTAGTGTACACGACGGCCTTTGGTCGGCTCGAGAACTGAACCCGCAATCTTCCAATTACGAAGGAATACCGATGTCCGGATCTAAGGTTGTAAAAAATAAAAAAAAAGGGTCACATACTAAAGCTGTAATGCAAAATGGTCTAGATATTATGAATTTCTTTCTATTAAAAAATATATAAACATTATACATTTCAATTTGACATTGAATATGAGGATTTCCATTATAATTTTCTGCTTTTGTCTTGTAATATGCACTATTATATTCCTTTTCAATGAAAGAAAACAGCGAATAGGCGGGCAGAGCTCTGCATGTTTTAATAAGTAGAGTGATTCGGGGGGGAGGCGAAGCCTCCCTCGGGAGTTGGTGAGCGGAGCGAGATGGTTTAAAAAATGTACTGTAATAACTTTAAATGGTTAGTTAAAAAAAAAATAGGCTATTGTTTTAAGTTATCGGGATACTTAGTTCAACCATTCGTTTTAAAGGTAAATATGAGATATTTTTTAAATACTCATATTTAAAGTTTACATCCCCAAAGGAAAAGTATTGTTCTAATACAAAAGCTTTATACTGGTTAGTTATTACTATTATAAATGTACACATATATATATATTTTTTTTTTACAAAAATTCGTTAAATATAATCCTCATTGCGTATATTTATGCAAAATTTTGCCCTATTCTGTCATATTAAAAATTTATGAAACATGGGACGACAGCGCTACCTATTGAGCGATTGATCCCAAAATGTAATCAGCACACCAGGAGTATAATAAGGGCACTAAAGTTGAGAAGCACCAATTTATGCTAAATTGCAACTAAATGTAATTTTTGTGAAATTCTGTACTTCAGTTCTTACGACGGAGACAATAAAAAAATTTTGTCATACACACAAAAACAGATAGGGCCTATCTACCTACCTGATATATAATAGAAAATATATATATATCCGCCTGTAGAAAATATCCGCCTATCTGATAGACGGATATTTTCTAAAAATGATCAAAAATACTCAAGATATCCTAAAACATGTAGGGCCAAGGTGGCTCAGTCGGCAGAGAGCCGAACTCGTAATACAGAATTTGCACGTTTTCTGATTTTATTCTTATATGATAGAAAATGAAAAGGTAAGAAAATAAATACATACATTTTCTTTATTTGAAATCTAATTACGGATTTAATCCAATTTTAACCTCGCACTATTTTTACATTCGATTTCGTGTTTTGCTTTGCTTCTTGAATCAGTGAAATAGGTTTTGTATTTTATAATACGATGACGGATATTGAAAAATCGTAGTATAAATATTGTATTTTACTACTCTGCACTAATACAACGGCTAATTCTTCTCAAAAGCTATTCTTTAGCGTTCCACAAGATCCTATTAAACGAAAACATTGGACAACCGCCATGAAAAGAAAACAATTGAAAATAATGATAATGGAAAATGGTGATAATGATATTAAATGATTATAAGATGAAAACGAAATGCTCAGAAATCACATAAACGATTAATAATTACGAAAGTTAAAACGAATTGCTGCTTGCTAACTAGGCTAACAAAATGTAAACATTGAAGCACCATAAAGTGCGACGTCAGGCAGCGTTTTGAAGTCACGTGATTTTTGGTTAATTTTAAAGTTATTTTTAAAATTAATGAGAATTTTTTTGCATTTTTAGTAAACTTTTTGAAATTTATAGGCCTAAAACTAAGAGAAAAGTACGATTTTGTTCAAATCCTCCATGTGTGAAAATTCCCCATTGGAAGATTGCGGGTTCGATACTCGAGCCAACCAAAGATCTTCGTGTTACACTAAAGGCGGTTAGTGCTCGTAAAATCCGTCGTGGCCGCATTGTCCTACATTTTCCCACCCATCCCAAACTATATCTTTAAGGATCACCGAGGCGGGAGAGCCATTCCTTCCGTGGAGAATCAAAATTATGATGGCATGTCTCCGTACTATTCTTAGGAGTGCGTCCCAGACCGTCGCCAATATCTTATTACGCAGTACTAGTGCGACGATAAAACCCAACCAACACAAAATATATAAATTTTTAGAAAACAAGAAGTCGAAAATAAATTTTAATGCAACAATTTCTTCTATTGAAAATAGAAGAAAGTAATAAAAGAAGTTTATATAAAAAAAAATAATAATAAAGAACTAGAAAACGAAAAGAAGAATTGGACAAATTGTAATTGTCATGTTTGCTTAATTTTCTGTCTTCAAAATATCTCGGAAAATATTACATCTGCATTTTAAATGCAAATTTTTTATTAATTTAAAATGAAACTAATATTAGTTAATTTTCCCATATAAATCTCATTTTATTTAATTAAGTTAAAAGTATTTTAAAAATCAATCCTGAAAGAGCTAGTGGAAAATTTATTTTTTTGGACATATTTTAGGAGCTTCTGCGTAACCGTAACTGTGCATAATGACAAGAATTAATTTTCTTTGATTTCATGAATTTAAAAAAAAAAAAAAAAAAAAAAAAAAAAAAAAAAAAGGAAATTATTAAAAAATATATTAAACGTATAGTTTAAAATGTCAACTTCAGAAAAAAATAATAGGCTTTATTAATATTATGAATGACACTTTTCCGCCTGGGGTAAAAATACACCAAGAATGAATATATATATATATATATATTTTTTTTTTTTCTTTTAATTTTACTCATTTTAATAACAAAGGAATATTAATTCATGAGATAAGAATAAAAACACGTTTAAATTAAAGCGTCCAATAAGTGTGATAAATTATATTATTAACCGACTTTTAATAAAAAATAAGAGGTTAATTCGTCAATTAGATATTAATGAGTATTCATGAATAATTTTTCAATGGTTAAACAGATTATTATAATTTATGCACTTTTTTTTCTACTAAAATGTTTTATAAGGTCTTTTTTTTTTTTTTTCCCTACAGATTTAAAATTTATTTCATTACTTGTTCATTGTATTTTTACACCTACAACATCAAATGCAGGCCCATTTATAATCATTGTATATATGTTAATATCGCTATGTGTTTGAATATACTAAACAGATAAAATAGCGTGCATGACATAATTTCAAATTGATAAATCTTTGGAACAAAAGTTTTAAAATGATGCAAATTTTTCATAAAATTCTCAATGAAAAGTTAAAACTAATGAAAAATAATTTGTATAACATAATATAAACTACAGTTTCTTTTAAGATATCTCATGTGGACATCACGAGACTTTCTTGTACATATGTTAAACTATACATGTTATTAAGTGGGCTCTGCTTTTACGTTTGTTTATCTGACTTGAAATTCGTAGATACACGCGGCAAGATATTCGAAATACATACCCAAATAGCATTTTAAGATTTTTGATTTTATTTTTAAATACCCAGTAAAAGTAAAATTTAAAAGAATTTTTCGAAGTTTTTCGCAACTAGTCTCAAAAACTTGTAGCAAGGTTAGTAAAAATATTGTTTACAAAATTAAATATAATTTTTAAGAATTTTATATATAGCACATGAAAAAAAAAAAAAAAAAAAACTTTATTTAAAATTTGTAGATGAGTTCATAGCTCTACGGCTGTTTAATTTTTTGTACTAGAGCTATTTAGACCTGTATCTACTGCTTAAAATAGAGTCCGGAAGACAACGAGCATGTTTAAACTGAGACTTGTACCTGGCTCGTGACAGCTAAAATCCGAAGCTGTCCATTCCGCCACAAGATGCACTGAAGACAATGGAAAAGAATTCTAAGGTTTTTTTTTTTTTTTTTTTTTTTTATGCTATAAATGTACAGTCTGAAAGAACTTTTTAACAACTTTTATCAAAAGGCTTAAAACCCTGTAGCAAGGCTTTTAAATAGGTTCTTAGAATCGAAAATAATGAAAAAGTATTTAACGTGTTGCAGGTTTTCAAAAGATAAATATATAAAAGTAGTTGCAAAATTTACAGCAAATAATTGATGTTAATGAAATTTCCGAATATATTCAAATCAAAAATGGATGAACGGTGTTTTATTATTATTATTATTATTATTATTATTATTATTATTATTATTATTGCTTTTTAGCTTAAAACCGTGAGATGTAATATACTGTTGTGTACCATGTCATGCGGTAAATTTTAAAAACCTTTTTAGAATAATCCACTGAAAAAGTAAAAATTTATAATTTTCTTACGTGTTATCCTGTTATCCTTAACAATATAAATCTTTTCAAAGATAGCTAATGTTTTTCTTCAGATAACCGAAATTGTAGATGCCCGACTAAACATTACAACCAAGATCATCGTTAGAAAATAATCCAAGGGGGAGAAGGGGGGAGCAAAACATTTTTTACATAGGCCTTTAAACAACTTTGCTTTAGGGAAAGAGGGCAGAACGAACTATATTTTCATGAAACATAACGTTTGTTCGAAATATTTAGCTTTTAAAATAGTTTTTTCAATCTTTCCAAAAATTATGAAAGATACAAACAGTTTAGCAAATTTGAAAATCCAACCCTTTTGCCCATAGCTGCAGATCCCATGATTATGACCGCCTCAACTATGAAATTTCAATAATTTGCGAACGGATTTTCTTTTACGGATTTTCTCTTATGCGAGATGCAACATACGTTTCGTAAATCAGGAAGTTAATACTTTCTTAACCTTAAGAAGAAGTAAAAGGTACAAAACCATTTTTAAATTAAATTTTACGGCTTTTACAAGTTTTACTACCTCTTTAAATCTATATATTCGCAAAAATATCTTGTACACTTAAACACTCTTTTCCATAATTTTATACATATTCACCGAAATTTCGTATTATGTTATCGTAATATAGTATTTGAATAGTTTTCAATTTATACGTTCTGTCGAAGAAAGGGATATAAAGAACATATGTTACATGCTATATGTTAAATGCTATATGCTATATAAAGGTTTTATCACGCAATAATTTTGAAACTTACAACAAATTGAAAAAAAAAATGAAGATAAAAGTTCATTTGTATGAGAATAGCACATGTGTTCATAGAAACATTTCGATTTCTTCAAAAGATTCCAAAAACTTGCTGGAGAAAAAAAAAAATTAAAACTCGATAAACATTATTGAGTTTTGATCAATTTTATCGAGTGTATTGAGTCTGCTCCTTCCTATTACAAATGATTTGGGAAAAAAATTTCTTTGTTGCCACATGTGTATAAATGATGCTTGATCGCCTTGGACGTACTGTTGAAATCAAGACTACATAAATAAACGGAAAAATACTTGACATGATTTTGAAAGATCGAAAATTAAAGTTGCGTGAAATTACAGAGACTTTTGGCATTACTCTGTATCATGTGCATAATATTTTGCATGAATATTTGCAAAGGAAAAAACTTGCAGGAAGATGGGTGCGTGCTTGCTGACAATCGATCAAAAAACGGGAGCATACAAGCTTTTCTAAAGAGAATTTGATAGTTTTTCAAAGAAATCTAAATTAATTTCTTAAACTTTTATCAAACTGGATGTACACGAACAAACAGAGACTAAAACAAAAGTTAAAACAGTGGGTAGATGTTGGTGAACAACCATCCAAGAAGGTCAAAGTCGCACCTTCAGCTGGCAAAATCAACCTTTTACATGGATAATCAAAATATAATTTTAATTGATTTCTTGGAAAAAAGCCAATACGATAACTGGTGAGCTATGCATCCTTATTGGACAATTTAGTCGCAATAATAAAAGTCTCTTGCAAAGAAAAAAGCTGGTGTTTTTTCAGAGCAACGCAACAGCACACGTGTCTACAATTGCAACAACAAATTTGAAGGAATTACGTGTTGAAATTTTACAACTTTATCCTTAACTTGTTGGTCAAGCTCCTTCAGGCTACTCTTTATTCCCAAACATGAAATCCTGATTGACATTCAGATGATGAGACCATAACAGAAACAAATGACAAATTTTTCTAGACTTAAAAATTGCATTACACAGAGCGCATTAAAGGGGAAAAAAAGAAAAAATCTAGAAAAACACTGGATGAAGAGCATAGAACAATAAAAAGATTACGCTGAAAAATAGCAAAAAAGCACGTTTTAACAGTTCTTCCCGATTTTTTCTAACAGCCCAATGTAGAACCTGATGAAGCTAAAAGTGATTCCAGGTCCAGGGCTCAATAAGTTTGGGCGTTCCCATGACTTTTCTTATACTATAAGTTATAGTATAATCTATATCTCCTTTCTTATAGTATAAGAAATAACAATATTATCGACGGAATAAAATCTATATCAATAAAAATAAATCTTTTGTTTGTAAATCATGCAGAATTGAAAAATTTTTCAATACAAATTTCATTACGTTTCTGACATCAGGGAAGCAAAGAAGACCTTTGAGAATATTTTCTGTTGGTGTGTGGGATTGTACGTGCATGTCTGTAATGCTTTATTTGTCCGAATATCTCATGAAAACGGCTAGACGGAAGTGAATAACCCTTGGCAGGAATTGAATAATGCTTATACCTATCCTAAAATTGCATTTATTGATCATTTTAAAATTTTAATTAAGTTTAGAGATGTGGGAAAAAGTTCTATTCTTGCTCAATTGGATTTTTGTCGGTAAATTGCACAAAATGCAAACATTTTACAATATTTACGTTACACACATCAGGGAAGCTAAAAAGACCTTCGGACTGTAAAATATTTTTTTTTTCAGCTAAATTCCTTCTTCTTAGAGAGCGTAATTTCTACTGGCATTTCCTGTGCAAGAAATGGGTACAACAGCTTGTTCATTATATGGGCATATAAGTCAGAAATTACATAGATATTATTGCATGTTTTTTAACATCTCCGAAAAACAATTTTCGAGTTATTTTTACTACTCTTTGATTTTGTTTACTTACTGTTCCCAAAAGTGACCTCCTGTGGTTTTTGTCGCATTACTGCAAAGCTGCAAATGGCGAAGGTCTGAGACTCACTCAAATGGATGGTCCTGTCCGGAGACATTCAATCACAATTATGAATGTCACGAAGAAGATCTCTCTTCCTCTCTCCCGTGACTCTTAGAGGTATAGTTTGGGATGAGAACATGTAGAACACTGCGGCCAACGATGGATTTTAAGTGCACCAGCCACCCTTAGTGTAAATAATGGTGTTCGGCCGGCTCGGGTATTGAATCCGAAACCTTCCAATTACGAGCTGGATTCTCTACCGACCAGGTTATCTCGATCCATCCAAAATAGAGTAAAATATTCAATTTAATGAAATAGTTCATTTTTATTTGGTCCATCCAAAATAGAGTAAAACATTCAACTTAATGAAATAGTTCATTTTTATTTGGTCCATCCAAAATAGAGTAAAACATTCGACTTAATGAAATATTTCACTTTTGCTTTTCGTAGTAAATTTCCCACTAAGTTTTAAAAACATATTTAAATATTTTTAACTAAACTCTTTTAAACTGAAAACATAAACGTTGAACTGAAAACGTCCCATAGAGTTCAAAGGCTTCTTGGCCGTGGTTCAGTTAGCTCACACGTAGCTGCTTATATCAGGATGTACATATTGGATTCCTTGGTATTTCAAATAAAATAGTTGATGGCTTACGCAGTTACGTCATTAGAGTTTAAGTCTCTTCTCTTTTTTATACAATACATCTGTCGCATGAATTCAAACCCGATGTTATTCTATGAGAAATTCTGTTATTACAGTTACCTAATGTACAGGTGTTGGACAAAATAATGGAAACACTTTCATTTTTTTATTTTTTGTCCAATATCTCAAAAAAATACTTAACATGCTGCTCTTGAATTTTAGTAATAAGTAAAACATGTCTTTCCTCATATTTTCCAGCAAAGATTTTGTCACGAACGACTTTAGGGGGTGAACAACAAATCCAATAAAATCAAAAATATTTGTGCTTGCCTTGTATCTGGAAGTGTGTCCATTCATCTGCAAATTTTAGATGTGAATACAAATATTATATATTATACGTATGTACACTTGTGTGAGGCTAACTCGAATATTTAACCCTTTGCGGCAAAGGGTAATTCGGATTATTTAAATTACACTGCCACCGGAATTCACGAACAAAATTAAATTAAAAGAAATTTTAAATTTTAAGTTAAAAAAACGGCCTTTTCTGCTACGTTATAAACATACGTTTTGATGAAAATTTTCTGGGAAGAGTTTTTGCACTTGGGAATTAAAATTAGGTGTTCCAGGAGCTAGAACACTGCGCCTGAAAGGGTTAAACATTTTTAAATGTTTTATTAAAAAATGTTAAAAAATTTCGCAAGTTTTTACTTTATAACTCTAAAGTTTTTTTTTTTTTTTTTTTGAAATTTTATGAAACTTTTAGAAAACATGACAACATATTCCTAAATCATTATACTATAGTTTAAAACAAATACATTTAATATTCAAAGAGAAATGTACAGTTGTTGTAAATAATTTATAACTGCGATGCGCAGACTATAGCAAAAGAACTTTGATATAGTTTAATACTAAACTGTATGGAATACTTTATAAAAAAAAAAAAAAAAAATCCAGTTGAAAATCAGAAAAATTCCTAGAGATATCGGTGATTAAATGAGCTGTTTTCCAGCTGCTTTCTAAAAAGGTCTTTATGATAAAGGGTCAATCATAAAAGAAAATTTGTATCATAAAAAATGTTTCATTTTTCTTTTCAAACAACTTTTTTTTAATAGATATGTTGTAGGGTAGGTGGTCCAGTGGTTGGTGTGCTCCAGTAATTGACATCTATCCCTAAATAATTAAAATAAGAAAAATAATAAAATCATATATTTTACATATAAAACATAAGAATTTTAACATTTTATGTCAAACACTGGAGCATAGGGTGCTAATAACTGGTAAAATGAATAACTAGCAGTGTCAAACACTGAAACATAGGGTGTCAATTACTGAAAAAATGAAAAACTGGCAGTGTCAATTACTGGAACATTGAGTGGGTGTCAAATAAAAATTCATAAAAAAAAATAATTGTTATCAAATGTATATATTTTAACATATATGCGGTTCTGAATGCCTTTCATACCATATGTACTAACTTAAGATTTCTGAAAATATTTTCTGATGACTACAACGTTAAAAATATCAGAGATTGCTCTAAAAGTGTCAGTCACTGGTGCACTTACCGTACATATCTATGAAAAAAAAAAAGAAAAATCATGGAGTACGCACTGATTAGTAACACTTTCCAACTGTACGTAATTGTTGTATCGAATAACTTTTAATATTATTTGCCTACGTTATCACACAACAGAACGAAGGATTTAAAAATATACAGATAGACTAGTTGATTTTAAAATTACTCTTAGGCATTTTGGAAAGTATTAAAAAGGCTTAACGCAAAAGAAAATGCAGCCGTTAGATAATAATTACAGCTTTTGATCTCTCTGAATATTTTAGTATAGCCCTGTAAATCAGAAAGTTAATCATATATTCTATACCAAACATTATTTTAGAATATTAACAATACATTTCAATATTTTTATGATTTTTACAGTAGAAAGATTTTTAAATATAACTTTCAAAAAATTCTGTCCTAAAACATAATGCATTGGCATTTTTTTTTTTTTTTTTTTTTGTCCCTGCAAACAAACTAGATATACAGGACCTATTAATGTCATTTTAAATGAGGAACATTCTATACGGAAAATATTTATAAAAATAACACTCATAGAACACAATGCTTTCGAATGCTTTAGGGTGTCCCTGTACACAAACCAGAAGAGATATTCACTCCATTTTCAATATGGAACATTCGATAGTGAACTTCAATAAAATATATCAGTTTCGAGAAATTCCATAAATATTTACGGGAGTTAGAGCGCGGACAGACAGACAGACAGACAGATGGACAGATACACAAACTGAAATCATATTCACACTTTAAAATGTTAGAAAGCGTTAAAAACACTTAATGTAAACGAAAGTACAATTCTAGCAATTTTTTATTAATATCTCTTAATATAAATGGATATTTTTGTGTCACCCTGTAAATATAATGCTAATCATGCTATATTCTATGCAAAGCATTTTTTTGTGCATATAAATAACATATTTCAATTTCCTAAAACTTCGTGGAAAGTAAAGTTATTAAAATTTGATTTATAGAAATTTCTCTCATAGAACGCAATGCTTTGGAATAATTTTAAGTGTCCCTGTACATAAATCGGTGGTGGTATTTCCTCCATTTTATACAGGAAACATCCAATTGTGAACTTGAATAACATATTTTAATTTCATTCAGATATGTCTACAGTAAAGGTATGAAAATATGGTTTATAGAAATACCTCTCATAGAACACAATGCTTTGAAATACTTTCGAGTGTCCCTATACACAAACCAGTAGAGGTATAAACTCCATTTTCAATAGGGAACACCCGATAGTGAACTTGAACAACATATATCAGTTTCAAGAAATTCCATAAATATATACGGGAGTTAGAGCTCGGACAGACAGGCAGACAGACAGACGGACAGGCAGATACACAAAACTGAAATCATATTCACACTTAAAAAATGTTAGAAAGTGTTAAAAACGCTTAACGTAAACGAAAGTACAATTCTAGCAATTTTTTATTAATAGCTCTAAATATAGCTGGATATTTTTGTGCCACCCTGTAAATCTAATGCTAATCATGCTATATTCTAAGCAAAGCATTCTTTTGTGCATATAAATAACATATTTCAATTTCCTAAAACTTCGTAGAAAGTAAACTTATTAAAATTTGATTTATAGAAATATCTCTCATAGATTGCAATGCTTTGGAATACTTTTGAGTGTCCCTGTACATAAACCGATGGTGGTATTTCCTCCATTTTAAACAGGAAACATCCAATAGTGAACTTGAATAACATATTTCAATTTCATTCAGATATGTCTACCGTAAAGGTATGAAAATATGGTTTATAGAAATACATCTCATAGAACACAATGCTTTGAAATACTTTCGGGTGTCCCTGTACACAAACCAGTAAAGGTATAAACTCCATTTTCAATAGGGAACGTCCGATAGTGAACTTGAATAACATATATCAGTTTCAAGAAATTCCATAAATATTTACGGGAGTTGGAGCGCGGACAGACAGACAGACAGACAAACCGAAGTCATAAACACTTTTCAACTTTGTTGGAAAGTGTTAAAAAGAAATGTGAATCACAAATATTGTATTAAGTATCATTGTCATTAAGTGTCATTTCACCCCCTAAATACGTTCGTGACAAAATCGTTGCTGAAAAATATGAGGAAAGACATGTTTTCCTTATTCCCAAAATTCAAGAACAACACATTAAGTATTTTTTTAGATATTCGACAAAACCTTAAAAAATGAAAGTGTTTCCATTAATTTGTCCAACACCTGTATATATATAATATATATATATATATATATATATTCGTTTTCACGGTCAGAAAATTCAGAACCGTTAAATTTGTTCTTTTTTTCTTAAAATAAACTTTTTTAATTTTTAATATTTTATTTTTAAGCTATAAAGTTCGAAAAACGAACTAAGTGCATTTAAGTGCATATTTTTAGATTTAAAATGTAATATTAAAATTTTTGAAAATAAATTCTTTGGAAAACAGAAACAAATTTAATGGTTGTGAATGCTCTGATTGCGAAAACGGAATTAATATATATATTATATATGTTAGGTAATTTTTAATACGTATAAAAAATTTCCCCTTAGAATAATATGGGTCTTGGATTTCGGGAACAAACAAACTGGGAATTACAACAATGGATTTCTCATTTCGAGACAAATTACTAAACAATCTGTTATCTGTTATAAGCATTCTCATGTAAGATAATCGCATGTGTCTCAAACACATACAGTTTGCATAACTATAAACTCAAACCGCTTCTCAATATAGTTGATGGGAGTTTACTTCGCTGTGGGGGATTTGAAACAACTTGCTCCATAACACCGATATAATGAACTGTGTATTTAAATGGAATATTCTGTATAAAGCTTCGGATTACAGATTGACTATATTTTGTGTAAATATAAAAGAATACTCAAAATTTGAAATCAGATAACGTGAATTTTAAAACTCGTATATTGTGGCCATCACAAAACTTTCTTCTATATTTTCTTATACAAAATTCACACAGTACAAATTATTTATTACAATATATTTTCCATACGGACTTGCGGATGATTTTTTATCCCAGATAATTATAACACGAAATGTCGAAAGAAAGGAAAGAAAGACGACTTTGTGCCATACAAACAACAACTGAGAAAAAGCTTGTTGTTGTTGTTGCTGCTGTTAAAAACGAAAAAATTGGTAAATTTCTTTCAAGTTATTACAGATCTATCATTAAACAATTCATTTTAGGTTATACTGAAGAATTCTTTTGAAAACTAATCATACAGAAAGTTTATACCATTTGGGTGGAGGAGGATTTCTCACCCTTCCTGAGGGTGGAAACAATGCTCCTACGTATACAAAAAAACTTTTCCTGGTTAATTATCAGTCTATAAATATATGCTTTTTAAAATTCACAATGATCAGTTAGAAATAAATTTTCATTGTATATATTTCATATACAAAATATTGTCATATACAGCTATAATAAAAACTTTGAAAAGGTAGAATGACAGCACAAACTGCGAGGCGATTTTACTAAAAGTTTATAGGCACTAATTTATGTCAAACGTCAAGCTGCAAGTACATTATAAATTTTTATGAAAATCTATGCTAGAGAGTCATTGGAGTTAGAGCTGCTCTCACACACAGACACACATATACTATCTAAAAATGGTAAAATCATACTTAACGTCTCAAAATGCGTAAATCCATCGAAAATATAACGTCGAAATTTTTACGAATCCAATATACTTTCTTCTCTTAAACATAGTACAAAGTAAAAAGAAGAAAAGGAATACGTATAATTTTTAACACATATTATCAAATAAATAAATAAATAAATAAAAGAGCAATGTTATTTTTAAAAACTTAGTTTTCTAATTATATGTGTAATAGTTCCAGGTTATCTTTTTTCGATATTAAAAATAAATAAATAAATAAATAAAAATAAAAATATTTATTTTTACTGTTATTATTTTTCATTACGTAATACCTCATCGATTATTTGCTAAAAATTATCTTGTAAATGCATTATAAAGCCACTTTGAATATCTTCTCTGATAAATATTTTCTGTCATAAACAATAAAAAGGAAACAATATTATATTTAAAACTCAATTTGCTATTATTTGCATAAAATATCTAGGTATATTCTTTCCGATTTCAAAGAATCGAATAAAGTACGATTTCATTATTATTTCCTTCTATGTAATATATAGTCCAGTATCTAGAAAAAAAATATCTCGAAAATCTCTGTATAACACAAATTTTGTAATATTTTCTAATAAATATTTTCTTTGATAAGTAAAAAAAGAAACGAAAATCTATTTTTGTTTACTAAGTAATAGATAGAAAATTCTGTATAAAACAGAATTTAATTTAGTATGACAGGACTTTTACTTTTATATTCTGTCCTTCCATATAAAGACATGTGATAAGTGTGTTGCGTTCCTTAGAAACGGTTATTATACTTATTTCTTAACACTTCCTTTGCACGTTTTCTATCAATATATATATATATATATATATATATTTTTTTTTTTTTTTTTTTTTTTGTAACTTAATGAGAAAAGAAAGAAATTTGGAGTGACTCGACTCGACTTTCCGAACATTAAGAACTTAACGGTTGTTAATTTAATTAAAGTAAGGGAAGTCTGAAATTAATTAACTGAATGGAATAAGGCATTTTACGCTATTGCAAGTCAAATAATTTGAGCCCGTATATCATAATGATAAAAAATATTTCGTGGTGTCCCTATAAAGAAAACTAAGTTCTAGATTCACCGAAATCTATACAGTTTGTGCGGGATGGTGACCTATAACATGTATATAAATTTTCAGCTCAATCCGGTAAGGCATTTAGACGCTGTCGCTCCTTAAACAATTTCAGCCCATAAGCAAAATGATAAAGAATTTTTTTTTTTTTTTTTGGTATCCCTGTAAAAAAAATTATAATTGTTTCATGATAAGTGTAAAAAAAGTATAAGATTCACGAACATCTATACAGTTTGTGTGACAGTGACCTATAATATGTATATAAATTTTCGGTTCATTCTAATAAGGCATTTAAACGCTATAGAGCTTCAAATAATTAAGCACATAGGCATAAAGAATTTTTCGTTGTGTCCTTGTAAAAATCTGTAAGTGCTAGATTCACCAAAATCTATGCAGTTTGTGCGGGATGGTAACCTGTATATAAATTTTCAGCTCAATCAGATAAGGCATTTAGACGCTTTCTTACTTTAAATAATTTGAACCCACAGGTCATAATGATAAAGGATTTTTCTTTGTGTCCCTGTAAAAAAGCTTTAAGTGCTAGATTCAGCAAAATGTATACAGTTCGTGTACGGTGACTTATTATGTACCAACTTTCAGTTCATTCGAACAAAGCGCTTAGACGCTATCGTCTTCATTCAGACACATTCCTACATACATACAGATCACATTGAAAATCGTGCAAAATTGTAGATATCTCAAAAAGAGGATCTCGTGTCAAGACCAAAGTTGGAAGTTTGCAACTAGACATCATGACAATCACAAATATAAATTTACAATATTCTACGACCAGTAATTTTTCAAGTTATTCGAGATACGAAATCCATTTCACAAATCATGATTACAATACTTTCCTTTCATAGTATGTTCGGAGAGTAAAAATGGAGGTAAAAAATTCATTTAGTTTAAATATGCAAAAGACGGAAAAAGAATTTTTTTTTCCTTAAAATATGAAAATGTGTTCCTTAGAAAGGGTTACTATATTCATATCTTAAAATTTCTTTTGGGCGTTGTCTCCCAATTTTATTTTTAATATCATTTTTAAGCTAGATTTTAATATTTTTTTACACTGTTGCCAAAAGAAAAAAAAAGTTTTCAAGTTGTCTATATTTTGTCTGAAATCAGTCCTATACAGTCCTATTTTAAAGTGCATGGCTTGAGTGTCGATGCCACGTCTCTTACAATAGATATGATATCTGAGAGCGCCCATCACATGAAATAAGATGAAGCACAATATGATTACAATAAAATACTATGATGATTCAAATTCGATTTAAACTTTTTAAAAATGAAAGCTTTTATGTTCTGTTTTTCGTGATAAACGTTAGATGTATGTCTCATATTCTATCTGGTTGACGTGAACAAATTTGTACTCGTAATATTAAAAATGACTTCTCTGTAAAAAATATATTAGTATAATATAAATGATTTTTTTGCGATGGATACAGCATATAAGAAAACTTCTAATGCATTGAAAAATTTTATTTAATATGTCAAATTTCACACTAAATAAACACTGTTGGAATAAAATAAAGAGTAATTGTAATTAAAGTTTCGCTATAAACAACATTCTTCAGTATATAACTAGTGAAACTAGCATAAAATAACACCAGAAAATATTAAAAAGATAATTGGTATCATCCTACTAAAAACAAAACAGATTTCCACCAAACATGGTATGAAGACGAATCATGAAATTCACCTAAGAAATCTAAAACAAAAATTTTAGTTCAAAAATCTCCATTAGGCGGCGCCCCACTGAAAATAATCTCAAGATTTTCTTTAAAGAAAATGCAAATAAATGACTTATATGGATAAATAATATAAATATTTATTGCTATATTTTGATTCCGTATCGATAATCCCATTTGTTAAATTTGGCATTTTATCATGCAAAGTGCTTCCTAATGGATATTTTTTAAGCCAATTTTATTAATTCTTTGGGCACATCTTATGAATCATCCACATACCAAATTTGATTGTAATCCACTCACATATTTTAGCAGCAGGATACTGTTTATCGCAAGAGGTTAATTATATCTTACCTGTACATCGAAAAGCCGTTGTTGATAATGAAGAATGAAGACTTTGCAAGCTAACACCAGAAAATATTAAAAATAAAATTGGTATAATCCTACTAAAAACAAAACAGAATCAGAATTTATTTCATTAAGATTCGGAATAAAAAGAAAACTTTTGACATCTATTCTAGAGCTGATAGTTTCCCTCTGGGAAACACAAAGTAAGATTGATGAGGAAGAAGGTGTCATGTTATACGAGAAATTAACTTTATATATTTGATTAGTATAACATTTTGAAACTCTGATAAAATGGAATATATATATTTTGAAAGTCGGCAATATTATTATTATTTGAAGAAGGAAGCTTTTTGTAGGCAAATGATGTAAATTGCTAAAATATACAGGAATCGTTTCGAGTTGAAGTTATTCAATACGATTCTTCAACAGGAAGAAAATGTAGGCGTAAATGCAGCGTGAAAGGATAAAGAATGCAAATTGCTGCTTTTACATTGCTTTTGTGCCTACGTTTCACACCGTCGTCGTCATATTCGTCTGATGGAGGACCATACGCGATTATTCTCAGCTACAGTAATTATTGGGTGTTTATGAATTTTGTGATGTTTTCCTACAAGGTTGTTATTTCTCCTCATTCCCCCCCCCCCCTCCCTGGCCCTGACCATCTGGTGGTGGAATAGTTAGCGTTCTAGCCTTCAGTTCCCAAGTACCGTGTTCGAATTTCAGTTCAGGAACTCTTGTTTTAGTGGTTCTTAATCCACTATAAACTCTAGGTCTCGGTATAATTAGCCTTGGTATTTGGTGTTTATTTGAGAGCATTAAGAACTATAGTTACAGCTACTTGTTTCTCAAATGACCCTTATATTTACAATATATTTACAATTCACATACATTACCACTCCACATATATTTACAATAGCAATGCACAATTTTTATATACACATACGGATTTCACAGACATCCATGCCTTACTCGGGATTCGAACCCGGACCCTCTTGTTCCAGAAGACAGCTCCCTGCCTACTGAAACATCGGGGAGGCTTCTAATTAGTTTTCATTTGCAAAAAATGACCATACAGTGACACCTCATCCCACCTCATGTTGTTTTACAGAAGTGTTTATTTTCCTGACGATTCATTAAATTCACTATCGCGAAAAACAAGCATAACCCGCTCTTGTTAAAATATAATACAGCTCTTTCTTTATAAAATCACAATAAAAATATGTCGCATCAATTTTGTGGTAGAGAAATTTTTATCTTTTTGTTATCTATTTGTATAAAAACCAAATGTTATTAGACAAACAATTGTTAAGGTAAAAGGAGTTCAACCAAATATGAGCCTTTTGAATACCTCTTTTTTTAAATGACAAGAATAAAAAGATTTAAACCTGTATTATTTAATTTACAAATTAATTTACTTTGCAAAAACGCCAGTGAAAAAAATTCGACTTTTCATAATTCTAAGAGAGCAACTCTTACAAAAGTGCATATGTCTAATTAAATCCTGTTTAATTCTGTATTTCTTTCAGAACTTAAAAAAAAACAAATAGTAACTGTGATTAACTTTTTATTAAACTTGGTTAACCATGCTTGATCATGATTAATTGTGTCACTGGAATTATTTCTTTTGTTAAAATTTTGTACTCGAATAATAAAAGAAACTCGCTTTTTTCGTAAATTAAGCTATCTGAAAACATTGTAACATGGTAAATTTATTTCAAAGCATTCTCTTAAAAAAGTTGAAATTCTAATGAAGATTAAAAGTTTGATAAAGCGTTAATGAAAAAAATTCCCTAAATAAAAAGATGTGGGGAATGTTAATTGTTAATTCAATCATCAATATTAAAATTTAAAAATGGGAGGGTTTTATTATTGTTATTAATATTATATTTGTTAAGCAAAGTTTTATGTATTTTTATAATTCAACGTTAAATTTGTCAAATGTTAATTTAAGTAAAACTTTTTTTTAAACATAAAAATTTAACTGAAATAATAAATATGATGCATTATTTTAACCTCACTTTTTAATATTAAATTTTAACTATATATATATTATTTTCTAATTCACACCTTATTTTGGGTTAGGATGAGCTGATTAACGTCGTACCTGAGGGAGCCCAATAGCGACGGTTTAGGATTCACCCTAAAGCTAGTCTGGTGACATGCCATCACAATTTTAATTCTTCGCAAACACGAAAGATTCTACACATCGGTAACCCACAAAGGTATTAGTTTTGATCATGGAAGATTTTCAAGCCATGACACTTGAACTTGGAACTATTAATGTACACGACGGTCTTTGGTCGGCCCGGCAATCAAACACTCTAACCCCCGATTAAATGTCCGATGTTTTGCCAACCAGAATACGCCTGATTTAGGATCTCAGAGTATGGAAATGCACGATTTTGTAACAATTATGATATCCACATAGGCAGCTCATAACTTCAAATACTTTACAAATTGAAATAAACTATTAGTTACTTTAAGACTGTACGCTATATTAATTAATCTATTTGACAAACAGCGATACAGTAACCGCCGCTTAATAAAATCACTGGTTAATAAAATCAGCCGCTTAATCTGATCAAATCGCCAGGACCGGAATCAAATCAATACAAACTACGTTTAAAGCCGCCGCTTAATAAAATCAGCATCGCCGGTTAATAAACTCAAAAATATCTTCTCAGCAGCCAAAAAATATCATTAATGCACACTAATTTTTTTTTTTTTTAATTTACATTGTGATTTTTTAAATTTTTATTTACTTATTTTTTTTTTTTATTTATTTTTTTTTTTTAAATAGAAAAAGAAATTAAAGCACAACAGACAATCCGTTATCGCTCATTGTTCAATATTTTATACTTGCAGCACAGTTACAAATTAAACACGCCCCGCAACTTATCTCTGCAACAATTTCAAGGAACGTATTTTTCAAAGCACAGTAATAAAATACAAATTTGATTTGATATGATTTTTTTTCTTCTAATTATTAGAAGGCAATTTCTAGTTCTTATTTTGAAATTACTATAATTCATGAGGTTTAAACGGAAAGATTTTAAATTTATAAAAACAGCGTGAACTTTTGGTAAAAAAATGATGATTTTCCTCTAACGAAAGTGCACGGGAACTTACAATGTGTTTAATTTACTTATATCGAAGAAACAATTAGTTAATTATCTACCAAAAATTAATTAATATTGTTTACTAATTAGATTATCCGTTACCTTTTGAAGTTTCTTTCGAAATTCAGGGAAGTAATACCTTTTCCTTAAGGGCAGGAACGTTCGCCGGATAAAAAAATCAGCCGCTTAATAAAATCACTTTGGCTCAGAACGAAAGTGATTTTAATAAGCGGCGGGAACTGTATTACTTGGTGTTATTGTCTAGGCGGGGATCTTCTGCGGCAGGCGAACACCATTAGATTCTTTGCAAGGTATTCCGATGCCTCAGACGTACAATGACTATATTTTTGCAGCGATGTTAATGATTTTACTATTAGTCCACCCATGTGTCATTATCTGCATATAGTGTAACCACGTTTCCTAAAACTAGAAGTGAAGAAAAGTACAAAAGCTCCGAGGGGTGACAAATTGATCGACAGCTTGGGATTTGGAAAGCATCCAGTGATTAGGCGCTCCCACTTATCTCTTATTTTCTCTGAATCACATGACTATCTCCCCTATTTTAACACTGGACTCGTCGAGTCAACAATTGTGCAGAGGCCATGGTCTCAAGAAATGTGGTTGAAGAATACTTTCCAACATTCATAATAATGTCTACAAAAATTTAAAAAAATTTTTTTTTAATGTATGCATTTTTAATGTATATATGTATAGAAAGATAGATAGGTGGTAAATAGATAGTATATTTCCATAGATATATAAAATAAATAATATATCTCAATTGAAAATAAATAAGGAGTTTTTCTTTTTTCTTGAAGGCAACATAATCTTATTATAAATCTTTATAATACCATGTATATAATAGCTAAAATTTTAGTTGGAAAGATGTAAATGACAGCGACTCTCCTATTCTTGATAAAGAAAATTTTTTAATAGAAGTACGAATTTCTTAAAAATTTTCATCAAACGAAAATACTAGTTACTCTGTCAAATTTTAGTGATTTCTAAAAATAACTTCTCTATAAAAGAAATAGTTATCTCTTTTTTTTTTTTTTTTTTTTTTTTTTTCACTGTTTGAAAATTTAAAAAACATATTTTTATTTTTAATTTATTCCATAACTTTTGCTTTAAAACTGTGCCCAAAACAATCATCTTTCTAGAAACGAAAACTCTAGAATAAATGCCATACAGTCTTTATTTCAAGAAAGCTATTTTTGTTTTTTGTTTTTTCATTCTAAGGATTACGCATTGCTTGATGTAAGTATATAAAGCAAGCGTTAAGAAGGATCAAAGATGAAGCGAAAGGTTGCCATGGAGACAGCCAGGTGTAATCAACAGGTAAGGGAGCAATGTCAGCAAAATGTTTGTATAGAATGTTTGTTAAAACTGAACAGTTTATTGTTGAAGTGAATCGGTGTTTTAAAATATTCTTTGAGATCAAAAGATATTGTGTAAAGATATTTAAGTTAGTTTACTCCAGAAAAAAATAAAATAATAATAAACAATTACTTTAATAAAACAGTTTGACTTTAATTGTAACCGGACATGTCCTGCCATTTCAAATAATTTGTAATCAAGTTGAACTGTTTCTGTTAGGGGGAAAAACGCATAATTCAATAAAAAAAATTCAATTTAACTTTTATCCAACAATACTCAAAGCTGAACATAAATTATATTCCATAACATTTTTTTTTCTTTCTCAATTAAAAATTACATTTCAGGATTTTGATCATAATTATTTAAACAAACTTTTTTTTTTCTATTGCAGAAATCGCCTAGTAAAACTTTCTTGTGGTCAGATTCAAATATTCATGTGATATATACCCTTTGTTTCCTAATCAGGAGTGTCCGAACAAAACTAAATCTAAAGATATTATGTTGTTGGACGCAATTTTTGATCACGAATTCCGACGTTCTTGGACATTTTAGGGTGCTAATAATCTGGACATATTCCCGAGTCGCCTCTCTCTTCTATAGAATAAATACATGATACATGCTTCAATATAAAACTCAAAAATCGCATCTAAAGCGATTTGTAAAATCAGTTTCGTACAAGTTTCTTTATAAAGAATGTTTGTGATATTTTCAAAATATTTTTTTTTTTTTTTTAGTTTATCTATAATACTACATCAATGCTTTTTACATACTATTTTAGATAATAACTGTATACGCTGTGTCATAACGTATTGCATAATAAGTTGGTTGTATTAATTTTGCAAGGACTATAAGACTTTTTGCGTTTATGGTGGTAGTTCCTGTTTTAATAGATTTTTTAACAATTGTTCCTCAATCGGATGTACTTCTTCAATTGTGCATTTTTTTTTTTTTTTTTTTTTTTTTTTTTTGTATATTACTCAATATACCAAGTAGCATAATTATGCATTTAAGTTAACATATTGAATTCATGTAGAAGAAAATGCTGCAGTAATGCCAACAAAGTAGATTATTATTATTATTATTATTATTATTATTATTATTTATTATTATTATTATTGCAAAGTGTGAAAAGTAAACGAAACGAAAATTAGGCAGAAGCAAAATTCATGCCGGAAAACGATAAATTTTTACTTACAAAGGATAACTTAAAAAGAGAAATTGTAGGAAAAATACTTATAAATTCATATTTTGTATGAAGAATAAGAAATTAGTATCTTATACAAATATAAGCAATGAAAATTTTTACCAATAATAAAACTATTTATTTAAAGTTTAAAAACTTCTTTTCTAACTATATTAATCGATTAACAATATTAATATAGTTTAAAATAAACTTACCAAAGATTGTTTTCCTCAAAAAAAGAAAGAAAAAGGATATCTAATTGTATTAAAGTCTTTTTCGGAAAATCCATTAAAAGATTTAATGAAGAGCTGAGGCAAGAAAAACTGTTCTTTTAAGGGCATCCAAATTGTTAATAGTGATAAAATAGAAATAAAATAAACTATTGATTTTATGTCAAGTTTCCTTTGCTTAAAAAGCGATAAGAAAATATTTTCCAGACATTTATATATTGTGTCCCTAGTTTATCGTTTAATGTTAAAATATATAGATAATGCATTTTTCAGGTAATAATCTCAGTATATTCCAAAAATGTGAAAAAAATCTTACATGTGTCACGTACACGGGTAGAAACCTTTTTAAAAGACATAAACTTTGTTTTATATTAGTCTCAATTATTCTGGAATGTATTAAAGAACATAGCTTTTATTTTTACTAGAACACTGAGAATATATATATATATATATACATATATATATATATATATATATATAAATAATAGATAACGTAATAAAATTTAATCTTAAAATTTAGCAATTAATAGAACCAATATATATATAGTAATATATAAATTCAGAAATATATAAGCAAATGAATGAAATTAAATGTAGAAATATATAAACAAATGAATGAAATTATACCCCAAAAAACACTGAGATCTTCATCAGGGAGGCCCCTCAGTGTAGGGGTGAACGAGAAGTTTCTGAAAGGACAGTAGCTATAAGCTAATAACTATCCTTAGCCCCCAACTTCTCACCAAACAGAAAACCACCAATAACTGAAGAGAAATCAAACTTACATATAATGTATAAAACTACTAAAAATATTTTATAAAATTATCAAATTGTAAAAGTTACAAAATTACATCAATTCATTTAAAGAAAATACAATACAAAAGAGAATTACTGAAGGTAAACAAGAAAGTATAAAATGAAATAAAAATACAACCCTTCAAATGGAACACAAACTATCTTCGGCCGACGGGGCTACTCGTCGGTACTTCAATATCGCCCTTGAATGAGGAAGTAGAACAAACCGAGATAGGAAAACTCTGAAAAGTCACAGTTAAAAATTGTGACGGGTAGCAGTTAATTTGCAAGGTACTTTTTAAGTCTTCAAGAGCATATTTTAAATTTTCTTCGTTGTTGCAAATAGTATGAATTCTTTTAAGCTGTGCGAACATAATATTTTTTAAAACTTTTCTACTGATATTTGAAAACCAATTAGTAAGACTATTAACTTTAAAATTAAAATCCTTTCTTTTATCATATAATCCAATGAGCCATTTATCTTCATTTCTCTTTATATTTAAATCTAGGAAAGAAATTTTATCAGTATCTGTACGGTTCAAAACCAATTCCTTAGGATTCCTTTCGCTGCAATCTTGCGTATTGGTTTGTAATTCTCCTATTGGTTTTTTTAATCTGTAAAACTTATATATTTATAAATTTTCCTGTCAATTGTTTGCTATATAAGGCTTTCAACTAGAATGAATAAGTAGCCATTTTTTTATTCCTTAAACAAGAAATATAGATTTCCAAATTTTGCGTATAAGGTAAACAGATAACCTGTATAGACGAAATGATCAAGATTTTCTAGTCTACGCTTTTCTGGGTGGTGAAACAATATTATGAATATTATGAATCCTTTGTATTGCCACAAATCCTCGCTTGATTTTCTAGAATTGGGTTATAAAACCAAATTATAGTTACTAAAACTCGACTCTAATATTTGTATTTATTTACAGAGATTTTTAGATGAGATTGCCCACGAGAATATATAAAAAACGCTCTAGAATTCTAAGAGGGGTTTTTGCAACTCTCTACTAAAGGGGACTAGAATTTATAAGAATAACATGGAACTATTTTTACTAAACCCTCAATTTATATTCTACATGTCAGTCACATAATTTTTTTCGGTGAAGTATATGTCGTAGAGTGCTGAAAAATATAGATATATTTGAGAAGAAAACTCGGTTACTTACAACGAAAATATTTAATGGCGGTCACTGTAAGAGATCACAACAAAAAGTACATAACTTAAGTAGAATTTTAACACCTGGTAAATTTTGAACGCCATTAATAAGTGACCAGATAGTAGATATGGACATTTGTATAATTTTATAGGCATAGAGCGAGTTGGTATTCAATATGTGTTTGATTATTACTTTTTTATGTATTTAATAAAACCGCAATGTATGCGAGATGACTTTTATTAAAATAAAATTATGCAATTATAGGCGTACTTTGGCAATGATGGATCTGTTATACAAACCTTTTCACATTTCATCTAGTTTTCTGACCAATTAACATATTAGATTGGTATAAAAGAAAGTTTTGTTCTAGCCACAGCATACTTTTTTTTTTTAATCCTATTTGTATTTTTGTCACCTTATTAGTTTTGTGCTAAATAGGACTTTTTTCCAAACTGGTGGCTAAATAGAATCTCCACGCAAATGCAATTTTTCCAAATTTTCATTTATAAAGAAAATAAAAAAATCAACATTATAAATTTAAAAAAAAAGGGGGGGGGACAAATAAATAGTTACTTAGCTACATAAAAATTAGTGATTTTTTCTTCTTCTTCTTCTTCTTATTATTATTATTATATATATATAATGCTTTGACGATCATCTTCAAAGAAAAGAAACCTGTAGTTAATAACTTAATTTTCGATATCGATAGAAAATTAAAGCAATGCCGTAATTTTTTTATATATTAAGTTTCTATTGAAAGCTATTTCAGTTGTTTTGGACGTTAGAGAAAAACTCGATTATAACTTTTTAATAAGGCTAGTGCATTTGTAGAAATTATCTAACTATTTCGTTTAGATTTTATTAAGTTAAAAGAACTCGGTTTAATTCACCAAAAGATTTCTGCTATTCTCAGAAATTCACTGAAAGTTTAATGAAGACAACTGTGTAGATGAGATATCGATAGATAATTGTTGTCATGAACATTTTCAAAGCCTTGATATTTTCTATTTAAGGTACTATGTTTTAATAAGTTGTGAAATGTAAGATTATTGGATATAAATCATGAAATTGCATGATATTTCTAAATTTTAAATCGATTTTTACAGAAACTCTAAAATTAAGTGAGACACATAACAAAGATGACGTAAATTAGAAAGATTTAAAATAAGAAAGATGATGTAAAATAGGAAAGATGATGTCTTCAAGGAATCATTCTGAACGTGAATTATGGAATTATAAATTGCGCTACAGATACTCATATTGTCTCGTAACTGTTTGTCGAAAAATATTTTTCGGGGATGAATGTTTTATGCTTTTTATGTATTTATTTCCTTGCTATAAATAAATTCATTTGAACTTTTAATATTCATTTTTTCATGTATGACAATAAAAACTATATGTATGACCCATAAATTTTTTGAAAAATATCCATTTAAATGATGTAGTGTAGGTGCTCTAGTGATTGACATGCTCCAGTAATTGACATCTATCCCGAAATAATTAATAAGTAAGAAAAATAATAAAGTCATATATTTTACATATAAGAATTTTAACATTTTATGTCAAACACTGGAGCATAGGGCGCTAATAACTGGTAAAATGAATAACTATCAGCTTCAAACACTAGAACATAGGGGACCAATTACTGATAAAATGAAAAACTGGCAATGTCAATTACTGGAACATTGAGTGTGTGTAAAATAAAAATTCAAAAAAAGAAAATTGTTATCAAATGTATATATTTTAACATATACGTGGTTCTGAATGTCTTTCATACCGTATATACTAACTTAAGATTTTTAAAAATATTTTCTGATGACTAGAATATTAAAAACATCAGACATTGCTCTAAAAGTGTCAATCACTGGTGCACTTGCCCTATTTAAAAAAAAAAAAAAAAAAAAAAAAAAAAGAAAAAAAAAAAAAAAAAAAAAACTTTGTGAAAAGTGAAAAATCGGTTTTATTGTGAAGACAAAAAATATGTAGTAAACATTGCAAATTTTTAACAAAATTTAAATAAATGTTTCTTCAATAAAATTTTCTTTTTACTTTCATTTTCTTTTACCATATGGTGTAATGTATAAAATGTATTTCTCAGGAATAGGATTTTCGGAACTGGGTTTTTGCTGTAAAATTGTATGCATGGAGGTGCCCTGAATCCAAACAATTAACTTTTTTTATGGTTTGCCTGTATGTTTGCCTGTTAGGGTGCTTATCAACATAATTCAAACAAAAAAAATGTAAGTTGGCAGGAAAATCGAATTCAGTATTCTAAATCTTTATTATATGATAAAACTATTTAAACATTTTACTGAAAGAAACTGTGCTCTACATATGGAATGTATACAGAGAATTTAAATGTATTACAATCTAGGAGTAGAATTTTCGTGTTGATACATTTTAACACATTTAGATTGCATTAATCATAATGAAATTAACAAATTTTTTATAAGCGAAAAACAATTTTTTTGATAGATTAAGGTAGGTAAAGTATTTACTTTCTACCATAATAAAAGTATTTATTTTTAAGTTGGTATGAAAATATTATGCTCTGAAAAATATTATGCTTTTCATATACAGGATTCCAAAAAAGTATTCGAGTATATTAGGGGCTAAAGTTAGAAATGCTGGAAGTGTATTTCAAGTTGTATTATGCATGTTCTTTTTTATGTCAATTTTAAATACATCGTGATGGATTTTTTTTTTTTTTTTTTTTTTTTTTTTTTTTTATCATGAATATATATATATATATATATATTTTTTTTTTTTTTTTTACTTACTACTCTTTAAATAAAAATTCTAGATAAAACAACATTTTTAAAAATGTATTTATCAACTGAACAAAAATTTCTGAATTGAAAAACTTTGTTATCAGTAAAAAAAATAAAGAAAAACTTATTTGATGCCATAACAATCGATAACCAATGTTCTTTTTTTTTTTTTTTTTTTTTCTCCCTCCATAATAAGAGTTTAACTAAAGTCTTCAAAGAGAAAACTTCTATAGTTAATAACTTAATTTTCGATATCGATAGAAAATTAAAGCAATGACGCCTTTCTACTTTCATTAAATTCTTATTAAAAGACATTTCAGCTGTTTCAAATTTTAGAGAAAAACAACTCGATTATAACTATTTAGTAATGATGCTGCATTACAGAGAAACCATATAACTATTCCACTTTAGAGTATATTAAATTAAAAGAAGTCGGTTAAATTCATCAAAGATTTCTGCTATTCTCGGAAATTCACCAAAATCTCAATGAAAACAATTTTGTAGATGAGATATAGATAGATGATTGTCGCTATCAATATTTTCAAAGCCTTAATATTTTCAAAGTAAGTATACAATGTTCTACTAAATTGGGAAATATAAGATTTATTGAGATATAAATCATGAAATCGCGTGGTATTTCTAAATTTCAAATCGATTTTTACAGCATCTCTAAAATTAAATAAGATATATGAGAAAGATGACGTTAATGTCTCCAGGAAATAGTTTTTGATCGTGAATTATGGAATTATATATTGCGTTACAGATACTCATATTGTCTACTAACTGTTTGTAGAAAAACGTATTTTTGGAATGAACATTTTATACTATTTATTTATATCTTTATTTCGTTGCTTTCAATAAATTAATTAAAATTTTTTATACATATATTTTTTACCTAAGTATGACATAAAATCTTTCAATATTTTAGAATTGTATGAATTACTCTTACAATAAAATATTTTTAAATGTATGACTTATTATGAATTATTTTTACAATAAAATATTTTTAAATGTATGACTTATTGTGAATAATTTTTACATGTATGACTTGTATGAGTTATTTTTACAATAAAATGTTTTTACACGTGTAACCAAAGTCTAATTTCCAATACGGGGTAAATGGGGAAAGTTCCTGGGGCCCTCAATTCGTTGCCTTTTGAAATTAAAAACTCTTTACATGTATACGAAATTCATTACGTATGCTTTGTGAAAGGTGGACAACCCCAGTTAATGATTTGCTCTGCACCCCTACATTCGTATGTCATTCTTTGCATATGACTTATTATGAATAATTTTTACAAGCATGACTTGTAGGAATTACTTTTACATATATCCATCGTCATCCGTTCTCCCGATTTTGGCAGGAGACTTCCCACCAATATTTTGCAATAGAATCTTAGAATAGTAAACTTTAAAATATTAAATCACTGAAAATTAATAGCAAATATTTCTATTTAAAAATATTGTCAACAAATTTTATTTGTACTTTGTAAATGCTGGCAAGTATGCGTATATCAAATTTGAATATTGTAGGAACAATCATAAATCATTTAGGTTTGCTATTAAATTAAGAAATTATTTCAAATTATTTAGAGAATTTTCTTCTAGATGACTCTCTAATCTTACTTTTTCTACTAATTATTCATAGCCTTTTAAATTATGTAATTATAAACTGAATAAAAGTAGCCCAGTATACATAAATTTTAGCGCAGATTTTTTTTTTTTTTTTTTTTTTTTTTTTTTGCGATTTTCACTTGCTGCGCCTCGATTTATTTTTATTAATTGATTGCTTTTATCTTTATCGTCTGCGTCCTATGTAATCTTTATAATCTATATTATTTACTTTTTGATACGTATTTTACAATTGAAGTAATTTGTTTCACTAATATCATACATGTCTTAATATTGCTTATAATATTCGTTATTTCTTTATTCTACATAAATATCTCATTTTTAACACTTTCCAACAACGGTGAAAAGTGTTTATTAGTTCGGTTTATCCGCCTGTTTTTCTGTCTGTCTGTATGTCACTCAGTCTGTCGGTCACTGTTCCAGTCTGTCTGTTCTCTGTTTGTCCGTACCCTAATTCCCGTAAGTATTAAGGAAACTTCTTGAAATTGATATATGTCATTCAAATTTGTTATCGGGTGTTCCTCATTTAAAATGGAATAAATACCACTACTGGTTTCTGTACAAGGACACCCGAAAATAATCCCAAGCATTGCGTTCTATGAGAGGTATTTCCATGAACCATATTTTAATACTTTTACTCTGCACAAATCTTAATCAAATTTAAATATGGTATTCAAGTTCACTATCAAATGTTTCCTATTGAAAATGGAGTAAATAACACCACTGGGTTTTTTACAGGGATAAACGAAAATATTACAAAGCAATGGATTCTATGAGAGATATTTCTATAAATATATTTTAATAACTTTACTTTGCACAAATATTAATGAAATAGAAATATGTTATTCATATGCACAAAAAAAATTTTTCGATAGAATATATTATGATTAACATTAAAATTTACATGACGACACAAAAATATTCAGTTACATTAAGGACTATTATTGGAAATTTGCTGGAATTGCATTTTCGTTTACATGAAGCGCTTTTAAAACTTTCTAACAATTTATAACGATGAAGATGATTTGAATTAGTTTTACTGTTTGTCTGACAGTCCGTCTGACTAATATCCGTCTGCCTGCCATAACATCCGTAACTATTTTCAGATTTTCTTTAAAATAATGCGTATTATTCAGGTTCATATGGAATGTTTTCTAGTTACATTGGTATTAATAAGCTCTCTACAACTAGTTTGTGTACAGGGAAACCCAAAAAATAGCAATGCATTGCATTTTAGGAGAGACTTTTTTATAAATTACTTTTAGCTAACTTTCTACTACAAAAATCATAATGAAATTGACATTTATTGTTAATATGCTAAAATAATATTTTGTATAGAATATGATTTTGTTAACCTTCAGATTTACAGGGCTGCAATAAAATATTCAGATACATTATGGGCTGCAATTAGAATATAAGGGACACGTTTTCTTTTGTGTTAAGCATTTTTAACACTTTCGAACAATGCTTAAGAGTGGTTATGAATTCCTTTAGTCTATGTGTCTGCCTTTCTGTCCTTCTGTCTGTCTATTGATAGATAACCTAGTCAAAGAACATAGATTGTTAAACGATTCAACGAGTAAGTACAGTTTGAAAGTATAATAATCAATGCGCACCGTATGATTTTTCGTTCTTTAATTTGCTTATTCCTTCATTTTTAAACACACTGCTTAAAACAGTTAGAGGATATTATATTTTTGTATATAAACTGCGGATGAGGAAGTGTTTTGTTGAATGAAATATGATGTATAGGTGTTGTAAGATACAAGAAAAGTAATAAAAAATGCATCGAATAAGGAATAATTACATTTATTAACGATATTTATAGGTAAACAAAAATGCACAATTTGTGCATAATGTACAAATAAGCAAAAAAAAAATGCGATTTCTCTCATAAAAGGAGTTTCAATAAGGGGTATGCAGGGCGCGAAATTTCCGCTCGCCAGCTCGCCATTGGCGAGTGGAATTTTTACTGTGGCGAGTAAAAATTTGGTCCAGTTAAAGACAGAATTCTTACACGATACTGTGACAGAAAACATTATTTTTTATAGATTTAAATATGGTAGAATCTTGCCATCTTATAACCTCATATTTAAACTCTCTTTTTTTTCTTCTCGGAGTGCCGAGTCTGTGTGCACGCTGCCCGACGATCGTCCCATCCTGGGAATGAAAAAATGCTTAGTACATGCATAAAAATCGTAACCTTTTCGGCAGTTTCGTTTCTCCCACTGTGATTTCTTAAAGCAGATTGAGAATAGACGAGCTGAGAGCCTCTTTGCCCGTCGTCCACTATCCGAGAGAAGAAAAATGTGAAAGTTTGCCTGTGCGATTTTGCTCGAGCCCTTTTAAAGATACTGCCTATGTTTATTTTGTTGAATAATGATAAAAAAAACAGTTCACATTTTCCTGTGTTTTGCTGAAACGCCAAGGATTTGTGATTGTTATAATTTGTAAGCAACGATTTTATCGGAAAAGTAATTCCGAAATAGCCATTTCAAATGACAATAATGAACAAGTTGTACACATCGACATTCCGTCTGATTATAAAAATAAAATGGACGAAAAAGACATTTCTGATGTAAAATGTTAAATAAATAAATAAGTAAATAATGAAGATTAACCTTTCATAATAAAAAGATTTTCACAGGATATTATTTGACGAAGATTTTTCTTCTTCTTCTTTCTTTATTTAATGACTCTTTGCATTTATAGATATTTTAATCTTATACAAATCTCAAATGCAATGCATTATAATGATTTTTGATTATAGATGATTAGGAGACATCATGATATGCGACACACTTTATGTATATATATATATATAATTTTAGGCATATTTGTAAAAGCATTTGATATAGTTAGGAAAAATAAAAAAACCAAAATGCGTAATAAAGAAAAAAAAAGTGACAACCCTATTTTATGGCGAGTAAAACTTTTTTTCGGCGAGTGAAATCGAGCTGAAATTTCGGGCCCTGGGTATAGTTTCCCTTGGCCGAATGCAATATCTTTCCCACTGCTGAGAAAGAGAGCTTTCCAACTACTCAATTGTTTCGAGGGGAGCGACTAGCACCCCCTCTTGCTAGCATGTCGAAACATGTCCTGTTGTGTTAATATCTGGAGAAAATGCTGGGCAATCCATTCTACGGATTTCTTCATTTAAAAGGAAAATTTTTACTAAGTGAACACGATATGGTCTGGCCTTATCATTTGTAATAACGAATTCATCCTCGATTGTTGCAACGTAAATGACCACAACAGGTCTGAGGATCTGATCTCTATATCGCTGAGCAATTTATGCTCCATTCCTGATAACTGACAGATCAGCGCAGCTATTGATAGATATATTGACCTAAACTCTCACTCACCCTTCGCTAAATCGGGCACTTTCATTGCAAATGCAGGATTATTTCTAGTACATGTTTTCTCCAGATGTAAGTCCGCCTATTGTCAGTTGACACTACCTTAGAGTGGATTAACTGGCCGTATTAGGACTCCACTCATCTAGGATGATTCTGAGCCCACCTTCTGCAGGCAGCACGTTGGTCTACTGTAAACGAAACAGAGACCATAGGCATGCAAGCCTATATACATGGTGGAGTCGGTTTCAAACGGTTTGAGTTGAAAACCAGTACTTCTCTGACGGTGCTATTGCAACAGAGTAACGTTCATAGTGCTGTTTTCTTCTGGCCGTTAGTATTAAATTCCGAACCTCATTTTGTGTTGCAACAGGCTAAGGACCTTGTCCCAATCTTCGGCTAATGTTTCCAATTTCCAAAAATCGATTCCATAATTTGAAAATGACATTTTGATAAACTCCTGACGTTTCCGCTACAACTGATTACACTTGTCCAGCTTCTAAACAACTGATGGCCCTCCAGACTACCATTTCCGAGACATTATATTTTCTCTTTTAAACCATTCAATACGCGTCAATTACTTTTTATCTTTAACTACAGACGGAATGCTGCAGGTCGCTTTTCACTGTTTATCTACAACTCGTCATTTTCTATGTCACAGATAAAATTGCATATTTCCAACTTTGAAATCATTATAATTTTCCTTTTATTTATTATCTATTTATAATTATTATTATTATTACTAATTTTTTTAAACGTGTTGTCGATTACATGGTTATTTACAACCAAACACAAAATATTCCCTAATAGTTTAGAGCAGTGTATATAGACGTTTCATGCTACTTTTCTTTAAATATGTTTTCTTCAGTTTTTGCTTAACTTATTTTATAATATCTTTTTCAAGAACAGATAGGTCGTGAATCGATATAGTCTATAATTGTTCACTAGATTCTCATAACATTACAAGCTTCAAATTTTCGAATTCTCATTACTTTCTGAAACATCAATGTTGTTTTAAGGACATTTCTGGAAAAGATGATATTTACAAAAGAACAACGGAATTATTTCATTGTTATGAAAGAAAGAAAATAAAGAGATTAATATAAAAGTTGTAAAAGCTATTACTTATTGCTTTTATTTTATTTTATTTTTTAACCGACTTCAAAAAAGAAGGAAGGTTCTCAATTCAAACCGTATGTTTTTTTTTGTTTTTTTTTTTTTATCTGAACGGATGCTCCGATTTTGATACTTTTTGTTTTGTTGAAAAGGTCTTGGTCTAAAATAGCCCCCATTGTAATATCTTTACGATCTAAAGAAAATACAGGGTGCCCAAAAAAATCAGTCCCAACTCTTTTAACTACTAAAGGGCTGCAGCTATAGTGATAAAAATGGTATGTAAGTATAGCAAAGTGACCATGCAGTACAAGGTTAAACCACTTGCAGCGCTCAGTTAGTGTAAGAAAATAGCTCAGTTAGTGTTCCTATCTCGAAAACAGTTCTAAAGAAAAAAGTGAATTACAAAGCTGAACAGTTTCAAAGATTTAGTACAGAAAGATAGTTTAGACATTCATGCTAACGTTCCTATCTCGGAAACGGTTCAAAACAGGGGGGAAAAGGGAATTATAAAATTGCAGAGCATCATCGATTTAGTACGAAAAGTTAGTTTTGACATTGATGCTAAAAATGCAAGGCTAAAAACGTGCATTTTTTGTACGCAATTTCTTACACTATACACACTTGAACTACATTGCTCACGTTGTAGCGTAGCTGGTGAGACATACGCTATATAGTTCAAAATACGGTTACTTGATACTTTTTGTTTTGTTGTAGAGATCTTGGTCTGAAGTAGGTTCCAGTATAACATCTTTACAATCTAAAGAAAATAAAGCGCCATCTGGTGAAAAACAGCGTAATTAGCGCTCCTATCTCAAAAACGGTTCAAGATGGAAGAAAAGTTAATTATGAAGTTGTAGAGCATCATCGATTTTCTACGAAAAGACAGTTTTTAGACATTATTGCTAAAAATAGAACGCGTAAAACGTGCAGTTGTTTGTTCGCAATTTCCTACGCTGTGCACACTTGAACTACGTTGCACACTTTGCAGCGTAGCGGATGACGCGTATACTCCGTGGTTCAAAGTCCTGTTACTGTAAGCGGTCACATCGATTTCATCGACATCGACATTTCAACGACATCGAAAGCAAAGTCGTTTTCAACCAACTGCAGAAAGGAGGGTGTTCTTAATTCGAGCTATGTGTTGTTATTGGTGTTTGTAAGCTTATAACTTCGTAAGAGACGCTTTAATTAACCGACTTCAAAAAGGAGGAGGTTCTCAATTCAAAGCGTATGTTTTTTTGTTTTTGTTTTTGTTTGTTACCTCATAATTTCTGAACGAATAATCCGATTTTGATACTTTTTGTTTTATTCTAAATGTCTTGGTCTGAAATAGGTCCCATTGTAATATCTTTACGATCAAAAGAAAATACAGGGTACTCAAAAAAGTCAGTCCCGACACTTTTAACTGCTGAACAGCTGCAGCTATAGTCATAAAAGTGGTATGTAGGTATAGTAAAGTGGACATGTGCTACGCGATTCAACCGCCTAAAGCGTCACCTGGTGGAAAAGAGTGGAGTTAGCGATCCTATCTCGGAAACGTTTCAAGACATGGGAAAAAAGTGAATTATAAAATTGCAGAGCATCATCGATGTAGTACGCAAAGATAGTTTAGACATTAATGCTAAAAACAGAACGCTTAAAACGTGCATTTGTTGGTCACAATTTCCTATTTTGTGCACACTTGAACGACATTGCATATGTTGTAGCGTAGCGGGTGACATTTATGCTATGTAAAATTAAAAGTATGGTTATTGTAAGCGGTCACATCGATTAACGCGTAGACGTTTTAAAGGGACTTCATAAAGGAAGTGGTTCTCAATACAAACCATGTTTCTCGTTGTTGTTGTTGAAATTTGTTAGCTTATAACTTCATAAGAGATTATTTAATTTTAATATTTTGTTTTGTTGTCGTAATGATCTGGGCCTGAAATAGGTTTCATTATGATTTCATTACGATATAAACAAATTACAGGATCCTCACAAAAGTCTGTTCTCACTCTAACTGCTGAACGCGTGCAGCTACACTGGTAAAAGCAGTATGTAAGTATCGATGTTGAAACTTCTGTCCGACAGCTGCAATGCATATTTTGCTCTTTGTTTGAACTTTACGCTGCGCAATTTCCAGCGCAGCGGGTGACACGTATTCACTGTATAGTTCAATATATATGCCTAACAGAATTTTCCGTTACGAATACAGTGTATCCGTTCTTTACATTTCTAAAGACTTTTTAATTTAACGTATGTTCGTTCAATAGATAGTTTTTTGCTCATATTCGATAAAGGCAAGAAAAGTGACACAACCTAAAAATGCAGCATTTGAGAAAAATCAACTTAAAAATAACTTGACTAGAATAAAACTGGCACAACTGTCTCTCGAGTGCATAACTTTCTAGATGAAGATGTAATTTTTTTGTTCACATTGGGTGTATTTCATGTAATTTTCAGTGACATAAACCATTTTTGAGTAATGTCACTTTTCTTGGCAGTTGTGATTTGTGAAACTTCCGTCGAGCGTCTTCTGATGCTCTGCTATATGAATAAGTTTTCACTGAAAAGAGAAAAATAAAATCTTTTTGTAAAAAAATAGAACCGACTCCAAAAAGGAACTACTATTCAAACAACTAAAAATGAAAGAAAATTGGCAGAAAATGGAACTGTAAATTGCGCCTAAAAGTATAAAATTATTTCATTCGCCAAACAACCTATAACACTACAATTAATCATAATTAATCATAACTTTTGAAGTCGGCGTAAAATTAAATAAAAATTGATACCTTTATTCAATACAAAATCAAATCCTATTCAAAATGCACATCTCACATTGTTGCCTGCAAAACGCAGCCGAAAACTACTTTGATTCAAGAATACAAATAAGATTTCGTAAGCAGCAAAAGTTGCCGAAGATGTTGGTATCTGACGTCCTTGGTGAAAGAAAAATCGCAAAATTATAAGGCAAACATATTTAATTTCTTTGGGATATCATGATTATTTTGATAAGGTATATCAAGAGAGTAATCAAGAATAGGAAACAACACATCATACAATATATATTATGAAAATATACATCTTGTGTGTATATTTTTGCCTTACGTTTTGATCGCCAAATTCAAAAGCCATCAAGGATGATAGTTATCAAAGTTATGCCAAATTTGCAAAGGAAACTCTAACTTCGTAAAAACATAAATACCGCATTGTGAAGAATGTTCACTGTTCTATATAGATACTACTAATGGACCAATTGTATACAGTGATAAAATAATAAAGGAATCATGAAAATGGATCATTCGAGACAACAGCATTTGTTGCTACCGATCTAATAAAATTTAATTAGTTTTTAAAGATAAACCTTCAAAAACAAATTAAATTTTATTTAATTTTGCGCCGACTTTAAAAGTTATGATTAATTGTAGTGTTATAGGATGTTTGGCGAAAGAAATTAATTTATACTTTTAGGCGCAATTTACAGTTCCATTTTCTGCCAATTTTCTTTCATTTTTAGTTGTTTGGTGGAGTCGGTTCTATTTTTTTTTTTTAAAGATTTTATTCAAATAAAATTCAAATATACATGAAGAATTGAAATAAACACCGATTTCCTCGTCCTGTAAGTGAATTTTAATATACTATGTGGTATATATGAATTTTCCGACATTACATATATTGCCAAAAGATTATATTATTATTATTATTATATACACATTGTCTGCATATATAATTGCTGTTTTTGAAATTGTATCCTTGATGTACTTGTGAAATATAGCAAGGCCTTTGAGTTGAACTAAACTCTAGAGATTTGGGAATGAAACTTGATTTGCGAATGAAACTTGGTTTCGTATCTAGATTTTGACTACAACTTCAGATTTTCTAATTTTTAACCATTTTGATTTTTCATCCGCGGTTACATTTACCCAAGAATTTCGCTCGTTGGGACAAGCACCTCAACTTCATCACTCCTATTTATTATTTTAACGTTGCTTTTTTAAATCTGTCTTTTATTTTTCAATTATATTCTTATATTTTTTTTACGTTTCGTAGAAATGTTAAAAAGCTTAAGATGTGAAATGCTAGTTGGAGACGCATGGAAAGTTCTCAACTCTATAACGAATTGGAAATATTTGAACATTTAAAAAGTTTCAGATTATGAATATTTTCACTATCTAGAAACTTTACTTACATATCCCTTACTGCACTGTTTAGGATATAGTTGGCAGAGGTTACACTTGGTTACCTAGTTATCATAGAAGATTTGAGAAGGGGTAAATATAATATAAGGGTAAATATAATAGTTGAGCAAAATGAAGTCGAAATCAAACTACGCGAAACCGTAGTTACACTTACTCCACTTCACTCTATATATTTAGGATCATTAAGACAATTTTTTCTTTAAAGTAAGGTACGATTAGAATAAGTGATTGGTTAAGAAGGTTCCATAAAGGTTTTTATTCATTATGAGATACAAGGAGAAATGTTGAATGTAAATTTTTGGTGTTCTAGTTGTTTTTTACATAGAGGAGATCCGTGTAATATGGAATGGACCCCCTAAGCAAGAATGCTCATAAACTAAAATTATTAAAATAAAAAGATTTAGTTTGTTGGCTGCTCATTACAATTGTATATTTGCATGGTTCAAGCTTAGTAAAGCACTCTGGGAAGTATTAATTAATTGCAGTAAATAATTATTTCGTTTATGTTTCGGTGATCCATATTACACGTCCGTTCGTATAATATGGACCAAGTGGTCCTTCCCGAACAGTTGACACACTTGTAATTGTGAAACGAACTATCCAGCGTGTTCTCTCATACACTTGTCCCTCTCTTGGGAATAGTAGAAATACTCGAAAAAAATAATAGTTAATGGACAAAAACAAGAGAGGTTCAAAGGTTATATTCAATGCTTAGTATGCGAAGGAAGTGATAGCTTGATTATCCCTGCTTCTCTGGCTCATCCTATAGCCTCAAGGTTTTGAGTGTGCGACATATGTACGCTGAGCCTTAACAGAACCTCTCTTTTTTTATCAGGGAACACTGGTCCATATTACACAACAGAGCATGTGGTTCATATTACACGCATAAACAGAGCATTGTTGTTTCCAATTATATATCGCTATGTAAATTGGCGCCCATGAAACACATGTCTAGATTGTTCAGAAAATAAGCACATTTGCTACTATTAACGGGTAAATTATATTACAATTATCCAACAGTAGAAAGTAATACTTTCATTTTAACATACTTGTTATATCTATGATCATATAAACTGAAAACTCATTTCATAATCGTTCAAATACAGGTACACATGTACAAGTCACTTCTTGCTTTGGATAACAATAATATTCACTAAAAGCAATGAGATGGTTTTACCATCTAGTGTTGAACATATAAATTTCCTCATAGTCCGTATTACACGATGGTCCATATTACACGGTTCTCTCCTAATAGGAAATTTGAAGTATACGTATTGGAGAAACAAAATTAGGTATGTAACGTTTAGATGATACACAAGGCTACATAAGGAAAACCTTTTTAATTCTCCCCTCTTTAAAAATAAAGCTATAAAGCTGCTTTAGTTAAACTCTTTACTTTATTGTAGCTAAAAACTAAGTATACATTAGTAGATTTATTGTCTTTTAGCTTAGTCTATGTGAGGGTTATATAAAAGCAATCTAAGATATGGTTTAAAATAACGGGAAAAGATATAAATGCAATTTTTGTAAGTACATTACCTTGCTTTCTAATGGATCATATTCCCACTTTGGGTTCGAGGCTACAAGAATATCAGTTGGTTAGGGAAACAATCCTCAACTCTACCATAACAAAGCATTGTGGCTTGCAAATTTTTATCTTGCAATATTATTTCTAAGAGTTACAGATTATATGAAATTGAAGTAAGAGTGATATAGTGATAACTTTGTTTTGTTTTTAATCCAGTTTTAGTAATATACTTTAATATTAATCAACATATGTAATATTAAAAGTTGCCGTGCGAACTGTGGCGATGTTAACATATTTAAATGGATGTTCCATTTAGTAAATTCCTTTATTAAAGTGATTGAAATTCTAATTATTTAAGCTTTGATGTCTATGTGTGTGTCTGTATATAAAATGTTCTTATTAATCTTTTATTCATTATATATATGTATGTGTGTGTATACATAAAATGTTCTGCAATTTTACGATATGGAATAGTCTTAACTTTATCACTCGATTCAGTTGTTTACATTTCTCTTTTGTTCTTGTTTGAACATTAAGTTTCACTGCAGAAATATTTAGGAAAATTTTATGCGTAACAATAAAATGGCATCTTGAATCTAATTTGTTTACAAAATATCGGCCACGTGTTCGGTGATTTTACCTACGGTGACGTCACAGGAATATTGTCCATTAAAACAAAGTGATTTTTAAGGTGCCGTCACACTAAGATATCGGAGGCAAAATACATGTGTACGATTGGAAATTGTTTATAATCTATGCGAACCACACGATTTTAATTTATTGCTATAAAAATGCATGACTTAGCTTCAAAATTCTACTTTGATTGACAAGATTTCCTTTTCACATGTGGTTTTGTTTCGGCCAAAGAGAAAAGTTGTTTTGCAGAAGTATTTATAAAATGGTGTCATTATTCAAAAACTGAACCAAATAATTGATATTTTCAATTTCCTCTAGGAGCAATATCATATAAATGTTTGAATAAATACTGTGCAAGAATTATTTATTTTTTTACATCGTCGAGGTTAAATAAGTAAAAAAAGAAAAAAAATTTCAAAAGTACAGCGCACATTTTTTATATTTAAATTGATTGCCATCAATCTTTAGAGATTAAAATTAAAATTTATATGTATCTTTTTAATCTGGTTTCAATAATAATATTTTGTTTTCGTCAATTCTGCCCGTTAAAGTATACATAAAGTATGTATAATGTCTAAAATAAGTTGCACCTGTTACGATAATATATTGATTATCATTTTAATTATACATGCTTCTATCATTTTTATTGACTTCTTAATGACTTTCATAAATAAAACGCTGAGCAATTTTCATTAATTGATATCCTTCAACATTTTAATTATTTTCTAAATAATTAATAATAAATTTTTCTATTCGCTTTTAATGAGAATTTTTTTTCATCAAGCATATTGAGTTGCAAGTTAATATTTCTTAAACTAACGCTCATATATTTCATTTTTGAATATACTGATATAGTAAATTAAAAGGAAAAGATTTAAAAGGAATATTTTTTTCTGCTCTCATATTTTTAAAATGAAATTTGTGTATTTGCTAAACGATATGAAAATAAATTTATATATATAATTTGGTTTTTACGGATTATGGTAGCAATTTATGATCGTTTTTTTTTTTTTTTTTTTTTTTTTTTTTTTTTTTTTTCCTTCTACTTTGTTACAATATATATATTTACTTTGTTCTCTTGATATTTTAAAGTACATTTGAAGAGCTTAGTGAATAAATATGTTATGTGACAATTAAATAAATTTGAGAAAATCAATTTTCAGGGTCGATAATTACGTTACTAGAAGACTTTGAAGTACCGGTAAACGATATTATCAGTAAATGATATCTTCTTTTTTTTTCCCTACTATTTTGTATATATATTATTCTCTTCTTATTTTAAAGTACATTTGAAGAGCTTAGTGGATAAATATGTTATTCGACAATTAAATAAATTTGAGAAAATCAACCGTAAACAGGTAATGCAATAGCGAAAAACCGTGCACATAACAGTTTTCAGGGTCGATAACTACGTTATTAGAAGACTCTGAAGTACCAGTAAATGATATCATTTTTCTTTCTTTTTTTCCCTTTTATTACTTTGTTATAATATATATATTTACTTTGTTCTCTTCATATTTTTAAGTACATGTGAATATCTTAGTGGATAGAGAGGTTATGCGACAACTAAATAAATTTGAGAAAATCAACCGTAAAGAGGTAATGCAATAGCGAAAATCCGTGTACATAACAGTTTTCACGGTCGATAACTACGTTATTAGAAGACTTTCAAGTACCAGTAAATGATGTCATTTTTCTTTCTTTCTTCCCCCCCCCCTTCTATTACTTTGTTATAATATATATATTTACTTTGTTCTCTTCATATTTTAAAGTACATGTGAAGAGCTTAGTGGATAAATATGTTATGCGACAATTAAATAAATTTGAGAAAATCAACCGTAAAGAGGTTACGCAATAGCGAAAAGCCGTGTACATTTCAGTTTTCAAAGCCGATAACAACGTTAGTAAAAGACTTTGAAGTACCAGTATATGACTAATATTTTTAAAAAGATCATAATAAGTTATTCCACTTAAAAATCTCTCTCTCTTTTTTTTTTTTTTCCAAAAATGTCACTTTGCATGTTTATCTTCTAATTTCACAACAAAAAGGTTTATTCAATTTACATTTATCCTTTTTACTACATTAAGTGTGCAAATTTTTATACATTGTATGGTACATATACACTTTTTGTACAATACAGAGGCAATTTGTTTCATGCTACTTCGAAACATATTTTAATATATCTTTCTATAAACATACTTTGTTTCATACAATTTCATCTTCTTTTTTTTCCTTTTTTAATATTATTATTACTAAATATTTTATTTTTGGCAAAACATTAGTCCTTTTTGCTTTCATATAATTTTGTCTCACTTAAAGCAATATATTCTTTACAGGTTTAAATATCCATTTTAAAAAAATATTATAGTTTAATTTTGAATAAAAAATACACATAGATCAAACGTGATAAAGACTCATTTATTGATAGTTTACAATAATTCCATTACTAATTACCAAATATATGCTATGTAAGGAAAGTATTGTAATCATAAAAAATCAACTATGAGATTTTGGCGTTTGTATACGTTTTGCGGTCTCTTGAGTTTACTTTTACAACTTTAACAGTGATGTGAATGAATACGGTGAGTTTAAATTCGATAAAACTCAAAGTTGATAGGTATGCTATAATTTCCCGTCCCACGATCTATATAGGTTTTGATAGTCTAGGACACATACACAAAAAAAAAAAAATCTTTATTCTTAGGGCCAATGGGCTTATATTATCAGAAGTCCGATACCGTCTAAACGATTTATTCGATTGTGCTAAAAGTTGGTTGATGTGTTATAAGACGCTGTCGCAAAATTGTTATAGATTTTGATGAATGTAGAACTTATTATTCTTTAATAGGGACACATAGAACTTATGTTATCTTTATTGCCTAAAGTACCAAATTATTTAAAGTGCGATAGCATGTAAACTCCTTATTCTATTCAGCTAAAATTATATAGATATGTTACCGGTCTCTGTCGCCCGAACATTACAGATTTTGATGAGTATAGGATATATAGTCCTTTTACAGTGACATGAAGAAAAATTCTATAAATTAGGAACTATGGACTTGAATTATTTAAAGTTCGCTATCGTGTAAACTCCGCATTCGGTTAATATAAATTTAGATATGCATTTTATAGGTCATCGTCGCAAGAATTTTATAAAATTTTATCAGTGTTTGACTTATAGATCACTTACAGAATTTTGCTACTGGGATACGAAATAGAATTCTTATACATTGTAGAATATGTACTCAAGTCAATCAGCTTTCGTTTTAGTAATGTTAAATTATTTAAAACATAAAAAAAGTGTTACATTATAATATATGTTACATTAGTTTGATTATTATAAAAAATGATGTGCCTATTATTTATAGTTCTTTTACAAGGAAATGTTAAATACACATGCAGAGTTGCCAATTTTTACAATTTATTCCGGAGCAATTATCCGAACTTTTAGCCCCGCCTTGTTTCCGCACCAGAATTTTTGTAGAATATATCGGTGCAGACGACAATTGAATGAAAAGAAAATCTTTCTTCAAAATTACTCGTATGAAAAAAAAGGCGTGGCTAACAGTGCTCTAAAATTCATTATAAATGTTGGCAACTCTGCACACGTCACGCCATATTGAAACAAATTATATGAAATTTAAAATTACATCTCATATAGAGATATGATAACCACGCGTGTATTTGTAGAAAACCACAATTTTAATAAAAAAATTCACTGTAAAACACGTATAAAATATATTTAATTAAAATCATTAAAAAAACACATCGTGTCAAGGCCTTTTGCCCTGAACATCATCAGGACAGAACCATTTTAACTAGAAGTACAGTAACATTTGATTTATATATACATAAGAACCATATTACGGTTACAGTTATTATACATGAAATAGATTAAACACTTGAATCAATCACAAATGAAACAGTCCGAATGCGTAGAGTCGAGCTTCACTTGGTTTACTATGGAGACACATTTTTGTGGAACAGTTGAGGCCATGCATTAATTTGTGTTGAGGTAGAATAGTAGCGAAAAAAGTTACTACAGTTGTTGCAAGTTTTTTCTCTACTATTCTACCCAAAGAATTTTCCATTAAAGTGACTTAAAGGATGCGGTTTTTTAAAACAAGTCTTTCTCCTTGTTCTTGTGTCGCCAATTTCCCATCTGTGCAGCACTGGTGCGGCGTGAAACCCAACCGGCCAACCTTTTCTTGTAAAGATCTAAATTAATGCAAGTTCCTCAGCATGTTCCAACACAAATTAATGCATGGCCTCAACTGTTCCACAAAAATGTGTCTCCATAGTAAACCAAGTGAAGCTTGACTCTACGCCTTCGGACTGTTTCATTTGTGATTGACCTGTGTTCAACTGTTTCATCTATTTCATGTATAATAACTGTAACCGTAATATGTTTCTTATGTATATATAAATCAAATGTTACTGTACTTCTAGTTAAAATGGCTCTATCCTGATGATGCCCTGATGTTCAGGGCGAAAGGCCTTGACACGATGTTTTTTTTTTTAATGATTTTAATTAAATATATTTTTATACGTATTTTACAGTGAATTTTTTTTATTAAAATTGTGGTTTTATATGAAATTTGTTAAATTATTTTTGAAAGAATTGAAAGGGATATGTATTTCAGAATTTTGCTACCGAATGATCATTATTGAAAACTGCTTGTTTAAAATTTACACTCTCTTATAGAGACACACAAAAGAATTCGGATACTTTTCCGTCCATTGCATATATATTTGAACTTGAAAAGAAATATTCAAATGCTTTATTGTACTTTTACATTTGCTTATGTACTGTATTATTCTATAATTCCTTTTTTTTTTTTTTTCCTCCCGATAACTACTAAATACTGAAAAAGTCGAGGGGTGTCACTCTCGTTTATTTTATTTTATTTTATACATGATCGAATTAAAAAAAAAAATAAATAAATAAATAAAAAAGAGGTCATTTTAAGGTAACATAATTTATTAAAATAATAATTCGTATAAAATTATCTCTTTTTACCTGTTTGTGTATCTTCTTGTATATAAATAATATTTATGAATTTTTATAAGATTTCACTGTCATTGTCTACAAACGTGTTCTGTCCAATATAATTATTTATATAGTGAGAGACAGGAAAGTAGATGAATTATGTTGAATATCATTTCTGTTTTCTACTCATCATAATAAACTGAAGTAGAATGGATTATTGTGAATTCAACTATTGCAAATTTTTAAGTGTTAATAATGTGTTTTGATGGTTTCATGCTACAAAATATAGGGTTTACATGCAAAATGTAAACTCTATATTTTGTAGAGTAATATAGACAATATGTAGAGTACAATTTAACTCTTCAACATATATATTGACAACATCATAAGGACATGGAAAGCCTCAGTGGTCATTGGCATTCCGTTATATATCACAACCAACGTTAATACTTTGCTTTTTGCTGATGACCAGATAATTCTTCAGACAAATGAAGATGACCTTCAAAGATCCATCTACTTGCTTCACAAAATCGGTCTAAACTATAATATGAAAATTTCAATCTCAAAAACGAAGTCTATGGCATTCAAAGGCAAAGAACCAGTTAGAACAAAATTAGTTATAGATAATAAACTTATTCAGCAAACCCAACATTTCACCTATTTAGGTTGTGGTATAACCTATGATTATGATCATGACATCCAACAGAAATTACATAAATTCCAACATCTTTGTGGAACCCTAATCCGAACTTTAAAAAAAACTAGACCTGAAACTCAACTAAAATTTTACAAAGTCATGGCAGTAACCACTCTCCTATATGGTTCTGAGACATGGACTCTGGGCTCCCAGGATTTAAGCAGAATACAAGCTGCCGAGATGAGGTTCTTGAGATATGTTAAAGGCTGTACAATCCCCGATAGAATTAGAAACGAAGATATACGTAAAGAATTAAACATATTTTGCCTGGAAGATAAAATTAGGGAATACAGAAGACAAGATTGCTTAAGCCATATCAGACGTATGCCACGCGGAAGACTACCAAGAGCCGCGTTTTATTACAACCCACAAGGCAGACAAGACCGAAGTAGGCCTAGAAAGCGGTGGTTTGACCAAGAAGCCGGAACAGGCCTTCGGCCTAATCCTTGAAGAAGAAGAAGAAGAAGACATGCAAAATGTTTAGTTAAGAATATGGAATAGGGTAGTATTTATACAGAAAATCCTGAATAATTCATAATAAACATTTTATTTTGAAATTATTATTGAAAATAAACAGTATTGACAAAATTTAAGTTTTACAAAAATCGAAAATAATATGGAATAGTTGGTATTCCATATTACTCGTATCGCTATATCTTGTAAAATAAATCAACCTCAACCACTTGTTGGTAGAAATAAGTTCATGGAATCAGACTACTAATTAACTCAATTCTCTTACCAGAAATGAAACTAAGTTTTCAATAATTTTACTGCTTAGTCTGAGTCTTGATAAGCCAAAGATGATGTATGACACAAAAACTGTTATTTTCGCTGATACACGGTGAATTTCTGTTCACTTTTGAGGCTCAATGAAGTGATATGACGTGCTTCCGATCGATTGTAAAGCCGTACAGTTATGATATAACTATATTCCATTTTACCTTATATATATATATGTGTGTGTATATATATATTCCCCACAATTTTTCTATATGATTTTTTTTTTCTTTTTTTTTTTTTTTTTTTTTTACATACTTTTTCTCATTATTAAGAAACATTTTTCCATTCATTTCAAAAGTGGTTTCAGTATATCAGTACAAGGAGTAGTATACAAATATCTCTTCTTGCCAATTTATATATTCCCACAATTCCTCTATGTGATATTTTTTTCTTTTACATACTTCGTCTCATTATTTTTCTGAACAAACATTTTCCCATTCTTTTCAAAAGTGGTTTCAATATATCAAAACAAGGAGTAGTATACAAAGATCTCTTCTTTCCAATTTATATATCTTTCTTGTATATAAATATTTTATGAATTGTACCTTCATTCATATTTTTAACATGCGTTTTATAAAAGTCTTAATTGGTTGTATAATATATATATACATATATATATATATAATAAAAATCTTTTCAAACATTTCAGTACATTAAACCAAGTATTACATAAAGAACTAGATAAAACATGAATAAAGATTTCTGAAAAAATTAAGCATACTTTATTTAAAACATACAACATGAATGTTTTTTCAAGGGCGTAGATTGATTGTTGTATGCAAATTAAGTGACAAGCAAACCTAAATCTAGTTATAAATAAAAGCTAAATCACTGTTTAACAAAAAATAAAACCATAATAAAGTAAATCCATGAGGTAATTATTTAAGAATATTGAAATACTAAAAGTTATATGATGTAAAAACAATGCAAGAAAAGGAAATTCAAATCAACATTAAGATAATATTTTATGAATAAACAATAATACATGAAAGTTCGGCATATATTAAATATCTACAAACATGCTTTGTTTACTGCATTTTCTTTGTATAATTATATATATATATATATATTATTTAAACAAAAAAAATTAAATAAATATATAAGTATAAAAAATACTAAATACAATATTAAATTTAAAAATAAAAACTGAACGGAATACAATATATCACATTATCAGATATTCTGTAATATTTCAATTACTTTACCGAGTAATTTATCAGAAAAATTTCCTATTCATTTTGAAATTAAATTAATATGAATTTTTAGTGTATCAAAATAAGGACAAGCGCAAAAATATCTTTTTTTACCAATTTATGAATCGTCTTATTTATAAATTTCATGAATTGTTACTAGCTGTCTCTTTCTTTATCTAAAAACATACTTTTTTTATATAATTTCATTTTATTTTATTCTTATTTTTTAAATCAAAATAACATTGTTATTTTGATTAAAATAATACGACAGTTTTCATAGCAGAATATACTGACAAACATCGACGCCAACGCAGTCTGCTATAAAAATTACAGCAATTTTTTTTTTTTTTTTTTTTCGCACTGAATCTCTTATCATTTTTTTTATTTTCTTTCATTTATTTTTGTCTCATTTAAGAGAGTTAATTTTATAATATTTTAAATGAGCATTTAATAAACATTTTAATTGAATTTTCAATAAAAATTTGCATAAATTTAACATGCTATACGTTTTACTAATTGACAGTCAGCATTATTTTCAATATATATATATATATAAGTTCTAGTTTATCAAAATAATATGTCGAACAAAAATATTTGTTTATCTGTTTATGTATCTTCTTGCATATAATTTTTTTTTATGAATCGATAGAAATATTTTCTTTCTACAAACATACTTCGTTTCATATAATTTTATTTTATTTTCTATTTTTAAAACATTTTATTATTATTTTTTTAATCAAAATAATATTTTTCCTTCTTTAATTTATTGTTGTTTAATTTAAGACAATGTATTCAATGATATTTTAAATAAGCAATTCATAAAAACTTAAAATGATTTTTCAATAAAAAATGCACTTAAATCAAATATGATGTAAGTATCACTAATTAATATTCTGGAATCTTTTCGTTATTTTCCGGAAATAATTAATCGCAAACTTTTTTCCATTCGTTTTAAAAGTAGTTCCAATTTATCAAAATAATGAGTCGTACAAAAATATCTCATTAGACAAATATTTCGAGACTTTTTACATTATTCATTACCTCTGTACAATCCACTGAAGCCTCATTAAAGGAGTCTACATGTTAATTATCGTCGAAGAAGACGATTATTAAAGAGTATCTTTTACTTGCTTCTAATAACTATTTTACACTAATCTTACATTTTTGATAAAACAGTAGGAATAAAATTGATTATTAGTTTACCTTTTATTTAATTTCCCTTTCATCTTTTTAAACAATGTTTAAAAATATTTCTGGTAATTCTCTTTATAAAAATTCAATATTCTTTTGAAAATTTTTTTCATGCTTTAGAAATTTGTTTTTATATAATTAAATGTAACATTTTTGTCTTACATTAGAGTCTAATATAAGAAATAAATGTTTATATTTTAATATATTTAAAAAGAAATAGTATATAAGATAGTGTATTTTAAGAATTTTCTGTAAGCAGTGTTCCCGAAAAATATTGACCCTGCTATAACTTTTCAAATATTGATTTTAGATACATACTATAAAATAGAGTAAAACAGTTATAAAATTTTATAAAATCGATTAAACATTTCAAGGGATTTAATTTTTAGTTTTAAAAATTCAAATTTTCATGTGGCTCCCATATTTTTTTTTTTTTAAATAAGTGAAAATGGACCTGTATTCTAAAGAAGTGATATGTAACATTTTCGTATTGTATCATTAAAAAAAAAAAAAAAAAAAAAAAACTTCCAGAGGTTTGGATTGGGTTTATTTAACATCGTATTAGAGCTTACTAGACGACAATTCGTGACCCTAGATATATTTTAAGACAAAAATAAATAAAAAAATAAAAACTTAAACTGCTATTGAGGTCTTAGTTTAAGTTCGCAACCCTGATACAGGGACATAAACAAATTAGAATTCAAAAGAAATATAATATAAGTAAATAAATAAAAACAATATAAATTGGTTAATATTTTTACATTTAAATTTGTAATTAATGTGTCAACAACTTTGTTTAAATGTATCTCTAGATCATTTTATAATACAATGCTGAAATTTCGTACATCATCTTATTAGGTTATGGCGTGCATTATAAGTAATTTCTTTGTATGAAGACCATATAAATATTTAAATCTCATTAAACTTTTGATCGATTTTATACAATTATGTACTTTTTTTTTTCTTTTAATATAGGGATAAAAAATAAGAGTTATAAATATTTAAATATATATTTTATATATCGTATGCTTATTTCAAAAGAGATAAACTTAAAAAATATATATGTTTTATTAAAAAAAAAAAAAAAAAAAAAAAAGATCTGAAATCATATGGAAACGAACAGTATTTTATTTAAAAGATACAAGAAAATAATGCAAGATTTTTACAACTAAAATGAAAATTAGCCTACCTATTTAAAATTCTTAAAACAATTTAATAAAATCACATAAAAAGTAAACGTTTCCATCTGAATATAAAATCCTGGTTTAAGTTCTTTTTTTTTTTTTTTTTTTTTGCAACTGTAAGTTGTGGCTTATTAGATGTTATACATAATGATGAGGTGCGAGAACAATATCACGAAACGTCTGTGTTTTTATGTATTTATAACTTGTATTCTATTATGCATCTATTGTAATAAATGTCTCTTATTCAATTGTTATAATAATTTTAAATTAAATTAACGAGATATGATGTTTTTTAACTGTTCCAAATAGCTTATTTACTTCAATATAAATCACGTTACTGTTTTTTTCTCCATTAAAGTCCAATGATCGCTATTACGCATGTGCGAAGTCTGTTGGGATTTTATCAAAACAGGTACGACAGGAAACTGTCAGAGATAAACTTTCAGTAAATGCACATCTCAATAATTGCGTCCATCCCTTTTCTGAGTAGAATCCTCCTTTGTTTGTTTTTGACTCGAATTGAAGAATGGACAGTACATCTGGACAGAAACATCATATATAAAAATAAAAATTTAAGTTAAAAAAAAAAACTTTTTTTTTTTTTTTTTTTTTTTTTTTTTTTGACAATAGAAGCTTTTTATTGTGAAGCCCTAAAAAGCATAAAATGAAAATTTATTCTTGCAACGACATGCTATAAGGATATGAAAGTTTCAACGTGAAGAAAAATTTTAGAGAAAAATATAGATATTTATTTCACTTTCTTTTGCAAGAGTCGAAAATTTGTAAGTATTGAAAATATTTTAAAAAGCATTCGAGACCAATATTCTTAATTATTAGTTTTTGTATTCGTTAAGCCATAAATTTCAAAGGTCTTGAATGCTTTTTAAAATATTTTCAATATTTAAAATTTTTCAAAAGGGAAATATCTATATTTTTCTCTAAAAATTTCCCAGTGTTGAAATTTTCATTTCCTTATAGCATATCTTTGCAAGAATAAATTTTCATTTCATGCTTTTTAGGGCTTCACAATAAAAAACTTCTATTGTGAAGAAAATGTTTTTTTACTTAAATTTTTATTTTGTGCTTTTCAGTTAAAAAAAAAAAAAAAAAAAAAAAAAACTTCTAAGAAAACAAGTAAAAAATTCGTAGGACATTGTGTATATACTGAAAGATTTCCTTTTATCAATTGACACCTTTCCATTAATTACACTGCTCGGCATGAAAATTGCCTCTGACACCATTCCAGCATATTTTTATGTAAAATGACCTCCTGAATCCAAATATGACGCCCATTTTGCCCTATCACCCGCAGTTTTTTAGGAATTGCCCCCTATTTTTATCATTTTTCGGTGATTTTATGGCTATAAATTTGATTTTTAGGAGGAGGGGGGATTATTTTAACCGTTAAATATCTTCTGAGGGGCTACAGAGTTGGAAAATTCTAAAACATGGACATTTGCGACAAGGAATTTTTTTTCTTTTTTTTTTTTTTTGGCGGGGGGGGGGGGGAGGGGGGAGGGATGTGCCACTGAAATTATGCATCACATATCTTATATATTTTTTTATCTGTTATCAATGTTATTTTTTAAACTTTATATATTTTTTTTGTTTTTAGGTGTTAAATTAATTATTTTCCATTCTTCAAATCAAGTTCATGGTCATAAAATTATCGAACAGGGAAAGAAATTGAGAGAGGGAATCACTGGTACTGAACTTTTTGGTTCAGAGTCTTTAAACAACGTTTTTTAAGACGTCTAATAGCATTGTCGTGTAATGACTGCTTTTATAATAATTTAAATTGAATCATTACTTATAAACTTTCAAAAAAGTATCTTCAACCAAACAGTAAATTGATAAAAATTCAGACAAATTACAAAAATATAATTCTCATTTTCTTACGATTAAAATATACACAATTGGCAATAAAATTACTATACCAGAAAGGATTACAAATACCAGAATGATATTCATTGGACCCAAACATTATAGTAGGAAGAACATAAAATTTCAGGAAAATTAGTGGTATATATCCTGAGAAATCAGTATATAAAGCAGCTACCTCTGGCAGTAATAACAGCACTTAGCTGCATAGGCTTTGAATCGAAAAGCGAGTGTATGACATGTACAGATACAGCCCTCTATCCAGTTTCAACACGATGTCACATTTCATCGACCTTTGTTACTGGAGAATGGTGGCGTGCCAGTCACTTGTCAACGATTTCCCAGACAATTTCCATACAGCAAGATCAGGAGAAAGTACTGGATAAAACAACTTTCGAACACATTCTGTATCAAGAAAGGATTGGACAACACGGAAAACCTGTGGTCGTGAAATGTCTTTCTTAAATGTTGCGTTACGAAAGCATCGAATATAAGTTAGAGCTACGGGATTTAACCCTTCAAAAACATAATGGCCGCTTTCAGGGTATTGGAAACATGATTGAGACGTTTATACAATGGTACTCCATACCGCCATCCCAGGTCAAGTATAGGCGTTTCATTAAAAAGCAGAACTCTTCGACCAGTATTTTTTATGAATAATCTCGGTCCTATTTAATCACAAAATATTAATGTAAAAATACAATAAATATTTTTAAATAAAAAATAGTGAGGCTGAAAACTCACAACACTTTCACCGCTACTCCAGATCATGGGCCTGTGTGATGATGTCGAATGCCATCTGGTGCATTCTCCATGATGCCGCCAAATACGGATGCAGTCGTCTTGCTGTAACCAGAATTGAGGAGCTAACATTCAAACAGTGTTTTCTCCTTCGGATACAATTTTTCAGGCAACACAAAAGCTAATAAATGGAAAAATAACTACGCTTAAAACCTATTTATAGTTTGTTTAGATGTATTATTAGATGCTAGGAAAATATTTAAACATATCTAGGAAGATATGTAGACATACTATTTTTATGTTAAGTTTAAAGAAAAATCACTAACTCAATTTTTTTTTTATTTTTGGAGAAAACACGGTTTGAATGTTTGTTCCTAAATTGTTATTCGTTTGAAAAGACAACGTGGCGCTATACCTGCATCTAAGTTCGTCGTTGATCACACATTAAAGGCGCTCCTGTCTGTGATGCAGCTCTAAGGTAGCTAAAGTCAAGGTCCCGCATACTGGCTCACTGCTTGGAGTAATCGTATGTAGGCTATTGGATACACGTCTCGATCACCTCTTGTTCGCATTTCTGGCACTCTGAATAGCGGCCGTTACATTTTTTTATGAGTTAAGACCCGTAGCTCTTCCCTAGATTCGACGATTCCATAACACAATATTTAAGCAGAACAATGTACGACCACTTGTTGTCCGTGTTCTCCGGACCTTCCTTGATGAAGAATGTATTCGGCTGTTGCTTTAGCCAACGCATTTTCTTAATTTCACGCCAATTGAAAACGTCCAGTCAATCGTTGCCGAGCGACTAGTACTCTACCATTCTCCAGTAACTACAATCAAAGAACTGTGGCATCGTGTTGAAGTTGCATAAAGTGATGCACCCGTACATGTTATCCAATCGCTGTCGTTTAAATGCCAGGGCTGAAAAGTTCTGCTATAGCTGCCAAAGGTAGCTGCTTTATGGACTATTTACTTGGGATATATACCATCAAATTTCCTAAAAATTTAATGAATTGTTCCTTTCATTATAATATATGTGTCCAATTAATATCATTCTATTACTATTTGCATTTCTTTCTTATGAAGCAATTTTAATGGCCAGTAGTGTTAATTATTTAGAAAAACAGAGAGGAATACAAATTCTTCAGATTATTCTTATTTTCTAGAATTCTTCAGATTCTTCTATTTTCTTATTCTAAGATCACACTTCATAGGATCATTTCTATTTTCTTATTCTTCTTTTCTCTCTATTCTTCTTTTTTATTATTATATTCTTCAGATTATTATTTTCTTCAGATTTTATAAAAGTTGACTGCATTTTTTATCTTAATTTTCAATCTGTAATTATAAATATCAAAAAAGAAAAAGAAAAAGCAGATTGTAAATTTATTTTTTTAAGCTAAGTCAGGGTAAATTTTCCAGAAAACTCTCTTATATCGCCAAAAGTTTCATTTCCAAAAATATAAAATAAGAAAGGTTTTTAATTATTGTCTTAATCGGTCTGTTTGAATTTTATTTAAACAAACCTTTTAAATCTTTATTTAATTTCGCTTTTATTATGTTATCTTAAATCACTAAAACGATAAATACATAACTTTAATCTAAAAAGAAGTGTTTGAAACACGTTTCCTTTAAAAAAGAAAAATAATCAAAAAGATAATATTTTAATAAACCTCCTTTAATAAATCCTTGCCCAGAAAACAATATAAGCACCTTTTCATTGTTTAGTTGCTTAATAATTAATTGCGAAAAATTATTCTAATAGCATTCTGTTTTCTTCGACAAAAGCATTTAATCTCAACATTTTCCTGAACTTTATTTTATGTTTAGAAGATAATTTTTATAGTAAACTTCTAATGAAAATTACCATAAATGGAAAATAATGGCGTTAGTTTTTTTTTTTTTTTTTTTTTTTTTTTTTTACTATAAACCTGCGCAACTTTTTTATTACGATGGATATGGCGAGATTAAAATATGATAGCATTTCTGATATATATACAGACTTGTAATGAATTGTTTTATTTATTTATTTATTTTTATTTTTATTTTAAGTTTAGTGGTTTTCATCTAATTTCTTTATACGTGCCAATTATTTTCATTTAGAAATTTATTCATGTACTTGTTTAATTTTATGAAATTTAATAAAAATAATTGCTTGGTTATTGCTTGCTTTTGGACACTTTCTGCGGTAAAACATGATATCCAAAGTGGCTTTATTTTAGTAATGGTAAATGACTGCAACTAAGTGTAAAGCAAATTTAATTTGAGGGATAAATATTCTACTAAGATAATATTGATCTATGACGTTGCATCCTTTTAGTTATTAAAAAAAAAGAAAAAGTATTTTTGATTGTATTTTTGATTAACATGCAGTTATAGTAATGTGGTTACTTTACTGCAATAACGGTCTTTTACTGCTTCAACTAGATATAATGAAAGCTTTAAAAAGAAACAGAAGCGTTTATCGCATCTCAAGTGTAATACTGCAAAACTGATGTTGGATTTACAGATATCCGTCAATTCGTGTGGTTAATTGATTCCCCAATATTGCTATGCAGATCGAAACAAACGTTAATAGGAAAACTTAAAATAGATCAACAATCACTTTCCTTAAAAATACAATGCACGGGATGAAGTCGGTATCAAGGAGTAATTTTTTATTCAGAAATATGATCATTTATGTTAAATGCATAGGCATATTATCATAATAATTCCTTTTCTCCTCTCATTTCGAGTATTTGAATATCTTCTCGTGCAATTCCAGGATTGATTTCCCGACGGGAATTATGTATCCGAGCAGGACCGCCATGTCCTGCCCAAGACTATTAATGTCTTGCTTTTTTATACCCCCTTATGTTTTAAATTATCCAAAGTTTTGAAGCGTTTCAATTTTCACGTTATTTTTAAACCTGTCAATAAATTCCATTCATTCTATTCATTCCCTCCCTCCTTTTCTTTTTGTGTGTGCATGTGTGCTCCTCTCTGATTGGTCCTGCATGATGCTTCCTATTGGTTGTTTGTGTTGCTCCTCCCCTTCTGGATTTTGCCCTGCTTTCAGTCTTGCTTTTGCCTCCAAGGCAGTAGCACGTGTTTTTTTGCACCTGATGAAGGAAGGCTACGTCCTTTCGAAACCGGTTGTGCTCGCTTAAAATTTATGGTGTGTGAAGAAGTCTTATTGTCTATTTATTGTCTATTTATTCATGTCTTACTTCGATGAGATTAAAATAGAAATTCTCCCGTGATACTGTAATAGCCCCGACACGAACCTAATTGAAAGTATATAGAAACATATGAAAGATCAACAAATTTGTTTGTACGAAAGAGCATCGGCTTATTGAGAGTTTTATTAAATCAGACATTATTATCTAGAAATTATATAACTAACTTACCAAACTTTGACTTCAAAAGCTCCTGTTTTTATTTATTTACATTATTTTACTTTTATTTTATTTTATTTTATTTTATTTATTTATTTATTTATTTATTTTATTTTATTTATTTTTATTTATTTATTTATTTTTTATTTTTTATTTTATTTTTATTTTTTATCATTTGTTTATTTACTTTGCTGTTTTTTACGTGCTTAATACACTATTTACGATAAAAATCCATGCATCAAGAAGTAATTATCCGACTGAAACGAAATTGTGTGTGAAGATACTTTACAACAAAACCACATGAACAAAAGATACAAGAAATTATATAGCTCTTGATGGAAAATGACTGATTAATTGTAATTACAGTGTATTATAACAAAGCATCAGAATCGTGTAAAAAATAGAGTACATTCCAATGCTAGAGCATAACTTCTATCAAATACAGTTCCATCGTTTTACGATGACAACACTAGGGCTTTGGAGACGGGTTTGGGAACGGTGTAAACGGAACCAGACGTCATCATTTGAGAAAAACGCAGCATCATTCGACATTTTAGATTCAATGTTACCATTCAAAGTTGTTGGCAGGAATATGTAAATCGTATTCGTGCAAAGCATCGAGAAGGTAGCAATTGACTGAGGGTAGCGACAGAATGCGAGAAATGAATGAGCGTCCGATAGGCGCTCCCAGCACTTGATACGTCCTTATCAACGATCCCACATATAACACAGACACCAGTTAGCGTAATGACCATGGATAAGTGACTCCTTTAGCTAGGGATGAAATGACAGATACCGATGCATCGATTGCCCCTCGCCGTTGCACACTACCAGGCAGGTTTGAAATGAGGCTAGATGCATTTTGACCTGGAATCACACTGACTGGGAAAAACTGCTTTCAGTGATGAGCCCTGTTTTGAAATGACTCTCGAAGATCTTCCTGGATACATCCACTGTCATCCCCCACACAGTTCATAACTGGGAGTTATGGTTTCGGATGCCATTTCATTTGATAGCCGAGCATCTTTTGTTGTTTTTTCTAACACCTTTTACCACACAACCATATGACTGACAAGATTTTACACATCGTTACACTACCTTAACATTTCATCAGAATAATGCCTGGCTCCACACGTCACGCTTTTCTAAAGTTTGTTTTCATGTTTCTCTAACACTTTCTACGCCGTAGTGTCTGATACAGTATTCCCCATTAGAGATACATTTGGGCTCTGATGAATATTAATTTACAACCGTCTCTGAGTCGTTCCAATTCGCCGATTGAAATATGTATAACAAATAACATGATAGGAAGATAGTTGCTACCTCTAGGAGTCACTGCTCATCCGGATAACAGCTCGTATCGGGGCCAAAAGAAGGCTAACACATTACTGAAATTTTCTCTTGTAACTGTACTTTCTGAATAAAACATTCAAATTCTATGACACTGTTATCGTTTCGTTTGCAATAAATGTGCATCACATTTACAGATTTTAATTACATTCGTATACTTTCTTCATGGAGCGTCATTTCATTTAATTATTTAATTATTTGTTCAATTATTTTTATTTTATTTTTTATTTTTCATTTTTACTTTATTTTATTTATTTTATTTTATGTATTTAATTATTTTATTATTTTATTTTAATTATTTTAATTTTTATTTATTTATTTTTATTATTATTTTATTTTATTTTATTTTTTATTTTTATTTTTATTTTTTTGTTGTTGTTATGGAGTATTTCATTTATTTATTTATTTTTAATAATCACTTTTATACAAAGTTTATAACTGTCGCTTTCGATATATTTAGATTAACGAATCAACCAATTGAGGAAAAACAATACATCTTTAAACAATTATAATAAGGGTTATAAAAAGTAAATGTGTTGGTTGCACTTTTCAATAACACATGAGATTTTAATTTTATAAAAATAGATTTAAAATTTTATGATAAATATTTTTTTTAATATCTTTAAATTAAGTATATTAATTCCAACTGAATTGTGAATTTTTACAAAAATTTCATTATGCATAATGCATGTATGGCTATAAATTTGATTTTTAGGAGGGGGAGGATTATTTTAACCATTAAACATCTTCTGAGGGGCTACAGAGTTGGAAAATTGTAAAACATGGACATTTGCGACAAAGGAATTTTTTTGGGGGGATCTGCCACTGAAATTATGCATTACATATCTGATATTTTTTTCATCTGCTATTAATGTTATTTTTTAAACTTTATATATATATATATATATATATTAGGTGTTAAATTAATTCTTTTTCATTCTTCAAATCAAATTCATGGTCATAAAATTATCGAACAAGGAAAGAAATTAAGGGAGGGGGTAGTGTTTCTAGAAAACGGTGGATGACTGGGCAAAATGGGCAAATGGGCAATTCGGATTCAGGAGGTCATTTCACATAAGAATCAGCAAGAATGATATCAGACTTCGAAATTTTTTTTTTCTTTTTTTGCAGAGCAGTGTAATTGGTTAAAAAAAAAAAGAAAAAAAAAAAAAAAAAAATGTTTTCAGCTGAGCATATAACTGTTTCTTTCTTTTTTTTTTCTGACTTCAATTAAATGCAGTAATCATTCATTAGGGCTTAGACTTGAAATTTTAGCAAAGTGATTATTAAAATATTTTACTGATATAACTGAATGGTGACATTTTCATTTCAAATAATATATATAATAAATGACAGAAACTAATGTATTCATGCATTTGCAGATTTCTTCTATTGGGTAGCCTGGTTGGTAGAGCGCCGAGTTCGTAACTGAAAGATTGTAGGTTCGTTATAAGGTTTTAACGACTTTAATGTATTTTTTATTAGCTTATATATATATATGAAACTTGAGTTGTATATTGCTTGAATTAGCTACACAGTGATCCGAAATCTTGCATATGCTGACAGAGATGCAAGTTTCCTGATGAATGATTATTTCTGGTTTTCAGCATTTAAAATTCTATTTTTCATTTCATGAATTCTCTTTTCTTTTAACAGATCCTTTTGGTTAATTTATCTCTTTCCATTTCTATTATTTGATGAATGTTTCTATAGGTATAATGGATTATGCAAATTCTCTCATCGTTAGGCTTATGAGTTATGTGTGTCATTTCTCTTCTGCTTAAGTACTTTTACATGTTTTTACTACTCAGTGTAATTAAATTAAATTATCATCGTGACAATAATTTTATTCGAAAAACATCTCATTTAAAATTTCATATGTTGGTATTTTCATCTATCTTTCATTTGCTGAGTGTTGTAAAGGAATTAAATTATTCAAATTATATATATATATATATATATATATATATATCTTTATTTATTTTAATTAACGATTCAATATTTTTGAAAATTCATTTAAATATATGAACCAGCGAAGCGAGCAAAAAGCCTGCTATTAGCAATAATAATGTTTGTCATTTTTCTAAATATTCATACTTTAATTTAAAATATTTTGCGAATAAAATAATCTTCTATAAATATTTAACTTCATGTTCTAGAAAAGATGAATAGAAAGTTAATTTATCGTATAACATGACATACTCCACTTCATCAATCTTCTTTCGCGATTCCCAGAGGGAAACTATCAGCTTCAGAATAGGTCAAATGTTTTCTTTTTATTCGGAACCTTAATGAATAGATTTTATCTCTACTTGCTTTTAACACTGGTGTACTGTTTTTCTTTTAATATTTTCCAATATAGTTACATTGTATTAATCTGTCTATTCATCTGTTCGTTTTATTATATTTATTTCTACTTTCACTCTCGAACTTCTGTTAAAATGCTCGGATGACTTCAATATATGATATTATACAATAACTAGAAAAATTGTCTGTAATATTAAAGTTCATCGCATTTTATTTCCTATAGAAGATTATCCGTGCATCCTTTCTGATTCTTTTAGATCACTATATAAATAGAGTTTAATTGAAAAACATCTATAGATTATTATTGGGCATTTATTGTTTGTAGTTTATTTTAAAAGTGTTGATTATTTTCAAATTTAACACAGTTTTATAGATTTCTTATAAAGAAATTTCAAATTAATTGTTTCAATTTTTGATTTTATATCTTTGACTTTATCCCCAAATTCTTATGTACCTACTGTCATTCACTACGGTATGTTTGTGAATCTCAAGCTAATTTAACTGTTGCCAATTTTTTTTCGACAGATTAATAATAGAAATAAAATAAAATAAAATAAAATAAAGTACATTTATTTAAAATGAGGAAAATAAATTAGAAAAATTAGAAAATAAGTTTGAAATATCAGTCGTATCATTACAAATAAGGTACTAAATGAAAGAAGCGATTTTTGTGAATCCGATGCATTAAACAGCTTATCGATCGGATAATTAGATTTTTTAAAATTAACTAAAGTATGAATTTTAGGTAGAAACAGCAGAAGATTGTATGGAAACCGTTTGGAGAGAAAAAAAAATCTGCTACGCATTACGTCACATGTTTTTGAAGTGGGATTGAAAATTGCAGTTTTCGAATTTTTTTTTTTTTTTTAATTTTCTCTTACAAACACAAACATATAATATACAGCCTGTACAACACAAGACCAAATTGCAGTTCAAATTTTATCAGTTTTGGTTAATAAACAAAAAAGTTACTTTTTTTTTTTTTTTTTTTTTTCAAATTAAATTTTATTTTTCCTTCGGAAAGATTTATGTGATACGATATATTAAGAATTTGGGTTTTGAAAGTTTTTTTTTAATAGATTATTTATTTATTTATTTTATAGTTTAATTACTTTTAGTCAGTCTATTTTTGGATTATTGTAAATAAATTCGTATAATAATGAAATTCAAAAATTCCATTAACATTGAAACCTTAAGATCCTTGCTGATCGCTATCTGTGAAATCTGAAATAATTTTTCTGGTGTTTTATAAAAATATCCAAGTACCCTCATATATATATATATTTTTTTTTTTTTTCAAACTATGTTTCTATGAACGTACTTCAAATTTGATTTGATTTTAGTAAATTACTTGAAAATACCTATGTGTAATCTAAACCATATTTTAAAACAAAATTAGACCAAATTGTTAAAATTAATATATATTCTAATTTCTATATTCACCCAAATTGTTAAAATTAATATATATTCTAGTAAATATAATTCTAGTAAATTTGTCGAAAAATATATTCGTAATGCATGTGTTTTCTTTCTCTATTCCAGGAATGGTCCGATCATAAACTAAAATGGGATCCTGACGAGTATGGAGGAGTTCGTCAACTATATGTACCTGCAGAACAGATCTGGCTACCGGACATCGTCCTTTATAACAAGTAAGTTATCACATTGTCGATTATTTTGATCTCCTTTATTGTTAATTATTTTAGCTTATATTCGATATCCGAAATCACTTGGTTTCGAATCTAGGGGTCTTTTGAAAAAGGGATTTGTGTAGAACATTTATTTATTATTTATTTGTTTATTAAATAGATTTAGAACTTTCAGAATTATATTGGAAAGTAAATATTGCTCTTCTTAAACTAAATCAAGGAATTTTATATGTGATACAGTGTAAATTATAGCAGCTATAAAATACACATGTTTAGCTGCTGGTTCGCCACATAAAAGTCACAAGAAGTTGTTAAATTTAGTGTTTTGAATGCCAAATATGAAAACGTCAAACTCCATTAACCCTTCTTCATTACTACCGAGGAACTTAAATGTACCAAAATTTGATTTTCCAAATCCATCAGACATTTTTGGGACAGCTAGTAAATATGAATAGTCTAATAACGGATACACATGTACGGAGTAATTCAAATCAAACAGGAACTTTTTATGTACCTCATATGAAAAAAATACTTATTGGATCACAACCATATTTTAGATATATACTCTCGTGAGCATGTGGTTTTGATTTCTGGGGAAAAAAAAATAAAAAAAAATTCATGGTTTGTCCAATAGAGAAAAACGGCGCTTCGTTCTAATAATTGCAAAAAACTGAACGCATTTGACATTTTATGCCTACAGGACATATTATATGGGTAAACTAAACGTATTTGACAATTTATACCTATGGAATATATTGTATGAGTTAAATTTTAAATCATTACACAAGATTTCCTACACTGTTGAATAAGGAAAATCGAAATCTTGAGATTTTCCATAACTACGAATGTGCATTTGCATTTGTTGTTGCTTCTTCAATAATGTGATCATGATTTCTTCAGTTCACTGCATTCCAGATGAATTGCAGCCCTATCTGAGCTTCACTGCAGATATTTCAGTCTCTTCGAAACGCACAATTATTCACTGAAAGTTTGTGACAGAATTTTGATGCAAACCTGGAGAAATGCAGAAAAATGTAGCTGTAGAAGCATTGTTATTTCTCTGATAAAAGAACTTGACGAGTTTCTCAATTGAATAAAGTGAATGCCATATGGCTTTCATTGTTCAGAATAAAGTTCCTTGATGCAATCTTTAGGTAGAAAATGCAAAATAGATTCAGCTTTATTCAATTTACTAATATGGCAGTAAGATTTTACCTTTACTAGCCAAAACGTGAAAAATTTGTTTCTATCATAAATTAAAACCTTATACTTAAAAACTATGTATCCAAATTATCGTTCTGATTCAGACAATTAATAAATGCTTACTGTTTAATTTTTGACTACTCAGTAAAATTCCAGTATATCTTATCATCATTACTCTATAATAAAAACAGGGCCAACAGTGTAAAACATATCATAAGTTTTCCTTATGGAAACGCTATTACAGTTACCCTCAATTGTAACGATAGTTTTCTGTATCTACCAAACAGAATCGAAAAAAATTTAATCTATTCTACTTCAGTGTAGAATATTTGAATTTTTCTTATCGTATCAACTGTAAATGTATAATAGTTTCTACACTCATATAAAATAATTTCCTTACCAGAAAGGGCAATTTTATTTCTGTATCTAAAGAAAACTCGTTAATTTTTTTTAACTGTGTAGATCTCTAGGCAGTTGAAATATGTTCCTTGCAAACAATACATTTTCCTATTTAGAAGAAGTCACCTTATGTATATATAGTTTTCAGTATTTTTTTTTATTTAATATATCATCAGCAAATTACTTGCTAGTGTAACATTTACTTATTGTTGTGACTTATAAGCATACTTGTATAATGTATAAGGTTTATAAAATTTTAGTTATTGTTGTACACTCTCGTGGATCTAAAAAACCAAATTGCGTCAAAAAAATGGGAATTTTTGATTGAAATTTATGTATCGTTAGCGATATTTTTAATTTTTGTTCAAAACAAACATTTATCTAAACATATTCCATAGACTTATACAAATTACTATATTTTCTAAAAAAATTAGAAGTTCTACGTAAATACTGCTATAATTAAATTATAATTACGAACGTAATAAGTCTTGTAACAAAATCACTAAGCCTTAGTAAATATTCAAGGAAATTGTAGGTCTTCTTCAACCAGTACGTCGATTTTTGAAATATTACCAAATCAATGTAAACCGATATGAATGAAAAAACAATTACTCCATTAAAACTTGAATTAATATAAAACAAAGTAATACGCACTCGCAAATATTTTATTGCTAATATTAAGCATGTATCTTCCCAAGTGACTCACAGCTTGGAAAAAAACTTTCTTTTCCCTTCTTGATAAAGTAGAACCTAAATTTTATAGCGTAATGCTTCCTATACACAGCAAAGTGTGTGAAGAACATTATTTCTCCATAGATCAACAAACTCTTTGAAAAACAAGTATCTTCTTTTCGTTGTTAGAATGTATATATATATATATATATGCTCAAATCTGATGCAAAAATATGTTTTGGAATTTTATTTTGAATTCAATAATTACCGTTCTTAATTTTAAGATGCGTAGTAACGTAGAAATCTTCTAATACCCGAAAAAAGAGGGGTGGGGGAGTGGCATCCCCACTGCCAAGAATTGAAATTGTATCTCCTGAAAACTCTTAAGAATTTTTCCCAAGCCGTCGCCAAAACGCTGTCGCATTACACAAGTCTGCGTATTTATTTATTTTTATTTACTTATTTATTTATTTATTTTTTCACTGCGTTGGGTGTCGCTAATATGTTTTGATACGATGAATTTAGAAATGGTTGTCTTTTCTTCCTATCACGTAAGGAACTTATACAAAATAAGGATAAAGTTCTAAAAAATTCATCCAGAGGCTATAACAAATTCGAAACAGTTCATGTATAAAATACATTAAAATAGGCTATTATTTACACATTTGAAGCTCCTTTTAGAGCATATAATCTTGTGTACGGTTTGAGGTCCTTGTGGTTTGTGTGTGTGGGGGGGGGGGATTTTCCACGCATCATTCAACAGTAATATGCTAATATATTAACACTCTTTCGTTCCTGATGCATGCTTTCCGTTTCTTTGATGGTGAAATAGCGTTGCTTGTTCTTCACTCACATCATCCAGATTTTCTGGGAAATAATTTAGATGGGAGTGGAAAAAGGGGAGCTCTAATTCAAACAATCTCATTTTTTATCAAAACTGTACGTCATGGAAATTTTTGAATAATTTTTACTTAATCAGCATCGAAACATACACCAGAAAAACACATCATCTTGAAGAAGAGAATTTTATCGTCGACCTGTGTTATTTTAATACAACATTAATGCAAATCAAATCAAACAAATATCTAAAAGATTGTATTCTCTGAAAAAACAGATATATTACTGATTTAAAAACAAAGCTTTTTCACATCATCTTGTATAACACATTATAGCTTAAAAATTGTTTACAAAAATCCTTTCTAATAATATTTATGACGAAAAGATCCTGATACTTTGACTTTTGCAATTCATTCCATGCATAGACTTATTCTATCTGTAAAAATATACTGCCGGGACAAACACCATAAGCTTCTTATCATCCCTTAAAATCCATTCATCAAAAGAAATCTTCAAGTCACTAGATGATAATATCAAAATGCCATGCATGATTCCCAAATAACATTAATAATGCCGAGCATGAATCGAAGCATTATTGCTGAACTTCTAAGCTTATTACAAAAAGATTTTATTTGAAGAAGTCATTGTTATTTTTTGATAAGTATAGAGTATAACTTTGGAATATTAAAATCGTCTTCTATTAAAATAAAGTGGAATGTTATTGGTTCTACTAAAAAACGAAAATTGAACTTTGAAAATTCAATAAAATTTGAGAAAATTTTATTTGTTGTATAAAATTAAATTTACAATGATATCAAATTTCCTCTAGAATAAAACGAAATAAAAGACGTAGTATTAAAACAAAACTATCTTTGCGTGATTTTAACAAAAATTATTGATTTTCTTTCCTTCACTTTTTTTTTCTTTTGTCTTTTTAAAAATCTGTTTTCTTGCTACCTCTGCCTTGAAACTTTTCTAGACGATTATTATAACAATTTTCAGAAATAAAAATTAAATATGCATTACAATTTCAATATAGTAATTTTAATTTACAGCATGTAACATGTGAATGGTCGTAATTAAAAATAAACAACGTAATTAACTCATAAATGCCTAGTGTTCCTCATTTAAGAACAGCTAATAAAATAGCGCGCTGGATCTTTGTGGTTTCTTGGAATGATTTCTTTTCTTTTAGTGATAATTGATGGCATCACAAAAAACAATCTCACATCTTCTATTACCTGCTATTAACTATAATTCTCTAATTTGGATAGCCATTTTGTGATTTTTTCATTCATCGCACTGCAAGTATTCGCTTTTTTGCGCAGGTATACCAATACAAGTCAAGTTGAATCATAATCATCTTAATAATAAACGACTAAGTTTGCCAAAACTAACTCTGATTTGGCGGTTTTCTTTCTCGGCCGCCGCTATAAATCGCCAAATTAGAGTGAAAACATTTGGTTAAATTAGAGTAAAATGTAAAAAAATAAAATAAAATGATTATAATAAAAATATTAATGAAATTAATAGTATTTAAAGTATTATAAATGATAATAAATTCTAACAGAAAATAAATATGACATTTTTCTGTTATCGGGATCGGATTCAAGTATTCAGATATTATGAGACAATTTTGAAGAATTTGTATAATTTTTGCAGTTAATTTTCATAAACATTTAAATTTAAGTTACATTTCATGACATGAATTCCATTATTTGAATTTAAAAAAAAATAATAATAATTTTTAAATAATTGTTTTATTAGAATTGTTATTATTATAGCAGTAACAAGACTATTTTTTTCAGACAACGATTTTGCGTTGTCATCATTTATTGTATTACACCTTAAATGAACGTGCAAACATTTTTGTTTTTATTTAAAATATATAAAGCTGTAAGTTTGTCATTGTATCTGTCCGGATTATTAGATTTTAACAAAAATTGGTACACTTACTAATTAGGATAAAATATATTAGGACAAAATCTAACTAACCCCGTGTTTTTTAGTTCAATCAAATAAGTGTTTCAAAAAATATTAAGTAAAATCTCCATTTCATTAACCTTGAAATTATTTAAAAGGAAAAAAGAATAAATGCCAAAAATAAATAAATAAATAAGTGAATATATTTCTTTTTATGTCAGAAAAAAATAAGTAAATAAATAAATAAACGGGATTTTTTTTTTTTTTTTTTTTTTTAATAATTAAAATAAAATTGAGAAAAATTGTGTTAAAGAAATAGAACAGCCTCTTTGCGAAATTTGAAATTTGGGACCGAATTAGCTCGGACGTTTCTCCCTAAAGATTTTACTTGCATGATTGCGATAGTCATTTTAATTCATCGCAGAAATGACAATAAAAATTTAAAAGCCGTCAAAGGTCTCCTATGCTAAAGCTATACCAAAAGTAGAATGTTGTGGACACCACATGACTTTTTTCTATATTTTCCTGTACAAATTCACTCAGTAAAAACAATTTATTAAAATTATTATTTAAGAAAATTATCTTCCATGATAATGTAGACGATTTCCATATTAGAGAAGTAGTATAACACTAAATATTAAAAAAAAAAAAAAAAAAAAAAAAAAAAAAAAAAAAAAAAAACTCAATTTTATTCTAGATAATGCATTAAAAAAATTGATAACTTTGTTTCAAATTATCGCAAATTGATGGTTAAGGGCACTTTTCACTCACCGCCGCCGGAAGCCGAAGCTAATGTTATTCTATGGGAAAATTTTCTTTACAAATAACTTATTAACTAATACATATTTTTAAATTCTGTTTTCACATTCTGAAAATTCCCAGCTGTTAAATTGACGGACCTTTTTTAAAAAATTATTTTTTTTATTTTTTATATTTTATTTTGAAGCTGCAAAATACGAATTTTCAATATGTGAATTTTTTTCATTTTGCAATTTCAAAATAAAATATTAAATATGAACAAAATAATTTTTTTAAAAAAGGTCCGTCAGTTTAACAGCTGGGAATTTTCTGAATGTTAAAACAGAATTTAAAAATATGTTTTAGTTAATAAGTTATTTGTAAAGAAAATTTTCCCATAGAATAACGTTGGCTCGGGCTTCCGGCGACGGTAAGTGAAGAGGGCCGTTAAACCATTCGTTTTAAAGGTATTGGTGAGCTCTTTTGAAAGCTACCCAACATGAAAATTTACTCCCCTCAAAGGGGGACTTCCCCCCTCCCAGGGGAGAGGCGAGGCTCCTACATATACATATTTTTTTCCCAGTTGACTATCTCTATTATAAATAATTCTTTTAAATTTCATAATGATTATTAAAAAATAATTCTATTTATGCACATTTATACAAAATTTTGTCCCATACCACCATGTTAAAAATTTAGAAAAATCGGAATGGCAACGCAAGCTGTTGGACAATTTTTACCAAAAGTTGATAGGCACTAATTTATGTCAATATCTAACTGCATACCAACGTGTATGAAATTCTTTGCAGTAGCCCCTGAGATACGGTTGCCACAAAATTTTGTCACACACACAGACAGACAGACATTTTCTAAAAATGGTCAAATCGTGTTCTACAGCTCTCAAAACATATACATCAATTAAAAACCCGAGGTCTAAAATTTTTACGAATCCAATACTTTCTTCTATTGAATATAGGAGAAAGTAAAAATTTTAAGAAATAAATATAGTAACCGATGCTAGGAGATTATTCACAGTTACTGCATGCCTTGGAAGGATAGATTTAGTCCTGTCGTACTAAATTAAATTCTATTTGCAAAAATAATTTTTTATATCCATTATTATTATTATTATTATTAATGGCTACTTATCACGATATATGGTCACTATTTATGATTTCGCAAATATAAAAAAATTTTAAATAATTTATTTGGAAATATCGATCGTTAGGCGGGTGGAAACCATTAAGTATATATTGTACTTTTACGTTACCGTTATACTTTATCGTTAAGTATATATTATATTGTACTTTACTTTACAAGTGTGTTGTTAACATGTGATAAACAATTTATGTGTTATCGGAAAGTTCTTATTTATTGGAATTAATTCGGAAGTTAATGAGTTAAGCAATGTTTCAAAGTTCATTATCAGTATATACACTAAGCGACAAAAAAAAAAAAAAAAAAAAAAAGGCCGCACTGCAGAAAAAATGACTTATACCTTTTTTATTTGTAATAACTTTAAAATTAATGTTTGAAACAAATAAAACTGTCTTGTTTGGATAATACCAAAGGGATGAAATTATACCTATGTACATTTTCGATTTAATAATTCACTTTATTGCACTCTACGAAGTACTTTATAAAAATCTGCATAAAACTTCCTTTTTAAACATAATGCAATAACCATACACTTTGTATTCTATTATGATTTATTATATGAAATAAACAAGTTATATTTTAGTATATGAAATAAAACTATTTGTTAGATCTAAGAATTTTTTTATTAAAATTATGTATTCTGCATTGGGTTAATTCCACATTTGTATGGAATTAATGCTTTAATGCACAGTGGCATAGTATAATACCGTTTTTTAATATAAATCTCAAAAATTTCACTGTACTAAATATTGTAAATAATTTTTCTAGTTCTTGCAAAGTTGTAGGCTGCAAATTTCGAATCCTCCTCTCTCTCCCCCGCGCCTTTCAATGACTAAACATTTTCGAGCGAATTGAGATTAGGACTGTTTCCAAGCCTAATAAAGAAGAAATTCTACGATATTCTTTGTGGGATTTAACTTAGAGTGAAAAAAGTTATTATTACTTACAAAATTATAGGTGCTCATAGAAATGGATAGGTAATTTTAACAATTTTATTCAAACTGACGTACCACACACGCCGTACAGCAAGGTGCATTATCATCTTGAAATGCTGTTTTAAGAAAAGTCTGAAATACCTCCAAAATAGTCGGTCAGGCGCCACTTTTATAATCACTGTGTTTTATTTTGAGTTAATTGATCCTTTGAGCATGAAATTTTGTCTGATTCTTTGAAAAGTATGCACCTCCGTTTCATAATGTACGGAGAATGTGTCACTATTTTAATAGAGCAGTTTTCATTAAGTCAGTCCCATTTTTACCGTCCTATTAAATTTTTTAATCAGCTCGAAATAAATTAAACTTGACTCATCAGAGAAACTCAGTTCAGCCCAATAATTAACTGCTAATTATTTTTAAATTTTTGGTCAAATGATGACTTGTTTTTGTTTAATATTTGTCCTTGATAATGGCTTTTTTGCAGATCTTCTGGTTTTTAACCTGCCTTGTTTAATTGCTTCCGGAATATTTTTGAAGAAAGTATTTTGCTATACACTTTTTTATTATTATTATTTTTTTTAAGTTCTGAACATGATACAAATCGATTTTTTAAACATTTGCTTTTTAACTTGCGATTATCTTGCTTGGATGAGCAACGTGGTCGCCGAAAGCCAAATTTCCGGTTTAAACGGCCAAAAAATTTTATATTTTGCTAAAATCCATTTTACCAATATTTCATTAACATTTCATTATTTTGCCATCTCACGTATTAAAATATTTTTTGATTTTCATTCAAAACTTAATATTTTTTGTGGCATCGTTAACTACCTTATTCTTAACATTTTTGAAATAATTTCTAAAATAACAGTTTTTCAGATAATTGAATTTTGTTTTTAACACTGGATTCAATGCTAAAGTGTATGTGAAGGACAACATAATAAAATCTGTTCGAAAATTTGCTTTTTAAGCGATAAAATTGGCGGTTGTAGAAGGGAAAAAGGAAAATATCCAAGTGCGGCTTTTTTTTTTTTTTTTTTTTTTTTTTTTTTTTTGTCGCACTGTAAACGTAAATGTCTTAAATTCAGTTTAAAAAGTGTCTTAAATGGATGGTCATTTTTTAAGCGAAAAAAAAAGTCTTACTTTTTAAGACACCTTTTTGCATCAGAAATTAAGATATTGCAAGTGTCTTAAAACGCAGCCATGTTTTAGGCTTAAAAACACCGCCATGTTAGGCTTAAAAATACTACCATTTTTAAGGCTTTTTAATAAATATACAAATAAAGAAATATGGCGTGCGATTATGTTTTTCTGTTAAAAATATATTTTAGAATTGTTTAGAGCATTAATGAAATATTTATCTAAAAAAAGAAAAAGAAAAAAAAGTCCCATTTTCCGGCGTTGGGATTCGAACTCACACTGTCTAAGGAAACCGAAACCTAAAGCCAAGCATCGTTGGAGTAAAGCATTTACCAATCACGCTACCGTCGAATACAACAATACGTGTTTTTATGATATAATATACGGCAGTATTCGTGAAATTAATCGCAGTGTTATGTTTTATTTCTAATTTTTTGCCATAAAACTATTGATAGTATGGTATCTTAAACTTAATAAATATTATTATCTTAAATTTCATATTTAGAGGACCAGAATTTTTTAATAGTGCATAACAAGTATGTGAAGGTTTCATTTCTCGATGATAAAGATTTCTTTCCTTAAAGTGATATTTAAATAAAAACGAATTATAATCATGAATACAGGAAAATTTGTAGTTTTACATTTAGATGTAGGTGAATTTGTGAAAGAAAAAAGTTTTTAAATGAATAATAATAAGAAGAAAGAAAGGAAAAAGTTATGCACAAATTATTCACAATTGTTGACTTATAAATTCGCTTTCTTCTCTACAAATTACTTGCTACATCCGCCTTCACACTTTTTCTTTTAATATAAGAAAGCTTTAAAGACAAAGATTTTTTTTTTTTTTTTTTTTAACAAAATAAGCTTTGTGTCTAAATATGTTGTTTATGAATTGTGTTAAAGATAATAGCATGCAAATATCATTCACATCCCTATGGTATTATTCCATAAAAGTATAATTTCATAAAGCTACCATAATTTAAGTAGTTTAACTGCTTATTCTATAAAATAATAATATATTTATTAAATGTGGAAAGAAGTAGGATAAGCATATTTTCTTAAAGTAGATTTCATATGAAAAAATTTCTAAGTAATGCAAGTGTCTGAATTTCTAAAGTGTCTGAAAATTCAAACGCGTTTTGCTGTCTGAAAATTCGCGTATTTACGTGTTTCAGACATTTTTGTGTCTGAATTAATATTTCAGACATATTTCTGTCTTAAATTAAAATATCTATAACGTCTAAGGTACATTTTAAGGCATTTACGTGTCTTAAATGCCGTTTCAGTTGTTTTTATGTCTTATTTTAAGACCCTTTTATTTGCAGTGCGCTTAGTGTGTAATTACGCTTATCAGTGCCTGACTCTGTCACGCTTTAGGCTTAAGAGATAGGCTTAAGGTTTTCTTGAATTCTGTTTGTGTGTGAACGCAAGTTGCCACCTATTTTCATACTTTAGTTAATTTTAAAAAATCTAATTGTCCGATCGATAAGCTGTTTAATCCGGCGGATTCAGAAAAATCACCCCTTTCAATTGGTACCTTATTTGTAACGAATTTTTGATCAGATTTTCTAAAATTAATTGAAATATTAAAATAACAGCTTTAAAATAGACATTTGAATTTTTAATTGTTGCCTTTTATTTATTTATTTATTTATTTATTTATATATATATTTTTTTTTTCCAGCATTAAATGAAATATGCTTTCACGTGAAAAATATATGTAAAATATTAAATTTGCGTCTATATGATGTCGTGATGGTCTAAAAAATAACGTCTATTAATAATAATTATAAATTTTAAAGGTAACGAAGGGATAAATAAAGTGCGAAAATGTCGCTCGGGCTTGCTATCAAATGAATTAAATGAAGTAAGAAATAAATAAAATGAAATGATCATATAGAAGAAAGTTTTGTGATGGCTACAACATACTAGTCTGTATAGAAAACTCATGGATAATTTCTAGCAACTAGAATAAGCTTAATGCAAGGAATAAATGTGCCTTTCATCAACATCGTACGAAAGCTGAGATGAAATGATGTATTTACGATGTTTTTGTATTTAAGGTGTATTATATAATGTCTCGAAAGTGTCAGGTTAATTCAAGTAAATAAATTACGGAAAATATAAAGATTCTTTTAAAAAAATAAATGCTATCTACAAAAATGACATTTAAAAAGTACAAAAAAGCCAAGCTCAAAAAAAGATAATGGATTAAAGTTGTGTCTAAAAAGGGTGTGATATCAAATTCCCAAGCTTACATTTTAATACCTATTTAATGTTCCCTTTTAACTAAATTTTCACATGTGAATCAAGTGCTTTATGATATGTTGCTATACATCATAACGTATTTGTGAAAATTATTATTATTTATTTATGCATGCATGCATGCATGATGGGCTTGGCAGCCACCTTCTAAAATATATATAAACATTTACGCAATTTGAAAGAAGTATCTTAAAATAAATATCTTGTATAAAATTAATTTGGCTATTATGTGGCTTTGGCTATTATTTGGCTAAACATGCCCGCTATGCACACTAATTCATTCAGCTTAATTTCTTTTCAGTGTAAGTATTTAGTATTAAGTTTGATGCACTTCCGTCCTAAAAATGCGGGGATTTATAAAAGAATTAATATTAACGTAAAAATATGGGGAAAAAAGCATAGCAGTTTTTCTTCCCCTCTCTTTCCCCCCTGGTCAGTTATATTTACACAATTTAATTGTAGCTTCTTATAATAAATATCTCTTAAAAATAATTTGGCTTTTCCATTCAACAGAGACTGAAATATTCCGATTAAAAAAAATAATAATCCATTAAAAAAAAAAAAAAAACTTTCAAAACCCAAATTCTTAATATATCGTATCACATAAATCTTTTCGAAGTTAGAATAAAATTTAATTTGCAAAAAAAAAAAAAAAAAAAAAAAAAAATGTAATTTTTTTGTTTATTAACCAAAATTGATGAAATTTGAACTGCAAGTTGGTCTTGTGTTGTACAGACTGCATATTATATTTTTGTGTTCGTGAGAGAAAATAAAAAATAATGTATCCCGTGAACCGGTCGTGGACCAAATCACCCAAAAAAAATTTCTGAGGCATTTGATCCATTGACCGATGCATTGCTATGATTGGCCATTAGTAATTGCTCTAGTTGTGCCATCTATCGGTCATTACAAACATAAATATGTATAAAAACTCTTTTTTTTAATAACTACATAATTGTTTTAGAATTATAAAAATATGCATACAATGTTGCTCCTTGCAAACAATTTTTTAATTTTGAGTTTTAAAAATATTTTAAATATGCTTGTACACTACTTTGTGAATTTATCGATGAGTTAATTTTTATAAAGCCTTTTTATGTTTGAATACTAAATTTTTGCCTTAAATTTCAGCATTCGAACTTTAAAAAAAAAGGCTTCTTAAAAAAACTCTTTAAAATTTCTTAGGATACTATGTAGTCAACGAAAATTTTCTTTTGTGAATTCACATCTTTTCTACTAATTATCTGCAAAAATTAACACTCCAGACCTTCGGGATATCGAACGCTCGACCAACGCGTTACTAACATGGTGCTCTAACCATCTGAGCCACGGAGAGATAAATGAAGAAGCTTATATTTACCTCAAAATGGAGGCGCATTTTTTATTAGCTTGAGATTCACAAACATAACGTAGTGAATGATAGTAAGTACATAAGAGTTTGGGAAAAAATGCGAGAAAAACATCGCAGAAGCTGCCGATATGCTAATCTCACAAGTTGAATCAATCTTATTTCTAATAGTGTTAAGTTTGGTTCACTCCCATCCTATAACTGCTGAGATTTATTTAAAAAAAAAAAAAAAATCAAATCAAATTAACGTAAAATTTTGAACGATAGCCGCCAAGCCCATCATGCATAAATTAAAAAAATAATAATTTTCAGAAACATGTTATGATGTATTTAGAACAGAAAAGGAGGATTTCTATCGGCATATCATAAGGCATTTGATTCGCATGTGAAAACTTAGTTAAAAGGGAATACTAAATAAATATTAAAATGTAAGCTATGGAAACTTGATATCACATTCTTTTTAGACACAATTTTAATCCATTCTCTTTTTTTGAGCTTGGCTTTTTGGTACTTTTTAAATGTATTTTTTGTACATATTACTTATTCTCATAATAGAATGATATAACGTTTGTGATAGTGAATATATAAATCAAATAACACAGTCCTGCAAAATCGTACTTTTCAATATTTTTTTTTCACTACTTTGGATGTCTCTAAGGTTTTGATACACTGAATTCAGGAATGTTTTTTTCTTTTTTTTTTTTTTTTTTTTTTTTTTTCCCATGACGTAAGAGATTTTCACAATGTAAGGATGAAGATCGGACGAATTCACACAGATACGATAACAAATTTGAAATTATTTACATACAAAATACATTAAAAGAGGATATTGTCTAAACACTGTCTTTTATGTGTTTCTTTACATCAAAGCTCCTTTTAGAGATTTTTACACTCATCACGGTCTGAGAGCCTTGAAGGAGGGGGATTCTCTATGCAACACCCAACAATAATCTGCTAACATTTTAATACTCCCTCCTCCCTGATAACTCCTCTACATTTCTTTGATGTCTTGATGAAATAGCTCTTCTCATCCTCTGTTCATTACTCACATCACCTAGATTATCCGGGAAATAACTTAGACAGGAGTTGAAACAGTGCAGCTTTAAGCTCAAACAATCCCATTTTTTGTCAAAACTATATGTGATGGAGACTTTTGAATAGTTTTCCTTTAATTAGAATCCAAAAACGATACACATCATCTTGAAGAAGAAGAAAAATCCATCACAGACCTGTGTACAATCGGTAACAAAAGTCTCCGAACACTAGCAAAAATTCATATATAAGAAAGGTACACTTAATACAGTTTTGTTAAATAAATCCTTATCGAATCCTGTTTTTAGACTGACTAAGAACAGGATTGGACAAGGATTTATTTAACAGAACTGTATTAAGTGTACCTTTTTTATATAGGAATTTTTGCTAGTGTTCGGAGACTTTTGTTACCGACTGTAATTTATATTTACATAAATGTATTTCTCTTTAATATCTCATAATATTGTTTTTTTTTTTTTTTTTAATGTAGTGCCGATGGAAATTACGAAGTGACCATCATGACGAAAGCAATCATTCATAATGACGGCAAGGTGGTCTGGAATCCACCGGCTATTTACAAGAGTTCCTGCCAGATTGATGTTCAATACTTTCCCTTTGATAAACAAGATTGTTTTATGAAATTCGGATCATGGACCTATGACGGATATCAAGTAAGTAGTGCATTTTTGTTTAAATTTTGATCAAGCGTATATATTTAAAGATAAATAGAAATAGCAATAATTTTCAAATCCAAAATTATATTGAAGCTTTCGTTCAACAGAAACAAAAAAAAAACTCTTAACATGAGCTACAAAACAATTGATCAAGTCAGTGCTGTCAGGTTTGGAGGCTTTTTTATTCAATAACCACCAATTATTTTGAGAAGTGATGTTTGGCATACATATCAGAGGAGTGGATATTGAATAAAAAACTACCCAACTCTTACAATACTGGATCAAGTATAGAAAAGTTTTTCAAAAGGTCACAAAGGGCGAAAAACGTCAGGAAATAAATTTCGTAAGATTGAACCCAGAAAAAATTAGGATTGAAATGTCTTTTTTTTTCAATCTCTCTCTTTCTCTTAGTTAATTGCTCTTTTCTTAGGAAGAAAAATAATTCTTCAGAGTTCATTTAAATATTACTATTTTTTTATGAAAGTTTCATGATTACAATTTTAGCAGATATTTACATCATAATCGAGAAAGGCCTATAATCTTTTCATTTTTAGATTTCAATACTCCATTTCTAGATGCTATGAAATTTCTTTACTCCTCACTTTTTCAACAATTTACAACGATTTCACAATCTAATTTTACTGTTTGTGTTTAGAAATTTCCTTATTAGGATATTGAGAAATGTATGTATAGGGTAGCGTGGGGCTAGTTGTCACAAGGTTAAGAAGTAACACGCAATTTGCAAAATATTCTGTAACTCCACAAAAATAGTTAATGAGAGGTTCTATACACGTGCTTCATTTTAGCTAGTTAGTGGAAAAAAATATATTTCGTAAATTTTGATTAAAGGTATGTTAATTTATACTTTAACAAAATGTTTATAGCTGTTTATTTAGTCTGTGTGTTGAGTTATAAAATGAATGTTTAATTTTTTGTATATATTTTTATAAATAAACAAAATATCCAAAATCATACGATGGGGCAAGTTGTAACATGTTAAAAGAGTGCCTTGTGGAGATGTCTACAGCCAGAGTTCGAAGTCTCCGCCCATTTTCAGGAAACTTTCAGAAATGAAAAATGTTTGTCTTCTTTGCCAATACTATATTTATACAGAAATATTTTCTATGTTTTTATATTATAGTACTGTGATTATTTAATCACGAATTAGAATCACGATTTAATCACGAATTAGAGAATATTGCATAAAAATAGTGGTAGAAAAAAAGCAGAAACTTCTCATGAATGAGAGTTTCCTGAAAATAGGGCGGAGAATTCGAACTCTGCTAAACGCTCTTTGTGGCATAAGAATTGGTATAATGCTTTTGCAAAATGTGTGCACACAATAAATGCTAGAGAGGGAACAAAATATCATTTGCTTGAATTAATTTAAACTTTGACTATGGTTGACTTCTATGCTGATTTTATCTTTAATTTTATCTTTATTTTACTATAATCCATTTGATATAATTCATTGTTACTATACCAAGAAGGTTATAATTTAATATTAGTTATTAATTGCTTTTTTTGTTAAATTAATAAATGATTGATAACAGAAAACATTTTGAAATATTTTCGTTTTTATTGTTAGGGCTTCCTTTGTAACCGTTACAATTTTCCCCACGTGTGTTACAATTTGCTCCAAATCTGGGGAAATTGTAATAGGCAAATAATTTTGAAAAAATATCTTTTGTGCTAAAATTAGCAAAATTAACGAAAGTTTTTTTTTTTTTTTTATGAATATGACAGATGAATATGCATGCTATGGGAAACAGCAATTATAAACAGGAAAACGTAAATACATTTCAAAATATACTTAATTTTCCAAAAACTGTTACAGCCTGCCCCACGCTCCCCTATAAGTCCTAATTAAACTCTGCAAACAGGAGCAAAATATTCCATTTCCTTTGTGCAACTTTGCTCTGCACTGATTGCACATTTTGCATACATTTCACAGCATTATAACAGTCTATAAAATTATTTATGAATTTTACTCTGTTGTTTATATAATAATTTCATCAATCTCTTAAACCATACGAGATAATAACGTTCAGATTTCTTTATTAGCGTAAACAAACTTTACAATGTAAAAAAGAAAAAAGAATAGATTGACATAAACTTTTATGATATGCAAGCAGTAATACCTTTAAAATGTATTATAACTGTATAGCGTTTAGTGTGTTATAACTGTATTAAGATTTAAATTGTATTATAACTGAACTGGGTTGTTTCAAGCAGATATAAATGCTTTTAGGGGTCTTTCTGAGGGAGTTATAATCATGCGAGTTTCGTAGAAAACTACGCAAACCTCCGAAAATCTAGGTCACCCAGTGGGACTGAATTCAAACTCACACTTTCCAATCTACCTACACTCTACTCGTTTGGTATCTGGAATTTAGATATATTATCTAGGAAGAGTAATTGTTTCATGTACGTTTTAGTGATTGCAAACTATTCCCAAACAATCGTTATTAATTCCATTGCAGAATATAAAAATTAATCCCTTTTAAGTTTATATTTATTTTACAGGGTCATCCATAATGAATTATATTTAAGGTTACTCATTGTAAACATATTCATACCTACCAAAAGTAAAGTAAATCTTTTAAATAATAATTAATGTACGTAGTAAAATATATATTTAGTACCAACACTACACTCTTATTTCATGCAGAAAATTTCTTTTAAATACGTGAAATATATAAAATATTTAAACGTGTGTTTATAAAGACCCGTGTTCCCATTAAACGCCCGAAAAAAGAGATACATATAGTTTTTAATGTCTCATCGTTGAAAACAGCTCAAATGCTGCAATATTATTGAAGAATGTTTCATAATCTATAAATAAAGCAAGAATTTTCTTTCTTGTTGCTTATTTTAAAAAAGGAAAACACTTGTGTAAAATAAGAACATGTTCAAAAATCAGCCATTTTTCTCAGATAAAAAAGGCGATAGTCTTAGAAAAGAGTTATCAGAAACGAAAAAGAAAATGGCTATTTTCAAACATTCTTCTTTTATCGTTATGACAATCTTAAGCCGACTGGGAAACAAAGAGCAACATTTCTGGCTCATTACCAAGCGCATTCAACCGATTTTGAAAAGAGAGACGATAGTTCGGGAAGATTGATTGATATCCATCATTTATGGCGAGGAAGATAGCGGGAAGAAAACAGTACACAAAAAATAATTTCATGAGTTAGTTCTTTCAATTTCAAAATAGTTTAATTCAGCTTGTGCTTGAAAGGGTTCTACTCTATATTCTTCTAACGACTTTATGTAATGTCATTTTTCTAAAACACGTAAAATTTCTTCATTTCTTTTTTTTTTTCTTTCTTTCTTTCTTTTTTAATACTTTCAACAAGGTTGAAAAATGTTAATGACTTCGATTTGTCTGTCTGTCCGCACTCTAAATCCCGTAAATATTAATGGAATTTTTTAAAACTGATATACATTATTCAAGTTCACTACTGGATGTTCCCTATAGAAAATGGAGTATATACCTCTACTGATTTGAGTACAGGGACACCCGAAACTATTTCAAAGCATTGTGTTCTATGAGAGGTATTTCTATAAACCATATTTTGATACCTTTTACTTTACACAAATCTTAATGAAATTTAAATATGTAATTCAAGTTCCCTATCAGATGTTTCTCATTGAAAATAAAGTAAATACCATCACTGGTTTGTGTACAGGGCCCCCAAAAGTATTCCAAAGCATTATTTTCTATAAGAGGTATTTCTATAAACAAAATTTTAATAACTTAACTTTGTACAAACCTTAATGAAATTGAAATATGTTATTCATGTGCACAAAAAAAAGAAATGCTTTCTATAAAATATAGTATAATTAGCATTAGATTTACAGGGCCACACAAAAATATTTAGTTACATTAAGGGCTATTATGGGAAATTTGCTGGAATTGCATGTTCGTTTATATTAAATGTTTTTACCACCTTATAACAAATTTTAACTGTGAATAGGATTTCAGTTTTTGTATCTGTCTGTCCGACTATTCATCTTTCTATTTGTCCGTCTGCCCACCCCCAGCCTCCTTAAACATTTTCAGCATTTTTCAATATTAATATATGTTATTCAAGTTCATTATGTAATGTTTCCTACTTAAAATGACATGTGCTATAATACCGATTTGTGTACAGGGAAACCCAAAAAAATTCCAGTGCATTGCGTTTTAAAACAGACATATTTATAAATCACATTTAAATTAATTTCTACTGTAAAAATCATAAATAAATTTTATTTTTATTGTTAATATGCTAAAATAATGTTTTGTGTAGAATATGAGAGGATTAACCTTCAGATTTACAGGGTAAACTAAAATATTCTGATACATGAGGGGACTGCAATTAGAATATCAGACCTGCAGTTTATTTTGCGTTAAGTATTTTTAACACTTTCCAACAATATTTAATAGTGATTATGAATACAATTAGTCCATTTATATACATTTCACTCCTTCTGCTGCCCATTGTATCATAACATAGCCAAAGAACATTGAAAGTTATAAGATACAAGAAGTACGGACAGGTGAAAAGTGTTAATAATCAATGCATACCGATTTTTCGTTCTTGTTATTCTTTCACAAATATTGAATTTTTATGGACATTCAGCTGAATTTGTGAACAATACTTTTGTCACGTTCTGCAATTAAAAAATTAACCTTTTTATCTCTCCTTGAAGAGTACCATTATACTTCAGTAAAAGTATTAAGAATAGTGTTTATATGTGTAAACAATAACGCTATCAATTTTCAGTAAATAATTTGGTGTGGCGCTCACACAGCTTTACCTTATACACTACATTACTATAAGAACATATTATTACAGTTTCAGATTACAGATAAGAAGTACTGCACTCAAACAATTTTGAAATATTTTTAAAACTGTTGAAAACAGTTTTAGAAATAGCTTTATTTGGTATAAATATACTGGGTTAAAGGGAGCTGCCGTCCCTCTTAACTGCCGGGCTAGGATGACTCTTTATAAAGACCTGCATGAAAGTCGTTGGGTCCCCCCAAGCCTTCATGTTGTAAATCATGCTGTAAATACATACACCACCACCACTCTCTAAACCTCCATTTGAATATTGTAGCGATTTTCATAAGTTATTTAAGGTTTATGGTCTCCATGAACACAATTCTTCCAATAAATCAATGCATATGAATAAAATCATATTGAAATATAACGGGTTTGTTTAATATCGTTGAAGTTTCTAAAAATCAGTTGAAGTAGTAAGTAGATATTTCTTTCTCATAAGATAAAGCACACGAAAAAAATATATTCTTGAACTTAAAAGTAAAAACAACCTGTTGTCAGTTGACTCAAACATGAAAAAATTAAGACCACTGCTCACATTACAGAAAGAAATGAAAACATTCAAGTTTTCTGTCGTTATTATTACTTAAATATTAAAACTATGGGTTAATAATTTAATAATTTATTAAGAAAAGACTCCATTTCTTGTAAAATTAAGCCTCTCAGTCAAATCAAAGCTATGCACTAGACAATACTACCAAAAAATTTTTCAAACTCATTATTTCATGTACAGTAGGAAGCAAAAGTATCCGAGCGCGAGCACTAGCCAATAATTCCGATATCAAAAAAGTACACTTAAAACTGTTTTTTTAAATAAATCCTTGTCGAATCATGTTCTTAGACTGACTAAGAACATGACTTGACAAGGATTTCTCTAACAAAGCAGTATTAAGTGTACTTTTTTTTAGACAGGGATTACTGCTAGTGTGCTAGTGCTCGGATACTTTTGCTGCCGACTGTAGAAGCCAAAAACACGTTCTTCTTAAATGCTACTACGCACAAAAGGGGAGCATGTGAGATCAGATGAGAAGAGGGGGTTTTAACATCGAACTATAGCTGCACATTGGGCATTTTGATGACGGTCTGAGACTCAATCCCAGGTCCGGAGACATGCCATACAATTTCAGAGTGGATGTATTCCCCGTTTCGGAAACACCCAAAAATGTTATTTTTACGGGACATGGAATATATTGCTTCCACAAAAGACTTCACATACACCAGCCACCACTGATGTACATGACGGACTTAGGTTGGCACTAATATCGAACCCACAATCTTCCAATTATGAACTAAGCGTACTACCGACCAGATTACCACCCTCCCCCCTATCGGGAAGGCAGAAATCACCACAAAATCAAGTCCATGGAAGTAAGAGCAGATATTAGTAGACATAAATAAGCAAAGAACTCACCCACAGCAGGTAGTGTAATCCAACAGGGATAGCTGCAACACTGCTAGTTGGCTGAAGGAATGTTAACAAAAGTTAGGAGCTGCGCAGCAGTGAAAGTTTAATTCAGGAAGAGAAGCTACGTTAAAGAATAAAGGTTAAAGATATATTCAAAATATATTTAAAAAAAAAAAAACTATATATGTCTGAGTTATGAAACAAACTTTTTTCAATCAAAATTGATTCCTGTTTTCATTCGTGCTACTAAAATTTCCTAAAGCATAGAGAAGCCGAGGAATGAGACAGCAAACATGAAGCGTCAGAAATCACATAAATTATTTAATAACATGAAAACAAACTGTTTAAAATACAAATTGTTTTCGTGTTTCGGCTTTCCACCCTTCAATGTGTCTGACTGTCACATTTTCTAGCTTCATAGTTCGTGGTCGCTAACCCCCTGACCCCCAACTGCGTACACAGACCGAAGCACCGATTTTATTGGTATAGACTAGTATCTGATTATTAATACTTTTCATTTATACATAAAAACTTTAAGAAAATATGAATGCAACGTCTAATAAATATATATATATATATGAAGTTATAAGAACATTTTTAATTAGTATGCTGTAGTCAACACAAAATTTTCTTATATAAATTTACGCAGTACAATTACTATTATTATTATTATTATTATTATTATTATTATTATTAATTGTTTAAATTATTTTCCATGATGAGTGCAGACGATTTTCATCTCAGAGAAGTATAACAGTTAATGTCAAAAGAAAGTCAATCTTATGCCGAAATCCCAGGAAATGCATTTTTTTCTTCCCTTAATTTATTTTTGTTAAAAATGAAAAAAAATCAATAAATTTGTTTTAAATTATTACAGATCTATGGTTCAACCATTCGTTTTAAAGGTACTGACGGATCCTTTTGAAAGATACCCATACTGAAAATTTACACCACCAGGATGGGAAAGGGTACTCCTACAAACACACAATTTTTGTCTGCTTAACTATTATAGATAATTATTATTATAAATGATATGACAAAGCCATCTGTTGAACGAATGATCCCCAAATGTAATCATCAGCACCAATTTAGGTTAAAGTCCAATTTAATATCACGTTTGTAGACCTGCTAACTATGCTAGCTTATTCGTAATGGTATTAAGCCCAGCCTTTTTTTCACACCAGAATAGTTGTAGAGCAATAGTTTTCTTATTTAATCATGAGAAAACTACAAGTTACTCTACAACTATTCTGGTGTGAAAAAAAGGCGGTGTCTACCTAATGTCATTACGGATAAACTAGCATGGTTAGCAGGTCTATGTTTGGTTAAATTTCGTTCATTGGTTCGTGGGATCTCAGATAAAAAAAACTGCAGAAAAAACCGCAGATAATCTGAAGGTATTTGGAACAAAAATCATAAAATCTGCAGAACAACTGCAGTTTAAAAGCAAATAATTTGCAGTTTGGATTCAAATACCTTCAGATTATCTGCATTTTTTTTTTTTTTTTTTTTTTTTTTTCTTTTTCTTTTTTAAAGATTTTCTGAAAATTTGATTTAGCTGGGATACAGTGTCCACAAAATTTTTATATGCATGCACAGACATAACAAGCATAAATTTTTTTTAAATGGTCGAATCGTGTTCGGAACATCTCAAAGCGAGTAAATCCATTGAAAAATAGAGGTCGAAAATTTTTATGAATCTAATACTTTTTTTATATATGTAGAAGAAAATAAAAAAGTAACACTTAAACTTTCATAGCTTAGTATATATATATATATATATATATATATATATATATATTATATATAGCAACATATGTTCCTTTTATCATCGACAAAATTGGGAGGAAAAGATAAGTATTACAAACACTGTTTGAAAAAGAAAAGAAACTAAACATTTTTTCGAAGATAAAATCGCAATATTCTGAAGAAACGGAAATTATTGGAAACATAACACAAAAAAACTGTTTTCAAAAAATGTCCTTTATCGTTAGGACAATCTTAAGCCGATTGGGGAAACAAAGACGACATTTCTGGTTCATTATCAAGCGTATTCACTGTATTTTGAAATAAAAGATATTTCTTAAAGATTAATGGACATGTACCATTTATAGAGAAAAGGAAATGGAAAGAAACTAACATACAGTTAATTCTATTGTCCAGCTCGATCATTTCCAAAAGTTAATAGAGATATCGAAACTGTCGTTTCAAGGATTCCATGATACAGTTATTTAAAATAGAAGCTGTCAATGTTAAAAAAGAAAAATGTCTGAAAGAGATTGGCATCAGAGATTTTTCGTTCACTTTTTCACGTATATCGTAAGTCTAGATGCACCTAATTGTTTTCTTAATTTAAAAAGAGTTTAACAATATCTGGTTTGATATTTTTCATAATATTTGCTCTTTTTTACTATACAGTCTAAATCTGTTTTGCTTTACTGTAGCACTTGAACAGATATGCCCTAACAATATCAATTTTTGAAAAAAAAATAACTTATTATAAAAAACATTTGTTGTGCCGTGAATATGGGGGATGGGATACCTATTTGGAAAAGTTAATGCGTTCAAGCGTCAATAATCACCATAATTTCGATATGTACCGGGTGGTTATAACTAAAGAGGCATATTCAGACCCCTCAAGAGCCTGTTCTGCCCATCGGATTTTGATAAAATTTGTTATATACGTTATATCGACCATCGGTAAACCAATATAAAAAATAGTTCAAATTTTGACGACCAGGGGGAATTGCGGCACTTAAAGAAAGACGAAAAATCTGTCAGAATCATTAAAATTTATTCAGTTACATAATGCACTCAAGGTGTGATCCATTGATATCAATTACGCTTTGAAGGCGCATATATATATATATAGCGTGTTCAATTGTAACGCGAAGAAACTCTCCAGGGATTTCAGCAACATGGCATATAGTGGTGGCTTTCAACTCGGGTAAACTTCTAATTCCTCCTGTATAAACACGTGCTTTTAAGAGTCCCCACAATAAAAAATCACAAGTATTTAAATCGGATGAACGAGGAAAGCAAGATTCCGGAAAACTTCTGCATATTACACGATTCTAGTCAAAGTTATCACGAAGCAATTACGCTGCGCTCGAAATATTTTCGAGCCTGATACCATTCCTGCTGATTCTTATGTAAAATGACCTTCTGAATCCAAATATGACCCCCCATTTTGCTCAATCGCCCACCGTTTTCTCGGGACGCCGTTCCCCTCCCCCAATTTTTATCACTGTTTGGTCATTTTATGGCCATAAATTTGATTTGGAGAATGGAATAGAATTATTTTAACACTTTAAAACAAAAAATATAATTTATAATAAGTAATAATAATAGTTCATTTATAAAATATAATAAATGTAATTTGTAATATCAGCAGCAAATCCCACCCCCCAAATTTCCCCTTTCCTGCAAATGTTCATGATTTAAAATTTTTCACTTCTGTAGCCACTCAGAAGACATTTAACAGTTAAAATAATCCTTTCACCCCTTACAAATCAAATTTGTAGCCATAAAAATACCGGAAAGTGTTAAAAATAGTGGGGGCGTCCTCAAAAAATGATAGATGATTGGGCAAAATGGGTGTCATATTCAGTTTCAGAAGGTTATTTTACATAAGAATTTGCAAAAATGGTGTTGGGGCCCGATTTTCATGCAGAGCAGTGTTATTTGACTTGGCGCCCAATGAGAGGAGTTGCTCGATCTTGCATGAAGACAGTGATCTGCAAAGTTTAGGAAAAAACTGTCCGAGAATAAAATCCGCAGTAAATCTGCACCATGCAGTAACGTAATCAGAATGCAGTGGTTGTTGGTGGAGATGAAGCAATTCATATGCGGCAATTTTGATTATTCACGGTTCCATCTAAAGAAAAATGCGCCTCATCTGACCATAAAATTTTCCAATGACACGCGTCATCAACATTCATTCTCGTCAAAAATCAACACGCAAATTCTGAGCGTGTTTGGTGGTCTTGGGGTTGCAGCATTTGCACCATGTGGGTCTTATACGGTTACCATTTTAAAATGAATTGCAGAATTTTTCGTACTGTCGACCAGGGAATCGCCAACTCACGTGCCACGGATAGAGCGCACTTGCTGAAGAATAGCAGAAATTGGAGGCTCTTTCAACCATAGCAGTAGTGACTTTTTTGACAATTCATTCGCAACCGGTTTCCGCTCTCTTCCTGACAGCACACCCAAGTCTCTAGTCTCTTTAAATTTTCTAATCATCTTTTTCAAACCATTCTTCTACATAGACCCTTTTTGCAATCCCTTTAAACGACGATATTCATGCATTGCAGCTAAGCAATTGCTGCCGTTCTGAAGAAACAGTTTTACCAGTAACGCTCGATCTTTCTTCTGTAAAAACATGATTAACGATGACAAAGGTACGCAGAATGTTTTCTGACTCTGACTGAAACTCTCTTTATAGGCTTGACTAATTTCCATAAAGAACTTTTGAAAAGTGCTATCTGGTGGTCAAAATCTGAACTATTTTTTTATTGCAGAAATCGTTTCCCCATGGTCCATATACCAAATTTCATCAAACTCCAATAGGCAGAACGGGTTCTATAGAGGGTCTGAACAGGGTAACTTACCCCCCCCCCCCTAATTTCTTCATTTGACGAAATAAACTTGAAGATAATTTTATCTCCTAGAGTTCATCCAGATACTACTTTACACAGCAGCTAGGATTGGAAATATGAAAACTCTGAAATTAATTATTGTTTTAAAAACTTCATAACGGTTTTCAGGGCGTGGAAGGGGTAAGTATCAAATCAGAAACTGAGGCTCCTACATACACATTTTTTTCCCCAGTTGACTATCTTTATTTGAAATAATTCTTGTAAATTTCATTATGGTTATTAAAAAATAATTCTCTTTATGCACGTTTATACAAAATTTTGTCCTATACCACCATGTTAAAAAATTAGAAAAAGCGGGATGCCAACGCAACCTGTCAGACAATTTTTACCAAAAGTTGATAGGCATTAATTTATGTCAAGGTGTAACTACATACCAATTTGTATGAAATTCTGTGCAGTAATTCCTGAGTTACAGTTGCCACAAAATTTTGTCACACACACACACACACACACACATGGACGGACGGACGAACGGAAGACAGACAGACAGACATTTTCTAAAAATGGTCAAATCGTGTTCTACAGCTCTTAAAACGTGTAAATCCATCAAAAACCTGAGGTCGAAAATTTTTACGATTCCCATACTTTCTTCCATTGAATATAGAAGAAAGTATAATAATAATAATAATAACTTGATGTTTCTTTATTACTTTTTCTTGTCCAATATGTTTGTTTTCTTTGCTATGATAATTTGCATGCGCGTATATCTAATCGTGATTATATTAGTATGTTTACATCAGTTGTACAGTTATAATTATATCAAAAAATTTCTGCTTGTTATAGTAAATATTTTTGGAAAGATATGTTCTCAAGTCGATCCTTTGTTCTCAAGGTTTGTTGAAAATTAAACCCGACCCACAGAAAACACAATTCATTCAACCCAGCCCAAGCATGACCCGTATGAAAAATAAATCAGTTAACTCGACCCGATGCAGGACTCTAATACAAACCAGTGGTTGTATTTACTACATTTTCAAAAGGGAACATCCTCTAGGGAACTTCAATAACATATATCAGTTATAAGGAATTCCATGAAAATTTACGGGAGTCAGGGCGAAGACAAGCAGACAGATAAACAGAAATCATAAACATTTTTCAATTTTGTTAAAAAGTGTTAAAAAAGAGGCAAAATTTTTAATGTAAACCGCGTGCATCTTTCTCCAAAATTTTATGAATAACTTTCAAATTCATAAAATAGTTTAAAGTCTAATAATCAATTATTTACATAAAATTTTATTATGACTATGTTACTTCTATCTTACGAAATAAAACATTGATATAAGAAACACAGATGCAATAAAAAGACATTATCTTAAAATAAAAAACAGCGATATCTTTTGAAAATATCATATAAGGACAAAAGAGAAAATGTCTGTTTTCAAGCATTTTCCTTTATCACTGTGACAGTTTTATACTGACTGCGAAACAAAAACCAGCACATCTGGCTCATTACCAAACGCATTCACTTGATTTTGAAAGGAAAGACGACAGTTGAGAAGACTGATTGATATCGATCCCTTACACAGGAAAAAGATAGTGGGAAGCAAAGAATATGTATAAATAAAACTTATTCCTTCCGATAGTTCATTTAACTTCATTGGTTTTAACTGCAGTATTTTTATACTGTTTCATGAGATGGTAGAATTTACATGAATTCTTTTTAGAATAAATTCTGTGAAGAATTTATGTATGTAAATTAAAAGCAGTAAACAGTATTATTGTTATTGTTATTGTTATTATTATTATTATTTGATTAAGTTTTATTGAAATTTTTCTATTTCTGTACATATGTAGACTAGCAAAATAAAAATTATTAGAATATATGAGTTTTATATTTATCTATATAATATTTTTCCCTAACGTGGTTCAGTTACGATTATTTTTTTAGAAAAGATACGATAATGACTTAATAAAATACGTGAGAATAAAAAATAACACATAAGCAATATTTAAGCACGCGGACTCCGTTCAGTGATCTAATAACAAAAATTATGACATTTGTCTGATGAGATCATTTTATAGAAAAATGTATTTTTAAAAGTTACATCTTTACAATCTTTGCCAGCGTCAATTTCAATTTAGCAATATTTTAATGATATAAGCACCATATGAACTTTTGTCATAAATTGACTAAAAAACGCAACAATTAAAATAGGTATTAAGTTTTTTTAACACAAAATTATGCCAAAATAAATAATTTAATTAATAAAAATGCGTCGCCAACATGGCGACAAAAATTAAACAGTCCCCATGGGGGTCCTATACTAAATCTATCCTGTCTCGCGTGATACGAAAAATAGGTCGTCAAACATGAATTTTATTTTTAAGCCTTTCATTCAATGATATTGGCTTTATTATCACTCGCGTTTCATCCCACAATATTAATTTCTTTCTAATAATAATTTGACCTCTGATGAATTAAAATTAAAATTGAGTGGAAAAATTGGCCTAAGATTTATGAGTTTCAAATTTTAAAGGTGAATAAGCAAAGAAATAAAGTGCGAAAATTTCTCACGGGTTTGCTAGTTAAAGAATAAAATCTTAGTTTATGATATTTTAACGAGTTTATCAATATTATAAATAATAAAGAAATATATTTTAAATTGATTTAAAAATGGTGTCATGCAACCAACCACTTCTAAGTTTATTTATGCAACCAACCAACCTTGGAAGCCGCCGTGAGCGGGAGAAAGAGAGACTTTTGGCCTTCGGCCTGTAACGTAGGGTGCAATTGGCGCGCCCGAGTCACGGATTTATTCCGTTGGTTTATTTTTATTATTATATGAGTACATGGGTACTCTTGTGTATATAAATTTCTCACTGTATATATTCATCTTCATGTTTGATTTCATATTAATTAATTAAAGAGTAAAATTTAATACAAGAGGAAATTTCTGTTCTCAAGTGTCTACACTCGGTTACATCACAAATATATTCTGAGCACCTATTTGAAAATAGAAAACATAGTAGTACATTGTTTTCATCGCAAAAGTTTCTTTTATATCATTATATGTAACAGTGCCACCTACTTATTAATATGCACAAAAATTTAATCAACATAGCTTCTCAAAATGAACATTTCTCATTACTAGCCCTTTAACAGTTTCCTATTTTAATCTTTATATTTCAATTCACACCACTATTACTGCATATCAATATTCACATTATTTAATCTTTGAATTGTTATGTTATTTTATCAAAGATTATTTGAAAAAACTAGTTTTTTTTAAATACCAGTGCCAATTTTTTACAAACTGTTACAAAAGTAGTGCCCGTAACTTTACGGGCAAAACTATTAACGAGTTACAGTGGCGCCAACTTATATGGGCCAGTGGGGCAAGAGCCCACCCAATGATTTGCTCTCCCAGCCCACCCAATTTTCATTATTCTGATTTATTGTTTATTTATCTTTTAAAAGCTTAAAAAAGCATTTCCTTTGAAAAAAAATTAAGAATACAAACACAAAAGTAACTTTGGTGGACGCGCAGTTAAATGTATATCAAAAAAGAAACTACAAATTTTACAGATGAATATTAATTAGTGACCATCTATTTTAATTATTTTGTTTCCATAACGGCAAAAAGCGCCCAATAGCCCTGAATCCCATTCCTACCCCAAAACACCCGAGACTGTTCATTCCCTCTCTTCACTCTTTTATCTTCACAATGGTCATTTCCCCCCAGTTAGTTGTTGGCTTAACTTTACTTATAAAACAAGGAAGGATGCAAGCCCCCAACCCTCTCTTGAAGTTGTCCTAAAGGTTTCGAAGTGTGAGTTGAAATTTTCTAATCATAATTCCTTAGCCGAAAATATACTTTATGCTCTTGTTTTTATTTATTTATTATGGCTTTTCGTTAAAGAAAAGTATTAACTACAGATAAAATTAATGCAATTTTATCCGCATCTTCTTCCGAAGGTGAAATCAATGAATCTAATATTTCCCACAAACAAAATTTATATGGACCAACATTGAAACGATGGGCTTTTTGTTGGCCAATGTTTATAAATGGCCGTTGGCTAGCTTGATGACCAAATCCTTGGCAAATAGCTGGCCTATTTGCAGTATTTTACTTTGGCAATACATTTTGGTATTTATCATTTGCTATTTTTATACTTTCTTGTGAAGAATCAACATCCTCAATGATATTTTAATGTGATAAAATTATATGTTTTCTTTTGAACTTACGCAAAGGTTAGAAATGAGTCGTTATATGCAAATTTAACACATCAGTTATTGTTAGCTCATAACATTGTTTATTATGGTGGGCCACCCATAACTACTCCAACAAATAAAATGCTAACGGAGTGGATAAAAAGAAAAGTTGGACCATCTGCAAATATCCCAAGTAACCAAGTGTCAACTACGCAAACCATTAGCTGTTGATGGGCCAACGACTCATGTTTGTAGGGTTTGTAGTAGTGGAATGGAATCGTATCGTCTATTATGTTATTTCTAAATGTCGAAAAGGTTTGTGTTTTCTGATTAGGGATTAGATGAAGATACAGTTGGCAGTAAATTTATTCGAGCACTGGCAAAAATTCCTATATAAAAAAAGTACACTTAATATTGTTTTGTTAAATAAATCCTTGTAGAAGCATGTTCTTACACTGACAAAAAACAGGATTCGACAAGGATTTATTAACAAAGCAGTATTAAGTGTACTTTTTTTTAATAGGAATTTTTTATAAATCTCGGATACTTTTGCTGCTGACTGTAAGTGCACTTCTGGAATTCCATTTACAGGGGTTTACCGACTCTCCAGGGTTAGCATATCATTTGAATTTAGGCGCAAAGGCTTTATATTATTTCAATTTACTGTTTTCTGATGCAATAAAATCAGGTAATAAATAAAAGTCGTTGCAAGAATATACCATAAGTTAAAAAAAAAAATCGCAACAATTGTTTTCGGCCAAAATAATAGCAGAATTCATCATCAGGGAAAAAGGAGCTACAACTGCTGCTTAATGCTACGCTAGTGCCTAACTTTTTCGTCTGGTGTAGAGTTGTGTTATTTCGACCCGAAACAACTATTGCGAATTTTTATTTATATATACATGTTTTAATCTATAGTGTTAGCTCACATTTTATTATTATCATTATTTATTATTTTTGAACGCCAGTACTTCGGCGCATATTAATTGTTCAAAATTATAATGAAAGTAATGATGATAATAAATGAGATTTTCAGTTGCACTTATCAATTATTTAAATCTGAAAAAAAAAACAGTTAAAAATAATTAGGTTAATAATTTAAGAAAGAGTGATTTTTACAGGATGGCGTTCTAAAATTTTTATATTCAATGGACCACATTCCCACTTTGGGTTCGAGGCTACAAGAATATCAGCTGGTTAGGCAAACAATCCTCAACTCTACCATAGCAAAGCATTGTGGCTTGCAAATTTTTATCTTGCAATATTATTTATAAGAGTTACAGATTATATGAAATTGAAGTAAGAGTGATATAGTGATACCTTTGTTTTGTTTTTAATCCAGTTTTAGTAATATACTTTAATATTAATCAACATATGTAATATTAAAAGTTGCCGTGTGAACTGTGGCGATGTTAACAAATTTAAAAGGATGTTCCATTTAATAAATTCCTTTATTAAGGTGATTGAAATTCTAATTATTTAAGCTTTGATGTTCATATATATATGTGTGTGTATAAAATGTTCTTATTCATCTTTTATTCATTATATATATGTGTGTGTGTATACATAAAATGTTCTGCAATTTTACGATATGGAATAGTCTTAACTTTATCATTCTATTCAGTTGTTTACATTTCTCTTTTGTTCTTGTTTGAACAGATATCTGATTATTATGTTTCACTGGAGAAATATTTAGTAAAATGTTATGCGTAACAATAAAATGGCATCTTGAATCTAATTTGTTTACAAAATATCGGCCACGCGTTCGGCGATTTTACCTACTGTGACGTCATAGGAATATTGTCCATTATCAGTGAACACCAAAACAGATTTAATTATAAAATGCTTCATGAATTATTTTAGTTAAAATTTTTATTATTAAATGAAATTTTAATTTAAAAAAATTAAAGTTATTGGGGAAATTCAAATAATACAAGTATAGACAGCAGGACTAATTATTTAATATATATATTACTTCACATTGGAAATACAAGTATCTCAAAAATTTTGCTTGAATGTCCATTTTTGTTATTTTTAATATTTGCACCCTTAATTTATTATTCCAGTATTCTGTATTCAAAGAATCATAATAGACGTCAGTATTATTTTAGGTTAAAAAGATCTAATGATAATTTAATAATAAAATCATAACTTTATACTTTTAATAGTATTGAACTAATGTATCCTTACCCGCCTTATTCATCCCTTTCCAAAGGAAAAAAAATCGCTATTATTCCTTGTACCAACAAATATTTGAGCCCACCCAATCTTTTTCAAAACTTGGCGCCACTGAGGAGTTAATATACAATTTGAAGCAGTTTTCACAAACTGATAATGAGATACACCCATCTGGAAAATAGAAAAAGAGAATAGCAGCGCAACCTGTCGACTAAATTTAATGAGCAAAATTTTTCATAATATATATCTCATAATTATGTATGAAGCAGATAATACATGTATGCCTGTTTTTTAATTTCTGGTAAAATAACCATTTAACTTTAAATGCTTCTGTATTTACACTCTGCCATATTTTACGTTTTCATGCCTTTTATTATATGTTACCATATTTTTATTAACTCGCTTTCTTGTTTATTTGTTTGTCCAGTATAAATCTTGGAAAACTTCCCGACTAGCTAAATATTTGAAACTTTTAGAATTGCTCAGAACACGATGACAACGCAATTCCTGGAAGCCCGATTTTCGAAATTTTGATTAGTTTTCTTTTACTTAATTAAAATATGAAAATAATAACCTTCTAATAGCTTTAAAATTAGCCATTTAAATATTAGCTATAATTTAATTGTTGCCAAAATAAATTACGAGTTTATTTTCTTTCGACATAAAAACAAATACATGTTTTTATGTCGAATAACATGTATTCGACGAACATAATATTCGTAATAACACGAATAACGAAATAATAATTAAACGTGAACATTAAAAAATTATAAAAAGTTAAAATAGGCATCTCATAAAAATTGGCGTCATTACAACTTTAAAAAAATTTTACGCGTTGGTAAAGTGTTAATGTAGTTCATGATGCTAATATATGTTGTTCTAAAAGGATTAATATTTTATTTTTAAAATCAACGTTTCTTATATCGCTTTCAACTCGCTTTGTTGTTAATATATAGAACTGTCAAGTTTATATGATTCAACCGAAAATTTTAAAACATAATATATATATATATATATATATATATATATATATTTTCATATTAATTATGAGTTATCTTATAACACCGCAGAAATAGGATTCTGCTATATGTTATTTTAAAATTATAAATTATAAATTGAAAAATTAATAAGTCATTCTTTTTCTTTTATAAGATCTGAACAACTTTTCTAATAAAATACAATATTCTTTATAAAAATACATGAATGATAATTATATTAAGTAGAACGATATAGCATAAGAATAATTTCGTTAAGTAACAAGATGTGATGGAGTTTTTTCGATCTAATTAAGACTTAGGCTAACACATGACGGGTTCTACAGGTATAAAAAAAAAAAAAAAAAAATTGAAGCAAAAAAAAAAGAAGAGAGGATTAAGAGCTTGCCCTGAGATTATTGGAAGCTTTTTTGGGATTGATGAGATATAAAAACTTCTAACTATACATAAAGTAAAGAATATTTTTATTGAATATCGTATTAGATATTAGCCTAGCTAAAAGATTTTTGCTAATAAAGATCTAAAGAATTATTAACCCATTTTATCCCAATTTATTCATTTTGCTCAAATTTGAGAAAAATTATATTTTTTAAGGTTAATTAAACCTAAATAAACTAAAATACAATAAAATTTGAAAATATATATATATATTCTGTATAAGAAATCTTATCCACCTTGTACGCTGGACATTGAAATAAAGAGGATGAAATTTGCACTAATACGTTTTAGTGTCCTCTTCAATAGTGAAAAGTACTTTCCGAGTATAAAGTTTTGCTTTATCTGTATAATACTTTCTTATTAACATGATAGCTCTCCAGAAAGAATTTTCAACCGCAAAGAGAAGATAAACCACGCCCCCTAATGTAATGATTAAACAAAGATTCCAGATGGAAGAGGAGGAGGAGGTGAGACGCATAGCACGCTAGCAGAAACTTTATATACCATTATATATTCGACAAAATATTCGCAGCAAGCAAATTTTGATTTCTATATGCTATTTTTCAGCTGTCCTTTAATTAGGACAATGGGATAAAATGGGTTAATTGATGAATGCTTTATATTTTAACTGCAGTTTTATAACTATGGTAGTTATGTGTACCATCAAATATATGCGAATATTTTTTTTCGATTCTTTATAGCACTTCATATTCAAGTAATATTAATTGACGAATCATTTTCTGATTTTAGGCATGTAATTAACATTTATAAGCACCTGAAAGTGACGAACAATATAGTTGAACAAGATATATAGATAGACATATAGACATATAGACAAGATATATAGATATATAGACAATATATAGAACAAGATCATTTGTAATTGCCTTTCTAATAAACTTCTCGAATTATCTGTCACTTTATATAAGATTTTAATTATTATGTGCAATGTTCGTATACATTTCCTTCAAACTAGTGTTTTTTCTTTTTTTCTTTTTTTTTTTTTTTTTTAATATTCTTTGAATATAATAGAAAACGTTTTGACATTCCCATTTTACGAAACTTAAACGTAATTTGATGAAGAAAAAAGAATTGTTATAAAAATTGAAACGAATGCACTGAGTATTTAATAAGATTTAAACATTCATAGAAAAATCTTTTTATACATACATGAATCCTAAAACTTCTTATTTTGCAATATTAGTTCGACTATAGTTCGACTTACAAAAAACTCTTCTTGAATACTGTAAAAATTAACAAAGTTATCGGCGATACTGAGCAACATATTTTTAAGATTTTTTAAACGTAGTTCAGTATTGAATTACACTTGAATTCAGTATTGAATTACACCAATATACACATTATATTGGTTTCGAACAATTGTTCAGGATGAATTACAATTTGTAATGTAATATCATGCTAATCGGTTGGGAGATTGAGCTTGGTAAACTATTATTGTCAATTGTTTGGACATTATAAAAATTGATCATTTATCTGAAAAATATAGAAGTTTTTGAAGCATTTGAAAGGGTGAAAAAGGAGTTCGTTTGCTGCTATCTATGGATAAAGGGAAAAAATAATATACATGACAGCAGGAGCCTTTTAGAAAGGTGTCAGTGTATGATATGTGTATGTGCAAAGCAACATTTCGTCATATCATGCTTTATACAACATCAGCCAGTACTTATTGAGGGATTGTATTTCATTCCTCTGTCAGTGAATGAATGAAAATGTTTGTTGGAGGATAGTTGTTTTAGACCATCGCTTTCCTTAAGCATTTCACACATTTTCAGTGAGGCATTGAAATTTCAAATAATTTTGGCCTTACTTATTGAATACCCTTGCTAACCAGATAATCCTAAACAATGACTGCTCGGTGATTTAGTGGGTTGTCATCCATAAAAATAAGTTTGTCAAACAGAGTATTCCGGAGAAGTGCAACATAAGGCAGTAGAGCTTCATTCCTGTACTTTTAGCCTGTCAAAATTACAACTTCAACCAAATTCAGAAGCTCACATCCATTAATCATAATACCGGTCCATACTATGATGCTGCATTGTGGATATAAGACCTTTTCTTTTATATTTTCTACATGATAAGCAATACAATTCTCACGTCAGGCACATAGTGTCTTCAGTCCGATGAGATGCTGAAGTTACGCTCATCTAAGAATAGTACGCAGTCCCAAACCGATCCAACTGCGATTGCCATGACACTATTATGAACGGGAAGCGGGCACATTCTGTACTGTAAAACGCACTCAACAGGTGTGTGAGCATATAATTCTTCTTTATACAAACCTATGACTATAGGTTTTGACAGAAGCCCACTGTCCAGTTTCAATAGCAACAAGAATAGGATTTTTCTACATATTGATGTTTGCTGCACTGGTTTAGGTTTATGTTACTACAGAGTACCTGCCTCCTGCAGGCATCGTATTTCTAATACACCTTACCTCGTGATTTTTGTTACACATTCCAGTCATTTTAAATGCTTTCCATTGTCAGGAAACAAAACTGTGTGAAATGTTAAATATCCAGGAAACATCAGTTATTTTTTGCCCTTCTTCGATCTTTGTAATAACACTACCACGCATAAAAACATACAAAAATTTCAAATTCGTCAATTAAATCTTCCAGGCAACATTTTTGGAAAAGCAACAACTGTTTATATGCCTCAAATCCTTTAAATTCCTTAACAGCGCTAACAAATTAACAGATATGGAAGTGAAAATTTTGCATAGGAACACCATCTAGCTCTTTCCAGCATTTATTCTAATGCTCTGCATTTTGCTCCCTTTCATTTTGTGGTAGCTATGGGAATAGTACCATCTGGCTTTAGCAGTTGTTCAGCAGTGTATTTAGTTATTTCGATCGATGTAGCACATTGTTTTTATGTTTTACATAATGCAATGAGTAATTTATATAAGATAATACATAGAATGTGATATAATTTATAAGTATGTATGCATACATAACATATAAATATTTTGCAATTCAGTGTAAGTATCTTATTATTTGTGCTAAAAAATTGCTATTTTAAAAATACACCTTATCATTATTTTTTTTTCTATTATTTTACAAACCGATTAAAATGCAATTTATTAATCGCTGGTGTCTTTTTTTTTCAACTGGAATTTTTTTGTAATTTTTTATATATTGTTGCTTAACAATGATGAAATATTTCTTGTGAATTTCTTATCTCATTAAATATTATATGTATTCATAACAAATTTAAATTTAATTTTTCCTAAGCTCTTTTTCAAGTTTTTGATAAGTTTTATCAAACTTTGTTATTTTTTGGCATTTTATTTTGCTCGATTCATTTCTCTCTGTTCAAAAACGCATCCTGTTTTTTTTTTTTTTTTACTTTTTCTGCATGGTTTTGATAAGAGATATTTTAATTATAACAAATGTGTAAAAGAAAATACAGAATAAATATAATAAATTAAGAATTAACAAAACATAAAACGAAATTAATATATTGCAATTTAGATTATTTATAAAAGAAGGGTATTATGCAAAGAGAATATCTTTTTTTTTTTTTTTCGAAAGAGAATACATGATAAAGGTATTAATTAATTAGAAGGAGATATATTCTTTTATTATATGCTTGTATATCACTAAATATTATAAATGCTAACTATAGGACAAAGTAATTTAACTTCATACAGTAAAGCAATATTATGACTTTACCAAATTGCACTAATTAATTTTAACTTCACCAAAGAAAGAGAGTTCGCTTAATTGAACACTAAGATATCTACAAAGAAGGGAAAAAAGGGGGAAAGAAAGGAAAGAAAATGATCTTTGAATAATATAAAAATGTAGGAAACCAGATCCTCAAATGAGCTTTGGCATCACAAATGAAAGATGTAACTTATCTGGAATTAAAGGCGAACTGGTAACACATGACAGGTTCTAATAAAAAGAACTGAGATGATAGGATTAATAGCTCGAGGCAAGATTGTAAGGAACTTTTCACAGATGGCCGGGTATTAGAGAAAGCCCTTATTATGTGGGCGCCAGTAGCTTTTTTTTTTTTTTTTTTTTTTTCTAAGATGTTTAAAAGAGAAAATAGGCTCGTGCATAGATAGCAAACTGCTGTAGAGAATTTGAGTTATATATGTACTCTGTAGTGTGTGTTATAATGAAAATTTTATAAAATATTTTTTAAATGTTATATATGCTCAGAACTTTGAATACAAAATTTTATTCATTATATTAAAAGAAAAATAAAGAAAATATGCTTTTTTTTTTACTGTTCGAAACCCATGTAACCCTTGATAAGCCATTTTGTTTCAGAATAGCGGCCAGTTGAAAATTTATCCTCCTGATAACTTCTGAAATACTAAATTAATTCCAACCAAAGTCGGTCAGGGCATTTATCTTAAAAATAGCTTGAATGAGTTCACTGGGTAGCTTGCTCCAACATTTTGTTTCCAATTGGCAACCATTTAAAAATACCAAACCTAAAACATCAGAATGAAATTAAGGTCGAATTGGCTTAAATTTCGATGCATGCATAGTCCATATAAGTGTCTCAACCAAAATTATTAATTAACTTGATCCCCATCTCGTTCAGAAATGGAGGATACTTGAAATATGGCTTCAACTTGAAAATTTGTCATTATACGGTAACTTTTGAAATATTGAATTGACTCAAATCAAATTTCGACAGTCTTAGAAATATATTTGATAAGATTTTTGACTAACTTGACTATCTTGACTATCTTGTTTTCAAGTGTCATCCCTTTGAAAATTTCAAATTCATACAAAAAAGGTATTATTCAATCGATTTGTTTAAAACTGCACGTGTATATAGCCCATATCAATGTCTCACAAAGTTTATAATTAACTTTATCCGCCATCTTATTTCAAAATGGTGGCCACTTAAAAAATAATAATAATAATAAATAAACGTACTCTTCTGACTTAGCCGAAAAGACTTGCTTTTCGTTTGTTGACAAGACATCAATTTCGTGAATTAATGCTTCAAAACTTATGGTTAAGCTGCAACACACTCAACACTTTAAGCATTACGTTAGTCATTGATTACTGACATTGCATCAGTGGTACCGCATCAAACTGACACTAAACCTTCCGTTCAGGCTGCGACTGACAGAGTAAAATATGATATAAAACTTTCAAAAATTACATTTTTTTAAATAATTACTAAAATTTAAGTAATTATTAAAACTTATTTAAAATTTACTTCTAAAATTCATTTAAAATTTACTTCTACATGTGACCTGGCGAGAATTTCCTTATAAATTCGCATAGTACTCAACGTGTTTAATAATCTAAATGTTATTCTCGTTCAAGCAATACATATAAATAAACAAAATATTTTTTTTACAAAGCTTATTTAAATTTAAAATTTACTACCAAAACGTCATAATAAAAATTATTCACAAAAAAAGAAATAAAAAAGCAAACGGAATTACATTTATTTTATTTGTAATAGAAACTAAGATTATAATAAATAAACAAGCAGCTTTTATATACCTAGAACAATAAATTTTTATTAGTATGAAAATTCTAAGAAACATAGTCACTAAATTTTTTCTGGGAGCATTAAGCGTAAAAAATTCAGAATTTATTCGTAACAATTTTATAAATAACAAAAGTAAATGAACAAGAAATGATCATGTTCGTCTACAAAAAGGCTTTATTACTTAACAGTGGGTGTCGTTGTCCATATTCATGGGAAGACATGAATGCGAGCAACTGCTGCCAGCATACAACAATAAATGAGAACAAGTGGAACTCTTCAATTATTCCAACAATGGTATTTGTGGTTGGAAATGAAAAGGAAAGAACGTGGTCTGAATGGGAAGTATAAAATTTAATTCTGTATTCTGTTAGAGTTCTGACAAAAAGCTATACTCTTTAGTAAAGGATGTCGCTTATGTCGAATGGGAATTTAATTAACCAAATAAGTTTTATGTTAGCTAGGAGAAAATTGGATGTATTCTACTTTTTATTGCGATGTAGAAATTTATGCTTCTTTTATGTTTTATATAGGAAAATATATTTTAGCTTTCTTTTAGCAAAGAAAACTTGCCTTAAATTTCTCGTAGATACAGGATCTTTTTTTTTTAAATATTTGGTGAGTGCGAAAGATCTACCCGTTTTCTTTATATACAAATTTGCAATGAAAGTGACGTCAAACATGACATTGTAACGACGCGAATCGTCGGCCAATCAAACGTGTGGATACCTCACATATAAATGCATCGTGTCTTACAAAGTTCGTATCTCAAAAAAATATCAGAGGGTGTAACAGGGAAAGCGATAAGGAGCATGTAAGGTTTGTTATACGAATTCTATAAAAACAGTACGGCAGCCGCAGCATGGCGCATTGTTTGTCATGTTTATGGGGAGGATGCAATAGACGAAAGCACATGTCATCGATGGTTTTGCAAATTTAGGGAAGGAGACAGAAGCTGCCAAGATCAGGCTACGAATGGACGGCCATCACACGTTGGAGACGACGATATTGACCAAGCCATAAGTAACAACACGAACCTAACAGTGCAGGAATTATCGGAGACCTTCACCGTACACGGGCCAACGGTCGAGAGACGGCTTTTTAAGTTGAGTTTACGAGAAAATTGGATCGTTAAGTTCACATAACCCGGCAGCTAATAAACGGGATGACCGAATCGCCGATTGTGTTTCCTTGCTTTCTCGGTACAAAAATGACCCATTCTTTACACGAATTGTGACAGAAGATGAGAAGTGGGTTATGTGTACCGTAACGTAAAGCGTCGTAGGACTGTGTGCCGTCCTTCTGATCCGCCTGAATCGACTTCGAAAGCTGAACTTCATCCCAAGAAGGTGTTATTGAGTGTGTGGTGGGATGCGCAGATAATAAATCACTGGGAGGTCCTTCCACTCAACCAAACCATCAATGCTACCTTCTACTCTCTATAGTTATACAGGCTGCATTCAAATTTAGTAGCAAAGCGGCCAGCTCTCATCAATCGTCGCAGTGTCATCCTTCATCACGATAATGCCAGGCCACATTCTGCTGTCATCACTCGCTAAAAGTTACTGGGCTTTGTTTGGGAAGTTTTACCCCATCCTTCCTAATCTCCTGACTTGGCACTATCTGACTATCACCTATTTCGTGCGTTGAACAATTCCTTCAGTCAGAAAATCTTTGAGGATCTTGATGATGTGAAAACTGTCATTCAAGACTTTTTTGATTTGAAACTGCCAGAATTTTACCGTTGTGGGATTCATCTCCTACCAGAAAGATGGCAAGAGGTCATAGATAACAATAGGAATTATGCACAATAATAGGTATTGTTCATTTTGTGTTTATTTACTCTTCTTTATGAGTAATAAAAATGGGTAGAACTTTTGCACTCACCCAATAATAATTTTTTCGAGAAAGCATTACAATCAATGAGATATCATACAAGAATGAATTTACTCAAATATGCTAATTTGTTTGAATTTTTATACCATTAATTTATTATTTCTAGAATTCACCGACAGATGACGATTCTCTACTCGGTGCAAGAACAATGATTAGATATGAAAGGATAAAATTCTCAATACAGTTTATAACATTTGACGCTTTTTATATTAAATTATTTCTTGAAAAATTTTACATGAGTATTCCAGTAAGAACAGTTCGAATTTCCAGGATTCTGACAACTTCAATATGTAAATGAAAACGCCTCCTACTCCAAACTTTTCTCAAAAATTCACCCACATAATCTGGAAATTCAATACTGGATATTTAAATTTTTTAACATGGAAGTACAGGACAAAATTTCGTGTAAATGTACGCACAATGAGAATTATTTTAAGGAAACATTATAAAATTAATAAAACATTTATGATAGTAACAGTCAACTAGGAAAAAGTTTTGTATATATTAAAGAATCGCTTCACCCTCCCCCCTCCCCCCCTCCCCATTCGGGATGTAAGTTTTCAATGTGAATATTTTTTAAAACAACTCCTCAATACCTTTAAAATGATGGGTGGTTAAATTTTATATCTGTATATTTGAAACAAAAATATCGATTTTACATTTTCAACAGAAACAAAAAAAAAAAAAAAAAAAAAAAAAAAAAAAAAATGTAAAAAGATGCACTTCCAAAGATGCCTTTTATAGGGCTCAATATTTACTTTCTTTCATGGTTTAAGGTTATACTTCTCTGAGATGAAAACCGTATGCCTTTATCGTGGAAAATAATTTTAATAAATAATAATTTTAATAAATTATTTCTACTGCGTCATTTTCTATAGAAAAATACAAAAGAAAGTTTTGCGGCGAAGTCAGCTTAGTGGTAGTTTATTTATATATTTCATTTCATTTTACATCTTTCATTAAAGTGACATTAAAAATCTGTTTTTAATATTGTATTTTCACTTAATATGTCTGACATGTCTCTTTATAACTTTATTGTAGACGATTTTATTTCACCAACTTATAACTTCGAAAACAGAATAAGAACTTTTGGTCACTTTTATCGATCAACTTGTAATCAGTTTAAAATATTAATCAAGAGTAAAAAAATTTTCATTTTACACGCTACATGTGTGTTAAGAAAATTAAATAAATCTTATTGATTGATTGAGTATCTAAAATCTCTTTATAATAAATCAGATGGTGACACGGGTGAAAATCATTCCTGAGATAAAAAGAGATCAACACTGTCGAGAAAATAGTTATAAATGATGTCTCATGTAAATTTCTATTTCGTTATTAAAATATTAGGAAAGAAAGTCTGCTTTTTTAAAATAGTCGGTATTTTAAATTGCTATCTTATGATTTTCTTTTTTTTTCCCCAGGTAGATTTAAAACACCTCAAAGAAATCCCGGACAATGACACTGTACCCATCGGCATGGACCTTAGTGAATTCTATCTGAGCGTGGAATGGGATATCATGGCAGTACCGGCACACCGTCGCGTTCGTCACTACTCTTGTTGCGTTGAACCCTACCCGGACATCACTTTTAATATTACTTTGAGGCGAAAGACCCTCTTCTATACCGTCAACCTCATCATTCCGTGTGTGGGGATTTCCGGACTTTCCGTCCTTGTTTTTTACCTGCCTTCTGATTCCAAAGAAAAGGTAAGTCTCTTATTTCTCTTACTCTTATTGAAAAGTAATGCAACAGAAATTGAATATAACATCTATTTTTACTACACGATATACATTGGATGGCTACTTTATTATAATCACTGGCACTATTCCCACTGGTTTTCAGCTTCTATAGCCCCTATGAAATAGAAGTTGAATAGAAGCTGTGCGAAGTACCATGATGGTAATCCACAGTGCACTCAGAAATAATTTCTTGATTAAGAACTTGCGTCAATTTGCTGGACTATTACCGTTCTATTTTCTATTACATTTCGGAAAATTCTCCGTCCGCAGATCGTCAAATCACGTTTTCTCCCCATGTGCTCACAAGTAATTCGCCTATACAATTGTTTCACAAGGAAACATTCAAAAGATGTTGTCTTCGAAAAATATTGAAAAAAATATTTTTGTGATTCTACTCTTCATAAAACACCAGAAAGTGAAAAAATTATCGGCTGAAATGAATTACAGCGACCACAAAAAATTATCAAAATTAAACATTTTTGGCGATTTAGTGCTGTTAGGCGATAAGTTCGCTAGCACCGAGGTTGCCGAGTACGAACAGAACCGTGTTTTGCTTCTCCGCCAAGTATTCAAAATCAATCGGGTAACAGTATGAAATCGCCAGATATGCTTAATTTTGATAGTTTTTTGTGGTCGCAGTAATTCATTTCAGCCGATAATTTTTTCACTTTCTGGTGTTTTATGAAGAGTAGAATCACATATATTTTTTTCAATATTTTTTGAAGACGACACCTTTTGAATGTTTCCTTGTCAGACACTAAACTTTATTTTTCCACACAACTCTAGCCCTCTTACGGCAATACGGTAAAACAATAACTCATTTGCATGAAATTATCAGGTGGCCGTAATAAAGAAGCCGCTCAGAAAAGTAGTCCTTTAAAACTAGACATATTTTAAAGGCAGCCAGTTAAATGTGTATAAAGCTAATTTTGTTAATTCTCTGGCTGCGTAACCCGCAATTTCCACGGTTAAAGTAAATATAGTAGTATTATTTGATTGCATCTAAAATAGATTTTTCTAGTTATCTTATGATTTAAATCCTTATGATTTAAATCCATGTCTTATGATTTAAATCCATATTTAAGCAACATTTGTTATTAAACTGCGTTAAAAATTTAAACTAGAAATATATGTGGATTTTAAATAAGTAATAAAAAAAAAAAAAATATATGCAATTATTGAAAAAGGTTGGAAGCAAAAATTGAGGAAGAAGATAGTTAATTTTGAAATATAATTCCTTATGAAAAACAAAAACAACAACAAAAAAAAATATTTTCATTTTACAATTTTCTGCAAAAACTCCGTATACATGTTCCGTTTCATGCAAAAAATGCATGGCATATCAATTATTTAATTGATTAAGCATCTTAATATTAACAATATGAATATTTTTATAGTATATGTAAAGGTTTCTTATTGAATCGAACTACATTTTCATTCCGCATCATAGAGCATGGTACGTTTTATCAAAATTTTGCCTTTTAAATCAGGGATATTTTAAATGTTTATTAAATGTTCAGATTATAATGCAATGTAAGTTTTGGCTATTTTTCACAATTCACATTCAATTCCAAATCAAAGTGAATACAGTAACCACCGCTTAATAAATTCACTGGTTAATAAAATCAGCCGCTTAATCTGATCAAATTACCAGGACCGCCGTAATCAAATCAATACAAACTACTTTTAAGACCGCCGCTTATTAAAATCAGCATTGCCGGTTAATAAACTCAAAAATATCTCCTCAGCAGCCAAAAATATCCCTTATGCCCACTAAAAAAAATTTTTATTTACATTTATATATAGAGAGAGAAAAAGAAATTAAAGCACAATAAACCCTCCGTTATCGCTCATTGTCAAAGATTTTACACTTGCAGCACAGTTACAAATTAAACACGCCCTATAACTTGTCTCCGTAACAATTTCAAGGAACGTATTTTTCAAAGCGCAATAAAAAGTTAGAAATTTGATTTGAAATTAAATATCTATATATATATATATATATTTCTAATTATTAAAACGCAATTTCTAGTTCTTATTTTGAAATTACTATAACTCATGAGGCTTACACGAAAAGATTTTTAATTTGTAAGAACAGCGAATGAACTTTTGATAAAGTAATGATGATTTTCCTCAAAGGAAAGCGCATGGGAACTTGGAATGCGTTTAATTTACTTATATTAAAGGAACAACTAATTAATTATCTATCAAAAATTAATTAATACTGTTTACTAATTCCATTATTCGTTTCCTTTAGAAGTTTCTTTCCAAATTCAGGGAAGTAATATATTTTCCTTAAGTGCAGGAACGTTCGCCGGATATAAAAATCAGCCGCTTGGTAAAATCACTTTGGCTGAGAACAAATGTGATTTTAATAAGCAGCGGGAACTTTATTTCATCATTTTATTATTTCAGTTATTGTAATAATAAAAAAATTCATTGAGTGTTTGATTTGTTAAACGATATGTGGTTTACTGAACACACCGAGTAGGTTTTGCTTTAGATTTTCTTTTGGATCACAATAATGCATAAATATAGGAATAAAATAGCTATAACCAGCTACAATACATGGAATCTGTCCGTGAATGATGAAAATAAAAACAGAAATTAATGAAGATTTAAGTTTAGGCGAGTACAAGAGAAATCCAAGCATTGACTTCAAATAAGTATTAAAACAGTGCTCTATGACGCAAAATAAGTGTTGAATAGAATTCATACACCAACAATTTAGATGCTGCAAGTAGAGATAAAAAAACCCAGGAATTTTGCTTCTGGGGAATAAACATGGGAATTTTCGGGTTTAAACAGGGAATTTTGGGAACTTCGGAAACTTTGATGGGAAGAAACTAATATTGAATGTTTAGATTTAATTTCACTTCTTTTAGGTGTACCAAACAACTTGCTTCAATATCATTTTTATTCTATTTGCTTAAATAAAAGTGATATCAACAATTATGTGATTATTTTACAGAAAATTGTAAAAAAATAAACCGTTACGTTATTGGCAATAATAAATGATGAAGTTTTGTCTGCCTATTTAAATAACTTTATTTATTTTTTCTTTTTTTTTAATGAATACCATAATAAAATATGTTATAAAAAATAATACAATAAAATTAAATTATGGTAAGAATACTTTAAAATTATTAGATTTTATTATAATTCAACGAACAAAATTTCACATTAGTTAATGAAATTTTTTTATCACTCAAAGACCACGGGGAACAAAATCGAACATGAACTCTTCGGTTATTAATAATTCAAGCAATAATTTTTTAATGCATTAAATCAATACATAAAATATTCAATAGCTAATAATTAATAATTTGGCTGTTATTTCTTTCTTCGTTTATTTTTTGCATATTAGTATTGTTGAAATTTTAATTGAAATAATATTTCTCAGTGTAATATTATTGATTACTTTAGTAAATGCAGAATATTTTAAAGCATTTTTGTTTTATTTTTTAAATAAAATGTTAAAGATATGCTTCTGAAACACGCGATTAAGATTTTTTAAAAAAAATTAATTAATTAATTAAAAAAAAAAAAGTGTTTTATTAAATTCAGTGTGTATACAGTCAGAACTAAAATATAAATATATGGCAATAACAGAGAATAAGTCTATTAATTAATGAAATTTGAAATTTGTACTTTTAAATTTATAGACATTAAAAGCACTATTTAAAAATTGAAAGATCATAAAAACATCTGAATATGAGATAACATTTTGAAATGACTTAGAACATCTCTAATCTAGGGGGGGGGGGAGATAAATTCAAATTCGCAACTTGTGAAAACTTTTAAAATTCCTTTGTTTTGGAAACATTCAAAATTCCCTTCCCAAAAAACCGGGTTTATTCCCTGGTTTAAACCCGGTTGTTTTCCCCGCTCACATCTCTAGCTGCAAAGTGCTAATAGAGAGTGCTGCCTTAAGAAACTATTTTTTTTTTTTTTTTTTTTTTTTTTTTTTTTGAGAGAGAGAGATATAGAGGTTGGCTATAGAGGTGGGGAAAGTCAATATTCAGTCTTTTAAGTAATTTTTAACCAAATTTTTTGTATTTATATAGTGTGTGTTAATATTGTTGTATTAAATATGTGTTCATCTTCAAAAAAAGGTTTCATCTTCTATTCATTCTTAATATGAAGTTGTTCAACCAGTTTTTACAGATGCTGACTATAAAAAATTATGTAATGACAGATGTAATGACAATTGTTTTCATTCCATATAAAATCGTGTCAAAAAGTAATATACTATGCAGTTTCTTAAAGCACATAATAAAAATTCTGTCTTAAAATACACATAAAACACATAAAAAATGCATGTGTTCTATCTATATGCATCTATTTTTATATGTGATGCGAGAATTTTCTAGTTATTTTGGTATATAAAATAATCTTCTTAAAAAAAAAAAAAGAAGAAGAAGAAGAAGAAGAAGGCGAATATTTAAAATAAGATACTATTTGGAATTTAACCTATTCCAAATCAAAATATTATTAATTTATAATTAAAGTGCCTTAATTCGTTCTTTTTATTTTAAGAATACATTCTTTTGTTTCAGGTTTCGTTATGTGTGTCCATTTTATTGTCCCTCACCTTTTTCTTCTTAGTGTTATCGGAAATCATTCCGTCGACTTCCCTAGCCATGCCCTTATTGGGTAAGTACATGGTGCAAATGAAAGAAAAATGTTGCTGTTCAATTTAATCCCTTTGATTCCAAAGTTTTTTTTTTTTCTGTGTGACATTTTACATTACTTTTTTTCTAATTTAAAAATTGAAATACTGAATTAATATGATGAATTGTTCTTAATTACAAAATTAGTACGTAATATTATCCCAGAATTTTCTAGAATAATATTAAATACTAGCAAACTCGTGCGAAATATTCGTATTTTCTTTCTTTTTCTATTTACCTTTAAAATTTGAAACTCATAAATATTATACCAATTTCACCACCTAATTAAAATTTTAATTTACCAGAAGCCAAATTATTATTAAAACCAAATTAATATTGTACAATAGTGAAACTAAAATCATTCAAAGAAAGGTTTCATGACCCAATTTTCACACTTCCACAGGCAGTACAATTTTAATATAGATCTCCCACGACGCCTTTTAAATTTTTGTTGTCATGATGACTTTTTATTAATTTTGGAATATATATATTTAAATAATTAAATAAATAAATAAATAAAATAAAATAATTCCTATTTTGATTATATTTTTTATGATTGTGTTTTTTTAGTCAATTTATGACACAAAAGTTCATATTCTGTACATATCTTTAAAATATTGCTAGGTTTAAAATGACGCTTGCAAAGATTCTAAAGAAACAACTGTTAAAAATACGTTTTATTCGTAAAATAATCTCATCAGACAAATGTCGTCATTTTTTCTTCTTAGTCCATTGAGCTAATTCCGCGTGCTTAAATATTGCTCATGTATAAATATTATTTTTTTATCCTCGCGTATCATATCGTTTCGACAAAAAATAATTGAAACTGGTCCACGTTAGAGAAATATTATATAGATATTTGCCCAGAGATATTAATTTTGAAACATGTAGAACATTACTGATATGACAGGTTTTACGTGCAACAGCCACTATTAATGTATACAACGATCTTTGGCCGGCTCGAGAGTCGAACACGCAATCTCTCATCTACGAGCTCCTCGGCGCTCTATGACGTGGCCCAGATTTTACACTGGGATTTAACTCTATGTTTATTAACTATTTTGCGTTGATTACATCCAAAAAATTATGTACAAAAGAAGAAATCCGGAAAAAAGACTGTTCCTAAAATTTTGCACGCCTGTGTATATAAACAAAGTATATAACTGATAATATAATATGGAATTAACTAAAAATAACTTAACTCTACAGCATACTTTCACTTTCCAGTATTCACATAGGTATTTCAGTCATCTTTAATAAAGGAATTTTTTTCCTTACATATATATATATATATATATGTGTGTGTGTGTGTGTGTGTGTGTGTAAACAGTTTATCGAGATTTTTTTCCGCTTATATGAAATATTCATATAAGATTGTCCATGTCCATCCCCATTTTTTTCAATTGAGATTTCGCTCCAAATATTGTCGTCGTCTATTTTAAACCTGAAACAACGTTAAAATATAAAAACGTTCCTCCTTTTATTTAAACGCTTATATAAAACTTATTGTTGAATGATGTTTTAGTTTATAACTTAGCAAAATCCTTATCTTTTAGTTGTCTGCTCAGGACATCATTATCACACACTAGTGTACCGATTATTGACTAAAATTAAATATATTACCAACATAAGTAGGGGGAGATTTAATAATGAATCAAGAAATCTTTCTTAATTATTTTAATTAATTACAAAATTTATAAGTAATAATATGATATAAATAATTAACAGGGTTTGCACGGCTTTTGAAATTGCATACTGTTAATTTTTAATAGCAATTTTTATCATAAAATAAGTCTATAAATTAAAAGGGGAAAAATTATGGTTATTGTACATTTGTAAGAAAACAGTGTTTCCAATTGCAGGAATTTGTCCCTGTGCGTAGGAACGTTTAGAAATTTTCTTCATGATTCAGGAAAAGATTTTGAATTTGTAAGGACTTTTCTGGGGAGTTTTTGTAAGATTGTTTGTAGGATTTTCCTTGAATTTTCGTCGTTGTTCACGATTTTTCAATGAAGTAAAGACTTTTCTATATCCTCAATGGTGTGTCATGGCAAAATTTGAGTTAGCAACACAGTGGGGAAGTCCTTGAAAAAAGGCAGATGCGTGCGAACCTTGGTAAATAGTTAAATTGTTCATTGTCTCGGGATCATCACAAAAGCTATAACAGTGCAACACTTCCATCTTATTTACAGGCAAATACCTCGTCTTTACAATGATTCTTGTGACGCTGTCAGTGATTGTGACGATAGCTGTGTTGAATGTTCACTTCCGGTCGCCGTCGACGCACCGCATGGCGCCCTGGGTGAGGAGGGTCTTTGTCCGGCTACTGCCCCGGATCCTACTCATGAGGCCGCCCCAGTACCGGATCGAGACCGAAGATACTAAAACTGCAAACGCTGATAGAACACCTGCTCAAGAAGGTAAATATTGCACCACTATATCCATTTCTCAGGTGTATTTTACTCATAATTTTAAGACACAATCAGAAAATTACTCTTGAATTGTCAGTAAAATACTTCTCAATCAATATTCATACTTTAATTTGTCGGGTATCTGTCAATTCTGCCGAGGGTCAATTCCCTGGTAAACCTTCATAGGTAAATTCTGCCTCGAAATTTTTTTTAAAAATTCCCTTTTAGTTAAATTCTGCCGCATTTATTATACAATAAAGGTGGTAATAGGTTTTTAAATTCTCTTTCCACTTTAATCCAGACTTAGGACTCAGAGATTTTTAAATAAAATTTAGTGTACCTAAAATTTTCTTTCTTTTAAGTTAGATGCATCAACAAACAACTGAAAACTTTAAAGAAAATTCCGTTAAAAATATAGTTTTGAAAGTTTTTATAATAATCTTACTGAAAAATAATAGCATTTTTACTAATTAAAAAGGGAGAAGAAAGAGAAAACGGAGTTTTTGAAGTAGTTTAATCAATGTGAATAAATATCCTCTAGTTTAAAAAAAAAATACTGCATTTTTTCTTTTTAAGTAAAGCTGTGCAATAAAATATACTTTATTTGTGCCTTTTAAAAGGAAGTTTGTCAAAAAAATAAAATAAAAAAAATAAGTCGCAGTATGAGAATTATATTGGCAAAATCTGTATTCTTAATCACCTTTCTTGCAAGATAAAAGGTAACGCAGAAGAAGCTTAATTTATATAAAATAATGATAGCCAGAAAGTGGTAAATGTATAGATTCAATAAAAGTAGCTGCACTACCAGAAAATAAGGTTAATGGCAAATGATAAAATAATAAAAGCGACTGCAACAATAATCATAATTTATTCATTTGTACCATTAAAAATTTTAGCTGTTATAGAAAAGATTTCTGAGGGAAATGTAAAAAAATTATATGCATAAAACCTAAAACCAGCGACATGTTTTTCATAGATATATTTCCTAGAGTTGACTGTATTTTTAATGGTTTACCTTAAGACGTGAAATATGAAATTATTTATGAGTAATTATACATTACGTCAGTTAAAGCAAAGAATTTCTAATGCATTTAAAAAAATTTCATCATAAAATAAAAATTAACTTTCGGAATATAAACAAATATATATTTGTATCCTGGAAGCAAAGGATACCATGTCATGTAAATGTAGTTTTTCAGAACAACTTTTTTATTTCTTTTCGACTTTAAATGCACTTTTTTGAAATTAGCAGTAATCGCTTAGTGATTGATACTTTAACATATTATTAATGGCATAATGTAATAATGTAACAAAATAAAAAAAATGCACATCAAGGACACGATGTTAGTCTTTCACAAGTAAAAAATAAATATATAAATAAATAATGTACATTCTGAAGCTGTCCTTTACCTCTGGAATACAAATATGTATATTTATATTCATAGAATAAAGTGCGAGAGTAAAATAACTCCTTATTCTTAATAATATTTTTATTTTTTTCCTCATAAAATATTCTTTGCAGTTATCGTTCTCCGATTCGAGTCGTAAACGAAACAAGAACGATTCTGTTCTGGGAGTCTAACTGTCCTTGTTAATTTACGACTCGAAATGGAGAACTAACAGTATAAATTTAATTTTTCACACACACGTAGTTTGTTTTATTCCATTATCTTCCCAAAAGTTGCAACTCAATGTATGCTCCAGTATTTTCTGGACACTGTCTTTGACGAACAGGCACATTTACTACGACCTTCCTCAAAAACTCAGCAGGAACACCACTTATGACCTCACGGATCTGATTTTCATGTTCACCAAAAGTTTGTGGTTTGCTGCAATACACTTTTTATCAACCGCAGTAAACCACAAGCAGCATGGTGTTCTTGCAGAGTTCTTAAGGAAAGTCATAGGTAAATATTTGTTCTTTTAAGACAGTGTCTGGAAAATACTGGAGTCCACATTGAATTGTTGTAACTCTTAGAAAGATAATGATATGTAATAAACTACACACACTGGCCAGTGAATTTGAAATGTGTTGGAGTTTCTACAAATGCTCACAAGCGGCGTAAGTATGAAAAACCTGTTACTCTGGTGTGGGGAATTCTCAGCTGGTATGGAAGTGGTCCTTTGGTGTTACTTGCGAGTAAACAAAAAGCCATGCAATACCTGAACATATTGGTTGATCAAATTCCTTCTGAAATGTTACATTTTTACTCCGAAGGTGACGGATAGTTCATAGACAATTATCCAACTATACATCGTGCCAGAATCGTTCGAATTGGTTTCCGTGAACATCACTCTGACTTCCAGCAAGTTCCCTGACCGTCGCAAAGCCCGGATCTTTATCCGATAGAAAATGTTTGGAACATGTTGAAAAGGTACATCCGGCAGCAGTCTTCTCTTCGATCCAATTTACAGAATGTGTTGCCAATGAATAGTATTTTTTGGACGTGAATGCACCCCAGAATCTTGAGGAATCGATGACCTAACGAATACGTGCAAAAGGAGATCCAATAAAATATTAATCTAAGGTTTCCAATTTACTGGCCAATGTGTGTACATGTGTGCAAAATTTTAATTTAATAAATAAGTAAACAAATTAAAAATAAAAACTCATTTTACTGAACAATATAATTCGTCTTATGCTTTCATCAATATCATTAGAAAAAAAAAAGTTTTTTTTTGTTGTTGTTAATTTACTTTTAGCATCAAATTTTAAGTATTAAGATACTAAAATTTACTTAATTTTATTTATTAATTAAATTGGTAGTAATAAAAAAGAAAAAATTATTTTTTTTATTACTACCAATATCGGCTTGTAAAAAATGAAATGTGAAAGAAAATCTTACGAATGCGAACAACAAAGAATTCTGTTGACAGTGCGTCTAGGATGTGAACATTGAATCCATATGCACATTTCCCTTTAGTGATATGGTAACTTGGATATGCTCGAACGCTGGATTACATACCAATGCCATCTGAGTTCCTGAACCATCATTCGCCATTCGGCAAGTCAAATGATAACAATGATGGAAAACAGGAATGTCGAGCTTTTTTTCTTTCAAATACTAAATGTGAAACACAAGACAGACCTCTATGGGTCGCAGCTTTATTCACATCTTACCTTTTAAAATCTATATTTTATATTTTGTATGTAACTATATTTTTGTATGTAACTATGTCTTTGTTAAAACTCCTTGCAACTAAGATCCATTTGTTCTCCTTGAAAGCTCATGGCAAGACCTGTCTAAAACCATAGTGATTTTAAATTTGTACCTTACTTTCCACAACCCTTTTAGCACATATCTTCATAGAACATTCTTTAAAAGCCCCAGGGATGTCTTGTGCTTCACAGTGCATGCTCAAGGTATCTCAAGAAGATATAGCATATGACATATATTGACTAAAAATGTCATCCGTATATGTGTTTTCAGTGAATTTGGGATTACAATTTTACCCATGTCATCCTATTAAATTCAAATAAAGTTCATATTATTCAGTTCATCCTAAAGTAGCGCCTATCCTCTCATAATAAATTTGGCAGTCTCATTTATTTGTGAAAAAAATAATAATAATAATGAAATGTGCAAAATAAGATAAAATAATATGAATTAATTTTTTCTAAATTCAGATTTATTATTGTAACTTTTTTTTTTTTTTTTTTTTTTGGTCTGTCATACTTTTTTTTTTTTTTTTTTTGACTGTGTCATACATTTCTAACAATCTTTTTTTTTTTTTTTTTTTTTGACTGTGTCATACATTTCTAACAATCTTTTTTTTTTTTTTTTTTTTTGTCTGTGTCATACATTTCTAACAATCTTTTTTTTTTTTTTTTTTTTTTTTTAATGAATGTACATTACGCATTTTACTTCTTCAGAAATTTATGTTAAAGACCCGCATGTTCCTGTGCTGCCGAATAGTAACGTGGGACGCCGATTGTCGGAGGAGATGGTTATCCACGACCTGCAGTCGAGTCCAGGCATCGTGGAGAAGCGTTGGCCCCGGCAGATAGAAAGGGCCATCCACAATGCAATGTTCATAGCGCAGCACATCGATAACAAGGACGACTTTGAAAGCGTAAGACAATTTTCATTATTTTAATAAAAGTGATATTCAATGAATGCCTTCTATTTTTCTTTATCCTTTAACGTTTATTTCGTTTTTTATTTTGGAAATTGCTCAACTAATTTCAAAAATGGTTACTATACACAAAGCTGCTCATAAATATGAAAGAAGTAACAGTAAAGCATTTTTAACATTCAAGAGAATTTTTGGTTTGAATCATCTGTATCTCAACTTGATTAAATTATATAATAATTAATTATATTAAAAACACTTTAAACACATGTAAAATTAAATTTTATTTAAAAGATGTTAAAAAAATTTATCCGAAGCTTTTCGCTTTAATAGTAAAGCATCATCAGGGATTTTTATTATTCGTTTCCAATGAGTAGTTTTTAAATGAGCACATTTAAAAACCTTTCGTTATGATCACGTATCCTCAATTAACTATAGACTCTTTAACTGCCAACTGTCAAATATAACAATATACAATATAATAGCAGGAGACTTGGCGTTGGAATATAAAACAGGAATGAACTACTACGTCAGAAACGCCAAAGAAAAATTATTGAGGTGTAGTAGTTCATTCCTGTTTTAATATACAATATAAACTACTAATTGTAACCATATTGATTAAATTTCTGAAAATGCTTTGTGTGTCAAAGCAAAAAGCTTAGAATGTATTCATTTTTTTAAATTTTTTAAAATAAAATATAATTTTAATTAACGTGATTTTAAAATGATTATATTATTAAATTATATATGCTACGTGATTTAACAAGATCTTTTTCAGATAAAACTAGTTGGAACCCGTCGAATTCGACGGTCACTTTATTGACCGTAATGTTTCAAAAATCGTCGCATCATTATTTAAATGTATTTCAAGTTAAAACATCTAATATAATTTATGGCATTTCACTTTAAAAAAGGAATTCGGAAAAATGCTTATAAATAGAAATACAATATACGACACCACTTTCTACAAAGTACTCTCAATGGTGACGTCAAACTGACTCCAAGTAAACAGTTGCTATCTTTTATTTTCTATTTCGTTTAATACTAAGACTACATGTTAACTGACCCGCCCAGCGTTGTCCGGGCCTATGATAATAACCTTAAATGAACATTAAATTTGTATAATTTTAAATCCTAAACTCGATTTTGTTTGAATTTCTATTTTTAAATAAAAGCATCGCGAAAAAGGTAATCAGATGTAACAAAAAAATTACCTTGAACCGAACGAAACTCTGCCTTGTGACCCCGGTGCCTGCGGCAGCGCATACGCCGGCCGCTAATAACATAAAAGAATTGTCAAAAATTAATCTGGAACCAAACGAACCCGACCGGCGTTGCCCGGGCCCATGATAATAACCTTAAATGAACCTTAAATTTGTATGATTTTATATATTTAAGTCGATTATGTTTGAATTTCTATTTTTAAATAAAAGCATAGCATCACACACACAAAAAAATAAAAATAAAAATAAATAAATAAAAATCAGCTGTAACAAAAAAAATTACCTCGAACCCAACGAAACTCAGCCTTGTGACCCCGGTGCCTGCGGCAGCGCATACACGGACCGCTAATAACATGAAAAAATTCCCAAAAATTAACCTGGAACCAAATGAACCCGACCGACGTTTCCCGGGCCCATGATAATAACCTGATATGAACTTTAAATTTGTATGATTTAATATCTTTAACTCTATTTTGTTTGAATTTCTATTTTTAAATGAAAGCATCGCGAAACAAATAATCATATGTTACAAAAAAATTACCTCAAACCGAACGAAACTCAGGCTCGTGACCCCGGTGCCTGCGGCAGCGTATATGCGGGTCGCTAATAACATGAAAAAATTCTAAAAAAATTAATCTTGAACCGAACGAACCCCTGAATCGTGTTTCCGCCGCCTGTGGCTTCGGCACCGTATAGCAGGCATGCTACGCACGCGCTGCAAAATTCACATTCCTCCACCAGGGGGCGCAGTATGTTGTATACGAACATCACCAATCACCTTGAACTTCCAAGACCTTTCAAATAAGGTGTCACATGGTGGTGTCAACTGCAAAATCCTTTAGTTGCACTTTCTCCCACCAGGGGGCACAGTACGTTCAGTACGAAAATCACCAACGGTCAGGAAATACCAAGACCTTTAAAATAAGATATAACATGATAGGGTCTAATACAAAATCACCTAGTTCCATTTTTTACCACCAGGGGGCGCACTATATTGTATACAAACATCCCCAATCAACATGAAATTTCAAGACCTCTATCACCAATCGCCTTGGATTTTCAAGACATTTTAAATAAGGTGTCACATGGTGGTGTCAACTGTAAAATCCTTTAGTTGCACTTTCCGCCGCCAGGGGCCCAGTGTGTTCTGAACGAACATCACCAACGGTCAGGAAATACCAATACCTTTAAAATAAGATGTAACATGATAGGGTCTGCAGCAAAATCACCAAGTTCCATTTTTCACCACCAGGGGTCGCACTATATTGTATACAAACATCCCCAATCGACATGAAATTTCAAGACCTTTAAAATGAGGTGCTACATGTGTGGGTCTAGAACGGATTTCCCTCTCAAACTAATTTCCCCCCTTTCCCCCCCCCCCCCCCTCCAAATCTACTTTCCCCCTTTAACATCGAAAATTCTAAATTCGCAGAGAGTGATTTTTTAGTATTCGACTCTAGTCTCCATATGTAAAATTTCTTCACCGTGAAGTAATTTGGAGCTTAGTTAAGCTCGTAAACGTGTTTTTAACCCGTTTCCCCCCCGGGGGAAACCGTTCGACTTTTTTTTGTTTTTCTCTTTTCATAGCACATCTACAGACCAAGACCTTTCTTTAGACACCTCAACCGAATTTTTACATCAAGTAGTTCTTTCAATATAGTGGAGACAGACAAAAACATGTTTCAAATTAATATATAGGTTTTTTTTTTTTTTTTTTTCAAATAATTGATTTACACTAAACGCAGGAAAATCTTGAGAAATTCTTGAAAAAATTGAATGTAAAGTTGATTGTGCACGCATAACTTTCCTCAAACTCAACGAATTTAAGCAGTTAATAGCTCAAAAGAAAGAGCTTGATCCACTGAGTGTTCTTAGACTTGTGTCAACAGCCTACGTTAATTAGAACTCTAGTTATAGAGGTTTGAGTGAAGGAAAATCTTGAAAAAATTGAATGTAAATTTGATTCTGCACGCATAACATTCCTCAAACTCAACGAATTTAAGCAGTTAATAGCTCAAAAGAAAGAGCTTGATCCACTGAGTGTTCTGAGAGTAAAACGATCAAGATCCATTCATTAGAAGAGGAGCTATGAGAATTCGAATTGCTTGAGTGAATGTGTCCCATAAGAAATGTACAGGGAAGAATCGCGTTTGAGTATAACTTGAGTAAGGTGGGAGTTGAGTAAATTTCAATGATTGATGACATATCTGTGTCTAAATACCTTTCATTTAAAAAAAAAATGAAGGAAATCGGCCGGATAGAACGGCCAGGCGGACTGACTTTAGTTTTCATAAATTTTTTTAATATATAAGATTTAAATTGTTATTATTATTAAGCGTTTGGTGTTTTTTTTTTATTTCCCCATATTTTTGCAGTAAAAATGGATTGTTCATATAATTGATGAAATATGGTATAATAAAAGGTGTTCTATTCTGTTTTTTCATTATTATTAAAGATAATTTGTCATTATCAATCAATGTATGAGGCAACATTTTTGAAACATGCGTCAAGTCGACAAACGGTGATGAATCACTGGTTTGTATATTTTCAATATTGTTTAACTGTAAAAATTTTTAAGTTGTATGGTTTTTTTTATACATCCTTTCAGAAAAAGGGTTAAATGTTTTTCTTTTTCTTTTCTTCTTCTTCTTAAAAATGCATACATGTATATTTTTCTTGTTTGAAAATATATGTAAAACCTTAATGTTATGGGAGAACAGAAAGGAGTAATAGAGAAAGTTATAACGAAGTGACGTTTGTACAAAAAAATCTGGAGTGACTCCACTCGACTTTCCGAACATTGAGTAATTAACAGTTTTGTAGATAAAGTAAGAAAGAGGAGTTGTTAAACAAACAAAAGAGAGAAAACCATAATAGAGTGTTTGAGTATTTTTCTCCATCTATTACAGGATGTTTTATTGAACGCTACTGAACTTTGAGCCCATAGATCATAATGATAAAGAATTTTTCGTTGTGTCCCTGTAAAAACCTATAAATGCTAAATTCACCAAAATGCTTATAGTTAGTGCAACAGTGATTTATAATACTCATATAAATTTTCAGCTCAATTCAATAAGGCGTTTAGATGCTATCGTACTTTTAAAAATTTAGTCCCATAGGCCATAATGATAAAGAATTTTTCTTTGTGTCCCTGTAAAAAAACTGTAAGTGCTAGATTCACCAAAGTCTATACAGTTAGTTCAACTGTGATCTATAACATGTGTACAAATTTTTTGCTCAGATTAATAAGGCGTTTAGGCGCTATCACACTTTTAAAAATTTGGCCCCATAGGCATAATGATAAAGAATTTTTCTTTGTGTCCCTGTAAAAAAACTATAAGTGCTAGATTCTCCAAAATCTATACAGATTGAGTATTTGTGACCTATAATATGTGTATAAATTTTTTGCTCAATTGAATAAGGCGTTTAGATGCTATCGCACTTTTAAGATTTTGCTCCCATAGGCCATAATGATAAAGAATTTTTCTTTGTGTCCCTGTAAAAAAACTATAAGTGCTAGATTCACCAAAATCTATAGGGTTCGTACTATGGTGACTTACAATATGCGTACCAACTTTCAGGTTAATTGAACAAAGCGTTTAGACGCTAGCGTGTTCACTCACAGACATACACACATACACACACACATGCATACATCATCGGAAAAATAGTGAAAACGGACTCAAGGGACCTCAAAACGTATAGAAACATCAAAATCTCGAATTCGGATTTTTGACATGATTACAATACTTTCCTCACTATAGTGTTCGGAAAGTAAAAAGGGGAGAAAGCTAAAAATTATTCTTGATAGAAACTAAAATTGTTGGATCGATTTAAATAAAACTGGTGTTTAAATGTAGTCTATAAATCGAAAAATTTAAAAATCTGGAGTGACTCCACTCGACTTTCCGAACATTGAGTAACTAACAGGTTTGTAGATAAAATAAAGAAAGAGGAATTGCTAAACAAACAAAAGAGAGAAAACCATAATAGAGTGTTTTTTTCTCCATATATCACACGAGGTTTTATTTAACGCTACTGAACTTTGAGCCCTTAGATCATAATGATAAAGAATTTTTCGTTTTGTCCCTGTAAAAATCTATAGATGCTAGATTCACCAAAATGCTTATAGTTAGTGCAACAGTGATTTATAATATTCATACAAATTTTCAGCTCAATTGAATAAGGTGTTTAGATGCTATCGCACTTTTAAAAATTTGGTCTCATAGGCCATAATGATAAAGAATTTTTCTTTGTGTCCCTGTAAAAAAACTGTAGTGCTAGATTCACCAAAATCTATACAGTTGGTGCAAATGCGACCTATAACATGTGTACAATTTTTTTGCTCAGATTAATAAGGCGTTTAGACGCTATCACACTTTTAAAAATTTGGCCCCATTGGCCTTAATGATAAAGAATTTTTCTTTGTGTCCCTGTAAAAAAACTATAAGTGCTAGATTCTCCAAAATCTATACAGATTGAGTATCTGTGACCTATAATATGGGTATAAAATTTTTGCTCAATTGAATAAGGCGTTTAGATGCTATCGCACTTTTAAGATTTTGGTCCCATAGGCCATAATGATAAAGAATTTTTCTTTGTGTCCCTGTAAAAAAACTGTAAGTGCTAGATTCACCAAAATCTATAGGGTTCGTACTATGGTGACTTACAATATACGTACCAACTTTCAGGTTAATCGAACAAAGCCTTTAGACGCTAGCGTGTTCACAAACATACACACATACACACATACACACATACACACACACATACATACATCATCGTAAAAATAGTGAAAACGGACTCAGGGGACCTCAAAACGTATAGAAACATCAAAATCTCGAATTCGGATTTTTGACATGATTACAATACTTTCCTCACTATAGTGTTCGGAAAGTAAAAATGAACAGTTAAACTATAAAACAAAAAGCGCAACGTTTTAAAGACGATAGTAAAAAATAAACAAATGAATAAAATTGTAACTTTTTTTTTTTAATATATTTAATGTTTTTTATATTAAATTATTTGCTTTGAAAATTCAATAGAAAAATTATTCTTTTAATTGTTGATTTTTGCTTGATAACGCTTTAAATGTAATGACAGAAAATACTCTTTTATGTTTACAGTTGAAAAAACTTCAAAAACTTCAAAAACATTTATATTCTAAATACGGGCATTTTCTTAAAAAATACTTTCACTTTTTAAATAAAATATATTTCTGCTAGGGAGAAAAAAAATTTAATCAACGTCAGCTAAAAATTTATTTTTGCCTAGCTCGTTCATCGAAAATGAAATACATTTTAAGAAAAAAAAATCAATCGATATCTTTTTTTTTTCATTATTATTTGAAGTTATGATTGCAGATTTTTATGAATCTGAAAGGAAAGTTGATAAGATTGTTATTTTCTTGTCTTCAGAAAGTATAAGTTTTCATGAATTTGAATGTAATTTAATCCAAAAATGTTTTGTTTTCCGTGATTGAAATATGCAATAGATGTTTTTAAATATGTTTGCTTTTGCTGTAGTCTGAGACGGACATAATTTTCTGACCTCATTATCAGTTTTGAAGAAATAGAATATGTTTTGATTAAACGTTAATTTAGTAAAGACGGATTCTAATTTTAGAGAAAACTTCATTTTAACCCTTTATCTACCGCATTATTAAACAGACAAAAAATGTATTTGAAACATATATATGTATGTATGTACGTATTTTTAGTTAGTTAAGAGTATTATTTAAAGATATATGCAATAAAAGTTATTCATATCCCCACACCATAGTAATTAATGAGGTGGTACTTTAGTTCTGTACCACTGGTACATGGAAGTCGAAAAAAATGTTTTGACCTTTAATAGGTATTAAAACGCATTTACTTTTTATGTTCCTTGTATTTTTTCTAAGATTGGTGGGAGGCTGTTCAAGTAATGTAGATTGGATTGGTTAGTTGTATGAGTTTTGCGTCGAGCTAGTGCTGTGCAATGGGTAACTGGCAACGGTCTGGGTCTCATCCCTAGAGGTGGTCCGGAGACATGCCATTACAATTTTGATCCTCCATGGAAGGGATGGCTCTCCCGCTTCGGTGACTCCCAGAGGCATAATTTTTTATGGAAACAGGGAGGACATTTCGACCACTACGGATTTTACGTGCACCAGCCACCATTTGTGTACACGACGGCCTTTGGCCGGCTCGAGTACCGAACTCGCAATTTTCCAATTACGAGCCCGGCGCTCTATCGACTGGGCTACCATCAAGTAATATAGGAATTAATTATAACACACGTGAAGATCGGGAAAAATGCCAAGTAAAAATCAATGAAAACCCTCTATGAAATTCTTTCTGGGAAAAAAAAAAAAGAAAAAGATATAGCATGTAGTGCCTTGTAGTGAGATTAAAATGGGGTATGTACGTTCTATTCATATTAATGTCTTTGACATTTCTTCCTTAAATTTGGTTTTATGCGCTTTGAAACTAATGTTACATTAAAGTAAAGTCGGTAGATAAAGGGTTAAAACAGCTTCTACAAAGAAGAATATTTTAAATGGACAAACCTGTATATCAGTATCTCTTCCTACATCCGTAAATTTTCAAACTGTACATGCATTTATTCTAAACTTGAATATATTATCATCTTGAACTGTTTAGTAATAGCATAAATAATTTTAGACTTATTATATATATACTATCACTGAACTTCCTCTTATATAATAATACCCGCTTTGCCCGCTTCGCTGGTCACTATATTTAAATGATTTCTTTTTTATTGAATAATTGAAACGCTTAAATAAATATATTTCGATTGACGACTATTTTCGTGATAGCTTTAGTATCAGAGACATAGTAATAACATATAGATTGATCATGGCGGGGGGAAAAGTGATCCCTTTTTACTTGGGAAAAGACTGCGATTTCACCAAAATATGGCCATCTTTCCTCGAGGGAATACACATAAATATTTCATCAAATAAAATTTATGAATAATTTATTTACTAAAGGTGAATGAAAAACTCCAGATACAGATTTAAATTCTTTTTTTTTTTTTTAATACCACTTAATGGCTGATTCCAAAGCTTTTTTTTCGGCATAAAAAACCTTTGCACGATAACATGGGGATGATAGATCTACATGTATTACTATATCTATGTTTAGTATGGGGCCTCCATGGTGATACCAAATATATTTTGAATTTCTCGAATCTGTAAAACAAAACTATTATTAAAACGAATATTCTCGAAAACAGTCCAATAGTAATGTTAATTCTTCGAATATTCTGGAAACAGTTGAAGCTGTTACTCCTACAGCAAAAGTCACTATTCGATGAATGTTCTGGAACAGTCCAAAAAACAATCACTTGTTTCACAGTAGTAAAGCAAATAACATCAAATACTCCAGAGCAGAAATCTTCGCTAGCTCACGAAAAATGTTCAGTCGCTTAGCGCTCAATCCCTAAAGTGCAATCACTCAGAATTGGTCTCTGAATAACTCTGAATCGCAGTGACTACATGCTCCATCGCAGAAATCAACACACTGCTATTAATAACTTCTGGTGATGGGGCTTGTCGATGATTCCATCGAAAATCCCATGGAAAGCTCGAGATCTTCGAAACTTCGGGAACTCTAAACTACCCTTTTCACCACATTTGGTCGCCCACTCGCCAAGTTTGTCGCCATGGCTGACCCCACTGGAAGTGAATGAACTGTTCTTTTATTTTCACTTTGCCTGTAAAACTACTTCCGTTGCAACAGTACAATTGATGCAGTGAAAAGACTTAATCCCTTGTAACAATATGCCATGAGCACTATTTCTGCAGCATTTTAGATAACTAATGATTTTATAATTATATATATTTCCCACTAAACATATTTTTATTTATTTATTTAAACATTAATTTGAATTAATCAAATATTTATGACCGACAGCATGCAAGTGATGTCACACACAGCAGCTCCTTTATTTGTATGATAAATTAGCGTAGTGATTGGTATATAAGAAAATAAATAAATAAATGAACATTATCCTGCTACATAACTTTATTAAATGTCTCCCTTGGCGGCTTTTGAAATTTTGTCGCCATATTAGAGGTGGTTTTATTTTACTTTATTTTATTTTATTTTTTAATAATTACTTGTATAAAAGGGGGAACCCCATTTTGCTAATACTTTTATCGTACACCTTTTCGTTAACATATAAGAATTCTTCATATCCTATTTATATTTTTAATATTTTTTAGGCTTAAAATAGTGTTTGCTGAATTAAATTTTCTATTCTTAAAACTGCATTTTTTTTCTATAAAATTATCTACTCAGATAAAAATAGATCATTTATGTGACTACTATTTCAGTTTATTATTATTATTTTCTTTTTTCAATATTTTATAATTTATTTACATTTTTTATGCGCTACTTAGATTAAAATGGCTGTTGTTAAATTAAACTTCTTGATGAAAAACGTTCACTGCAAATAAAAGCGCCTTAAAGTAAGACATAAAAACAACTGAAACGCATTTAAGACACGTAAATGTCTTAAAATATAGATTAGATATTATAGATATCTTAATTGAAGACAGAAATGTGTCTGAAATACCAATTTAGACACAAAAATGTCTGAAACACGCAAATATGCGAATTTTGAGACAGCAAAACGCATTTGAATTTTCAGACAATTTAGAAATTCAGACACTTGCATTACTTAGAAAATTTTTCATATAGAATCAGCTTTAGGAAAATATGTTTATCCCACTTCTTTCCACATTCAATAAATATATTATTATTTTAGCAGGTAAGCTAGTTAAACTATGTAGCTTTATGAAATGAAATGTTTATGAAATAATACTCTAGAGGTGTGAATGATATTTGCATGCTATTATTTTTAACAAAATTTATAAACAACATATTTACAAACAAAGCTTATTTCGTAAAAAAAAAAAAAAAAAAATATTTGTCTTTAAAGTTTTCTTATATTAAAACAAAAAGTGTGAAGATGGACATAGCAAGTATGAGAAAGCGAATTTATAAATGAACAGTCATGAATAGTTTGTGTATAACGTTTTTCTTTCTTATTATTATTCATTTAAAAACATTTTTCTTTCTTATTATTATTCATTTAAAAACATTTTTCTTTCACATATTTATCTGCATCTAAATGTAAAACAACAAATTTTCTTGTATTCATGATTATAGTTTGTTTTTATTTAAATATCACTTTAAGGAAAGAAATCGTTATCCTCGAGGGCTGCAACCTTCACATACTTGTTAAGGTATGTGAAGGTTATTATGAAAAAATTCTATAGATATAAAATTTAAGATAATAATAATTATCAACTTTAAGATCAATACTATCAATAGTTTTATAGCAAAAAATTAGAAATAAGACATAAGACTGCGATTTGTTTCGCGAATACTAAAGTATATTTTGTCATAAAAACGCCTAATGTTGTATTCGACAGTGGCGTGGTTGGTAAATGCTTGACTCCGACAGTCTAAAATCTATCTTTAACAGAAAAACATAATCGCGCACCATATTTATTTATTTATTCAAAAGCCTTAAAAACGGTAGTGTTTTTAAGCCTAACATGGCGGTGTTTTTAAGCCTAAAACATGGCGGCATTTCAAGACACTTGCAATGTCTTAATTTCAGATGCAAAAAGGTGTCTTAAAAAGTAAGACTTTTTTTTTCTCACTTAAAAAATGACCATCCGTATAAGACACTTTTGTAACTGAATTTAAGACATTTACGTTTACAGTGTTCTGTGTAATTCAAAGCCAAAATTTAAAAAATCGCCCTGAAGGATCTTTAAATAAAAAATAAAAATAAGTTTATAGTTCATAGAGTTTAGAGTAGCAAAAAAAAAAAAAAAAACGCTACGCAATCGAATGTGACGTCATGGGCAGATTTTCGAATAACAACTTTACAGTAAAATATAAAAATAATAGTAAAAAAAAAAAAAAAAAAAAAAGTACAACATATATTAGCATCATAAACTATATTAGCACTTTAACAATGTGTATAAAATTTTCAAAGTGATAATAACGTCATTTTTTGTGAGATGCATAATTTATATTTTTATAATTTTTTATTATTCCTGTTAATAAATATATTTATTTTCCTATCGAAAAAAAAAATAATAACCCCTAAAATTTTTTTGGCAACAATTAATTTATGGATAAAATTTAAATGGATAATTTTAAAACTATTATGAGGTTATTATTTTCAAATTTTAATTAATTAAAAGAAAACTAATTAAAAATGCGAAAATCGGGCTTCGAGGTGCATTAAGACCTCTCGGGGGGCACCTTCGTGTAGAATTACGTGACTGTCCAAGCTACTGTATTTGTGCTACGCTGTCCGCAGACACGCATACATTGTCTTTTTTGTATATAGAGATTAATTTAATATTATTTTTATTTATTACTAGCAGGCATCGCCCGCTTCGCTGGACCCTATTTTTAAATGAATCACTATAATTACAGAATTCTCAAAATTGCATTATTTTTTATCAAGTGAAAAAAAAAAAGCGAAACAAAATCTGATTAGGAAAAATGTCGCACCGGGTTCTCACTGCCTTCGGAAAAAATTCCCAAAATGCTCTAACTCTTATTTCTGTTATTTCCCCCCTTCGCCCCCCTCTCGTCTATCCTGATAATTTTACAAATTCGAAAATATACGCAATCGATTTGTAAATATCGAAAATCTCTATGAACCAGTTTTGAACGATCTATCTCTATTTTTATTTTTTTGCCCCTCCGCCCCCCTCCCGTCCCTCCTAATAACGTTACACTTTCGAAAATATCCCCATTCGACTTGCAGGCCTCTAAAACCAATCTGTACCAATTTTGAACGGCCTAACTGCATTTCTATTTGTTTTTGCCCATAGCCCCCCCCCCCCGTTACCGCCCCTCCAAAAAATTTTACAAATTCAAAAATATCCGCATTCGATTTTAAGTATCGAAAACCATTTGTGTACCAATTTTGAACGATCTAACTCTATTTTTATTTTTTTTGCCCCCCCCCCTTCTAGCCTCTCCTAATAACTTTACGCTTTCGAAAATATCCCCATTCGACTTGCAGGCCTTTAAAACCTATCTGCACCAATTTTGAATGCCCTAACTGTATTTCTATTTGTTTTTGCCCATGCCCATAGCTCTCCCCTTACCGCTCCACCCCCCTTCCCGCACCTCCTAATAATTTTACAAATTCGAAAATATCCGCAATCGATTTGTAAGTATCGAAAACCTCTATATACCAAATTTGAACGATCTAATTCTAACTCTATTTTTATTTTTATTTTTTGCCCCTCCCTCTCCCCTCCCCCTTCCCTCCCCTCCTAATAACTTTACACTTTCGAAAATATCCCCATTCGACTTGCAGGCTATTGAAACCTATCTGTACCAATTTTGAAAGGCCTAACTGTATTTCTAATTGTTTTTGCCCCTGCTGCCCCACCTGGGGACTGAATTTTTTAAATTCCAGAAATTGGTTTTTAGATATTTGTATTAGCTATATTTTATCGCAAAAATTTCACGTATATCTGATTTTTGTTTGAGATATATAGGATTATGCGAAATCGCGTTTTACGCATGTGAAATCCCGTCCCCCCCCCCGCCCCCCTTGGGAACCGAATTTCGAAAATTCCAGAAATTGGTTTTTAGACATATATATTAGCTATATTTTAAAACAAAAATTTTAGGGATATCTGTTTTTTTTTTGTTTGAGATATGAAGGATTTTTTGAATTCACGTTTTGCCCCCCTCCCCCCCCCCTTGGGGGGCATTTTTTCATTTTTTTTTTTTTTTTCCTAAACCATCCCTGACCTATAAGGAAAAAACAAAAAAAGAATGATCGAAATCGGTCAAGCCGTTTACGATTTTATAAAGGACATACAGACAAACATTCATTTATATATATATAGATATAATACTAGCAGGCTTTGTCCTCTTCGCTGGGCACTATACTTAAATGAATTGTCAAAATCTCATATCATTATTAATAACCTAAGTTATAAAGTTCCCGATGTGTTTGGTAAAGGATTTTCCCGCTCACAACGTGGGGATTCCGGATTCACACTGCCTTCGGCAGCAACTTCCCCGCTTCTTATTTCCCCTTCCCCAGTGGCTAAGTTCGCAGTTTTGAGAAATTCCACTAAAGTGCATAATGCGTACACTTAATCAACATCCACACACCAAAATTCGTATTTTAAGATAATTTAAAGCGAATTCAAACGGAAAAAAGTGGATTTGCACGTGTTTATTGCCTTCCAATGGTAGAGATGTTCATAGAGATATGCATCGTCATATGAATAAAGACCCTGAAAGTGTTTTTTTATTTCTTTATTATTATTATTTCTTTATTTATTATTTATTTTATTTTTATTTTTATTATTTATTTTATTTTATTTTATTTTATTTTATTTATTTATTTGTTTTATTTTATTTTATTTATTTATTTATTTATTTTTTATTTTTTTTTATTTTTCGAAGGATAGAGTAATTACTAAGAACGTTATTTACAAGAAAATTTTTAATTTCTATATTTATTATTTAAATGCTTATTTAAAACAACTGGTCAAGTTTTGAGAACAGGACGGTATTACTTTTACACTGCAGAGGCAAAGCGTCTCAATAATGCGTTGCGCCACCTTTGACCTGCAAAACAGCTGCAACTCCCCTTGGTATAGATGCAATAAATTCTTAGTAGATGAATAGAGACAGGTTGTACCAAATGTTTAAGAAGCGGTTACGCAAAATCCATATATTTCGACATGGTGCCGTTTGAACTCTGAACTGCCGCTCCATGACATCCCAAATGTGCTCTATCGGATTAAGATCCGGCGAATTAGGTGGCCAGGACATTAATCGGATTTCATTCTTATGCTCCTCGAACCACTGCAACAAAATTCGAGTATTATGACATGGAGCGTTGGCATGCTAGATAATTCCATTTCAAGTCGGCAAGGCAGACTCCATGTAATGATGCAACTAATCCGCAATTATATTCAGATAGTCTCCAGATTTTATGACTTGTTCTACCACAACTAAGGTTCTCAGAGCCGCTCATGAGAAAGTCCCCAAAGCATAATACCGCCTCCACCAGTCTGTGTGGGATCTGCTCCAAGAGGGGCGAACAACTGTTCGTCTGGAAGACGGTGTACCCTAACACGACAATGGACTCGATGAATGAGAAATCGCGTTTCATCAATCAGGCAACTCTCTTCCACTTATCCATGGTCCAATGTTGATGTTCCCGGGCCCACTGTAGGCGTAGCTGACAATGACGCTTGGTCAGCAGAGGCACACGAGTAGGACGTCCGAGTAGTCCGCCGCTCAGTCCTATACATATGCAACCGAGTCCACTGAACTGTGTGTTTCAAAACACTTGCGTTTGAACCTGCATTGTATTGGGCTGTCAAATGAGCTACTGTCTGGCGCCGATTTTGCTTTACCAAGCTGGACAGTTAACGACGTCCTTTTTCTTTGATGACACGTGGACGTCGAACTGCTTAGAGTATATTGCTGGTTTTCACTGTCATTTATCCACTTTGAATAAATTACTAACAACGGAAGATCATGATCATAAACAACCTACTAGTCGTGCAGTTTCGGAGATACTCGACTGGGACATTGAATGAAAATGGCGGGCGTTCTTCCAAAGGCCTGTGGATCACCGTAGAACATAATATACTTTTACCAGAGTCTGACATTTTCCTTTCAATCAAAATCTGGGAACAATGATTTTGTTTATCTTCAGAGATCCACGCAGAGAGTCATGTAAATCATTTCAGACGTAATGGTATCGTTTATAACAGAATGGAAACATATAACGGATAGACCTGCGAGCCAATATCCAGTCTATTATCATGCAGGGTCTCTACTCATTTCGAGACTTCGGGCAATTTCAATTTGACCTCTATCGAATTCGCTTAGAGCACAAGCCTTTTCCATCCCCCATAAAAGTAAGTGCAAAAAGGATTCCTTACCTTTTCCAGCCACTGTTAAATACCATTCCCACTCAATTACATGCTTTCCACGTCATCCAGATGAGTTCATTAAAAAATGTGGGTATGGTCATAATGGTTAAAAACATAATACAATAAAAATAAAATTATCGAAAATTGGACAATCGCGTTGAAAAGGTATATCACATGGATCGAAATAAATTCTAATTTTAAAAAAGTTATCTGTTCAGCCAATTTTTAGCCTATTTCATTTTCGCCGAGGACTATAAAATTTCCATGATCTAAATATAAATTTATCAGGAAGTTTACATCAACTGCAATTAAATGACTTTTTTTCTGTTTTTCCTTTCATTTTATCCTAATACTAGCGAGCTTCGCCCGCTGGCGGGTCAGTATTTTCAAATGAATCACTAAAATTGATGAATCACTAACAGTATCTTTTAGTGTCAAGAAAAGAAAAAAAAATCCTTTCTGATTGGGTAAAAAGTCGGCCCGGGTCCCCGCTGACTTCGGCAGCGCTGCCCCGTGCGCGCTGCGCGCGTATTCCTTCCCTGACCCTTCGTGCCCCCCCCCTCAAAAAAAAAATTCTGATCGGGTAAAAACTCACACCGGGTCCCCACTGCCTTCGGCAGCGCAGACCCATGCGCGCTGCGCGCACATATTCCTTCTCAAATCAAATTTTTATTCTTAAGAAAAGAAAATTTAAAAAAATCATTTCTCATCGGGTAAAAACTCACACCGTGTCCCCACTGCGTTCGGCAGCGCAGACCCATGCGCGCTGCCCGCGCACGTGTGAAGGTATACGCGCGCTACGCGCACATATTCCTTCTCAAATCAAATTTTTATTCTTAAGAAAAGAAAATGAAAAAAAAAATCATTTCTCATCGGTTAAAAAGACGGACCGGGTCCCCACTGCCTTCGGCAGCGCTGTCCCGTGCGCGCGGTGCACGCCTATATCTTCCCCACCCTTTCAGCCCTCACTAATTAACATACATATACCAATTTTGAACGGTCTAACTGAATTAGCTGAGATGCAAAAAAAAAATCTTAATCAGAACACCTCAAAACGTGTAAATCTGGTGAAAACTTTCAATAATATAAAAAAACTTTAAAATATCTTTCGAATGATGTATTAAAAATAATTTAATCATAATTAGAAATTGAAATATTGAAATTTGAAAATATTACAGCGCCATCTGGCGGTAGAAATTTCTGTAATCTACTATTCGATTCCAAATCAACAAAGCTATCTAATGATGTATTACTTATGAAATTATTTTAATTAGTAGCTGAGATACAAAAGAAAACCGATTCAGGAGACCTCAAAACGTGTAAATGAAGCGAAATCTTGAATCCCACTTTCGATAATATAAAAGTACTTTAAAATATCTTTCGAATGATGTATTAAAAATAATTTAATCATAGTTAGAATTTGAAATACGCGTATTAGAATAAAATTTAATTTGCAATTGTACATTTTTCATTTATTCTGGATACCCGGTGAAATTTGAACTGCAACTTCGTTTTGTGATGTTAAAAGTGTGTAGCATGTTTGAAATAATTTTGAAGAAAATTGAAGCATTTTGAAATTTGCAATTTTTATTTCCAGTACAAAATCAGTAAAGCAGGAAGTAAAATCTATTTATTCTTTCGCCCGGCGCCATGGTAACCGAAATACGTCTAGAAGGAAATTAATAAAACTCTTGTGATTTGTTGCCACCTTTTTTTTCATACTTTAGTTAATTTTAAAAAATCTGATTGTCCTATCGATAAGCAATTTAAACCGTCGGATTCAGAAAAATCGGACCTTTCATTTGATACCTTATTTGTAACGATACAACTGATATTTCTAATTTATTTTCATTTTTTTCCGTAAAAATGTCGCTTTTTAAGCATTTAATCATGAATTCTGGGTCATTTTTCAGTAGACAAGGGTCGACGTTTTAATTAATATCTCCGCTAATTAGGGTCGCATCGCTTAGCGAATTATCGCGATGTCGAGATGAAAAAATTCTGCGTCTGTCGACACCGGTTTCGAGGCGATGCGACCATTAGCGCCGGAGCTTTAGCTGTCACAAGGCATTTCTCACAGACAGACAGACAGACAGACAGACAGACAGAAAGACAGACAGACAGACAGAAAGACAGATGCGCACAGATTTTAATAATATAAGGAGATGAATTCCAGGAAGCAAATTAGGACTACTAATGACTAGTTAAAAATATCCTTTTTTAATACTAATATCTTTAGCTAAATTCAGGTCTGATGACTATAATTAGAAAAGGATTTTTTTTTTTTTTTTTTTACTTTAATAAGTGCTGACTACATATAAAAATTGAAGAAATGAAAAAATAAGGAACCATTGTTTTAAAAAAAGTTATTAAAAATTGCTTTTTTAGTTTTTTTGGAAAAACAAGGTTCAAATCATTACTTAAATTAAAATTTTGCTTTTTCTGTCTGAGGAACTGGATTTCTTTTAAAAACCCAACCGATAGAAAATCTTGAAAATAATTTATAATGTATATATATATATATATATATATCGCCATTGTAAACGTTTATAAACATTTATATTCCAACAAGAATATTTAGAAGAAAGCATCTAACTAGTAAATATAAAATTCAGATACCACACAAGATTTATTTCTGTCTGGATCGTTCCTCGAATATAAAATATATTTCTGAAGAATAACACTGACGGTGATCGATCGTTTTTTATTATTCTAAATTATGTTTAGAGTTTTCTATGAATTTAAAATGCAGGGAGATAAAATTTTCAGACTGCTTTTGTATCCTCGGGGAAAGTAAAATTTTCACGATTTGAATATAATTTTATCGGGGTATGTTTGTCATTCGTATGATATGCATATGAAAAACAGGTTATATATTTCTAAAATACTCTTGCTTAGTTATAATTTGAGAAGGATGCATTTTATTTCACTATTTAGGAAAAGGAAGAGTACAACAAAAGCTTTCAAAGTATTTTGTTTAATGAAACTGCACGTTTTTAAAAATTAACTTCAATAAAACAACAGATTCTCAGTTAAAAATGCAACTTTTTCTTATTCTGTCCAGACATCTGTGTATCATATCATCTATCCAGTTTTTAGTCTTAAAAATATTTGTCCCGCTCAATAATTCATATACATTATAGTCAACAAAACTTACTTATAACGTCTTATGACCTAGGTTTTAACGTCACAAATATACTTACATCAGAATTTTTTTTTATCCTTTGGAGAAGAGTACAGAAAAGTAAATCAATAGTTTGAAGCTACATTTTTATATTACTTTTTTAAAGTTACTGGATGTTTAACAAAACAATACATATGTGCAGAAATCAGTTAATCTGCAGATTAGCTAGGTAATCTGCACATTAACTAGGGTAATCCGTTAAAGTGGGGAAAATTGTTTTATTTCTCAAATTACCTAGGTAATCTGCGAATTACCTAGATTATCTGCACATTAATGACTAAACACTCGTTAATCTGCACATTACCTACTGAACACTCGTTAAAGTGAAAATAAGATCTTTGGTGGAACAACAGCAACGTTTGCAGTCATGGGGTTTTTGTATTTTCCCTCATAGGTTGAGTCCAATTATAACTACATACTTAGTTCCTTATTATATAATTAATTAAGATCTTTCATTTAAAGTTAACTAATTTCCTTTTCCTCGCGTAAATTGGGGACATACTTGCGTAACATTGAAGCATTTTAATAGCGAGTTTTACAATGACAAAAAAATGCATAAGCTACAAAACATGGTTAAAATTTTGACAACAAAACTCTTATCGGGTTTCATATGAGCGTTGCACAGAATTCCTGATACTCCTGAAAGTTTCTTGGCATGTCTTATTCCTTTCCAACAGCTACAGAATTGCAAATGATTTAATTTCTACTGATTAAAAGAAGGTACTATGATTTTATATGTCTCGATCAGAAGAAATCCAGCATGATAAATACGAAGACCTTGCCAGCCAAACAACACTCCGACCAATTCAATGGTGTTCAAATGTAATGTTTAGGTAATACCAGACTTCATTAGTGTAATGGAAGGTGGTTTGTGATCATAGAACTACATTGAGTGGCACAATGAGTGAAATATATGTGCTTGCTACACGGGCATGCTACATACTATATAAATTATATCTATTCTACAGTAGCATTACTTGAAATTAAAGTAAAAATAAAAAATAAAAATTGTACATGGAACAGTAGTTTTAATTTAAACTCCCTCTGTTTCTTAGGTATTTATGGTTTTTTTTTTTTTTTTTTTTTTTTTTTTTTAGTTTAAAATGTTGAATTACATCGATTTATTATTTAATATCCAGATACTGCTGACGATTCCTTAAGATACCATTATAGGCTAATAAAAGAACTAGTAGAAAGATAAATTGATATCGCTCAAACACAAAACTTTATTTCGTTTAAAACTAATGAAATAGTTTTTCAAAAAAAGTTACAACAAATGAAACTTTATAATGTATCTTATAACATTCTTTTATCATTTTTCATAACAATGGAGAAAAATACACCCTTCTTCAATTACAGCAAAACAATAGTATCAGAAATCAAATACATTTTTCATATGCTTTAAAGCTAAATGATAAGCCATTCCCTGATGAAATTATGTTCAAATCATAAAAGTTTTACATCCCCTAGGGACAAAGACTGAAAATTTTATCTCCTCGCATTTCGGATTCATAGAAAACTCTAAACATAACTTGAAATAATAAAGAGCGATCGATCACCGTTAGAGTTATTCTTGTGAAATGTATTTTATATTCGACGGACGATCCAGACAGATATAAATCTTTGGCAGTCGCTGAATTTTATTTTTAATAGTTACATGTTTTCTTTTAAAGTTATTATAATGTTTTATTGGAAATTTGTAAAACAAAGTTTGTTTCAGAAAACTTATCTTATTGCTTTTTAATATTCAAGTCATTTCAGAAATTGTAATAACTCAGTGTACTTGTCCAAATTCCAAAGAAAAGTTTATATTACCTAATATATTTATTATTAAATTTTTAATTTAATATTTTCATGGCCTAAAATAGATTTAACATGACTTTCTTCAATTAAAAAAAAATTATTTTTATTTACACTCTTGACAAGGCTGCCTATGATACACTACATCCTATCAGATGTAAGCATCCATGCTCTTGATAAATAAAATGTTGATTTTATTAATTTCCAACAAAATTGAAAACGTTTTATGAATTCAGTTCACATATATGTCCGTCTAACCATGTTCTCATGTCCATATATATTTTTAGAATACCTTAAAACTCATATACACTGAATGGCCAAAAAATTAAAGACGCGCCGTATTTGAAAGCAAACCATCCTATAGTGACGTAGAGCTGCCTAGTAATGCAGTGTTGCTTATATAATGAATTCTCAGCTTCAGACAACGTAGCTATCAGGAACATTATTAGCAAAATGAGTAATTAAGTGACTTTTAAGTAGGTATGCTTGTCGGTGCAAAAAGAACTGGTTCCCAGCGTTCCCAGTTTTGAGACGGCTCTGAGACGGCGACTTTTTACTAGGACTGTCTCGCCCAACATTATCTCGTGTGTTTAGAGAGTGGCAACTGAGAGAAAATTGCCAGTGGTAAGAACAATTCCGGGCAAAAAAAACTGATATATGAGATAGTTAAATAGCGAGTAGCACACAAAATCTGCAAAAAAAAAAAAAAGGCAAATTACAGTTTCATTCAAGTGAATCGCAAAACATATAACAAATCAAAACAAAACGGATTTAGCAAAAGATGGGTTTTTCTGGAAGAAGACCATCTAAAGTACATTTTGTATCACAGAAAAGTAGGAAAAGGTGTCTCTCGTGTGCCCAGATTGCTCCATCATGCGGATGGCAGAATCAGCCCAGCTAAAAAAAAACTGCAGATAATTCGAAGGCAATTAGGACAAGAATCTGCAGAAAAACTGCAATTTGTATTCAAATTTGCAGAATAACTGCAGTTTGGAAGCAAAATGTGTGCAATAAAAATATTTTTTACCTAAAATTGTTTATTGTCCCAATTACCTTCAGATTAGCTACAGTTTTGAATCTTTGTTGTAGTTTTTCTGAAGATTTTTTTAGCTGGGAGAAAACGGCGCAAATCTATATATATATAAATGAATTGCTGTTCGTTAGTCTCACTAAAACTCGAGAACGGCTGAACGGATTTATCTTATCTTAGTCTTGAAATGTTCGTGGAGGTCTAGGGAAGGTTTAAAAGGCGAGAAAAAATCGAATAATTTCCGGGAAAACCCTAAAAACAGCCCTTTTCTATTTCCCATACAAACGTTTTCTAGAGTTATGTCCGTGAATTTATTTGACTGAGTTTCACGCCAAAACTGCTCGACGGATTTCGATGAAATTTGTAATGGAGATAGCTTATACCCTAACTTAAAAAGTTGGCTACCTTTTATTCCAAAAAAAAAATTTGTTTTTGCGATTTTTATGCATAAAATAGCAATTTTGTAAGCTAATAATAGCAAAAAATTAGCCATTTAAATTTATCCATAATTTAATTGTTGCAAAAAAAAAAAAAAAAAAAAAAAACGAATTTATTTTTTTCAACAGGAAAATAAATACATTTATCTAAAAGTGAACGATAAAAAATTATAGAAAAAAAATTATGCATCTCACAAAAATTGACGTATTAAAATTAAAAATTTCTTTTACACATTGATAAAGTGCTAATACGCAAGCGAAGTGATGACGTCACTGGCCGTTTGTGGATTCAAGAAAAATATGTCCTATGTTAAACGCCCATTGGATTTTATTAAAAATCGAGGAAAATTATTTCCCGATTTTAATCCCCATATTTAGGTATAGATATGTATTAGTTATCATGTCCATGCGTTAGATTAAGTTATTTTTGTTGTAAAATTGACAAAATTTGCATTTTTAATATCAAAACTCTAGGGAAAAAAATGGCAAACTTCTATATTAGTCCAGTCAATAGGTATGTAAAAAAGGGCTTACCTAGCAAAAGGTGGGGTAGAAGATTTTATTTTTTTAATTTGTACATATTAGTACTAATATGCAAAAAACGAGTTATCCAACATGGGCGGCCCCGGGAGAACTTTTGTCGGCTGAAAAACCTCGAAAATTTACTAGTTTTTTGGCATTTTTCGAAATATCTCAGAAATGGCTGAATTTAGCGATATTTTTCTATTATAAAGTTTAAAGAAGATTAAATTTCCTACAATTTTCTTCATTACAACTTTTTTGTAGCACTAGTAGCAAGCGTGTTACAGCCTCTTGAATGTCGGCATTTTTTCTCAAGCTAATAAAATACAATTCAAAGAAATGGGTCGGCGCATGAACGTTTATTAGAAAACGGAAAGAAAGGAAAGGAGATATTCAGCTGTCTGACCTTAGGAAATGACATCTGCTTCGTAGCAAAGAAAGTATTTAAAAAAAAAAAAACTTCCTTCACCCCCCCCCCTTTCAATTAAAAAGTTCTCTCTTTCCTCCCGCCTCTTCTCATCCTGTAGCTGCCTCGGCTGAACATCTACCTATGTTATTCAATTCAGTTCAAACGTGCGAACGTACTTTTTCAACCCGTGAGCGTTTTCTATTACAATAACCAGAGTGTTTGTTTCATTTTCAAAATCAGTTTGAATAAAGGTGAAGTAAAGATTCTGAAGGAGAAAGGTATACAAAAATTCTGTAAAAGTGCAAAGCAAAACGTCAAAATGAAGAACATTAGTGTTTTTTGAAGAACCTAAAACAAGTAAGAATTAACAATGCCTGTCACAAACGATACATCAATGAGCGAATGATTGCAGCATATGTACGGTGTCATACAACTGGTGATGGAGCTGGTCCAAACAGTGCGGCTCCATGTCTTCCATCAAGAACTGAAGGTTTTAGTTTTAAAGATCAGTGTTTCTTGTGTGGAGAGGGGATACTTGAAGATTTCTTTAAAAAACAGGAACGACTTCCTGAGCATGAAAGAAATTTTATCCACCATGCTATGAAACTGGGTGTGAAAGAAACAATTGTAAATGGTGCCGAAAATCGTGGGGATGAGAGAAGAAAAAAAACTCTTGAATCCATTGGAAATGTAAAATGTTTAGTTGCTATAAATGCTGGGTATCACAGATTTTGTCATCAAAAACTGCACTAGAGGCCTAAATAAAGTGAAATGAAACGAGGATACTACCCTGCAAGTAACACTGATGAGGCAATGGAATCAATTTACTCCTAGCCTGAAAACGACTCGGAGGAGTGCCAGTCTCATAAAGTATTTGATGAATAAAATAGAGGGTGATTTTCGTCCTGGCATCAGAACGGTTACATCATGCCTTTGCAAAAAATATGGTGAAGATGTTTTAATATCCGAAACTGCCAACAAGAAAGCAGTTTGCTTCCAAAATGTTGGCTATAAAAGACTCAGTGAAACTGGTATAGTAACAAGGACTCTGATCCTCAACAGGAAAATGTCGTACTAATTTCATCATTGGACGAGGCTGAAGAAGATGATAAGCTATTCTAAGAGTTTATATAATTACTGCAAGACGGAGAGGAACAATTTGAGGACGACACACCTTCCTTCTGCTTCTGATCACTATTGAAATTTAAGAACCCGGGCTTTCAAAACAACCACGAAGAAAATGAATATATATATTATACATTAATGTACGTTTCTTTATTTGTTTCAAGGCTAAATGAATCACCCTATAATTTACATATAAAGTTAAATTTCTTAAAAGTCAATTTACTTTTGTAATTATTTGCTATTGTTCTTCAAACAAGTTTGCCTATTTAGGAAGTTCATTTAAAATTAAGATTGTATATTGTTATTATCATCAACATTAATATAGCAGTAATTAATGTTTATTACAACATTATGTATTGTATCTAAATATCATTAATGTTTTATAATTTAATAAATAGTTGAATTAAAATATTTATGTATCAATGCATTGAGTTTTTGCTTATTAGCATCCTAGTATTTATTTATTTACATTTATGTACAAATATTTTTTATTTTTCTTTGTATGTGTTTGAGTGTGTATTATGTGTTGCAGTGATAGAATACTATACATCGGCAGTTATTGGAGTCTGATGATGACTACTGTTGTTAGGCCATAATTGTCAGTGCGTGGCCATAGGGGGAGGGTTGTAAAAAGAGGAAGGTAAAAATTAGAAGGGAGCAGATTTGATATCTATCGTCCTTAGTGAAAAAAAAAAAAAAAAAAAAAAAAATGATCGCCAATTTATCTGGCGAACATATTTAATTCCTTTCAAAAATCACGATTATTTTAACAGGCTTTATGTTAAGAGAACAATCAAGAATATAAAACAGCATTTCTTACAATATATATATTGTAAAAAAATACATCTGGTGTGTGTATTTCCGTATTACGTTTTTGATCACCAAATCCAAAAATCCCAAGGACGACAGATATCAGATCTATACCATTAAAAGTTGTTAAGCTTTCTGTAAATAAAGCATCTAATTCTAATTATTACTACATATTATTTAGAAGGAGTAATGCGCTTTTTCTACGAAGTTGAGAAAACTGCTTATTTTCAAGAAGCTGTTACGCGCTTGCTATTAGTACTACAAAAAAGGTGTAATGAAGGAAATTGTAGGAAATTTAATCCTCTTTAAACATTACAATAGAAAAATATCGCTAAATTCAGCCATTTCTGAGATATTTCGAAAAATGCCAAAAAACTAGTAAATTTTCGAGGTTTTTCAGCCGACAAAAGTTCTCCCGGGGCCGCCCATGTTGGATAACTCGTTTTTTGCATATTAGTACTAATATGTACAAATTAAAAAAATAAAATCTTCTACCCCACCTTTTGCAAGGTACAATGTATTTATTGACTGGACTATATTCGATTGAAAACACAAACATTTCATTTCAAAGGATGATATTTACACAATAAATATCCTAATTAAAAGGAAATGATAAATATTCTATCATAATTTGAAGTCAAATTTCTTTCCAACTGTCTAAATAAAGTATCTGATATAAGATACGATATTGCAGCGGAATAGATTTGATATCGGTCATCCTTAGCAGAAAAATATATATATATATCGACAAATTATTTGGCGAACATAATTTAATTCCTTTCAAAAATCATGGTTATTTTAACAACTTATATTAAGAGAGTAATGAACACTGAATAATATGAAACAATATTTCGTACAATGCATATTACGAAAATATACATCTGGCATACATATTTTCGTATTACGTTTTTGATCACCAAATACAATAAGCGCCAAGAACGACAGAGTTTTGAAATTTAAAATTAAAATTTTGTCAATTTGATAGCAAAATAACTCAATCTAACACATGCACACGATAACTATAATCTATACTAATATTATAAATGCGAAAGTTTGGATGGATGTTTGTTACTCAATCACACCACAACGGCGAAACGGATCTGGATGAAATTTTGTATAGAGATAGGTAATAGTCTGGAATAAGACATAGGCTACTATTTATACCGGAAAAAATGTAAATTTTTAATTAATCTTCTGTATAATATAAATATTTTTTTCTATAATAAAATTTTAAAATAATTTATTTTAATTTTTAATTGTTGCCAAGAAATATTTCACGCGAATAATAATAAAAAAAATAATACATATTAAATTTGCTTAGGCACATGACAACATAACGTCATTATCAAAATTAAATTATAAGAAAATGAAAGCTAATTCAGATCTGTATTAAAGAGCTTTATTAGTTGATAATCCTGGGTATATTTTTAATTTTAATACTGAAGTAGATAGGACATTTTTCGCCAAGGACTCTATTTTTGTGACAACAACCTTAAGCCAAGAAGTCCATAAAAAATATAAACAAATCTGTACATATAAAAGAGTAAACTCAATGATTCACTGACTCAACACTGCCATGACGATTCTGTGGGAAAGAGGGTCACAAATTTTAGTGACCATGTTGGTTTTCGGAGCCTGACCCCCAACTAAGACAGAATTTTGCAAAATACCCCCCCCCCCACCGTCTCCTTGGGGGGCAGAAGGCTTAACTCGGCTCCAAATTACTTAACGGTGAAGAAATTGCAGATGGAAAGACCAGACTTCAGTACAAAAAAATTATTTTCTGCAATTTTGGATTTTTAAGGGGGGAGGGAAGGGAAAAGATTTTGGAAGAAGGGTACTCAACACACGAGGAAATCGAACTGAACACTCACTACAAAGGGATTTTATGAAATTCCACCCTACCGCCCTTTGGAGAATGGGGGGCAAAAACATGTATTCATGCGTAACGCTGCACTAAATTATCTAAGGTTGGACATTTTTTATGTAAGGGACAATTATATGTATCTAACTCATAGTATGAAGAGATTTTGCGAAATTCACTCCTCCTTCCCTCCTTTAAGAACGGGAGGAGAGATTAAAAAAAAAAGTTTTAAAGCATAGCTCAGCTTTAAATAATTTCATGATCTCAATTTTTTTTTATGTGTCGGTCAGGTATGTGTATGCAACATGAAATATAAAGTAATTTTGGAAATTTACCCCCGCCCCTCCTTCCTCTTGGGGCGGGCGGGGCAAAAACCACATTTTGAAGCTTAAATCCGTCCAAATTACCTAAGAATGGCGAATTTTGGTGTGTGAATGTTAATTAAGTGTGCGAAATATGCACTTTGATGAGATTTTGTAAAACTTTCAACTGTAACCGCGAGGGAGGGGGAGTAAAAAGCAGGTAAGGGACTGCCGAAGGCATTGGGCAACTTAAAATTAGATTTTGACGGATTTCAATGTTTTTTTTTTTAAGATATTTTATTATTATCAATGATATGCTGTTTTGGGGATTCATTTCAATATAATGACCAGCGAAGCGGGCAAAGCCTGCTAGTAGTACATATTAATGGGCTTCTTCTACCAAATGACAGATCTTCAGGCTGGTGGCTGTGAAATTAAGGTTTGGGAATACTTTTTCTGGAGAACACTGGTACCTGGAGTATCTGTGGACACAGCTATGAAAAAAACTGCTTACTTCAACATCGTTGCCCATCATGTACACTCGTTTATGGTTGTAATGTAGAATTATGAAGATGGTCTCTTTCAGCAAGACAATGCACCGTGCTCAATCAAAACATCGATCAGAGCTAATCTGATTCATGTTCTGGACTGCGATTTCATTTTGGTTTAAAAAAAAAAAAAAATCATGTTATTCGCTATACAATGTACACCAAATGATCGCTATGAAATTTGATACATTTATTAATCCAGGCAAAATCTATCTAGTGTCTTAAGTTTTAGTTCAATCGGATAATTGGTTCAAAAGGTATTAAATAAAAACCCCATTTTAACTTTAAGATTTTTAAAACTGAAAAACAATATTGCCAAAAAGAGGATGATTTTTTACTTCCATTACCCTATTGCCATAGGTAATGAAAGTATTGTATTCGATCCAAAAATTCGATATCGAGTTTTCACCTGATTTACACGTTTTAAAACCTCCTGAGTCCAAAAAAGTAGTTTTTGGCAATTGGTCAGTGTGTGTGTATGTATGTGTGGAATCTTCTGGCTATCATATCTCCGAAACTAATAAAGATAGAACCACGAAACTTCAAAATTGAGACAGTTCTGGTGTACAGATGAATTTTCCAAATTAGGGTGAAAATTGGAAAACCAGAAGTAGATCATCGGAAACCGGAAGTGCCGTAAGTCTGTATCTCAAAAATGGCTCTAATGATTTTCTTCAAATTTTCTATATAAACACTCTATTAGGTGTCCTTTCAAATAATAGTTGGTTAGTTCGGAAAAATTGAATGGCGTTCTGCATAAACAGCTCAATTTCAGGTCTCGCGAGTGCGTTCCTTTAAAAACGGCTGTACGGATTTTTTTCAAACTCGCCACATTAGCTCCTTTTAAATATCCTTTTATATGTAATTATTGTTTTCCGGTCAATAATTGAATATTCCAAGTTTTACCAAAACTTGGTATCTCGAATCTAACGATTTTCTTGAAAATTATTACATAAATCCCTTTTAGATACCCTTTCTCGTGTATTATGGGGTTATTACAGGAAAATTAATAGCCATCCTGATTAGGTATTTCAGTTTTAGATCTCGGAAATTAGTGTTTAAAAAAATAACTCTTTTTTTTTTTTTTTTTTTTTTTTTTTAACTCGTTATGTAAACTCTGTTTCATGTCTTTAGACGTGTATCAAGTTTCTCTTACTGTAAAATTCCAAAAAATGTATATAATATCTCCAAAAAATGTATATAATATGTGTAATAGTGGGAAGTCGTGTGTTTGTTTCACACCAGATTTTTTTTTTTTTTTTTTTTTTAAGACATAAAGGGAAATATATTTATTTTTACGAAACCTGTGTCATTAAAAATTTCTAATAAAACTGACATCATAAAGGTTTTAATTTTTTTATTTTGGTTTATTTATTTTTAAAATATTAATATCAATTAACCGAAAAGTCTTATATGTTTTTCCTTCCTTTGATTTTATCGCCCGTAAAGTAATTTGGAGATTTTTACTGTTTTTTGCCCTTTTCGTGATGAATTAAAATAGCTGCCGCTATTGTGTAGGTAAAGCTTGATTCATAACAGAATTGTCATGAAGTATCAGTCACAGTTCTATTGATATTTCTTTTGGTGGGTTTTTTTCGCTGCCGCTAGCTTCTACGACGTCAAAACCACTTTTCTTACCCTGACAACTTTATCACTATCTCCTGCAATGATATATGCCATAGAGTATTTGGATTTCTTTTGTAAAATTCTTCAAGAAGCAATAAAAATAATTTCATTGATTGTTAAACTTCCCCTCGCATACCCAAAAATTCAAGAATTCTTTTCTGAAAACAAATAACTTACAACATTTCCCGCGTGGGCAGTTGTGAACCCAGCTTAATTAAAGACCTTTCAGGAAATCGTCCGATCTACTTCGGTGCCAAATTTCAAATTTCGCCAAGGGGTTCCTATACTAACGCTGTTCCCTAATGTGAATGCATATTTAGTTTATTTTACATTAACCGTGTTTCTAATCAACATAATGAAACTCAAATAATTAAATGTCATTTACATATCATTAATGGCTGTATATCATGGTACTTAGCCATGGTTTTGAATTGATGAATATAGTCGCTAACCGAAATATATTTATTTAAACGTTTAATTATGCATTTTTAACACGTTCCAACATTGTTGAAAAGTGATAATGACTTCGGTTTGTGTGTCCGTCTGTCTCTCTGTCCGTGCTCTCACTCCCGTAATTGTTCATATTTCTTGAAACTGATATATGTTAGTCAAATTCACTATCGGATTTTCCCTACTTAAAATGAAGTAAATACCAGTATTGGATCGTATACAGGGACACCCGAAAATAATCCAAAAAATTGCGTTCTACGAGAGGTATTTCTATAAACTTTGTTTTAATACCTTTACTTTATACAAATCTTAATGAAATTGAAATAGGTTATTCAAATTCACTATGAGATGTTTTTTATTGAAAATTCAGTAAACACCACTATTGGTTTGTGTACAGGGACGCCCGAAAGTATTCCAAAGTATTGTGTTCTATGAGAAGTATTTCTATAAATCATATTTTAATAACTTTGCACAAATCTTAATGAAATTGAAATATGTTATTCAAGTTCACTATCGGATGTTTTCTATTGAAAATGGAGTAAACATCAATAATGGTTTGTGTACAGGGGCACCCAAAAGTATTCCAAATCATTACGTTCCATGAGAAGTATTTCTGTAAATCATATATTTTAGTAACGTTACGCAAATCTTAATGAAATAGAAATATGTTATTTATATGCCGAAAAGAATGTTTACGGTAGAATATAGTATGAATAGCAATAAGATGAACAGAGCCTCACGAAAAGACTCAGTTACGTTAAGGACTATTATGAGAAATCTGCTGAAATTGCATTTTAGTTTACCTTAAACGTTTTTAACACTTTCTAATATTTTTTAAGTATGAATACGATTTGAATTAGTATATTTGTATGCCAGGCTGTCCGTCTGTCTGTCTGTCCACCTGCCCGATTCCCGCGTCCATAAATATTTTTAGAATTTCTTAAAAATTATATATATTATTCAAGTTCACTATGGAAAGTTACTATTTAAAATGACATTAATTGGTCCAGTACAACTGGTTTGTGTTTTTGGGACACCCAAAAAGATGTCAATACATTGAATTTTAGCTAGAGAATTTTTTATAAATCACATTTAAATGCGTTTCTACTGCAAAAATCATATAGAAATTGACATTTACTGTTAATATGATAAAATAATGTTTTGCATAGAATATAATATGCTTAATCTTCATATTTCAAGGGCTACGCCGAAATATTTAGATACATTAAGGGCTGCATTTCCGTTTGTATTAAGCATTTTTAATACTTTCAAACATTTTTTGAGAGTGATTGTTAATTAATCTACCTATCTGCCTTTCTGTCCTTTTGTCTGTATGTTGTGTGATAACGTAGGCAAAGAACTTTGAATATTATGTGATACAACGACCATGCATAGTTGGAAAGTGTTAACAGTCAATACTTACCGCATGATTTTTCATTCTTGTACTTATTATTATTTTTTTACAAAATTTGTGAATGCTATTTTTTTACCCTTTTTTTTTCCAAAAATGCTTTTAATAAATAAATTTCTTGAATAATTTCCTTTCTCACTAAATTCAGTCGATTACATCTTTATAAAATTATTATCGTTGCATAAGTTTAAAACATGGATCCGATCCAAATTTGGACAGATGCCGACAAAGCTTGCCAATTTTTAAATTTACTGCGACTAGCCAGACTTACTGTAGGAAGAGGGCAGTACAAAAGATCGATTTCTTTAACATTAACATACTTAGAGCAAATATCATGAAATTTTGTTGATCGATTAATAATCATTTTATTTGAAATTCATATCAATTATACATGGCTACATCCAAACTTTTGATTCAATAATTTTGGCTGATCGTTACCTTTTTTGATGTGCTGAAATCGAAACTGAAGCCAGTTTTTCTCTATCGCGTACACATTTTTGTCGATACAAAGTGTGTACCGACAAAATTTCTTCCGTGACTCTTCCGCCAATATAATTATACGGTAACTCTTATAGAATGTCTCCATGATTAATTATAATTATTCAAGGAAACATACTAGAAACTACAGAAAAGGAAGAAATTGTGTCGGTAAATGATCGATCAAAATGGAGAATTTTCAGAAGTGTAACAGTTAACAGAACAGTTAGCATATTTGAGTAGTTCTTAACCAACAATTGTCTCAAATGCTCTGTGAGCGCAATGTGCGACGTGCTATGCTTCGTAAAGGCTGTAGAAAACGAAGGCCAGTGCGAACAGAACAGACGGTCATAATAAAGTGTCTTATTAGTGTATTTACTAAGAGTGTTAGAAAACAATTAATTTTGCCCCGCCAGTGGCAGAGAAGTTCTGCTCTCAAAGCTGATAGAGATGAGGTATCAGGTTCGATCATAGGTCGAGCTCCTCGACATAGCCATTCGAATTCTTTTCTCCAAAATTTACGTAAATATGGGCTACGACTTCTTAAAAAGACCCTAAACGGAGGACACTCACCCTCAGGCTAAGGACCCTAGTGCAGTAAATAGGTTTTAACCCTAACACTAACAATTAATTTTAGCTACCCTCAAAAAAAAAATCTGTCTTTGACAGAATTTTAATTTAGTATGACAAGACTAATTTATATATTACTACCTCATAAAAAAAAATAATAATAATAATAATAATTAAAAACGTTTCACCAACTATTCAGAAAATGTCCCCGTCATATATTAAGAAGATGCAGCCATCCATTCAGAAAATATTATCAATACATATCCAGCAGAAATAGCCAATAAATATTTAGAAACCATAAACCGTACGTATCCTAATAGTCTCGCCATCAAATATTCAGAAACTATTTTCTATACATATTCTGAAGTTATAGTCAACAAATATTCAGAAGCCATAATCAATACATATTCATAAAGATATTGCCAACACGTAGTTAGAAGCCATCATCAATATGTATTCTAATGATATCGCGAACAAATATTCAGAAGCCATTATCAATATATATTCATTAAATATAGCCAACAAATTTTCAAAAGCAATCATCAATACATCTTTAGAAAATATCTCCAAGAATATCCACAAAACATTATCAATACATAATCATAAAATATTGCCAATAAATATTCAGAAACCTTCCAATTTCAGTAATGTTGATGGTCTCGGATACCAAGATCGGAAATTCGTTTCTACATGTAAGTACGGAAGAATCTCTAGCTTAACAGTAGGTTTTGAAAAATGTAAAAGTTTTTACGGATTCGACAAAAGATTTTAAGATAGTTTAAGAAATTAAAAGTTAAAACTTATTGTTGAAGAGCATCTTGACAAACACGAAAGTGAAATGGTGACAACACAAGATCGTTGTCTGAAAGAAATAGTCCTATCGTACTAAAAAAAAAAAAAAAAAATCTAAAATTACATTTGAGGCTCATTAGAACTAACCACCTAAGAAAGAAATATAACATATTATACACTCATGTTTGTGAAAATTGCAACACCAAGAAAGATTTCGAATATAATGATATTTATTGGGCACATACATTATAGCAGAAAGAACAATTTATTAAATTTTCAGGAAGTGTTGAGTAATGTATCCTGAGAAAACAGTACATAAAGCAGCGACCTCCAGGAGCAATAACTACAGTTATCTGTCTAGGCATTGAATCGAACAGCAATTGGAGGACATATTCGGGTACAGCACTTCATGAAGCTCCAACAGGATGCCACAGTTTACAGACCGTAGTTGTGGGTGAATGGTAGCGAGCCACTTGCTTTTCAACGATTTAACAGTCATTTTCGTTGGCGCGAGATTAGGAGAAGACGCTTGCCGGAGCTACGGTTGAACACATTCTGTAACAAGGAAAGTCCAAACAATACAGACAAATAGCGGTCGTACATTATCCTGCTTAAATATTGCGCTACGGAGGCCTTGAATATAGAGCAGATGGGCGGGCCTTAACTCACCAGAAATTTAATGGCCGCTATTCAGAATGCCGGGAATGCAAACAAGAAGTAATCGAGACGTGTATCCAATGGGACCTCATACCATCACTGCAGGTGATGAACAGTGGGACGATGTCGAATTCCAACTGGCAATGTGCATTATTCACGCAATACTGATGCTGTAAACAGGATTGGGATTTGTCTGAAAGGTGACTTTACGCCATTCCTGCGTCCAGGTTTGTCGTTGATCACACATTAAAGGCGCCTATATCAGTGATGCAGTTTTGAGGATAATCAAAATTTTGGTAGCCGCATACTGGATCACCATCTTGAGTCATGGTATGTGATACCGTTGGATACACATCTCGATCACCTCTTGTTTTCATTCCCTCCACTCTGAATATCAGCCATTACATTTCAGACGAGTTAATGCCCGTCGCTCTGCCCTATATTCAAGACCTCCAAAGCGCAATACTTAAGCAGGACAATGTACAACTGCAAGTTGTCCGTATTGTCCGGACCTTCCTTGATGCAGAATGTGTTCGACTGCTGCTCTGGCCTGCGCGTTCTTCTGATCTCGCACCAATGAAAATGACTGTTTAATCGTTGAAAAGCGACTGGCCCCCCCCACCACTCACCAGTGACAACGATCGATGAATTGTGGCATCGTGTTGAGGCTTCATCAAGTGCTTTACCCGTACATGTCATCCAATCGCTATTTGATTCAGTGCCTAGGCGGATAAGTGCTGTCATTGCTCACAGAGGTCGCTGCTTTATGTACTGTTTTCTCAGTACATATTACTCCAAATTTCCTGAAATTTTTATCAATTATTCCGCCTACTATAATGTATGTGCCCAATAAATATCATTCTTATATTTTCATTCCTTCTTGGTGTTGCAGTTTTCACAAACATGAGTGTATGATTAACACTTAGATATTTTAGCTGGAAATTTGTGTTAAATGTGTAGGCAGTGAAACTTATTTAATAGTTCTATTCAATGTAATTTATACATAATATTAAAAAAGGGAACTTATTAGAATAAATACATGATGCATTTTTTTTTTTCTTCTTCTTCTCGCTATATTATACCTTTTTTTACATGAAATTTATTTCAAGAAGGTTTGTTCAAAACTAATACATATCTTCAATGGGTCTCATTTTAAAACATTATTCAGCAGTTCTTTCAGTGTGAGTAAACAGAAACTTTCTCCAAAAATGGTTTGTAGTGAAGAAATAAAAGGAAGAAGACGAAAAGGAAAATTTTATTGTTGAAGTGAGAGAAAAGGGCCATATTTGATGGAACGCTTCATGAAAAATTCAAAAAAGAAATCTACCAGAACGAACATAAACACGGAAATATCGTCTATTTTCGTCTGATATATGCTTGTTTGATATTCATAGATTTTATAGTCAGAAATACTGTTTGGGCTGTTGACATTTCGAAGAACTTCGCTCTATAAATAATTACAGATAATTTCGAATCTAGGTTTACCGAGAAAAAGGGTAAAATGGAAGTTATTTATTTACATAACATCTTCCCGTTCGCTGTGATTCATGTGAATTTAAGTAAAATGTTTATATCATTATTTTAAAAGACGGTAATATAGATAAATGAAAAAGAAATGTTTTATATCATTTAAATATTAGCATTTTATGGTGATGGCATTTTGATAGCATGCTAATATTTATCATCGATGGAAATATTAAGAAAATACAGTTGAATACGTTTGTTGCGAGGCTTCATTTAACGCGAACCTAGGTTTAGGGTTGATTTTTTTAAATAGTTGGTTTAATGTTAAAAATTCCTTTATAAAACTCTTTTATTACGAGTCTAGTTTGTATTTAGCGAGGAGTTTTTTATGAAACATTTCGAAATTCTTCGTTTTCTAGAGCATTTTTTTTCCCCTCGTTGTCAAAATGGAAATTCAAAAATATTTTAAAACATTGCGTTCTAAAATATAATAAATAAATAATACGGGACAACAGAATGAACTAAATCTCTTTTGTAAAAGCAAGCAATATTGAAATTGCATTATACAATAAAGAAGCACTAATAAGAAAGTAAGAATAGAATCAAAGTCTTTTCCGCTCCATCAGTGACCGAGAAGTTGGTGCAGAGTTCGATCCCAGATACTGCTCATTGGCTTGGAATTTTCCACGATTTTCTCAAAAAATTGCGTAAATACAGGTTCGAACTACTTAAAAAGATACCCCACAGAGAGTACACTACACAGGCGTAAGACCCTCGAGTTCTATATTGGCTTTTATCCTAACACCAAGCGATGGAGTATGAAAAAAATAATAATACAAACTTTCTTGTAATTTAAAATTTTGATGACATTGTATTCCGTGCTCTAAAGTTGTATGTCTAACAACTTCTAAAATAAAGAACAAAATTAAAATTCAAACGAAACTCTCAGGGTTTTTTTTTTTTTTGTCTAAGTGAAGTGAGATAACATAGGGTAAGTGCACCAGTTATTGACACTTTTAGAGCAATCTCTGATGCTTTTAATGTTCTAGTCCTCAGAAAATATTTTTAGAAACCTTAAGTTAGTACATATGGTATGACAGACTTTCAGAACAACATATATGTTAAAATATATACATTTGATAACAATTATTATTATTTTTTATGAATTTTTATTTGACACCCACTCAGTGTTCGAGTAATTGACACTGCCAGTTTTTTTATTTTATCAGTAATTGCCTCCCAATGTTCCAGTGTTTGACACTTCTAGTTATTCATTTTACCAGTTATTAGAACCCTATGATCCAGTGTTTGGCATAAAATGTTAAAATTCTTATACGTAAAATATATTATTTTATTATTTTTCTTATTTATTAATTATTAGGTGTCAATTACTGGAACATGCCAATCACTCGAGCACCTACCTATATGTATATATATATATATTTTTTTTTTTTTTTTTTTTTTAATAATATATTCAATAGGCCCATATTTTACGAATTATCGAATTTAAAAATTTTTGCGAGTTAATTTTGGCAGCCTCTGTTTTCTAGCTATAAAAATATATGAATTACATTACATATTTTTATATTTTGGGGTAAATGTTTGAATTCGAGCCAAACATGTTTTTATCTTTTTATGAATCATTAAACTCATCCTTTGAATTTAATGTTTTGTTAAAAATTTAGAAAATATAGACTTACACGAAAAAAAAAAAAAAAAAAAAAAAAAAAATCGTTTCGCTAGTACTTTTTTCTCTATACTCTTTAATGCATTTTAATATACGTGTCCATAACTACAAGTATTCTAATTCATATACTTTAAAATTAAATTATACTTTCCCCTTTCCCATAAATTCAAAATTATTTCTAAAAAATCGTTACAAATTTTACATTTTGAGTGGGTTTTCACTTTAAACTCTCTACTTTCTAAAACACTTTTAAAATTGATTTTTATTTCTTTCAAGCATAAAAATTTTATAACATTTTTATTCAGATACTTTGAAATCGATTGAAATTTCCTATTTTTTGATATAAAGTCAAAAATAATCGGCTTAGTAACTGGTATTTGATACTAACTTCGCCCAAAATTCGGCTTGCAAACTACGTAGTGATAGCAAAAAAAAAAAAAAAAAAAAAAGGGGGGGGGAGAAAGAAAGAAGAAGAAGATCATAATTGAAGATACATTCTGATCAACTAATTAGTGATGCACTTAATTAGTTAGAGAAAAACACAAAGAATGTTATTTCTCTCTAAAATTCATAGTGAGATCCGACTCTTAAAGAGAGACATATCCTGCTTTTGATTATACCAAAGTGGAGCCAACCTCTAAAGATTAAAAAGGCTGCTTTAGAATGAATGAAATCGTTCAACTTCGATTAAAAGCTATAATTCCTATGTAAAAAAATATACACTTAATACTATTTTATTAAATAAATCCTTGTTGAATCATGTTCTTAGTCAGTCTAAGAACATGATTCGACAAGGATTTATTTAACAAAACAGTATTGAGTGTACTTTCTTTTACATAGGAATTATTGCCAACGCTCCAATAGTTTTGCTGCCGACTATACTATCCCAAGCCATTCAACATTTTTTATTACTTTTCACCTAAGAAAAACGTACATGACGAGGCGATGTGCGATAATATCGCTCTTCTAAGCAATGAATCAAAACAATTTCAAATATTCGCATTTTCGATCTGCTGATAATCGAACCCGGGTCCTCTGTGCAGGAGAAAGGTATTTCACTATTGAACCATTAAACACTCGCTAATTTTAATTACAATAGTAAATAATTCTCATGCGAGGTAAAATATGCTTGAAAACAGATTTCCTATGACAAACGGGTTTTTTTTTTTTTTTTCATTAGTGGCTGGGAAAAACATATTATGTAAGTAAATGTGTGTGTGTGTGTGTGTATATATATATATATATATATATATATATATATATATATTTAAGTTATGTCTTTGCATACAAAGCAGCACAGTTTCTTGAAAAAAGATTACTTCAAAAAACAGTATATTTCTCGTCTATTTAAGTATAAAAATCTTGTCTTCATTTTAAATGATTATAATAAAAATATAAATCCTTATAGACTCTAAGGCGTCATGCAATCAAAAATTGCCATTGTACTTCCCCATTATATATTTTATATGTTTTTTTTTTTTTTTTTTTTTTTTTTTTTTTTTTTAACTTTTATAGGTGTTTTTTTTTTTTTTTTTTTTTATGTTCTAGCACTAACTCTTTGAAAAACTTTTTTTTTTTTTTTTTTCAGCCAGTAAAAATCTTCAATAAGTTCTTTTAAACAAAGTAAAAGAAAAAAAAAATCGGTTTTATACTTAATTCAAAATATGATCTATATGGCGCCAGCAATTTGTCCGTCTTTAAAAATTTCATGTTGCAATTTAAATGCTATAAATGACGCTCTAGCTTTTTGTGGCAGAGTGACTCAATATCACTCTTTCACGAAAAGTGAAAAATATCATATTTTTGATAGAGATAATAGTATTTTCTCACCTTTATTGGTGTCAACATTCGGAGTAATTTTTCCAAAAAATACGATTCTCACTCCAGAATTTTTAGAGAGTAAATTCTTAATAATTTCATTGTTAATTTCTGCGAATCATTTATATTTGTATTTGAAAATACAGATAAACTAGCAGTGCGTAACAGTATTTCAGTAACATTATTTGTTACTTCAAAATACGCTTAAACTTAAAGGTACTTTATTTAACTACAAAAAAATATTTTTCATAGGAAAACAATTAACTAAACATGTTTTAAACTAAATTGCTGGTGTTGTATTTTTTTATTCCTTCAATAATTTATATGTCAAAAATAGCATACCTTTATTGGGGGTTTTCAGTTCTTAAAAAAATTATACAAATTTCATTTCCATAAAATCTGCAATAGATATTTCAATTCATATATTTTAAAATCGAACGACTTTCCCATAAATTCAAAATTATTTCTAGAAAGTCATTACGAATTTGACATTTTGAGCTAGTTTTCAGTTTCAACTATCTACTTTCTAAAACATTTTTAAAATTGATTATTATTTCTTTCAAGCATAAGAGTTTTGTGAGATTTTGATTCTGATACTTTGACATCGATGGGTGTTTTCTATTTTTCGATAAAGTCAGAAAATATCAGTTTAATAATTGGTATTTGATATCAGTTTCGCACAAACTACATGGAGATAGCCATTAAAAAAAATAATAATAATTAATAAATAAAATATCACAATTGACGATAAGAGACGTTTAAGATGGAAATAAATACATAAATAAAAACAAAGTTCAATTATGTGAAATTAGAATTTTTTTATGCAATGCTTGATTAAAATCATGTCATGATTATCATGCAATATAAAATACTATTATTTAAATCTAAAGGAATTTTAAATAATGGGAGGAATATAATTTTTTCCGGAAAAACTGTGGCATACATCTACTTAATAAAAGAAATAATTCTTTTATTTTTACTATTATTTTATTTTAAAGATATTTTTCCTACTTAATTGGCTTCCTTTTCATGTCCCAATTTTATTAGTCGAATAAATCAATTCAGGTACCGTTTCCTTTCTTGTATTGCCTTAGGGTCGCAATGCTATTTAATCAGGCATGATAAATAGAAGTATATATTTCAAAGTAAAATATATATATATATATATATATATGAATGAAAATGTAAACATTCTTTCGAAACTCGCTGAAAAAATATTTTAACATTTCCCAGCAGGATTTTAATTTTAAAATCAGTGATGTAAGCGTAAAGGGTGGCGAAGTGAAAACTTCTGAATATGTATAATCTACCATATTCAATGAAGATTTCAAAATTTTATGAACATATTTCTTTCTTTTCAATTTTTTTCGCATATTTTTTTTTTATTCTTGATGTATTATACAAAAGCGTTCGTATTTTCATGGTTTTAGCACGGTGGCCTATTTCTTTTCAGCATAATAGACCAAATGAAAACTATTTCTTTTTTTTTTTTTTTTTTCCCTTTGCCAACAAGTTAAAATAAACAACTTATAACTGATTTAAAATACATATATATATATTAAATTATTCTTTTAATCAAAAATTAAATTTATTCAAGACAGAATTTTAATTATTATTTTTATTTATTTATTTATTTATTTTAATATTAAACTTATTTTTCTTTTATGAATTATCTTTTCTTTAAAAATTAAATACTTACTGATAATTTTTTGAAATGTAAAATTTTTGGGAAGTGAGTACTGTAATGTCATAGGTGATAAGATGTATGACGTGGCAGTCGACCTAAGATTCAATAAAATTTTATCCATGATTTGAAAAAAAATAATCCAAAGGTATTTTGTGTATGAAATAGTTCAAAATTAAATTTTGTTGGTAAAATTTTAATTTATGAACTGTGCGAGGAAATTTCACTTTATTATTATTATTATTATCTATATAATATTTCTCTAACTTGGAGCAATTTCACTTAATTTATGTTGAAACGATACGATAGAGGTGAAATTAACAAAATACGCGAGGATAAAAAGTAATATTTAAAAATGAACAATATTTAAGCACGTGGACTCAGCTCAATGATCTAATAAGAAAACATGACGACGTTTGTATGATGACATTATATTTATGGGAAATGTATTTTTAAAAGTAATTTCTTCAGAATCTTTGCAAGCGTCATTTTAAACCTAGCAATATTTTAAAGATATAAACAGAATATGAATTATTATCATAAATTGCCTAAAAAACTCAATCATAAAAAGTATAATCAAAGTAATAAAGAAGCATCAATAAACTGGCGTTGTAAAAATATTACTTACAAACTTTGAATAAACACCATAAAATGCAATAAACTCGCAACAATTGTTTCGGGTCGAAAAACACACGACCCTTCATCAGGCGAATAAAGTAAGCACGAGTGCTGCAGTCAAAGCGGCAACACGTTGCCGCTTTGACTGCAGCACTCGTGCTTACTTTATTCGCCTGATGAAGGGTCGTGTGTTTTTCGACCCGAAACAATTGTTGCGAGTTTATTGCATTTTATGGTGTTTATTCAAAGTTTGTAAGTAATATATAATCAAAGTAGTTTATTTTTTTTTTACAAAATATCAAAATAAATAAAATGTCATTGCATTCTTGAAGATTAAAATTTAAAAGGCGTCACGGGGGTCCTTTACTAAAACCTGCGGAAGTATGAAAACTGAGTCATCAACCATGAATTTTATTTTGAAACTTTTCTTTGAATAATTGTGGTTTCACTACTGCACAATATTTATTTGGATCTAATAATAATTTGGCTTCTGGTAAATTAAAATTTTAATTAGGTGGTGAAATTGGTATATAATATTTATAAGTTTCAAATTTTAAAGGTAAATAAGAAAAGAAATAAAGGGCGAAAAATTCGCACGGGTTTACTAGTTATTATTATTATTATTTTATTTTATTTTAATTAATTTTTATTTATTTATTTAATGATTTCATTTTACAAAATTATCAATATCTACTGGAAATTCAATTTTTGGGGAAATGTTAGTGAGGCATCCATGAGGCTTGAAAACGTTTTGGTGTTTGTATGTATACATGTATGTATACATGTATGTACCGTGAAATTAATCAAAAAAATCCTCCAAATAACTTGGAATTTTGTATAAATATGTATGAATTACAAGAAATTAGCTTTATAGACTTTCATGCATTTAGTATTTAAAACAGGAGACGTGAATGGAAATTATTTTATAATCCCAACGCCACTCATAATTTTTTCTTCTGATTTTTTTATTATTAATATTATTATTTATTTATTTATTTATTTATTTATTTTTATTTTTATTTAATTAATTTTTTGCGTGCTTTTTTTGTTCTATTAATAAGTATAATAAATCCGTGATTTTTGTCAATTCATGTATTTAATCATAATACATGAGTGTGTAATTTTTCATTGGCCTATCGAAAAAACAGTTTTTTCTTTTTTTTTTTTTTTTTTTTATGTAAAGCAGCTTTAATAAGACATTTGCTATATACGGCCTCTTCTAGCCTAAAAGGTGGAAAGACTGTCATCAAAATAAAATAATAACTAAACTTTTCAGAAAATGCGATCAAGAATTAAACATGTAGCTCAAAATATCCGTTATGTAGTGCTGATCATAGAAAAACAAAATCTATGAAGAAAATTATTTATATGGGATACGTAAACTTTTTTTAACGTTTATTAATTATTTTCTGAACCCTTGTTGGTCTTTCAAATTATAAACAAAAAACGAATGGCTTTTTTTTTTTTTTTTTTTTTTTTTTTTTGTTAATTAAATATTTATATCTCTATTAATACGCACGCATATTTTTTTTTTTTCCTCATGCATAGGAATACAGATATTGAAAAAAAAAATCTTTAATTTCTTACTGTTCCCCTTTTCTGAAACAGATAAGATATGCATTCTATTTACATTTCTGAAGTTTCAGGATAATGCACCGTGTCTTTTGAAGATAATAGTCAAAACACGTAAAACGAAAAGTGATTCTATTATTTGTCCACCACATGTTCATTTTTATTACTTTACGATTACAAAACTTTTCCATTGAACACTATATATATATATATATATATATATATATATATAAAGCAAGCATTCTGACGCCTAATAAATATTGGTAAATTTTTCAGATGACACCTTATTTCTTTTTCAAAATACTAAATTCGAACTCTTCAATTACTCGTGTTTTAGTTATGCTGATAACAGACATACATGCAGGTCAACAGCTAAAAGTTTTATTTTCGTATTCAGAGACCTCAAAATATGTAATTATAGTAAATAATCTGGTGTGTCACTCATACAATTTTCTCTTACCCTGAAATTTAATACTATAAATACAGGTTGGAGATCAAGAGGTAAGATAACAAGTACTGTCATGTAAACCTATGTTAAACAATTCAAATTAGGCTTAGGAAGAGTTTTATATGATAATTAGTTCTGTGTGAGGGGGGCTGCCGCCCCCCTCAACCCCCCGTATCATTAATGTGCAAAAAACAAGCGATGAATATTTAGCTTAAAACATACATTAATTACCATATCTCTATGAGGAATTTATTTCAATTCCCGAACAGCTTTCCTGCAAATGGTAATTATTATTAGTAAAGGTGGTAATTAAAATGGTAATTATTATTAGTTAAAATATTATTAGTAAAGCACATCCACTAACAAGAAATAACTAGTGTGTTGTGGCCACCACATGACTTTTTTCTATATTTTCCTATACAAATTCACTCAGTAAAAATAATTTATTAAAATTATTATTTAAAAAAATTATCTTCCATGACAATGCACACGATTTCCATATTAGAGAAGTAGTATAACACTAAATATCCAAACAAAAGTTGAATTTATTCTCAATATTACATTTAAAAAAAAAAAAAAATTGTTAAAAATGAAAAAATTGATAACTTTATTTTAAATTATCGCAGATCGATGGTTCGACCATTCGTTTTAAAGGTATTGGCGAACTCTTTTGAAAGATACCCATCATGAAAATTTACTCCCCTCGAGTGGGGACTTTCAGGGGGGGGGGGGAGGCGGGGATCCTACATACACCAAAATTTTTTCCCAGTTGACTATCTCTATTACAAAAAATATATATTCGTTTCATTTGGTTTAGTGTAGTCTATAGATGTTAAACTCTAGTTACCTGCAATTTCCCCCATAGACGTAACGTATTTGAATACTTTTGAGTGTCCCTGTACACGAACTATTTTCTTCATCTCAACGAAAAGCTTACTTTAGCATCCCTATATGATACACATTTAGAATACCGAGTTTGGAATTTCTGCTACTATTTGTTCTTGAGATATGCTGATAACAGACACACTGGCATCCATCCATCCACACAGACAGACACACAGACAGGGACCTCAGAAAATGTAAATATACCAAAACTCACGTTCGAAAATTTGACCCTAAAACAATACTTTCTCGACCGTATGGTTAAGAGAAAGTAAAAATCAGCGTTGGAAACCTGACGTCAAACAGTACTTTGGCTGTTATATGGCTATAAGAATGAAATTATAATTTCTAAGCAGTTTCTTGGACTTAGTAAAATGTAGTTAGTAATTCAATCAATTACATTCAAAAAAAATGTTTTCGATGAATTTCGGGGAGTCCTGTATATTGTTTATAAATTTTATGCACACTACATAGTGTACTTAAATTTAGTTCAGTATTAAAAACACATAAAGCAAATCGAAATGCTCTTCGAGTATTTTCGAAGAACAGCCTTAATATAACCTAAAAATTTTGTTTGGCCCTGTGAATGTGAATGGGGAAGGATTTTCATATCATAAACTTTGCGAAACGTGTACTTATGAATACAAAAGATATTATCTTCATCTCAATTTGTTTAGTGCAGGTTAATTATGTTAACCCTCGCTTTCCCAAGATGGGGGTCATTTTGACCCCATTTTCAAGTTAAAATTTAGTTAAACCCGCCTCATTCAAAAAGTGCGCTAATTCACCAGAGATAGCAAACGTAACCAGTGGAATGTTGCAACTTCTAAACGATACAAAAAGGCGCGGTGCTGGTGATTTTCGCCAAACGTGCCAAGTGGCACCTTAAAGCAATTTTCTGCAGTAACGCCTTCATCTTGGGAAAGAGAGGATTAAGCTGTACCTACCAGAAATTTTGCCCACTGATGTATTTCAATTTTTTTCGATGTCCCTGTACACGAATTAATAGTCTGATTTTGACAAAAAGTTTCAAGTAGCCTTCCATATAGTGGAGATTTTAAATACCAAGTTTAGACTTCCTGATAAAATCTATTCTTGAGTTATACTGATAACAGGTTTCTCAAATATTGCTAGACCACTCTGCGAGCTGACGGAAGCCAAACAGAAGTTCCTGTGGCCAGATGAATGTGAAAAAGCATTCAAGCGACTTAAAGAGGCCTTAACATCATCACCTATCTTGGCGTATCCACAGCCCGACAGATAGTTCATACTTCATACAGATGCCAGCCATGAGAGTGTCGGTGCTGTTCTGTCGCAGGAAGTTGATGGTCAAAAACATGTCATTGCCTATTGGAGTAAATGCCTGTCTAAACCAGAGCGAAATTACTGTACCACCAGAAAAGAGCTACTCGCCATCGTAAAAGCCATAAAACATTTCCATCATTACCTCTATGGCAGAAGATTCCTGCTCCGGACTGACCATGCATCTTTAACTTGGTTCCTCCAGTTCAAGAACCCGGAAGGACAGATTGCCAGGTGGATACAACGCCTCCAGGAATATGACTTCGAGATACGTCATCGTAAAGGGAAGCCATGGAAGCCCTGTCATGGAAGCCCTGCTCGGAAAGCTGCAAGTACTGCTCTAGAGCCGAACAGAAATACCTGCCGATAAATCCGGTTGCCTGTCAAGTTACTGTCTCAACACAATCAGAACAAGATCCCGATCCATGGAGTGACGAAGAACTTAGACAAGCCCAGTTGGAAGATCCTGACATAAAGTCAATATTACAGCTGAAGGAGACGACCAGCAATAGACCTACCTGGCAGGACATTTCCAGATTTAGTCCCATTACGAAAAGTTATTGGGCACTTTGGGACTCTCTTCATATCAGAAACGGCGTATTATACAGAAAGTGGGAATCTGATGATGGGAAAAGCTTCAGATGGCAGATTGTATTACCAAGATCAAAAATTCTAGATGTTTTAGAACAACTGCATAGTAGCTCTACCGGAAGCCATTTTGGAGTAATGAAGACTCTGCAGAAAATTCGGGAACGCTTCTACTGGTGCAAGGCAAGGGAGGATGTGAAGAAATGGTGTAAATCCTGTGATGCTTGTGCGGCACGTAAAGGCCCGCAGAAACGAAGTCGAGGAAGACTGCAACGGTATAACGTGGGAGCACCATTTGAACGGATTGCACTCGATATCTTGGGTCCTTTGCCACGGACCTCAAGTGGAAATAAATACATCCTCGTCGTGATGGACTATTTCATCAAGTGGCCTAAGGCATATCCCATTCCCGATCAAGAGGCATGCACAGTCGCAGAGGTCCTAGTGCAACAATGGGTGACAATGTACGGCACGCCCCTACAACTTCATACCGACCAATGTACGAACTTTACCTCTGCTGTTTTCAAAGGACTGTGTTAACTACTCGGCATAGACAAAACCCAGACAACACCCTTACATCCCCAGTCGGACGGCATGGTCGAGAGGTTCAACCGTACCATCCTGAATAACCTCTCCCTTCTAGTATCAAGGAACCAGCAAGATTGGGACTTGAAGTTGCCATTGTTCCTGCTGGCTTATCGAAGTTCTGTCCATGAAACCTATGGCTATACTCCAGCCTAGATGTTGTTTGGACGTGGACTTCGTCTCCCATGTGATCTCCTGTTTGGTTGTCCACACAATGAGCCTTCATCGCCCGAGGAGTACATCCAAGATCTGCAGGCACGATTTGAGGACGTACACAACTTTGCTCGAGAGCGGATTCACATGGCAACGGAGAAAATGAAGACAAGGTACGATCTAAAGGCTACACAACATGAGTTCCAGGAAGGAGACAAGGTCTGGTTTTGGAATCCTGTTCGACGCAAAGGACTCTCTCCCAAGTTACAGTGCAACTGGGACTGACCGTACACAGTCATAAAAAGGCTGAATGATGCAGTGGTGCGGATCACTTAAACACCGTCATCAAAACCGAAGGTGGTGCACCATAACAGGCTAGCCAATACCACAATTATCAGTAATATTAAAATTTAAAATGTAAATGCTGGTAAAATTTGCGCATGCGTAATGTAAATATTTGTATATAAATATTTGTACATATTTGTGAATTTTGTAAATATTTCTCACTTGATTTATATTTCTATTTTATCGTTATATGCAACTTAGTTTTTGTATTTTAGATTGTGTAAATTTGTTTAGTTTCGCCCCTTGACCAAGGGTTACACTGCAGTCCTTGGGAGGGCAGTTCCTTGGGTCGCGGGTTCCTTGGGTTGGGCAGTTCCTTGGGCAGTCCTTGGGTTGCAGTCCCCGGACGTGCAGTCCTTGGGAGGGGGCAGTGTTACAAAATTGTAAATAATTGTGTTTATTTTTGTATAGATTCTTCCAAAGAGGCTTAGTAAGTTGATAAAGTGCTAATTTTGTTCATTTCTTGTCGTTTTAGCTTTGAAATAGCCTTATTTTCCCTTAAAAACGCATTAAAAGGCCCCAATAAGACAGGTAATGGATTTGGCGCCAAATTTGGCGACTTTTTACCACCTTGGCGATCTTTTTGGCGACCTAGGCGAGAAAATCTTTATTAGGGATATACCAAATATGGAAGCTCTAATCTCATTCGCTGATGAGATACGGAAATTTCTAGAACTTTCCACACTTTTCTACATGGGTATATAAGAGCTGTTTTTTTTCGCCAAGGCTAGTTCAGTTCAGTTCTCAGTCAGTTTCGCTAATGCTTGCATTGCTTTGAGCCTCTTTGGAAGAGACTTGCTTTATGTGTTATTGCTATACAGTTTATACTGTGGATTTGCTATTGACAGCTGTTGTTTGAGCTGTATTTACTGGTTGAATTGAAGCTGATACTTGGTTTATAGACCTTTATTTTTCTGTAACTTTCTGTGAATAAATTACTAAATTTTTGTAAGTTTTGCCTTTCATTCTCGGACAACTCACGAACCCCCAAGTTCGCAACAATACGTGATATGGCAAAATAATTAAATGTTAACGAAATATTGGTAAAATGGTTTTTAGCAAGATATAAAATTTTTTGGCAGTTTAAACTGGAAATTTGGCTTTAGGCTGCCATGTTGCTCATCCAAGCGAGATGACCGTAAGTTGATAAGCCATTGCTTATAAAATCGGTTTGTATTACTTTTAGAACATAAAAGAGATTCAGGAAATGTGTTTAGCAGCACAATTTATTTAACTACAGTGCAGAAACTATTTAACAAAGCAGGTTTAAATGACAGAAAATTTGAAAAATTTCCATTCTTAGTGAAGAGAATTAGGAAAGCAAGACCTCAGATGGCTAAAAAAATTAAAAAAGGATTAGTTAATTATTGGGCTGAACTGGTTCTCTCTGATGAGTCAAGTTTAACTTATTTCGAGCTAAAGAAAACAAGCAGATCTGACAATGAAAATATCACCGACTTAATGAAAATCGCACCTTTAAAACAGTGACACATTCTCCGTACATTATGGTACGGAGATGCATAACTTTTCAAACAGTCGGGCCATTTTTTATGCTCAAGGGATCGATTAACTCGAAATAAAACACAGTTATTATAAAAGCGGTTTCTGACCTTTTGGAGGTACCTCGGACATTTCCGCAAACAGCATTTCAAGATGATAATGCACCTTACTACAAGGCGTCTTTTGTAAGTTTATTCACTTCAAAATTTGTTATCCATTCCCATGAGAACCTATAATTCCGTAAGTAATCATATCTTTTTTCATTTTAAGTTAAATCCCACAAAAGATTTAGTAAAATTTCTTCTTTACCAGACATGGAAATAGTTCTAATCGCGATCGGCTCAAAAATGTTTCGTCAATCAAAAGGCGGGGAAGAGGGGAGAATTTGTAGCCTACAACTCTGCCAGAACTAGAAAAAATTATTTGTGATATTTAGCACATTGAAATTTGTGAGATTTATATTAAAACACTGTATAATACTATGTCATTGTGCATTAAAGCAGTAATTCCATATAAAGGTTGAATTAACCCAATACAGAATACACTTTTTTAATAAAAAATTGCTTAGATCTAACAAATAAATAGCTTTATTTCACATATTAAAATATAACTTGTTTATTTCATATAATAAATCATAATAGAATACAAAGTGTATGGCTATTGCATTATGTTTAAAACGAAAGGTTTATGCAGATTCTTATAAAGTACTTCGTAGAGTGTAATAAAGCGAATTATTATATCGAAAATGTACATAGGTATCATTTCAGCCCTTTTGTATTATGCAAACAAGACAGTTTTATTTGTTTTAACCCTTAATTTTAAAGTTATTACAAATAAAAAAGGTATAAGTCATTTTTTTTTCTGCAATGCGGCTTTTTTTTTTTTTTTTTTTTTTTTTTTGCTTAGTGTATATATATATATATCCGCCGAATTTCATTTCTTTAGCGATTTTATCTTCCTTAAAACTGCATTTTGTTATGATTTTGTACTTTTAAACTGCTTGACTCAGCATGTGTTCATCTTTTGTTTTTCACCATCCTAAAAAACTTTAAGAATGTTGCAATTCTCGGATCGAAAACGGGGTTGCTCCTAACGGAAAATAATGTGAGACTTTCACCGTATAATTTTGCTGGTATAATTCCTTAGCTCTATGAAAATATTGGAAATATTTTATCACTTAATTAACTTCCTTTTCATGACGTAATTCGGAACAATTAAATATACCAATACATATACGGCCTTATTTTTTAGTATATGTGATTTTATTGATTTGATACTGCAAAACTATTTATTCAAACTCCATAAATAGTTGCACGGTAATCTAACGCCTATAAAAAGTTCTAAGAATATCCTTATTTTGAAATCTTGTAGGAAAAAATATTTTGATATTTTTCACCAGGATTGTAATTCTAAAATCCGTAAAGCAAATATAATGGATGATTTCAAAATGAAAAATATCTGAATATGCATGATCTTTTCTGTTCAACGAAGGTTTTAGTGATGATAGATTTAAATTCCGTTTTCCTTCTTTTATATTCGTCTTTAAAATCACTGATTTGTTTTCAAGTAAAGCCTGGAGATTAATACATAAACAGTCACAGATCAAATACTAAATTCAAACAACACTTACAAATATATGATTTTTATATACACTACACCCTTATCTTAACACACCCAATTATATTTTTTAATAAATATTTGAATTTCTTAAAAAATTCCTTTCTTTGAGTCAAATTGTTGCTTTGCATTTAATTGAACTTAAATTATGTAAAATTAATAGGTACTTGATTTATTGCTACAGATTTACGATTAACTAGGAAATGACAACACCGTATGACACACAGTATACGTGATTCATTTTTTGCCAATGAAATCACGACGTTCGTTCCAGACATTAATCTCATAATGACTCAAATAACTCAGGCTTGAGTTCATTATTTTAAATAATTTCATTGAGTGAAATTCAACTAAAAATGGCAGAATGCGTTTCAAATATGTGAGCTCAAATATGTGAGCTATATTCTTAATTTTAAGAGAAAAAGGCGAGTTCGTTCAATAATTGAACACACCTCTCTCTATAACATGTACAGCAGACTTGTATGCTTGGTCTGTTCGGTAGGGCGCTGCCTTCTGTATCCCCAGGTTCCGGGTTTGAGTGTCGGTGGATATTTGTGGCGTCCTGTGGATTCAAAAGATATTGTGTATTGTTATTGTGAAATTATGCAATATAGATTATTCGATATGAAAATCATTGTAATTGTAGATCTCAACGCTGTCAACTAAATGTAAATGTAAAAGACTTGAATGCTTGGCGAAGTCCGCTTGTAAATCTTCGTTGAGATGAGGACAGACAGCACATGACAGGATTACATACCCAGGGCCAGCGCGGGAATCGAACCCACTCTCCAACACTCGAGGGTGAATATTTGTATGGTGACTTAACTACTTGGCCACAGAGGGCCCAAACAGCTTTAAATATTCAAACAATATATTTTTGTCTGAAAACAATAGCGTAATCCAAATTACATCTCTGGAGGTCACCGAAGCGGGGGAGCCATCCCCTCCGTGAAGGATCAAAATTGTAATGACATCTCTCCGGACCCAGTGTTGACGGATCTGGCGAATTTTTTATTCAATAATTACCAATAATTTTTAATTGTAACGTTTCCCTAATTACATCGGAGATTAATCATCTATTATGTATATCAAATATCACTTTTTTAAATTATTGGTGATTATTGAATAAAAAATCCGCCAGATCTGGCTACTGTCCGAAACATCCTTAAGTGGTGCGTCCCAGATCGTCTCCAGTTACCCTTAGCGCAGTATTAGTGATATGTTAAACCCAATCAACCAATCAAAGACAATCCGCGTTTGTAATGATCGATAGACGGCGCTTTGTGAACACTGCAGTTGTTAGTAAACATTAGCCACGTGTGTTTCATTAGTGTTCTTTTTGTTATTCTACTTAATATTCGTACTATAATTTCTCCGCCATTACATTATGAAAAATTGATTGCTTTTGGAAAAAATACTTCAGTTTATTCAAAGTTCGATCGGAAGTAGATTTTTAACTGAAGTTGAACAAATATTAATTTCAAATCATCTGATTAATTCTTTACTTCCATTAGCCGAAGCAACTGAAATTTTAAATTTGTCATTTGGAAATAAATGGAAGCTCAATTCTGGATTTCTTGATCCTTTGGAGTTACACTGTGGCACACAAAAGTATGTGTTATCTTTTTTACCGTATTTATTCATTTTTATTCGATAAATATATGTGAAACTAAATATCGGCAAGCAATGGCGGCTGTATGGAATTCGAATTAAACCATGTTTATTGTAATTTCACCTTAGCCCAACAGAGGGCGAGCATTTCATTACAATCGCGGATAGAGCATATTCATTTAGTTGAAGTATAATTTTGTTAGTTTTATTCCTTAGATATTTAGAAAGATTAAAGAGATTACATTGTTTAATTAGTTTCCTTTTCATGCCTTAATTCTGAAAAATCAAATAAATCAATGTATATACGGTATTTTGTTCGCAGCATACAGGATTTTATTGCTTGTTACTATAGAAACCAATTAAATCAAGCTCTATAAAAACAAATTAATGCTTTTCTAATGCCAAAAAAAAACTTATAAGAAAATCCTTATTTTGAAATCCTGTTGAAAAAAAATATTTTGACATTTCCCACCAGGATTCTAATTTTAAAATCAGTGAAGCAAATGTAATGTATGGTGGCGAACTGAAAAATATCTGAATATGCATGATCTTTCCTGTTCAATGAAAATTTCACTGACGATAGATTTAAATTTCTTTTTCCCTTTTTATATATTCTTCTTTGAAATCTCTGCTTTATTTTCCAACAAAGCCTGGAGGTTGATACAAAAACAGCCAATGAAATATTCAACGTTGCTAAAAATAGCTATTGGGTTTTTACATTATTAATGTTATTTCGCATTTTAATAAAAAGTAAATAGGAAAAAAAGATGTACAAAAACAACTCTATTGAATTAATATGTTTATTCTGACGAATTTAGATTTTCTATTTTTAAAGTTGAAGAAATGTTATTAAGTTTTTGTTTCATTTCACATTTTTCCAAATAAAATAGTTTCATATCAGTACTTGAAAGAAATGCAGATTGGAATACGTTTATTTGTTTGTAACTTGATAAGAATTATGTTTTTTTTTTTTTCCTTGTAAAATATTTAAAAATGTTCAGCTTACAAAGCTCAAATAATGTTTAACTAAATATTGGTAAATTTGAATATGTTTAATATAATATTTAAAAAAAAAAAAAAACATACAAAATTGATAAATTATTATATTAATTCATTTAGCTTTCTGTTATCATAATTGTGTTCTCTATGGAATATTCAAAGTGAAACATGTACTTACATTATCTATCATTTTAATCGATAAATCCTTAGAAAGACACCATATATTCCACCGATATGCCTAGGGACATAGTGTAATCAATCGACCTTAAGTCACACAACCAACATTAATTGAAGATAAATTTACTCATAAAAATATTATAACCATAACAAAGCTGCAATAACCATAACAAAACTACAAGAAATGCCATATAAAAAACACAAGGTATGTCGTCATCCATCAGCAAGTTTTGGAGCTTTTTTTTTTTTTTTTTTTTTTTTCATTTACTTGAACCAAACATTTGACTATGCGAAACATTGTAGTGCAAAATGCAAGGCTCTTACTTGATTTTATATGAAAAATTTAAAATGTGTCAAGTGCTTTTGGCCCATCCTGTATTTAGAAGAAGATTAACTTTGGAAAAAGATTCACTCATATAAAATATTTATTGATTCAACAAAAAATTTGTTTGACACAACAAAAATTTCTGTTTAAATTTTTTCCAATAAAAAATTTGTTTACGTTAAAAAAATAATTTTAACTCTCTTTTTTTTTTTTTTTTTTTTTTTTTTTGAAATCTAATAATTAAAATAAATATGCTTTTATCTAAAAATAAACAAGATTATACAAGAGTCGATCCAGCTTTTAATTTTGGAGTCCAGTCCATTTTTGTGAAAAAGAAAATTTTAGCAGTTACTCTACATAATTTTCAATGCCAAGTCAATTGTGTTTCATTAAACCAAGTATTTGCAGAATACTCAAAAACATGAAAAATTTTATAAAAAACATATTTATAAAACAAAATTTTGTGAAACGTACAGATTTTTTTTTAATTGAATTTTGTGAAACAACTTTTTTGATGAGGTGGAATTTTTTAATGGCCATTTATAAATGGGCAGCTAAAAAGCCCTAATTTTTGACTGAATCATTTTCCAGTCTGAACTTGCTTGCATCAATAATATTTCCCATGTTATCTTCGGATATTATACGCACTTCTGTCAATAAAGCTGAAACAACCATTGATGACTCAGTCGCCTTGTATCAGTCACAAATCTCTAAAAATGTTAGCAAGCTAATTCGCGCTTTCGAATTAATAAATTTTTCCTGAAAAACAAAATCCAAATTAGTTGAATTCTAAAAATTATCATTTCATTTTTTTTTCCTCAAAAATTTTCTTTGAACGCTTATCAGATTTTTTATTATTTTTTTTTTTTAACAATATTTTCTACCAAAGATTTATTTTCATACTTCCGCATCATTCTAATAGTTTCAGCCGTATTAATAACGCAAATAATTAATTTGTGTTGACCATGCGGGTCGTTCAGAAAAGTCTATTTTTTTTTTTGCGAGAACTATACGAGAATGTTCCTTTATATTTATCATATTTGCATTTCCAGGCAATAATACCTAATAAATTTTTACTTTCAACTAAAAAAACTGGTAACTTTTCGTTTGACACTTTAGTCAGGTTTTTATTTTATTAAAACATTTTTTAAGATTTTGATATTTATTGAGAAAAGATTTATAATTTGAAAAAATCTACACCCAGAAAAATCGGAATCGAGACACAATACCAGTTTCTAATATATCTTTAATAATTCCGCAAATTTTGCTAATAATGGGTTCCTTTCTAATCTTACTGGGTTTTGAGCCATTACATACAAACGAATAAAATTGCATAATTTCTTCGTCACCAATGTTTCAGCACACATTGCTTTGGTTTTCCAATAGAGTTTTTTCAGATGACGTCAAAGCCTCAAGTGTCGTCTGCTCAAATCGTAACTGTGGGGCACACAAAAGTACGTGTGGATACTTTTCTTTTATCTCTATACCAAAAACTTCTTTCAATCAACCGCATTGAATTGGTTGTACGCTTGTAAACTTTCATATGCATTGAAATCACTACTAGTGTGTAAGCAGATGTCGTATAGACAAAATATTTTCCAACAGATCACAAATTGACTGGAGGAAACAGTTGATCGCTGTTAACAGTTACTAATGAATATGGATCTACATTATCAATTAGTTTATTTTCTGAGTATATCTGTTTTTGTTTGATCATTAAGAGTTTCGATATATTTCGCCATATTAAAAGACTAATGTTTGCCCTTTGATAGCGTTACTAAGGCCGTTGCCAAGGGTTTGGTCACGTGACTGAAAATACTCTATAACCGGATCTTCAATATCAATTTTTTTCATTCTTCTAGTTTTTATACTCAAACTCATGCTGAGATGCAAAATTAAAGCAGGGACTAAATTACCCTTTTGCCTTCTAAATAAATTCATTTCCAATTAAAAACGGTCAAAATTACGAGAATCCCTTTTTACTTAATAAATAAGTACGATTCCCATGCGGTCAACAGTTTATTATAAGCAGTAACTGGGTCTCATTATCGAGTAGTTTTTTCCATTCTCTATTCACGCTATGGAAACGTCAAGATATTTTCTGATAATTTTAAAACTTTGCACAGCCGTTAAATAAAACTCTTTTTTCGCTGTTGAGTATCAGAAAATATTCAAATTTTCAAACTTAATGAAATTTCAGTGTATTAGAAGACCTCAAAATATATTTAAAAAATTCTGAAACTCGGATTTTTTTTTTTTTTTTAATTCAGTATAATATACAACTTTTGGTTGATATTGTATGCTGATATTCAGAATAATTGCATCCTATTGTGCGCCTCTAACTGTGGTCTTCAGGTGATATTTGACTTTAGAGATATTCCGAAGTTCTTGATGTCTCTATGTGCGTGTGTATGTATATGTACGTTACGTATATACGTATGAGTGTACCTCGCATAACACAAAGAGCCTTGACGTAGAACATTTCAAATGATGTATATAGTATATGAGTTTTTTATAATATCTAGTTGTGTATCTATCCCTTTAGGGTTAATATATGGCTTTTCTTTTAAGAGATATCCAAAGAAAAATAAAAATTGTTGGTCGTTACACTGAATCGTCACTTCATTATGATCATTTGGTCGTTCTGATGCAAATGAGCTATTGCGTCACAGTGCCGCTGCTAGAGAACTGTGCAGGGCCTGATTACCACACAGGCCGACTAGCACTCGGCTTAGGGAACCTCCTAGCTAGGGGTCCCAAAATAAGCAAAATAATAAATATATTTGAATATATGTACAGTCGGTAACAAAAGTGTCCAAACACTAGCAAAATTTCCTATGTAAAAAAAGTATAGTCCATACGGTTTTGTTAGATAAATCCTTATCGAATCATGTTCTTATACTGACTGAGAACAAGATTCGGCAAAGATTTATTTAACAAAACAGTATTAACTCTACTTTTTTTACATAGGAATTTTTGCTAGTGCTCGGACACTTCTGTTACCGACTGTATATGTATATATATATAGTGTTGTTTTTGGCAAAGATTTCTTTTAAAGATGATAATAAAGTTATCTGAAAGTTATTTAAATATCCAAACTACAGCAGTTTTAAAAAGAAAAAATAAATTGAAATATGGTTGATATAAAAACTGATAAATTGACTGACACTGAAATTAACAAAATTGGTTTAATTAAAAACGTAATACTCGTATAACTTTTAAGGCTGATTTTTTTTATTTTTGGAAACTTCCTTTACTGAGTTGTATTATATTTTTTGTGATTGTGAGAATTATGCACTTTTGCAAGGTAAAAAAATACAAATATGTCAAGGTTGTGGGATTTCCTATCTAAAATGTTTGTAACTGAGTATTTTTTCCAAAGTTTTTAAGAATTATCTTTTTTTGTGTGTGTGTGTGTGTGTGTGTTTGAACAACGGTCAAGTTGAGTATCAAGTTGAATTTGCTTTAATAAAATTGGTTTGTAGAGTGTATTAAAACTTATAGGAAAAAATAAAAGTACCGTAATTTCTGGTAGATAACCCGCAGGTAAGATATTTCTCCACCAGAAATTTTATTTAATAGAGAAATCTATACTTTTTCGAAGGAAGAACTTGTACAAATATAAATTTATTTATCAATTGAAATTTCTGGTGCAAAACTGGATTATATGACCTGCGGGGTATCTACCAGAAATTACGGTAAATAGAAAATGTAATGCTTAATTTTTAAAAGTTGACGTTTTTATTCGAAATTACTATCCTAAATTTGTATTTTTCCATTTGATATAATATCATTAAAAATACCTTTGAACATTTCAATGGTATTTTGTCTGTTATTTACATACCTTCTGACTTTTCATGGTGCGGTAAGAATGAGGTAGGATTAGTGTTCTAAAAAATACAGTATTATTCAGAAAATTTTAATTTAAACTGAAAATTGTGCACAAAATTACATATATACATTTTTTTTAAGAAAATTGCTTTAGTTTTTTAGGAGTGCCAAAATCGTACTGGGTCTTGTGCCTCAACAAACCTTAATCGGGCTCTGGGGCTATGGAAGAGGGGGAAAAGGAATGTTAAGTTTCTGAGACCCTGATGTCAGTGAATTGCTTGTAAATATATAGCAATAAAACGTGATTTGACGGATTTTAAACCTGGAATAATGATAGCAAGAGCTTGGATGCATGGGACAAGTAACAGCGAAATTGTATTATTGTGAAATATCCATGAGCAGCTGTATTGAATATGTATCAATACTCTACTATCAGGGTCTGAGTCGGCATAGGCGAATTGTAGTAATCAACGAGTGGTTAATAATCGAGAGAAATGGGGGAAAAGGATCATCCTAAAGTATCTCTGAGCTAAGACTACTATATAACAGGCTGAATCATTTGCCGCCATTTGTCCGTCATTGCTAAAACTAACACTACTGTATATGACTATTATATGAGGTTATATAAGACTACTAAGTAATAGTCTTAGGTTTGGCAGTGACGAACTACCATATAAGATTATTATATAAGACTATTATATAGTAATCTTAAGTTTAGCAATGACGGACTTGACGTACAAATGGCGGCGAATGATTCAGCCTGTTATATAGTAGTCTTACTCTGAGCGTACTGTTCGGTGTACCATGCTCATATGAGTTGTAGTAACCGAAAAGATCAGTGCAACCTCCCTTGCTATCGGCAGTAAACAAGATAAAACTTTTTTAATTCTCTCAAGCACACTGAGATTGTACGGAAGGCAATTAGTAAATAGTAATGAGATCCGATGAATTCCATTAAGCAGATGGGTGAGTGAGAGTTTGGATGATCGTATCTCAATCCTATTATACATTTGTGGGATGACGCTGTAAAAATTCTCTGAAATCGACATCCACAACCGTCCAATATCACACCACTGGGAAGTACTATTGTTTAAACAAATTCTCAGATTCCACATGCAAACTGTCAATATCTTAAACAGTTCATACTAAGAAGAATCCCTCACATTGTAAGAATCAAGGCTGTATTAAAAGTAAGAAGTATCCCAAAGATATATTAACAAAGTCGTCATAATACAATAGTCGCCCAGTGTCTATGATCTCCCCTTTTGAAAGTTTCAACAGAACCTGACAATAGATTCCATAACAATAGTGTTACAAAGAATAAGCTATTTACTTTTTTTAGATCTGTTGTTTGAATTGAAATACATGTAAAGACACGAAGGAAATACTTGCAGTCTACTAACCATAACGGAACTCGGACTTCGCGATTTATAAGAGAAGTATGAATCAGCAAAATTGCTATTGAAACCAAACCAAGCTTAAATTAAAGAGCATGGTCGAAAACATAGGGTAGAGTACAAATTTGTTGCAACAACCCCCCTAATAGTTTTAGTTATTTCTATAAAAATCAACAAAACACGCAGCGTAGTAAGAATAGGTGGTGCAATTGTAGCCTGCTTGACTTGTGATACGGAGGTCCTAAGATTGAGTCTCCGCAAAGGCATTTTTTTTTTTTTTTTTTTTTTCAATTAATTGTGATTTTTTTTTTTTTTTTTTTGCATTTTTGCATTTTTAATTAAATAAAATTATTAATTTAAGAGAAAATATTTATTATATTAAGAAGATTTTTTTTTTTTTTTTTTTAGTATTCCAATTTATAAAGTACTGATCATGAATTTAAGAAGTATATATTTTTATTTGTTTATTTATAAAAAGAAAATCATGTACGTCGGTAACAAAAGTGTCCGAACGCTAGCAAAAATTCCTATGTAAAAAAAGTATACTTCATACGGTTTTGTTAAATAAATCCTTATCGAATCATATTATTTTACTGACTGAGAACAGGATTCGACAAGGATTTATTTAACAAAACCGTATGAAGTGTACCTTTTTTACATAGGAATTTTTGCTAGTGTTCGGACACTTTTGTTACCGACTGTATAAAGCTACGAATATAGTTTCTAATTTATAACAATTGTGATTAAAAGTAGGAAAACCATGAAACCATAAGTATTTTTCACAATGAGAACAAGATATATAAGAAGATTGATCACAGTTGTTTGAATTACAATTTCGTTCACCGTCAATTATTGTTCATCACGAACATTTTGTTAAATATTTGGCTTTTTGTCGAGATTACTAGAATTGTAAAATTCATATTTACCCAGATTTTGAATTCTTGAGATGTAAATTAATTATAAATTAGTGAAATCATTTTGATAAGATTTTTCATTGTGTTCAATTCTATTTTCAGTTCTTCTGACACCCAAAATTGTACAGTTGTTTAATGAAATATTTGAAATAAAAGTTATCTGCGGCGTCGAATAGCTAAGCAACAGCTGTTGTTCATTCAGGATTTTTCATGCAAAAAATTGCATGAATAATAATACAATTGAGAGCATGACCAGACGATTAATTCTTGCAATTAATGACGTCGATAATAAATAGTAATTAAACATTTACATAAAACACTAGTACAAATCGTTACAAAATTTTATCTAAATGTAATATAAAAGTATTTCTCGTTAAATTATTAATTTATTTTAGTTTAATAAATAAATAAATAAATAGGTTAAAAATTTAAAAATATATTAAATTGTCAGCACTGAAAAAAAAAACTTTTTTTTTAATATAATTAATATTTTCTCTTAAAATAATAATTTAATTTAATTAACCCTTTTGGATCATTTAAATTATACTGCCACCGGAATTCATGAACTAAATTAAACTAAAAGAAATTTTAAATTTTAAGATTTAAAAAACCGTCCTTTTCTGATATGTTATAAACGTAAACTTTTGCTAAAAAATTTCCGGGATGAATTTTTGCAGCTGGATCTTAAATTTTGCGTCCTCGCAGCGAGGCCAGCGCGCGTTAAGGGGTTAAAATTTTTTTAAAAATAAATATTTCAGTTGAAATAAAAAATTAAAATACAAAACGCCCTTCTGAGAACTCGATCTCAGGACTTCCGTATGACAAGTCAAGCACGCTACCACCGCACCACCCGTTCTTACTACGATGCGTGTCTTGTTGTTTTTTACAGAAATAAGTGAACTATTAGGGGGTCATAACTCGCCCCCATGGGGGTTGTTTCAGCAAATTTGTACTCTACCCTATGTTTTCGACCATGCTCTTCAATTTAAGCTTGGTTTGGTTTCAATAGCAATTTTACTGATTCATACTTCCCTTGTTAGTGAGACTGACAACTAAATTTAGCAAAAAATAGATTAGATTTTTCCAAAATCTGAAAGTTCTTTCTGAATTTGAAACGGAATTTATTAGTTTTCTTTGTTATACGTTCCAATTTCTTGCCACTCATCTTAGGAAAAAAGTATAAAAGGAGGCCGGCTGCACTCGAGAAATTGCCATTAGAATCTGAGTTATGCGTTTATCAATGACAGATTGTTCGATAGACTGTTGATTACTGTTCCTAACAAGATATATTTGCACACCCTGCGGTGTGTAAAATGTTCTTTTCGGGACCTTTATGATGTAAGTAATAGTTTTATTGAATTGTTTATGAATATTCTGTGAAAAAGTATATTCATTGACTAGAATCTGCTTATTTATTTACGAAGCACTTACCACATACGAAAATGTTAATATTTTCATTAAAGTATTATAACTTAATAAGTGTACAAGAAAATCATGTGGTGGCCACACGAAAATTTTTATCATATGCATCACTATGCATCCCGAAACTGCTTTTTCAATGTTCTGTAAAGTTCTCTATTTAATAGTTCATATTTAACTAAAATTCTTTTACCAGTAAAAGAAATTTCTGAAATAAAATAAATTATGCACTCAAGAAATACAGCATTCTGCATCATTTTAAATGTAAAGCAAAATGGAAGAAGTGATAGAAAAGTATCATGCAACCGATGGTACGATGAATTTTTAAAGATTCAATCAATAAGGAAAATATGAAAGTTCTTGAATCTGAATTTCAAAATTTCTCCTAAAAGCAACATGATTCGGTAGAGTTCAATAGCAAGAAAACTAAACTGAAAGTGAAATGAAAATGCAGTATATACGGAGAAGAGAGTACTACTTGTATAGTTAATGCATGTTTTTATAATCCATCCGTTTTTATAGCTATATAGAAAAGTCTGCATGATACAATATGATCTTCTTTTATAAGCATTTACATTAGTTTAAAAAATATCAAAATACTAAATAGTAAAATTTTGAAGATATTTTGCTCTTCAAGAATAACATGAAAATAAAAATAATAATCTCTGAAATGAACAATCATTATTTACAGAGCTAGATTTGTTCACTGTGTAACTAGGCAAAAGATACTATTTAAAATATTGAAATTTTTATGTACAATATTTAAAATTAGTTTTAAACCAAATTTAATTGTAAACACGGACATAAAAAGTGTTAATTTAAAAATGTAAGCGTCTTTTCACTGATAAAATAAAAGGAGCAGTATTCTGTACAGCTTAATTGGCTTTACATTCAAAGCGATCTTTACAAATTGGAATAATGGCGGTAAAATTAATCGTGACACCAAAATAAATTCCATACTAAATGAAATACAGTACTCGCCGTTTATTAAATTCACATTCGTTCTAAAGCAAACTGATTTTATTAAGCGGTTGATTTTTATATCCGGCGAAGATTCTTGCACTCAAGAAAAGGGTATTACTTGAATTTAAAAAGAAATTTCAAAAGTTAACAATTGATGAGAGTAATAAACAGTATTAATTAATTTTCGACCAACAATTCATTAATTGTTCATTCACAAATTAAACATATAATCCTTATAAAATTAAAAAACACATAGTGCATACAAAATTAGTCAATATTTATACATTAATTAAATATTAGACATTTTCAAAAGTTTTTTTGCTTTTTAGTTATTTTAGAATGACAACTAAGAATGACCTTTTAATAATTAAAAGTGAAAAAAAAAAATCACTAGTGAATCAAAGCAGTAACTTATTATTTCGATTTTTAGAATACATTCCTGGAATTTATTACTAAGACAAGTGATGAAGCGAGTTTGTTTTGTTATAATGCTGCAGGTGTAAAATTTTCAACAAAGAGAGATAACAAGAAAGATTGCTGTGCTTTATTTTATTTTTATTGGGGGAAAAAACTGTAAATAAATAAATAAATAAAAATTAAATGCATAAATACACATTTTTGCTGATGAAGAGATTTTTTTTTTTTTTTAATTTATTAACTGGCGATGCTGATTTTATTAAACGGCGGTTTTAAAAGTAGATTGTATTGATTTGATTCCGGTCCTGACAATTCGATCAGATTAAGCGGCTGATTTTATTAACCAATGAACTTATTCAGCGGCGGGAACTGTATACGGTATTTGAAATTATGGTTCCTTTTTTGAGGCATTAATAGGGAGCACATTATAAACTTTCCAAATTTGTAATTTTGAACTCTAATTTCACTTTTTCTCATAAGTTTAAAATTCTTATGACGTAGGATGCTACCACGAAGTCTTTCGATGGTCGAATGGAACATCAAGCAGTTGTTACACTGTGAAATAAATTTAATCATTATCAAACTGACAAGAAATATGAAAATTATGTATATCACGTCATTATAATTAATTAATTTTGTGAAATACTCCCTTAGTGTATCACTGATACATAACAGTCGAAAAAGATATTTGGACCTGAAAAAATTGTAAAATCGTATTTACTTTTTCTGTTCCTTATATTTTTTCTAGGAAATTTTTGCGGAAAAAATAGGAATTAATTATACACAGATGCAGATCGTGAAAAATGTCAAGCAAAAAAACAGCAATAGTACTGTAACAAAAACGGTTGCATGTATCATCTAGTGTCATGTAATGAGAATAAAGTGTGGTATATATGTTCTATTCTTATAAATACCTTTAACATTTCTTCCATGAATTCCATTTTATACGCTTTTTAAGCAAATGGTACAGACGGTATTTAAAATACCGTCTTAGATTAAGGATTAAGATTTTAATCATTTGGTACTCTGGAAAAAAGTTTTGATAGTAAACATATCAAACGATTTTGTTGTGGAATTAGCGAAATTGCTGTTACGATAGCTTTGATTTTATAACTTCAGAAAACATATTTTTACCTCACTTTTGGATGTTCGAAGTGTATCAACGTGGTTGTGAAAGAGCCGTAGACGAGTACAAAAGTCTTCTTTAGCCTGTGGTAACTTGTGCTTACGATATAATATGCCTAATTTGGATGAGTTATGTGTGAATATTTGACTCCGAACATATCTCACTCCAGCAAGAAAAGTGACTTAAGTAAAAAAAAAAAAAAAATGGTAATTTTGAGTCAGTGTCATTAAAAAATGTGTATGAAGTGCCCCAAACATGCATGAAAACTGCCACATCTTTATCTCAGAATGTATCCAACAGACAGCCAGTTGTGTCAATTTTATTCTAGGCTAACTAACTGTTTTAACTTATCAAGCTTATTTTTGTCAAATTCTGCATATTTTTAGTTAAATTTATTGCCAGGATGCATTATATCAAAAACTTCTATTTCATACGAAGGAGTGTTTTTCTCCTTTTGCATTTGTAGTTCATACGACACTGTAATCTTTAACGCAATTATTAATCCTTAAAACTAGGCTCTTCAACAGTAATGATTTGCTTTAATTGCTTCTTCTTCTTCTGTATAAATTTTTTTATTTATATTTCTTTTATAAAATAAAAAAAAAAGTTCTCAAATTTTTATTCTGTTTAAAATAAAATATTATTTAAAAATCAAGGAACCAAATAGTTCTCTTCATTTTAATTTCAGTTTAATGTTTCTCTGGCATGTATAATGCATCATGATACTAACCTATAATTGTTTTATTCTTTATCGAATATTTCCTGAAAGATTCATTCTCTTTAAAAGAAAATGGAAAAAATTTTATAATTAATTTATTATTACTTGAATCCAAATACTTATATTTTTAGAATTAAAGGAGTTTAGTAATGTACTAGAAATTAACCAGTTTGTATTTACGAATGATTTGTATTTGCTACTATGTAATCTGAATGTAAACAATAATAACAAACTTTTTAGTTTGTGTTTTACTGTGTAACATATGCAGTCTTTCTTTCAAATTACTTTATTTAAATGGAGATCGACCAAAACAAATATTTAATCACTTTTGCTGCAAACAAAAGAAAAAATGTGTTTTTTATTCAAGAAATGCAAAAAACAAACTTCCAAGCACAGCAGCTTACGCAAAGTATTTACAAATTTCAGAAACTTTGTAAAAATTTAAAAATACAGGGTGGACAAAAAGTCACAAGTTTTTTAAAATAATTGTTGGTATGATCACCAATTATTGGTTCCAGCAAGATGGAGCACGCCCCCACTCAACTGAAGAGAATTTGAAGAGAATTTCTGATGTCTTCCAAAACCGAATTATCGGTCTAGGTGCTCCCGAGAAAACTGGAGGAGGTATTGATTGGCCTCCGTATTCTCCAGACATAAACGTCTGCGACTTTTTTCTGTGGGGTGCCGTCAAAGATAAAGTCTATGCGAATCCAATACAAGATTTGGAGATGCTTAAGGATAGAATACGTGAGAAAATTCAAGCCATTCCAGAGACACAAATTCATGCTGCAATTGAGAATTTTTACATGCGCATCCAACACCTTGTTGCAATTGACGGACGACATTTTGAAAACTTGATACATTAATGCCCATCATTTCGCAATAAAATACCTTTCATTTGGTTTTTCTATCTATCATGGTTGCTTTTTTATTTAATTTTTAAAAAACTTGTGACTTTTTGTCCACCCTGTATATTTTTAAACCACATTCTTAAATCAAATATTTTTATTTAAAGATAGTTTACGTTACTCGTTTATCCGAAAATTCAAAAATCTGACTTCGAAGTATTGTGTTGTCACCGGGTTCTGAGCTACTGTGAAACTTTCAAATGTCTAGCTAGTAGAGAAGTTAGTTAAAAATAGATTGCAAGATTTGTACCGGACAAACAAACACACAAACAAACAAGAATAGAAGTTAATAAAAATATGGTAAAATATAAAAAATGGCTAGAAAAATATGAACTTTTCTGTGCTAATCTCACAGGGACAAGTCATTAAAGATTTTATTTTATATATACTCAAAAATATAAACTACTCTTTCACTGATTTCTGTTTTAGTATCGAGTACTGCAGTATTTGATTTTTATTTTATACACGCTAACATCAAAAATATGTTATTTTCCAGTCCATAAAATTATGAAGCTTGAAAAAAAAAATTCTATTTCATAAATATGAGATTCCACAAAATTTTAAAAAACTAAAACCAAATAACATATGCAATTGAAATACATTGCGTAACACATGTACTTTGCATTTTTAAGGATTCATTCAATATTCAAGATGCCAAAAACTTAAATTTGAATTTCAAAACATCGAGATTTTATAGAATTTCTAAAAAAAAATGAAATCAAAGCGAAAAATATAACAGGAAAAAAAAATGTTATATAACAGATGTATCATAAATTTTTAAGGTCTCTTTAAACATTCATATCAATAAACAAAATACTAAAATACTAAATGACTGCATTACCCGAAACCCTCCCATCTTTCCTGAAGCAACATGAAAGGAAAATAACAATCTTTGAAAGTAACCAACGTACCGTAAACGAAACACAAGCCTTAAAAGTATTTTCAATTTGAAAAAAAAAACAAAAATAAAGAAAGAATATAATAAAAATAAACTACGGAACAAGACAGTTCCATACTTCAAAACACTACAAGTGTGCTAACTCAACTGGATCTGTAACATCCCAAACTCCAAGAAAATATTCACATAGGAAAAATATTTCGAAAATGCTTGTTACTTTGCTGATTAAAGTAGAATTTTTCCAGAAATTTTGCATGATGCTGATGCTCATGTTGCGTGAGCTGAAATTTTTATTTTTAAATGAAAGGGAAAAGTTAAATAGTTTTTTTGTCTTAGAAACCTCGTTTATGAAACTCATAAAATTAAGTAGATTTACAAATGAAATATATGTATGAGATTAGAATTTTTAAAATGGGTGGTTATATATTTTTTTTTATAAATACTGTTACGAAATTGTAAATAATTGTGTTTATTTTTGTATAAATTCTTTCAAAGAGGCTTAGTAAGTTGATAAAGTGCTAATTTTGTGCATTTCTAGTCGTTTTAGCGTTGAAATAGCCTTATTTTCCCTTAAAAACGCATTAAAAAGCCCCAGTAATGCAGGTAATGGATTTGGCGCCAAATTTGGCGACTTTTTCCCACCTTGGCGATTTTTTTGGCGACCTTGGCGAGAAAATCCTTATATGGGATATACCAAATATGGAAGCTGTAAGTTGATTGGTTGACCACTTTCTAGAGTTTTCTCGAAAAATCTGGGTTCCATGGAACAGCATATAAGGAGCGCTTCCTCGCCAAGGCAGTCAGTTCAGTTCAGACCTCAGCCAGCTTTGCTAGTGCTTGCATTGCTCTTGAGCCTCTTTGAGAGAAACTTGCTTCAAGTGTTATTGCTATACAGTTTGTACTGTGGATTTGCTATTGACAGCTGTTGTTTAAGCTGTGGTTACTGCTTGAATTGAAGCTGATAATTGGTTTATTGACCTGTATTTTTAATAAATCAAAATCCTTGCGTAAACACAAGAATAACTGAATATTTTATACTTTTAATAGGTTTTCTTATAGATATTTTTGAATTATTTAAAATGGATAAATACTTTTCATCTTATTTATTAAATATTTTAATGCCTTTTGGAGTGTATTATTATTATTATTTTCAAATAATTTTTGTTATTATACTTTAACTGTTTAAAATAAGCTATATGTGCAGATTTTTTTTTTTTTTTTTTTTTTATGTACGTCCTTTGCACACTGCCAAAAACTAGAATGCTATGGCCACCACATAACTTTCTTCTATATTTTCCTATGCAAATTCACTCAGTAAAAATAATTTATTAAAACCCTTATTTAATAAAATTATCTTCCATGATAATGCAGTACGATTTTCATATTAGAGAAGTAGTATAACACTAAATATTCAAAAAAAGTTAATTTTATTTTCGATATTACTTTTTTTTTTTTTTTTTTTTTGGTTAAAAATTTAAAAAAAAAAAAATCGATAACTTTATTTTAAATTATCGCAGATCGATGGTTCAACCATTCGTTTTAAATGTATTGGTGAGCTCTTTTGAAAGATACCCATCATGAAAATTTACTCCCCTCGGGGGGAGAGGCGAGGCTCCTACATACACAATTTTTTTACCCAGTTGACTATCTCTATTACAAATTTAATTCTTTTAAATTTCATACAGATTATTAAAAATAATTCTTTTTATGCACATTTATACAAAATTTGTCCTATACCACCATGTTAAAAATTTAGAAAAATCGGAATGGCAACGCGACCTGTTAGACAATATTTACCAAAAGTTGATAGGCACTAATTTATGTCAAGGTATAACTACACACCAATTTGTATGAAATTCTGTGCAGTAGTTCCTGTGATACAGTTGCCACAAAATTTTGTCACACACACACACACACACACACACAGACAGACATTTTCTAAAAATGGTCAAATCCTGTTCTACAGTTCTCAAAACGTGTAAATCCATCAAAAACCCGAGGTCGAAAATTTGTATGAATCGAATACTTTCTTCTATTGAATATAGAAGAAAGTAATAAATTATGTAATTTTATAGCATAAAATAGTGAAATTTTGAGAGTCAGCCTTTTCTCCTGTAAATTTACAGAACTGCTTCAATTTGTTCGTGTTGTAAATTTACAGTTCTGCTATAAATTGTTTGGTGTTCGACGATGGGAAAGCGAAATCCCTGTCACTGATTAGATTCGAGTCTATATCAAATGTTCTGCAGTTGAGATTCACATCATGTTTTCGTATTTTATTTGGTTAGTTTAATGTTCTCAATCATTCTCAATCAGGTCTTATTATTTATATAAAATTTTTACTTCATATATTTACAAAACAAAACTAGTATGTTGTGGCCACCACAAGACTTTCTTCTATATTTTCCTATACAAATTCACGCAGTAACAATATTAAAAAAAAAAAAAAAAAACGATAAAAAAATCGATAACTTTGTTTTAAATTACCACATATTTATAGTTCAACCATACGTTTTAAAGGTATTGACGAGACCTTTCGAAAGATACCGATTTTGAAAATTTACACCCCCCCCGGGGGGGGGGGTTACTTCCCCCTAGGGGGGGAAGCGATGCCCCAAATTTTTTCCCTAATTAACTACTACTATTATCAATAATTCATATTAATTTCACAATCACAGGTTAAGAATAACTCTCATTATGTACATTTATACGAAATTTTTTCCTATACTGCCATGTTAAAAATTTAGAAAAAATACGATCACAGCGCCACCTGTTGAGCGATTGATCCCCAAATCTAATCAGCCTCAGTTTATGTCAGGGGCCAACTAAATACCAAGTCTGGTTAAATTTCGTTTAAAAAAAAAAAAAAAAAAAAAAAAAAGATTTTTTTTCTAATTTTTTTTTCGTTAAAAGTAAAAAAAATCGATAACTTTGTTTTAAATTATCACAGATTTATAGTTCAACCATTCGTTTTAAAGGTATTGACGAGACCTTTCGAAAGATACCCATCTTGAAAATTTACTCCCCTCGAGGGGGGACTTCCCCCCCACGGGGGGTGGCGAGGCTCCTACGCATACAAAAAAATTTTCTCAGTTGACTATCTCTATTTTAAATAATTCTTGTAAATTTCATAATGATTACTAAAAAATAATTCTCTTTATGCACATTTATACAAAATTTTGTCCTATATCACCATGTTAAAAATTTAGAAAAAGCGGGATGGCAACGCAACCTGTAAGATAATTTTTACCAAAAGTTGATAGGCACTAATTTATGTCAAGGTACAACTACATACCAATTTGTATGAAATTCTGTGCAGTAGTTCTTGAGATACAGTTGCCACAAAATTTTGTCACACACACACACACACAGACACACACACAGACAGACAGACAGACATTTTCTAAAAATGGTCAAATCGTGTTCTACAGCTCTCAAAACGTGTAAATTCATCAAAAAACGGAGGTCGAAAATTTTTACGAATCCAATACTTTCTCTATATTACATATAGAAGAAAGTAATTATTGGAATCCAACAACGAACCACATTGAAATATTACACGTATTTTAAATCAGAAATAATATTTGAAAACACATCCTCTGTGGCATGCAGAGATTTTAAAGTAGTTTGCAAATTAAAGCTAGCACGTGTTAACAAGTTCAAAAGATAATTACGTTCTTTCACACAAAGCTGCAGAATTTATTGAATAACTACCATTTCAAAAAACAATATGGCTCACTTGCCTAGCAATATGTAATTCTCAATGCTGATTTAAATTATTAGTAAAATATTGTGTCTCTGTTTTGGAAATTCTTGCATGTGTTAAGTTTTAATAAATAGAATAAAAATGTAATGAACTTATATTCCTTGGCAAAATTTATTCTTTAAAAGATATATTGTAATTCATATCTTGTAACCCTCTTAAAAGAAAAATAACTGTTCATTACATTTTTTGTTAGAAATTTATTAAAAGAGAAATAAAACACTCGTATATTGGGAGACTTATGAATTCGTACATAGTTTTAAAGTTCATAAAGATCAAAGGAATTGGTTTATTTTAATGAAGTTTATAAAAAAGTAGTTCTTACGAACGAAGATATATATATATATATATATATATATATATATATATATATATACGAATAATGAAATATTTCATAAACGACCAAAAATGATTGGTTCAGTTTCAATTCTGAAATGAAACGTGTTGTAAATTTAAACTTTCGTTTCCAAAACGAATCAATCCGTTTCAGAAAAAAACGTAACGTAATAGATTTTTTTTTTTTTTTCTTTTTTACAGTGTATACAACTAAATTTTACTTTCTCTCGCCCATCTAAAGTAGAGAAAATAATTGCTTTTTCTATATTTATATGTTTTTATGTCTCCAAATCCAATAAACAGGATTTGGTGGTTTGTCTGTTTATGTATGTGTCGGTCTGTTGTCAGCATAATTAATAAAAAGAATAGTAGCAGTAAATCCGAACTCGGGATTTTAAATCTGTATCATATAGGGAAGCCAAAGATATTTAAAACCCTTCGTTGATATCGGACAAATGGTTCGTATACAGGGACATACGAAAGTATTCAAATACATTACACCTATGTGTGAATTTGCAATGTACAGTTTAACATCTTTAGACTGCATTAAGCAAAATGAAATTGACATACAGCCAAAACATGTTCTACATAAAATAACTGAAAAATATTTACACTATGTTTATAGGATTATCCAAAGATTCCTGACGTATTAATGCTGCGCTTTTTTACTTGAAATGCGTGTCTTTTTTTTTTTTTTTTTTTTTTTTAGGAATGAGGGCCTATTAGTCTCAATCTGGGATTTTTGCGTTGTCGATTTCGGAAGTTGGACATCTAAAATTTATCGAAAATATAATTGAATAATTTGAAAGCGATGTTATAATTTGAAAAAAAGAAAAAAAAAAAAAAAACTAATAGTCCTCCGTCCTAAACTAAATTCTGCTTTTGCCAGAATTTCATCAAAATCTTTTTATTATTATTATTATTATTATTGAAAGAAAAAGAAAAGAAAATTAATAATAATCAGTATCGTTACAAGCGATATCGAAAAAGTTTTTTTTTAATAATTTTGAATTAGGAAATAAAAAGTGCGCGTGAAATAATATGAAATAAAAATAAGTAAAAAAATGAATTTAATGATTTAATGTTTTTGTTTTTCGGGGGCTGCTCATGCATATAAAAAATGCGTATTAAAACGAGTCGAAGAAGGAAGCGAAATAAGTATTGGGTTATATTATGATAAATACGATATATAATATGATACGATATATTAGACCTATCGTCCAGGGTTAGTAGGCATTTTTTTTTTTTTTTTTTTTTTTTTGTCTGTGCTAAATTTAAATGTACTGTTAGGAAGATATAGTATGCAGATTTGCCTCAACATTTGCGAGGTGACTTTTTGCATGGCAAACTGACTATGTCAAGTCGAAATGTGTCAATGCAGGCTGTGTGCAACTCAAAAAAGAAAAACAACTATCATAATATACAGTCGGCAGCAAAATTGTCCGAGCACTAGAAAATATTTCTATATTAGAAAAAAGTACACTTAATAAAGTTTTGTTAAACAAATCCTTGTCGAATCCTATTCTGAGTCAGTCTAAGAACACGATTCGACAAGGATTTATTTAAAAAAACAGTGTTAAGTGTACCTTTTTTTAAGTAGGAATTTTTGCTAGTGCTCGGATAATTTTGCTGATGACTGTATATGAAAAACCTTTTCAGACATTTCACAGAAGTAAAAAAGTAATATCATGAAAAAATGGAAGATTCAGTCAAAAAGGATAATTAAAATTCAAGCGTAAAAGCATACAGTAAAACAATATTTGATCAGGAGTAGCGATTGATTAATGTATGCAAAAAAGAGTGAATTTTTGCATATCTCTAACCCTAAACCCAGAAAAATTACAAATATCACTTTTCAATTTATCCGAACCATTCGAAACATGAAAACAAAATAAATTTAATACAGAAGATTAGATGGAAGGTAAAAAGAATTATTTGATAGCAGAAGTTAAAGTAGTATTACAATTCGTAAAAAAAAAAAAAAAAAAACACTATTTAATTAATATAAACTTAAAAAATAATAATAAATTATATTTTTTTAAATAATCAGTGTGATATTAATCCAAATATTAAAAATTAAAAAATATGTATATCTAGTTTATATTTCAGTTTAATAAATAGTTATATAAAATATCTTGCTTCAATGAATTCCACGTAAATTGGAGCGACATGTTAATTTAAGCTCATAGAGCATCGCCATCTACAGTCAGCAGCAAAAGTATCCGAGCACTAGCGAAAATTTCTATATAAAAAAAGTACCCTTAATACAGTTTTGTTAAATAAATCCTTGTCGAATCCTGTTCTTAGTCAGTCTAAGAACATGATTCGACAAGGATTTATTTAACAAAACTGTAATCTGTATTAAGTGTACTTTTTTAATATAGTAAATTTTTCTAGTCCTCGGATACTTTTGCTGCCGACTGTACGCGTTAAATAATAAAAATAAAACTTGAACATTTCTCAAAATAATAATGATGATGATAATGATGATGATGAATACCAAAGACCCTGCAAAAATTATATATATAGACAGTCGTCAGCAAAAGTATCCGAGCACTTGCCAATAATTCCTATATCAAAAAGGTACACTTAAAACTTTTTTGTTAAATAAATCCTTGTCGAATCATGTTCTTAGACTGACTAAGAACATGACTCGACAAGGATTTATTTAACAAAGCAGTATTAAGTGTACTTTTTTTAGACAGGGATTATTGCTAGTTTTTGGATACTTTTGCTGCCGACTATATAAATATATACATATCCTACATGATTGGACCTGGGCTCGAATCCCAGATAGGGTATAAGTGGGTTGTTTTAGCTCTGGTAGCGAGTGCCGCTTCACAAACGGTCATCAATTCGGCGACCCCCCTTTCCTCCCCCACCAAAGGGAGAAAAAGATAACTTTTTTTCTAGTATACATACATAAGCATTACCAATGACCCTCCCTTCACCCCAGACCACCGGCACACCCACTAACCATAAAATACCTCAACAAGATTAAAAAAAAAATAAATAAATAAATAAAACGCAGTAAAAATAAAATTTTAATATAGAATTTCATAAATGTTTAGGATAAGCATAAAGTTTAGCTTGCAGATAAAGAGATTTTATGTTTTTACTTCTGTATTTGTCTGAGTAAATGAATTTTATTCTATATAAAAAAATTAATTGTAATATTTCTATAAACAGTTTTATGTTAAAAAAAATTTTTTAAACAATGGATTTTTTTTTTTTTTTTTTTTTTTTTTTTTTGTTTAATCAAAAATGTTAAATTTTAAATTATTTTTTATAACAATTTTTACATCAAAAGATTAATTTCATTATTAATCATAAAGTTGTTAGTTAATATAAAATTAGAAAGTACCATTAAAATAAAAACTATAATATCATCTATAAGTATTTTAATCCATTAGTTATAGAAGAATATCTTTCATAAAAATACAGACAGACTCAGATCCTCCTTGTGAAATTCCTTGGGAGATATGACCATTGTATAACATATAATTATGATACAAAATGAAATTTAGCAATGTTTAAAAAAAAAAAAAAAAAACATAATTTTTTTCCTTTAAATAATTTTGATGTTCATAAAAATATTTTTTAAAATAAAGCAAATTATCTTTAAAAGAGTAGAATATTTTATTACTATACATATTCTAAATTAATTCACTAAGTAAAATAATTAATAATTTCAGAAGATAATTACTATTTCGATACCAAACGGTTATTATTTCATTCAGAAAATATTTCTAAAATTTCTCAAAAATACTATATTTGCCCTTTAATTAATATTTCTTTTTATTTATTTATAATACAAATACTCCAGAATATGTGAAATTAGTTTGGACTTCAAGATAATAATAACGCACTTATACAAGATATTTCATTTGGCTTTTTTTGTTCGGCAGCTGAACCATAAATTCTCAGTTTCTGAGATCTTTTATCGACATATGGCCGTGTCATTGCCTTATACTAGGAAAAAATAGAAGTAAAGAATAAACAATGCGTATACTGCAGTGATTTATTTCTTTTCATCCTCTGTAGCAGAAGTATTTGATCTCGTTATTGAAGTCACAGAATCATGAAAGATAGAATATAAAACGGAGAAGCTGCATTCTGAATTAATAATGGAGATACTCCTTTAACCGATCTTTTGTTCTGTATATTCTTTTATTTATTTATTTTACTAGGATCAGATCCTATTTCGATCAGATAGGAAATAATATGATGTGGCATTCACACAACATTTTATTCTTTACATACGCATTATTTAGTCATTAACTTTAATTCTGATTTTAAAGTACCTAGAATACATTTCAATGTACATTCAATTCGACATAGTAATATTTTTATTATTCCTTTTAATCACCGGACAAGTTTGTAACTTTAATAATAGTGTTACCCTTAGTCACAATTTTATTAAAAGGGTAAGTAAAATAAAAACACTCTAGCTTTACGTAGAGCTTGATAATGCAATACATATATAGCACAAAACTTTACAAAAAGCTTAATTATTTTAGCACGTAGCTTTGCGCAGAACTTTATTTATAAATTTATTTCAATAATCCTGACATCATATATTTAATTGTTTGAAAATGTTTAAATGGTAATTTGTTTAGTCAATATTATGCATTATCACTTATAAAATAAAATACCATCTAAAACTTGTATTGAATGAAAATGGACAAAGACTTTGTAACAAGACATCGTAAATTTTAAAAACGTGCAACAATAGTGTCGGAGCAAAATCATTTACACGACTCTTCATCAGGCGAAAAAGATAGACAAGCGTGGAGCTAAAGTTTTATAATTATAGTATGTATTGCTGTTTTAAAATGTGCAAAAATTTTCCCTGTCTTCAAGTGTAATTAATCTAAATTAAATTTTTTGATTATAAATCAAGCTCAATAATTATAGAAATTATTTTTATTAAATTGTAACTTAATTCTCTAAGTAAAAAAATAAAAATAAAAATAAAAATAAATAAACAATAATTTGAATTACAAATTAATTTAAAAACAAACAGCTATTATTTCATTTAGAAAATAATTCAAACATTTCACATATAGGCCTCTAATTACTTTTTTCTTACTAATTACTACTCAACTACTCTAGAATATATAAAACTAGTTTGGACTTCAAGATAATAAGGAACATTAATAAAAGATATTTCATTTAGATTTTTTTGTTCGGAAATTGAACCATTAATTTACAGTTTCTGAGATTTTTTTTTATCGATATATGGCCGTGTCATTGCCATAGACGAAGAAAAAAATAGAAGTAAAGAATAAACAATGCACATACTGCAGTAATTTATTTCTTTTCATCTCGCAGCATTTCTCTGCAACAGAAGTATTGGATCTCGTTATTTAAATCACAGATTCATGAAAGATAGGATATGAAATGGAGAAGATTCATTCTGAATTAATACTGATACTGCTTTAATCGATTTGTTAGTTCTGAACAATTTTTTAGAATTTTTTATTTCTTTATTTTATCAGGGACATATCTTATATCTTTGAGACAGGAATTAATCTGGTGTGGCACTAACACAATTTTCTTTTACCCTGCATTCGAATACTAAAAAGACAAATTACAAATTGTAGGTAATATAAGAAATTTGTCTGTCTGTCTGTCTGTCTGTCTGTCTGTTCTTTTATACGTTCAGCCCCTACTGAACGCAGAAACACAATAATTGACATACGGATGCTCTGGAGCCTTTCCGATGTTTTCCTCGAAACAGAATTTAAAAATCTTAATTAGTTTCGGAGATATTAATTAAAATGTTGACCCATGTGGATCGAACAATGACCAAAAATCCTTTTGCTTAAAAAGAGGCATTCTATCAGCATTCAGCAGACGATTTTAACGGCTGTCTCGAACGGAAACAAAACAGGTGCAAGTCATTAATGTCACATGATCTTTAACTGGGGTTAAAAATTGCAAATTTCAAAGTGCTTCAAATTTTCTTTTTCGTACACAACACTTAATATACAACCTATTCAGCACAAAACCAACCTGCAGTTAAAATTTCATCAAATTTCATTAATAAACAAAGCAGTTACATTTTAATTGCTAATTAAATTTTATTCTAACACGTAATCTATCTTTCAATAGACGATAGGAGTTTCCATAGCAACAAAATACATTTGAAGGAACTAAAAAATACTTTTTCTTTTTCTTTTTACTTCCATTACCCGACTACCGTGGTATATACATAGGTTTTGGCTTCCTGCGGTTCGCTTGTTGTGGTGTCGTGGAACTGTGATGGCATTCCTGGTAAAATTCTTGAGCTCAGGGAAACTATAAAGGAGCTTAATCCCGATATTATTCTTTTACAAGAAACACACCTCCGACCTGGAATTAGCTTCAAAATTCCAAATTACACCATTATTAGGAATGATTATATTAATCTTAATTCTCATAGAACTATTAGAGGCACCGCCATTGGCGTTAAAAAACATCTTAATTTTACCCCCTTTTCCTTACCGGCGCTCGAACTTGTCAACGCGACTGGTATTACTCTTATGCTCCCTGGCACTCCTCATTTGACCTTTATCTCGGTTTATGTTCCTAATTGTGAAAATCCTTTTACTATTGGTAAGGACATTGAAGCACTTCTTCACTCTGATATTAATTCTTATCTGATTGGTGACTTTAATGCTCATCACATACATTGGAACTGTGTTTCTAATAATGGTTATGGCATTCGTATCAATCATATTATTGAAAATTCGGCTGCGGACATTCTGTTTCCGGACTCCCCCACCCATTTCACCTCTCATAGCAGTAGCACCATTGACTTTGGTCTTTTCATGGGATTTAATTATGAAAAATATATTGAATCACTTTTAGCACTTTGCTCTGATCATAATCCCATTAAAATTACTCTTCAAATTCATACCCCCAATGATCCCCCCTTTCTCATTAATAAAATTAATTGGTCTAAGTATTTTAACATTCTCAAGGACATCCCCCCCATTTTTTCCCCCATCAATAGCACTAATGATATAAACCTCTTGGTTGACCAAATAACTATTCAAATTAAAAGTGCTATTGAAGGTGCTACCACTAAAATTACTAATAACGATTATTTTAAAACTGATCATAATGTCCGTAGCCTCATCACCAACAAAAATCGTGCTAGACGTGTTTGGCAACGCACGCATAGGCTAGCTGACAAAATCATCATGAATAGAGCTCAACAAGAGCTTAAAAATTATCTCTTTAAAAAACGGCAATCAAATTGGAAAAATTACCTAGAAAGTCTCTCTCCTGAAGACTGTTCCATTTGGAAAGCCGCCAAGAGGTTTAAGAATAAAGCCAAAATTATCCCCCCTATCCTTATTCCAAATTCGAATGCCAATGCGTACTCCAAGCTGATGCTATTGCCATCCAGTTTCGAACCCAGTTCCAAGGTAATCCCATCACTGATTATGATACCGAGAGAGAGGTCAATGATAAAGTTAAAAATTTCTTGAGTTCTGAAGTTATTGCTCCACCCTCCAGGCTTACCGATGCTGATGTCATCTCTGAAATTCTCAAACTTAAAAGTAAAAAATCCCCAGGCATCAGCACGATCACTAATGAAGCACTCAAGAATCTTCCGCGCTCATTTATTCCAAAAATCACCCATCTAATTAATAATATTTTAAAGTATTGTTATTTTCCTCATTCCTGGAAGACTGCTATTATTGCCCCAATCCCTAAGGCTGACAAACCTCCCGAAAAGGCCTCCAGCTACAGACCCATTTCCCTACTAAATTCTCTCAGTAAACTTACCGAGGTCTTTATTGCTCGACAAATTGATGATTTTCTTGAGGAAAACAATATTATCGTGCCAGAGCAATTCGGCTTTATGAATAATCTTTCGGCCACTCACCAAGTATATCGTCTTGTCGAGCTTATTACCACCAATAAAATTCAGAAGAAAATTACAGCCGCGGTCTTCCTTGACATTGAAAAAGCTTTTGACAAGGTCTGGGTACCCGGTCATATTTTCAAATTATTCAACTACAACTACCCTCCCCCTCGCATCAAACTTATTTTCTCTTATCTACAGGACCGCAATTTCCATGTTAGGATTTTTGACAAACTCTCTGATAACTACTTTGCCCCCTATGGTCTCCCTCAGGGTTCCAAAATTTCTCCTAAACTCTTTAATATTTTCATTAACGATATGCCCCATTATCCTCATACTCAATTGGCTATTTATGCAGATGACACCTGCATTTTTGCGGCAAACAGGAATAGAAGATATGCTATTACGGCAATCTCCAAGCATCTTAAAATCTTAACCCATTGGTTTCAGAAATGGAGAATTGCCATTAATTATTCAAAAACGGAGGCCATTCTTTTTTCGGCTTTGAGCCAATCTAATAAAGATAAGTATCAAATCAAATTTAATAACCACCTAATTCCATGGTCCAACCACTGTAGGTATTTAGGTATTATTATTGACTTACATTCCATCAACACATCTTAAACTCGCGTACTAAGTTCCGACGTGCTAAAAGTCTCTTATATCCCCTAATTGCTCGGAACAGTGATTTATCTATTAGTAATAAAATGCTCCTTTATTCTTCCCACCTTCGTCCTCTCTTAACTTATGGATCTCCTGTGTGGTCATTCGCATCCAAATCTAATATTAATCTGCTTCTTAAAAGCCAAAATGCTACCATTAGGCAAATTTACAACTTACCTTACTATATCCATAATTATCAAATGTACCGAGAAATTAAATTCCCACGCCTTGAAAATTTTATACAACACCTTAATATTAACTTCCATGAACAATTAAAATCTATTAATAATCGTGCTTTAAACACTCTTGATGTGTATGACCACACGAATCCATCTAACAATCGCCGTCCTAAGAGCGGCATTGTCTTAACTTCCCGCCTCTAGTTTTTCGTTGTTTTCTTTAAAAAAAAAAAAAAAAAAAAAAAAAAAAAATTAAATTTAAAAAATTCTCCAAAAATATTTATTCTATGTTCGTAATGCTATACTTAATCTCTCTCCTCTCACTTGCTTTTTTATTTTATGTTTTTCTTTCTATTGTCTTTTTGAGCTCAGAATTTGTTCTTTAGTTTCTGTCCGTTCGTCCTTTTCTTTTTTTTTTTTTTTTTTTCTATGTGTGTGTGTGTTGTAGGCACGGAGTAAAAAGACAGGAGAAGAAGGTAACGCTGAAATTTTGTGATGTTGTTTTCTAATGTTTACAGATGGCGCCAGCGTGCAATCCTTCCTTCTCTCCAGCTTCCGCAATGCTATTCAATGGGGAAATGTCTCGTTTTAATTATTTTTTTAAAAATAATATCAAGCTGAAAAAATTTCGATTGAAAGCAAATTTCATTAAATAGAGTATTCTAACCAACATGTTTTTTTTAAGAGCCATTTTATACTAATTTTACTTTGAAAGAAAGCTTTTTAAAAATGACGATTCTTATGAACCGAAGCTAGCTAAAACAGACAATTGGGAGGAAGGAGAATGGATGAAATTTTGTAAAGAAAAAAAATAAACTTACTTTAGGTGCAGAAAACACGAACTCGGACTTTATTTTTCTCCTAGGGCTTTTTTTTTGTTTTTCTTATCACTATCATAGCCTGTTTTACAACTAGGAACGAAGCATTTATTTGAAACATCTGAATTATGCAGATTTAAGAACTTACAAACAAATTAAATTGCTTAAAATAAAAAATTTTAAATGTACTTCAGCAAAATTCTGTTGAAAACAACAGTATATCCGCGCCGAAGTAGGGAGGAATGACAAGTGGCGCCCTCAATATTTACCAAAAATTTAGATCACAGTTTCGTAGCTTTCTCCCATTGGACCTTCAACTCCTATTAATATTACTCCGTGGTTGTAGGCCATCACGATCCTAACTCATTCCAGCTCCATCTTCTGGTTCGCTGAGGTGTGGGGTCACCAAAGGACCCCGGGAACTCAGCACTCATCCAATTCTCGAACTCTCTGCTTCAAATTTTCTTTTTCGTACACAACACTTAATATACAACCTTTTCAGCACAAAACCAACCTGCAGTTAAAATTTCATCAATTTTCATTAATAAACAAAGCAGTTACATTTTAATTGCAAAATAAATTTTATTCTAACACGTAATCCATCTTTCAATAGACGATAGAAGTTTCCATAGCAACAAAATACATTTGAAGGAACTAAAAAATACTTTTTCTTTTTCTTTTTACTTCCATTACCCGACTACCGTGGTATATATAGGTTTTAGGGAAATAAAAAATACTTATTTTTCTTTTTACTTCCATTAATAAAACTACCGTAGATAATGGAATTAGAGATTTCACGTGATTTACATGTTTTAGAATGTCCTGAGTAGGTTTTCGTTTGTATCTCAGCTAAAATTTCGATATTTCAAATTCCAATAGAATTATTTTTAATACATCATTCGAAAGATATTTTAAAGTTGTTTTAAATTATCGAAAGTTTTCACCAGATTTACACGTTTTGAGGTCTCCTGAATTAGTTTTCTTTTGTATCTCAGCTACTAATTAAAATAATTTCATAAGTAATGCATCATTAGAAAGCTTTTTTGATTTGGAATCGAACAGTAGAATACAGAAATTTGTACCGCCAGATGGCGCTGTAATATTTTAAAATTTCAATATTTCATTATTTCAATTTCTAATTATGATTAAATTATTTTGAATACATCATTCGAAAGATATTTTAAAGTTCTTTTAAATTATCGAAAGTTTTCACCAGATTTACACGTTTTGAGGTGTCCTGAATCAGTTTTCTTTTATATCTCAGAAATTAATTAAAAAAATTTCATAAGTAATACATCATTTTAAAGCTTTGTTGACTTGATACACATTTTAAAGTACTTTTACATTATCGAAAATGGAATTCGAGATTTCACCCGATTTACACGTTTTGAGGTGTCCTGATTAGGTTTTCTTTTGTATCTCAGCTACTAATTAAAACAATTTTATAAGTAATACATCATTAGAAAGCTTTTTTGATTTGGAATCGAACAGTGGATTACAGAAATTTCTACCGGCAGATGGCGCTGTAATACATTCAAATTTCAATATTTCAATTTCTAATTATGATTAAATTATTTTTAATGCATCATTCGAAAGATATTTTAAAGTTCTTTTATATTATCGACAGTTTTCACCAGGTTTACACGTTTTGAGGTCTCCTGAATTAGTTTTCTTTTGTATCTCAGCTACTAATTAAAATAATTTCGTAAGTAATACATCATTAGAAAGCTTTTCGAACAGTGGAATACAGAAATTTGTACCGCCAGATGGTGCTGTAATATTTTAAAATTTCAATATTTCAATTTCTAATTAGGATTAAATTATTTTTAATACAGCATTCGAAAGATATTTTAAAGTTCTTTTAAATTATCGAAAGTTTTCACCAGATTTACACGTTTTGAGGTGTCCTGAATCAGTTTTCTTTTGTATCTCAGCTACTAATTAAAATAATTTCATAAGTAATACATCATTAGAAAGCTTTTTTTGATTTGGAATCGAACAGTGGAATACAGAAATTTGTACCGCCAGATGGCGCTGTAATATTTTAAAATTTCAATATTTCAATTTCTAATTATGATTAAATTATTTGTAATACATCATTCGAAAGATATTTTAAAGTTCTTTTAAATTATCGAAAGTTTTCACCAGATTTACACGTTTTGAGGTTTCCTGAATCAGTTTTTTATTTGTATCTCAGTTATTAATTAAAAAAAGTTCATAAGTAATACATCATTTTAAAGCTTATTTTAGTTGATACACATTTTAAAGCACTTTTACATTATCGGAAATGGAATTCGAGATTTCACCCGATTTACACGTTTTGAGGTGTCCTGATTAGGTTTTCTTTTGTATCTCATCTACTAATTAAAATAATTTCATGAGTAATACATCATTTGAAAGCTTTGTTGATCTGGAATGGAACAATAGATTACAGAAATTTCTACCGCCAGATGGGGCTGTAATATTTTAAATTTTCAATATTTCATATTCTAATTATGATTAAATTATTTCTAATACATCATTCGAAAGATATTTTAAAGTTCTTTTACATTATCGAAAGTGGAAATCGAGATTTCACCTGATTTACAATTTAAAGTGTCCTGATCAGGTTTTCTTTTGCATCTCAGCTAATTGAGTTAGACCGTTCAAAATTGGTATATGCAAGTTAATTAGGAGGGGCTGGAACGGTGGGGAAGGAATAGGCGCGCAGCGTGCATGTTTTTGGGACCCGGTGCGAGTTTTTACCCGATGATAAAAGATTTTTTTTTTTAATTTTATTTTCTTAATAATAAAATTTGAGTTGAGAAGGAATATGCATGTACAGCGCACGTATATCCTCAAACGTCGCTGCCGAAGGCAGTGGCGTCCCGGTGTGAGTTTTTACCCGATGCTAAATGATATATTTTTTAATTCCTTTTCTTGAGAATGAAAGTTTATGAGTAATAACATGGAATTTTGAGAAGCCATAAGGATGGTGAAGGAATACTTGCGCGCAGCGCACGGGTCTACGTTGCCGAAGGCAGTGGGGACCCGGTGCGACATTTTTCCCGATCAGAATTTTTTTTTCTCTTTTTTTATCACATGATAAAAATTAATGCAATTTTGAGAATTCATTAATTATTGTGATTCATTTAAAAATAGTGACCAGCGAAGCGGGCGTAGCCTGCTAGTATTATATAAGAATGTACATTAAAAGCAGTTTTAAATAGTTTTAAAGACAGTGTTGTTTAACATATACTTTTGTGTACGCCGAAATACCATCTTCCTCAATACCCCGTTTGAATATAGTACATATATATATATATATATTGAATCTTCTGTTTTTGGGTTTCATGCCGTTTTAGCGCGCAGGCAACATTATTTAAATAGCAACTATCTAGGAATAATATTAAGGTAAGTTTGTAGTTAAATTCTATAAAATAATCAATAAGTATTTTTTTTTTAATCAAAAAGTAAAATTAATTGTTTCAATAATTAACAATCAGTCTTCACTGGCAATTTTAATTTGAGGAAATTTCATTCTTATTGGTCTATGTGGTTTCAGTGTTCTTAAGTCTGTTGTACAACAGATTTTTTTCCGTGACACACCGTAGAAAAATAAAATAATAATAATAATAATAAACTTCATATTGAATAAAATTTTCTAGTTCGACTAGTCAGGATCGAATTAGGGTCAACCGTATAATAATCACAATGTTCTCTTTCAGCCATGGAACCCCGGTGAAAACTATTACTTAGCATCTCCCAATCCTGTTTTTTTATTAAGCTCTCCGGATGCAAAACAGAAAAAACGTGCAATTACCAGGTAAAATCTGTAACGATTGATACAGATTTTATCTAGAGAAAAAAAATGTATCTTTCAACAGACTGAGCTGTAATTGTTCATTATTATACTGCAGTTTTAGAAAACAAAAATTTTCTGTGGAGAAGTTACAGAAATTTTCTGTTTCTTATTCGATTTTTTTTTTCACTGTACCTGCATACATGAAAAACTCAAGTTTGTTGTTAAAATTAATGGTTTATTCTAAATTATTCAGCAACTTTCATATACACCCCTCCTTCAGATTTACCGATGTTGATTAAAATTTTCTCAAGTGGCCCCCTCATTTAATTTTCAAATGAGGACGCCACTTGAAAGGTTACTGTGATTACGGAAACTGAATCTGAATTTTATGCATTTATTTCTTTTTAAGTTTAGCTGATAAAAGCAAAATTAAAACACATATCCCCCGTAAGCTAGTATATTCTGACAAAAAAAAAAAAAAAAAAAAAATCAATTAAAAAAATTTATAACTTTATTTTACATTATCGCAGATCGATGTTTCAACCATTCGTTTTTAAAGGTATTAGCGAGCTCTTTTGAAAAATACCCATCATGAAAATTTACTCCTCTCGAGGAGGGACTGTTACCAGGGGGGGTACCTCTCGAGGGGGGACTGTTACCTACTGGAGGAGCCCCCCCCCCCCCAGGGAGGGAGGCGAGACTCCTACATGCAAATTTTTTTTTTCCAGTTGACTATCTCTATTACAAATTTTTCTTTTAAATTTCATAATGATTATCAAAAAATAATTCCCTTTATGCACATTTATAATAAATTTTGTCCTATACCACCATGTTAAAAGTTTAGAAAAAGCGGGATGGCAACGCAAGCTGTTGGACAATTTTTACCAAAAGTTGATCACTAATTTATGTCAATGTGTAACTACATACCAATTTGTATGAAATTCTGTGCAGTAGTACCTGAAATACAGTCGCCAGAAAACTTTGTCACACACACGCACACAGACAGCCAGACAAACAGACAGACATTTTCTAAAAAGGGTCAAATCATGTTCTACAGCTCTCAAAACGTGTAAATCCATCAAAAACCCGAGGTCGAAAATTTTTACGAATCCAATACATTCTTCTATTGAATATAGAAGAAAGTAAAAAATTGATTTTCGTATTCTGCGAACCATAAAGCGCATAAAAACCGCAAAAAATTAGAGCTGAAAAATGGACTTTATGTGCCTTTTCTACCATATGAGTATGACACATTAATTAACATTCCTTTAGCAAGTTTTCTGGACTTGGTAAAATTTAGTAAAGCACTTTCTTCAATTATATTTAATAGAAAAGTATGTTTCCGATTAATTTTGGGTAGCTCTGGAACTTAAATTATCGCACATTATAAAATTTGTTTTCCCTTGAAAAAATAAGCAAATATTCTAAATAAATAAATTTGTAAATAAAATTACACGATCTTAAAAACCATTTAAATATAACGGAAGGACTATATTGACCTGTGAATAATAGCTTAAATTGGTATACAACCCTTCAAGTGTGTTTCTGATATGTATATACATATATGTGTATATATATATATTCCCTTGTTATTACATACGTATCCCTTTTCTAATGCAATTTTCTCATACTTTCATCAATGAAATGAAAATTCCAGTTGCTCTTCAATAGAATGTTATAGCTTTCCTCCTCTCTTTTATTTTTCAGAATAGTATTTTCATATGTTGGGCTTATTTTATCTTAAATATAAGTGATATTTTGATTTATATTTCAATGTCGACCTGGCGCATATTTTGTCTTAAAGTATTATACAAAAGAATGTCTTAAAGAATTATACAAAAAATTGCTTGATTTGCAGATTTACACAATTGCAGTGGGTAAAATTATGTCGTTAATTAATAACCGTTTGAATTCAATTTTTCTGGAAGCCGATTAAAATATTGTAAGTGTATATGTAAAACAAAAAAGTAACCATGTTGTCTCTTGAATTCTAAATTAATCGACCATAATAAATGTAACACTAAGAAGAAAATAAGTAGATTATCAATTATCGTATTTCACTTCATGCGAACGTCTAAATGTTAAAGACGTGCTTTATTATCCTCAAGCCCACACCACTTATATCTTATTAGATTTTTAATATTAATAAATTATATATGGTCATATAAATTGAATCTCAAATATTTTTATAATATTTAATAAATTAAATTTTATTCCCATCTAAATATAATGCATTTTTATTTGATCTGAATCTGGTGAACGCTGTACATTTTATTTAATTTTTAAGCGCTTTTAGACACTACTATACATAAACTTCTTAAAAAGCCATATATATATTATCTATATAAACACCACATAGGTGCACAATTTAGCACAGTATAAAAAATACATAACACAAACGAAATACGCTTCCAGCAGCTTCCTAGTATAGACTTTATACATCATGATACTTTTATGTGGCCATGTAAACGAACGATGGGTGTTTCTCACCCCACATTTTGTACGAAACATATTTGCGTACATATAAAAATATATTTTTGTTTCTTTTTGTTTAGTCTAAAGATGTTAAACTGCACAAACTAAAAATTTTGCCCGTAGACGTCATGTATTTCAATTGTATGGAATGTGCCTGTACACGAACTTACTTATTTGATTTTGACAAAAAGTTTAAAGTAGCTTCCCCATCCTATTTTCGAATACCGAGTTTGGACTTCCTGATAATATTTGCTCTTGAGTTTTTGTGTTAACAGACATTCAATGCATCGCTTAAAATCTGATTTTTGGATTCAGTCCACCTCAAAACCTGTAAATATATTAAAGCCTCAATTTCGAATGATAGACCCAAAATCAATAATTTCTTTACCATATGTAAGTGCTAGGAAGTAAACAGTGCCATTACTGTTTGCGGTATACCACCCTAAATTTTGCATAAGAAGAATTAGTCTATTACAGAATCTAAAATTTTACAAATATGTAAAAACGAAAGGTATATGTGCTGCAACTGATCAGCAATTCGTCGGTGCTTTCAAGTTGGAAAAAGTTATTCATTTCCTTTTTTTATTACATCTTGCTTCAAACGTTCACGTATTTTTAGCTTCTAGTGAACATTGTTCCATATACAATAAAAAAGATCAGGAGGTGTCTTCCCATGTGCGCGATTTTTCTTCCCATTTCCGCGAACAAAGTAAAAATACAAGAATAGTGCGAGTTACATGCGTTCTCAGATTCATACAATGTGTTTTTTTTTTTTTTTTTTTTTTTTTTTTTCCATGTGCGCGAAGCTTTTTACGTGCGTGGTATTGATTGCTGCGAAAACAGTTACCAGCGTTTTCAGATTTATGCACAGTAAGGTAGGGGTGTCCAGTGATTTTTTTTTTTTTTTTTTTTTTTTTTACGTGCGTGGTAGTGATTGCCCCGAAACCGAGTTACGGGCGTTCTCAGATTCATGCACAGGGAGGTAAGGGAGTCCAGGGATGTTTTTTTTTTTTTTTTTTTTTTTTTTTTTTTACGTGCGTGGTAGGGATTACCGTGGAACCGAGTTACGAGCGTTCTCAGATTTATGCACAATGAATTAGAAGTGTCCAGTGATATATACATATATACATATATATATATATATATTTTTTACGTGTGTGGTAGTGATTGCCACGGAACTGAGTTACGGGCGTTCTCAGATTATCAAGTCAAAAAGAAAGAAATCACCTGCAAGCCCGGTTCTACAATTTCGGGTCGCGTAAATGGGAATCGCGCAAGTGGTACTAATTCGATCAGGAAAGGTTTTAAAAACAAAACAATATCACATCAAACAATGATTTATACTCAATTATTCCCAAGTGCAACTGGGATATCAACAAAGTCAGTGCGTGCTTGGTAAATATTTTAGAACAATATGTAGTCATTAGTGAAAAACGTTTTTCATATATTGTTTAAAAAAAAAAAAAAAGTGCTAGAATAGACCACAACGTGTGAGTAAAAGAATCGCCAATTCTTTGTGCGTCAAATTTTAAGTATACTGTAAATAAACGCATTATCAGATTTTTAAGGAGCACTTTAAAAACTCATACAGTTTTATAGCATAAAGTTCGGTATATTTGCCCAAAAAACCTATACATTAAATAAAATAGTCATGTTTAAACAACCAGGAATCAATGAGTTTCTTCCGCATAAGAGGCGAGAACGTTACCAACAGGCCACTGATCTACTGGTTATCCACTTAGCAATTCACAACTATTATTGAGCAAGTTTAATTCTTTATAATTATTAATAGCTTGCAGTATGTAGACCGGTGCTTTATTGGTAACATTCTCAACTGCCGCCTGATGGTCAAACATGATTACTTTATTTAACGTATATATTGTTTGAGCAGATTTACAGCCCTCTATACTGTAAAAATGTATATTTTCTTTTATTTATTTATTTATTTTTTAACAGTGCTTAAAAAATTCAATCCCGCGTTTATTTACAAAACGCTTGAATTAACCACATAAAGAGTTAGCGACATTTTTATTCATGCTGTAATGTATTCTAGCATTTTTTCTTTTTTATTCTTTTCAAAAATATATATATATAAGCTGCATCCTTTTTTTCCCCGATAAATAATTTCCGTATTTTATATTAAATGTTTTTAAAATAGTCTATTTTTATAACGTCAAAACCTTGTTATAATTTTCAAATTATAGATATTACATCAAAATGAATTGTCAAAGACTTTTATATAAATTGCTGTGAATTGGAGAGTAATATATATATATATATATATATATATATATATATATAATAAAATTTCTTATAAAATATACATTTATATATTCCCAAAAGGAATACGTCTCATAAAGTATTAATTGGTTGAACAAATAGAAAGTTTTTCTATTGTTGAAAAGACAGCAGAATATAACCATCATACTTCCTTTCTATTCCCTGGATCATTGATATCTCTCGATTTCTTTCAATTGTTTCACAAAAATTGAGAAACTTCATTGAATTCACAAACAAAAATAATGATACAAAATTTCTTATTTGAGCTTATAAAAAATTCTGCTTTTGAAATTGAAAAATAAATAAATAAAATAATAATAAATCGTATGTTCTCATAAAAACTGAAATATTGTCTTGAGTATATGCTACCTTTTCGAAGAGATCCAAATTATTCTTTGTTCAAATTCCCAAATATTTGGTCCTTTTCCCACCTACTCGTAGCCGAGTGGTTCGCTGTCTAGCTTTCCATTGTCATGTGTTTCATTCGAACCCAGGATCAGCCGTGGGTTTTCGTAGCGGCTCGGAATCTACTTTAAACCATAGTTCATCGTCTAATTAGCCTTAATGTGCAAATATTTACCGTAGAACAATAAAACAAACCTTTCTCTTTTATGTTTCAATAATTACCATAATTTTCTCCAAATTCAGAACTTTTATTTATTTATTTATTTTTATTTTATTTTTATTTATTTATTTTATTTTATTTGTAGGTTTATTTACCATTTAGTATAATCACTAATAATCAATTCGGAATCTAAAAATTATAAATTATAATTTAATCATGTTTTTACTATTATTATTATTATTTTAAAGAGAGGAGAGGAATTAGAACAAACTTTACTATGGTACAAATGGGTCTAGATACTAATAAGCAGCAGTGCTTTTGCCTACTACTCATTACAATACATATATATATATATGTGTGTAGTCTTACAAAGTCTTACAAAGTATCTTTGTTAAATTATGGAACAATAATCTTTTTAAGTTTTATTTATTTATTTATTTATTTATTATTATTATTAATTTTATTGTCATGATTATTATGAAACTTCAGAATTTTATATACGAATGTATAAATTGATTAAAGGAATTAATAAGGTTACAAAACAAATTGAATAATAATAAATCTGTAAGTAAACACCATTAACTGCATAAACACGCACCAATTGTTTCAGGACGAAAGAATTAAACATGATTCTTTATAAGACGAAAGAAATAGGCACGAGTACAGATGTGTTACTACTTTCATGCTGTGTTTTGCTTTTTTGTCTGATGAAGGGCCTTGATTAATTCTTTCATCGATTTAATGAAGAGCTGGGATGGAGATATCTAAAGTAGGAAGCGGCCATGACGTACAGGGAACCCGGTTCAATAAGCTCCGTAAAACAAAACATAGCATCGAGTCATTTTCCATTTAGTAAATGAGATGTTTAATTACTCTTATAAGACATATATTAATGATATTCTTGGACAAAATGGAATAAGTATATTCGAAAACATTCACGATGGAGAATTCCTGTTTATTATTTCAAGACAGACATCCAAAAGAAGAATGGAAGCCATTACGATATCTTTTTCTAAACAGAACACATTTCGACATTTCCAGTCAATGATAAAAATATAACATCTTTACAGAATGACAGACCGCAAGCTAATTAATTTATTTCGCCAAATCTCATTGGCATCAAAAATCAAGTTGGCTGAACACATTTTAAATTTATATCTGGTAAACCTAAATAATAGTTAAAAGATTGGCTAAAAATTACATTACGTCATAGGATGTGATTAAATTTTGTCAGGTATCCAGAAATAAACTAAAAGCGCGAAAACAATTGATAAAAATATTACAGATGGTTTTCAGCTATTATGATTCAACGGAATCTTTTAACGTTCGACTGCCAGGAGACCGGATGCTACAAAAAAATAATCGTCTGCGGTTTTAAAGCATAAAATGAATGGGTTTCTCTTTCTTTGATATTTTATTTAATTATTACTTGATGAGATTTAGAGCAGGAAAAAGAACAATAAATTATATGAAATTACAGATTAATGAAATAGAAATAAAAATAAAATAGCATAAGCGAAATAAACAAAATTGTATTAAATTCTTTTAGAATAAGAAATATAATGTTTGCTTGTATTATAAATAAATAAATAAAATGTAATTTATATTATTATTATTATTTTATTTTAAAAAGGGATATGTGATGTTTTTCAACATCACATATTTCTCCCCGTCGACCGAAAAAAAATGGGTTCAGCCATTACATCGTCTATATGACAGCTCAGCAAAAATTAATATTAAATCAAATTATTTCCAATCTTGTAAAATAGATTGATTACAAAACAAAAACAAAAACGAATGGCTTCCAATACAAATAAAATACGTACATTGTTATATTATTAATAGAAAATCTTGTATGCATACTTAAAAAAAATAATATTCTTATACAATATTAAAATACAAATACAAATACAGAAAATAAGGATATTATATGGTGATGAGATATAATGTGGTATGGCCATAAATCTGTGTACACAAGTCGTTAGAATATATATCCACAAACAAAATGAGCTCAAGTCCTTTGATTTAAAATTCTAATAATTCAGTCATCATATACTTATCAGTTCGTGGTAAGATGCTGAAATCAGTAAATTTTTATGTTACCATGCATGGCGAGAAACTTTGACGAGTCCATTTCAGTTCATGTAGGACAAGGATTTGTTGTAATAAATACATAGTTCAAATGTATAAGCAATTTTAATATGAAAGTTTCACAAAATAAAAACCAAGTATATTTATATGTTATCAAATATATAGTGAGCCTTTTATATTCAATAAAAGATTTAAATAAATAATACATGTTGAAAGAAAGTAATAATAACACGTTTTTATTTTTTTAATTTTTTTTATAGGTAATTGTAATTGGAATATATGAGACATATGCATGTATGTATGATAAAAATATTACCTGCACCAAAAGTCAACGTAAACATTTTTTTTTTTTTTTTTTTTTTTTAATTCCATTAGCACTTTTTTTTTAAATAAACAATATTATTCTAGTATGTTAACTATTGTTAAAATTCAATTATAAATAACACGTAAGTTAAAGAGATAGTGATAAAAGGGATATACACTGCTGTTGTAAGACAATGCAGCTTAGAATATAATTTCCTGGACCAGCCATTGATTATCCAAGCTGCGAAATTTCACAACAGATAAAAATCACAACAGGTTGATCAGGTCTGTTGCGATGAAAGTATACATCAAATTTATTTAATTTATCTTTAATCTTCATAAATATTTAAAAATTTACTCTGCGTAACTTTTAACCTAAGGAAAAATTGATGAAAAATTACTTTCTGTTTCGTAAATTATATTGATGTGTATCATTGGGAATAATGAGATTCTTATTAAAATTATAATTATTATAAATGTCAAATAAGTGATTATTACGCGGAGGTGCCAATAAAATTCTATCTATATGGACACGAAATGCTTTATCATCACTAGCATGTAACCGTTTAATTGAAAATGAAACAGGGGAATGTTTAACTGTGACAATGAAAGGACCTGTATATTTAGGTTTAAATTTATCCATAGACTTCAGATACACAATATCTTTTGTGCAGATGCTTCTTAGTTTAGCTTTTCTTTGAAAATATTTATTTCTTTTTGATTGGGAATCTTGAATGTTATTGTACGCTTTTTTATAAATTTCCTGAAGGTCTTGCATTAATTTATAGATGTTTACATTAGAGTCCAGGTAAGTGTAATTGTAATTTGAATTATAAGTGTCAAAAATTAGTGCCAGTTCTCTACCAAAATGTAGAAGATTAGGCGAGAATTGAGTGGAAGAATGCGTAGATCCATTGTAGAGAGATTTGTGTATATATAGTGCATTTTGAAATGAATGACCTTCTTCTAATAGGATATTAATTGAATACTTAATTGATGTGTTTACACGTTCGCTAACAGAGTTCGATTGAGGATGAAAAGCAGACGAATGTATTATTTTTATGCCTAGAGTGTCATTAAATGTATTGTAAACTTGAGATGTATATTGTCGACCTAAATCTGATAGAATACATGCAGGGCGACCAAAGGTTGTAATGTATGAAAACAAACATTGAACTATTTTTGGAGAAGTAATATTAGATAACGGGTAAAGTTCTAAGTGTCTACTAAAATGATCAATTATTGTCAAGACGTATTGACCATTACTAAAAGGACCTACCAAGTCTGTGGAGATTGTATGATTTGGATGAGTGGGTGTATATGTTTTCTGTAATGGAGCAGGAGGTGTTTTGTGATGTTTCGCTTGTAAGCATTTAGTGCATGAAGAGACGAAATTGAGGGTATCAGTATAAATACCCCTCCAAAAGTATCTTCTAGAAAGAAATTCATAGGTTTTAGCCAAACCAAAGTGAGATAAATGCGCAATGGACAATGCTTTTGCTTTTAAAGAATTTGGGACAATAATTAAATAACTGAATGAATTGTTATGGATATTCTCTTTCTTGAGCATTAATACTTTAGAATCAGGATTTATAAAGTAATTGGGAAATTTTTCTGACTTTCCGTTTTTTAAGATTTCTTCGTAAATTGTTTTTAATTCAGAATCCTTAATTTGTTCGGACACAAATGTTTGGTCTGAAATTTCTAGCAAGGGGTCTTTAGAGTTCGAATTTCCTGAAATCATATAATTAACATATTCTGAGCATTTGTTTTGATTATCATTACTAATTTTATCATTACTGTTAATTTTGAGTCTGTTTTCATTTTCATCAACATCAACAATTGGTAGTGGTTGTATGTCATGAATTAAGTTTGGATTAGCTTTGAGATCCTCTTGATTGTTTTCAAAATTGCAACGTGATAAATAATCCGCTAAGATGTTCAAATTTCCAGGAATGTGTTTGAAAACGTATGTATATTCAGATAAGTCCATTAACCATCGGGTGGTAACGTCAGCGGGATTGGTAGTTTTCTTATATTTTTCAAGGGGAGCACTATCTGACAAAATTACGAACTCACGATTATATAAATAGTATTTGAAGGCGGTGACAGTTTTATGAATTGCCATAAGTTCCAATTTTAACGCAGGATATTTCTTTTCAGAAGGTTTTAAAGATTTGGAAAAGTATGCTATAGGAAGTAATTTACCATTAAATTTTTGCATAAGTGCTCCTGAAATGGCTGTTTTTGATGCATCCGTGTTGACATAGAATGTTTTCTCCCAATCTGGAAGTCGGACCATTGGGGGAAGAAAGAATAATTTTTGAATTTTTTGAAAAATACTCTGATGTTTTTCTGTCCATTTGAATGTTGTTTTGGGTTTTGTGAGTTCCACAAGGGGTTGCGCAAGTTCTGAAAAAGATGGTAAAATCCATTTATAAAAATTAGCAAGTCCAAGAATTTTTTTTAATTGTCGTTTTGTCGTCGGTGGTGGAAAAGAATTGATCTTTACGATGTTAGCGGTGATGGGTGAAATAGTATGGTTTTCAATATGGAAACCTAAATAATTAACTGCTGATTTATGGAATTCACACTTAGATGGGGATAATGTTAAATTATATTTGATAAGTATTTCTAAAACTTTATTTACTTTTTCACACGTCTCTTCAAATGAATTTGATCCAATAATAAGATCATCCTGATAAGCATATATGCCATTAATGTTTATCTCGTCGAGTATTGTGTCCATTAGAGACTGAAATATAGAACTGGCGTTCTTTAAACCAAAACAAACACGTTTGTATCGATAACTGCCAAAAATAGATGTAAATGTTAACATATCTTGATATTTTTTCGGAAGGTCAATTTGGTGGTACGCTTGCATGAAATCTAACGAAGTAAAGTATTTGAATGACGAAAGATTTGAAATAATATTTTGAATCTTAGGAAGTGGATATGAGGAACCTTGTATGACTGTATTGACCATTCTAAGGTCTAAAGCAAGTCTGTAACGTTGTTTCTTTGAACCATCAGATTTTTTCTTTACCAGCAATATGGGACAAGCCCACTCGGAGCAATTACGCTCAATTATGCCGGCGTTTACTAATTCATTGATCTGTTTCTTGGGCTTCTTTTTGTAAAGCTTGTGGAATCGGAAATGGAAGTGTTTTAATAGGGAAATCATTAATTAATTTAAGATTAGGAATTATTTTATCAGTATGTCCTAGAGTACTGAGAGATTTGGAAAAAGCAGCAAATTTGCTTAAAAATAAATTTTCTAGTGTGTTACGTTGATCAAGGGTTAAATGATTCAAACAAAAATCTTTACTAGATAAATCATTTTTACGTTTTAGTAATATATCCTCTGAAGCTTGAATTAAGTGGATATGGTCCTCAATATTTTGTATATTATTATTACTAGAGCAAGAGTCTTCAATTTTATCTAAATGTGGTTCTTTAATTTCATCAATTAAAAATAATTTGCCAATATGCATATTTTTATTCAGATGAATTGAATTTTTACCCTTATTTGAGATAAGTAACGTAAAAAGAGAATTATTATTTTCAGAATTAATTTCATTTTTGTAATTCGGTGATACAATAGAATCTAAAATTTCTATATCAGGATCCTTAATGTCAGTACAAAATATGTAATTTTTTTCTTTTAACTTATTATTTGTTTTTGCAGTAATGTAGATATTTTCACCAGTTTGTATTATAACTTTCTTTAGAAGGTAAACATTCATATTATTATCGTCAGAGTTAACATTATATACATCTAATTTTTCATTTTGCGAATCAAATAAAGAACAAGTAAAGTCTAATTTTCCAATTCTCATGGAATTTTTCGAAAAGTCAATAGTGACATGATTTTCTTTAATGAAATCCATGCCAAGTATTCCATGAAAATTAGAACTATGTGGTATGTCGATAATATAGAAATTGTGTTGGAAAAACTTCTTTTCAATTTTGAAAGTTGCACGAATACATGAAGAAAATTTTTCAAATATAAAAATGTTAACCAAGTTAAATAAAAATAATATGCATAAGAATTCAATTGAATATCATATAAACAAATAAGTTACCAAGACACTTAAAAATGAATAAAATTGTTAAATACTTTCTTTTTTTTAATTAAGCCTGCAAAAGTTGGATGATAAAGTTTCAAGATTAATAAAAATATGTATAAATTATTTGTAATATTTTCCTGTATAACATTATGCCTTGCAACCATGAAATTGGCTTATATACGTCTTGTTGTATATATATATTATAGATATATTTAAAAATATATAATGAATAATACTAAAAATGGATATATATGCAAATGAAAATAATTGTCAAGATATATTAAATTGTAAACACAAAAATCAAAATATGAAAAAAAATTAAAAAAATTTTATGCAGTATGATGAAAAGAAAAAAAAATATCACTATGATCTGGTATTTAATTTCACAAATGAAATAAATCTTTACTTGAATATCCAAAACCTAGATATTTCAAAAATAATATAAGCAAATTTTGATCATTTATATAACTTTTTAACTGTTCTTAAAAATTGAAATGAAAAGTTAAAGTAGAATATAATACTCATATGAAGAATAAAAGATTTTACCTATAAGTAAAAATTTATATATAAAGTTTAAATAAATGTCAATATTTAAGAAAAATGTACGAAAAGTTCTTATTGTCAGTATTTAAGAAAAATATGTGAGAAATGTTTCTTTTTATTGGCACAAAAAATTGATTGCAAAGGAAACTTACCCCTTTTCCGAATCTTCTTTTAGCTAAAACAAAAATATATATAGATATAAATTTATTTATTTACGGTATTTTATTTATTCTTTTATTTAAAACTGTAAGGCTCTTCTCCTGTATGAGTGCGCGAGAAAAAAAAATCAACTAGAAATTTAACTGCGCATATTCTAGAAAGACGACCCATATTTGGCAATTCTCCTTGCACCGATGAATCAACGATCATTTAATACCGAACGGTAAGTGCATAAGACGGTCACAAATTGCGAACATTGCAGACTGTAGAGAGGATGTTATTCAATGAAACCGTAGAAAGTCCACCGGCATGGCATCACACAATATCGGCGATAAGAATCGGTACCGTAGACACCAAGTAATCTCTTTTTAAAAAAAATCACAGATCACATCCCGCAGCACACTAGCCTTTAGTAAAGATGAACAACAATCAACAAATCGGTAAAGTCGGTGCTGTTCACCGTAACGTAGTTAATTTCTTTTTGGATCATCATTGGGGCAGCTGTTTTTAAAACATAACAGTCTTCAACAACGTAAAACTTCGCATTCATGAATTAATCAGTAGTCGATTTCACGTCGATATTAGGTGCCTAAGCAGAGATCCGTTAAACAGAAATTCGAGTATTGCAGTACACTTGTTTATATTCGTTAAACAGTAGTTCAATGTCGATGCCCAAATTTTTCAAGACGAAAAAAAAAATTTGGATATCCGGATATATTATCCGGCCTGAGTCTGGCACCACATATATTTAATGAAGAGCTGGGATGGAGATATCTAAAGTAGGAAGCGGCCATGACGTACAGGGAACCCGGTTCAATAAGCTCCGTAAAACAAAACATAGCATCGAGTCATTTTCCATTTAGTAAATGAGATGTTTAATTACTCTTATAAGACATATATTAATGATATTCTTGGACAAAATGGAATAAGTATATTCGAAAACATTCACGATGGAGAATTCCTGTTTATTATTTCAAGACAGACATCCAAAAGAAGAATGGAAGCCATTACGATATCTTTTTTAAACCGAAAGCATTTCGATATTTTTGACTCAAAGATAAAAAAAATAACATCTTTACAGAAAGACAGACAGCAAGCTAATTAATTTATTTCGCCAAATCTCATTGGCATCAAAAATCAAGTTGGCTGAACACATTTTAAATTTATATCTGGTAAACCTAAATAATAGTTAAAAGATTGGCTAAAAATTACATTACGTCATAGGATGTGATTAAATTTTGTCAGGTATCCAGAAATAAACTAAAAGCGCGAAAACAATTGATAAAAATATTACAGATGGTTTTCAGCTATTATGATTCAACGGAATCTTTTAACGTTCGACTGCCAGGAGACCGGATGCTACAAAAAAATAATCGTCTGCGGTTTTAAAGCATGATGAATGGGTTTCTCTTTCTTTGATATTTTATTTAATTATTACTTGATGAGATTTAGAGCAGGAAAAAGAACAATAAATTATATGAAATTACAGATTAATGAAATAGAAATAAAAATAAAATAGCATAAGCGAAATAAACAAAATTGTATTAAATTCTTTTAGAATAAGAAATATAATGTTTGCTTGTATTATAAATAAATAAATAAAATGTAATTTATATTATTATTATTATTTTATTTTAAAAAGGGATATGTGATGTTTTTCAACATCACAATCGACCTGAAACAATTGTTTTTTTTTTTTTTTCCCTAGTTATTATACATTTTCTAGATCATAATACTTTCTTAACTGATTCTTACTCATTTATTGAGTTAATTTATTGTAATCAAACGTTTAATTTTTATTCACATGTATACTGCTTTCCTTATGTGTATAAGTTCGTAGATTAAAAAATGAAGTCGTTGAAAAACTGAATACTATCATTTTTGTTAACTTACACATAAAAATGGCAACTTGGTACAAAGAGGAGTGACGGAAAATGTTACAGGATTTGGCATAGTTTCTATTTAGAGTGCCGCACTATTTATGCAGTTGCCGATAAAATAAAAAATAAAAAAGTATTTTTTTTATCTTTTTTATCTTAAATTTGAATATACATGAAAACTAAGATTGGGCTTCATACTATTGTTAATAACATGAATAATCGTTTTTTTTTTTTTTTTTTTTTTTTTCAAGCAACACTTTTCAGAATATTTGCCAATGGAAAACGAAGTGCTTTTTATGTGATTCTCGATATAAAATAAATAAATAAACACTAGGTTTTTCATATTCTTCCTATTACCATTATCATTGAAGGGAGAGGTGGGACGAACACAAATAGAAGTAAACAGATTTATAATTGTATCTTTAGAGAAGTTCTGCTTTTAATACTTTTAACAATAAAATTTACCATATTTAATGAAAAACAAATATAATAAATTCATTATGTTTGTCTTTTCAATAAACCCTCCCAAAATGTAATTTTATCACATTTTCCACCACAAACAATCTATATTAACACCATCCCCATTAGCACAGCAATATTTGTTCAATATCGTCCAAAACTGCTGAATATAAGTGAAGATCAAACGTTTTACCGATCTCGTCCAGTATTATCCTATATTAAGTAACATTCGATCCGTAATATTCAGTTTTCTGAAAAGTTCAACATTTTGGTTTTTAATGTACATTTAAATTTTTATTTTATGAAAAGTAGAGGACAGGAGATGATTTTAGCAACAATATAAATATTTATAGACTTACAGGGGAAATTTTTCTAAGGGTCGATATTGGGAAAAAAGGTTTGGTAAACAATATTGGCCGATCCAATGAATCTCGATATTGCCCAATAGTACTGCGCTACTGGGAATCGGTTCGGTACAGTTGTCTTCTTTGACTCCTCCCTTCCCCATTTGTCTATGGCTGTGCATATGCAAAACAATGCAAGATTTAGAATGAATTACTTTGCTTCCGATATCTCAAATATTTTATAAGGCATTCACTGAATTTGTTTACACCCTTTTTCCCAATGTGTCTGTTACCAAACCACTTCACTGAAAAAAACATTATACCGCTTTCCTCTAGAATGACCATTTTACCATGTTTTTATTAACTTCGATTCTTGTTTGTGGGTTTGTTTGTGGGTTTGTTTGTGTGTTTGTCAGGGACAAATCTTGCAATCGATTTTTAACTAACTTCCCGACTAGCTAGATATTTGAAATTTTCAGGACAGCTTACAACACGGTGACAATACATTTTTCTAATAATTTTAGTCAACTGTTTAAAGTACCGCTGCCTTCGGCAGCGCTTATATGATTCGACAGAAAATTTATTTAACTAACTTCCCGACTAGCTAGACATTTGAAACTTTCAGAATAGTTCACACCCCGGTAAAAATACATTTTCTTAATACCTTTAGTCAACTCTTTCGGGTTCCTGCTGCCTTCGGCAGCGTTATCAGTACAAAGCTTGCAATCGATTTTTCACTAACTTTCCGACTAGCTAGACATTTGAAGCTTTCAGGACAGCTCACAACACGGTGACAATACATTTTTCTAATAATTTTAGTCAACTATTTCAGGTCCCGCTGCCTTCGGCAGCGCTTATATAATTCGACAGAACATTTATTTAACTAACTTCCCGACTAGCTAGACATTTGAAACTTTCAGAATAGTTCAGAACACGGCGAAAATGCAATTTTTAAATATTCTTAACCAACTGCTTCGGGTTCCTGCTGCCTTCGACAGCGTTACCAGTACAAAGTTTGCAATCGATTTTTCACTAACTTCCCGACTAGCTAGACATTTGAAACTTTCAGTATAGTTCAGAACACGGTAAAAATACATTTTTTTAATATCTTTAACCAACTGCTTCGGGTTCCTGCTGCCTTCGACAGCGTTACCAGTACAAAGCTTGCAATCGATTTTTCACTAACTTCCCGACTAGTTAGACATTTGAAACTTTCAGGTTAGATCAGAAAACGGTGAAAATACATTTTTTTAATACCTTTAGCCAACTGTTTCGGGTTCCTGCTGCCTTCGGCATCGTTATCAGTACAAAGCTTGCAATCGATTTTTCACTAACTTTCCGACTAGCTAGACATTTGAAACTTTCAGGCTAGCTCATAACACGGTGACAATACTTTTTTAAAAACTTTTAGTCAACTGCTTCAGGTCCCTACTGCCTTCGACAGCGTTTATATGATTCAACAGAAATTTTCTTTAACTAACTTCCTGACTAGCTAGACATTTGAAACTTTCACAATCGTTCAGAACACGGTGAAAATGCATTTTTTTTTAATACTTCTAGCCAACTGTTTCGGGTTCCTGCTGCCTTCGGCAGCGTTACCAGTACAAAGCTTGCAATCGCTTTTTCACTAACTTCCCGACTAGCTAGATATTTGAAACTTTCAGGATAGCTCAGAACACGGGGGCAATACATTTTTTTTTATACTTTTAGTCAACTGTTTCAGGTCCCTACTGTATTCGGCAGCGTTCATATGATTCAACAGAAAATTTATTTAACTAACTTCCCAAGTAGCTAGACATTTGAAACTTTCGGAATAGTCCAGAATACGGTAAAAATGCTTTTTAAAAATATTTTTATCCAATTGCTTCGGGACCCTGCTGCCTTCGGCAGCGTTTCCAGTACAAAGCTTGCAATCAACTTTTAACTAACTTCCCGGCTAGATAGCCATTTGACACTTTTATAATAGCTCAAAAGACGATAGCAAGGAATTTTTTTAATACTTTTATCCAATTGCTGGGGTTCCGGCTGCCTTCAGTAGCGTTTATATGATTCAACAGAAAATTTAAAAACATGGTTTATAAATTTTTTTTTATCTTATAATTATTTTAAATCCCTTAACTAGAAATATAGATTTCCGAACTATGCGCATAAGGCACGCCAATAAACTGAATATACGAAATGGTCGAGAATTTCTTGTTTACACATTTCTAGATGGTGAAACAATATTCTGAATATTCCGAATATTCTGAATATTTCGTATTGCGAGAAATGCTCGCTTGATTTTCAAGAATTGGGTCATACACCAAGATTATAGTTACTAAAACCCGCCTCTTGTAGTCTCATTTATTTGCAGAGATTTTTAAATAACTTTGCCCTCGAGAATATAGGCAAACGCTCTAGAATTCTAATAAGGGCTTCTAGAACTCGCTTTTCAAGGGGACTAGAATTTATAAAGATAACATGGAACTATTTTTTCTAGAGCCACAATTTAGATTCTAGATGTCAGTTACAGAATTTTTTCTCAATGTTTATTATAGAAAACCCTGATACTATCGTAAGTACTATGTAATTAATTGTAATGATGAATATTTACTCAACACGAACAATGAAAATAAACTTCTTATGTTACAGATCAAGGAGGATTGGAAATATGTGGCCATGGTATTAGACCGTCTCTTCCTCTATATCTTTACCTTCGCCGCAATTGTTGGAACTTTAGGAATCTTCCTACAAGCTCCTTCTCTCTACGATCCAGAGAAACCGATCGACGTAACGCTGTCCAAAGTAGCCCTTGGTCATGACATGCCTGAAACTGTATTTGAATAGGATCTGCTTTGATGAAGCTTCCTCCTCTATAACTGGTGCAAGTTAAAGACTGCTTTTATTTGAAGAACAACATGTTTTCGTAATGTGCTTTGTTGGAACTATAGAAAATTATTTTACTTCGAACAACTGAATACGTCAAGGATCTTTGATTAATTCTTTTGAATTGTTTTTTAATTCTATTAATATTAAATTTAGTCTCTGAAGCAGATGAGTTAATAAAAGAAATATTTACAATTCTATATGAAATATACACTGCTAAAATTGTTGGGATACAAAATTTATTTTTTCAATGTTAAGCCATTTTCTTAAAACAACTGTAATCTTGTAGAAATATATTTATATATTCTAATAATGTTTGATTTGTGTTATTATATAATTATTTTCTAACGAAAAATTATTTAATTTTATGAAAACAATTACTGATTTTTTTTATTATTTTACTTAGATATGTTCGGTATTAATATGTCTGGTAATTTTTACTTCGTTTATTTCTTTATATGTAACTAGGTTTATCTTTTATTATTTCTCTCGTGTAATTTCAGATAAACAGAAACATAAAGAAAACATAGCTTGGATATATTTTAGTTAAAATCGTATAAATGTTACATGGTATGATATTTTATTCACTGTATATTTCAATAAATTTCATTTTTAAATATTTTAAACACTAAAATAATATTTTTAATTTAAAAACAAAGATACTTTGATGTTCCTCTGTTCACTTATAAAAACAGCTAAAATTTCTTTGTTCAAGACTTATTCAAATTAGTTTTTCGTTGAATTATTTCAATTCTTGAAAAAATAGTTTTATGATATATGATATCTTATACTCATCTGCTTGCTATGATTAAAATTTTAATCCCAAAGTCAACATAAAATGGAGTTTAATTCATGTGAATATTATGTGGAATTTTTTTTTTTTTCTTTCCTAAGAATTATATTTTTCTGAAACTTGCATAGGTATAATTTTTTGTAAACATCTTTTGTACAAAAACTATTCCTCTTACATGTTGTATCATGTATTAATCATGTAAAAGAAAATTAATTTATATATGAGCCATTATAAGAGCCCAAAAGTTTCCAGATCATGTGTGCACAATTTTAAATTTTATAATGTAAGTGACTTGTTTGTTTCGTCTTTTCAGTGACTGAAATATATCCTTAAGTGTATTATTGTGTATGTAATATTATAGTTCTAGAAGTCAGTCTTAAACTTTTATCACAAAGACGATGGAATGTCATTTATGTCTACATTGTGGAATAGGCTATAAAACGAAAAGAAATTAATACTATAGAAAGCGATTATGTCCTCTTAAAATTGAATGGTATATTGATCAGATATCAAATTTTTAACAATTATATTCAGAAAGATATATGTAAAGTTTAATTTATGATTTATGAATTTTATATATGACGTACATGACAATCCATCGTAGTTTGTGTTAAAGATTGTTTTTAAAATCTTTTGTGGAATAATATTGTTTACCTATTATTGTTAATAGTTATGCCAATGTCTCCATTCTTTGAAATATATCAGTAGAACGAATAAGCATTATTTGGAAGTGAAAATTACTCATGTTGTTCTTCCCTTTCAAAGTATAATGATGAAAATTTTTACTTATCAGACTTCATTTTCCCAAAGCATATCTTTTCCTGAAAATAAAAATCAACTGATATCAGCCGCATCATTGAACATATATAATCCAAATGTTGTAATAACCATTCCTTCTTGATGTTTCCAAGCAAAAGATTCAAGAACTGATATGGTATGTGAGCTTGGTTTTATTTTAGGTTGCTGTGGAACAACAAACTATTTAAAAAGTTAATAGTATAGCATTTCTTTAAAAATAAAACTAATAAAATAAAATAGTAAAACAATCAACGCTGTAGGTTTGATATTGTTTTAAGAATGTGACTTAAACTAGTGTGATGTGGCTACCACAAGACTTTCTTCTATATAAGTTTACACAAAATTCATGCAATACGAATTATTTATTAAATTATTAAATTATTTACCATTATAAATGAAGATGGTTTTTATCTGACAGAATTATATCACTAAATGCAGAAAGAAAGTCAATTTTTTACCAATATCAAAACAAATACAATTTTTTTCCCCAAAGTTTTTTTCGTTAAAAAATGAAAAAAAAAAAAAAATCCATAACTTTGTTTTAAATTATTACAGATCTGTGGTTCAACCATTCGTTTTAAAGTTACTGACGAGATCCTTCGAAAGATACCCATATTGAAAATTTACATACACACTCCGGGTTGCGGCGGAAGAGCGATGCTTTCACATGCACAAACCTTTTTCTTAGTTTATTACTACTATTATCAATAATTCATATTAATTTTACAATCGCACGTTAAAGTAACTCTCATTATGTACGGAATTTCGGCCTATACTGTCATGTTAAAAATTTAGAAAAATGGGATCACAGCGCCACCTGTCGAGCGATTGATCTCCAAATCTGATCAGCACTAGTTTATGTCAGGGTCCAACTAAATACCAAGTTTGGTTAAATTTCATTCATTGATTCGTGAGATACAGCGTCCACAAAGTTTATGATACACACACACACAGACAGACAGGCCATTTCCTAAAAACAGTCGAATCATGTTCAGGACATCCCAAAACGTTTAAATCCATCGAAAACTGGAGTTCGAAAATTTTCGCGAATCCAATGCTTTCTTTATATATACATATAAAAGGAAGTAAAAATATTAAGTAACAAATGATTTCGACACGTCGCATAATGAATAGGTTAGTCTACAAGCAACAGACAAGATTGGCTAATTAATAAATAATAATTAAGCTAATTAAACAATAATTAACTTTTTATTTTTGTTTATATATTTAAATACAATTCATTTTATAGATTTAGCTAAAAGTACAAGAAATTAATTACAGATTCCTTAAATACGTGTTCATATGAAAAATATTTTAACATTTACTGTAGAAAAAGATTTTTTTTTTTTTTTATTGAATCATAAATCATCGAATCAGTCGATGCATATTTAAGTATTTTAAATAATTCTTTTATAATTTATTTTATTTTATGTCATGAAAAAAAATCACTGCCTAAAAAGACGTTTGGTAAAACTCTCAAACGACAAACATAAACTTGAGTTACTTCTGAATATCATTGTTATTTTTATTATGTAATATCAAAGTGCGAATGATACTAATAACGAATTCTACATAATCATCGAAATTTGATTTCTATAAACGGGGAATATACATCTCTATTTCTAGATATATATATCTCCATTCACATTTCATAATTTTAAATACTGTTGAATGATTTTCATAAGATTAGATTATTCCTCTGTTTGATTAATCAAAACTCGTAAAAATAAAAAATGTATATTTCGTAAAAATATAAAAAGCCTATATTTTAGTATTTCAAGTATTTCTTGATAGTTTTCATCTTTGTAATAAATTCAAATAAGCAGCGATTTTTCTTTATTTTAAAAGCTTTACTTCACATAAAATTAGAAAATGTCCAAATTCGTAAACAAAAAATTCGTTACAATTCTGACAAAATAACTGATTGATACGAATTTCAAACATAATAACTAATATTAGAAAGCGATTAATTATAATTATAAATTTTATTACTTAAAAGAAGATTCTGAGATTGGTGTTCCTGAACGAGATGCTGTTTATGAATTATACTATTGTAATGCGAAAATTATCATAAAAATCAATTGTAATCTCCCTTATATAAAAACACACATTTTATTTTACAAATCGCTCTTTAAAACTAATTTTAAAGTAAAAATGTATTTCATGCAAGATGAAATACAATTTAAATAAATAAACATAAATAAATAAACGGCCACAACTATAATAGAATAAAATTTCGTAAAGTCAATAAGATAATGTGAATTAGGTGAATCTCAGTTTCAAATTGTAGGTTCAACTGAAGGAACAGTCAGTTAGAGAGAAATAAAATGTTACGGTGTTTATTGTTTTATATGCATGAATTAATGTGATATAAATAAGCGTAAATAATGTGATGAATTTTTAATTGGTTCCTATCCCCTTACAAATGTATTCGTGAATATATTACACGAATGGGTTATCTACATCAGAAGATAAAGAAATAGTATTGTATGTAAGCTTTCAAATAAAACCAGTAACATATAACACTTTTTTAGCGATTTCAAAAATGTTTTTGTTTGATTCGCTGTTCCACAGCACCCTAATAAAACATCACAAAACAAGTTAGCCTAGAAATCTAGAATAGCCGAGGTAACATCAAATCACTCGTTATCAAGCACTGGTTGAAGCCATCAAAGTCGACATCTTTATTCACCATCTCTCTGTTTACATAACAATCTAATCTATACGTGTATATACCTATATATACATTACAGTACCGATAATCAATGTTCTTGTGAGGCAGAATTTTATTCATCGAATGGACTGCGAGAATTTTTTTTTTCTTTCTTTTCTTCTTTCAAAGTTAAAATAAGAATCAATAACGAAGGTTCTTTTCAAAAAACCACTTTATTAACTCCCAAGCTGAAATCGATCTTGGCTACAGAATAACTAGAAAAGTTTATTCTGCAGTGGCTCAAAGCTGATAACAAATGTATACAAAACTTCTCCGGGAAATAAAATAAGCTGTCTTCTCAAAGATTCTGTTTTATAAAGCTTAAATAAAGCCTTATTTTAAAGCCGTATTAAAAAAAAAAAAAAAAAAAAAAAAAAAAATGGAAAAAGAAATGGGCTGCGTTGAAACAGATTAATGTAAATGTGAATAAAAAATATTTTTGGTTATTATGCTATTTGCCAACTTTGTTGCCATCATTAAAAGCAAATTTATTTCTATTTCAGAAACCGAAATCTAAAATAACAAAACATAAAGAAATAAGCTGAATAACAAAAAATAAGAACTTTGTTTAACAAAAAAAAAAAAAAAAAACTGCATAGCAATGTTAAACGTATTTATGCATTTTACTGTATTTTTTCACAAGTCTTTTATTCTTTATTATTCAAAATTAATTTTTAGGGACTTTTTGCTACTTAAAAAAATAAATTATGGGGAAAATTTCATGTGACTGACACCTGTTTTCCATTTTAAAAAATAGTAATGAAATTTAAAGTTTAATAATACTTTGTTTTTCTTTAAAAATATTTAATTATTCATTTATAATTTGAGAAAGTCTTATTTCTATGTTTCAATAGCTTTCTATAATTAGTCAGAAGTTAAAAACTTAAGACTGTATATTTTGAATGAATTTAATAAAGGTAAATTTGTGCAAAGATGAAAATTTAAATATAATAAAAGGTTTTAATTAAAATTTTCAAATTTTACAGAACTTCGAAAATGCAGCTAATTACAATGTGTTTGTATTTGTTAACCTACTTTAGAAAATAAAATTTGTGTGATAGATAAACCTTTATCTGTAACTGAAAGCAAAATTAATAATAAAGTCTTAACTCGAATTAAAATTTTGGAACGTAAAATGGAATTCAAATAATGTAATATTTTAAAACCGTATTGGGTTGGATAAAAACTGCTTTCTTAGCAGAAAACTACGGAAATATATATATAAATATATTATATTTACAGTTTCAAAAAAGAAAATAAAAATAAAAAATAAAAGATACATTTATATATAAATGCTATCAAATATTTTAAAAATACATCAATCAGAATGAACAAAAAATCTTTAAATATATAATAATAAATAAAATTTTATTGGAGTCTAAAATACGGTTGATATCATAATATTCATTTCAAAGTTGTGAGATTAATATCAAACTTTTCTTTTAAAAAAAGAAAAAAAATACACTATTTTTTACCATTCTATGAAAAACACTGCCTCATAAGTGAACTTACTGATGAAAATCAGTGAATATGGCAGCTTTTTGACTTGTATATGTGTGAATGTTTTATTTAAATATGTGCCGTCTTTCTAAATGAGTATTTCTCCATGTGCAGCTCAAAAATAGTTAGATTTTCTCTTCAGCATTTCAATTTTTAAATTAATTTATTTATAATAACACAGAAATCAAGTTTTTAATTCTTACCATAGGCATTACAATCACTTAAATTTTAATGATTAAAAAAAAATGTGATATTTTAAATAATTTATAATTTTTAAATTACAATCAGCAAATTTGAGAGAGTTTAAATTATTAGAAAGCTGGCGGGAAGATATAATAATAATAATAATAATAATAATAATAATAATAATAATAATAATAATAGTAAAAGGGAATATTTTCATGAAAATATCTTTTTGAATAATAATAATAATAATAAGCTAGTTATATTTTAAAACATGCTTAAATACTTCAACTGAAAATAAACAAGTAAGCATAAAAAGTAAGCGTGCTTTTATAACACTGTTAGCCTGTATACCTTCCAATTGATAAACTTACAATTGTTAATAAGATTTAAAAAAAAAAAAAAACAATTGTAGATAACAATAATAATAACAATAACAATTTTTTGATTATTATTTTTTAATAATAATAATTTTCTTATTCAATGTAAATAAACACTGAATCAGAAGAAAAAATATTTTAGATAAAGAATATTAGAATCATTACACTTTATTTTAAATGAATTTCATCCATGAAACTTCGTAAATATAAAGCGAAATTATTGTGACTGCACAAGCATATTTTCCATGTGTCTTTTACTATCTATATCCAAAAAATAACAAACATTACCTATTTCTGTTATATACATATTATTTATAAATACTATCTATTTATAAAAATAAAAATAAAAATAAAATTGCCATTTACTAATTATTCTACAATTTCTGACAATTTTACAACTCTGAAAACAATTACCACCAATTTACGAAAACATCAATTCCTTTTATATTATATATTTATATTTGTTAAATTTCTAATCTTTTACTCTCGTAAAAATTTACTACCAATTTATGAAGCTTATAATGTGATTGAAACTCTTTTTCATTTATTTTTTATTTATTTTTTATTTTTTTTAGTTTTTTCCAAGCTATTTTATCTCAATTTTATTAGTGAGTTGGAACGCCTATGGAATTTTTTCATAATTTAAATTGCATAAAAACGAAGATGTCTATTATATGTTTTTATTCAAAACAAATTAAATATTAGCTGAAGAGGAATCATAGAAAATTTTGAATTAACGTAGGTTAGGAAAATTCCTTTGTCGTGATAGTGCGCTTCCATTATAAGCTTTGTCTTCCAATGTTGTATGGTTTAGTTGAAAATTGAGTTTAGTGGTGTCATCAGTTTACCAATTTATTAAGAATGATGCATCTATAATTAGAAAAAAAAATTCTTTTTTAAAAAACTGCTTAGTAAACTGTTTGAAACAGAATTAGATCCTGCGAATTATAGTTTAAAAAAAAATAGTAAAGAATAAAAATTTAGTGAGTACGTAAAAATTAGATATAAGTCTCAGTTTTAATTTCAAATTTTTAAAAATACCTTTTCCGGTATTATAACGTTGACTAAAAAAAAATAAACGTACTGAATCAGTTTTAACTGAAATGCCTTTAATTTATCGTAATGATTAATAAGTTACAAACTTAATGATATTAATATTATTATAGCATAATAGTGTTATAATTAATATTTGTTGCTGTATTAACGAAAAAAGTGGTTTTGAATCAAATTTATTATATATACTATCAATTCATAATATTAAAAATTAAAAAAAAAAAAAAAAAAAAAAAAAAAATACGAAATAAATACAAAAATTAATTCATAAATTATTAACCTGAAATTAGTTTAAAATTCAAGTTAATTAGATAATGAAAGTATAGACTCTTTTTTCTTTTGAGGATAATTAAATATTAATAAATCTAACTAAATTTTTATACATATCATAATACACTGTGTAATTTTTACGTTAAGTTTTCTAAAAAAATTTTTTTTTTAATTAATGTCCTCATAAAAATGCTGATTTTTAATTATATATTTATTTATTTATTTATTTATTTTTTTTTTTTTTTTTTTTTTTTTATCACGAGTCTTCAAGGAAAAATTTTAAAGAAATATTCAGAACGCTCATGGCTGTTAATATTACAGATTACGCGAACATTTATATTTATTTATACTGTACAATAAACAAATTCTATCTAATATAAATTTCAAAATAATAATAATAAAATTAAATTACTTCATTTGCATATTATATTTTAATAAATGCTTATAGATTTTGTATCCTATAATATTTAGTGAAGTCCGAAAGCTTTGCTTACAGTAATTCTTTGGAATATTAAGAAAATAATATCTTAAAATATTCATATCAAATTATAGCTTTTTTTTTTTTTCTTAAACAAACAAAATAATTTGCATTTTTTGCACTTTTATTCCAAAAAATTAATTTTTTTAATAGGCCAAATATTCTTTTGTAAATCTATGATAACGAGTTTTTTTTTTTTTTATATATATATATATATATAATATTAATTCAGGGTAAATTTTTAAATAGTTTTAATTAAACATAGAACAAAGTTCAATTTAATTACATCTTTCATTGGTGATTTATTTTTAACTAAAAGTAAATAAATCAATGCTTAAAATCCAATTTTAATAACACTCATCACTAACTATTTGCACGTTTTAAGATTTTTATGAAAAATATAAAAATTTTAAAGCATTTATCGTAGTTTAATCAAACTATCAATCAAAAAATAACTTAATAAATGATTATGAAATTAATATTATAAATGGAAAATATCTTTCAGTTTGATATAGGTATTATTTATTAAACCAAATTAAGTACTTATATTAAACTTTATTTTATGTGACAGTAAATTATCTCAATAAAAGGTTTTTCATTTTAGTTATTCAGTTTCTTTCGAAATTAAATTATTGAGAGACTAAGATTTTTACGGGTTTTTTTTTTTTTTTTCTGAAACTTTATTAGTATTTTTCCTATAAAAATAATAAATACTTTTATTATATAATTATAGCACGCGATGCATGAATGACAAAGCTGTGAATCCCGTCTTATTTAAAAACGTTTTGACAGACTAAATTGCCTGAGTTGAAGGAAGTACGTTAATTTCATTTTGTGAAATAATATCATAAAAGTTGGACATATTAAGATTTTTAAAACATTTCATCGGATTTAATCAAACTAGCAATCAAAATTTAATTTAAAAACTTATTATAAAATTAATATTAAACAAAATCTCTTTTTTAATATATTATGTGTATTATTTAGAATAATACATTTAAATATTCTTTAAAATTTTAATTTATGTCAAAATAAATTGCTTCAATACAAAAATCTTCATTTTAGTTATTTAGTTTTTTTTTTTTTTTTTTTCTTTTTTCACATTGGGATGTTAAGGCATTTAATTTCAATAATTATTATCCCCCCCCCCCTTTTAGAATTTCTTCTTTCAGGAAACTTTATTAATATTTAACCACAAGCTTTCAAAAAATAACGAATACTTTCATAATAAAATTAGAATTTAAAATTCATGAATGGCAAAGCTATGAATTCAAAGTACAGAAAAATGTTTTAACAGACGTAAAAAATTACTATTATTAATTTTTATGTAAAAAATAAAAGTTTGTTACGAAATAATGGCATCAAATCTAGACGTATACAAGATTTACAAATAAAAGTACTATTTGCAAATTAAAATAATTTATATTTCAAGCCTAGTGGTCTACAAAACCCTAATAAGTTAATAATATTTTTTCAATAAATATGATTTTTTCCCATCCAAGTATTTTGCATATTTAAGCGGTTGTCCACAGTTTAAAAATTAAAAATCAATACACAAGATAAATAATTTTTTTTATCAGCTAAGTAAATGGAAATATTAAAAAAATAATTTTAAAAAATTTTATTAATTTTATTCAAGTAAATGAAAGATTTTTATGTGACTGTGCTGAAAAATTTATGTACCACTTTTAACCAATTAAAATTGAAGATTTTTCTTGAAACTTTCACTAAAATTTTCACAATTCCTTTTAATTAAAAATCAAGTAACAGAAATAAATCAATCGTGTACATACGAAAAAATACAACATTCAATAACCATATGGGAGAACACGTAATAAATTTATAAGTTTATAATACTTTTCCTGTAAAATTTAATTGCATGCCATTAATACCATTAACGAATTATACAGTAAAATAAATTATATAATACTAATGTAGAAAAAAATCTTAGTAATTTATTTACCTTATCTTTGTAACTTATTTATTGTTAGGAAAAATTTACCATATTTTTCTTTATTTATATAGTTATTTGTTTTAAAACTCAATTCTTCATTTTTAACGTTTCTGCTTAATAACATTTCTAAATAGATTTCAATTTCACTTAGTTTAGTATATATACGGACATATACAATTAAAACCAATGAAGATTTAATTTCTACTGTAATCAAATTTTAGAAATTTGTATTAAAATTTTCTTTAAAAGTTTTTCTTATTTCTTACTTTTTATTTACATTTTACATTAAACTTTTTTAAAAAATTCCCGTTATACAATATTACATTAGAATAAGTAAAATACTACAGCGGGTTTTTTTTTTTTTTTTTTTTTTTTTTTTTTTTTTTTTTTAATACTGAAAATAAATGATAAATAACTAAAACAGTTTTCAAAAATATTAAACGCCTAAAATGTTTTTTATGAATAACTTTTTGTGTTATATATCTGGAGATATGACAGATGCATCATTCTTAGAAGTTCCTTAAAATTGATAAATGTAATTTAAAAAAAAGGAAAAAAAAAAAAAAAAAAAAAAAAAAAACATGATTTTCTTTTGGGTGTTTTTCTTTATAAATTTACCTCATTAGAAAATAATTAGAATCGCGGATAATTAGCGCGGATCTAGACACGCGAAAAACAGATAATCGCGGGAAAGATATCGCAATCCCATTTGTGAAATTTCTAATAAATTTATGAAAAATTAATGTATTTGTATCTAATTTGTAATTATAATCTTCTATAATACTATATTCGTAAATATCAATAAATGAACACTCAATTTTCAATGTAATAAACAAACTAAGGTTAGAATTTTTTTCTTTACAAATCAGAAATTAAATTTAGTAATAGATAACTCACTTGTGCTACTTAAAATGTGTCTGATACTTTTTTTTTTTTTTCATTTATTCGTCCGAAATTTATATAATTGTTCCTTTTGTATAAAATGTATTTACTTCGTAAAAAGTATTATAATTGAAATGTTAGTATCATTGGTGTTATATATTCTATTAATATTTTCGTGAACATTTTCAAGATGAGGCATAAGTAACGCCTTTTATATTTTCTAATTATTGAATCCAATTAATTTTTGGTCGTCGCTCTTTTCTGAGATATAATTCTTCTGACAATGACTAGCCAAAAAAGAATTTTTGCAGTGAAAAGGGCCTAATCTAATATTATAACTCTGATGTTGTAGTTATATCCATGGATCTATTATAACAGTGGACGGAGCATTCCATTATTAAGGGAATATAAGAAAATGTGGCAACGATTAAACTGTTGGCTACTGGAAAAGGGTTACCTTTTTTTTGGCATTTATCCCGTTATTGGCGATTTTTTGTTTCGAATATAAATATTTTTATTATTGTTATTATTAAAAGATATAGCAAGCAAAACTTGTGTAAAACAATACAGCTGCTGAAATTTATTTTTATCTTGTTATTAACACTTTCCAACAAAGTTCAAAAGTGTTTGACTTCTGTTTGTCTATACTCGCTTTAACTTCCATAAATAATCATGGAATTTTTTTAAATTAATATATAGTACAATATATTTAAGCTAATTTAATTTACAGAATTAAATATAGCAATTATAAGCATTTTATAAAAATAATTACTTAAAATGTACGAAATAATAAAATAAAATAAAATAAAATAAAAAATCTCACCAGTTAAATATAATCCTTATTTTAGATAACTTTTAGGGCTTTTTACAATACATCTAATCACTATTTCTTGCGATAAAATGCCTTTTAGATTTAAAAAAATAAAAATAAAAATAAAAATAAATAAAAAAAATCTGACTTTTAAAGTGAAATAAAAATTTAAAAAATAACTTTCAAAGGAAAAGAAAAGATATCGTCTGCGTCAAGAGAAAGCAGAGTTTAGAGCTTGACAAGACAATTTCAATGTTGGCCAGTTTGGCTTCCTGTAGTTCAAGCAGTCACGTGACTTTTTTATGAGTGATCTTTGCCACTGAAAAAGGTTGCCATTGTTCCGTCTACTGTAATAATAGGTCTATGGTTATATCTCTGTGAAATAAAGCTTGTATAAATGTTTTATTATTACAGACGGGGAATATGGAAAAATTTAAAGCTATATCTTTGATACCTGAATTATATCTCGGTGAAAAAGGCTTGTGCAAATGTTGTTGTTATATTTCTATAATGGATGAATATGGAAAATTTCAAGCTGTATCTTAGACACCGAATTATATCTCTGAAAATGAGGGATTGTGTAAATGTTGTTAGGAGAGCTAGATGTATTCTTTTAAAACTAATCAATAATTTTAGAATTATTTTTAATGTTATTGCTTGTACATATCACGAAATTTGTAAGTATTTCTAATTCACCTGTTTGCTTTGCACGTCATATCATATCTATTATACTCAACCCCATGGTTGAGTATAATATGGTTGAGCAAATTAACCCCAGATATAGTAATAAGACATGGATTGATGGTTGGGGGGGGGGGGAGAATGATTCCTTTTTACTCGAAGAAAAGTCCACAATATGGCCGTCTTTCTCCGAGTGAAAACACACAGATAATTTAGAAAATAAAATTTATGAATAATATATGTACTAAAGGTGAATGAAAAACTGCACATAGAATTTCAAATTCATTTTTCTTTTTCTTTCTTTTTTATATATTTATTAATTTAGTTAATATTTAAAGTTAAACTCTTTTTATATATTAAAACTAACGTTCTTTACCTACGCCATTGTTAATTATATTTAAAAAAAAATTTTAGAAAATTCTATATTACTTAATAATATAAAATCTTAAAAAATATCAAACTTTAAAAAACGTATTCTGTTAAAAATCAAACCAGTTTTTATTTCATAATAATAACAAAACAACTGATTATAAAAATTATATTTTTCATAATTTAGTCAAATATAATTTACTTTTATGATAACTTATCCCATTTATTTTCATAAATTTATTAGAAGAATTAAAAGACGCAATATTTCGACATTTTGAAAATTCATCAACATTCTATTCTATTCTATTACAATTGTCGAGTTTCAATACCACTATATGCCTGATGCCAAAAAAATTTTTCGGCATCAAAAATTTTTGCGTGATAACAATGGGATGATAGATCTATATAAATTACTATATCTATGAAATTAACATGACCGATTTAAAAAATGGGTTGTTACTTTTGCCACATCTTGAATTTAGTTATATTCATTTGAATGTAATGGCAGTAGTTTTAAGTGTGAATGAATAATGTATGAGATTTAAACTAAATCATTGTGTAATAAAAGCTGTACATGTGTGTAAAGTATATTAATGTTGGTGGAAAGTAATTTTATTCAACTTTATTCACTTACGTCTTTTTGAAGTGTGAATAGCTAAACTTAAGAATAAAATTTCTTAAGAATTTCTTATAGGTTAGAGTTGGATTGTCAGACTGGCGTAAAATTTGCGAAAAATAGTTTCATCATTTTATTTATTTATTTATTTTTTATTTATTTGTTTTATTTATTTATTTATTTATTTATTTTGTACAATTATTTGTTATTTTATTGATGAAATATTTACTTCCTTTGTTGACTATTATTTTTCATTTAAGAAAGTTTAAAACGAAGGTGCTGGGTAAAAATATGATTTATTTATTTATTTATTTATTTTATTTCATTTCATTTCATTTTATTTTTAATGTAAAAAGATTTTTTTTTTTTTTTTTTTTTTCGTAAAAGATACGTCAGTGGAAATTCATTGCTGAATAAACTGACAGTATTTGGTGCCACTCCATGAAATATTGTAATAAATATATTTTAACTATTAAGTTTTTTTTTTTTTTTTTTTTTTTTTTTTCTTTTTTCTATGCACTTGATCCCGAAAGTTTTTATTTTACATTGTCACTTTGATCGTTTACAAGTGCCCCTAGAAACAAAAAAGTATAAATTAAAAAATTATTTGTATTTTTGTTTGTATAAATATTTGTTTGTATAATATATATATATATATATATATATATATATATATATATATTGTTTTTTGTTTGTATTTCAATTTTAAGGTTCTGTTACCTTTTTAAAAATATCTCGTTAAGAGTTACGAATTTTTATTCGCAACATGGATCGCAAATCGCGATTATTTAATGTCTCAATATTTTCAAAATCAAAAAGTAAAATTTTCATTACACCTAATATATAAAATATCGTTTAATTCATTCACTGTTAACTCGATGAAATATTCTATCTAGGAATGTAAAAATATATTTGTTTTTGAAAGTCATGTCTTTCTAAATTGGTAAATTCTCAGGTAATTTCTTTTATTAAAATTTCACGGATAATTAAACTTAAATCTATTACATTAATCGTAAAGGATAATATTTAAAAATTATTTTTTTTAATCGAATATCAGTAATATATATTTTAATTGTTAAAATAATATACGAGATGGTTATAATTAAACTTCCGCTATAAGCAGCCTTCTACAACAAAAATTGACTAACATATTGCCACCGAATTTGATTTATGGCCAATTCCTGACATACGTTAAACAAATTAAAATTAATTATAATAATAATAATTCAAAAATATCCACCAGGGGTTGCACTGGATTAAAAAAAAAAAATCAAAATAATAACAAATTAATATTAAATAACTCATACGGAATGCTTAAACAATTTTAACATTCGTTGAAGAGTTTTTGATTCCATGTAGGTCACTTCATATGTTTTGACATTTTGCAAGGTAGAGTGCAAACTAGTGAACGTTTTTTTAGAGCTACTTTTTTTTTTTTTTTTTTTTTCCCTTGAACGTATCTCATGAATGGTCCGCATATCAAATTTGGTGACAATCTACTCTCCCGTTCCAACCGCAATATGCTATTGAAAGAGAAATTTTGATTATAAATCCACCAGTATATCATTCATATATATATATATATATATATATATATATATATGTCTGCGGGTTTAGAAGATTTAAGTTACATTTTAAAAATATATATTTATTATTGAAGAAAAAATAACGTCAAACAGCCCTTTTGAAAAGATGTATAAAACAAAATTCGTACAATGTATAATTTAATATTAGTGCCACTTTTTGGACATTTTTGAACTAGAAAAGAATTCCCCCCACGCATCTCATGCATCGTCCAATTACAGAAGAACCTCGCTTATCCTAGGTAATGTGGACCGAGGGTACCTCAGGACCTCAGGTAATTGAAAACTTGGATAACACGGACTCTGGCGTAAATCGGAGGGGAAACATATGGCAAGGTTTAAAATGGATGAAAATGTAGTCAGTGAAGTAAAATAATACATATATTACATATTTAAATGTAGTCCAGTTAACAAAGCAATACAATATATACATATATAAATTATAAAATACAGTGATGTATAGTAAAATTTATCAAAGTCATTTGTGCCATTTGTCAAAAGCCACGCTTTCTCTGGGGTGTGGCCTTTTCGGGACTACCTCGGATAACACAGAACTCGGTTAAATCAGGGCTCGGATAGCCGAGGCTCTACTGTACCAAATTTAGTAAGAATCCCTTCACCAGTTTTAGTTGTAGGATGCTATTTATAGCGGAAGTTAAATTATAGTTACCCTGTATGTAATTAAAAGGAATATTGCTGCAATACATTTAAACATATAAGACATTTAAACGTACAACCTTAGAACTGAATCTTTAAAATTGCAAAATTTTTAATCTGTATTAATCAAAGAACTGGAAAGTAATTGATAAATAAGAGTAAAACTGATGGAGTAACAAAACTGGAAATACATTCAGTGTAAAAATTTTAATACAACTCCATGTATATCTAAAAATCGATTTATAAAATAAATCTAGGTTCAAAAGCTGTATGATTTGTCAACAAATCAACTATTTTAATATTCTTAAATTCTACTTAAGTTAACGGGTGATTCCCAGCGAAAGATCAAGGGAAATTAAAATTTCGTAAACTACAAGTAAAACTTTTCTGAATATGATTTCAATAAACTGAAAATTAAATTTTATTTCATAAAACTTTTATGAAATGAACAACATAGAACAGATTAATTAAAGTTTTGTAATATGTTATATGATAAGGAATTCACATATACATTCTCCTTCAAATCGTTCCGTAATTTTCAGTACGTAGAAACTGCATACGTTTGAATAATCATCAAGGCATGATGGAAATATATAGTTAGTTAAATTATTTTGCATTTTACAATCTTTCATCATTTTAGAAACGTCAATGATATAAGAGAAAGAAATTTACTTATATTACAAAATAGAGAATCAAAATTGCATTTACAATATACTTATAAAATATTTCGATTGATTCGTTCATTATTTATTATTAAACATTCGAGTAAATTTATTTTTATCTATATAAGAAGGTTTGTAAAGCATACATAAAAATAAAATAAAATAAATTTAGTGCATTTTACTAAATTAATGAAAAAGGAAATTGGTGCTTATATGTTATACAAATGTATATTAAAACTAATTTTTGTATTATATTGAAATGTTCGTTTTAAAGTCGTATGATATATACTACATTCTGTAATATCTCCTTAGTTTTAGGTTATACATTTTTGCCTAATTATCTAAAAATTCTTATATATTTAACAATACACTTTCATTTATAGTATAACAAGGTTTGATCCGAAGCATTTCTAAATCGCATTTAAAAAAAAAAAACAATATCTTATATATATATATATACACATATATAATGCGTACCTGAAAGTCCTAAGCCAACCTTTTAAGGAAGGTAAAATACTTATAAAGAAAAATTTTTTGTATAGCAATATGAGGTCGAAAATGAAAACCGTAGGTACAAAAGTATGAAATGCACCGCATTTTTGAATGGGGAAAAAAAAAAAAAAAAAAAAAGCTAAAGTGAAAAATCGATAGAAATAAAAGAAAAAGAAAAAAAGAAAGAAACACACACACATACAATCCCAAGCGTGTGAAACAAACTACCACCGTCAGTCAGAAAATAAAACTAAAATAACCAAAACAAACAAAACAAACAAACAAACAAAAAACTGAATCGGTGGAAGGATGGGCCTGGGGATCACCGAAGATTTTCCTTTCTGACCCAATATTTCTTCACACACACACAAAAAAAAAAAAAAAAAAAATGCTTCTTTATATTGTATTTTACCTAACTTTAAAATTTGGCCTATGAATTCCGGACAAACCTGTATATATGCGTATAAGTTCAGATATATATATATGAGTTCCAATACATATATATAAATTATTAGATAATGGTGTTGCTTTAAAATAGCATGTATAATACAGTGGTCATTTAAATCTAGATATTAATTAAAGAATAATTAAAAAAAAAAAACTATAAAATTAGTTGGAACTTATCAAATACGTTATCCATTTTTATATTTAAACACGTTTAAGAAAAACTGAATTTTTTCTGATAATACAAGTAATAATTAAATAAACTCGTGTGCAAAACAATTCACTATATCATTCATTTTTAATATAAATTTAAAAATAATTTATACACAATATACAGAATAAAGAAAAATGTATGTAATTGTAAACATTAACATAAATTAAACATTTATCATAAATAACTTGCTACATATAAGAATAATTGCTTTGTATGTTTTTAATTTATTTAGTTTATTGAAACTAATTATAAAATCAAAATTATATTTATTGATGCCAAAAAAAAATAATAATGAAGTTATTAGTTCTCATAAGATATAGAAATTGAATAACATTTATTTAAACTACTAACTAATAAAATTTTTGATTAATAAAAGTAAATTATTTTAAGAATGATTATATTACTTTTCCTTATATTGATATATGTATATCGATTTTACTAAGTGCTTTATTATTAGCATGCAATGGAGAAAATATAGAGAAATTGTGTTCCATAAGCTCTTTGTAAAAATACTCTTATGTATGATCTAATCTGATTGTGCATCTTCATTTTGTTAACCATTGTTGTCTATTTATTGACCTCAGTAGTTGTATAAATGATTGTTCAATAAATTATGAGCTTTTCAGCACTGGAAATTAATTTGTTCTATTTTTTTTTCCTCAGAAACATTTATTTTTTGACATATATACATATAATAAAGTAATACTTGTATATATATACATATAATATACATATGACTTCAATTAACCGATTACCGTAGGTAATGGAATTATTGTATTCAGTCGAAAATTTCAATATTAAACTTTTACTTGATTAACATGTCTCCTAAATCCAAAAATTATGTTTTTTTTTTTTTTTTTTTTTTTTAGAAATTTGTTTGTGCGTGTGTATGTGCACGTGGAGAATTTTTCTGATTATTCTAGTTTCAAAAATGAAAATAGATAGAATGACAAAACTTTATATATAAAAAACATGTCCGGTATACAGATAAGTTTACTAACTTTTGAAGAAATTTGGAAAATTGAAAGTTCGTGAGGACAGCTGAAAATGGAACTTAAAAGGCCAGAAGTGGAGCATTCAAAACCGAAAGAGAGATCGTATTTTAAGTCTATATCAGAAAAAAAGCTTTAAAGATTTTTTTTTTCAAATTTGCCATTTAAAGCCCTTTTAGGATGTCTTTTATACGCAATAATTATGTACTTTAAAAAAATTATTTGATGTCAGGATTGATAAGCCAATATATGTCTTAAAAGTGGCTATTTTAAAAAACGATTTTACAAATTTTCTCCACATGTGGAAATTCTTAGTTCCCCTCCGTTGACCCTAGTGACGCTGCTATCGTTCCGGTTCGAGTTTTAGCTTTGTTGCCCTATCAGTATAGTAATATGTCGCTGAGTCGCCCCAACGAAGAGAATGTTATTGAAGAGTAGGGATGTGGGTTTTCCGAAAAATTTTGAAATGGAATATTTACTAAAAAATTTCTGGAAAATTTTCAATTTCTAAATTACGAAGGTTTTGTAAAATTAAACCAGATACATTAAAAGCTAGAAGTAAACAAAACTATTCAAAGAAAAGTATGAATAATTATTCAATTCAAAAATAAATTAATAAACAAAACACAGAAATTATGATTTAATGGTTTATTAAACATGTATAAAGCTAGAAAATTATAATTTTTAAAGACTGTTTTGCATATATAACGGTTGAACAATCTATATAAAAAAAGGTGTCTGAACGTTCTGTAGCTGTCAGAGACTCTCACATATCGCTGCCAACAGCTGAACCCCATTTTATTATACAGGGAAAATTTTTATGAGAATTAATGATTTTTTTTTTATTCTATTTTCATTATAAAAAATAAAATAAAATAAAATAAAATCTAGAAAATTAAATTTGCCTTTGTTTTTCCCAAAATGTATTTATTTAATTTTTAATACTTCATACTAAAGTTACAAAGTGGAAAAAAATTATCAAAGTTCTTTTTTGCACTTTATAATTAAAAAAAAAAAAAAAAAAAATTTGAAAAACAAGAAACACTGTTTAGAATAATATGGGGTTTAGCTGCTAGAGGAAGCAAAATTATTGAAAAACACATCCATATTTTCCTTTTTCTTTCTTTCTTTTTTCTTTAATTTGATCGCTAATTTTTATCATGAACTTACTTTTTTATAAACAGTATAAGACTACGATCATAACTTGATAAATTTTTACTTAACAAAATATTATTAGGTGCACATCTTTTGAATAGAAATTATTGCTAGCGCTTCAATAATTTTGCTGCCAACTGTACAAGGTGATTAGTAAGGTATGGCTCAGAACATGCAAGGGTTCATTTCATCAAAATTCTTTTGATTTTTGATTTTTTTCGATTTGTTCTATTTTTAAGCATAGTTTGCGAACACAAAATCATATTTTTTTTAGTTGGTGGTATTGGATAATGGATGTAATCCTCTATTTAAAAAAAATCAATCTGGAAGTTTGAGATTTTTATTATTATTATTATTAGTGTTATTATTCAACTTTAAATGTAACACTTATATGAGATTTTTCAAGTACAATTCAATTTCGGATAATTTAAGCAAATAAATAAATATTGAGTTCTTTCAGCTAAACCTCCAGTTACAAGATATGATGAGATTCATTTTATTTATTTGATTTCCTTAAATTTTAATCAAAATCTTGCTGTTTATTTATTTAGGCAATTAATTGTATTTCCTGTTGCTTGCATATTTTTTTTCATCACGTTAAAAGTTAGTTTTGAAAAGGGATTTAAAAAATATGTAATTATGTTTTTTATATAAGATTTTTCTGTAAAATTTTCAACAATGCCAATTTTGTAATTAAAGCTTTTTTTTTTTTTTATAATTTGCTCTTTTTTATTATTTTTTATTTTTTTATTGAATATTTAAGGAAGATTATGACAATGTCCTAACTTTCTGAGTCACTCTCAGAACCAGAGACCATAAGGTGACCAAAGTCAGAATTGCTGGCTGAGTTTGAAAAACATCGGCATATCATCATGTATTAAATGAATATTTTGAAAAACAGTACACATGCTCAGCAGTACAGTAGTGCATTAATTAATCAATATATTTTTTTTTATTATGTTGCCAAATATTTTATAATAATGTTCTTACAAACTTACTGAATGGACATTTAAAATTCTAATTAGCAACCATAGATCTCTTGTATTATAATAAATAATCTCTTTCTCGAGCAAGTTGCTCAAAACATATATCTGGTAACTTTCTAACTGATGACTTTAATCAGAAACTTTTGTTTTTCGAACTGTATATAGTATTACTATGACTAATAAAAGAAAATTTAAATATATCAGGCAAAAGGTTTACTAAAAAAGTTGTTTTTTTGGTTGGAAAATTTTCAGGAAAAACATAGTAGAAAATTGTCCACCCCACATCACTATTGAAAAGTAATAAAAAATAAATAAATAAACATACACCAAAATGTGTGAAATTCGATGCAAATTAAATCTCCTACGCTGAGAATCGATAATGTAGTCGTATTTCTTCGGACCATCTTTAACCCTGCGTTAGGCGCGCGTGTGACATACGTCACCCATGACATTTCGAATGTGTGCATTTTTTATTCCCTTTCTCTGTAATAGATGGCGGTTGTAGTACCTTTAAATTAAACCTTCATAATTCTTATTATACCATTACTCAAGGTCAGTATTCTGTTGCATGCGAAAACAAAGCAATCAAAAAGTGTTCTGGTTGACACCTGTCACCCGCGCGGCTAAACATGAAACTAAACTGAAAGGTAGGTGTTCTTTTTATTTGTTATTGCTCATTCTTTTGTGATACATTTTGGTTTTAATCTGTTAATTTATCCTAAAAAGAAATACATGTAATTAAACAATTGGTAAATAGTTAATATGTTTGCATATTTGTTTATGCTCTCGTAACACATTGAAATATACAATTTTCGCAAAAAATGACATTTTCATTTTTCTTTCTTTTTTTTTTTTTTTTTTTTTTTTTTTCTTTCTTTCTTTCTTTCTTTTTCTTTCTTTTTCATTTTTTTATTTATTTACTTACAGAAAAGAGCATTTATTCAATTTACTTTTTATTTTTTTCTGAGTAAATCGAAGATGCTACACTAGTTTCATACTGCACTAAAGAAAAACAAAGTTGTCCATTTTCTGTCAACTATGCATCATTCAGATACAATTGATGAAACTACAGGAGATGAAAGAAAACCAGAAATTATCACTTTTTACAATATGACAAAAAGTGGTGTCGATACTTTGGTTGGTTGGTTGGTTGGGTTTTACGTCGCACTAGTGCTGCGCAGATGGGCAATTGCCGGCGGTCTGAGACTCACCCCTAGAGGTGGTCCGGAGACATTCCATAGCAATTTTGATCCTCCACGGAAAGGATGGCTCCCCCGCTTCGGTAACCCCCAGAGGTATAATTTTTTATGGGAACATGGAGGACATTGCAGCCACGACAAATTTTACCTGCACCAGCCACCATTAGTGTACACGACGGTCTTTGGACTGCCCGAGTACCGAAACCGCAATTTTCCAATTACGAGGCCGGCGCTCTACCGACTGGGCTACCGCGGCCCGTCGATACTTTGGATAAGCTGATGTCTTAAGGAATACACGACGATCGCCAATGGTTCTTTTTTATAATATTTTGAATGTCAGTGCAATCCATGCATTAGTGATTTTTAAAAGCAAAAACATAAATAAGAAAGTTTCTAGAATAGACTTTTTACAAACAGCTTGTTGGGAACTTATTAAACCACCACACATTGAACGCCGATCAGCAAAACACTTGTCTTCCGCGAGAGCTAAAGAGTCGGGTAAATGTTCTTCTTCAAAAGGTACCTCAAAAACTAGAATGATCAAACCCTCAGGCAATCGTGGTCGATGTTATGAATGTGGAAGGCAAAGAGACAAGACGACACGAAAATGGTGTCCAAAATATTTTAATTGGACATGTGGTGAACATTTGAACGAAGTGTGTGTAAATTGTTTTGAAATTTAAGTCTTTTATGTATTTTCTTTACTTTTCATAATTGTATTGCTCTAAAATTTGTGTAACGTTTAAATATAAATTTTGAGTGTGTATGTTGTTGTTTTAGAAAGCTATTTTAATTTAAAAAATTTTAAAAAGTAGAAAGGTAGTATACTGAAAATGGGTGACATATGTCACCCGCGCGACTAAACGCGTAACAAATTTACTCGCGCCTAACGCAGGGTTAAGGATATAATGATCGTGGTAGAATTCCTTTATAATGTATTAGCATTGAAAATATTACAAATACCCAATTACGGAAGTATGGTTCATGCGTAGTAATTAAAAACTGAAAAGGTGATAATTATGATAAATAATTTCCACGCTGCAACGAGGGCCGCGGTAGCCCAGTCGGTAGAGCGCCGGCCTCATGATTGGAAGATAGCGGGTTCGGTACTCAAGTCGGCCAAAGACCTTCGAGTACACTAATGGTTGCTGGTGCACGTAAAATCTGTCGTGGCCGCAATGTCATCCATGTTCCCATCAAAAATTATACCTCTGAGGGTCACCGAAGCGGGAGAGCCATACCTTCCGTGGAGGATCAAAATTGTGACGGCATGTCTCCGGACCACCACTAGGGAAGAGTCCCAGACCGTCGCCAATTGCTCATCTGCGCAGCACTAGTGCGACGTAAAACCCAACCAACCAACCAATCTCGCTACAACTTTTAAAAATTTAGAAAAGCAATGGACGCAAAGTTCCCAAAAGGCGGCGCTTGCAATGTTTGTGGGAAAATTCTGTGCTATGATTGGCTGTAGTCCGATTGTTTGTAGGAAAAAATGAAAGAAAAACGTCATCATGACGTATAATGCGTCGAAGATGAGAATCACCCATTTCAAAATGTAGACCACAGATTATCATACAGATAGGACAGTGAAGCTAAAACGCGCACCGAAAATATAGTAGCACCACTAGTGTCAACAGAGGGGAACTACATGTGTTAAGTCTACATGAATAGCATCTTTGATCGAAAATTGTTTTTCTATTTCGCGAGTAGTTAGTAGCAGGTTAGTATGGGAAATTTTCTCTTTCTTCACTTTCTATTGCTTTTGAATTCACAAAATTATCCTCAAAACATTCACAGCTATTCATCTAAGAAATAAAAATTATTTTTTATAATGTTTAAAAATATGCTTTGTGAAACATATTCGTATCCAAGTACAAATTTAAATTACAAACTGTAATTCTGAAATAGCAGTATGAAATCATTAAATATTTAACGTTGCTTGGTTTAAACAATACAAAATGCGTTAAAATGAAAAAAAAAGGTTTTTATTTTATGTATATTTTCAAAGTTTATTTTCTTAATATTTAACACTTGCTTGTTAAAATAAGTTGCTTTTGACAATCAAGTTTGTAAACAATAATAAAGTTGTAAACGAAAACGTATGTGCAGTTTTCTTTCCTTCACTTTTTCTACTACTTTTAAGTTTACAAAATCATAACTTTCACAGATATTTTCTAAGAAATAAAACTAATTTTTATTATGTTTTAAAATAAATTTTTCCAAACACATTCGTGTTCAAGAGTACAAATTAATATAACAAACTGTAATGCTTAAATAGCAGTATAGTATGAAATCTTAAATATTTAACATTGCTTGGTGTAAATAATACAAAATGCTTTAAAATGAAAAAAATATTTCTGGTTTATGTATATTTTCGAAATTTATTTGCTTAATATTTAGTACTTGCTTCTTAAAATAAATTGCTTGCGGCAATCAAATTCGTAAACAATAACAAAGTCCAAACGTAAACATCAATAAATGGTTAGTCGGTTGGATGTTGAGTTTAACGTTGCACTAATATTACGATATGAACATAGATACAATAAAAATAAGACGAGCGATTGCGTAAGCTGGAGAGCTCGAGTAACTTACAGCCGTTGACAATAGGGTCGTGGCAGTCAAATTCCGGTTACCGAAGAATATACGGGAGTGTCCTATCTGTATAATAATCTGTGATGTGGACTGCCCTCGATTTTCGAAGACAGTCCATATACATAGTCCGAGGACATTAGGGGCTACATACAAACAGAACGTTTGGAACTTCGATGACGTAAATTTTGCAAGTTTTTTGAAAATACAGTCGGCAGCAAAAGTATCCGAGCATTAGCAAAAATTCCTATAAAAAAGTACTTTTAACGCAGTTTTGTTAAATAAATCCTTGTCGAATCCTGTTCTTAGTCAATCTAAGAACATGATTCGACAAGAATTTATTTAACAAAACAGTTTTAAGTGTGCTTTTTTGACATAGGAACTTTCGCTAGTGCTCAGATACTTTTGCTGCCGACTGTAGTCATACATTTGGAACGCTTGCAAACGGTTCTGCAACCGGAGGTGTTTCATTTGTATGTACCCCATAATCACCTTAACTAAAACTCGCAATTCTATCTGCAAATTTTTTCACAACTCTCCAGTTGCATCTAATACCTTACTTTAACCAACGAAGGCTGAACGTGAGGTTGATGTTGAGAGACTTTTGTGTCGCCCTCGTACTACAGTATGGGCAATTGTCCATGCTTTAACCAACGAAAAACTTCGAACTAAAAAAAACCTTCGCAACTTTTGACTTTATTACGAAATCTGCCTTTGAGCTCTCAGAGAGTATCTCGCGCTACTTAAATGTGAGCTGGTTGCCGTGCGCTTAACGAACGAATTTATTTTTAAAAAATTCTCCAAAATATTTTGTACGACAGACATTCATTTCAAAATACACTTTCAAATGATACTTCCCCAAATTTCGTTGGTTGTTGGTTGAATGGGTTTTATGTCACATTAGAGATACGTGGTGAGCAATTGGCGACAATCTGAAATTCATCCCTAGGGAAAGTGATGGTCCATATACAAATATAATGCGCTTAACAAATTTGCTCCCCTCTAAAAAGATGACGCAACGTAGTAGATACTATTTCTAGGAGGAAGGGATACTGAGCGGTCGGTCATCTGCTTCAAAATTTAGAAGCAAACTGGTCAAAAAAGTGCGCATTCTATAAGAATAAGTTAACACACAACTTTCTAGCCTTTTCGATTCGAAACTAATCTGTTTCACGAAGATCGCTGCCTTCACTGTAAAAAAAAAACCTATTACCAGCTGCAATCTGTGATTTATTTTATCCAATCACAGGGCATTTCTTGCAAGAAATTCTCTGTGATTGGATAAAATAAATCACAGATTGCAGCTGGTAATAGTTATTTTTTTACAGTGTTTCTATGATATCGAATAGAAAGCTATCTGTAATTTTTTACATTCTAGCTCAGTGCTACACGAGAATCTGCTATCTCTGACGAATTAGCAAACCGACGAAATGAAGCCACCCACACTGGAATTACAACAGTGCTCACGGATTGGCGAGCTAGGTTAACAAAATATTTGTTATTTCAGTAAAACACTTTATTGAAACAACGAATAATTTGTTAAATCAACCAATTTTGTATATAAGTAGCTTTAACAAAACTTTTATTGTCTCAATAAAACTTTTTTTTTCTGTGTACTCAAGTTCCTTTAGACAGTTTTAATTTTAACCGATTCGCCGTGTGTTTGTGTGTCCATATATTGTCTTTTATACACTTCTCCTCCATCCTTACCGATTTTAACCATTTGATACAATTGTATATTGCTTTCAATACTTTTCTATAATTCCTATATTAAAACAAAAGTGCACTTAATACTGCTTTCTTAAATAAATCCTTATCGAGTCAATCTAAGAACATGATTCGACAAGGATTTATTTAACAAAGCAGTATTAAGTGTACTTTTTTACTTTCTCTTACCCATAAGGTAGAGAAAGTATTGTTTTTTGGTCAAATTTTCGAACGCGAGATTGTTATATTTACACGTTTTGAGGTCCCCTGAATACGAAAATCATGTTTTTAGCAAATGGTCTGTGTGTATGTCTGTATGTCTGTGTGTCTGTCTGTATGTCTGTCTGTGTGTCTGTCTGTTATCAGCATATCTCAAAAACAAATTATGGCAGAAAGTTCAAACTTGGTATTCTAAATGTGTATCATATAGGGATGCTACAGTAAACTTTTCGTTAAGATCAAGCTAATGGTTTGTGTACAGGGACAATAAAGAGAATTCTAATACATTACGTCTATGGGGGAAATTGCAGGAAAGTAGAGTTTAACGTCTATAGACTGCACTAAACCAAATGAAACGAATATATATATTTTGTAATAGAGATAGTTAACTGGGATTTTTTTTTTTTTTTTTTTTTTTTTTGTATGCAGGAGCCTCGCTTCTCCCCTGGGGGGAAGTCCCCCCTCGAGGGGAGTATATTTTCATGATGGGTATCTTTCAAAAGAGCTCGCCAATACCTTTAAAACGAATGGTTGAACCATCGATCTGCGATAATTTAAAACAAAGTTATCGATTTCTTTTTCTTTTAACGAAAAAAAAAAAACTTTAAAAAAAAAAAAAAAAAAAAAAAAAGTACGATTTTTTTTTCTAAATTTTGAGAATAAAATGGACTTTTTTTTGGATATTTGGTGTTAGACTACTTCTCTAATATGGAAATCGTCTGCATTATCATGAAAGATAATTTTTTTTTATAATAATCTTAATAAATTATTTTTTAAAAACAGACTTATTTTTTAATAATCGAATTAAATTCTATATAAATGTAGGTGCATTAATGAAACGGGGGGGGGGGTGAGGGGGGCGGTAGCCCCCCTCACACAGAACTAATTATCATATAAAACTCTTCAGAAGCCTAATATGAATTGTTTAACATGGGTTTACATAACAGTACTCGTTATCTTACCTATTAATCTGCAACCTGTATTTATTGTATTAAATTTCAGGGTAAGAGAAAGTCGTGTGAGTGACACACCAGATTATTTATATAGGAAATATTGCTATCGCTCGAATAATTTTACTGTCAATAGTATATCAGAGTTCTTTTGGGAGGCCCTTTAAATGAACGGTGAAAGCTTTTCTGATTATATTCTATCTGAAACATGTATTTTATCTGCTTTCCTGTAGATAAAATAAAATAGTGTAAAGAGCCTAAATATAAACACCTTTTGGTGAAGACATTTTCTGTGATCATTTAAAATGCTCTTTTATCGACCAAAAAATTACCATATTTAGATTTTTTACGTCCCTATAAGATTCCGGATTCAAATGTTAATACTTTTACGCAGGTTCATAAAAATATTTTTTGCGGGATGTGCCATTTTTAGAGTACAGTAAAATCAGTATCTAATACGATACACACCTTGTGTCGAAGAATTTGGAGTCAGGGGTAAAATTCTTAACAATGCTTTTTGTATCCTTATTTAACAAGCTCAGAATGCTTTCCCATAAACAACTGATTGCCACTTTTTGCTGCAGCTTTTTTTTTTTTTTTTTAACATTTCTATTTTTTTTCTCCCCAGTTAGTTTCTGTTTGCCGGACATCTAGAAGAAAATGTGTGAAAAAATAAATAGTGTAGGTTAGTGATTTATATAACTATTATTGCTTTAGATCAAAGAAAATTTTGCATTTGTATCGTGTGCATATGTACGAGTGTATTTGAAAAATGTGTTCGGAAGGGAGGGGGGGGGGCAGATTTCCCTCATTGTTCAAATACATTCATGTTCGGAACACACTCTAAAGCAAGAGAGAATCTATGTAGCAATAAATATTTTAAGTAAGAGAAAGTATTTTGTTTCATCAAAATATAAATAAAATAATAAATTATGCAAATGTAATGAATATATCTTTAATCTTACAAAACTGTCTATAAATCTTGCAATACTGTAGCTAGAATATTCTGTTTTACAAGTTTAACATAGTTTTAAAAAATTCTATTCGTATTAAGAAAATAATGAGTATTTTTTATTAAGACAAAATAAGTGTTTCTCTAAATGCTAAAATTTTCAAAAACCAAAAATTCCCAAGAAAAAAAAAGAGAAAGAGAGAGCTTTTCCTATTCAATTTTCAATTAAAAATCATATATATATGTGTACTCCTATAGAATTAGAGCACTTAAACTATTGAAATTTGGAAACTGAACATAAAATAAATATTGAGTTAAATAAAACATACCTTTATTTGACAATGACATACACGTAATTAAGTATATATACAGATAAAATATCTAAACTCTTAAAATTTAGGAATTAGACATCAAATAATTACTCAGTTTTATAAAACTTAATTCTCTATTTCGCAATGACATACACATAATATATGTATGTATAACGTTTCTAAACAATTAAAATTTTAAAACTGAACATCAAATAATTATTTAATTCTATAAAAACTTTCTATTTGACAATGACAAATTACACACAAATTTTATACATACAGATAAAAATATAAAAACTATTAAAATTTTAAAAAAAATTTTTAAAAAAACCTAACTAAAATACGAATAAGACATTGCAAATGTTCACAAAATCCTTGAGATCTTTCGATACTTTGAACTCTAATTATTTCATTTTTAATTGCTTAACAGAACACTTACGATAAAATTTAGCACAGTTATTCGATAAGATTTAATATTATCTTACCAAATGTTCAATTCTTTTTCACATACATAGAAAAATTTTTTTTTTTTTTTTTTTTTTTTCAAAATGATAAACAATACTTGCATGGTTGAACATAATGAAAAGAAAAACAGTGTCTAGGTATTTCAAACAGCTCTTTCCTAGCGAGTATTTCATTCAAAATAGATTTTTTTTTAAAGAGATAAAACCTTTTAAACTCTTCTGCAATTCTCTCAACACGACATCTAATGTCACTGATAAATTTGAAAGATAGTTTTAACATAAAAAAAATTTTCAATTATATAAAACTTTTAATTTTTTATTTCACGATGGCACAAATATAATAAAAACTTGGATATATGCAAATAAAAATATTTAAAATGTAAAAAATCTTTATTAAAAACCAAACAAGACATTACTAATATCCGTAAATTCCCTGGGAATCTTACAATACTTCGAACACCAGTGTTTTTTTTTTTTTTTTTTTTTTTTTAAACATTTATCAAAACGCAAAATTTTTTGATAAAATTTAGTTTTTTTTTTTTTTTTTTTTTATGTACGTTGTAAAATTTCTAAATTTTACTCAAGTGGATGATAAGCAATGCCTGCATGCTTGAACATCACGAAAAGAAAGCGAGCGTCTAGGTGTAAAAAACATCTCGTTTTTACCCAATAATTCAGTTAAAACAGATTTTTTCAGAGAAAAGTCTTTATATTCTTCTGCAATTCTCATAATACGACATCTTATGTTTGTATTAAATTTAAAGGATCGTTTTAACCAATCAGAACACAATGATTTTAACTGAGGTAAGTTTGCCAAAACTGATGCTTTATAAACCTCGATTACATCCTCATCCATTACATCTAAAAGTATACCTGAATATAAGTACGTTAATATCACAGAAACTATATGTGGTTCGATATTTGAAACAACAATTGCTTCTCCTTCTTCATTTATTTCTAATATATTAGAAAACAAGCGAGAACGTGAAGCTAAAACACATTTGTGTACCCAAAAAAATACGCCATTATTGTCAATTACTGTATCCGTAAATCTCCCATAATCTAATAAAAATTCCAAATCCCCTGATAGGCGTTCGTAATAAAAATCTTCATTTAAACAACTTACAGAAAAACTGCAATATTCATCAACGTATGAAATCCCTTTACCATCAGTAAGTATCAGTTTAATATTTATTTCTAGAAAGGAGTTATGACAAGAATCCTTATTTCTTATGATTTTACTTATTATATCTTCTATGTCTATAAATACGTCCTCAAAAACTAAAAAATGTGAAGTGCTTAAAGGACCCTTTTCATCAACAAAGTCCAGTTGGATACGCGCAAACATAGATTTTCCGATAGTTTTTGTAAACAATAAATCATAATGTTCACGGTCATCTTTTTCTGGATAACAAAGTAGTCGAAATGTTTTCACAGATTCGTCATACTGCAAGATCAAGTGACTAAATTCAAATTCATATCCACGCAAAACATAAGAATATTCTTCTATTTCTATAGATGATTTCAGAAACAACTCATCTGGTTCGTAAAGAGTTTCTACTTCGTATATTTCAAGAAAAGATGCGCAATGGCATATAGCAAATGATGGCTCACCGAGAACATGTTTTATATCACCTGTATATAAATAAGCTAAAACTTTTCGCATTCCTTTATAATTCAGCTTGGGGAGACTTATAATCGTATAGTCACCCAAATCATCAATCTCATCATCTTCTTCAAGCATGCCACTGAAGTAATCACTTCGAGCGTATAAAATAGCTTTATGAGCTAAAATGATATTATCACCAAGTACTAATTTTGTATCGAAATTCTTAGCAGATGTATAGAGATCTAACATATTGTTAGAGAGTAACTTAAAACCTTCATGGCTGCATTCTTTAAATATTTTGCTTGCACTGTTGTTATAAACAATCATATGGCATACAATCGTGATTAAATCACTTGATTCATTCATTACTGATGAAAAATGCTCCTTCGAATCCAGGCACATTTCATATTTTGAACCGTTTTTCAAAGACAGCAAACGATCTTTAAATGATACTAAATTTGCATCAGAAAATTTGCAGCAGACTTTTACATTTAAATATATGTACTTCGAGCCCAGATCTAATTCAGCTCTTTTCAGACTAAATAATACAAAATTTTTCTCTTGAATCAATTTGGGTCGTAAATTCATGCACCATTTTGTTTCTTCAGAACCATTTACAGTGAATTCTGAACTTTCAATCGACCATTCTTTTGCAAATGTCTGAAGGGAAAAATTGTCGATTTGCCATTCAACTCTACAGTGCCCAAAAAATTTCTTATTTGATTCACTAGCTGAATTCATCTCTGATATCTTTCAAACAGAATATAATTTGAAAAATTTATGCAATATTTCTTTAATAAAACAATTTGTATTATACTTATGACTATTTTGTGTTTTACCACACGAGAAAAAGATTATACACATTTAGCTACAAGTTCTGACTGACAAAAAGCCGTTATCTTAGTTTGGAGTACTTAGTTTTAGTTACAGATCCCTTTGCAGAAGCCTCTAGTAAAGCAATATTCAGCTTTATTTAATAAACAAAATTCACAATTAATCTTCATAAACACTGGTGATTTAATCCCTATGACAGCAAAACACCACACACAAATACATTTTCACTTGCAATTTATCATAATAGATATCGTGACTCCATAACCAGCGACTTTTAATTATTCAATACGTGAAAAAACGCTAATGCATTCAATCGGTTTCTTAGATTCAATTCGATTGTTTTCCACCTCAGTTGATTTCTCATTCTTGATTTCCTTGGGCAGGTTCAGGCTTTCGACCGATTCAGGATCGATCCAACTGGTCATGTATCAATGCGCCCAGTCCAGTGAACCGGTCTGGATCAAAGTCGTTCAGCGAAATGTATCCGTGAACCGGTCGTGGACCAAATCGCCCCAAAAAAATTCTGAGACATTTTATCCATAGACCGATCCATTGCTATGATTGACCCACGGATTAAGAGATTCTACAGGATACATTACTAGCGTTACGGAAAGGTAGTAATTTTCATCTTACATATAGAGGGCGACCAATCTCAAAAATACACCAATCAGCGGGTTTTTACATTTCTGGCTGTTCCTTCATTGGATGACTGAAGCCGAAGGGGCGGGCTTTCCCTTTCTTCCGAAGAGTTTCAAAGCTACTACACCAGGCGGCGATCGGATCGCTTACTCTGTTCGGCTGAATTAATGCGGAAAATAAAGCTCCGTTCCCCACGCTGGCCGCCCTATCTAGTTTGTCATCCTGTATCCTAATCCGTGGATTGACCATTGGATTTTGCCCTAGGGTCGCCATCTATCGGTCATTACAAACGTGAATTCCATAAAAGGTTTTATGCATGAAAACTTTTTTTTTTTTTTTTAAATAACTGTATAATTGATTTAGATTCATAAAAATATGCATACAATGTATTGAAATATAACATATTAATGCAAATTAAAATTCATCGAAAATTAATTAAATTTAATAAAATAAAATTTTAAAATGCTTCTTGCTAACAATTTTTTAATTTTGAGTTTTTAAAAATATTTTAAATACGTTTGTGTACTACTTTGTGAATTTATCGATTTGTTAATTTTTATAAAACATTTTTATGTTTCAAACTAAGTATTTGAATTAAATTTCAGCATTCAAACATAAAAATATTTTACAATAATTAAAAATCAGTATTTAATTTATATTTAAATAAAAAAATCATAAATATATTAAACATTTAAAATATTACTGATTGAAATCATAATTAGTTGAATTTAACAAACCAATTAAATGAAGTCATGATTTTTTTTTTTTTTTTTTTTTTTTTGTAATCATTGATTTGAATCTTTTTTTTTTTTTTACTTTTATATGCTTTACAGCATACTAAAACTTCAACCTACATATTATTTACATCACTGCTAAATATTTGCCTTAAACTTCAGCATTCAAACATAAAAATATTTAATAATATTTAAAACATGTGAAAATTATTATTTAATTCCTATTTAAATAAATTTCGGAAAGAAATATATAAATCTTTAAAATCTTTAAAATACTCGTAATTTAAAATAAAATTGTGATTAAAATAACTTTTTTCTTTTGCTTTGTTAATAATCTATTCAAATCAAAAATCAAAATTTTATAATTTTTTGGCAATGTGTAATAGTTTTATATTTCTTAGGTACCTTAGATCATAATGAAACTTGAACCTACTTCTTATTTTAAATCAAATGTTTGAATGCTAAATATTTGCTTTAAATTTTAGCATTCCAACTTAAAATTATTTAACAAAAGTTAGCTTGATAATAAATCCACAAAATAATACTTAAAACTGCTTACGATATATCGTTAAAATGCAATAATGTATAACGCAATAATGTACGCAACTATGCAGAATAGAAAAAAATAGATATGCATCTATCTTTTTTTTTTTTTTTTTTTTTTTTTTTTTTTCATGGTTAAATTAAACTTTTTATTTATGAATTAATTTTTTCTTTAATTAATTATATTTTATAATATTTTATAGCTAATTTCAAACTAAGCATACAGATGGCAGCACTGATTTTGATCCAATAAAAGGATCTGAGTTGTTCAGCCTCTGCTTGCGACCGGTCGTGGATCAAATGTCTCAGGGATCAATTGGATCGGTTGAAGTGATCCAGAAGCTGGACTCACCCCTTGTAAATTTCCCCATATATTCGGCATCAAAATTATTGAAGTATGCATCGACATTTTTCATACTTTTTTTTTAGTTTGGTCGCTAATTTTTAACAGAAATTTACTTTTTTATAAACAGCATAAGAGTAAGATCACGACTCAACAAATATTTACCGAACAAAACAGTATTAAATAGGAATCTGTTAAATAGGAATTATTGCTAGTGCTTCAATAACTTTGCTGCCATTTGCAGATTCAGTTTAAGGTTTAGTGAATTTTATGTCGCACTAGTGCTACACTATGGGGAATTTGCGACGGTCAGGGACTCACTCTTAAGGATGGTCCGGAGACATGCCATCGCAATTTTGATCCTCCACGGAGGGAATGGCTCCCCAACTTCGGTGACCCCCAGATGTATAATCTAAAAGGAACATGGAGGACAGAGCTGACACAACGGTTTTTACGCACACCAGCCACCATTAAAATTACCGCATAGCAGCAAAATTATTCGATAATTCCTGTTTTAAAAAAGTACTCTTAAAACTGTTTTGTTAAATAAATTTTTGTCGAATCATGTTCTTAGTGACTGACTAAGAACATGATTCCAGAAGGATTTGTTTAACAAAGCAGTATTAAGTGTACTTTTTTTATATTAGGGATTAGTGCTAGTGCTGTGCTCGAATAATTTTGCTGCCGACTGTAAATAAGAGAATGATAAATTTTTCTCTGCAGTGGTTGAAATAATGCGGGCTCCATACTCGAGCCGGCCAAAGACAATCGTGTACGCTAATGGTGGCTGGTGCACATAAAATCCGTCATGTCCGCAATGTCATCCATGTTCCCATCCAAATTATACCTCTCGAGTTACCAAAGCGGGAAAGACATCCCCCTCCGGGAGAATCAAAATTGTGATGGCATGTTTCCGGTCCACTTCTAGAGTCCCAGACCATCGCTAATTGTCCATTGCGCAACACTAGTGCTATGTAAAATCCAACCAACCAACCAACCCTGCAGTGGTAATGTGTGAAGGCGAAGGGTTTTATGGGGTACATACAAATGAAACACTGCCGGTTGCAAAGCCGTTTGCAAGCGTTCCAAATGTATGACTACAGTCGGCAGCAAAAGTATCCGACCACTGGCAAAAATTCCTATGTAAAAAAAAAAAAGCACACTTAACACTGTTCTGTTATATAAATCCTTGTCGAATCCTGTTCTTAGACTGACTAAGAGCAGGATTCGACAAGGATTTATTTAAAAAATCTGCATTAAGTGTACTTTTTTACATAGGAATTTTTGCTAGTGCTCGGATACTTTTGCTGCCGACTGTATTTGCAAAAAAAATTGCAAAATTTACGTCATCGAAATTGCAAGCGTTCCGTTTGTATGAACCCTATGACAGCGCATCGATAATGACACTAAGATACAAAATTTGTTCAAGGTGGGTAGGGGGCGGGGGAACATGAGATATATGCTGTGCCACTGACAGCGTTACATCGGAGTAAAAAGTTGTTCAAATTACACTAACTTGTTAAATTTTGCTTCCTTATTGCACATCATCGACGAGATATTAGAGTAGACCCCGGACTAGTAACCTTTTTGCTTTCCAACATCAGATCCCCACCATTCAACCAATTCATTCGCCAAATCGACATTCCACTTCCACCAAGGCAAGTTTCCTCCACCTTTGTTATCGCTGTTTTACATAACGATTGGGTGTAAATTAAACATAAACCACAACCTAGACTAGCTGAAATGGAAAACAGCTAATCTAATCCTTGTTATTGAATGAAAGCTGTTCTGTTTGACTTTTCTTTCGAGTTTTGGTGGTAAGAGGAACAAACCATCTAAAACATGCAAAATCCTAAAAACCAGTTGCCAAGAAAGCAATTATCACCAAAAGAAGGCTCAAAAACCGCAGTAATGTTCGGGGAATTTTTCTCCATAGCCAATATAGGGAATCCGTACTCTACTAGTATAACTGCTCGATGTTGTACACATATACGGTTGAGATCATTGAGTACTGATAGAAAGTAGAGTGCGGATTCCCTAAACTGGCTGGAGATAAAAATTCCCCGAAATCACTACGGTTTTTCTATGAATGGGCACCTTCTTTTGGCGACAATCGCTTTCTTGGTAAATTGTTCTTTGGGATACAAGTTTCATTGCAGCCGTAAATAACACATGCCTTTACCATTTTTCTAAAATATATATATATATATATGAAATTACAATAAGAATATCTCTATGTATAAATAGCTAAGAGAGTTTTTCCTGTAAGTCCGTGGCTGGATGCAAGTTGATTGGCTAAGAGAGATTTTCTTCTGTTTGTTGCCACCAGCGTTTCATACATTAGTTAATTTAAAAAACTGTCACCAGCTTTTCATACTTTAGTTAATTTTAAAAAATCTAATTGTCTCATCAATAAGTTAATTAAAGCGATGGATTCAGAAAAAATGCCCCTTTCATTTGGTACCTTATTTGTAACGAAATTTTGATTAGATTTTTTAAAATTAATTAAAATGTGAAAATAATAGCCTGGTAAAAGCTTTAAAAATGTACATTTAAATTTTTAATTGTTGTCAAAAAAATACTTTTTTTTCCCCAACATAAAAAGAAATATGCTTTCACGAGAAAAATAAAAAATTATAAAATATTTTACTCATGCACATGAAAAAATGAAAATTGAAAATGGAGTGAAAAAACAATTTAGATAAAGTTGCTCGAGAGTTCCAAAAACTAATGGAAATATAAATGAACGTTAAATAAATAAAATAGCCGTCTGCCCAATCACGTGATATTGAAAAACAAAGAATCGAATTCAGTAAATATGGAAAGGAAAGGAAAACGAAACGAAAAAAAACAACCAAAAAAAATAATAGCATAAATCAACGGGAAACCAAAGCAGGCTTTAAAGCAATTTCATGATTTCTTTAAATTTTATTTTTGTTTGTAAAGCAGTATAGAAAAGAGTTTCCTTTAAATATAGTGACCAGCGAAGCGAGAAAAGCCTTCGTTGATTCACTACCTTCATTGATTTCATGAATTAAAAAATGGTTTCGTTAACAAACTTTGATCTATTGGCACGCAGGCAGAATCAGGCCGAGTTTTGTACATTTCGAGTTTGATTTGGAAATTTTTACCCCCTTTCGGAATTCGGTTCGTTCCCGAACCGGGGCTTTGCTAGCATAATATGAAACGCTGAAAGAACTCTTTAAACGAATCACTGTCAAACTGAAGAACACAGAGCAAATATATATATATATATATATATATAAATTACAATAAGAATCTCCTTATATTATTAAAATATGTGCGCATCTGTTTGTCTGTCTGTCTGTCTGTCTGTCTGTGAGAAATGCCTTGTGACCGCTAAAGCTCCGGCGCTAATGGTCGCAGCGCCTCGAAACTGGTGTCGACAGACGCAGAATTTCTTCATCTCGACATCGCGATAATTCGCTAAGCGATGCGACCCTAATTAGCGGAGATATTAATTAAAACGTCGACCCTTATCTACCGAAAAATGACCCAGAATTCATGATTAAATGCTTAAAAAGCGACATTTTTACGGAAAAAGTGGAAAATAAATTAGAAATATCAGTCGTATCGTTACAAATAAGGTATCAAATGAAAAGTCCGATTTTTCTGAATCCGACGGTTTAAATAGCTTATCGATAGGACAATTAGATTTTTCAAAATTAACTAAAGTATGAAAAAAAAGGTGGCAACAAATCGCAAGAGTTTTATAAATTTCCTTCTAGACGTATTTCGGTTACCATGGCGCCGGGCGAAAGAATAAATAGATTTTACTTCCTGCTTTACTGATTTTGTACTGGAAATAAAAATTGCAAATTTCAAAATGCTTCAATTTTCTTCAAAATTATTTCAAACATACTACACACTTTTAACATCACAAGACGAAGTTGCAGTTAAAATTTCACCGGGTTTCCAGATTAAATAAAAAATGTACAATTTAATTGCAAATTCTAATACGCGTATTTCAAATTCTAACTATGATTAAATTATTTTTAATACATCATTCGAAAGATATTTTAAAGTACTTTTATATTATCGAAAGTGGGATTCAAGATTTCGCTTCATTTACACGTTTTGAGGTCTCCTGAATCGGTTTTCTTTTGTATCTCAGCTACTAATTAAAATAATTTCATAAGTAATACATCATTTGCTTGCTTTGTTGATTTGGAATCGAACAGTAGATTACAGAAATTTCTACCGCCAGATGGCGCTGTAATATTTAAAATTTCAATATTTCAATTTCTAATTATGATTAAATTATTTTTAATACATCATTCGAAAGATATTTTAAAGTTCTTTTATATTATCGAAAGTTTTAACCAGATTTGCACGTTTTGAGGTGTCCTGATTAGGTTTTCCTTTGCATCTCAGCTAATTCAGTTAGACCGTTCAAAATTGGTATATGTAGGTTAATTAGGAAGGGCTGAAAGGGTGGGGAAGATATAGGCGTGCACCGCGCGCACGGGACAGCGCTGCCGAAGGCAGTGGGGACCCGGTCCGACTTTTTAACCGATGAGAAATGATTTTTTTTTCATTTTCTTTTCTTAAGAATAAAAATTTGATTTTAGAAGGAATATGTGCGCGTAGCGCGCGTATACCTTCACACGTGCGCGGGCAGCGCGCATGGGTCTAAGCTTTCGAACGCAGTGGGGACACGGTGTGAGTTTTTACCTGATCAGAAATTTTTTTTTTTAGGAGGCACGAAGGATCAGGGAAGGAATACGCGCGCAGCGCGTGTATTCCTTAACTTGAGCGCGCGCAGCGCGTACGGGACTGCGCTGCCGTAGGCAGTGAGGAGCCGGTCCGACTTTGTTCCCGATGAGAAATGATTTTTTAAATTTTCTTTTCTTAAGAATAAAAATTTGATTTGAGAAGGAATATGTGCGCGCAGCGCACGTATACTCTCACACGTGCGCGCGCATGGGTCTGCGCTGCTGAAGGCAGTGGGGACCCGGTGTGAGGTTTTACCCGATCAGAATTTTTTTTTGAGGGCGGGGGGGGCACGAAGGGTCAGGGAAGAAATACGCGCGCGCAGCGCGCACGGGGCAGCGCTGCCGAAGGCAGTGGGGAACCGGGCCGACTTTTTACCCAATCAGAAATGATTTTTTTTTTTTTTCTTTTCTTGACACTAAAATTTGCTGTTAGTGATTCATTAATTTTAGTGATTCATTTGAAAATACTGACCCGCTAGCGGGCGAAGCTCGCTAGTATAATATAAAACGCTGAAAAAACTCTTTAACCGGATCACTGTCAAACTGAAGAGCACATAGCACAGAAACTCTGTAACAGGGAGAGTAGAGATGCAAAAAGCTCGGGAATTTTGAAGCAAGGAAATTTCGGGGATTAAACCGGAAATTTTGGGAATTTTGAAGATTTTACGGGAAATAACTAATTCGAGAAATCTTAAGCAAACAATATATTATTTACGCTCTAAAATATGAGTGAGATCTGACTCTAAAAGAGTGACATATCACTCTTTGAACATGCCAAAATGGAACCAGCCTCTAAAGAGTGAAAAGACTTTTTTCGAAAGAGTGAGATTTTTCCCTCTCCGTTAAGAGTGTGAATATTACTACAAGTTATTCAAATAGTTTGACTTTTAATTTTTCCTAAAAAAAGTTGGATACACTAAACGATACCTTCATTTATTTTTTCGTATTGACTCTAGTTCAACGATGGAAAAAATGCAGTTTGGATATGTCGGGAATCGAACCGAGGCCGTCCCCGTGGCAGACGAGTATTTTACCACTGAACTAGAGCCCTCGATTTACATTTACAGAGTAGCGACACGCTTTCCTCTATACCGCTTCCCCTCAGATTGGTCAAGAAGGGTAATGTGACGTCACGGACGCCATTTTGGGGATCAAACTGATTATTAGCCAGTGCATATGTATTAAAGAGATCACTATCATTTTTAGATAATTACTGTTTAAAAGACGCCTACTTGTGCAGTATTCTGCACCGACAGTAATAGTAGTTTAGTAATAGACAGTTTCCGTTTATTCCGATTATCTTCTGAAAAGCGTAATTCAGAGAGAAGAAAAATTTGGATTTATCGGATTGCCAGGAAAGGTAGAAAGCTGACCAACAGTGATAAATTATGTGAAGTAAGTAGATGTTATTTATTTTTTATTATTGTTTTAAAAATCCGTAATTTATGTTAAATTATCTCTGAATTTATAACAAACCGATATTTAATATATATATATGATAAAAAAAAAAAAAAAAAATTTAGATTTTATATATATTTATATAAATTTTGCAGAAAACTGCAGCAAAAGTTACTTTGTAATTTTAAAATTGAATAATTTAAGACTATTTTTAAAAAGTTGAAAATGTTATCTTATTATTTTCATTTTTTTATATTTCATAAATGAAGATGATTTTGATATTTCTATGTAGATATGTATATATACAATGTTAAGGACTACTTTTTAATAGCTGTTATTTATTTATTTATTTATTTATTATTCAAAATAGGCTCATTTTGATGAAAATCAATTTGAAAATAACATAGTGGACAAACTGAAAAAACTGAAACCAGATGCACTACCATCCATCTTCAGTCATCAATCCACTCCTAAATTTAGAAGAGCATTTAGTTATTTGAAGCACAAAACAGCACCCTCAGAAAGTGTTAAAAGTAAGTTAAATTATAAAACTTGTATTTAAATAAAACTTTTCATTGATAAATTTAAGTTGATGAAGTGCTTTAAAATTATGCATAAAAAATACTTCAACTAAGCTTCTTTCTTACTTAAGCAGAAGTCCAAATACGGCTTACTGTCAAAATTTTATATCACTCATTTCTTTTCTTTAAATAAAACATTTCCTCTGTCTAAATGTCATGCTTAAAAAAATAATTTAAAAGAGAACCGTAATTTAGTTACTATCCCTAAATATTAACGTTATTTATTTATTTTAGCTATCAATTCAGGTGGCGTTTCAATTCCAGTGTACTCAGGAAACTCTTCCAGACTAAATTAAGAACAGGTTGATAGATCTAATTCAGGTATGCACTACTTCAAACATTCTTATATCTGTAAATTATCAAGATATCTTCAAAGTAATAATTATTATTATATTTATATTTAACTTATTTTAACTGATTATTTAATTATTTATTTTAGTTATCCATCTCATTATTGGCATGGAAGACTTCTGTATTTAAAAAAATGTTCGACCTTCTTTTTTTTTTTTTTTTTTTTTTTTTTTTTTTTATTTCATTATTGCGTGTTTTAAATGTTTTGAGGTATGAAAAATTGAAAAATACATGTGGGATAACCCGTCAGTAGTCGCTATAAACAGCGCCACCTATTACAGATTGCGCACTTTTTATTTAACTGTCACCAATAATTTTAGGAAATGACGTGATTGACGTTTCTTTGATTTTATTCGTATTTTATGTATATCAAATGCTGTTTCTAAAAATTTTTGGTGGCTATTGAATAACAAAATCTGGAAAAACTGAAGGATGGGCGGCAAATCGACCAACTAGCGACTACTAACGGGTTAATCTGTCTGTGGGTTAATCTGTTTGTTAATTTTCCAGTCCGTGTAGGCATTATCTTAAAAATGAATTATTGTAAACAGTAGTCGAACCAATTTTAAAATATCATTTATAATACTAATCAAAATCCTATTAATATCAACATTCTAATTTGGAAAATTCGTAAGTTATTCAAAATTTAAGGTTTTCATATCATGACAGAATAGGGCAATATTTTTATTTTTGCGATAACCAAATATATCATATAATTATGGAAATTATTGCATCAAAACTAACATAAAATTGCATAAATACAAGTAGGAAACTGACACCACTGTAATTACGTAGACAATTGGGGTAAGAAAAAATATATTAGAACAAGGGAAGGAAGCTTAGTACCTGGGGCATTTCGGTTTCCTATCGTGCAGGGTGATCATCTGAGATCATTGCTCTTATGAATATGGAATGACTTATAGTAAAAAATTATGAGGACAAATATGTGATGGAGAACTGAATCCATAAAAGCCAATTAGTTTAAATGTAATTAAATAATAAGGTAGGTGCTCCAGTGATTGGCATGCTCCAGTAATTCACATATATCCCGAAATAATTAATAAATAAGAAAAATAATAAAATCATATATTTTACATATAAGAATTTTAACATTTTATGTCAAACACTGGAGCATAGGGTGCTAATAACTAATAAAATAAATAACTAGCAGTGTCACACACTGGAACAGAGGGTGCCAATTACTGAAAAAATGAAAAACTGGCAGTGGTTTCGGTAGAAAAACTGGCAGTGTTCAATTACTGGAACATTGAGTGGGTGTCAAATAAAAATTCATTAAAAAAAAAAAAATCGAAAAATGTATATATTTTAACATATATGTGGTTCTGAATGTCTTTTATGCCATATGTACTAACTTAAGATTTCTAAAAATATTTTCTGATGACTAGAACATTAAAAATATCAGAGATTGCTCTAAAAGTATCAATCACTGGTTCACTTACCCTAACTTTTTTTTTTTTTTTTTTTCAGTTTTGAAAGAATCCGTGGAGGTAAATCTTAATGTGGATAATGAAATTCTTATTGAAGAATTGAAAAGAAAATTGGATCTAGCTAATAAAAAAATTCTTAAATTGACAGAAAAAAATGCAAACTCAGCCAAAAGATGTCCGAAAATATTTTCTGAAGACCAAATTAAAGCAATGCAAAAACCATCTGAAAGCATTGTTTGGTCAGATGAGACGATTCAGACATCTTTAAAACTAAGGTTAGCCCGCGGTATCAATGGTTACAATTTTCTTATTGAAAATGGTTATCCTTTACCGATCTTTGCAGAGAAAAAAATTGGGATTCCTTTTAAAACCAGGAATTTCTACGGAGGTTCTAAATCTCTTAAAAATAAAAATTGAAAAAATGTTGCCTATAGAACGCCATGCTGTTTTAATGATCGATGAAATGGCAATAACAGAAGGATTTAATTTGGATATAACACAAATTTTATTGTTGATTTACCAACCTTGTGAGGTATAGGTATAGCAAAGTTAGCGTAATGCTACAATTAAAATTCGCACTTTACGAGTAAAACATGAATGTGAAGAATTTAGGATTCAGTCGACTAATAGAGTTAGTTCCTATGATAAATGACAAATGAAACTGTAATTCACGATATGCTAATATTTTGGAAAGTAACTTGTATAAAAGGAGAAGGAAGATTGGTTTGGATATAGTAGAGAGGTAGCCGAGAGAGGTAGATGGTGAATTAGAAGTAGTAGGGGATTGAAGGAGTTAGTTGTTAGCGGATATAGTAGGAGATAGTAAGTCGAGTAGATAGTGGTATAAGGGAATCCTCCCGCTATCGAAAGATTACTGAGCCGTGAGGGTTAACGAAGTTAAATGAAGTAGTTAAAATAATTTGTGGTTAATTAATTAAAGTTAAAAGTGATTATGGAGGCTGCCCTTTTAAGTTTATAAGTATTAAATATAATTATAGTCCAACGCCCACCTTTCTATTAAGCTCAAATAAAAGCTCATTTATTTTATAAATCTGACTTTGTCATTACTTCATAAATTTAATTAAGTAATTAAGTTTCAGCTTCAATCAAAAGTTAAATGAGCATGACGATGACATTTCGTTCGTCACAACTTTGCCCTCTTCCAGTGGACATTTTGCTAATTTTGCAACACATGCACTTTTTTTTATGCTTGGAAGTTTGAATACCCGCTGGAAACAAGTGGTTGGGTATCATTTTACTGGCCCTTCCATTTTTCCTAAGAAATTTTGAAGAAGTGATCCTACAAATCGTAAAAGAAAGCGAAAAAACAGAACTCACTATAAATGCAGTAGTGTCAGACATGGGACCCCAGAATCAAGCGCTGTGGAAAGACTGTGGTGTTTTCGCGAAGAGAAATAAAACTAAGAGAAAGAAAGAATCAGGAGAAATTGAAAATCTCTCTGAATTCGATTGCAATAACTATTGTTTGCATCCATCAGATCCAGAAAGAAAACTATGCTTTTTCGCCGATCCACCTCACGTTTTCTATAACATTCGAAATCTTTTATTGAGTGGGTAAAATATAAGACTCCCAGAATCAATAGTTATTGAAGAAAATGTATCAACATCAGAGGTATCGATTGAATATATAAAAAAAACTAATTCAACTGAACAAAAACGAATTAAAAATGTGTCCAAAGTTATCTAATAAATTATTACGACAAAATGAAAATGGGACCTGCCCACAGTTTAATAAATCACGAAGTTGCAGCTGGACTCAGATACCTAGTAAATAATAAAAAATTGGATGAAAATGCTCTGACAACAGCATGGTTTATTTGTTGCTAAATGGAACAAAGTTGTAACAGCTCGATTCCATTCCCTTGTTTTAAGTTTTGACAGAAGAAACGTCTATGATGAAACGATAGAGTTTTTAAGGAAAGCTATATCTATTTTTCAAAATATGAATATTGGTTTAACCCTTTAAAGTTCACTACATATTTCCTTTTGAAAATTGTGAAATTAATTTAAAAAATGACTTTTAGACGCATCACTAATCATAAATATACAAATGAAGAAAAAAAAAAAATTAGCATTTTTTATTTTCCAGAAATTTATGGTTTCACAGTGAAACCAATGAACGGTAACGGGCTGTTTTTTCTCCTTAAACAAACTAATATAAAAGTTGCAGAGAATAAATCAGATACTTTAGAAATCTAAAACATTTATATTTTGACTTACTTATTAAGAAATTCAAATAATGATTTATTCAGAAAAGAAGCAAGTGTGGTATAAGCAGTATCACAGCACCAGGCGCTTAGTCAAACATTGTTGCTACAGCGCTGGCTTTATTATTTTTTTTTATTATTATTATTATTTTTTTTTACTTTATTTACAAATTTACGAATTTATACATAAAATAATATTATAGTTTTAAAAAATTAAAGAACACACTTTTATAGAAATGTGAACTAAAAAGCACAAAATATCTACCTTAGTATTAATAAGAAAATCGTGTGAGTGACACACCATAATATTTACATACATTTAAATCTTTAATTAAAATAATTCAGAATTAAACAAAAACCATTTTTAAAAAAATCGCCCCTGACTGGGCTCGAACGCTAGACCTTTAGGTTCGTAGCGCGGAGCTTTGCCTCACAGCCACAGCGTTCATGTAGTGAAAGTCTTTTTTTTACAATATAGATTTTTTGTTTGCTTCCATAGCGGTTACAAACATACAAACATACATACAGGTGAAGCTAATAAAAACGTGTTAATTAACTATACTTACTAATTGTTTTACCAGATTTAAAAAAAAAAAAAAAAAAACTTTATATTCATAATTGCAAATACATTGCATAATAAATTATTTAAAAAGAAAAAAGTTATATAAAGATATGTACCCACATAAATACTTTTATGTATATATATATATTCATATAATTCCAGAAAGTGATATTTTAAGAAATTGCAGAAAATCCAGGAAATGTTCATTTTTTATTCTTATCTTATGTCTTGCGAAATTCGACCTTTACTGGAGTTTGGTTTTTCTCAGAAACCAAACATTTTACATAACTTTTCGGACAATTCTGTTTATTTATATAAAAAATTGAAAGTTACAATTTATGACTGAGAAGGATTATAGTAAGTTCATGTACTATTATATAAAATAAATATTTTTTTTCTTTATTTTTAAAATTGATACAATTTTAGAAAATTAAAGTGACTTCTATATCTGGCTTCATCTGAAATAGCATTTTTTGGATTTTGCTGTAGTGCTGCCATGTAGTGCAAAGAGAATGAATACCACCACGGTAAATACCTCCACGGAGTGGAGTCATAGGAACAACTGGATATATTTTTTGACTGAATCATCTGGTTTTAGAAATTATTCGTTTTTCTATAGTTATAATACAGCGTCTAAAATATACAGTGGTTGGTTGATTGGTTGGGCTTTACGTCGTACTAGTGCTGCGCAATGGACAATTGGTGACGGTCTGGGACTCAACCCTAGAGGTAGTTCGGAGACATGCCATCATAATTTTGATCCTCCATGGAAGGGATGGCTCTCCCAATTTGATGACCCCAGAGGTATAATTGAATATATACTGTGGCAAACATTTATAATCGAATGCTTAAAATACTGCTAAAAAAATTAAGCTTTCCAGATGACGCTGCAATCGAATTTTTTGCTCAAATCAAAGAGTTGATTGGCTTTTCCCAGTTTCATCTGCTCGATCACGTAATCTAAATACCTAATTAACCAATAGGGAGTTTTTCAAACAATAAACTCGATCGCACTGACCTCTGGTGAGTGGCTTATGTCATTTCCACACTATGTATTCTAGGCGCTGTAGTTATAGTGACCAAATTAGGGTACTTTTATAAAAGAGAAGCATGAAAATTATTACAAAAATAAAATTACGATGTAGTTTTTGGATTCTAAGTAAATAACGACTATACAAATAAATTCTGTGTGGTTCATAAATATGTGTAATAAATTGCAAGTCAATAGCTTGATTTTTGCGGTGGCTATCGCGGTACATACAAATTCTTCCTATAGGCCGTAATGATAAGAAAAACTTTGGAATGTCCCTGTACGCGAAATACAAATAGAATACACATCCAAAACTATACAGCTGATTCCATGGGGCTCATGAACAAGTGTACCAAATTTCACGTCAATAGTGTGATTTTTGCGGCCGGTATCGCGCGACAAACAGACACACAGACGGAACCCAAAATATTTTTGAGTCTCAACAGAGAGCCTCCACTGACGTTTCGGCAAAAATTGCAAGTCAATAGTTTGATTTTTGCGGTGGCTATCGCGGTACGTACAAACTCTTCCCATAGGCCGTAATGATAAAAAAAACTTTGGCGTGTCTCTGTAAACGAACTACAAATATAATACTAAAACTATACAGCTAATTCCGTTGGGCTCATGAATATGTGTACCAAATTGCAAGTCAATAGCGTCATTTTTGCGGCCGCTATCGCGCGATATACAAGTTCTTCCCATAGGCCGTAATAATAAGAAAAACTTTCACGTATCCCTGTACACGAACTACAAATGGAATACATACCCAAAACTATACAGCTGATTCCGTGGGGATCATAAACATGTGTACCAAGTTTTAAGTCAATAGCGGGATTTTTGCGGACGTTATTGCGCGACAGACAGACAAACAAACAAACACACAAGCGGAACCCAAAACCGCTTTGAGTCTCAACAGAGGGCATCCACTGACGTTTCGGCATAAATAATTTGTACCAACTGAATTTGTGTAAAATTACATAGAAGTAAGTCTTGTGGTGGCCGCAATACGCTAGTTTGGTAGTAGAACAACGTGCGTGTTATTGATTGATGATGATGCGATTCAGAATTTCGTACCCTTTAAGATTCAAGAACACCGATATAGCGATAGCCACTGATTTTAATTTTATTACTTTCTTCTATATTCAATAGAAGAAAGTATTGGATTCGTAAAAATTTTCGACCTCGGTTTTTTATGGATCACTAGCGAGCTTCGCCCGCTAGCGGGTCAGTATTTTTAAATGAATCACTATAATGACTGAATTCTCAAAATCTCTCAATCACTAAAATTAATGAATCACTAACATTAACTTTTAGTCTTAAGAAAAGAAATTGAAAAAAATAATCATTTCTGATTGGGTAAATGTCGACCCGTGTCCCCACTGCCTTCGGCAGCGCAGTCCCGTGCGCGCGCGCGCGCACAACTTAAGGGATACACGCGCTGTGCGCGTATTCCGTCCCTGACCCTTCGTGCCTCCTCAAAAAAAAAAAAATTCTGATCGGGTAAAAACTCCCACCGGGTCCCCACTGCTTCCGGTAGTGCAGACCCATGCGCGCTGCGCGCGCACGAGTGAAGGTATACGTGCGCTGCGCGCACATATTCCTTCTCCATTCAAATTTTTATTCTTAAGTAAATTTAAAAAATCATTTCTCATCGGGTACAAATTCGGACCTGGTTCCTACTGCCTTCAGCAGCACAGTCACGTGCGCGCTGCGTGCGCACAAGTTAAAGGATACACGCACTGCGCGCGCGTTTTCCTTTCTGACACTTCGTGCCCCCTAAAAAAAAATCATTTCTGATCGGATAAAAACTCACACTGGATCCCCACTGACTTCGGCAGCGCAGAACCATGCGCGCTGCGCGCGCACGTGTGAAGGTATACGCGCCCTGCGCGCACATATTCCTTCTCAAACAAAATTTTTGTTCTTAAGAAAAGAAAAGAAAAAAATCATTCGTCATCGGTTCAAAAGTTGGACCGGGTCCCCACTGCCTTCGGCAGCGCAGTCCCGTGCGCTCTGCGCGCGCACAAGTTAGGGGATACGCGCTCGGAGCACGCCTATTTCTTCTCCACCTTTTCAGGCCCTCTTAATTAACCTACGTATACCAATTTTGAACGATCTAACTCATTTGGCTGAGATGCAAAAGAAAACGTAATCAGGACACCTCAAAACGTGTAAATCTGGTGAAAACTTTCGATAATTTAAAAGAACTTTAAAATATCTTTCAAATGATGTATTAAAATTAATTTAATCATAATTAGAAATTGAAATATTGAAATTTGAAAATATTACAGCGCCATCTGGCGGTAGAAATTTCTGTATTCCACTGTTCGATTCCAATTCTAAAAAGCTTTCTGATGATGTATTACTTATGAAATTATTTTAGTTAGTAGCTGAGATACAAAAGAAAACTAAATCAGGAGACCTCAAAACGTGTAAATCTGGTGAAAACTTTCGATAATTTAAAAGAACTTTAAAATATCTTTCGAATGATGTATTAAAAATAATTTAATCATAATTAGAAATTGAAATATTGAAATTTGAATATATTACAGCGCCATAAAGAAAACTGATTCAGGACACTTCAAAACGTGTAATTCTGGTGAAAACTTTCGATAATTTAAAAGAACTTTAAAATATCTTTCGAATGATGTATTAAAAATAATTTAATCATAATTAGAAATTGAAATATTGAAATTTGAAAATATTACAGCGCCATAAAAGAAAACTGATTCAGGACACCTCAAAACGTGTAAATCTGTTGAAAACTTTGAATAATATAAAAGAACTTTAAAATATCTTTCGAATGATGTATTAAAAATAATTCAATCGCAATTAGAAATTGAAATACGCGTTGAAATATTGAAATTTGAAAAAAATACAGCGCCATCTGGCGGTAGAAATTTCTGTATTCCACTGTTCGATTCCAAATCAAAAAAGCTTTCTAATGATGTATTACTTATGAAGTTATTTTAATTAGTAGCTGAGATACAAAAGAAAACTCATTCGAGACACCTGAAAACATGTAAATCTGGTGAAAACTTTCGATAATATAAAACTACTTTAAATTATCTTTCGAATGATGTATTAAAAATAATTTAATCAATGTTAGAATTTGAAATACGCGTATTAGAATAAAATTTAATTTGCAATTAAATTGTACATTTTTTATTTATACTCGAAACCCGATGAAATTTGAACTGCAACTTCGTCTTGTGATGTTAAAAGTGTGTAGCAAGTTTGAAATAATTTTCAAGAAAATTGAAGCATTTTGAAATTTGCAATTTTTATTTCCAGTACAAAATCAGTAAAGCAGGAAGTAAAATCTATTTATTCTTTCGCCCGGCGCCATGGTAACCGAAATACGTCTAGAAGCTCGCTTGCGAAATTAATAAAACTCTTGTGATTTGTTGCCACCTTTTTTTCATACTTTAGTTAATTTTAAAAAATCTGATTGTCCTATCGATAAGCTATTTAAACCGTCGGATTCAGAAAAATCGGACCTTTCATTTGATACCTTATTTGTAACGATACGACTGATATTTCTAATTTATTTTCTACTTTTTCCGTAAAAATGTCTCTTTTTAAGCAAATATCCGTGAATTTTGAGTGATTTTTCGATCGACATAGCTCAACGTTTTTACTAATATCTCCGCTAATTAGGGTCGCATCGCTTAGCGAATTATCGCGATGTCGAGATGAAGAAATTCTGCGTCTGTCGACACCAGTTTCGAGGCGCTGCGACCATTAGCGCCAGAGCTTTAGCGGTCACAGACAGACAGACAGACAGACAGATGCGAACAGATTTTAATAATATAAGGAGATTTTGAGAGCTGTAGAACACGATTTGACGATTTTTACTTTCTTCTATCTATATAAATAAAGAGAAGTGTCTGTGTGTGTGTGTGTGTGTGTGTCTGTGTGTGTGTCTGCGCTCTGGCGCTCACACTACTGATCGCAGAGCTTCCAGATTTGGCATAAAGGTACCTGGGAGCCTGCAGGTGTGCACCTCATCGAGACTTTTTCGAATTTCGAATTTGAATTTTTTTAATTAATGTTTTTTCGATTTTAAATATTGGCTGTAATGTTTCATTTTTCACGAATTTATTCTTCGATTGTAATCGTCTGCGTATCTTAGCAACGACTATTATGCAATTCATTTTTTATTTAATACATTCATTTGAAGACGATTTTCTGTTTTTTCTTTATTTTATTTTTTATTATTATTATTATATTTATTGAAAATCAAATGGTAATGCAATACAAATAATTTGTTATGTTTATGTATAAGTTTTATACTATAGCAACTTTGTATTTATCATTTTTTTAATTAATTCCTTTAACACGTTCGCTGCCGATCCCGCGCCAGCGCGGAATGTGACGTATTGCTTTACAGGTGAAAATTTACTTTAGGCTGCCGCTTGGCGAAATTTCGAAAATCGCCAAGACGGCGCCATTTCGCATCGTGTTCCGAATAGCAACCTTACACCGGCGGCATACGAAAGCGAGCTTTTCGGCGATCTAACCTAAAAAGAAAACGCGTCTTGAAAAAAAAAAATCCGAATAATAATAATAATACATAGGACAAAAGGAAAATTTTCATAAAATAGAATTAAAAGAAAAAAAAAAAAAAAAACGAAATAATTATGAATTTATAACTAATCACAAATAAAAAAATAAAATTTAGATTATACAATCACACCAAATGTCCCTGAAAAGTGTGTTGCTTTAGTAATTGATGATAAGTGTTTAGATGATAGTTTTTTTATTTCCAATAATTTAACAGCTATAAGTACAGTCGGTAACAAAAGTGTCCGTACACTAGCAAAAATTCGTATGTAAAAAAAGTACACTTCATAAGGTTTTGTTAAATAAATCCTTATCGGATCATGTTTTTACACTGACTAAGAACAGGATTCGACAAGGATTTATTTAACAAAACCGTATGAATAATTTTTACTTAGGAATTTTAAATTTAAAAGTTTTCAAAAGTTGTATAAAGTAAATTATTTATCATTAATATTTTATTTATAGTCCCCATTCATTAGAAATGAAAAAATAAATCCGCAACTGGATAATTATAGCAAATTTTAACGATTCTCTATTATAATCGTACTCTGATCTGTTTGTTCACTATACCCCTATCTCAAAATGCATGAAATTAGAAAGTATACAAAATTTTGTACTGTAGCAACCAGTATTGGCATGAAATTCAAAAATATGCCTCTAAAATTCAAGACCGTGGTTGCCCAGACGGTAGAGCGCCGGGCTCGGAATTGGAAGATTGCGGGTTCGGAACTCGAGCCTGCCAAAAACCATTGTGTATACTAATGGTGGTTGGTGCTCAAAATCTGTCGTGCCCGCAATGTTTTCCATGTTCCCATATTAATTATACCTCTGGGTGTCTACGAAGCGAGAGAGTCATCCCTTCCGTGGAGGATCAAAATTGTGATGGCATGTCCCTGGACCACTCTAGGGGTGAGACCCAGACCATCGCCAATTGTCCATCGCGCAGCACTAGTGTGACGTAAAACACAATCAATAAACCATCCTCTTAAATTCAAAAGTACCTCTTAAATTCCAACTCTATTCAACCAGCCAAACAGTACTAACGCAAACATCACAAATATTCATATTTCAAAATAGATGGTTGGTTGGGTTTTACGTCACACTAGTGCTGCGCAATGGGCGATTGGCAACGGTCAGGGACTCACCCCTAGAAGTGGTCCGGAAACATGCGATCAAAAAATTGATCCTCCATGGAAGGGTATTTCAAAATAGAATACTTTCTCTCTAATGAAACACGTATCATCAATATGCAACCGATGTGACGGCGTCAGCGAGATATTTTATCTACTCAGTACAAACGAAACTATTTGCTATGGAAATTTAACTTATTACTCATTAACTCCAGAGTTTGCTTGTAACGAGCAGATGAATTTTTACACGTTTGACGTAATACAGCGTACTGACGTAACACATGACGCAAACAAGCAAAGGTAAACACAAAGCCTATAACATCTGGCGATGTAGCACTCTTGTGCAACACGTCAAACATATTCGGCGGGTTAAAGGAAAAAAACGTCATTTCATATTTTAGTCACGTGAAACCGGTAGCGAACGTGTTAAAATAAAAATCTTTTATTATTATTATTATTATTATTATTATTATTTACTAGCGAGCTTCGCCCGCTAGCGGGGTCAGTATTTTCAAATGAATCACTAAAATTAATGAATCACTAACAGTAACTTTTAGTGTCAAGAAAAGAAATAAAAAAAAAAATCATTTCTGAATGGGTAAAAAGTCGGCCCGGGTCCCCACTGCCTTCGGCAGCGCTGCCCCGTGCGCGTATTCCTTCCCTGACCCTTCGTGCCCCCCCCCTCAAAAAAAAATTCTGATCGGGTAAAAACTCACACCGGGTCCCCACTGCCTTCGGCAGCGCAGACCCATGCGCGCTGCGCGCGCACATATTCCTTCTCACATCAAATTTTTATTCTTAAGAAAAGAAAATTAAAAAAATCATTTCTCATCGGGTACAAAGTCGGACCGGGTCCTCACTGCCTACGGCAGCGCAGTCCCGTACGCGCTGCGCGCACTCAAGTTAAGGAATACTGTTGTAAAATTTATACCCTTTCCGTGTTGATTCTCAAATTTAAATTTAAATTCATTTACTACTTAAATATAATTTAAATTCACGTTATAACCTTTAAAATTTAAGTTATTAATTAAATGAATTATAGCGTTTAGTGCTATTTTCTCTTTTGATGCTGCCATTTGAGTTAAAGATATATTAAAATTAAAAAGCTTAATGATAATTACTTTTAGTTAAAAATTATATTCCTTATTGATATATTTATGTTTAAGTCTTTTGAAATAACTTTAATTACTTACCTCATATTTAAAAGCATATTTTATTAAAATTAACTTAAAGAAAAATATGTTTAAATCCTTTTACGGATTGTTCATTTCGCTACTTAGCGAGGAGATGTAATATTTTTTCAACTGCAGAGTCTCTTTGCTAAGCCCATAGATGGCGGCTGACTCGCAGCGTCGTGTTGCTATAGTTATGGGAGGCGTTCCTATTCTACAGCATCTAGTAGCTGTTACTTGAATCCGTTTTGTGACTATAAAAAGGAGGTAGGAAATATGTAATCAGTCTCTTAAGCTCTGAAGCCCTTAATCTTTTAAGCTTTTATGTTTTTTTAGTTTAGCTCAAAGTCATGAGCTGGTATTTCGATATAATTATAAACTGTTTAGTTTTATTATGATTGTAAATTACGTTTTTGTGACTTGTTCGTTTAGTGTGAAAAGTAGCTTTCTATTTGAACTCAGTATGGCAGTATTTTTAAGGGTATTTAACCTTTCGTCAGCAACCTTTCTAAAATTGTTTCAGCTGATTTAATGTTATTCATCATTTTGTTTCAACTTTAATAAACTGTTTTAATCGAACTTTTGTCTTCAATGAATGCCACATATATTTATCTTCTTTATAGCTTTTTAGAGCTGAGCAACTATCATTTCACTGCACTGCTAACTCTGCTAATTTGATATATGTGGAAATTGTTTTTTTCACAATAAGTGGTTATGGGCAATTTGGCTCGTTGTCAGCTCATAGCATTAAAATTTTGATAATAGTTTTTATGGCATTCTAAGTGTTTGAAGATAAAGAAATTGAAATGGCAGTAAGTTTAAACCCCACGATTGAAAAATTACGGATGAATAATTATACTACGTGGGTCAAGGACATTAAATTTATTTTAATTGAAAGAAACTGCTGGAATATAATATGTAAGAACGAAATACTGCCAGTTGAAGATGCTGAGGCCGGAATAACTTCAAAACAAGTGGAGGATTTTAAATCTCGTAGTCGAGTTGCATTATCCACAATATATCTGAATACATCGCCTGAAGTCAGAAGCATTATTGAAAATTGTGATTGTGCTATTGATGCCTGGGAGACTTTGAAGAAGACCTTTATATCAGACTCTAGAGCTCATCATATGGGACTGTTTACAGAGTTCATTAATTGTAGAATGTCTGAGAATGAAACGGTGAATTCTTTTGTAACCCGGTTATCAAGAATACTGGACCAGCTGCATGAAATTGGTCATGCTATGGAGGATGTGTACTGCTGTTTTCAGCTCTTGCAACACCTACCATCCAAGTTTGAATCTGCAGTGCAATATTTGTTGCGTTGGAAGAACGACCAGTTCAAGTTCCAGAATATTGTGTCCGAGTTAACAGCGGAGGAATCGCGTCTACAGCTTCGTGAGGGTGATATTAAGAAAGATGCCAATAACAGTGTTCAGATACAGAACATCCAGCAAAAAGGTAAAAAGCCTTTAACTTGTTTTAAGTGTGGCCGTATTGGCCACTTTAAGAAAAACTGTTTTTTGAATAGTAATGTTAAATTTAAACCTAGAAATTTAAAGTATAACTCCAAAGGTCGTGACAAATGCAAATCTCCCCCCTCCTACTACATAGCTCAAGCTAACTTTAGTAATTTAAGTGATGATGACAGCTTTATTTTTGATACTGCTGCTTCAAATCATTTTCTAAGAAATTTAGATCTTTTTGAGCATTATACTCCTGTGGAGGGAGAGGAGCTTTTTGTCGCGATCGATGGTATTAGTTTTCCTATTACTGCTAAAGGAACTGTTAAGTTGGATTTTGGTAAAAATGTATTGTATTTAAAAGATGTGCTATATTCCCCAAAGTTACGGAAAAATTTAATATCGGGTCCTAAATTAGATGTGAACGGTGCCACATACACTGGCGGTAAGGGTCGAGTGTCGGTGTTCGGTAAAGATAAAAGACATATTTTTACTGCTAAAATTAAAGACGGTGTTTACTATTTATATCCTAATGTTTCTAAAGTTAAAAAGGGGAGTAAAGTGAATGGGGGGCACCCAGAAAATCCTTCAGCTTCTCTTGCAAAAGTTAATGAAATTGGGTATTGGCATGCTCGTTTTGGGCATGTAAGTCCTGATACTATTGTAAATACTAGCAAGAAGAACGGGGTGAGGGGCCTTCCTAAACTTAAGTTTAAGAAATTTTTTTGTGAACCTTGTAGGATTAGTAAACAAAACCGTGTGTCTTTTAAATCATCCGATGTTCATGGCGTTAAATCACCGTTGGAGAAAGTATTTATGGACGTCTTGGGCCCAATTAAGGTAACTGGTAAAAATGGGGAAAGGTTCTTTTTGTCCATTATTGATGGATTTTCTAAAAGGGTTGCTGTTTATCCTTTAAAGGATAAATCTCAGGTTTTTGGTGTATTCGAGAGACACATTGCACGGGCAGAACGTAGTTTGAATAAAAAATTGAAAGCTATTCGTACGGATAATGGTTCCGAATTTGTAAATGACAATTTCAAATCATTTTGTAGTAAAAATGGAGTTGTTCATGAGTTAACTAATACGTTCACACCTGAGCAAAATGGGTTAAGTGAGCGGTTTAATCAAACTTCTTTAAATTGTGTTAGAGCTATTATCACGGATAGTGGTTTGCCTTTTTCTTTCTGGCCCGATGCAATGTTGTATTTCGCGTACACTTGGAACCGTTTAATCCATAGGGGACAAACTAAGACTCCTTTTGAGTTATATACTGGGTTTAAACCATCCGTAAGACACCTGAAGCCGTTTGGATTAATTTCGTATGTTGGGATCCCAAAACAGCATAGAGACCATAAGCTTGAACCTAAGGCTAAAAAGGGAGTACTAATAGGTTATTCATTAAAGACTAAGGGGTATAAAATTTGGTTGGAGGATGAGGATAAAATAGTTGAAACTATAAACGTAACGTTCTCTGATCAGCTATTTAGTAAATGCAGTGGAGCGGTGATGGGCACCTCACTGGAGGAATTGGACTTACTTCCGGAAAGTCCAGTTGATTGTCAAGTTTCCGATCCTGTTGACATTGTTTTCGGAGGTGAGCCCGATGATTCTAGTGACGAGCCCGTCGATGAAACTCCTGTAGATAAATCTTCTCTTAAACCTCTTTCTTCAATTACTTGGAATAGAAAACCCGTACCCAGAAAAATGAGTGACAGAGTTGACATCTTCTATTACCCGGATAACACTAAAACTAGATTGAGATCAATGAACGATGTCAAGCAATATTGTGATAAAAATAATTTAATTTTTGACTCTAATTTTTTTGATTTCTCTAGTAATAATAAGTTCGAGGGGGTGGTTGATCAGCAAAACTCAGATAACCCAACTTCAAGTTTAACTCATAAAAAATCATGACTAGTTATCCCTATACCTAAAACATATAATCAGGCCGTTAAATCTTCAGAATGTATTGAATGGAAAAATGCCATGGATGATGAGATAAATAATATGAAAACTCGTAAAGTTTGGCATCTGGTTAATTTACCGGAGGGGAAAAAAGTTTTGGGAAATAGATGGGTATACGCCATTAAAAGAGATGAGCTAGGAAACGTTGCCCGCTTTAAAGCGAGGCTCGTGGCCCAGGGCTTTCATCAGATAAAGGGGGACACTTATGACGAGACGTTTTCACCCGTCGTTAATTTCTCAGTAATACGTTTCTTTTTTTCATTATTGGTCTCATGTTATAAATGGCATAATGTTCAATGCGATATAAAATGTGCTTATCTTTATGCACCTTTAAAAGAAGAAATTTATATGTCTCAGCCAAAAGGATATGTTGTAAAGGGAGGGGAAAATTTTGTTTGTAAACTAGACAAAGCGTTATATGGCCTTCATCAAAGTGGTCGGCTCTGGTATTATGAGTTAAATAAAGTACTATTAGATTTAGGGTTTAATAAATTTAACTGGTGTAATTGTTCATATTATTTTGAAAATTATATTGTTTTATTAGTTTATGTAGATGATTTAGTTTTGTTTGGTAAAAATCAATTTCAAATAGATAAAATTCTTAATTTATTAAAATGTAAATTTGATATAAAAATTTTAGGTAAAACCAAGAAATTACTTGGTGTAGAATTTAATTATGAAAATGATTCAGTACAAATTTTTCAGGAATTATATATTAATGAAGTGTATGACAGGTTTAAGTCGTTTAACATCCCTTTCTGCTCATTACCTATTGTAAAAGGCATTAAGTATTCGAAAAAAGATTGTCCTACTAATCAAAATGAAATTGATGAAATGTCTAAATTTCCATATCGGAATATCTTAGGATGTTTATCTTTCATTGCAAACAGGACACGACCTGATATTGCCTACGCAGTTAATATATTCAGTCAATTTCAAAATTCACCGGGGTTTAATCATTGGAATGGATTAATTAAATTACTTGGGTATGTTTCGTGTACTCGAGATTTGAAATTAAATTTGAATTGTTTTAATCCATGTTTAACTGCTTTCTCTGACGCTGATTTCGCGATGAATGGAGATGACTTCGTATCAATGGGGGGACAAATTTTATTTTTGGATAATAGCCCTATTTCTTGGAAAACCTTTAAGCAAAAAAGTGTTTGCCTTTCAACCATGGAAAGTGAATTTGTATCCATGTGTGACGGGGTTAAAGAATTAATGTGGTTTGATAATATATTACGAGATTGTATTGATTTTAAATTAATTGCTATTTCATATGAACCACCAATACTTTTTGCTGATAACCAAGCAGCTATTAATTTTACGAGGTCTCCTATAGAGAATAACAAATCTAAACATATTAATGTAAAATTATTTTTCATCCGTGAATGGCTATTTGAGGAACGGTTTGATTTAAAATATGTAAATACTAAAAATAACTTTGCCGATCCCTTCACAAAGCCCCTTACTAAAGGTGATATGTCTAAATTTGTAAATAAAGTATTTATTAAGTAAATGTATATAGAATAAATTTAAATTTTTTTGAACGTATAATATATATTTAAAATTTTTTTGAAATTGAAAAATGTTTTTTAGAGGGATATGTATGCATTTTCTTGGTGGATTTTTTCTACGTTTTCCATTGTGTAGTGATGTATAGTTTAGTTTAACTTTTGTATGAGAGAAATTCGTAGCGCTACGTGTAATTGGTTATGTGTATGTTATATAAATGTTTTATATATTTGTGAATATCATCGTTTTCTTATTTTGACAATGGGGAATGGGGGAAAAAAAAGGTTTCCTTGAAATGCTGTGCATATTTGCTCTGTATTAATATCTTGTTCTTTCTTTTAGTAGATATGTATAGTATATTGATAGTGCTACTTTTTTTGAAAGTGTGAGTTGGACTTGTGGACTCTTGATCTTATGATTTACGAGATTGACAAACCTTGTAGCTTTGTGTGAAGTATATTCTGTAGAAGACATATGTGAATCTCTCATCAAGTCACTAAATATTCAAGGAATTTTTTTATTTCTTTTCTAATAAAGTTTATATTGTAATTGCTGACGTTTGTGTTTGTCGAATCAACACGGTGGGGGGCCTTGTTGTAAAATTTATACCCTTTCCGTGTTGATTCTCAAATTTAAATTTAAATTCATTTACTACTTAAATATAATTTAAATTCACGTTATAACCTTTAAAATTTAAGTTATTAATTAAATGAATTATAGCGTTTAGTGCTATTTTCTCTTTTGATGCTGCCATTTGAGTTAAAGATATATTAAAATTAAAAAGCTTAATGATAATTACTTTTAGTTAAAAATTATATTCCTTATTGATATATTTATGTTTAAGTCTTTTGAAATAACTTTAATTACTTACCTCATATTTAAAAGCATATTTTATTAAAATTAACTTAAAGAAAAATATGTTTAAATCCTTTTACGGATTGTTCATTTCGCTACTTAGCGAGGAGATGTAATATTTTTTCAACTGCAGAGTCTCTTTGCTAAGCCCATAGATGGCGGCTGACTCGCAGCGTCGTGTTGCTATAGTTATGGGAGGCGTTCCTATTCTACAGCATCTAGTAGCTGTTACTTGAATCCGTTTTGTGACTATAAAAAGGAGGTAGAAAATATGTAATCAGTCTCTTAAGCTCTGAAGCCCTTAATCTTTTAAGCTTTTATGTTTTTTTAGTTTAGCTCAAAGTCATGAGCTGGTATTTCGATATAATTATAAACTGTTTAGTTTTATTATGATTGTAAATTACGTTTTTGTGACTTGTTCGTTTAGTGTGAAAAGTAGCTTTCTATTTGAACTCAGTATGGCAGTATTTTTAAGGGTATTTAACCTTTCGTCAGCAACCTTTCTAAAATTGTTTCAGCTGATTTAATGTTATTCATCATTTTGTTTCAACTTTAATAAACTGTTTTAATCGAACTTTTGTCTTCAATGAATGCCACATATATTTATCTTCTTTATAGCTTTTTAGAGCTGAGCAACTATCATTTCACTGCACTGCTAACTCTGCTAATTTGATATATGTGGAAATTGTTTTTTTCACAATAAATACACGCGCTGCGCGCGTATTCCTTCCCTGATCCTTCGTGCCTCCTAAAAAAATCATTTCTGATTGGGTAAAAACTCACACCGTGTCCCCACTGCGTTCGGCAGCGCAGACCCATGCGCGCTGCCCGCGCACGTGTGAAGGTATACGCGCGCTACGCGCACATATTCCTTCTCAAATCAAATTTCTATTCTTAAGAAAATAAAATGAAAAAAAATCATTTCTCATCGGTTAAAAAGTCGGACCGGGTCCCCACTGCCTTCGGCAGCGCTGTCCCGTGCGCGCGGTGCACGCCTATATCTTCCCCACCCTTTCAGCCCTTCCTAATTAACCTACATATACCAATTTTGAACGGTCTAACTGAATTAGCTGAGATGCAAAAAAAAAACCTAATCAGAACACCTCAAAACGTGTAAATCTGGTGAAAACTTTCGATAATATAAAAAAAACTTTAAAATATATTTCGAATGATGTATTAAAAATAATTTAATCATAATTAGAAATTGAAATATTGAAATTTGAAAATATTACAGCGCCATCTGGCGGTACAAATTTCTGTAATCTACTATTCGATTCCAAATCAACAAAGCTATCTAATGATGTATTACTTATGAAATTATTTTAATTAAAAGCTGAGGTACAAAAGAAAACCGATTCAGGAGACCTCAAAACGTGTAAATGAAGCGAAATCTTGAATCCCACTTTCGATAATATAAAAGTACTTTAAAATATTTTTCGAATGATGTATTAAAAATAATTTAATCAATGTTAGAATTTGAAATACGCGTATTAGAATAAAATTTAATTTGCAATTAAATTATACATTTTTTATTTATTCTCGAAACCCGATGAAATTTAAACTGCAACTTCGTCTTGTGATGTTAAAAGTGTGTAGCAAGTTTGAAATAATATCGAAGAAATTTGAAGCATTTTGAAATTTGCAATTTTTATTTCCAGTACAAAATCAGTAAAGCAGGAAGTAAAATCTATTTATTCTTTCGCCCGGCGCCATGGTAACCGAAATTGCGAAATTAATAAAACTCTTGTGATTTGTTGCCACCTTTTTTTCATACTTTAGTTAATATTAAAAAATCTAATAATCCGATCGATAAGCCGTTTAAACTATCGGATTAAGAAAAAAAAGGCCCTTTCCAATGGTATCTTATTTGTAACGATACGACTGATATTTCTAATTTATTTTCCACTTTTTCCGTAAAAATGTCACTTTTTAAGCATTTAATCATGAATTTTGGGTCATTTTTCGGTAGATATGGGTCAACGTTTTAATTAATATCTCTGCTAATTAGGGTCGCATCGCTTAGCGAATTATCGCGATGTCGAGATGAAGAAATTCTGCGTCAGTCGACACCGGTTTCGAGGCGCTGCGACCATTAGCACCGGAGCTTTAGCGGTCACAAGGCATTTTTCACAGACAGACAGACAGACAGACAGATGCGCACAGATTTTAATAATATAAGGAGACTAGCGAGCTTCGCCCGCTAGCGGGTCAGTATTTTCAAATGAATCACTATAATTAATGAATCACTAACAGTAACTTTTAGTCTTAAGAAAAGAAATTAAAAAAAAAAAATCATTTCTGATTGTTTAAAAAGTCGGCTCGTTGCCCCACTGCCTTCGGCATCGCTGCCCCGTGCGCGCTGCGCGCGCGTATTCCTTCCCTGACCCTTCGTGCCCCCCCCTCAAAAAAAAAGATCTGATCGGGTAAAAACTCACACCGGGTCCCCACTGCCTTCGGAAGCGCAGACCCATGCGCGATGCGCGCGCACGTGTGAGGGTATACGTGCGCTGCGCGCACATATTCCTTCTCAAATCAAATTTTTAATCTTAAGAAAAGAAAATTAAAAAAATCATTTCTCATCGGGTACAAAGTCGGACCGGTTCCTCACTGCCTACGGCAGCGCAGTCCCGTGCGCGCTGCGCGCGTTTAAGTTAAGGAATACACGCGCTGCGCGCGCGTATTCCTTCCCTGACCCTTCGTGCCCCCTAAAAAAATCATTTCTGATCGTGTAAAAACTCACACCGTGTCCCCACTGCCTTCGGCAGCGCAGACCCATGCGCGCTGCGCGCGCACGTGTGAAGGTATACGTGCGCTACGCGCACATATTCCTTCTCAAATCAAATTTTTTTCTTAAGAAAAGAAAATGAAAAAAAAATCATTTCTCATCGGTTAAAAAGTCGGACCGGGTCCCCACTGCCTTCGGCAGCGCGTCCCGTGCGCGCAGTGCACGCCTATATCTTCCCCACCCTTTCAGCCCTTCCTAATTAACCTACATATATCAATTTTGAACGGTCTAAATGAATTAGCTGAGATGCAAAAGAAAACCTAATCAGGAAACCTCAAAACGTGCAAATCTGGTTAAAACTTTCGATAATATAAAAGAACTTTAAAATATCTTTCGAATGATGTATTAAAAATAATTTAATCATAATTAGAAATTGAAATATTGAAATTTGAAAATATTACAGCGCCATCTGGCGGTAGAAATTTCTGTAATCTACTGTTCGATTCCAAATCAACAAAGCTATCTAATGATGTATTACTTATGGAATTATTCTAATTAGTAGCTGAGGTACAAAGGAAAACCGATTCAGGAGACCTCAAAACGTGTAAATGAAGCGAAATCTTGAATCCCACTTTCGATAATATAAAAGTACTTCAAAATATCTTTCGAATGATGTATTAAAAATAATTTAATCATAGTTAGAATTTGAAATACGCGTATTAGAATAAAATTTAATTTGCAATTAAATTATACATTTTTTATTTATTCTCGAAACCCGATGAAATTTGAACAGCAACTTCGTCTTGTGATGTTAAAAGTGTGTAGCAAGTTTGAAATAATTTCGAAGGAAATTGAAGCATTTTGAAATTTGCAATTTTTATCTCCAGTACAAAATCAGTAAAGCAGGAAGTAAAATCTATTTATTCTTTCGCCCGGCGCCATCATAACCGAAATTGCGAAATTAATAAAACTCTTGTGATTTGTTGCCACCTTTTTTTCATACTTTAATTAATTTTAAAAAATCTAATTGTCCGATCGATAAGCCGTTTAAACCATCGGATTAAGGAAAAAAAGCCCTTTCCAATGGTATCTTATTTGTAACGATACGACTGATATTTCTAATTCATTTTCCACTTTTTCCGTAAAAATGTCACTTTTTAAGCATTTAATCATGAATTCTGTGTCATTTTTCAGTAGATATGGGTCGACGTTTTAATTAATATCTCTGCTAATTAGGGTCGCATCGCTTAGCGAATTATCGCGATGTCGAGATGAAGAAATTCTGCGTCTGTCGACACCGGTTTCGAGGCGCTGCGACCATTAGCGCCGGAGCTTTAGCGGTCACAAGGCATTTCTCACAGACAGAAAGACAGACAGACAGACAGACAGATGCGCACAGATTTTAATAATATAAGGAGACTAGCGAGCTTCGCCCGCTAGCGGGTCAGTATTTTCAAATGAATCCCTAAAATTAATGAATCACTAACAGTAACTTTTAGTCTCAAGAAAAGAAATTTAAAAAAAAATCAATTCTGATTGGGTAAAAAGTCGGCCCGGGTCCCCACTGCCTTCGGCAGCGCAGCACCGTGCGCGCTGCGCGCGCGTATTCCTTCCCTGACCCTTCGTGCCCCCCCCCCTCAAAAAAAAAAAAAAATGATCGGGTAAAAACTCACACCGGGTCCCGACAGCCTTCGGCAGCGCAGACCCATGCGCGCTGCGCGCGCACGTGTGAGGGTTTACGTGCGCTGCGCGCACATATTCCTTCTCAAATCAAATTTTTATTCTTAAGAAAAAAAAATTACAAAAAATCGTTTCTCATCGGAAACAAAGTCGGACCGGGTCCTCACTGCCTACGGCACCGCAGTCCCATGCGCGCTGCGCGCGCTCAAGTTAAGGAATACACGCGCTGCGCGTGCGTATTCCTTCCCTGACCCTTCGTGCCCCCTAAAAAAAAATCATTTCTGATTTGGTAAAGACTCACACCGTGTCCCCACTGCCTTCGGCAGCGCAGACCCATGCGCGCTTCGCGCGCACGTGTTAAGGTATACGCGCGCTACGCGCACATATTCCTTCTCAAATCAAATTTTTTTCTTAAGAAAAGAAAATGAAAAAAAAAATCATTTCTCATCGGTTAAAAAGTCGGACCGGGTCCCCACTGCCTTCGGCAGCGCTGTCCCGTGTGCGCGGTGCACGCCTATATCTTCCCCACCCTTTCAGCCCTTCCTAATTAACCTACATATACCAATTTTGAACGGTCTAACTGAATTAGCTGAGATGCAAAAGAAAACCTAATCAGGAAACCTCAAAACGTGCAAATCTGGTTAAAACTTTCGATAATATAAAAGAACGTTAAAATATCTTCCGAATGATGTATTAAAAATAATTTAATCATAATTAGAAATTGAAATATTGAAATTTTAAAATATTACAGCGCCATCTGGCGGTAGAAATTTCTGTAATCTACTGTTCGATTGCAAATCAACAATGCTATCGAATGATGTATTACTTATGAAATTATTTTAGTTAGTAGCTGAGATACAAAAGAAAACCGATTCAGGAGACCTCAAAACATGTAAATGAAGCGAAATCTTGAATCCCACTTTCGATAATATAAAAGTACTTTAAAATATCTTTCGAATGATGTATTAAAAATAATTTAATCATAGTTAGAACTTGAAATACGCGTATGAAAATAAAATTTAATTTGCAATTAAATTGTACATTTTTTATTTATTTTGGAAAGCCGATGAAATTTCAACTGCTACTTCGTCTTGTGATGTTAAAAGTGTGTAGCAAGTTTGAAATAATTTTAAATAAAATTGAAGCATTTGGAAATTTGCAATTTTTATTTCCAGTACAAAATCAGTAAAGCAGGAAGTAAAATCTTTATTCTTTCGCCCGGCGCCATGGTAACCGAAATACGTCTATTGCGAAATTAATAAAACTCTTGTGATTTGTTGCCACCTTTTTTTTCATACTTTAGTTAATTTTAAAAAATCTAATTGCCCTATCGATAAGCTATTTAAACCGTCGGATTCAGAAAAATCGGACCTTTCATTTGATATCTTATTTGTAACGATACGACTGATATTTCTAATTTATTTTCCACTTTTTCCGTAAAAATGTCGCTTTTTAAGCATTTAATCATGAATTCTGGGTCATTTTTCGGTAGATATGGGTGGACATTTTAATTAATATCTCCGCTAATTAGGGTCGCATCGCTTAGCGAATTATCGCGATGTCGAGATGAAGAAATTCTGCGTCTATCGACACCGGTTGTAAGGCGATGCGACCATTAGCGCCGGAGCTTTAGCGGTCACAAGGCATTTCTCACAGACAGACAGACAGAAAGACAGATGCGCACAGATTTTAATAATATAAGGAGATATTTATTGGGTGAAAAATATGGTAGTTTATAGTAGAAAGGATAAACTGATTAAAATTCGTTTTTCATGTATTTAATTCCTTTTAAAAGAAAATCTACTTTTTTATTTTATTTTATTGCACTAGTCGGAGTGAAATCGTAATATAGTGTAAATAACGGGGGCTATAAAACACATGGTTCAAAAACTAAAATATATAATAGATGCTGAGATACAGTCATCTTTAAAATCGTAGTTCTTAAATAACAGAAAATCCACAAGTCGTCGATAAATACCCAGATTAAAGTGCCCGGGAAAGACCTTTCTATAGACAGTGGGAAACTGGACCCGATGCAGTACGGGTAGAAAAAAGATCTGCCTTAGGCAACGGGTACCCGAAGAAGCGAGATCTAAAGCGATTTCAATGTTTTTTTTTTTTTTTTTTTTTTTTTTTTGTAATGTGATGTAAAAATAAATACTGATTCAATTCTTTTGAAAATTCATTTAAATATAGTGACCAGCGAAGCGGGCGTAGCCTGCTAGTATGTAATATAGAGAAAGTATTGGATTCGTGAAATTTTTCGAACTCCAGTTTTCGATGGATTTACACGTTTTGGAATGCCCTGAACACGATTTAATAGTTTTTAGAAAATGTCTGTGTGTATCACGAATTTTGTGAACGCTGCATCTCACGAACCAATGAACGAAATTTAAACAAACTTAGAATTTAACTGGACCCTGACATAAACTGATGCTGATTAGATTTGGGGATCAATCGCTCAACAGGTGGCGCTGCAATCGCATTTTTTCTAAATGTTTAACATGGCAGTATAGGACAAAATTTCGCATAAATGTACATAATGAGAGTTATTTTTAACTTGTGATTGTAAAATTAATATGAATTATTGATAATACTAGTAGTTAACTAGGAAAAAAATGTTGTGCATGTGGGGGCTTCGCTTCCCCCCGGGGGGGGGGGGGTAAATTTTCAAGATGGGTATCTTTCGAAAGGTCTCGTCAATACCTTTAAAACGAATGGTTGAACTATAGATCTGTGATAATTTAAAACAAAGTTATCGTTTTTTTTTTTTTTTTAACGAAAAAAAAACAGATTTTTTTTTTTTTTTTTAATATTGAGAATAAAATAAACTTTTATTAGATATTTAGTGTTATACTACTTCTCTAATATGGAAATCGTCAGCATTATCATGGAAGATAATTTTTTTCAAATAATAATTTTAATAAATTATTTTTACTGAGTGAATTTGTATAGGAAAATATAGAAGAAAGTCATGTGGTGGCCACAACATACTAGTTAGAAAAAGTCTGTCCGTCTGTGTGTGTGTGTGAAAAAATTTTGTGGCAACTGTATCTCAGGAACTACTGCACAGAATTTCATACAAATTGCTATGTAGTTACACCTTGACATAAATTAGTGCCTATCAACTTTTGGTAAAAATTGTCTTACAGGTTGTGTTGCCATCCCGCTTTTTCTGAATTTTTAACATGGTGGTATGACAAATTTTTATATAAATTTGCATAAAGAGAATTGTATTTTAATAATCATTATGAAATTTAAAGGAATTATTTATAGTACAGATAGTAAACTGGGAAAAATCTTTTGTGTATGTAGGAGCCTCGCCTCCCTCCCTGGGGTGGAAATCCCCCCCTCGAGGGGAGTGAATTTTCATGTTGGGTATCTTTCAAAAGAGTTCGCCAATACCTATAAAACAGATGGTTGAACCATCTATCTGCGATAATTTAAAATAAAGTTATCGATATTTTTCATTTAAAAAAAAATAATAAAAATAAAAAATATATTTTATTATTATTATTATTATTATTATTTTAATGTAATATTGAGAATGAAATTGACTTTTTTTTTATTTAGTGTACTACTTCTCTAATACGGAAATCGTCTGCATTTTCATGAAAGATAATTTTTTTAAATAATAATTTTAATAAATTATATTTACTGAGTGAATTTATATAGGAAAATATAGAAGAAAGTCATGTGGTGGCCACAACATACTAGTTCTATTTATTTTCATGTGCGCGAAGCGCACATTCGTGTGCGTTAATGATTGCCGCGCTCCTGAATTTCCTATAATTTGTGATTTATGTGTAGCAATGTATCTGCATTTATTGATGCTTTTCTTCATTGTTTTGATTTTATTTTTCGATTACTGCTGCACAGAAATGAAAGCATCGATGTTTTTAATGTATTTGTATTTTTATAATTTTGATATTTTATATCGAAAAAAACATGTTCATGTTTAACTTTAGTTGAATGCGCTTATTGTATAGGAAGTTTTCATATGTGAAATTAATACCACTAGAGGGGAAGATGGGTTATCGAAAAGAGGGAACCATCATCCCCGCGGAGGATCAGAATTTAATGGCATGTCTTTTCTGGACAACACTAGATGTAGTTCCCAATCCCATTGCCAATTGCCTAACGTGTAGCACTAGTGCCACGTAAAAACCCATTCTCTCATTCACTTTGAACGTTGAAAATACACTGCTTAAAAAAATTAAGGGAGCAAGCAAAAAAACGAAGAAATCATTGTGCGATAGCCATGCATGGGCATAAAATAGAGAATACATATGTAACAAAAAGCAATACATAAAAAAAAATACAAAAAACAATTGCATGGGAACTTTAATTACCTTTAATGGTAAGAACATGAAATGATGCTTCAGAGCAACAATTTGGTTACATGCAAATGACAAAAAACTTAATTTTTGGAAATGATGCAGGATGATTAATATGGCATGTGGTCACCCCAAACTGCTAAGACAGTCGCAAACCTGTTTGGAATGGATAAAATGAGGTTATCGATAAGACTTTGAGGAATATTGCTCCACTCTAAAAGAAGTGAGATCTCCAACTCTTGGAAACTAAAAGGAGGCCTTGGTCTTGCAGCAACGCGTCGTCCGAGTGTGTGCCAAACATGCTCGATCGGATTTAGATCAGGAGAGAATGCTGGCCACTCCATAAGCTGTATTGTTTCAACTTCAAGAAAGCTCTCCACAAGACGAGCTGTATGAAGTCTGGCATTATCATGCATTAAAATAAAGGAATCGCCAATTTCTGCAATGTAAGGCACGACATGAGATCTCAAAATCTCGTGTACATACCTTTGGGCCGTCAAATTACCATTCCGAATGATATGCAGGTCAGTACGTCTGCCTATGCTGATTCCAGCCCACACCATCAAACCACCTCGTCTGTAATGTACGAACAAATATAGGGTTATTTTGAGTGCCCCTTTCTCGCTATACCAAAACACATCTGGTGTCACACTCTAAACAAATTCGAGACTCGTCAGTAAACAGCACTTGACTCCAATCACTTTGCTTCCAATCTCGATGTTCAGCAGCCCATCCTCTTCAATCCGCACGACGTCTTGCTATCAACAGAATACACATCATTGGCCTACGTGTATAGAGAAGATAGACACTGATGAAGCCTATTTCGGATTGTTTGGCTTGAGATCCTTCGCCTCGTTGCCAAAAGAAACAGACTTTGTAGCTGAGTAGCATTGATTGTTCTATCTCGATGAGCTGTTGACACAATATATCGGTCAGAGTTCGCTGTTGTAGCACGAGAACGACCTTGTTCTGTTCAATGTCTGGCATTCCCTGTTTCCTGGAATCGATTCCACAGTCTTGAATTGACCCTTCTTGCCACTCCAACAGCGTCCGCCACACTTCTTTGTGTTTGGTCTTATGCCAAGCCAAGTATTCCGGTAGCTCACGTTGACGTGACATTTTCAACTCACCTTTTCCCAAAACAAAAACCGAACGGTTGAATTTCAATACTGAGACAGTGAAAAAAAGAAGCTTCTATGAAATCCCAATTTCTTTACTTATATCCTTTTTCTGCTTTTTGATGTCATGAATGTTGGTTTGCATATGTAGCTTTCTTCTTCTGTTTTCTGCCAAGCTTTAAATTATGGATGTTTTATTTGACATTACAATCAGCAGCAAAAGTATCCGAGCACTAGCAATAATCCCTATCCAAAAAAAAGTACGCTTAATACTGCTTTGTTAAATAAATCCTTGTTGAGTCATGTTCTTAGTCAGTTTAAGAACATGATTCGACAAGGATTTATTTAACAAAATAGTATTAAGTGTACTTTTTTGACATCAGAATTATTGGCTAGTGCTCAGATACTTTTGCTGTTGACTGTAGTTATCGATATAAGTATTTGCGTAATTTCATTAAAATCATGTGCTTCCCTAATTTTTTTTTTAGAAGTGTATCAGTAAAATATGACAATAATTTCATTTACAATGACTAGGAATATTGTTTTTAAATGTCGTAGATTTAAATAGATGTTAATAGAGTTTCAATCTATTAGACAGCATTTTGCGGCATCTATCTTTTACACAGGATGTGAGGTTGAAGTTTGAACGGGTTTTACGTTGCACTAGTGCTACACTATGGACAATTATTGACGGTTCGGGACTCACCCCCTAAGGATTGTTCTGAGACATGCCATCCTCTACAGGTTGAGGATTGAGTGTATTTTGCATCGCACTAGTGTTTCAGTTAGGCATACTTGGCGAATTCGATATTTATCGCCAAACATAAACAATGTGCAGGTTCTAGGAATATGCATCTGCAAGTCCCTAGACTAAGCCTAACCTTCAGTGGTCTCAGAGACCGATGTTCCGGTATAAGGGTTAAGCTTCTCACCAGAGATCAGAGCGATAGTTTATTGCTTAAAAACCGAAACTGATGTATTTTACTTATGTGCTTAGATCACATGACTGAGCATACGGAACTGGGAAACCAATCAACTCTTATGCAATGTTTACGATTTGAACAAAAAATTTGATCGGAGCATTATCTGGGAAGCTTAATTTTTTAACAGCATTTTAAGCATTCGATTATAAACACTTACCACACTGTATATTCTAGGTACTGTAGAAAAGGACATGCATGTACATAAGACTTGTGTGCTTGATTCGAAGTCTGCTTATAAATCTCGGGCCACGGTAGCTCATTCGGTACAGTACTGGGCTCGTAATTGGAAGATACTCGAGCCGGCCAAAGACCGTCGTGTACACTAATGGTGGCTGGTGCACGTAAAATCTGTCGTGGCCGCAATGTCCTCCATGTTCCCATCAAATATTATACCTCTGGGATCACCGAAGCAGGAGAGACCATCCCTTCCATGGAGGATCAAAATTGTGATGGCATGTCTCCGGACCACCTCTAGGGTTGAGTCCCAGACCGTCGCCAATTGCCCATTGTGCAGCACTAGTACGGTGTAAAATCCATCCATCCAACAAACTGCATATAAATCTTCATTGAGATAAGTACAGGATAGTCACAAACATGTGTAAAATGTAGAATTGAAAAATTACACATTGAGAAAATGATGGACCCACATTCTACAGTGGTTAACGGAATTGTCCGTATAATCAATCAGCCTTGTTTGGTTCTATTTTGTTGCATAACTAGAGTCAGCTGCAAAATTATTCGAGCACTAGCAATAATTCCTATGTAAAAAAAGTACACATCTTTTTAAAAAATTCATCAGTTTTTACTAAAAAAAATGGCCAACTTTCTTCACCAAAGTAATTAAATCAAGACCAATCAAAAATTGGAGTGGTCCACCCAGATGTGTTCTGCCGACAAACTCTTTGCTTTATTTATATAAAAGATAAGGCAATGTCTATGTGAGTGTGTGTCTGTGGACAGCATAGCGCATAAAGATGGTAGCTCAGACAGTCACATAATTTGACCAAAAAGATGCCTCTTAAGGTGTGCAAGTGCACCTCAAAGCCTGATACTCAATTTTTTTTTTTTTTTTTTTTTAATTAATTAAAATATGTAAACAATAATCTTACATTAACTTTAAAATTAGCTATTTGAATATTATATTTAAATTTAGCTGTTGCCAAAAAAATACAGTTTCGTTTTTTTTTTTTTTTTCTTCCCAGCATAAAAAGAAATATATGTTTGCACGTGAATAACAAAAATATATTAAAAATTAAATTTGTTTATGTATTTAACAAAATGACATAATTATAAATTTAAAATGAAGTAATAACAAAAATTAAATAATAATAATCCAGCATGTTTTTCTCAAATTTTATTTCATAAGCTTTTTTAATACACCTCAATTTTAGATTTTTTAAAATAGTACAGTTTTGACACGAATAGACGTTCGTTGATGAAAGCTAATTAAGCATCATTTTAAAGGAAGCTATGTTGATTGATTGATCAAAAAACTGCCAATGATGTCACATTCGACTGAATAGCGCTTTTTACTATTCTACACTCTGTGGATAATAACTTTTATTTTATAAGCATTATTTCTAGATCCTCCTGGGCAGTTTTTTTTAAGCTTTGAACACTGAAGTAGGCTGAACATTTTTTCACTAAGGAGAGGGAAAAATAAAAATCAACTTTCCACTCCAATTTATCTATATATATAATAAAATAAGATGTTTGTGTGTGTGTGTCATTGTGTATGTTTGTCCGGATCATTTTAGGAAAACGGCTGATTGCAGAGCTACACAAATTTGCATGGAGGTTCATAATGACCTCTCCTGATGCACCTCGAAGCCTGATTTTTAAATTTTTGATTAATTTTCTTTTAATTAGAAGTTTTTTAAAATTGAAATTGGATTTTGCCATAGTATTTCCGTGTCACGCTAAAAAAACAAGGCGTTTCCATTTGAAAGTAAATGTGAGGCATCCCTTATGTCAGTCAATGGCTCAGTCGGTTAAAGTGTCAAGTTGTTAATACGATGTTTGTGGGTTCGATACTCGCTGGTGGATGTGTTACTATTTTTGCAGATAATTCATAGATAAGATGTCAATTGTAAAAGAAAACATTTCATTGTCTACACAGTATCCTAAGAAATTCTGATTAGATTTTTTAAAAGCTTTCTTTTTGTTACTAAAACATACAAATTAAAAATTTAAGTGAAAAAAAAAAAAACACTGGAGCCCTAAAAATCATAAAATAAATATTTATTCTTGAAGAGATATGGCTATAAAAAAAATCAATGTGTCATCAATAAGTATATGAAAATAATTTCCTTATAATAGCTTAAAAATTACCCATTTAAATATTAGTTTTAAATTTAATTGTTGCCAAAAAAGTTTTCCAGTTCATTGTCTTTGACAAAAAAAGAAATATATTCTCAAGCGAATAATGAAATTTTGCTACTGAATAATGAAACTAAAATGTTTAGTAAATGTAGAGGTACAGTCATCTTTGAAATTGTAGTTCTAAATAACAAATCTACTTTTCGCCGATAAATACCCAATTTGATGTACTTAGAATAGATCTTTCTACAGGTAATGGTAACCTGGACCCGATGCAGTGAGGGCTGAAAAAGACTGTAGGCAGCAGGTACCCGAAGCAAGGTTTAGGGCGATTTCAATGAAGGTATTTTTTTTTTAGTTTTTATTTATAATGTGATATAAAAAATAAACAGTGATTCAATTCTTTTAAAAAATCATTTAAATATAGTGCCCAGTGAAGTGGGTGTAGCCTGCTGGTCTGAAATAAATTAGTTATCTATTTAAAGCATGTAAAATATACAACCTTTTCTAATTCTTCATGTTACTTGCCTTCATGTTACTTGAAGAATTAAAAAAGGTTGTATATTTTAAATGTTTTAAATAGATGTTTACTTCATGGTTTTGTTTTTTATAAATTAGTTATGTTTATTAAAAAATGAAATGAAACGTTTATTTTTATTGATGTAGTTCCTCTGTGATGTATACAGAGAAATAACTTGTTCTTAGTTACTTTGAAGGTTTAGTAATGAGTTAATTTATAAACTTTAGTAACTTATGAATAGAACTATAAAATACTATAATACAGGAACAAAACTGATTTATAAATTTTTAATACCACTATTTTTTAAAGAATTGTGTAAATGCGTATAAAAATTTGAATATCTCACTGAAATTGAAACAAAAATGTGATAACATTTATTTCTACTTTTGTTCTTTTTTTTAAAAATAAAAAATTGAGGTTTAAGATTCAAAACATTTCTTTCATTAATAAATAATAAAATGTTTATACATGTTAAAATCCTGTTTTATAAAAGTATTTAATATTTTCTTGAATAACCTCTATTTTAAGTAGTAATTTTCCTTTTGTTAAATTGAAGACGGGTCGCAAAATAATAATGTGACGAGTCCCACGGGATATGCAGTATTCATTCAATATACATATATATATACAAAATTCGTAATATTCAATATATATATATATATATATACTATAATACAGAGTTTCTTTTAATTCAGGATTTGCAGAATAAACGTTATGTAAAATCGTTCAAATGCATTTAAATACAGCATTTGATCATTAATACTTATAAATCATTTATATTTATTTCATATTATTTGAATTATATACATATATGATTAATTCGCTACATAATCATGTACTTTTCTGAGGGGGGATACTGCCCCCCTCAACCTCCCACTGCATTTATCTTTCTATATCTATCTGTATATATATTTCCTTGTTACTGATAAATATTTAAATCAAATTTATTGCTATTTGATTGCATAACATATCTGAATTATTTTGTGTGGCCCTGTAACTAATTGCATAATTTTTGGCATATAACCCGCATGTCAGAATCAGTTTTGCACCAGAATTTTTAATTGAGAAATAACATTATATATGTTGGAGCTGTTCCTTGAAAAATATAGATTTTCTGTTAATGAAAATTTTTGGTGGCAGAATGACATATCTTACCTGCAAATTATACGCCAAAAATTACGGTACCAATTCTATGCCTACTATTTTCTACAGAACCCATGCTTTTCAAGATGCCAATAACTTTAGTTTATTTCTCTGTGTTTAATGAAGTGTAACCATGTTAAAATACATGTATACTAAATACCGTCTATAAATTGTAATGGTACGAGAAATGCTTTTGTGTGTCCTGCGCACGAGCTACAAACATATACACCAATAAAAATTTTATAACAAATTTCTTGTAAATCATTAACATTTGAATTACATTTAACATCTTTACAAAATGTCATCGGAATTCTTTTGTGTGATCTTGTAAATAAATTATTTAGTCTATACATGCCTTTTTTCTCGTAGAAACACGTTTTTGAGCATCTTAATAATGTAATTCCACCATGATGAACGCAGCATAAACGTGTTAAAATGTATTTAAATAAAAATTTGTCAATAGGCTTTAATATAGCAAAATTCTTTTTGTGTTCCTATAAACGAACTATATATATTATATGCAAATTATTCAATTTTTTCCATGTATTTCATGAACAATTGTTCAAAATTTAACATAATTTGGATGATTATGTGACATTATTGAACACACTTTTGTAAGGTCCTGTTCTTGCACATAATTAAATTTAAGCAAATACGCTTTTAAGCATGTCAATGATGTATGTTAATTTCATTTTGTTGAAAGCATTTGTAACCATGTTAAAATGTGCTGAAACGAAATTCTGCCCATAGGCTGTAATGATAAATACTTTTGTGTATCCCTGTACACGATCCATAAACAACATACACACCAAAAATCATACAGCTATTTCAGTACAGCGCTTGAACATGTGTAACAATTTTAAGTCAAGTGGGAGACTTTTGTGGCCACTGTTGCAGTACATACAAGTTCTGTCCATAAGCCGTAATAAGAAATATTTTGGCATGTCCCTATACACAAACCACATGCAGAATAAACACCCAAAACTATACAACCGATTCTGTGTGGCTCATGATCCTGTATACCACTTTACAAGTCAATAGGGTAATTTTTGCAGCCACTCTTGTGAGAAATACATACATACAGTAGAGAGTCAAAAATCTGCACAGCTCGGGACCAGAGGTTGTGCGGATTTTAAGATTTGGTGGATTTTGGAGCCCATAAAAAATCATTTTCAATTTGAATAATAAAAGCAGAATATTAATCAAACTAAACATATACCAGTGAATAATAACACAATTTCACTTGTTAAATTATTAGGTACATACGAATAACACTGAACATTTATAATGAAAACAATATATAAAAATGAAAAAATATACGTCAAATTTAGACAAAATCTGTTCATATGCAGTTTGTTTTAAGCTACACTTGAACATGTACACATACATCATTGAGAATTTTTTGCTTTTTTTGTCTATTTTAAATAGTCATCAATTCTTATTTCGCAACACAAATTTATTTTTCGAAGAATTTAACTGAATTCTTTCTTACAACTATGCCTTCATCAGACAGCATTTTTAAAAATGAGTTTATTATTTTCCTCATTGATATCATCATCATCAAAATAATAATCATAATTTTCTTTTGATTAATTTAATATACTATAGATAATTTCCTCATCAGCAACTTGTTTCTTGCAGTTTTTCATATTTTTATTATTGTAATCATAAAATGCGAGTACAAAATCTGCATTCAAGATCTTTTACAAAAATTCTGATTTGCAGTTTTGTAACTAAAATTCCATTGTATGTATCTGAAAAGCTGTGCAGATTTCTGGCTCTCTACTAAATATACAAACAAATGGACAAAAACTTTTTGAATCTCCACATGGAAGCCTTCACTGACGTTTTGACAAAAAGAGATAATCTTAAAGTTTATTTACGTTATCCAAAATCAAAGCATCAATTCAGGGCTTGCATTGGTGCGCTATAGCGCACCATTGACCCCAGTTTTAATGGAACGGACGCAGAATTTTTGAAATTGCGGGTCCCGAGGACCCGATTTTTTTTTCCAAAAATATCCTTCATTCTAAAATAGTAAATTTTCTTTTATTTAATTTCGTGCCATTTCGAAGAAATTTATTTTCCTGGGCTATTTAGCTCTAAATTTAGAAGAATGGGAGAAATAGTCTTGCTTCCTCCTTCAAAAACAAAGGAATCGCCCAGCCCATATGGTTGCATCTGCTTCAATGATGTCACTTTTCTCCCTTTCCTTGCGTGTAGAGCCCCTATAATATAGTAAGGCACCTATACCCCTGTATTATAGGTGCCTTACTTGCGTGTTCTGTCTGACTCTGATGGAGCACGTGCGAAGTCACCAAAATCTGGCATCGGCATAAAATAGAATAAAGTTGCAATTTTTTTTTTTTTTTTTTTTTTTTTTTTTTGGGGGGGGGGGGGGGATTTGTTTGTTTATTTAGTTAGCAGAATCAATCTCAACAGAATATGCAATATTAGCAAATGTTATTTCTAAAAAAAAAAAAAAAAAAAAAAAAAAAACTATATAAATGCTCTTTTGAATAAATTTCAAAATACAGTTAGTACCGATTATCAGGAATTACACAATCCAGAATCATTTCGCATTTATTTATATTTTGTTTCCACGATTTTAAAAACATTTTGCATTTAAAGACAGAACTTACTTAACTAAAAATAAAAAAGGAAAAAGAGAATAGAAAGGGAAAAAAAATGTCCAAATGAACCAAGCCTTTTATTGTGTATTTCAAAAATCGCAAAATTAAGTAAATTTATTTTTCTCTGGAAATGGTTAAAGGTGTTTTATGGTCTGGAAAATTTCCAGAACCCCGTGGTTTTGCAACCAACCACATAAAAGAATTCTACGATTTTATTTGGTGGTCTATTTCAGTGTTTTTTAATTTCTTGTTAAGACAGTTTTGCTTTCTAAAAGTAAACAAAAATAAAAACTTTTCTTCTAGCGTTTTGCTCTTCCAGTCACCAGTAGAGGTCAAGACTCACGGTCGCCACTCGCCACGTGGCGACTTAATTTGAAAAAGTGGCGATCAAAATAAATTGGTATTATCGGCATTTTTTCCACGAATTCGCGAAAATATTTCTTCCGTTTTTAAAAAAAATCGTGGATATCGTTCGTTTAAAAAAAAAAAAAAAAAGAAATCCCATTAACGATCGGCGATTGTTAATCAGATTTCGATGATGATCGCGCCTTCCGATTTCCAATCTTTCTTCATCCACAGCATAAATGTCAATATTCATTTAAAACTTGCATTATGAGATTCTAGAACCTAGAAAGAGATATAATTGTTAAATATTTCTTGTTTGTGTAATTATTTTTTGCCTCTCTCCCCCTTTTCTTATTTCCAACTAGCGATCGCCGATCAAATGTTCTGCAGTTGTTTCTCAGTCTTTCTTCATCCATAATATAAATAGCAATATTCATTTTAAACTTGCTTAATTAGATTCTAGAAGTAGAATTGAGAATTTAACATTTCTTATTAATGTAATTGTTTTTTTAATCCCCCCCCCTCCTTTCCCCATTTCTAGATAGTGATAAAAGATCAATTCTAGAAACAATAAAGTGATAGAAGTGCTCAATAACTTGATGAATATATTTATTTTTTCTCAAATTATATATTTATATTTCATATCTATACCAAATGTGTAAACGGGGGGGGGGGGGGATGAAAAACAGATTTTTAGGTACGAAATTTTTTTCTAAATCAGTTTAAGAGAATTAATGCTCAGTTGATTTCATATGTGTTTACAACTGATAATTAAATACTATATATATATATATTAATGTACATACATAAAAATTTATTCTATATATGTTTGAAAAATTTGTTTTTCTGATGGTATGAAATTTTTTATAAGGTTTTATGTGGATATAAAAGTAACTGCAGTTATATTAAAGAATTTTTTTTGTGTTAATGAAATAATCCTGAAAATGTTTAAAGTAGATAAAAGCTATATATAACTGTTTAGGTAGTCAATTTATTGAAAGTGATGCTAATAATGTCCAACCAATCATGTTTACAGAAAATTTTCTGCAAATTTCTAATTTTAGCAATCACGTGCCAGTTAATAAAATTAAACTCTGATAATAGGCTAGTACAGATTCTTTGCCTCCCCACCCCCTCCTCAGACTCAAAATAATTTTGCTTTCCTCTAATTCTGATCATAATTATTTTCCATTTGCAGATGGAAGTGCTAGACTAGGTGAAATTTATTAAATGAATCTAATTTTTGTATTTCTTTTGCAATGGGATATAAAATAAATATTCTTGTAAAACACAAATTGTGTACGAGAAATCACATTGTCAGATCATATCATCATTATAGCCTGCTGTTTTCCGTAGCAAAATGCATGTATTAATATTTATCTATAAAAGTCCATATATTTTCCCTCATTACTAAAACTTTGAATTTTAAAGTCTTCTTTCTAAGTACTATAGTTATTAATAGCATTTAAAAAAAGCTGGATCACAAGCTATTATAACTACATGCTTATAGAACTCGCTCTTAAAACACTAACAAGAATAAAATCATACGCATTCAGTGGAAGTTCAAACGGGGTCATATCTTCCCTCAAAAGCCAAATCACTTTTTAATGATTCAATTACTCAATCTATTTTATCTTCCTCCTACCTCCTTTCATTTCAGATATTGAAAAATTTAAACTAGAGAAGCGCGTAAGTTTTTTAAAATAATAATTTTTTTTTCCTATACCTATTTATTTTTTTATTGGCAGAAATACACACATATATAAAATATACACGTTTATTGTATTATTAAATCATAATACAATAGGCATTTAATAATAATGACTATTGTATTATTATTAAAATAATACAATAAAGAGCACTATTTCTTAATTTAATTTTCTGACCATATCATTTGTGTTTTTATGCTTTTATGCACACACACTTATATATCATATATACCTATATATATGTGTATGAATCCGATGTATAATGACAACTCATGAGTGGCCACTTCTAAAAATTTTAAGTCTTGACCTCTAGTCACTAGTACATTTAATGGCACCGATAACGTGGCAGCTGTGAGCCATGGCGCTGACGGGATGGTGGCAAAGAAATGCTGCACACTGGCCCAGGTCAGTTTCTGAAACGAAATCTGCATGAAAGCCCGTACAGAGACTGAGGATGATGCAGGAGAAGAGAAAATATTCTCCAAACTTCTGAAGATGGGGGAGGGGTGGAAATTGCGCTTCAATATTAAGGAGGGTGGGGGCGAATTAAAGTGTAACAAACAGCCAGCTTGCGTATAGTAAGGGGTGAAGGAGAAGGCAGGACTGCAGATGCAAATTTGTGTTCGCTTATCGCCGCTTCTAGGCCCAGCTGGACTTTTCAAAGCACTTTTCATAAATAATATTTAGACAATACATTGAACAATTTTCAATTAAATGTGCATGTGCACATGCCAATATATATGTATTATTGCAGTTATTTTTTATTTTCTGCTAGATTCAATAAAAATAAAAGGAACTGGAACTTTTCAAAATTATTCAGGAACTGTTTCAGAAACAAACTACTACTACTAAAAAAAAGCTTATGTATGAAACTTAATACAAATTATTCTTGCATAATGATAGTGTTAAAATGGATATTAAATAAATGCATCTAAAATATTAACTTTTATTTTATTATATAAAAGAAAGAAGAAAAAAAGAATATTTAGTTAAAAAACAGGTTCAAAAACATAATTTTTTCTTTATATACGTTCTGTTGTTAGTGAGTTGTGTTTTATAATTCAAAAATATCAATATTAAAAAAAACCCAAAATCCGGAACATTCCAAAATTCTGAATACTTCTGATCTTACAGGTCCTGGATAATGGGTCTTGTACTTTTTTTTTTTTTTTTCAAGTGTTTTTAAGAAGAAAATTACCTGGTAAATATAAGTTTCTGTAATAGGAGTTTTTTTTTTTTTTTTAGATTTTTTTTATTAATCTTGTTCCGAATCTATTGCTGTCGTCAAAATGATCATAATTTTTACTTTTTTAAAACTTCTTTCAATTTCATTAAATAATTTTCTTTGAGCTTTTTTATTAATTTTATTTAGTAATGCACTGTTTTAACTACATGATCAAACATAAGTTTAACAGAATTAAGGAATTGAGTGCTGATTTCCTATGACAAAAAATAAAAAAGATTTTTTTTTTTTTTTTTTTTTAATGCAATATTTAAAATGCAAAAAAGAATTGTGAAAAACTTTTTGTGTTTATGGGAAATATTAGCAGTTACATCCCCCCCCCCCCAAAAAAAAAAAAAAAGAAAAAAAATCGAGGAGGGGGGGGGGGTGAAATGTCCCCATTTTTTAAAAAACTTGACCCATATTTTTCATAGTGATGGGGTCTTGGGACCCCACTTTTCAAAAGATCAGAGCAAGCCCTGGCATCTTTTTTTAATTATTCTTCCCCCCCTGAGGAAACAAAAATATAGGATTTAATAAGTTCCGAAATGCATTTCTTCTATTTTATTATTTGATTTGCCAATTCAATAACAATTTGCTTTTAAGGAGTAATAATTATACTTTTAAAAAATTAAAGAACACACTTTTATTGAAATGTGAACTAATAATGAAGGAATGAGAAATAAATAATTTAGAATTAATCAAAAACCATTTTTAAAAAATCTCCCCTGACTGGGCTCGAACGTTAGACCTTTAGGTTCGTAGCCCGGAGCTTTACCTCATAGCCACAGCGTTCACGTAGGGAAAGTCTTTTTTACAATATAGATTTTTTGTTTGCTCCCAGAGCGATTACAAACATACATACAGGTGAAGCTAATAAAAGCGTGTTAAAAATAACACAAGTATCATATTTCTAACATAAAGAAATATAAAAAATCGACAATTTGCATTCAGGAGACCTCAAAATGTGTAAATATAACTCAACTTTATTTCTAAAATGTCTATCAACTTCTAGAGCATACACTCTCGGAACTGGTGGAACTAATAAAATTTTTAATTAAAAAAAAAGAAAAGAAAAGAAAACACCTTGGTGGGAAAGAAAACTTATATACTCAAGAAATTCTTAATTTTAAAAATTTAAATCCCAGTGGGTTTTTTTTTTTTTTTGTGACGGACTAAACAATTGTTTTCTTGTCCAATTTTTATTACTAAATGTTAATTTATCTCAATAAATTTTGGTGTGCTGGTCTACCTGTCAGTGTTGCCAGATGTGGCCTTTTTCAATTCCTACCATTAGTTCACACTCTCCCTATATATATTTTGTACAAATCTTGCAATTGATTTTTAACTAACTTCCGAACTAGCTAGAAATTTGAAACTTTCAGGATCGCTCAGAACACTGTGACAACACAATACTTCAAAGTCCGATTTTCAAATTTTTGATTAGTTTTCTTATAATTAATTAAAATATGAAAATAATAACATCCTAATAGCGCTAAAAGAGCCATTAAAATATTAGCTATATTTTAATATAACTGTATTTAATTGTCGCCAAAAAAACTTACGAGTTCATTTTCTTTCGTCATAAAAATAAATACATTTAATTAAACATGAACAATAAAAAATTATAAAAAGTTCAATTATGCATCTCACAAAAATTGACGTCATTATCACTTTAAAAATTTTATGCACATTGATAAGAGCTCTACGATTCATCATAAAATTTAAAACATGGTATATAAAAAGTTTTTTTTTTATCTTATAATTATTTTTATTTCAGTTTGCACGCGTGCTTATCTCCTAATTCAAAATTATTTTTAAAAATAACTTTTTCTTTTTCTATAGTGTTTTTAAGTAGGAACTGACTTTAAAAAATTTTCTTTTATATTACTTGTTTTTATTCTATAGTCATCAATAATTTTGAGAAGTAACATATGATATACATAATAGACTATTAATCTTCGAAGTGATTAGTCAAACGTTACAAATAAAAATTATTGGTGACTATTGAATAAAAAGGGGAGATCTGGTAACCCTGCTACCTGTATGTCTTTCTTATAAATAATGCAAATTTTTCAGTTTAAGAAAAATAATTCACACTTAATGAGATAAAAATGTAGTGTGAAAGACAAAAAAAAAAGAGAGAGAAACATGCTTTCAGTAACTTATTGTAACTCAATTGTTCTAAATTGAAACTCATTTAAAGTTCAGAGATTTTAATTTATACAAACAAAACTTTCATCTGATAACTAAATTTTAAAAAACTTGAAATTTTTAATAAATATATAAAAAATAATATAATAGTGTGATAGACTTGACATGTTTTTACTTATTTAATTTTAAATTTCGTTTTTTAATTAATAATATTTTAAAAAAAAAAAAAAAATGAAAAATGTGTTATTTTATTTGATACGTTTCATGTTTTCTATCAAGAAAATTTAAAAATAACTGCATTAGTTGAAAAGCAAAATTATGGCCTTCTTGTAAAGTTTTGAATGAAATTAAAACCAATACTTTTTTAATATTAAATATTTGACTAAAAAATTTTTTACAATAAAGAGCTTTCACTGTATTTATTTTTTCAAAAAAAAGAAAAGACCTTCTGGCTCATTCGGAAGGGTAGGTTGATTTCTTTCTCCTTATCAAGTAACTGCAATTTTGAAACAAAATGGCGGCTACAAATTATTAATGGACTGGTAGAAATATTGATGTGGGCTACAAAATATTTGAAGCATAAGTTCACTGTCCAACATTGGTTTGAATCAGTGGAGTATTTCAAAAGTTATTGTTATGACAAATTTTCAAGTGGCAGTCTAAGTGCCTGCAACTTGGAAACAAAATGGCGAAGCAACTTTCCAAGTGGAATCATCTAGGATATTTATATAAGGCCATTGTCCTTCTTTAGTTCATACCAAATCAGTATTCCGAAATTATCATAATAAAAAATTTTCAAGTGGCACTGGGATTTCAAGTGGCCACCAGTTGTAAGAAAAAAAGGAGGAGTCACATGCCCAGTGAACTTATATGAGACATTTGAATGATAAATCTAATACCCAAATTTGATGCGAATCAATTCAGTATTACAAAAGTTATCATAATGTCAAATTTTCAAGTGACCACCACTTGGAAATAAAATTGCGGATCAAGTTACTAAGCGAACATATTCAAGATATTTGAACCATAAATTCACTATCAAACTTTTGTTTGAATCAGTTTAGTATTTTAAAAGTTATTGTGATGGCATATTTTCAAGTGGCAGCATGATTTCAAGTGGTCACAACATGGAAACAAGATGTCAGAACAAGTTGCCCTGTGAACTCATCCAAGATCATTTAATTATATAAGATTACTGTCCAACTTCGGTTCAAATTCAATCAGATTTATAAAAGTTATGTTTATAAATTTTCAAGTGGTAGCCTAATATCAAGTTGTCTCGCTTAGTTTATAACATCTGCAATTTTTGTTAAAAATGGCGGATAAATTTCATTAATACACTTGGTTGTGACTCTCATATATTCGATGTATATATCAAAATTCTAGCAAATCCAGTCTTAAATACACTTTTTACTGTGTAAACTTGAAATTTTCAAGTGGCCTCCACTTGAAAATCAAATGGTGGAGCAATTTGGTTAACAAACTCATCGAAGATATTTATAAGATAGGTTCACTGTCGAATTTAGTTCAATTTGGAGGATTATTTCGAAAATTATCATGATTTCAAATTTTCAAGTGGTAGCCTGATTTCAAGTGGTCCCGCTTAACTTAAGATATCAGCTACTTTTTTTAAAAATGACGGATGAAGTTCATTAATAAACTTGACTGAGACACTTATGTGGTTTATGTATACATCAAAATTCAAACAAACTCTGAATACGCTTTTTAGAATGTGAATTTGAAATTTTCAAGTGGTCTCCACTTGAAAAAAAATGGTGGAACAACTTGGTTAACAAACTCATCCAAGATATTTATAACATGCATTCACTGCCCAAATTTGGCCGATTTGGAGTATTATTTTGGATTTTAAATTTTCAAGTGGTAGCCTGATTTCAAGTGGCCCCCCCGCTTAACTTAAGATATCCGCCACTTTGTTAAAAATGGCGGATAAAGTTTATTAATAAACTTGATAAACTTTATTAATAAACTTTATTGAGACTCTTATGTGGTCTATATTTACATCAAAATTCAAGCAAATCTGGCCTTAAATACGCTTTTTACAATGAGGATTTCAAATTTTCAAGTGGCCGCCACTTGAAAATAAAAAGTCAGAGCAACCTGGTTAACTCATCCATCCAAGATATTTATAAGATAAGTTCTCTGTCCAAATTTAGTTCTATTTGGAGTATTATTTCGGGAGTTATTGTGATGGCAAAATTTTCATTATAGATAGATAAACGAAATGATTGCAATCAACCTAAAAGCAATTTTGAACTTAAAATTGAATTTAATAACTGAAATTTTAGATGAAAAAGTATAATTTATCCATATATCACAAGAATGTTGTCGGTGCGTAAGTGCTGCCATCTAGCAGTAGTTTCAGTTTTTAAGTGTTGCTTTGTCTGACACAGGAATTCTACGGTCTCGGAAGGCATTTACTAAAGGAGGCTATGTTATAACTATAAATGAAATTTCAACTTTAGAATAATTTTTTAAGACTTTTTCATTTTGATGATGGATAAATTTAGGTTAAAAACAATTTATTGTGATTGTTACGAAGACATAGATTACAATATGCATAGCCATTTGTAAAATATCTTTAAAAAAGTACACTAATGTTTTTGAATTATTGACAAATATAAAACAGGAATATTAAAGAGGTACAAAAATTAAAAGATAATTTGTCAACTAAAGGTTTATTTAGAAAAATGGTTTTATTTTACATTATTCTATAAGTTTTTGACATTCTAATATCAAAGCTTAAGATTGCTCATCACTTTATTTTAAAGTAAATACATCTAGGAAGTTGAGAAGAATGTTCAATTTTGCGATTCTTTTAAAATTAAACCTATTAACAAATAAATTATAGCAATTCATCAATATGTGGAGTTGCATGTAATCTCCCAACTGATGCCATTGCTGGTTTCGTTTTCATAACTCTGGCAGCAACCTAAAAAAAAAAATAAATGAATAACAATGAGCAGGAGAATAAAACAGCCAAACAGAAAAAAAAAACTTTATTCCCTCCCATCAAAAATTACTTAAGAAATCCTAAAACTATTTAATGGTAGTCAACACATTATTTCTAAAACTGTATCTTGTTATGAAATATACTTACTACTTTTAACCACTTCAACATATTACAAAATACAGTATGGGTTTTTGAAGATTATTCAAACCAATAACGATGACTTCATTACCTTTACAATGAGACAATAAAAAGTGCCACTTTTATCAGAAGTATTGTGGCATGGGGTTAAGGATGAGGGACCCTAGAGACCTACATCTGGGAGATAACTTCTGTGAAGATATTAACATAAGTATAGAACTGGCCAAAGCCATGAAATTAGAAGGACGAAAAGGCAATTACAACTATATGGCCCTCTCACTAAGTATATGTATATTTCAAAAATCCTTTACACTGTGAATATTACAGGGTTGCCAACTTTTCAAAAACAGTTTGAGGAGTATTCAGGGAAATTTTGAGGAGCATTTCGGCTACTTTGAGGAGCAATTTTAAAAATGCATAAAAAAAAAAGAAAGAAACTACTAACAAAAATAAATTAACAATAATCATATGAAATCAAGAAATATTAATTGATAATCAAACATATTTAACAAAACAGTGAAGAGAGATAAGAATGGGAAATGATTAAGTCTGAATATAAGCTTAAAACCCAAAAGTAATTTGTTTTCTGCATGATGGCATATCTCCATACATAAATAAGGACAATATAGGAAAGATTATTCAGTTACATTTAAAAAAAAAAAAAGAGAGAGAGAGAGAGCAATTTTCATGAATGTCAAAATAATTATTATACTATCACATAAAAATCTAAAAACGAAATCTCCGATATTCATATAAATGTGTAAATGATCTCATCTCTGAGTCAACTCCCTCTAATCTGCATAGCTTGGGACCAAATGTTTTGTAAACTTTAGAATTTTGCAGATTACTGGTCATAATTTGTTTACTTTTTTTTCCCCAGATACAAATGAAGTTATAATAAATCATTAATGCTTTAAGTGAATGATAAAATAAATGCATAATTATTTCAAATAAATCTTAAATAAAACAGGGATGGAGCAGCTTCATCCCCACTTTGGAGAACTTAAAATACCTTTTTGGAGAAGCTAAATATCCATTTTGGAGCATATCGGAGCAGAATAATTATAGATTTGGAGCAAAATAATTATGGATATGGAGCAAATTTATTTTGAATCTGGAGCACATTGACCAGAATAATCTGTGGGTGTTTGTTTATTTAAAAACTAAAAATTCTGCAAAAATTTTTAGCTATTTTCCCACTTAGTTAATACATAAAAATGAACATCTCAACATCACATGCATAATAAAATACACTTTGAAAATTTTCAGCAGAAATGAGTGAGGGAAATTTCTTAAACTTATACCACCATACATGTGAAAATAATTTCAATGCTATACTTCAAACTGATACAAAAATTGGATTTTTTAAAACAAAATCTTACATTTTTGGAGTAATAATAAAGTCAAAATAATGGACAATTTTAATCGTTTAGATATTATAAAATGTAATAAAACTGAATCTACAATAAAATAATCATTGTTATTAAGGATGGAAAAGGATTGAAATTGTACAACATTAAATTCAATTTCAGTGCAAACTGACAGTCATGAACTTTTTTTTTTTTTTTAAGATTATTGTTAAATATACCTCAAAAACCAGGAGTTTCTCGTAGGGGGGGAGAGGTAGAATTACATTTTTACCATTAATTAAATAAATATGCTATTTTTACGACCGATTGCCGAAATTCGTAATTATTTCACTGCAAATTTACAAATTCTACGTTTAATATCAAACAATTGCTAATATATACTATAATTTTGCCACTAATAGATAAAATTTCCTCTTTTTTCAAAGCTGATTCCTAAAATCCGCGATATTTTTGCGGTCAATTATATCGAAAATGGGGGTCAACGAAATATACAATTATCTAGCTGCTAATCGATGAAATTTGAGCCCTTTTCATAGCTACATCCCTCAAATACCAAACAACTTTGCTGTTGATTGATGAAATATGCCCTTTTTCCAAAACTGAATCCAGAAATGTGGAAATTTGCAGATGAATTAAAAAATACTGGATTATTTCACAGCTAATTGTCAAAAATTGCATTTACCTGGAACAAATTTTTTTTTTTTTTCCTCCTAATCGGTAAAAAATTGCATTTTTTTCAAAGCGAATTTCTGAAATACGCGATTATTATGAGGCCGATTGCCGAAACACGCTATTATTTAGCTAGGAAAAATGTATTCTTCTGAAAGCTGAATCTTAAATACTCAACTATTTTTTCACTTATCAGTGAAATTCGTATTTTTTTTCAAAGCGGAATCTCAAAATCGGGAATAATTTTGAAGTACATTCCGCAAATACAGAATCGCTTACCCACTAATAATCAAAAATTTATGTTTTATATGCAATTATTTGGCTGCTAGCCCATAAGTTTTTGTTTTTGTTTTCAGTTGATTTCAGTAAATCGCGATATTTTTGTAGCCGATAACAAAAATATGCAATCATTTCACCGCTAATTAACAAAATTTATGATTAATCGCTGAAAAAGGCTTTATTTTGATTATGCTAATCGATGACAATCTTGCTTTTTTCAAACATGATTTGCATTATACGTATAATTTTGTGACTTTTTATAGAAATATGGAATTATTTTATAGCTAATTTTTAAAATTACGTAATCGTAAACTAATTGCTAAAATAGATGTTATTTTTCTAAAAATGTGTAATTATTTAGTAATAAACCAGCTTTTTTTATATCATTATTGAAATAATGTCATTTTTTGTGGCTGATTCATAAAATACACAATTTTCTTGTGCTATTTTTGTGACGATTCCATTTTAAATCTGACGATTTTTGTGAAAGTCTCATTTTCAGATCTGAAAAATTCTTAGAATCACCCACGCACTATAAAAACTAAGTTATCGCGTATTCAGTTATCCCAACAAAAAGCACAGATTCCTACAGAAAACAAATATTATTTTTATTTCTCCAACGGTAGATACTTGATACGATAAAGTTCGAAATTTTCCAAAAATTTTTCAAAAACATGTATACTAAAAACACTTAAGAAAGTTTCCTATTACAGAGGACAATTCCTCCGTTAAAGTCTGACTTTATACTGATTTTCTCCAAAACTCGTGTGATTACGGCCTAAGATACTTTAGAATATCTCCCACGGAAGATACTTCTTGGCTTTAGATTCCTTGCATTGTCAAGGAAAGTTCAGTAGCTTTGAATCCATTATTTTTATCGATAAATAATTAAAATAAACAATTTTTTTCATCAGAAAGTATTATTTTCTAATGACCTATTAAGCATTAAGATAACTGAAACATTGATATAGTTTAATTGAAAATCAAAATACTGCATAATCATAGCATTCGGTTTCTTTCTTCCCCCTTTTCAGCATGTGGTTTTAATTAAACACACTCTTAGCTAATGTAAACAAATACTTGTTCCCATTCTGAGTCAGCAATATTTCGATTACGCAATGCCTAGCACTAGAATGTTTTCTTTTTTTTTCCTTTACTATTTATTTATGGAGTATTGGACGAAGAAGTGTGTGGTTCTTCAGCTAGATTGTAAAAGTTAGTTTTGTTGTTATTATTATTATTATTATTATTTTTTTTTTTGAGAGAGGCATGGAAGCACTTTCATAGATTTAAAAAAAAAAAAAAAAAAAAATTTCAAAGAATAATGTTTATGCGGCAACTGTTGGAAATGCAAAACCAAAAGTTGATAAGGATTGGATCGCGATTTCTGTCTAGATGTGTGCAAGGAAAAAAAAAGAAAGAAAAATAAGAAAAGTAAAAGTTTTTTTTTCCAGTATTTTTATTTCCCCTATTTAGTTTTATGTATTTAATAAAAAATATTTAGCTAGGTGGTCAAGACTGAATTTGCAGAGCATAGAAATGATGTTGCAGAATTGCGGAGTTTTTAAAAATTTTCGGAGAAACTCTGCAGAAATCGGAGCAGTTGGCAACACTGATATTAAGAGACTTATGCTTCAACATAACCCATTTTCACATTCAGCAAAATCATCCATTAAATTAAAAACTTTAATTTTACTATGACCTACAATTATTCAAACATTATATAAAATGTTACCCTGAAAAAAATCTATAAAATTAATGATTACCAAAAGAAAATTATGTACCTCACATTTTATGTGTGGATTTCAAGTCATCTCAACCATTTTAAATTGAATGTAGAATTATAATATAAAGAGAGATAATAAAATCTTTATAAAATCAACTTAAGATTAAACACTGACAAATAAAATAAAAGTCTAATAACAGGAGACTTGGCATTGGAATATTAAAACCTGAATAAACTACTACGTCATAAACGCCAAAAGAAAAATATTTGCGATGCATACAGCTGTTTCGGTAGCCTTAAGCGTACCGTCTTCAGTGCAAAAAGAAAGAAATTTCTTTCTTTTTGCACTGAAGACGGTACGCTTAAGGCTACCGAAACAGCTGTATGCATCGCAAATATTTTTCTTTTGGCATTTATGACGTAGTAGTTTATTCGGGTTTTAAAATAAAAGTCTGTATGCTTCTCCCAATATTTCTTTAAATAATAATAATGATAAATATATTTTAAGATGTTTAACAATAGTTAAAACATAAAACCAATCTTCACTAAAACTAAACAGAATAATTATTCATAATTTAAGAATACAATAGAAAAACATTAATCTTACAGCAGAGATGTCAGATGTTGATAAATCATCAATTGCTTTTTCAATGTCTTTTATATCTCTGATTTGTCCAAAATAGGAAGTGTCAATAACCATTTCAGAAAGTAAATCATCTGCCTTTTCTCTTCCATAACGAATTTTAGCTTTTAGCTGATGCCTGAAGAAAGAAGAAATGCATAATAATAGAGCATAGTTCACATAAAGAAAAAAAACATGCAATTAAATTATTTGTAACACTTAATCAAAGAGTTATTATTTTGTTAATAAATGTTTAACAAACAAAAAATTGATTAAGTGCATGTTTACTGCGTCAAAATAGAAAGTATCAATCAAATGCCCTGTCATAAATTCTGCATAGTTAAAAGAAAAAGGTTTAACACTTTTTTAATAATAGCCTCTATTTTTTTAGTTAACACTTAACTCAAAATTAACACAGAAAATGTGTAAAAATTAAATAACAGTACGGAAATCCTCCTCAAAAATAACTGCAGAAAATAAATCCTTAATATCTGTATGAAATCCTAATGTAGCTAAATATTTTGTTTCTTTTATTAATGTAACTAAATAGTTTGTTTCTTACATCTGTTCATGAGGAAGCTATTGGTATTTTCATTTTTAATTTATTTTTTCAGTTTGTTAACAGTAAATATTTAGAATGATTCATAAATCTCCTTATTTAAATTTATTACATCTTGTCACTTATTGATTTGAAAGAAGAATTTTTATTCATTTTATTATTCACTAATTAAAATCATATTAAGAAATGTAGTAAAGGGAAGTAATGATTAATCAGATGTAATAGGTTTTGTGGCACAACATTAAATATTTGTTTATTACAGAATAATTTGTTTAAATACTAAAATCATTAATTTTAATTAATTTTGTTTAAACTTTCACTGAAAATATTTATTATGTCATATTTACTATATAAGTTATATATTGTTTTATATATATTGTTTTTTCATGGATTTTGATATAGTTTGTGGTTTTAAGTTGAGATTTATTGTGATGGTTTAATGATTCGTTTGATTTGCAGGTTGTTGGTTGGTAAATCTGATTTCTTTAAATTTGTGTATTTCATCCACTGGTAAAAAAATTTTTTCAATTTTCTGGACTTCTCAAAGACATATTTAATCTTATTGGTCATTGGTGTTTCAGTGGTCTTGTGTCTTTTGCTTGGCTTCTACTATGCTATTATTATATATATATATATGTGTGTGTGATCTCATAAATTTATTAGAACAAAACTTTAAAAAGAACCAAAATGGTCTGTTTAAAAACCTTTTGAAATATGCAACATTACTTCATCAAAATTTATTATTAATAAATTTAAAAATATTTATGTTGTTTAAGGGAGAAATTTAGCTTCTATTTTGTTCAGGCAATAAGATTTCAGCTGAATGAAAATAGGTTGTGTACTCATCTTTAACTTTTGGATATAGTAACTTATAATGAACTTATAACGTTTAAGTGTACATATAAAAAAAACAATTGGTAACTTTTTACCTAAAAATAGATTGATTAACAAATCTCATCAAAAATTTGTTATAAAATATCAATTAAATACTATGCATTTGAATTAGAATAAAGTTTACTCTGTAAATTTTATTTTGTAATAGATTATTTATAATAGTGGTAGTCAGCCAGGTTCCTCAAATCCACTTGTGGGCGTTTTAGCTTTCCTGGCAGGCAATAGAGATTTGCTTGATACTGAAGTATTTTATTTTTTAATTTAAATGACGTATTAAATACATTGAAATGGAAATTTTTAAAAGTATTGTTTAAAAAATTTTTATAGCATTACTTAAAAACATAAGGTTTTATTTTCCTATTTTCATTCAAACACTTTATAAATCTGTATTACTTTGGAGCCAGAAATGTTTGTTAGAAAAATGTACTACTAACAGAGGTAACTACTACAAAAGTAGACGCTAGGTATGAAAAAAGTTGACTACTCCTAATTTACAACATCAATTTATACTTAGAGAGCAAAATATGCTTACAATTTTAAACAATCAAACTCCTTTTAAAGAAATTTTCTATTTAGAACATGTGGATTAAATATATATGTATATATGCATATAACAGTATAAAAATATGTTTGTACAAACATAAGTCTACATACTTTGCACATTGTATATCATTATCATTCAAGCTTTTTGTAACTTCTCGCATCTGGGTTACAACAGATTTCACCAACTAAAAAATAAAATCCTTCATTAAATAATTATAAACAATTAAAAAGAAAAAGAACATACAAAATGTGAGATTAGAATTCTCCTTCCTTCCTTCAAATAAAACATAACAGTCTGCATTTTTGCAAATTAAAACTGATCAACTACAATTTGTACTCTTATTGATGATGATGAAAAAAGGCACATATTATTTGAAGTAAAAAATATTGTAATTTGAAATGAATATACAAATCAAAATACATGCATTCATGGAATAAATCAGGAACCTTAGACTTTTGACATATGTTCCTACTTACAAAAAATATCGTTAAACAACTGGAACAAATTTTAAAAATGGTAATGGGTTCACACAAATATATACGCACACAAAAACCTATACATATAATAAAATAAGTTGTTTGTGTATGTGTGTCATTGTGTAAGTATGTCCCGAGCTTTTTAGGAAAACGGCTGATCACAGAGCTACACAAATTTGCATGGAGGTTCGTAATGACCTCGCCTGATGAACCTCAAAGCCCGATTTTCGAATTTTTGATTAGTTTACTTTTAATTAATTAAAATGTGAAAATAACCTCCAAATTTCTCATAAATTAGCCATTTAAATTTTATCCATAATTTAATTGTTGCCAAAAAAAATTACGAGCTCATTTTTTTTTTCAACAGAAAAAAAAGTACAGTTACTTAAATGTGAACAATAAAAAATTATATTATGCATCTTATAAAAACTGACGTCATTATCGCTTTAAAAATTTTTACAACCATTGATAAAGTGCTAATATATGTTTTTTTTTTTTTTTTTTTTTTTTAACTACTGTTCTTTATATTTTTATTTTTTACTGTCAAGTTGTTATTTAAAAAAACTGCCTGTGATGTTACATTTGACTGCGTAGCGTTTTTTTTTTTTTTTTTTTTTTTTTAACTCTATGAACCATATTTTTATTTTATCAGTTTCATTAATAGATCCTCTTGGGCGATTTTTTTAATTTTGCTGTTGAAGTACACTGAATGTTTTTCGACAAGAAGCTTAACCCTTTCAGGACCATAAGATTTCCAAGACTAAATATGCCAATACAACACAATATTTTAGCTATTGTGGGTGTAAAGTAAGAGAATATCACCAGAAAAACATAGCAGGGTGTATAGGTTTCCTACAAAACAATTTTGTTTACTTGTGAAGCGCAAGTGGACATTGCACATAACACATTTATTATGTGTCCTATTTTCTATACTTTTTTTTTAATTCGTTCAGAAACACATTTGCTGCCTTGGACATACGTTTTATTTTGACACTGAGTAAAAAAAATATCGATTCAATAATAATTGAACAATCGATAATGATTTTTGTAGAAGGGAAAACTATTTCCCTTGGGCGTGAAAGGGTTAATATAGCAACAGCCATTTCAATCTAAGCAGTGCATCAAAAAAATAATAAAAATTATAAAGTATTACAAAAAGAAAAAACATATTAAGCCTAAATAGTAGTCACATAAATGATTTATTTTTATAGAAACTAGTATGTTGTCGCCACCACATGACTTTCTTCTATATTTTCCTATACAAATTCACTCAGTAAAAATAATTCATTAAAATTATTATTTAAAAAAGTTATCTTCCATGATAATGCAGACGATTTCCATATTAGAGAAGTAGTATAACTCTAAAAAATATCCAAAAAAAGTCAATTTTATTCTCAATATTACATTAATTTTTTTTTTGTTAAAAATGAAAAAAAATGATAACTTTATTTTAAATTATCGCAGATCGATGTTTCAACCATTCATTTTAAAGGTATTGGCGAGATCTTTTGAAAGATACCCATCATGAAAATTTACTTCGAGGAGGGACTTCGCGAGGCTCTACATACACAATTTTTTTTTCCCAGTTGACTATCTCTATTATAAATAATTATTTTAAATTTAATAATGATTATTAAAAAATAATTCTCTTTATGCACATTTATACAAAATTTTGTCCTATACCACCATGTTAAAAATTTAGAAAAAGCGGGATGGCAATGCAAATTGGACAATTTTTACCAAAAGTTGATAGGCACTAATTTATATCAATATGTTACTACATGCCAATTTGTATGAAATTCTGTGCAGTAATTCCTGAGATACAGTTGCCACAAAATTTTGTCACACACAGAGACAGACAGACATTTTCTAAATATGGTCAAATCGTGTTCTACAGTTCTCGAAAGTAAATCCATCAAAAACCCGAGGTCGAAAATTTTTACGAATCCAATACTTTCTTCTATTGAACATAGAAGAAAGTAAAAATGCAATTTTAAAAATAGCAAATTTATTTCAGCAAGCACTATTTTAAACCTAAAAACCATTAAAAATATAGACAGAATATGAAGTATTCTTATGTATCAACAAAAAGATGCCTGATAAAAGTATTAGCAAAATAGTCTTCCTTTTTTCATACAAAAAAAACATCCATCACTAATATGGTGACAAAAATTCAAAAGTCGCCAATGGAGCGACATAATAAAGTTGTATAGCACGATAATGTTTACTTATTTTTTTTTATATACTAATCACTATGGTAATTTATCATACAAATAAATTAGCCTCTGTTGTGACTGCGCTTGCCCGCTGCCGAACAGAAATATTTGATTGATTCAAATTAATATTTAAATAAATAAATAAAAATATGTTTAATGGGAAATAAAACAATAAAAAGATTAGTTGTCTAAAATGCAGCAAAAATAGCGCTCACAGCATATTGTTACAAGGGATTAAATTTAAAATGGTGACAAAGATTTAAAAGTCGCCAAGAAGAACTATATTAAGGCTGTACTATGATCAGGTTTACAAACCATGAATTATATATAACCACAAAAAATTAATTGTCTCATGCGACAGACGTAACCAGTCATAAAATATTATTGTAATATTTGGTGTGAAATTGCTGTCATTTTATGGTTGATCGGATAAACAAAATAAACATAGGAAATAACGTAAAAACAAATATTATGTGCACCACATATAGTGTTGTTAACATGTAACTGGGATTCAAATATAAAAGGGATACTTCAATTTTTTCGATACTATCTATTTCAAAACTGTTACCTAAGCACCTAAATGAAAGCCCATTGGTAAACCATTGTCACAGGTAATAGGGACAGGTGCCCGAGTTTCAGTGGATGACCAAAAAGCTGCCGAATGCAGCCGGGACCTGAAGTGAGCTTTTGAGCAATTTCAGTATTTTATTTTATTTTTATAAAGCTAGATAGAAAAGAGTTTCTTTTAAACATAGTGACCAGTGAAGCGGACAAAGCCTGCTAGTAATTAAATAAATAAATAAAATAAATAGAGAGGAAAAACTAAAAATTACAATATACTTATTCAGTTAAGAAAATATTTCAATTACAGCTGCATTCAAATTTCATAATATAAATTTGAAACATTTAATTCATTCCATCTGATTTATTTGAAATTTAAACAAGAAAAAAATGTGCTGTTTGCATAAATTATAAACATTTCCCAACTGCACCCTCTTGTAATGTGTGGTACATGCAATATAAAAATATTAAAATATGCTTTAAACAAATGCTTCTCACAGTCCATAATGCACAGGAAATATTTTGTGAATTTCTGTACACAAACAAGCTGTGCTATTTATATTGATGTTACACTAGTATTAAGATAAATTTTATTATTAGAAAAAATAAAAATCATTTTTCTATAAAAAAAAAAAATAAAAAAAATGAAGGAAAACGGTTTACCAAGTTTTAATGAAGAATTAACTATTAATTTTACTATTTACATCCAAATATACTTTGCAGATTATTATAGATCCAAACATTAAAAAAGGTTGACAGTATATGCAGAGAGAAAAGAGAAAATTATTTGTTAAAACCAGAAATGAACTATACACTGTTCACCAAGACGACTGAATGAAACTAACAAGCGCACATGGGCACATGCAGATTAGCGATTGACATTGTCAAACAAGCCAAATAGGCAGTTTAAATTACTTGATTTTAATATGAACTTCTACTATACATTATAAAAGTAAAGAAGGACTTAATTTGAAGCTCCAATGAAACTTTTTGTCACAGATCTACAACACATTCAGGATGTCGATGATTTTTTCAACGTTGACAATTTGGTATTTTATACACACAAATAGAGAATATAAAAATTTCTTTGATTCCAAAAATTCCTTTGAGTTTTCTAAGGTAAGTATTTTAAAATTTATCAAAATAAATGTACAAAAATTTAACAAATCAGAAGAAAAAAAAAATTGCTAAACTAGGGATTTGGTCTAAAAGTGTAGCTCTTTGACAATGTTTTCATAACCCACTTAATTTTGTTCTCTCGTTTTCACGAATAGGGTACAGTAAAGAAATCAGCATGAGAAAAATACATAATTCACTAGCAATAAAAACACATTAAATTTTAAAATTTTAAATAATAACTAAAAATAGACAATATCATGCAAATTATAATAAAAGTATTTATTTGTAGAATTATCTATAAAGCTTTTTTTTGTTTCTTTAATTTAGAGTTAGAATACTTTTTCAATCTTTTAGGCTTAAGATGTTTTTATGTTTTTCTCAATTAAAAATTTGAGGCGAGTTAAAATAAGAGAAATTATAAAATGTATACGAGTGACAGTTAAAAAAAAAATACCTCTCTCATTTGTGCTGGAACTCCACAAATATATACTCCAAAAATTCCTGTATCAGCATAGTTAATATTTAAACTAGACACCTAGAAAAAGAAAAATTTACAATAAGAAAGAAAAGAAATAGAAATTTATACTCAAGTGAGATTTCAGTCTCATCATACACAGTAATATATATTGGGTAATATTGATAGTTATAATAATTTCTCAAATAAAAATTTCTCAAAAGTTCAAGTTCTTAATGAACAATAAATTTAATTTTTAATTTAAAAAATTACAGTTCTTCAAAATTAATATCTTTTTTGATAAATTTTTAATTTTACACAAATTAAACAGCTGAAGAAACATTTTTTATTTTTATTTATTTTTTTTTTTTTTTTTGTATGCAATAAAACAAAATTCTGTAAAAAGCTTATTAACAAAGAATCTGAAAAAAAAAAAAAAATTAAAAAGGCGAAATTCATAAAATTAAATAGTAAAAAAGAATACCCATTATGATATTGGCAGGCATTTGGCAGACTGTCAATGAAGCATAAGTTTTACACGCACGATAGGGTGGTAAAAATTCCTAAGCATACATCTCTAACTAAATATACATCTTTTGACTACCTTTTTTTTTTGTCATGTGTATTTTCTCTCAAGTGCATGCTATCATTTGTATGCTGTGAAATATCGTTAACCAATTTAACTGATGAAAAAAATGAATTCTACACAATGTATCTATAGCCATCAGGACAAAATTTTGAAATAATTAGTTTCAAATTAAACTATGGCTTTTAAGCAGTATTTAATGCTCAAACTGATCAAAATTTTTTAGTTACACAGGTTTAATCGAAAACTACACTTAACATCTTCACCATACTTCTTCATTAACAAGTTTTAATATACGACGTACACACTTAAATAGTGTGTGGTGTCTAACTTTTTTTTTTTTTTTTTTTTAATTGTACATAAAATCCATTAACGTATTTATTTATTTTTTTTTTACTTCAAAGGTATCAGATATAACTGATTCTGAACAAACTGAAATTTTTACGAAAGATATTTTCCACTTCACCACACTTCTTAACACAAAAATTGCGTTTATTTACTTATCTTAAACAGTATTTTAGAGTAAAATGAGTATTTAAAAACAGATTTCAATAATAAGAAATAATGGATTCGTATTTATACAAAAAAAATTGACTATATTTTTCATATTGTATGTGTATACATATATGCTCAATTTTTTAGTAATCTTTATTCAAGGTTTTTTTTTTTTTTTTTTTTTTTTTTTCTAGCTCTTCAATGTGATACTTGTTTTCATCTACTGCAATGTTTGAAAAGGTTTTCAATATATAACAAAATAAGCAAATCTCTTATAAATTAAATCACATATATCTTTAAAAGATTATGAAATTTCTTTATTTGAAGTTCTTTCTCTTCCTCCATTTTTCTTTTGAAACCCATTGTTTAAAAATATAGCCAATTAATATGTTTTTAAACATGAATGAGCATTAGCACGTAAAGTTCCCGGTTATAATAAAATATTTTTTCTGAAAAATACCAATAGTCATCATAAGCAGGGTTTAAATTGTCTTTTTTTTCCCTCTCTCATTTTAAAAAAAGGATATTGTATTTCGTAAAAAATATATCAGCAAGAATTAAGCAAAAACCGGATAATTTTGTAAAATATCTTTATATAGAATTTTCTAATTTTTATTCAAATATTTGCAGGCAAAACTTATGAAATCACTAAAAATATTGGGAATTGTTATTCATTCAGTATATTTATATTCGGATTTAATTTTGATTATTAATATATGAATTTAAATGCAAAAATATTAAAATATAACTGATAATTTGGAACGTGCTTCATAGAACTCATAGAATATCATCCGTTCTCTGTGCTAGTATGGAACAACAAACAGCTAGTGCTCTTTTAAATGATTTTCTCATTTTGCACATGTCACACAGCTGCCACTTTTTATATTGTTTAAAATGATACAAAATCAGCTCATGTCTCTTTAATCATAAATAAGGACGCTTGGTTAAATCCATCAGTGAAGTGGAAAGCAAAAGCAAAAGAAAATGAAATTGAGATAACCAAGTGATAATAATTGAGGATAAACAATCATATTTTTGTAATGACCTACAGTATGCACAACTTGTTTAGATTAAAGAAAATGGATTATACATTAAATTGTATACGGAATTTGTAATATGTCAAAAATGAAATTAACAATGATTCATAATTTTAAATTCAAGTTTTCTCAAAACATTTAATAATAGAAATTTTGATAATATATCCCTCGCAGGCCCGTGCTGGCCAGGGGGGACAGAGGGACTTGTCCCCCTGCGCCCTGTGGTTGAAACTTTCTTGGCGCCCTCAGTCAATGGGGGAAAAAAAAAAAAAAAAGGTCATAAATTTGAATCACACTGCACGTTAAAAAAAAAATAAATAAAGGTCAGTTCTTATCTCCCTTTACAAAAAGAGAAAAACTGTCGATTTCTATGGAATTGCAATAAATACGTAAACAATTTCAACAACATTTTCCTCAACTTCCGTCTTTGCAGGCTAAAGGACAAATTAGGGGCGCCTATTTCTTTTTCAGGAAAGGAAGAGTGAAATGGTTCTGAGAATTTTCATTCTAATATGCTGGGTAGAATCAGATGCAGTAAAAATACCCCTCCCCTTTTTCTTGTAAAAGTAAAAACGTGCAAATCACTTGAATAACATTTATAAGTCATTACTACAGTTTTAATCTAGACACTTTAGGAGAATGTAAAGGAAATGAATTGGGAGAAACTGCCTCTAACAGATAAATTGCTTGGAAAGTTGAAATGCAGAGGGCGAGTGCAAAGCTAATTAAGGAAAAGTTCATGAAAGAAAGGTATTTTATTCTATTAATATCATGAAGGTGGTACAAAAACAATGTTATGGGCGTCTTGAAAACGCTCATAATAATTTCATTATCAAAATTTCTAACATTTTAATTATTTACGCATACAACGTTCTTATTACATGTTAGTAAAAGAAAGCTCCTTAATTTCAGTAAACACATTATTTATATAAATTAAACTCTAATGTTATGTTGTAATATAGGATTAGTACACGGTCAGAGGAAAGAAGTGTATTTTATTTTAATAAATTCTTTGAGAGGGGCAGCAATATGTTTGAAAACAATGTGTTAAAGGCGCCCTAAAAATGCTCATAAATTAAATATTTACTATTATTATTATTTAATAAGTTTAATTATTTATACATTCAATCTTCTTATTACATGATGATGATAGTAAAAGATATCTCTAAATTTCCTTTGAAAAATTTCTGTTAAACCCTGATTACATTACAATAGGGGATCACGTACCCGACCAGTACAAAGATCGGTGAGAAGAAGAACTCGCTTTCATTTAAATAATTACTTTGAGGAGGACGCAAAACTAGTGTTAAAAGCGCAGTAAAAACACACATAATTTAAATATAAAATATTTTTTTTATTTCGATTATTCGTGTATTTTTCTTATTGCATTATAGCCAGGGAATAATGAACCAATATACAAAATCGTGTGAAGTAGGAGGGCACAGGACAAATCTTTACAAATAAATAGCTGGGTACAATATCAACTTTGGAGATGCCGTATGGCACATCGCAAAGATCCTTAAGCTTCCTTTAAAAAATAAATAAATAAATGAATAATTTTTTACTTAAATATTCAACTTTCTTCTCTCTTATCATATCTGAATATGGCACAGTACGAAATACCGCACGGAGAATAATAGTAAGAGAGGATTCCTTTCTAGTAATTTCAATAAGCCGAGAGGAATGCGATATCAGTGTCATAACTCCATGAAATGTCCTTAAGTTAACTATAAAAATATTTATAGTTTTAATTAATTATCTAACCAGTTATGTTATTATGTAAACAGTATAAAGGCCTACAAGAGAAAAGGGTCGGCTTCTTTTTCTTTACTAATAATTTCATAGGTGTTGTAGCAGTGTAAAAGACCCTGTAAAAGCTCCATAATTTTTATATATTTATATAATTTTCTTTCAAACTTCTTTTATTTTAATTATTAATACGTAATTTCTTTTATTATAATAAAAAAGAAAAATAATTTTTTTAGTAATAACATTTTTATTATTAGAATGTATATAAAAGTATGATGTTATTTAAGATGTAGAAGGTAGATAGATATCCAATTTGATATGATATGATTGACCAATCCACAACTTAAGAAAATCAAGAAATATCAGCAAATACAATTAATAAAGTTCATAATTAGTTTTAAAACGTTTATCTGTCAATTTTCAACCCCTCCCCCCTCCTCTAAGTAAATTTTATTGTATTGTTTTTGATTCTTTTCTGTGGATTTTCAGGGGAGGAAATAGTTTTCCAAAACACATTTTAAGTATGCAATTGCTTAAATTTCTCGTTGTTTGCGTTAACTTACAAATTCACACAAAATAGACTTAATTTTTTTTTTTTTTTTATGATTAAAAGTTAGCCATTAAACTGTTACTCAGTTTTCCTCCAAAAGTGTTATTATTTTTTTAAACGTGTAAACTAAAGTAAAAACTGACGAAATCAACCAAAATTATCCAAAAAATTAAGTTTTTTTTTTTTTTTTTTTTTTTAAATGCCATATCATTAATAACCGAAGGTGCCTTTATTGTATAGGATTAACATGGGGAAAGAAAAGGCGAAATCTGAATGACCAACAATTTTGATGTATTTTATTAATTCAAAGTACAATAAATTCATCATTCTAATTTTATTTAAAAATTAAATTAAAAATTTTTGGTTGATCATTTTCTATTCCAATTTTATTATTACAGATCCGACTGCGCAAAATAATAGCAAAATAACTTGGAAAAAAATTAGCATAAAAATAATATAATTTAAAATTAAGTTTTAAAAGAAATGACTGTTTTTTTTATTACTCAGTTATTTTAAACAATGCGAAAATACTTGTTTTGCTATGTAGAACTTCTTATTAAACCAAAATTATTTGCATTCTTATAAAAATCATAATTCATGCACATCGTTATCTTAATTCATTCACATTTATCATTATTATTGTTATTATAAAATTAAGTGGGAAAAGATTACTTTTATGTTTTGGTTGCTACATGGTTTCAACACAAAAAGAATTATGTATTTAATTTTCTTTTTCTTATTAATGCTATAACAGAATCTTAAAATCGTAACACACCAAATTAAAATTTTTAAAAGCTGGTAAATAGAAAATGATAATAATATGTACAATACATATAACAGTCGTTTTTTTTAAGTCAATCTAACAATATAAATATCCTATCTGATGTCAACCTAAAAACACTCATACGCATGCTATATATATATATGCCTCAGCATAGAAGGCGCCCTTGTGACAGCCTGTCCACCGCCCTCCGAAGTACCCAGCACGGGCCTGATCCCTCGCCCCTTCTCTTTGAACGAAAAGTTAAAGGGCTTTTGGAAAAGCTGAAATACGGCTTGGGCATTTTAGCTGAAAATGCTACAGAAAATTTTTTACCTGGTAAAAAATTAATTTTACCAATTTTTTTAAACCCTGGTCATAAGTTTTGCAAATTACATAGCTTTTACTTTTATGGGATCAAGACTTGTTAAAATACAAAAGAATATAAAGCATGGGGGTGGGGGAAGTAATAAGCAATAAATAACTTACAGAAAATGGGAGATTGGTATTTTTGGCAGCAGCAACACCAAGTTTAGAGAATGCTGTACCACAATGTTTAGTATTTGCACCTGCTCCCAATAAACATTGCAAAACACCCAAACTCAATGCATCTTTTGTGTTCTTTAAACTAATAAAAGAAAAAATGGAAAAATTATTAAAAATAATTCAATCATGACAAAAACTATAAAAGAAAACTTCATTTAAGTGAATTTAAGCACTTTCTTTTGAATAATATCTTAAACAGAAATGCAAAACAGATAATCAAAAAAATTTAGTCAACATTTAATTTAAAAACAAAACCCCTAAAATACCTTTAAAAATCATCATACACACACACACACATATATATATATATATTTTAATAATGCATACAATAACAGGAGAAAAATAATTTCACTTTAGAATTTTTTTTTTTTTTTAATTTCTGAATTTATCAACCGTGAAGTTATTTTAGTATTTAAGTAAATTGGAGTGTTATGTGAGAAATGCCTAGCTGGTTATCAGCGAGGGTAGCTCAGTGGTAGCGCATCTGTGCGTTAAGTGGTGTTGCCTGGATTTGATTCCCGGCTCTGGTATTTTTCCCATAGTTGGTACATAAAAATATCAACCTTTACACTCCAATTTACTTAAATAATTTCACTTGTTTATATAACTCATCTTTTATTCTTTAAGATTAGTTTCAGAGGATATTTTTAACATTTTTCGAGTAAGTTAAAAAATGTTTATGACTGATTTGTCTGTCAATCCTCATTTTCATTTCCATAAATATTTTTAGAATTCCATAAAATTAATACATGTCACTCAGATTTTTCAGATTTAATGCAGAATTTTTCCTACTCAAAGCTATACATGTAACACAAATGATTTTTTTGTACAAAGAGTCACAAAATAATTTAGATACGCATTTAGATACGTAATTAGATATGCATTTTTAATAAGCATATTTCAACATCTTTATAGTACACTAAACATATGAAATTAACAAATATTTTTCAGATGTAAGATGTTTCCCATAGAAAATTATATAATTAACATTAACGATTATATGAACTTTTTTTTTTTTTCTTTTTTTTTAACAAAGCCTTAACTTGTTGAGCACCATGCAAATTCTTAAATAAAATCCCATTCAGGCCACAAGTGCTGCTTAGAAGCGTGTTATGTTTACCATGTTTCAATAAAATCCATTAAAATGCCTAATGATATAATCCTATAATAAATAAAAATTAAGTACATTTTAAATAAATTGTCAGTAATTACTTAAAACTATGTAATTTTTTTAGTTTTATATGATATTTCACACTGTTAGCCACCGATGGCTGACATGACGCTGAAAGTGTTAAATGTATACATATATCAACTTTAGCAATAATATGTAATCAAATATCAGCAACAAGGACAAGATGCTGCTATGGTTCAATCAATCTGCCTTAGCAAAAAAACTTAGAACTGTGAAATCAATTTCGACAAAATTAATAGAAAAGAAAAACTAAGATGAAACAAAACTGAAACAAATAATTTTAAGATTTTAAAAAATGTCCCAAAAGCAGATTTAGTAAAGAATATAGCAGATAGTGTTTCAATGACATTTTACATATTTCCAAAATCAGTAAGCAACAGGGTTGCATAAAAGTAACATAGAAAAGTTAACAGTAACATAGGAGACACACAATCATGCAGCATTAGAATCTAACAATAATTATAAGTCAGTTGAACATACCTAGGGTATATTAATTTTATTAACTGAATATAATTGGATAAAACCATGTAATTGACTTTTTCTTCATCATTATAAAGCACTAAAATTTATAAAAAAAACTTATTATGAAAAAAACTTTTAATGTTTTTCCAAAAGATTTTGAAATTCTCTGAATTTTCCCTGTTTTTGTAATAAATTTTGAAATTCCTTAAGTTTTTCCTGTTTCTTTCTTTCTTTTTTTTTTATTTTTTTATTTTTTTTTTTTAATGGGCCATTCAAATTCCCTGAGTTTTCCAAGTTTTCCATGAATTCCAGATATCGTAGAAATCCTGGTAAATGTTCACTAGAATGATATTTTCAAAAGTAAATTGATATATTTATAGATTTTTTTTTTTTTTTTTAAGGGAGAAGAAGAATTTATATATTCTGATAAATAAATATTGATGCTCTGTGGGTAAAGTCTACTGAGAGGAGGGGTGGGGGGTGGTTACTGAATATAACTGTTAAGCAATGAACTTTTGAGTTACAACTTTATAGTGTAAAATTACAAAAATTATATCTTTTCACGGGACACAAATGTATAATCCCATATAATTTATTTAAAATTGTAAAATACAATATTTGAGTTTAAAATCTAATTTCTTTACTTTTGACTGTTATTTTAATTCCTTGAAACATTGTGCACTTGTTTCTGCAAGAATAAACACAGGCCTGCAACTAAAAAACTGCATCAACTGCTTTTTTTTTTTTTTTTTTTTTTTTTTAAATAAAGATTTTTTTTACTCACTTATTTTTCCCCCACAACTCATACTTTCAGTTAAATTTTGTTTGAAAACATAAAATCTGGTATATTTTCACTGATTATGAAAATAATGTTTAATAATTGGTTCATAGTTTAAGACAATATATGTATAAGAGTATTTATTGTAAAACCTTATTATTTTGGAGAATGGGAAAAAAAAGTACATTATGGGTAGAAATGAAATCATTTTTGGATTAAATATACTCAAAAACATAGAATATATATATATATATATATATATATATGGAACTTTTTTTTTTTTTTTTTTTTTACTTTCTTCTATATTCAATAGAAAAAGTATTGGATTCGTAAAAATTTTCGACCTCGGGTTTTTGATGAATTTACACGTTTTGAGAGCTATAGAACACGATTTGACCATTTTTAGAAAATGTCTGTGTGTGTGTGTGTGTGTGACGAAATTTTGTGCCAACTGTATCTCAGGGACTACTGTACAGAATTTCATACAAATCGGTATGTAGTTACACCTTGACATAAATTAGTGCCTATCAACTTTTGGTAAAAATTGTCTTACAGGTTGTGTTGCCCTCCCACTTTTTCTAAATCTTTAACATGGTGGTATAGGACAAAATTTTGTATAAATGTGCATAAAGAGAATTATTTTTTAATAATCATTATGAAATAATGAAGAATGATTTTTAATAGAGATAGTCAACTGGGAAAAAAAATTTGTATATGTAGGAGCATCGCCGTCCCCCCTCGAGGGGAATAAATTTTCATGATGGGTATCTTTCAAAAGAGCTTGCCAATACCTTTAAAATGAATGATTGAACCATAAATCTGCGATAATTCAAAATAAAGTTATCGATTTTTTTTCATTTTTAAGAATTTTTTTTTTTTTTTTTTAATGCAATATTGAGAATAAAATGAACTTTTTTTTTGGGATATTTAGTGTTATGCAAGTTCTCTGATATGGAAATTGTACTGCATTATCATGGACAATAATTTTATTAAATAATGATTTTAATAAAATATTTTTACTGAGTGAATTTGCATAGGAAAATATACAAGAAAGTCATGTGGTGGCCACAACATTCAATAGAAGAAATTATTGGATTCGTAAAAATTTTCGACTTCCGGTTTTCGACAGATTTATACCTTTTGAGAGGTCTAAACACGATCTCACCATTTTTAGAAAATGTCTGTCTGTGTGTGACAAAAATTTTGTGGCAACTGTATCTCCGGAACTACTGCTCAGAACTGCATGTAAATTTATATGTAGATGCACCCTGACCTAAATTAGTGCCTATCAGCGTATGGTATCAACTGCTCAATAGGTAGGGCTATTATACAGTGATTTCTGCAAGTTAAGGGGAGGCTGTATCTCAGGTTCTAGTGCGTATAATCAAACAAAACTTGATATGTAAGAAGACCATTATGATATATTACGCTGATTCAATTTGAATGCTTATCAGCCAGCACGTAGCACTGATATACAGCAATTTCTTCAATTTAGGAGAAGGCTATATCGCAGGAACTACGGCACAGAATTGCATATAATTTAATATGTAGGTGCACCTTGACATAAATTAGTATCTAACAACTTTTGGTGTCAACTGCTCAACAGGTGACACTGCTACACAGCAATTTCTTAATTTAAGGAAAGGCTACATCTCAGGTTCTACTGCATATAATCAAACAAAACTTGATATGTGAGAAGGCCATTATGAGACATTATGCTGATTCAAGTTGGATGCTTATAGGCTAATAGATGGTGCTGCTATACTGGAAATTTCCTCAATAACAGGAAGGCTATATCTCAACTTGTATGGCATATAACTGTACGAAACTTGATATGTGAGATAACCATTATAAAAATGCATTTTTTAAGATGTTATTTATAGACAATAAAACTGTCTTTCTTTGGATGTTTAGTGTTAGTTTTCTCTAATATGAAAATCATTTGCATTCATCATGTTAGATAACTTTAATAAATTATAGTTTTAATAAATTATTTGCCCTTAGTGAATTTGTATAAGAAAATATAGAAGAAATTCTTGTGGTAGCCACAACATACTAGTTTTTTTTTTTTCAGACTTGTGTATTTTAAGTCATACCTGAAAGTGATTCTTTCAGTTAGTAATCTTCTACAAATATATTTACAAAAATAATTATTTGACACAATATCGCCATTACAGATTTGCTATGCAAATATTACAAAATAATAATTAATTACCCAGCTCCTTCTGCAACAATTGCAGTATGTACATATTGAAGGTCTTTTTCTATTCTCACTTCCCCTAAAAATAAGAGGTAAAATTATAAATATGATATATTGAAAATGTAATTATAATGAAACACAGCAATGCAAAACGTTAATACAATTAAATAATATATTTATATAATATGCAACAGTCTGTTTCTATTTTACTATAAACATTTAAAAATAATAAATGCACAAAATCAAAGAGAAAATTATGTTTAATTTTAGTGCCACATACTTAATACACATTTTAGTAATATTAGAATGTATCATTACAATGTACAATGATGAAAGATGACACTCATTTTGTCTTATGAAAATTTGGCTGTCAATTCAAAACAATTTGGAAAATATTCAGTGCATAGTGTAGAAAAATGTCTTTGACAGATTTTTATCTAATATCAATCCTATAAACATAATTTTTTTTTAAATTTTTACTGCCTAAACTTATACAGTTTCTACAATATTTTCAAAGCCAAGGCAAAAAAGAAAAAAAAAATCATGTTTGTGGACATCCAAATTTATTGTCATGGTCTACAAAACTAGTGACCCACAGATATACTGCAGCTTGGTTGTGGGGTTAAGGTCAAACAGAATGACAATGTCACTAATGTTGATTTTGTCTTTGTTTCTGCTTACCTTCCTTATGAGGAAATGGACCCCTTAACTGATTTGGCTATTTTCAATTATTGTGGTTCTGGCTTTAGGCTCATCTTTGGCTGTGATGCAAATGCTCACCACAATGTGTGGGGTAGTAGTGATTGCAATAAACGAGGAGATGGGCTGATGGTTTACATAATGTTTTATAACTTATTTAACCTTAACAGAGGCAATGATCCTACTTTTGTTACTGTTAATAGAAGGGAGGTCATTGATCTGACTTTGTGTAATTCTATATGTTTGGATTACGTTTCTCGGAAGGTATCTGATGCAATTACTGCATATGATCGCCAATTAATTAAATTTTCTATTAAAGGCCTTTCTCATATAAAGGTTGATAGGAGGAATCCCAGATCAACTGACTGGAGTTTCTTTAAAGAAATTACTCAGAAAAGAACTTTGTACCTTTTCTGGTAAGTTTATTTGCACTGATGATATATAGTTGACTGTTGACCAGTTACAAGAGATCATTCTCAATTCATATCACAGTAACTGCAAAGTTACGTCTACTAGCTCCTCAAGGCATGTTCCTTGGTGGTCTTCTGAGCTTAGTACTTTACATGAGAAGTGTAGGAAACTCTTTAATAGAGCTAAGAAATCTGGTGTCTGGTAATCCTATTGGGATGCCTTCACTACCTACAGTAAGGCTATTAGGACTGCCAAGCAATGTTCTTGGCAGTCTTTTTGTGATAGCATTAATGATATATTGGCCACGGCTAAAGTGGCTGAAATTTTGAAGAAAGACTACAGTTGTAGTCTCAATGTTATTCGGCTCCCTGATGGTAGATACAGTGAGTCCAGTGAAGAGGCTTCTCAGTGAATCGCTTTGAGTTCACTTCCCTGGCTCTTGTGACAGCCATAGCTCTCTCTCTTCGCTTACTTGCAGAAAGGACAACTGGAAAGCTGCTAAATTGGTGGTTACCCATGATAAGATTATTTGGGCTATTCAGACTTTTGAGCTCTGTAAGTCACCAGGGGTGGATGGTTACATTCCTGTGCTGCTTATCAAGAGTATTGATTTTCTTGTCTCCATTCTGTGCAGAATTTTTCGTTCATGCATTGCTTATAGGTATATACTGATAACTTTGGTTATCTTTTAGTCCTCACATCTAATGAAAAACATTCCTTAATTAATTTTTATATGGGTATACTTAAATATCTTATAATTTAAAATATCTTTTACTTACTTATTTTCAAATTTAATTTATCCTTTTAAATCCTTTTCTTACTCCATGCTATTTCGCGGAAAACATCGCAGTTTGTTTACTTTTTAGCTGTTGCCATTCTCTGCACTGTTAAAATAACTTTTTCTCCTTGTTGCCATCGTATCTTAATTCATTAAATTAATTATGAAATGTCATCGCTATTTTTTACTGTTTTGGTTTTAACCACACGGTGGCGTTATTATCGATGTTTTTCTGATCGTTTTATGCAAATATTGTATTCTTTAATAATATAAAAGTTCGATTCGATCGTTGTACGGTGCAGTAGCAGCAGTGCAGCAACGAGATGCATTAGTGTGTTTTCCAGTGAGCTGGTCTCCTTTTTAGCTAAGATGTTTGCTGGTTTGGAGTTAAAAGTTTTATTTAATTAAAAGTTTAAGCATATGAATTTTTTTATACGAAGTTAAGTTTTAATATGTTAAAAGTTGATGCTGGTTTGCCATGAAGTTAAAATAGTTAATAACTAAATTCTGAATGAAGTTAGTTTTTTTGAACTCTTGTCCTTGTTCCTTATCGTTTTTAAAGATGATAAATTTCTTCTGTTATGAACTTTAAATACTTTTTGTTGTTATATCCTAGTGGTCAACAAGGCGACCCTAGGGATGTTAATTTATCTTCATAATTATTTCCCCGATGGTCAACTTGGCGACCATCTATCTACAATTTTCGTTTGCTTTAAATTACATCTTCTTTTGTTCGATCGTTATCTACAGTGATAATGTTTTCCTTGGAGTAACGTTTATTTGCTTAGTGGTCAACCGGGCGACCCTAAGGGATGTTAATTTAGTTCCTTGATTATTCCCCCGATGGTCAACCTGGCGACCATCTATCTGCAATCGTCGTTTGCTCTGAGTTGCATTATTTTTTTGATATCATCTTACGTTTATCAATGGTCAACTTGGCGACCTTGATTTGTGTTAAATAGTGTTGTGTTTAAAAGGGGACTGTGGGACAAGATGTTTTCTTTCTTCAGAAATGTTGTGTAAAGAGCTGAATGCTTCTGTATTTTCTTCAAGCTAATGTTTTACAAGGTAATTATCCAGCTTATATTGCTACCTTATGTTAATGCTTTATGTTAATTGTTTTTTTGATTAAAAGTTTGTTATATATATTTACATATGTTTTTTGATATAAATAAATTTGTTAAGTTTTTTAAATTTTCCTTGTTTTTACTGAGATCAAGTTTTCTAGTCACTAGTCATTTTACACTTTCAAAAACTTAAAGTTCAAACGTTTCTATTGTGCAGAGACTTTGCTTAATATTAAAATTTAATAGACAGGCCACTTCTAATGGTCTTCATCAGTTGGGTTATGGGCCCAGAAATTTTTGGATAAGTTTTTTGTATGTATAGAATTCTTTAATTGTCTTTGACTAGTGTTTTTTTGACTCAGTGAAAATTGGGAAAATGGCGTTTAATTTGACTCCCCAGATTGAAAAGTTTGGTTCTACAAACTATGCTGGTTGGAAAAATGACGTTAAATTTTTGCTAATGGAAAGGAATGCATATGAAATTGTTACTGGTGTAGAAAAATTACCTGATAAAGAGGCATCTGAGGAGGTAGTTAATGATTTTATAAGGAGACAAAATTCTGCTATGTCTTTACTTTACTTAAATATAGAACCAGAATTTCGCGGTTTAATAAGTGAGTGTTCCAGGGTGGCTACAGAGATTCAGGAAAAACATTCCCTGATTTTTCCATGATTTCCATGATTAATTTTGACAAATTTCCATGATTTCCGTTACCTATTATATGCATTCTAAAATTTTGTGTACACCACACTCTTGTGTAACATGCTCACTAAATCACTGCAACTCAAAAAACTATACTGATGGCAAAAAATATCTGAGTCTTTTTACTTTTCACTTAAAAAATGAAAGTAAAATGAAAAATTCAAATTTTTGGAAAATTTAACAAAATTGTTAAAATATGACTCATTTTAATTGCACAACGTATTAACGACAAGTCATAAAAATATTTATTTTTTTATTTTTTTAATATTAACTTGGTGAGATTCAACTAGAAAGCAGCCAATCCTGTGCAATCATGGTTAAAATAACACCTGTTTGGCGATCTTTCAATCATGCTTGCTGGACAAAAATGAAAATTTCCATGATTTTTCGGTGTTTTTACAAAATTCCCTGATTTTTCCCTGATAATTCCAGATTTATAAAGTACCCTGATTTTTCCATGATTTCCCTGTTTTCCCTGATTGTCGCCACCCTGTGTTCTGACCCCTCAGAGGCTTGGAAAGTTTTAAAAGTCAATTTCCAACCAGATAGTAGGAGCCACCACATGAAATTGTTTTCAGAGTTAATGACATGTTTTATTCAACCTGGCGAGTCTATTGGTCTCTTTGCAGCTAGAATTTCAAAAATTGTAGATCAGTTAAAAGCTATTTGTAAACCAATAAGCGACGAGTATGTATGTTTCCAAATTTTGAGATACTTACCTGATAAGTTCGATCAAATAGTGCAACAGATTTTAAGATGGCCTGATAAAGAGTTTTCGTATAAAAATATTGTAGTTGAACTTTGTTCTGAAGAGACACGACTCCAACTACGCACTTTTGATAAAAGTAAAGTTGAATGTACAATTGAGGTTCAAAGTGCTAAATTTAAGAGAAAATCTGTAATTGTTTGTTGGAGGTGTGGTAAAAAAGGCCATGGTATTAAGGATTGTCGGGTTAAGCTTGAAAATAATTCATCTGCTGCAAAAGAGAAACCACTTAAAAGTAATTTTGTTAAGAAGGCTGGCTCCAGTCAACAGTCTCGACGTGATAAAACTCCCCCATGTAAAACTCAAAATTTTATTGCTGAGGCAAACCTTAGCAGTTTTGATCGAGAGGGATGCTGGGCTTTTGATACTGCCGCCTCTCATCATTTTTGTAAAGATAAAGCCCTTTTTAGTAATTTTGTTGAAGTGTCTGGTGATGAGTTACACGTGGCTGTTGACGGGGTTACCTTTCCTATTACTGGTAAAGGCGAGGTAGAACTGAACTTTAATGGTGTTGAAATAAAATTATGGAATGTGTTGTTTTCACCTAACTTAAGGAAAAATCTTTTAAGTGGTTCTAGATTCGACCAGGGTGGTGCTAAATTCATTGGTAAGTCTGGCAAGTTGAATGTGATCAATAAGTTTGGCAAATTTCTTTTTTCTGCAAAACTCTATGACGGGATCTATTACACTTTTCCAAAAGTTATTAGGAGCAGGCATGGTGTTAAGGTGAATGGGGGGCAAGATGTAAATGAAATTGCTAATTCTGAAGTTTCAGCTTCACCTACATATGAGTCCGTCAATGTTAAAGATTTGGACACATGGCATTTGCGTTTTGATCACATCAGCCCTGAACTCATTCTTAACACTAATCGTAATTCTGCTGTTAAGGGTCTGCCTCTTTTAAAGTCTATAGATAATTTTTTTTGTGATCCTTGCCATTTGAGTAAGCAAAATCGTGTTTCCTTTAAATCTATAGGTCATTCTTTTTCTAAAAAGCCATTAGAAAGGCTGTTTCTTGACACTTGGGGACCTATTAAAATAAATGGGAAAAGAGGCGAACGTTTCTTTTTGTCCATAATAGATGATTTTTCTGGTAAAACTGCGGTTTACTCCCTTCAAGAGAAGTCCATGGTCTTTGAAATTTTTAAAAGACATGTTTTAAGGGCTGAAAGGTTTTTGGGTACCAAGTTGAAGGCCATACGCACCGATAATGGTAGTGAGTTTGAGAATGACCATTTTAGATCTTTTTGTAATGAAACAGGTGTAATCCATGAGCTGACTAATACTTTTACACCAGAACAAAATGGTACATGCGAACGTTTTAATCAGACCATTATGAATTGTGTTCGGGCAATGCTGAAATCCAGCGGGTTGTCTGCCGATTTTTGGCCTGAAGCGTGTATGCATTTTACTTACACTTGGAATAGAATCTGTCATGGGAAAAATACGAAGACTCCTCTTGAACTCTATTCAGGTAATAAACCGTCTGTTCGTCATTTAAGACCTTTTGGTACTGTAGCTTATGTCGGTGTTCCTAAGGCTAGGCGTAAACATAAATTGGATTCGAAGGCAAAGAAAGGTGTCCTTGTTGGATACGCTTTGCGTACTCGTGGATATAGGGTTTGGTTAGATGATGATAAGAAGGTTGTTGAAACCATTAATGTTTCGTTCGTTGAGAGTAAAAACTTTCCGAGCAGTGGAGCGGTGATGGGCGACTCCTCCTTCGAGTTGGTGTATGTCCCAGAGGGTGAGCCACGGCCCGTTGATCAGTTTCATCTTCCTGATCCGGAGCCTGGCACTTCTGGTGTCGTGCCCAATGAGACTGAGGATGTCGTCCCAGCCATTCCTCATACAAGTTCTACACCTTCTCAAGTTTTGTCATCCCCGAGCTGGATATCTAATCCAATCTGGTACAGGAAAGTTGTTCCCAGGCCTAAAGGAGATAAAATTGACATCTACTATTATCCTGATGGAGAGGGTAAGAGGCTCCCTCAAAGATCTCCAAAAGATATTGAAAAGTTTTGTTTAGCTAATGGTATTAATTACAACCCTGCCAACTTTGATTTTTCAAAATTTAATACTTTTTCTGGTGTAGTTAATTCTGACGTTATACCTTCTGCGTCCAGCACCTTAAGTTGACTAGAGGTGGTGGTCCCTAGAACGTATAAACAAGCCCTGAAATCTGCCCAGGCGGATAAATGGCATGAGGCTATGCTGGAAGAATTAGAATGTATGGCTGCAAGAAAAGTTTGGCATTTAGTAAAACTCCCTGAAAACAAGTCTGTGTTAGGAAACCGCTGGGTTTATACAGTTAAGCGCGATGAGTCTGGTGCCATAGTAAGGTACAAAGCAAGATTGGTTGCGCAAGGTTTCAGCCAGGTACAGGGTGAGTCTTACGACGAAACTTTTTCGCCGGTTATAAATTTTTCAGTAGTCAGGTTCTTCTTTGCCCTATTAGTTTCATGTTGTGGCTGGGTTAACGTACAATGCGACGTAAAATGTGCATATTTATATGCCCCGTTAAAGGATGAAATTTATATGAAACAACCAACTGGGTTTGCTGAAATAGGCAAAGAGAGTTGGGTTTGTAGATTAGACAGAGCATTGTACGGGTTACACCAATCTGGCAGATTATGGTTTTATGAATTAAATAAAGTGTTGTTGGAACTTGGTTTTAATAAATTTGAAAATTGTAATTGCGCATATTCATATTTTGATTTTTCAGTTCTGTTGGTGTACGTGGATGATATCGTCATTTTTGCTAGAACACAGTCACAAACTAAAACCATTTTAAAACTTTTGGAATCTAAATTTGATTTGAAGGTTTTAGGTATCACTCGTAAATTATTAGGCGTAGAATTTGAATATACAGATGCAGGTGTGTTAATTCACCAAAACCAGTATATTGGTGAAATAGGTGAAAGGTTTAGAAACCACCGTGTTCCTGTTTCTTCTTTGCCAATAGTTAAAGGTGTTCAGTTTTCTAAAAGTGACTGTCCAGTTGTTCAGGCAGATATAGATGAGGCATCAAGTTTACCTTACAGAAATTTATTGGGTTGTATTTCATTTCTTGCAAATCGCACTAGACCTGACATTGCATATGCCACTAATATTTTTTCACAGTTCCAACAGAATCCAGGAGTTAAACATTGGCAGGGCTTACTTAAATTATTAGGTTATATCAAATTTACCAGTCATTATAAACTTTCTCTAAATTGTAAAAGCATTAAATTACTTTCATACTCTGATGCAGATTTTGCAGCTAATAGGGACGATTATGTCTCTATGGGTGGTCAATTAGTACTTCTGGATAATGCTGCCGTTTCGTGGCGCTCAAATAAACAGAAGGGTGTGACCATTTCTACAATGGAGTCGGAGTTTATTTCAATGTGCGATTGTGTTAGGGAACAAGATTGGTTTTATAACATACTATTAGAATGTCAAAGTTTAAAAATTATTAAAGAGAAATTTGATGTACCAACACTTTTTGCTGATAACCAGGCTGCCATTAGGTTCACTAAATCTAGAATTGAAAATTTTCACACGCGCCATGTAAATATAAAATTTTTTTTCATTAGGGACTGGTTTGATGAAGGGAAATTTAACCTTCAGTATGTTTCTTCTAAGTCCAATCTTTCCGATCCATTCACAAAGCCACTTGCCAAAAATGAATTGTTAAAATTTACAAATATGGTTTTCTTTCAAAATTCTAGTAATTAAAACTCTTCTTCTCCACTTTGCGGAAATTTTTTTTGTATATATGTATATAATTGTTGGTATGTATGTGAGTCACAAGCGCTTGTGCATATGTGTTGTATATAGTGTATATAAGTATTTCATCTATTTCATCATTTATAGTAATTTAGTATTGTATATTAGAATTGTGTTTTGCATTGGTCTTGTATATATTGTATATAAATTATATTATCTCTTATTGCATATTTAGAATATAGGTCATATACATAATCATATAAATTGTATTGAGTATTTATAATGTATTTTTCTGCTTAGTATCTGCATTGTGGGGGAATTTGCGTTTGATTATCTTTATAATGAAAAGGGGGGAAATTAATTGTAAAATGAAATTTAAATTTAATCTAAAATTACTTTCATGTGCTGTTTCGAAGTACATGTTTAAAATTTTTTTATGTACTATCTTTGAAGTACATTTTTCTTACTGACTTTTGTCAGGTTGTGTGCCGTTTAGTGGTACAGTTTTTTTATGGACTTTGAAATTTTTCTTGGGTGGCATGTATATGCACACTTAACTCTTGTTGCTAACTCGTCTTATTGCACTTTTTGCTAGCTGTTAACTTGTTTTTACTAGATTGTTGAGTTTTTGTTGTTAGTTGTTAAATAGTTTTTACTAATGAAATTGTTGCATATAAATTGTTTATACTAATTGTTAAGATGTCTAATATTTGAATGTTTTTCTCTTATATGTTGCGGTGGGGGGCTTTGATAACTTTGGTTATCTTTTAGTCCTCACATCTAATGAAAAACATTCCTTAATTTATTTTTATATGGGTATACTTAAATATCTTATAATTTAAAATATCTTTTACTTACTTATTTTCAAATTTAATTTATCCTTTTAAATCCTTTTCTTACTCCATGCTATTTTGCGGCAAACATCGCAGTTTGTTTACTTTTTAGCTGTTGCCATTCTCTGCACTGTTAAAATAACTTTTTCTCCTTGTTGCCATCTTATCTTAATTCATTAAATTAATTATGAAATGTTTCAACTTTGGCCATAAGGTGGCGTCATCGCTATTTTTTACTGTTTTGGTTTTAACCACACGGTGGCGTTATTATCGATGTTTTTCTGATCGTTTTATGCAAATATTGTATTCTTTAATGATATAAAAGTTCGATTCGATCATTGTACGGTGCAGTAGCAGCAGTGCAGCAACGAGATGCATTAGTGTGTTTTCCAGTGAGCTGGTCTCCTTTTTAGCTAAGATGTTTGCTGGTTTGGAGTTAAAAGTTTTATTTAATTAAAAGTTTAAGCATATGAATTTTTTTATACGAAGTTAAGTTTTAATATGTTAAAAGTTGATGCTGGTTTGCCATGAAGTTAAAATAGTTAATAACTAAATTCTGAATGAAGTTAAAGTTTTTTTGAACTCTTGTCCTTGTTCCTTATCGTTTTTAAAGATGATAAATTTCTTCTGTTATGAACTTTAAAGACTTTTTGTTGTTATATCCTAGTGGTCAACAAGGCGACCCTAGGGATGTTAATTTATCTTCATAATTATTTCCCCGATGGTCAACTTGGCGACCATCTATCTACAATTTTCGTTTGCTTTAAATTACATCTTCTTTTGTTCGATCGTTATCTACAGTGATAATGTTTTCCTTGGAGTAACGTTTATTTGCTTAGTGGTCAACCGGGCGACCCTAAGGGATGTTAATTTAGTTCCTTGATTATTCCCCCGATGGTCAACCTGGCGACCATCTATCTGCAATCGTCGTTTGCTCTGAGTTGCATTATTTTTTTTATATCATCTTACGTTTATCAATGGTCAACTTGGCGACCTTGATTTGTGTTAAATAGTGTTGTGTTTAAAAGGGGACTGTGGGACAAGATGTTTTCTTTCTTCAGAAATGTTGTGTAAAGAGCTGAATGCTTCTGTATTTTCTTCAAGCTAATGTTTTACAAGGTAATTATCCAGCTTATATTGCTACCTTATGTTAATGGTTTATGTTAATTGTTTTTTTGATTAAAAGTTTGTTATATATATTTACATATGTTTTTTGATATAAATAAATTTGTTAAGTTTTTTAAATTTTCCTTGTTTTTACTGAGATCAAGTTTTCTAGTCACTAGTCATTTTACACTTTCAAAAACTTAAAGTTCAAACGTTTCTATTGTGCAGAGACTTTGCTTAATATTAAAATTTAATAGACAGGCCACTTCTAATGGTCTTCATCATATACCTCAATCTTGGAGGAATACCAGGGTAGTTTTCATTCCTAAGCCTGGGAAAGATAACTCATTTTGAAGCTAAGTCCTTTAAGCCTATCAGTCTCTTTCTTTTCTGTTGCAAGCACTTGAGAAACTTGTTGATAGATACCTTAGAGATCATGTCCTTGTTGATAGACCGTTGTCTTCCTCACAGCATGCTTCACAACTTGGTAGGTCTACTAACACTGCATTGTTATGAACTTTCCTTTCTCTTGGAAAAGTGCATTAATGATAAAGAAATTGCCCTTGTTGCTTTTCTTGACACTGAAGAGGCATTTGATAGAGACTCTTTTGATACTATCATTCATGTTCTGGAGTTGAGGGGCGTTAATTCTACTATTACTAGATGGATTACTAATTTGTTGCCCTCTAGGTATGTTTGTGCCTCTCTTTTAGGTGCTTGCATGAAGATTTATACCACCTCTGGTTGTCCACAAGGGGGTGTACTCTCTCTCATTCTGTGGTGCATTGTTGTTGAGTCTTTGTTAGTCCATCTTATCAACCTAAGGCATTCCAAGTATTGGTTATGCTGATAATGTGGCTGTTGTTATCAGAGGAAAGTTTGGTAACTCTGTCTCTCATATTATGGAATGGTGCTCTTCAGCATGTTGCACATTGGTGCTTTGATTCAGGTTTATCTGTCAATTCATCTAAGATAAGCCTTGTTGCCTTTTCTAGGAAAATATATCTAAATCTTGGTGATGTCTACTTCTTGTGTAATAGGCTGTTTCATTCAAATGAGGTCAAGTTCTTGGGTGTATTCTTTGACACTAAGTTGAACTGGAGTATGCATATTGAGTATTGTTTACATAAGGTCATAAAGGTCTTTTGGGCATGTAAAAGTTCCATTGGAAGAACTTGGGGTTTATGTCCTAAGGCTATCCATTGGATCGATTCCATGATTATCTGTCCTATCATCACCTATGGCTGTATTGTCTGGTGGTCTCGGACTAGGCTGACTACTGTAAGAGCTAGCTTTAATAGGTTGCAAAGGTAATTTATTTTGGGTACTTTATTCTAGTTACTCTAGTGAAAAGTGCAGATAAACTGATTTAAAGACAACTTCTTAGTTTGCTTCTACGAGAAAAGTTCAAAAATTCAAGTTACTGTGTTAATTTTAGTTATTATGGCAATTCAACTTTTATAAAAAATGGTGTAATAATTTTCCATCTTTGTTTCGCTTGTTTCATTTATTTTGATTGAAAATAGATACAAAATTATGCCGCAATGTTGTAATTTTTAAACAGCTAAAATTTATTTTTTCTTACTTTTTATAATGCAATGTTAATCATTAAAAAAAATAAAACCTTGCCTAGACTTCCTGTATGATTTTTTTTTTTTTTTTTTTTAATGAATCTGATATAGTTATCTTATTGTACAGAAAATAAATCGCCAAAAATAACTGATGAAATATGTACATACAGTAGAAGATCTTTATAACGCAAGCCTAAAAACAAAGTAGTGTGTTATATAGAATTTTGCATTATACAGATCACATTTAACACATCATAAGCTTAACTTGTAAAAATGGCCAAATATGTCTGAAACATATCAAAAAACAGTAGGGCATTTTTATTTAAGTTACATTCCTTGGACCAGAAGTTGGATTGGTCATAACTTTCATTATAAAATTTAATTTTTAAACATAGTCTATATATGCCTGTACAAAATCATTCATTATATTATACATTAAAAAAAAAATGTATTTATAGCAATTTTTTTCATTAAAAGAAATTCCAAATTAAGGAGATAAAGAAAATAAAATCTGGTGTGGCTCTCACACAACTTCCTCATGCTCTGAAATCCAATACCATGAAAGCAGATTGGACATTAAGGGATAAGATAACAACCTTCGTCAAACACAATTTAAAACAGGCTTCGGCAAAGCTTCATTTCACAAATAATTCTGATTGAGGGGGCCTACCTCCCCACCCCGTTTTAATATTATACTTACATTTAAAAAGAATTCAAAAGCTGTTATGAAATTTCCCCAACAGCACATCTCATCCACAAGACATCCTCAAGATATCCTATGGATAAAAGTACATCCAAGGGACATCCTCAGGATGTACTATGGATAAGTGTGATGTTAGGGTTAAATGTTCATTTTAAATTATTCAGAAACTTTCACCTACACCATTCCTTGAAACTTATGAATTTTGATAAAACTTTTCAAGTAACAACCTTATATTAACTTAAAAATACAATACTTGAATTGCCTGAAATTATTTGTTTTTAAGTTATTTGGACAACAGACATAGACAAAGATTAAACGTTAAAAACATGACATCAATATTCAGGGAACCTCAAAACATATCAATATACAAATAATAATAATAATAATAATTAAATATTTATTTAGAATGATAGGAGTGTAAGGTTGATTTTTTTTACCAACTATGTGAAAAATACCAGAGCCAGGAAACGAACCTGGGCTCTCTGCTTAACGTGCAGATGCTCTGCCACTGAGCTATCCTGGCTGATAACCAGCTCAGCATTTCTCACATAATATTCATTGACAAGGTCACCATGTCTGTAAATACAGATATAACAAGGTGAGTATATATTTTCACATAGTTGCTATAAAAAATCAACCTTACACTCCAATCTTTTTAAATGAATTTTCATGGTTGATGAATTATTGAATATAATTTCTAAATATAAATTTTGTGGTCTATTGGAGTTGTACCACAAAAAATGTTCTCACTAAATAAAATATTCTATATAAAAATGTAATGCATAATTCTAAATAAAATATTCTACCTACCACCACCAAATTTCGAAGATCCATCTGAACCAGATGGATTGCTTAAATCAAATAATTTTCCAACTTCATTTTGCAAATAATCGTGATTAACACCTAGTCCCACAATTGCTGTTTTAGAGGCAGCAAAATTATTATTAAAGTAACTGTGGAGATTTTCAGGGCTGTGTTTTCCAACCATAAAAGGAGGACAGAAAATGGAATTGGCCAGGCCTCCTCTAAAAGCAGCTTTATGCAATGCTTCCATCAAAACTGAAATATAAATAATAAACATAGAATTATTGAGAGAATTGGCTTCAGTGACAACTTAAAAGCTCAAAATCACAATAAGTTAAATATATTATGTAACAAAAAAATGAAAAAATTAAATATAGAAGACAAAATTGAATCTTTTCTAAAAAGCATATACAGTCAAACTCTGACTTAGCACCATCATCGGTTCGGTATACATAATGGGTGGTGTTATAACGGATTTGGCACTATATCGAACTATAATCCTAACTGTATGAATGAAATAAAATTAAATATTCACTTATCTTATTATATTACAAGTATCAGAAAAATTAAGCATGATAGCACAGAACATGTGATAATTAGTATTTTATTTCGATCTACATTTATGCAGAAGAAAAATATTTTAAAATACTAGTTTGGGTTGGTTTGTTTGTTTTTGTAACAGAAACGTTCTCAGTGTCTTTTTATAAAGTTAAAAGACTATGAATCATCTTTTTATCAGTTGAATTTTTTCTAAATATATCCACAGTTTGTTAATGCAGTCTTTTGCTTTGTCGAATTTAATTTCTTCTTCTTCAATTTCCTCTTCAGATTAATCCGAATTTGGGTCGTTATTTATTATTAGTCCAGCAATTTCCTCTTGATTCATTTCTTCAAATGCTGGAACATCTTTGTCTGCATTAATATCTTCATTTGCAGTGAGAGGATACTACAAAGTGAAACTGTTTACGTCCTGCTGTAAATCTGTTTCGTGTTTAGTTCTTTAATAGATTTTTTACTGTAAGTTAGTAAGGCTCCAGCAGTTAACTACTGTCTCCATAGAAACTTCATTCAACACTCTTTTCATGATACAAATCATATCTTTTAGGGAAAGAGCCAAAAAATCATCTCTACTGATACGGTCAATATGGTGTCTAATATATTTCTGGTAATACACTTTGAAAGAATTTATGATTCCGGCATCTAAAGGTCACTAGTGCAATCAGGGGGTAAAAATTCAATCTGAATATTGCTGACTGGAGTTACTTTATGACAGAGTGCATCATCTAATATCAATAATAATACCTGATGCTTCTTCTTCCTCATTTTAGCATTAAAAGTCCCTAGACAGTTTTGAAACAACATTGCAGTCATCCATGCTTTATTTTTATTCATATAATCTACACATAAAGTAGGATTGAAATTTTCAAAGCATCTTGGCTTAGTGGATTTTCCAATAAAAGTTAACGGTCATTTCTCAGATCCATCAGCATTCATGTAAAACACGTTTTATTTTCTTACATCCTTTAACAGATCCATTAGATACTGTTTTGTCAGGTTACAAATCATAAAATAAACCACTTTCATCCATATTATAGACATGAGCATGTTCATATTCTGAAATAAGCACTCAATTTTTCCCGACTTCTCACCACAAGATCTTCATTAATATTAGAGCTGTTTCGCCATATTGTATATACTGAGAGCATCTACATTGTGTCTTAAATCTAAATCCATCACTATATTCAAAGTCTGCTATATTCATTTATTTACCAAAAGTTTTGCATATTCCTTGATAATGTCTCCAGTTATAATAGCATTCTCATTGTTTGCACTCATTTGCAATATTCACAAGTAAAGAGCATCTTCTAATTGTTCCTGCTTAGCTGATTTCACTGTTTTAATGTTTGAGTGAGGATTGTTAACATTAAACCGTTTTTCCCATTTACATAATATGTCACCAATATAACATCTACTAATAGGCTTTTTTCACAACAGAGTAAAATGACTAAATATGCTCTGTTGAGATGCATTTGGATCCATCTGTTTATATTCACAAATTTGCCGTTTTTCAGAAACTGAAAGTACAACTCTTTTCAACATTTTGAAATAAAAAGAAAAAAAAATTGTTGACGTAACAGTTTGGGTAGATACGCATTATATTAGAAGAATTTTGTCTTGTTTTCTGACAAAAATTTAATTCCTCCTCATTTCAACCTATCACATCAAGGAAGTTTGCATGATGTAATCAGGGAATGGAGAGCAAGTGTGTCAAAAGAGCAGCAAATAAATCAGCATAGTGCTTGACTGAAAAAGGAAAAAATGTGAATTTTAACAAAAAGTTACATAATTTCTAGAAAATGTAATTTTTTGCTACATTGAGTTGGTATTATAACGGACACTTTACATCACAGTTCCTAGTCAGATTTGTTCACGCATACATGTAATGGTTAAACGGGTTTGGTGGTGTTTCAGGGAACATTATATCAGAGTTTGACTGTATATGGGTCATTGCCAACACAAGGGGTAGAAACCATGTCCCTTAGCCCTCAAAAATATAAAATATTTTCAATCAGAAAAAAATTTACAGCTAGGCTATTTCTTACGATTTTCTCTAGTTCAATATTATTATAAAAGTTTTTAATGTTATTTATTTTTCTTAGAAATCTATCGATAAAACTTGGAATATCCACTCCGTGGACTGTCCCCAAAGAAAGTCTGCAGAATTATTTTCAAGCTTAGTATTAATGTTTTTTAATTACATTTTGATTTAAGCAGAACATAGTTATCCTTAAAAATATATTTATTAAATTTTAGAGTTATAAAATGAATCTTGTTTTTTTAATTAATTTATAACAAATGGTCCCTAATGAAATGCATCCACTCCGTGGACAGCTATTTAATTTCCCATAAAGTTCAGTAGATGGCACTGCCTGTCACCAGTGTGTAACTGAGAAGAAAGAGGGGGTAGCCATCTTTGTTTTCACCTACTTGTGCTGAACTCAATGCTTTATTTCGTTCTGTTAAAACAGATTTCATCTGTGATACCTCTATTTGGCTATCTCATCAGTCCACTTCGTGGTCACAAGTATACAGGTAATTATAAGAATTATTCATTATCTAATTATAATTACAATTAATTATTATAAGGCTTAATTCGACACTAAAGTTAAATTGTTCCTGACATTGTTGCTTTGTTCCTTAAAATTCAAAATCAGACATTCTGTCTACTCCTTGGACTTCCACTCCGTAGACATCATTTGATCACGGAGTGGACACTTCTTTCCACAGAGTGGATACTTTCAAAATTAATCTTAAAAATAGATACACTTGAAAAATAATTTAAATATATTTCATAAATAAAGGGTATTGCAGGATAAGCATATGAAAACTGCACCAGCGTCGAATAAAGAGTTCTTGCCTGCTATTTATTGTTCTTTATCTGAAACATCTTTTGCACACAATTGTAGACTTCTACCCTCAACGATTAGGGAGTAATGGGGGTGGCAACCTAAAACGTTAAATTTAATTTAAAAAAAAACTATTCAAGATATCTTAACGAGGTTGAAACTATTTATAAATGTTTATGAAGTACATAATATATATTTTTTTCAGAATTTTCACTCGATTTTAAACGGTAGAAAATGATAAGTATATTTTTGATGAGCGATTTTTTATACTTTCCACCAAAGTGACACCTACCAAAAAAATACAGTTTATTTGTTTATTAGTTAGCTATTGCATATAAAAATTACAGAAGGGTCAAATTGGTAGAACGTAGTGAAAAAAATAATAATCACTTAATAATAATACCAATGATATTATATTTATTTTTAAAAACTACTTAATATCAATAAATAAACAATGAAAGCAAATATAAAAATGCTCTATTAACATTTGTTATTAAAACGTAACAATTAGCAATAATAATAATAAAAAAAAAAAATTATATTTATTTACTATCAGGGATCTTACATCTCGCCCTTTTTTCAAGACACTTTTAAGGATGAGAAATTTCCGTAATTTTTGCTACCTTTATTTTTACATAACAGTCTCTATCCTGTTTAATCACATCACAACACTTCAAAAATACTGATATAAAAATTCCTATATGAAAATAGCACAGATGGCAAAATTTTATTTATTCCGGAGTATTTTTTAGCCCCGCCTTTTTTCCATACCACTTATTTTTTAAGGATAAAATTGCCTGATTTTATGGAAGTTATATATTCCCTAAAATTTTTCTATAAATAAAGGCGGGGCTAAAAGTACTCCGGAATAAATCAAAATATTGGCATCTATGAAAATAGCAGTAGCAAAAAAAAAAAAAAAAAGCGGGTGTTTTCCCCATCTCCGAACGTGTAAAAGGGGGCATGGAATATGAGCCATATAATTAGCTGTAAATATAGCTGCCAACATTTTTATTTTAATTCGTAACATTGTTACGCAGTTACTGATAATGTTACAGAATGAATTAGAAGTCTCTCAGTTTTTAAATCTTTTTACGCTTACTTCAATATATAAGTTGTAACAACTTTGCTAGAGAATGAACCCCTTGACATACAACACAGAATTTTATACGTCTGAAAAGTACTATTTCATTTGGCTAAAGTATATTTATAAGTTTTTCCGTTATTTTAAATAATAATACTTTGATAAAGGTCTACCAATTCATTTATTCTACATGCATAATGTTTTATTCATTTATTTATTTATTTACGAGTGTGATTTTTATAAATCATCTACTATTGTTAAACGTAATCAGGTACAACTGACATAACATCTTTATAAATCTTTCACATAGCTCCGCCCATCAAAAATGACATAGTTCGTACAGTCCTTGAAACTTCTTAATTTTCTGCACCACTATTAATATTTATCAATTTTTTATATTTAAAATGTCTTAAAATTTAAAAGGAAATCTATTCCATAAAAAAACTTGTGGTAGAATTCTTGAAAAAAGGCGTGGCCATTATGAACTATGAATGGAGAAACAGCTCTTGACAGATGCATGAAAAAAGGCGATGCTAAAAATACCCCGGAATAAATTAAAATGTTGGCATCTATGCTATTTTCATACAGAAATATTTATATCAGTATTTTCATAGTAATATGTCGTGATTAAACGGGATAGAGACTAGTGTATAAAAATAAAGGTAGCAAAAATTAGAAAAATTTCTCATCCGTAAAAGTGTCTTGAAAAGAAAGTTTAGATGTAAGATCCCTGATAACAATTAAATAGAATTTTTTTTTTTTTTTTTTTTTTTTTTTAATTGCTAATTGGTACATTTTAATAACAAATGTTAAAAGAGCATTTTTATATTTGCTTGCCTTGTTTATTTATTATTATAAAATAGTTTTAAAAATAAATATTATATCATTGGTATTATTACAAGGGTGCAAGGGTTTCCGTCTCAGCACAGAAAACCTATACCAGCGTACTTTTATCAATAATTTATATCATACATGTGGTTTAATTTATTGCGATTGATAATAATAGAAGTTATTCATAACGAGTGCTGGTGTCAGTCTTTTATTTTGAGAGTGAAACACTTACACACAAGTATTATTGTTAAGTGATTATTATTTTTTTTCACTACGTTCTACCAATTTGACCCTTCTGTAATTTTTATATATAATAGCTAACTAATAAACAAATAAACTGTATTTTTTTGGTAGGTGTCACTTAGGTGGAAAGTATAAAAAATCGCCCATCAAAAATATACTTATCATTTTCTACCGTTTAAAATCGAGTGAAAATTCTGAAAAAAATATATATTATGTACTTCATAAACATTTATAAATAGTTCCAACCTCGTTAAGATATCTTGAATAGTTTTTTTTTAAATTAAATTTAACGTTTTAGGTTGCCACCCCCATTACTCCCTAATCGTTGAGGGTAGAAGTCTAAAATTGTGTGCAAAAGATGTTTCAGAAAAAGAACAATAAATAGAAGGCAAGAACTCTTCATTCGACGCTGGTGCAGTTTTCATATGCTTATCCTGCAATACCCTTTTACCCTTCCTTTTTTTGTTAGCCTACTGATTGCTTAAGGTGCAAATGAAAATATATTTCCCTCCCTAACTTTTATATTTTTATTCGTGATTTTCTAAAAATGTCATTTCAACTTCTTTAAAACAGTATTTGTTATTTTTTACTGAAGCGTTAAGCATTTCTCTTCATGGTTTAAATGTAAGAACAGAATTCGCATAATATAAATTTAAGAACAGTTTTATGAGTGTTGTTTACAGAGTAATGCAAAAGGTATGATACATACTGTATGTCTTTTTTTTTTTTTTTTTTTTTTAAGTTTTAAAGGTAAAATGTAGAAAAGGTGACATAACACTTAAGAAAAATAATTGCAAAAATATAATTAAATTTAGTTTCAGAAGAAAAAAAAAAAAAAATATTTTTGTTTTACAGCAAAACTAAAATTGTTTTGTATTTTTATTAATTGAATAACTTTTTTATAAAAACAATACTTAAAATATATATTTGTTTTCTTTGCAGAAATTTATTATGCCGTTCAAGAAATATGGAAATTCACATGTAACCCAATGCAGGACAAACAAATATGCACAAACCTTAGCTCAAACTCAGTCAAAAAGAAAATTAGGTGCAGTTGAAAATAAAAAAAAACAAGAAAAATAACAAGAAAAAGGAACTTTCCAGCCAAACTACAAAAAAACGTAAAGAACAAAAATATATATATATATATGCAGAGAGCAAGAGAAAGACTAATGCTCCTATTACACACAACAAGTTTTCGCTACAACTTTTGAGACAATTGTTAATTTGGCTCAAATCACGTCAATGCCCAGTGTAATAGAAATTGGGAATACGAAATTTTTTTTTCTGGCTAGTCAGACTGTGATAAACCAGTGAAAAGAAAGCTCTTTATGTGCCGAGAAAAGACAGCGCCGATGGGAATTCATTCACCGTTGTTCTATTCGCTCGCCCATGTCGTCCCCGTTAAAACAGCGACAAATAGGTGTGCCTTGACATGTACTGTACACCGGGTAAATCAGTTTTTCGAACAATTTTTGATTCAACTATTGTAACCTTCTTTTGGTTTACAGCTTCCAAAAATTGGATGAAATGAAAGTCGCGTGTAACATCTTTGTGTATAATAGGAGCATAAGAAATGATCCCACAAGACATGAAGGAAAAGCTAAAGAAAGATAAATATATTACAGAAGGAAGAATACTGTAGTTGAAATGTCTGAACGAATTAAAAGAAGTGTTAGGATAAAATGGAAGAACCAAAACTGAAATCAAAGGGAAAGATTGAAGAAACAGCATAATCTTTGAAGAACATCTCAGAGATGATACACCTCCTGAGACACCTCATTCAGCAGCCATAAACATCACACTACCACAAATTAATCCATCTCTGACAACAAGACCATCTGTATCATCACCTAGCAGATTATAAAGTGGGAAAAAAAGGTAAAAAAAGAACAGTGAAATTCTTCGTGAAGAAAACAAAAAATTGGTTAGGAAGCTTGAAAAACACAAAAACAATACTACTGATTCTGAAATACCCAAGAGAAAAGTGAAGAAAAATGATCACAGAAGAAAATTCAAAAGAAATTGAAAAATGTATTATTTTTGGCGAGGTTATAAAAAAGCCAATAAAAGAAAGTTTTTAAGGTGCAAAATCAAAGAAGAAACTTAAAGTAATCTTCCAACTTTTAACAGGAAAAATAGCAAGGAAATACACGTATCTTCAACATATCAGATCAATCACATAAACAAAAAAGAAAAACGAAAGAATGTGCGGAACTAACAATTATTTTCCTGTTATTTTCATTTTTCAAACGAATTAAAGAAAAAATATTTGTTGATTATTTACTAAAACAAAAGTAAAACAATATGGATGAAAAGATACAGCTGCAACATAACTTTCAGATTTGAATATTTATAAGAGTCCACTTCGTGGTCAGTGATGTCCGCTCCGTTGAAACAATTATTTTCAAATTAATTAATTACCAACCAAAAAATAACTAACGAGATAGCTCATCAAGTAAAATAGATTCATAGTTGTCAAGAAGGAATTAAGGAATTTTTTTAAAATTTTTTGGTAACATTTTTATATTTTCAAATTAGTCTTTGTTTTCTACCCTTTAGATTGGCAATCACCCATATATATATTACAGTAAGAAAAAATACACATTTGCAATAAAGCAGGCTTAATAATTAGAATAGGTGTCAAATATTTGTATTTAAATAACGGGAAAAATAATTACACAATTAATATTTGAAACTGAAAAAATTATTCGATTGTCCTGTGACTTGTTAAAATTCCGCACAGAGAAAAAAAAAAAAAAAAAAAAGAAAATTAAACAGAAATTGTTTTGTGCTATTTAAGCTTTGTTTTATGAATGAATAAATTTTGGTAAATCAAGTTTTGTTTATTGTGATGATAACAAGTATTATACACTATACCGAAAGGAATTTTTTAAATAAATCTCTGTGAATGGACTAGTGAATTTTATATGTTTAATTTATTACTTGAATCAACAAATAAATCTTCTAAAACCATTCAAACTATGGATAAATTTTTATTTTCTTTATCTCAATACGTTATTGTGACTGTGGTGTAAAATTATCCATTATATTATCCTTTTTCATTACTTTAATCAGTTGAAATGCACATATGGAAAACCATGGATAATTTTTTTTTTTTTTTTTTTTTTATTCCAATACATTATTTTAGCTATGACATAATTTTCAGTGTTTTCGGAAAACTTGGGCCTTTATTACGAAGATTACATGATAATTTATTTGATATTTATTCAGTGCTACCTTAAAGATATACTTCTAAACAAATCAGAACAGATTCATATACTGTTTAATCTGTATTAATCCTTTCAGCGTTTTTCAGCATATTTGTTTAGTAATTTATAAAATTAATACTTTGCACAAGCATGAAAATTTGATACTGTATACTACAGATATTTATTAATCTTATTTTCTAGAAAAATTAAAGTTTACCAGCTTCTGCATTTGTTTCCATCAGAGCTAAATCGAGTTGTATTCGATAAGTAGAATCCTGGACTTCCCATGGTTTAAATGCCGGTTTCGTTGTGATCTCTGCTAATAATTCCAAACCTGAACCACTAATAAAAAAAATACCTTTTTTTTAAAATCAATTACTCAATTTATATATTAAGTAAAAGTAAAATCATATTGAAGACAGGGGAAAAAAAAGTATTTCACATTATTTTCATTTTTAAATCATTTAACTTTCAGAACTTTCATTGATAAAAATGAAAATTAATTAGCATAAGTGGACTCTGCTCAGTTTCCCAATATAAATTTGTTTTCATAAATTTCTATTATAGCTCATACTGCATATTCATATTAAAGGAAAACAGATCTGCTAGATAGACAATTCAAAGGATGTGAAAAAAGAATCTGCCAAAAAAGAATTTTTCTCTTGGGCGAACATTACCTAGTTACATTGAAATAAAAACCAGCTTTCAATTTAAATACAAACACTTTAATTTATTATATACCTATTTGTTACAAACTGTTTAGATATGTAAATCATACTGTTCAATGTGGGCCCTCAACATCAAGTTATGTTTGTAGTCAATGTATAGTGTGTTCAACTGATGATCGACGGTCTGTCTACACATGCAACTTTATACAGTACTACACTTGCAGTGCCAAAATTATAATTTTTAATACTGTTATAATGTTTCAAAATGTAAAAATAACAGTTTTAAATACCAAAATGTTTGAAAATTTTTAAGCAGACTACAGCTAATTTAATTTAGAAATTTATTTATCAACCTTGAAAGTTCATACAGAAAATTTTTGGAGCGGAAGGCTGATTTTTTAAACCAACTATGTGAAAAATACCAGAGCCAGGAATCAAACCCAGGCCTTCCGCTTTACGTGCGGATGCTCAAACCATTGAGCATTTACTACAATACATCAATGATGTAACACTTGACAAAGAAGCAGAAGTAAACAGAAAGGCCATAATCTCTGGCGATCTAGAGCACTCTTGAAATACACCAAATATAATTGACAGGTGAAACTTCAATTAAGCCCATTTCAGTTACAGCAACAGACTTCTCTGTATAGGACAAATTTAATTACAATCACAGTGTATATATATTTATCTTATACAATATAGCACAGTAGAGCCTTTTATTGACCAATCAAATCAAAATTGAATCAATTTTCATACCAACAATAAATTCAATGGCATAAAAGTTAAAAATATAGTTATGATAAAACAATTTTGAAAATCACAGCTTAGCAGCACTAGCATAAGCATTATGCATTTACACATCAAGTTAGCTCCAAATTAATACAATAGAAACTAAGATACAAGTGTCATAGAAACTGTAAAAAGTAAAACAGAAATGGCACCTATAGGATGACATACACTGGAATTTAATTAGCACAACTGTACACTATTGGGGCTCAGATATAAATCTTCATGAAATTCAGTATGCAATTTGTGTTGCATCCTTACAAAATTTTTTGCAAATTACAAATGAAAAAAATATTTTTTTTTTTCTAAAAATGATCTAATTGTAACAATATACATGCAAACTAGTCAAAAACTAGAAGCCAAATGTTTCGGATTTTTTTTTTTTTTTTTAATGAAAAGTAAATATATTACCTATAAAGAGCAATTACCGTATATTTCCGAATATAAGCCAAGAGTACATTTTTCCCTGCAGAAATTTGCCCAAAATTGCAAACCCATGTATAAGCCGAATTGAAAAAATATTTTTTTAAAGTTCGAGTATATTGCCAAAATGACGAAAATACTGCCAATCTATAAAACTTTCAGGCCAATCTAAATGTAAATAAAAAGCATTTTTGTTTTCGTTACACTGGGCATGTTTTGAACTAAAATCAGCAAAGAAATCGCCATGCTTAAACAAATAAAATGTCTTATTACTTACCTTAGAAAGTATATTTTAAGTTAAGTTTGAGTAAAATATTGTTATATTTAGTTTAATATTATCATACAGTCTATTTACACAAATAATTTACTTTTAAAATATAATAAAAGTTATTAAAAAACAAAATAAATACAAATTTTTTTATAAAAAATATTTAAACATTTCTAGTAATGTTTATTTTAATTTAAGTTTGTGTGCAATGACTTTTTCTTTAAATCTATATTAGACATTAACTCATGTTCAGTGATAAAGTTTCTTTGTTCCAAACTTTTTATTTCTTTACCCAATGCAGCAATTAAATTTTCAGTAGAAATTTTGTCGTTTTCAGTAATTTCTGATTGCTTTTCAGAATCACTCTCATTATTTACATTTTTCTGAGTAACTTTAAGCAAAAAGAAATTGCTCAAGCAAAAATTAGGGACCCTATATAGAGAGAGACTGGACATTGACCGAAAGTCAGCCATTTTAGTGCCAATTCAGAGCAATCCCCGTAGAACGTAGTGCTCTTTTCTTCGCGATTGACACTTTACTATACAACATAAATGAAAGAAAATTGTACTAAATTTGTGCAGAAAGTAATGCAAAATATAAATATGTAATTTTTTACGTCTTAGAAAAAAAGAATTTGAAGAAAAACGAATTTTGTTTTAACCTTCGACATGGTTACTTTTTCAACTCCGATCAGAAAACAGAGGAATTTTTTTTATATATATATTTCTATATTAAGCAAAATACATTGATTGTGAAAATAATTCTACCTTATTTTTTATGAGGACATACATTCTATTTATAAAAAGTTAGAAAATTTTTAATAAAAATATGGTAATCTTAGTTTTTGTCAAGTAATTCATGAATAAATGTAAAACTATGGCAGAAGAACAGAAATTATTTTTTATTATTTTATAAAAATATTTACGTATTATTTTTACAAGCTAAAAATACATATTTTATTTATTTCAATTACGCATAATTAATAATAATGACTTAATTAAATATTAAAAATAAAAATTTAATTAATAGTGATCTGTAAAAATGTTAACTAATATCTTTAGAAAAAAAATTAATTATTAAAAAATTAAAAAATAATTAAAAAAAATTATTTTATTTACATTTGCTTATTTCATTGATTTTTATTTTTATTTTATTTTATATATTTTTTTTAAATATTATGTAAATAAAAATAATAACTTATTTAAATATTATTTATAAATTTATTATGGCAATTATTATTTAAAAGAAATTCATATTTCATATGCTAGCAAATAATATACACCTTATTTTCTTTATTTTATCAATTTATTTAAATCTGATACATTTTGCGTACTAGAAAATAATCAAAAAATATATTTTTATATAGTTATTTTAAATATGTATTTTAAAATATATCAGAAAAATACATTGAGATCTAACATATTAAATATATTGCAAAACAGAACTTGAAAACTAATAGCTAGCAAATAAATAATGTAATTATCTCATATGTTAGGAAATAAATACGTGAAAGAGCATGCAATAAGAGAATTCAAAGTATTTAAAGCATGATATAAAATAAATAATTATGCATTTTTATGTTTTAAAAGTATTCCAAAATTAAAGCAATTTATCTCTCAACAAAGTAAAAATGTAATAAATAAGTTCTTTTTGGATTATGACGTAAAATAATCGAAATTTCTTCTCAGCGTAATGGTAAGCAATTGAGCAACTGGCACTAAAATGGAGAATTTCGTCAAAAAGCCGGTGAGCCAATGTCCAATGTCTCTCTATATAGGGTCCCTAGCAAAAATTGATTGGTACAGCCATCTATCGGCAGAATAACAAAACAGAAATTATGGCAAATAAAATATAGCAATGCTTCTTTTTTACTGTTGCTAGAAATCTTATATGCTGAAACATAAAATAAAATAAAGAACTAGAAAATTTCACAAAAATCCTGTATTAAAATAAGCTTAAGAAAAAAAAAAAAAAAAAAAATTAGAATTGAAAATGTTTATGGTAATAGAGAAAATTCTTTGGTGCTGCCATCTATCAGCAAAACAGAAAACCAAAGACAACGGGATATAAAATATTGCAGTTAGCTTTTATGCATTCCTCATTTTGGTATATTTCAGTTTTAAAATGTCCGGATTTTAGAGATTGTACTGTATACATATTTTTTATTTATTTAGACTAGAAAAATGCTTTTTATGGTTGGTATGTCCTAAATTGTTTGTATGTTTACTTTTGAATGCCGTAAATGTGATCTTGGGTGAAAAATGCTTCATTGTGAAAAAAATATATATATAAATAAACACACGTGACTACATCGAGCTGCTCTAAAAATAAATTTAAAATTGCTAATTTAAGAGTTTTATATGTGATAATTATTTAAAAATAAGGTTTAATATCACTATTTTACTTTATATATAGTTTTTAAGCTTAAAATATATGTATTCAATCATTGTTTCTAATGTATGTATTTGCTAGAAATGTGAACTTGTATATAAGTCGACCCCGTACTTCAGCTTCTGAAAAATTTCCAAAATATCTCGACTTATACACGGAAATATACTGTATATTTTTATTGATAATACAAACAGATGCAAAACTAACACTAAAATATCTTTATGTCTATTCCAACTTAGGTTTAATCTCATTTATTACAGACAAATTAATTTTTTATAGATAAAATAATTTAATATATATAGGTAATTGTTAAACTAACATAAACTAACAAATACAATGAATTAAATATATTTATCAGACATACAGCTAGTCAAACATAAAGATTAAAATACGTTGTTATTATTTAAATACATAATGTTTCGAACATCAATATAGAGACAGAAAAAATTATAATTTATAAAACCACAGAGAAGTGTATAGTTTCTAATATATAATTAAATAATTTTTTAAGAAATAGAGGAATAAATAAAAGTTCCTTACATTTCATCACGAACACACTGCAATGTATATATGATATGTTCTCGAGATGATGTAACACTGTAAAAAAGATTAAATAATTACACTGTATTAATCAAGTGATTCAATGAATTAAAAATCATTAAGATAATCAAGATTATATAATTCAATAATACAAAATTCAAAAACTCAGTAAAACAAAATGAAATCTCAAAATGAAATAGATTTTTAAAAATACATCATATAACCAGTGGCGTACTAAGAGTGGGCACCGGGCCTCTGGCTTGAGGGTGCCTCTGAAGAAACTTAACCTTTATGTATATGCATCTGGTGAAGTTGTGCCATTATTTTAACCTGAAATACTCACTGCAATTCCACTTTTAAACGTAGGCTCCTATCTAAAGAACTTTGTACAAAATGTGATCAGAGAGCAACAACTCCAAAACCAAAAAAACTCATCTATACAAAGCCTGACCAAGGCAGGGTAAACAGGACTAATGCCTCTGGGCCCTCTTGTTGGATCAGGTTTCTGAATCAATCTTAAAATTTACTTCAATTAAATGCCTTTCAACAGTAATAAATTTCAGAGAAGTGCAAGGGGACTGAATATAGGGGGGTCTAGTTAGGGAATCCCCAGTGACACTCTTGCCCCTAGCCTTGAGACTAGTAGGTCCATCACTGCATGTAACTACAAACAGTGGTGGAAAATTCCTGAAAAATTTTACCAGCCAGGAATTTTTTTGTACCAACAACTAAGCACATGTGACATACAGACATAATTTGTGTTTCAACAGTATAAAGGAATGACATATGACTATACAGAGGAATGATGTTACGGTAAGTTTGTTGTGAATAAATTCAATCAAATGTTTTCATTTAAGAACAAATGCAATTCGCTGGTTAAATAATTCAGGAATTAACTAAATCTTTGCATGTGCTGTGTAGTTTTCTTTCAAACATTAAAAAAAACACAAGGTGCATTTTTTTTTTTTTTTTTTTTTTTTTTTTTAGATAACACCCCATCTATTTTATTGCGTAAATATCAGAGAGAAACACAATAGAAACCATTCCATATGGATTTATGTCTAATTATTTATTGAGAAAAAAAAATAATTTGGGCATCTACATATTAAAGACTGCAATAACTTTAAAATATTTGTAAAGTGCAATTAAAAAATTAAATAAAGTATGTGTCAAAAAATAAGTATTTTGAAATTATTTAAGCAAAAATTCTTTAACTGCAAATTACAAACTATTTTACCATAAATTGGCTCCTAATTACTTTAATTATACTTTGACGAAATTTCAGCTCTGTTGGTCAAGTAGTTTCTATAAGCTACATATGAAAAACTATTGCCTATAAGAGACACTATTTAAGATTGAAAAATTAAATTTAATATCAAAAACCTTAAGTATTAATTTCTATTGCTAAGCTTATTGACTGAATAACTTCAAATTTAGTATACGATGGTAAAATTTTCACTAGAATCTATAAAGTCAAAATTGTATGCATGTGTTCATTAAAAATGGAAATTTTAACATTGTTGTATGTTTACATGTGTAAATGGCCCCCTAAGCTTATATTTTTCATAAATAATTAATTTTTCATCTATTTTGTGAGTTGTACACTGTATAAAACATTTAGTAAGAGTTGAAGAAAGTGCCCTTTCATCTATCAATATGTGCCCTTTTACTCACAAAAATTGCCCTTTTCCATAAATCCACCCTACCTTTTTTTTTTTTTTTTTTTGAAAAATGTGAACACTAGATTTTGTTCACTCTGTGAAACATGTGGGAGAAGAAATTGTAGAGAGGAAGAATGAAGTGTCTGTGTTTATATTTAAAATTGCTGATAGCAGCTGGAGAAAGTTAAAAATATGTAATCACAATTAAAAATATATAATCCAGGGTTACAGAATATGTCAGAATGACTGAACGAGGTTTGGGGGAAATTTCAGGTACCTTGTGAAATTTTGAATATTAAATGAAATTATGAGTCTAAATAACAATCTGCTAAAAAACAAACTTTATAAAACTTAAAATAGAAACTAACAGCTGTATTTTTATGTTATTGTGTATACTTATTAAAAATACTTGTTACATAGAAGATAAGCCTCTGTATTAAAAATCATATTCTTGCAATATTGAGAGAAATTCAGAACGTGTTTGGAGAAATTTCAGGAGGTCTGAACATTTTTTGTCCCCCTGATGTAATCCTCACAATCTTTTTGGTATTTCACTTGGATGGCAAAAGATGGAAATAGGATGATCATTTCATGATAATAAAAAGTATTTATGTAAAATCATAGTTTTTATTATTATGTACAATACTAAAAATTTGTTTGTGCTATTAAAATTCTAAATAAACCTATGAAAATGTAGAGTAATTTATAAAAATTTATAAATTGAAATCTTACAGAAGTCGAGATCCTTTTGTTTCCAAACCTCTTGTAATAGCAAATCCTGTATGATTTTTTGTTGAAAGAGTTGCACAATTTCTTAAACAGTGAACAACTCCTAAATTTTGGGGGTTTTCAAAACGAGAACCAGCATTAACTGCAACAGATACTTGTGCCACTGGACTATAATTTTCTACAGATGCAACAGTTATTCCAGCAGGGCTTTGAGTAACCTAAAAATATATAATGCAGTTATTTGAATTTATCAATACTATATAGTATGGTAAAACAAAAAGTAAGCAGTATACTAACGAATGCAATTGGCATTGCTCATGATTAGGTTTCATACCAGTATCGCAACATAGAGACAAGTATTACCCAATCATAGGCAAATATCACTAAAATCACAAAATGGATACAAAGCCGTAGCCAAGTGAAGCGTTCAATCTCACAAAAAATTTCAAAAATATTTCAGCAATACTTCACTTTTAACACTTAACATAAGTTTTTCTGGCTATAGCCTTGCATGGACATTTTTTTTTTTTTTTTTTTTTTTGCCTAAATTTTTTATAATTCCTTCTTTTTAAAATTTTCTATTAATATTTGAAAAACTATAGGATAAAATTATAATTTACCTTTGATTTTCAATCTGAAACAAACTGTATCTTATTATTTATGCAAAGTAAATAAAATTTCTAGAATAAAATTTAAAAGTAGGACTTTACTGTATCCTAATATTATCAAAATGTGATTTGCTGCTTAAAATTAATAATATATTTTATTAATAAATAAATAAAAAGTCCTTTTTTTTTTTTCAGAATATGTAATTTAAAAGTTTATAAAATTATTTAAAGGATTAATGTCTTAAATCATCAAGTCTGACTTGCAATTTCAAAAATAACAAGTAAAATTTTTTTCAAAATCACGAATTTATGCATTAAGTGCGAATTAATATATGTGAGAAAATCTGTATAATAAAACCAATAAAAGAATTTTTTTTTTTTAAAGGGGGTGTTTTGCATTTTCTTTAATAATGGGCTGATTAGCTTTTTTCAGCTAATTATGCTAAAGAATAATCATGGGTGTTTTTCAAATTAGTGCTATAATTTATCCTATTTACTATGAAATAAAACATGATTAAAAAGATCTCAGTTTCAAGTTTTTTTTTTTTTTTTCCTTTTTCTCTCTCTCTTTCTGTTCTTTCTCACTTTCGATTTATTTTACAAGCATTATTATTTTTCGGCATTCAATTTGTGATTTGTTAATAAACACCTGGCAGTTTTAGTACACATGTTAAGTATAATATTTTTTTGCTTCATCAACTGTTTTTTGTATTACTAATTAAAAAATGTCATACATGTTTATTTTTCAACAACATTTCACAGTAGAATCCTTTTTACTATGATTAAAATTTGTTTTAGTGGAATAAATATTACGCCATAATCACAGACAACATCGATTCATTTTTTCTTTTCTTTTTAATCTGCTTGGGCACAGAACGAAATATTAGGTAAAACTTTGGTTTTACCTACTACAAATGCCTACTCATTTTATTAAAAGACGATTTAAAATAAATTATTTTTAGAAACCTTATTTTATTTTATGGTTAAACATCTGTGACAATTAATTTTAAAATAAAATACACAGTTTATGGTTAGAATACCTGAAAAGGAAAATATTTATGTTATTTCCGCAGAAGAACATTGATATTCAAAGTAAAAAGCAAGTTTAAAAAAAACTTACACTTGCATATTTTATTTTTGTCTACCAGTTTATAATTTTGAACAACTAAATCATAACATTGGTGATTTTTTTGGACCACTAAATTTTCATGACAAGTAACAACCATATGCATGATAATTATGATTCCCAGATAAAATAAACAAGACTTGAACAAGCCTAATGGTATTTTTTCAACCCCCTCCCCCCCCCCTCAAAAAAAAAAATAATAATAATAATAGTAGGGTACAGCACCCTCCTAAAACTATTTGGGGAAAATTAGCATTTAGGCACTTGCCTCGTGGGCCTAAGCCTAAATACGTTTTTTTTTTTTTTTTTTTTTTTTTTTTTTTTTAAGAAAAACTTTATATAGGTAATGAGAAAAATTCTCATAATCACATGCTACAGCAAAAATTCATTTGAAGCATTATTTTTTACAGGGAGATCCAAGACATTTTGACCCTTTTTTTTTTTTTTTTTTTTTTTTTTTGGGGGGGGGGGGGGGGCTTATTTAATGGTTATTTTTCTTACAATTTTTTTTAGACAAATGACATCTACATTTGGCAATTTTATTAAATACTTACTTTTGCTTCTTGCTTCGATAATATTTCAATTCCAGATTCTGGTTTGGCAGCAGAATGAGCAGTTCGAAATTTCTATAAAACAAAAGAATGTAAAAATCAATACATAAGTTCATTATTTCTCTAAGTAAAAACACATAATATCATAAAATTGTATTTAATATTTGCATAATAATCATAAATATCAATATGTCAGATTTTTTTTTTTTTTTTTCCCAATGAATCACAAATTTTTAAAAAGAAAGTATTAATAATTGCTGATTGTTTTATATAAATGTAATAATAAAAATTAATAAATTAGAATTAACGAAAAGAAAGCTATTATAACTAAAATATTGCATATATTTAAAAATTGGTGCTAATTTTAGAACACAAGGGCTGCCAGAAGGACTACTTTTCTTTTGTAACAGCCTTATATGGAAACCGCTACAAAAGAAAAATGCTGTAAAGAAACTATAAAAGAACTATAAATATAAATGTACTATAAAAATACAAAAAGAAAGCTACTACTGATATGGCTATTACACTCCTTCTCATATTTATAAGGACACTTTATATTTTGAAATAACTAATGTAAAAATAATTGTGAACAAGATTATGCTAAGTGCACTTAATATAGCTAGTATTCTAAAAACCAAAACTGCTATAATTTTTTTAATGAAACAAAATTAATAAAAAATAATGCAAAATATTTTTTTTCTTCACGTTTTTAGACGCTCATAATTATACGGACAATCAAGATCTTTTCGTTTTATTTAACTTACTAGCGGATAAATTACAGTTGACATGCGAATTTGTTAACTACTGGGTTAGGAAATCCATATAAGCCTTCAATTTTTCTTGGATGGACATTACTGATAATTCCTTGAAAAAAAGAATGTTCATGTAGTGAAATATGATATATGTGTTTTTTAAGTGGAAGGATAATTTCAATCTGCCGAATTTATAATGAAATTCAAAGATCTAAAATTGCTGAAGGAAATATGATCAAACGTTGAACTGCTGGTTCGATAAGAGAGATCTGATGCAAAATCAGAGTTGTTTTACAGAAATTGAAGACTCATAATTCCTCTTACTGTTCTACTCATAGTCATAATGACTGCTGATGAATTTGCTCGTAATTTTTAACGAAAGGTTGGGGTCCACATTTATGCATGTTTAAAATAAATAATTAATAACATGTTAAAATGAATAAAAAACCTGTAATAATCAATACGCATTTAATGGGGGAAAGAACGTCTATGTTAAAGTTGAATAAAGACAATACTAAATGGTAAAATGTTGCATTTTCGGATGAAAAACATTTTATTCTTGATTAACCAAATGGTTTTAACAGTTACTGGAACGATCTGAAGATAGCGAAAGACAGAGCAGATTTTTTAAAGGCAGATATGAATCGGGCATTTTAAAAGTGGATCTATGGTGCTCTGGGGAGCTGTTTCTACTGAAGGCAGAATGAATTTAGTAATTTTTTCTATTATTATGAACATCAAGAGAATATCTGCAAATTTTAAATGTGGAATTCTCAGATTTTTGTTAGATTTTGGGGGGTAATAATATTTTTTTTAACAAGACTTACATTTTTGCTCTACTTCTAGAGCAATAGGAAATAGTTTGAAGAAAGAAACTTTTGTATTATTGCCTTTCCCATGTCCTAAAAGTTGAAAAAACCTTAACTTATCATATTATAAAAGTACATACAAGTAGAAAGCAATTTTAAATAGTTTAAATGTATTCAGAATATCATCTATGTTGTATGAAATGAAATGGTATTGAAACTGAATATTAAAAAAAAATGTGTATATATATATACACCAGAGAGAATGTCTGACTGTTTCACCCTAAAAAGAGACCCCATAAAATATTAATTTAAAGAATAACTGAAAAAACATTACTAAGATTCGAGCTGTCCTTATAATTGTGAACACCTGAAAAATCATCTTTTTGACCGTATTAAGTTTTTTAAGATAGAAAAACGATAAAATTTTTAAATATAGTCTATTAATGAAATTCAAATTAATAAAAAATATATTTGTTTAAATAATAGTGTTCAGTGTTTAGTTTATATAGAAAAACGGGATATGCCATATGCCAAATATGCATCCAATTTATATCATAAGTCATCATGCTACTATGTTGTCTTTTATGCTCCGAGCTATGTTCTGTTTCATACTGTGAGTTATTTTTTACGTCAAAAACCAAATTTTGTGACTGGAATTTTCTAAAAAAAGTACAGGAAAAGTCAGGGAATTTTATTTTTGAAATTGAGTGGGAACCCTGCTTATATGCTCCTTCTCGCTTTTCATGTTACATCCTGATATATATATATATTTTTAGATGATTAACTTTGTGAGACATGATACATTTATATGTGAGGCATCCACATGTTTGATTGGCCGAAGATTTGTGTCATTACGATGTCATGTGTGACGTCAATTCCATTGCAAATTTGCATATCCAAAAATGTGTAGAACTTTCTCCCTCACCCAATAACAGTAAGTTTTTTTTTTAATTATTATTTGGATTTGTTTGAAATAAGGTGTATAATTTTTATAAACAGAATAACTTAAATTACACGCATAAAAAATTTCTGTGTGGCAAATGCTTGTACACAGGCACAGGCTTGCGTAATCATCTCCTCTCAACCACCAACTGTTTAAAATTGAAATGAATTTCTAAAATATATAGAAACTTTTGCAATTGTAAGTTTGTCCCCTCCTCAAAAATCTTCTGGCGATACCTCTAGCTATATGCACTTTTTTCTTGCAGGAATGCTGCGAGACTATCTCTAGAAAACTATACATCAGAAAGAAAAGTACCTAAAGGTCTCTGGTTACTTACTTAAACTGTTTAAAAGGAGGAAAGTGCTACAATGTAGGGCTGCCAGATGCTGCATCCAGTCATATTAGTGTGCTGATTTTCTCAGCACTAAAAATTCTAAAATAATATGAAGAGCTTAAAAGGGGAGGGGTGATGTCCTTTAATGTTACAAGTTTTAAAAACATTTTAGTAACAAAAATATTTTAAGAGTAAAAAAATTCAAATCAAGAAATCTGAAGTCAAAATTTGGTCTCAATAGAGACACGATTTTTTATTTGTGAAGTAAATACTACATGGGACAGTTCAGAATAAAGAACAAAGTACATTTTAAAAGAAATTTCATACATGAATAAATTCATCAATAAATGAAACAAAAGTAAAACTCTGTTCAAATTCAAACTTACACAGGGACAAGTCTAATTTGTGACCACATGATCAACTGACTAGGTATCGATCACCATACTTCACAGATAGGTGTAGTATATGAAGTGTTATGATGATTTGCTTATACGCAACCTACAGCCAAGGGTGGGGGAGGGGATCAAACATCTCCCCAAAATTTTACAGATGTGCCAAACATTTTTTAGTTTTACATCATTTTTAATACTCAACATTATGTACCAAAGTTTGAACTCCCTCCAAAAATTTTTTTTGGCAATGGCCATGTTTATAGAAACCTCAATAGAGGAAATGCCATTATGATTTATCATGCAATTAGTTTCTTTTCACTTCAATAAATGAGATCAGTGTAGACTCAGACTGGTACTCTTCTCTATTGCACAGATAAGAAGTAGAGAATAATGTAATAAGTACAAAAATGGTACTGATTTGAAAAACATTAGATTAAAATAAGAAAGAAAATATTTTTAACTAAAATGCTTAAAATAAGATATTGCCCAAAGTTTTGTTTATTATTATTATTATTTAAATATACATGTGTATAGTGTATGTATGCATTGTCTGCGTATATGTACATTTGAAGAGGGGGATCTAAATGCTTTCTCAGCCATATTTTCAGCATCAGTGTTTATAAAATAAAATAATTGTTGATGATAAATAATTTTACAGGCATCCAAAGCAAAAATGTATGATAATTGTATGAAAAATCAGTAAATTCCCATATATCCCTTTATTAATAGAAAAGAAAATATAAAAATAGTTCTATTACAAAATAATAATTTCACATCTGTTTAATTATGAAAAAGTAATATATAATTATGTAATTAAATATGTAATTATGAAAAGTAATTATAAATTACTTTTTATCCTTGTCTTGTAGTGATCATGTTTCATGTTCCTTTGAGTGTTTTAGCATATTTTTAAAAATGTATATAGTATATTTTTACAATTTGTGTAATCATCTGTTAAATGTTTTGAAGTTGTAATTGTGGTATCATGTACTTAAATTTTCTATGTTTATGTGTTTTTTAACATCATTCTTCCCTGAGGAAGGCTAATGAAGGAATTTAGCCGAAACGTTGGATTTAAAATTTATTAAAGTTTATAAAATTGTTATGCTGAAAGTTATTTATTACTTTTTCATAATTATAAAAGCAGCATATATAAAAAAGTGGAATAAATATATCTGAATTCATATCTGTTTTACATTTGTTTAGTTTTTTACTATAAAGATTTAGAAATACACATGCGTACTTTGTTTACTGAATTGTTACAGATGCATTTTCGTTTCTCAGCAAAGAATTAATAATTTTAATAAGTACTATACCTTGTCCGTCCCTATTACACGTACATCTATAATATAATCAAGCTACAAAATAAGAAGCATGCCGTATTATGCAAAAAATGACAAATAATATGTGTTAACTAAACAGTAAGGTAATAATTTTGAAGAGAAAAATATAGTTACAGAAATTAAACTGTTATTTATCATACTATTTGACCTTACAGATAACCTAAACATGGGACAAAATTTAATCAGAAAATTATTTCTTTTTCTCAAGTTATTGTGCAAGGAAGTAAAAAATAAAACTCACTGAGAGGAATTTTCGACATTTCGAGACATCTTTAAATCTGTATATATTCATTTTTCTCAATTATTTTATTTACTTGCAGAACCTACAGATGACTTTAAATAAAACTACAACAAATCCGGATTCCGGATGGTAAACGCAAAAAAGAAGATTATCCTTCCGAAAACGCATGCGCAAACTGATTAACCATTCAGGTAAAAAAAGTGTAGATGAGTTCCAGTTCCAGTTTTACTTCCGACCTTAAAGTGAACTTTCAAAATGCACATACTATGACGAACGCCATCTGTTGCCTTAACTAGAAAGTCTTTTTATTTCATTTATGCACAATGCATAAGTTCACTTATATTTTGTTTTCACAATTTAAAATCAAAGGACGACTGGAACGAGGCGGAGTTTCCCTTTGTTTGTGGGAAAAGCTGCGCTATGATTGGCTGTAGTCCTTTATTTGTGGGGTAAATTAAAACTCCTATAGGTTAAATTTCATCATGACGTTGAATGTCGAACGGCGACAGAAAGTCAAGTCGTCAAATGAATATTTTTTCACAATTTACCTCATATGAATTATTCGGCTTATCGTATTTGTTAAATAAGAATAAATTATTAATATTTGTGTTGATAATACGATTACGAATACAAAATGATATTTAAGGTGACCAAACGTTCTCGAATCATGAGGACAATCCTCGAATTTTGACCTATGTCCTCAGTAACTTGAAAATCATTTGAGGATAAATGTTCTCGAATTTACAAATTTGTCCTCAAAAGTCCTCAAATTAAAGCATAATGTAGCTCTGTCCTCGAATTTTTATCTTTAGTTTGCATTGTGGAGTAATATAAGATCTCAGAAATATCTGTAGCAATTTGAGAGATTTATTTAACTTAATTATATTAAATTTTTTAACGAAAGACAGCGTAGCAGTAAAGGCAAAAAATATAAAAGAAAATAAAACTGAATAATGAAACAAATATTTAACGAGAAAAATCAAGAGAGAGAGTTAAAATGGACCATATTCCCACTTTGGGTTCGAGGCTACAAGAATATCAGCTGGTTAGGGAAACAATCCTCAACTCTACCATAACAAAGCATTGTGGCTTGCAAATTTTTATCTTGCAATATTATTTCTAAGAGTTACAGATTATATGAAATTGAAGTAAGAGTGATATAGTGATAACTTTGTTTTGTTTTTAATCCAGTTTTAGTAATATAGTTTAATATTAATCAACATATGTAATATTAAAAGTTGCCGTGTGAACTGTGGCGATGTTAACATATTTAAATGGATGTTCCATTTAGTAAATTCCTTTATTAAAGTGAATGAAATTCTAATTATTTAAGCTTTGATGTCTATATATATGTGTGTGTGTATAAAATGTTCTTATTAATCTTTTATTCATTATATATATCTATGTGTGTGTGTGTATACATAAAATGTTCTGCAATTTTACGATATGGAATAGTCTTAACTTTTATCATTCGATTCAGTTGTCTACATTTCTCTTTTGTTCTTGTTTGAACATTATTATTAAGTTTCACTGCAGGAATATTTAGGAAAATGTTATGCATAACAATAAAATGGCATCTTGAATCTAATTTGTTTACAAAATATCGGCCACGTGTTCGGCGATTTTACCTACGGTGACGTCACAGGAATATTGTCAGGGCCAGATTATGGCACGGGCACACGGGGCACTGGCCCAGGGCCTCCAAATTTAGGGGGCCTCATTTCCAAAAATTGAGAAGTAATAGTACAAATTTCTTCATTACATGTGTATTAAAAACAAAAATTGATTACATTTTTCTTTCTATATTTTATTAGAGAGCTTAAACAATTATAAAACTTTGTGACTAATGTCCTACACATTGGCTGATTAATGTGCTACATTTGTTCATTTGTCTTGAACATAAAACTAATAATTTTCTTATAGGTTGCTAAAAAAAAAAAAAAAAAAAAAAAAATTAGGAAATAGAAGGTATAATTGAAGGAAAAAATTTAAAAACGCACTATTTTTATTTATTTATTTTTGATTTTGAGAATGGGTCCTTTTGGTGAGCTCTTTAGAGCAGGGTATGGGGGCCTCCGAATAGCATCAGTGCCCCGGGTCTTCAAAAAGCATAGTCGGGCCCTGAATATTGTCCGTATAAAACATGGTCAATACAAGTAAATACGAAGTAAAGCGGAATAAGAATTATCAAAAGCACGTTTTGATAAGAATCGTTCACTTTACCTGCAGATGAATAAAAAATCACCCGGCATTCATACTGTGCAAGCGTCAGAATGGCCGGGAATATAATAAAGACCCGGCTGCCGGTTCTCTAACCACTGCGGTTTATTAAATATGATGTATTTCAATTTGACATTGAGAATATAAGGATTCCTATAGTATTGTTCTGCTTTTGTGTTGTATTATGCACATTGATATTCAGTGAAAGGCAAAGCAGCGAATAGGCGGGTAAAGCCCAGCAGGGGTTCATAAGCGAAGAAAGTCGGGGGTTGATGAACCAAGCGGACAGAACCCCCCTAGTGTTTGAAATAAATGCTGATAAAATTAGTTACAACTTTAAATAAAACTAACTTTTATCTATACAAATTTATGAATTCTTAAAAATTATTATTATTATTATTTTAGAAAAAATGTAATTATTTTTTAATTAATGCTAGAAATATTAAGTAGTTAAGTAAGAAATTACGTTGCTTTATTATTTAAATTATCATTAAACGTGTATTAATATTATAATAGAAATATATATTTATTATCATATATTCACTAATGTATAATGTTAAAATGTATATTTATACAGGAATATCAAATTTTGAAAAGTGACAGCAACATTTTTGTTCTTGGTAGCTAATGAGTTGTTAAAAAAGTACACAAATCTACATGTAAAATTTTGACTTAATAATTTTGTCCGATCTTAATGTTAATTTTGTGTGTTGAAACCGATACTAAGACCAGTTTTCTCTATCACGTAAAGATTTTTACCAATCCGCGTTTGTAATGATCGATAGATGACGCTTGCTCAACTGCAGTTGTTAGTAAATATTGCCACGTGTAATAATTGCCACGTGTATTTATTATTGTGCTTTCTTGTTGTTCTATCATTGTTTCAGCGTGAAAGCTATCAGTGGTATGATAATTTCACCTTAGCTCACCAGAGGGCGAGCATTTCATTACAATCGCGGATACAGGATGTCTAACGATACAATTTCTTCCGCGACTCCTGTAATTTTTGTGTGGTACTAAAACAATTTTATAATTTTTACACATACAACTCAAAAATGAATCACTGGAAAGGAAATAAATCGTACACACACACACACATATATATATATCATCATCATCAATTTCAGCCTTTATCAATTCACTGCAGAATGAAGCCCTCTCCTAGAACATTCCAAATTGCCCTGTTTTCTGCAATTCTTATCCATCCTGCACTTCCAAATTTCAGAATTTCATCTCTCCTACGACAAAGTGGTCTCTTATTTGGTATAACACAACATATATTATATACATATATATATTAACTTTAACTATTTTCAATTTGGAAAATAAATAAATAAATAAATATGGGAGTGTAGTAAAATCAATTCCCTTTAGACGGCGCTGCGTCGCCAATGAAAGAAAAAAGATATAACCTATATTTTGTTAATAGATTTTGGCAACAGCCAGTAAGTTTAGTTTTAGATTTGGATTCTTCGACTGCGTTCGAAGATAGAATTTCGATCTCTCACTATGAGAGTTAATTAGATTCGGAACTATGTTCCTTTAAGTATTTCTTTTTTGTATATAATGTATAAAGTGTAAATAGATTTTTTATTTTATTATAATCATTAAATTTCAAGAAGAATAATGCATCGTTGTCCCTTTTTCATTCTCTTGCTTAAAGCAATCAGGCATTTTGATTTTGTTCCTTTTTTCTTAGATTTCAAAAACCACTGAACCGAGAATTATTTTACATTTTGGTGCATCAGTGCCGGCAAGAGAATGTTGTTTTTGAAAGTAACGATGCTTGTTTTAAATTCGATTATTAAAATTCCCTTTTGTGTTACATAATACTGATAAACCGCGAAAGGAAGATCCCTGGCGTCATCTGCGCATGGGTGAAAAGGACTGGTCCATTTATAAAATAGGAATGTCCGTAGTACCTAGGGATGTGTTTGTTTATGGATATGAAAAAAATATAAACTCAATGATTGCATTTCTTTTCCTTCTTTGAACGGATTCTTGAATATCTGGTTATATAAATATTTTACGATTAATTAAAAGAAAGAAAAACTGATAATATTATAAAAGGATAATTTTAGATTTCAATACAAATATTACTCAATTAAAAATAAAAGCTTTGTCAGTATTTTGAAACTTTTGAAGTTGAAACACTAATTTAAAAATTATGTCTATTATTATTTACAAACTAGTATATAACCCCGTCAAAAATGACAGAATGTGATATCAATTAAGGTAGTCAATCAATGAATGCTTTGCCATCTTCGCTGGTCACTATATTTAAAGGGGACTAATGTGCAAGTTGTACCTGACGGGACTAATGTGCAAGTTGTACCTCACTGGACTAATGTGCAAGTTGCACCGAACGAACAACCTATTTAAAATTGGATGTTGCTTTAAATATTTGACACTAACTTTCATTTTAAGGTACAACTTCGATATACACCCACAACGATATTTGTCGATTTTTCTTTGGCGCCGTTTTGAACGATAACGATGTCGTTCTGGACTGTTTGCGATACAATATGGCAGCCTATATGTTGTTTATTTTAGATTTGTGATTTTATGATTTATGATTTAGATTATGATTTTATCATTCATTGTGATTTTATGATTTTTAGATTTATAATTTAGCCATAATCGCCAACAAAAAATCGCCAAATATCGTTGTAGATGTATATTGAAGTTGTTCCCATTTTAATATTTATTATCAAAATTCTTGAAAAAATAATTAAAATTCTTCAAACAGAAACTTCTCCTTCTAAAGCTTATTTATCGCAAAACTTAACGCACTACGGAGAGGTTTAATCCGAGAACTCGTACACCAGACGTATAATCCATTTGTTCCAATATAAACAAACTGTTATACAGAAAAAAATAAAATAAAATTATACAGACACGACATTTTTTCATTATTTAAAACATGAAAATCTGACATTGACAGATTTTAATTTAGTGCCAGAGGCCTACTGCTAAACTTCTTAATATCGACAAATTCTTCTTTAGTTAATTCGTGACGATCTAAATTACATGTTAAGTTTTCATTAAATCGAACCAATGTGTTTCAGCTGCAGATACTGTAACAAATAACGTTGGAAGTCCAAACTGTCTTATAGCCGCAAAACAACGTTTTTTCTCTTTTTCCCAATGAGAGGGAGGTGTGTTTTGAGGGGGACTCATGTCAAAGGTGTGCCTTGGGGGGGGACTCATGTCAAAGTTGTACTTGGGGGGGACTCATGTCAAAGTTGGGCCTTGGGGGGACTTGTGTCGAAGTTGGGCCTGGGGGGGGCTCCTGTCAAAGTTGGACCTTGGGGGTGACTCATGTCAAAGTTGGGCCTGGGGGGACTCATGTCAAAGTTGTGCCTTGGGGAGACTTTATTCAATAAATCCCCATTCAATAAACCGACTGAAATAGGCCCTTAGCACTATTAAGAGTGACGTATAAAAATTCGACAACGAAGCTCTTAATCAACTAACTATAAAAAATGGGCTTCTACAGGAAGCCGATAGGGAAATAGAAAAAATAATTCCTTTAACGGAATATGAAAATGAAAAAAACGTGTGTTATGAATACCAAGACAAAATCGAGAACGCTATTTTTAGAGCAAAAAAGAAAATAAAAGTAAATTCAGTCGAAAATAGTGGTGTAAATTCAAATGTTTCAAGTACATTACAGAATAGAAGTACACCGTTAAGTGAGAATAACAAATTCGTTTAATTACCGAAATTAATCATTCAAAAATTTGCCGGTGAATTGTCCCAATTTATGAGTTTTTGGAATACTTTTCAAGTTACTATTCATGACAATGAAGCTTTGTCAAAGGTAGAGAAATTTAATTATTTAAAAAGTTATTTAACTTCGACGACTTTAAATTCCATACACGGGTTAGAGATTTCGGAACAAAATTATGATAAAGCCGTAGAAATTCTTAAACAAAAATTCGAACAACGCGATATGATAATTAACCACCACATGAACAATTTGTTAAATTTAGCACCCGTTTATAAATCCACAGATATTTTTAGATTAAAAAAATTACATGAAGAAATCGAGATAAATATTAGATCATTATCCTCGTTAGAAGTTGATGAAAATAATTATAGTGCTATGTTAATCGCAGTAATTTTAAAGTCACTACCGTCCGATTTAAATTTAGAATTCAATAGAAAACACGCATCTAACTTACATGGAATTAAAATTCAAGAGCTATTAGATTTCATACAAACGGAAATAATTTCGCGGGAAAGAACATTATCTACAAAAAATAAAACAAACGAACAAATAAAAAGTAACAAATTGAGTTCGAGAGACGCCAATAGATTATCGTCTGCACATGAATTAATCACTACAGCGGTTGAAAATAAACAGATGAGGTGCATTTTTTGTAAAAAGAATCACGCGTCAGAAAATTGCTTCGTGTTCGATATTGCAAAGAAAAAGAATATTTTGAAATCTCAGGGCCGTTGTTTTTTGTGTTTGGAACCAAAGCACCGTATTTCGGAATGCGATAGGGACATTAAATGCAGAATATGTGGATATAAACATAATACAATTCTGTGTTACAAATCTAAACATAAACCTCAGGAAAAAATAAATGTTCCTTCTGGTTCAGAATCCAAACAGGAAATAGTTTCTACTGTTTCTTCTATTAATCAGGAAAATAAAATTTTGTTACAAACTTGTTCCGTAAATATTAAAAATAAAACGAAAGAGAAAACGATCCGTTTGCTTCTCGATTCAGCTTCTAGTAGCACATTTTTATGTCGTTCTATTGCTAATGAACTAAATTTAAAAGTGATTAGAAATGAAAAATTAAAAGTATACACATTTGGAAGTAAAACACCGATAGAAAAAACCTATGGCATAGTTAAATTAAAACTCGTGAATAAAAATAACTCTGATCATAATATTCAAATTGAAGCGTTAGTTACGGATGAAATTTCTGGATCGTTCATTCACCCTCCCCCTGAATTGGAAAAAATCACGAAACATGATAATTTTCAGAATTTAGAATTAGCTGATATACCTAATAGTAAAGAAAGCATTACACTTTTGATAGGAGTCGATTATTATTATGATATTGTGTTAGGTAATATTAGACGCATTAATAAAAATTTAGTAGCAGTAAAAACTGTGTTCGGTTGGGTTTTACAGAGAATTAAAAGCGATTCTCTTGAATCATTAACCATGAGTATCATAGTAGAAGAAAATTTGTTGTCAAAACAAATAGAAAATTTTTGGAATTTGGAAAATTCGGGTCTTATTAACCTGAAAGAAAAATTTAACCTTTCCGAAAACAAAATTATGAAAAATTTCAAATCGGAAATTAAGTATGAAAATAAACGATATAAAGTTAAATTCCCTTGGAAAATTAGTAAATCACAATTACGAAATAATTTTGAAATCGCTGAAAACAGATTTTCGAGACTTAAGTACAAATTTTGTAGAAACCCAAATTTATTTTTTGAATACAACAATGTTTTACAGGATTATTTGAGAGAGGGGATTATAGAACCCGTTACGGATTTGGAGGAAAATTTTACAACCTTTTATTTACCACATAGAGCGGTAATAAAAACAGATCGTACAACAAGTAAATTAAGAATCGTGTTTGATGCGTCTTCACATGATTACAATAATCTTTCTCTTAATAATTGTCTGCATATTGGACCTAATCTTTATGAAGATATTTTTGACATTTTGTCTAGATTTAGATTTCATCCCGTAGCCTTTACTGCGGACATAAAACAAGCTTTTTTACAAATTTTGATAGACGAGGAAGATAGAGACGTAACACGATTTTTGTTTACAGAAAGTCCTCACGAAGACACCTCTCACCTAAAGATTTTTAGATTCACTAGAGTTTTGTTTGGACTTAATTGTAGTCCTTTCTTATTAGCTGCGACGATAAAACATCATTTGAAAAATTTTAGCGACACACATAGGGAGACTGTTAGTTTTTTAAATGAAAACATTTATGTAGATGACATAATAAGAAGCCACCCATCAGTAGAGAAGGCTTTAACTACAAGTCTAGACTCACTTAGTATCTTTAAAGATGCGAGTATGCAACTTCACAAATTTCATACAAATTCGACACCATTACATGAATTTTGGGTACAAAAAAATGTTGTTAGCAAGGATTCTAAAATATTTGAAGAAAATTATCCCCCTAATAAAGTTTTGGGTTTAGGGTGGAATAACTTGAAAGACACTCTCTATTTTGATTGTAGGGATTTAATAAACCTCGTTTCTAAACAGATAAATACTAAAAGGTTTGTTTTACAAGTACTAGGCAAAATTTATGACCCTATCGGTTTCCTAGGGCCCTACACTTTAAGAGTTAAATGCCTTATGCAGATGATCTGGAAGACTGGTCTTGATTGGGATGACACATTATCTGAAGATTTGAAAAAAATATGGAAAGACTGGTGTAATGAAGTAACTCATCTTTCTAAATTTTCTGTGCCGAGATATTATTTTTCCGATTTTCCAGAATTTAACATCGGTGATTTGCAACTACATGTATTCTCAGATGCTAGTATCAAAGCATTTGGCACTGTTGCCTATTTTAGAATTAAAGAAATCTCGAATGAAAAATGCAAAACGATATTCGTTGCTTCCAAAAATAGAGTAGCGCCTTTGAAAAATCTCACGCTACCTAAACTTGAACTCACAGCTGCATTGTTGGCAGCTAAACTAGGTCAATATTTTGAGAGCTCTGAAATTAGATATACCCACGTTTTACTGGACAGACTTAATGATCGCTTTTTTTTTTTTGGATTAGAGGCTCTCCAGAAAAGTTTAAGCCGTTTGTGCAGAATAGAGTACAAGATATTCTTGAATTGACATCTCCTTCAAATTGGAGGCACTGTCCCGGTTCGTCTAATCCTTCCGACCTTGTATCCAGAGGTGCAAAGATCATAAAATTAATTAATGATAGATTGTGGTTAAATGGGCCTGAATGGCTCAGTTCACCCCCCGAACTTTGGCCTAAGCCTGATGATAAACAAAAGCTAGATGTAGAAAGCTTAGAATATAGAAAAAAGATAAAAGAAACACTCCTTTTCAATTGCATGACAGAACAACTAGAAAACCGCATTGATATCAGAAAATACAGCAGTTTAGAAAAATTAATCAGAGTTACAGCTTGGGTAAAAAGATTTATTAAGAGAATCAAAAAAATTCCAGAACTTAACAGTACATTGACAACCGAAGAACTAATAGAAGCTGAGAAACATTTGATATCGAATGAACAAAAGTTCTATTTTAAAAATGAATTTCACTCGCTAATAAATGAAGAAATTATTGATAAAAATTCTCCCCTTAGCAACTTAACTCCTTATCTAGATGATGAAAAAATGATGCGGCTCGGCGGGAGATTAGAGTTTAGTGATTTACAGCCAGAAGAAAAACATCCCATCATTCTCCCCAAACAGTCGTGGTTGACTACCTTGATTATAAGAAATGAACATGAAAAAATAATGCATGGAGGAGTATCTGGAACATTGTCAAAAATACGGTCTAAATATTGGATTCCCAAAGGTCGCCAGTTAGTTAAAAGTGTCCTGAATAAGTGTATTATATGTAAGGAATACCTTTCCAGACCAACAGATCAGATCACTGCTCCACTACCCCGTGACAGAATAACAGAGTCGCCCCCTTTCTCCATATGTGGCATTGACTTTGCTGGGCCTCTCTACATTAAAAATGCTAAAGAAATTGAAAAATCTTATATAGTGTTGTTCACTTGTGCAGTAACTAGAGCGTTACACTTAGAACTTGTACACGACATGTCAACTGATTCTTTTTTGTTGGCCTTCAGACGTTTCTTAGCGAGAAGAGGAAACTGTAAAGTTATATATTCGGATAACGCCAAAACGTTCAAGCGTTCGAAACAAGAGCTAGAAAATTTGTATCAAATTCTTTCTGATGATTCACTTTTAAAGTTTTTTGGAAATGAAAGAATCATATGGAAAAAATATAATAGAAAGGGCCCCCTGGTGGGGCGGGTTCTACGAACGATTAGTTAGATCCGTCAAAGACTGTCTGCGTAAAGTCATTGGCAAAGCCCTCTTGAATTATGATGAAATGTCTACTCTCCTTATAGAAGTAGAAACAGTGCTCAACTTACGCCCCTTAACTTACGTGTATAGTGAATCTGGAGAACCGAACCCCTTAACTCCTATGCACTTTTTAAATTTTGGTAAAGAAATCACCTACCCAGTGAATTTTGCTGACATTATTGAAGGTGCTTCAAACAAAATATCTGCCTTAAGACGTAAAAGATACCAATCACTATTGTTAAAGCAATTGTGGAATAGGTGGAAAAGTCAATACCTATTGGATTTAAAAACAGCACATACTTTAAAGAATCCTACAGCACAACCTGAACTGAAAGTAGGAGATGTAGTGTTAATTGGTGATGATTCAAAAAACAAACTTCTGTGGAAACTTGGTATAATCCAGAAAACAATCGTCGGCAGAGATCACAACATCCGATCTTATGAGGTTAAGACTGCCAATGGTGTTTTAAAACGAACTGCTCAGCATTTATACCCTCTGGAATTGACTTAACTAAAAACTTTAATGCTACGAACTGATAAAATAACAAACTTTTGAGAAAAATTTGAACTTTCAAAACCTTCATTTTAATGAACACTTTTTCTTTAATTTTCAGAATATTTGATATCCTTTTTTGAATAATTTAGTGAATTTTATTTGATAATTGAAAATATTAAAATTTTGCATGTGTTATTATCTTTATATTTAAGTTTGCTTATATTTGATAACTAAGAGTTAAATGTTTAAATAATAATGTGTTTGCATATGTTTAATATTGATATTTCAGTTTAATATTTTGATTTGATCTTTTATTGATTTAGTTATAGTCACGGAGTAAAAAGACAGGAGAAGAAGGTAACGCTGAAATTTTGTGATGTTGTTTTCTAATGTTTACAGATGGCGCCAGCGTGCAATCCTTCCTTCTCTCCAGCTTCCGCAATGTTATTCAATGGGGAAATGTCTCGTTTTAATTATTTTTTTTTAAATAATATCAAGCTGAAAAAATTTCGATTGAAAGCAAATTTCATTAAATAGAGTATTCTAACCAACATGTTTTTTTTAAGAGCCATTTTATACTAATTTTACTTTGAAAGAAAGCTTTTAAAAAATGACGATTCTTATGGACCGAAGCTAGCTAAAACAGACAATTGGGAGGAAGGAGAATGGGTGAAATTTTGTAAAGAAAAAAAAAAAACTTACTTTAGGTGCAGAAAACACGAACTCGGACTTTATATTTCTCCTAGGGCTTTTTTTTGTTTTTCTTATCACTATCATAGCCTGTTTTACAACTAGGAACGAATCATTTATTTGAAACATCTGAATTATGCAGTTTTAGGAACTTACAAAGAAATTAAATTGCTTAAAATAAAAAAAAATTTAAAAGTACTTCAGCAAAATTCTATTGAAAACAACAGTATATCCGCGCCGAAGTAGGGAGGAATGACAAGTGGCGCCCTCAATATTTACCAAAAATTTAGATCACAGTTTCGTAGCTTTCTCCCATTGGACCTTCAACTCCTATTAATATTACTCCGTGGTTATAGTACTTTAGTAAATATTGTTTACATTTGTATTTAATATTAGATAACTGTTGATATTTTGAAAAAAAAAAAAAAAATGATTATGTGATTTAATATTAATAGAATATTTAGAAATTTGTACAATTTATGATTATCAGAAGTTGTTTAAATTTGAGATTTATTTTTGATTTAACGAGATTTTTGATTTGTGAACTCTGTAAGAGTTCACGGCGGGGAGTTGTGTAGTAAAATCAATTCCCTTTAGACGGCGCTGCGTCGCCAATGAAAGAAAAAAGATATAACCTATATTTTGTTAATAGATTTTGGCAACAGCTAGTAAGTTTAGTTTTAGATTTGGATTCTTCGACTGCGTTCGAAGATAGAATTTCGATCTCTCACTATGAGAGTTAATTAGATTCGGAACTATGTTCCTTTAAGTATTTCTTTTTTGTATATAATGTATAAAGTGTAAATAGATCTTTTATTTTATTATAATCATTAAATTTCAAGAAGAATAATGCATCGTTGTCCCTTTTTCATTTTCTTGCTTAAAGCAATCCGGCATTTTGATTTTGTTCCTTTTTTCTTAGATTTCAAAAGCTGTTTTTCCATAAATTATCTGTACTGTTTCAACTACATTAAAATATAGTTTCAATTTCAATATTTTAATCACTTTAACAGAAAAAAACAGAGTAGTCGATCTCACTATATTTAATTTTTCGTAAGTGAAAAGAGAAAATTTCAGGATTTTGAATACAAATTCAAATATTCGCAAGGTTCAAAAATGTTTCAGAAAGAAGGTGAGAGATAACAGTTAATTCAGACTTCCCTGTATGTAACATCAGTTCAAAAAACCCCTAACGGCTTAAAAGTTTGTGACGCCGCTACTTTATGGCTATAAGAATTTGAAATATGAGTCTTAAAAATAATATCAAATTTTAAGTGACGCTTTGCAATTAGTTAAAATATACATAGATTTTCTTATTTGATCATTTACTTTTATCTTTTATTTATATTTATAATGCAAACATAATATTTTTTACTTCAAGATCAGACAGATATATAAAATACACTCACTGATGCTTTTTCATTCGCATTTCAAATTCAAAATAACAGTTTTAAAAGGAATTATATAAAAATTCCAGTGGCGCCTCGGTGTTATTTTAAAAGATATGTTTTTAGATTCCATTAAAATTACTTTTGTTTTGTCTAATAAAGTATATTTACACATTTAAACAGTGCTTTTAATTTTCAAATATACTGTCAAATAATTATACTTTCACTGAGTTTGCATTATAAAGTAAAATTATTTATTTCAATAAATTGATTTATCTTTTGCATCTCGCTATCCAAAACATAGTATCCAACTAAGTGAAAATTTGCTCAAAGAGGTAGTGTGACGTAAAGAAAACATTTACACAAATTTTACTTGCAGTTTTGGACAGCGTGACGCAAAAGATAAATCAATTTATTGAAATAAATAATTTTACTTTATAATGCAAACTCAGTGAAAGTATAATTATTTGACAGTATATTTGAAAATTAAAAGCACTGTTTAAATGTGTAAATTAAATATACTTTATTAGACAAAACAAAAGGAAGTTTAATGGAATCTAAAAACATATCTTTTAAAATAACACTGAGGCGCCACTGGAATTTTTATATAATTCCTTTTAAAACTGTTATTTTGAATTTGAAATGCGAATGAAAAAGCATCAGTGAGTGTATTTTATATATCTGTCTGATCTTGAAGTTAAAAATATTACGTTTGCATTATAAATATAAATAAAAGATAAAAGTAAATGATCAAATAAGAAAATCTATGTATATTTTAACTAATTGCAAAGCGTCACTTAAAATTTGATATCATTGATTTTAAGACTCATATTTTAAATTCTTATAGCCATAAAGTAGCGGCGTCACAAACTTTTAAGCCGTTAGGGGTTTTTTGAACTGATATCATTACTTTTTAGTGGTTATTGATCAAAAAATTAAAATAAGTCATTCTGACTCCTAGGAAGGGTAAACTAATTTATCTTTTCTTATGAAGTTGCCACCATTTTTTTTTTCAAAATGGCAGCTACAATTTATTAATGGACTTAGTGGATTTATTAATGAAGGCTTGTATATATGGAGTTTTAAGCAAATCGGTTCATAAAACCTTTCTAATGTAAATTTGAAATTTTCAGTGTGCTAGCACAGGGAAACAAGAGGGTAAGTTGGCAAATGAACATATCAAATACATTTCTAAGATAAATCTACACTACAAATTTAGTGTGAATTAATTCAGTATTAGAAACAAAATGGAGAAGCTTTGCACTAGAAAAATTTATTGACTGGGATTCTCAAACTCTTAAAAAAGAAAATATATATATATATATATATATATATACAGACACGACATTATTTCATTATTTAAAACATGAAAATCTGACATTGACAGATTTTAGTGCCAGAGGCCTACTGCTAAATTTGTTAATATCGACAAATTCTTCTTTAGTTAATTCGTGACGATCTAAATTCCATGATAAAGTTTTCATTAAATCAAACCAATGTGTTTCAGCTGCAGATATTGTAACAAATAACGTTGGAAGTCCAAACTGTCTTATAGCCGCAAAACAACGTTTTTTCTCTTTTTCCCAATGAGGGGGAGGTGTGCCTTGGGGGGGACTCATGTCAAAGGTGTGCCTTGGGGGGGGGACTCATGTCAAAGTTGGGCCTTGGGGGGACTCATGTCAAAGTTGGGCCTGGGGAGGGGGACTCATGTCAAAGTTGGGCCGTGGGGGGACTCATGTCAAAGTTGGGCCTTGGGGGGACTCATGTCAAAGTTGTACCTTGGGGGGGGGACTCATGTCAAAGTTGTGCCTTGGGGGGACTTCATTCAATAAACTGACTGAAATAAGCCCTTAGCACTATTAAGAGTGTATTATAAAAATTCGACAACGCTGTACCGACTGAAATAGGGGTACCTTGGGGGGGACTCATGTCAAAGTTGGGCCTTGGGGGACTCATGTCAAAGTTGGGCCTTGGGGGGACTCATGTCAAAGTTGGGCCTTGGGGGGGACTCATGTCAAAGTTGTACCTTGGGGGGGGACTCATGTCAAAGTTGGGCCTGGGGGGGACTTCATTCAATAAATCCCCATTCAATAAACCGACTGAAATAGGCCCTTAGCATTATTAAAAGTGTATTATAAAATTCAACAACGCTGTACCGACTGAAATAGGGGTACCTTGGGGGGGACTCATGTCAAAGTTGGGCCTGGGGGGGACTCATGTAAAAGTTGTGCCTTGGGGGGACTTCATTCAATAAATCCCCATTCAATAAACCGACTGAAATAGGCCCTTAGCACTATTAAGAGTGACGTATAAAAATTCGACAACGCTGTACCGACTGAAATAGGGGTACCTTGGGGGGACTCATGTCAAAGTTGGGCCTGGGGGGGGACTCATGTCAAAGTTGGGCCTGGGGGGGACTCATGTCAAAGTTGGGCCTGGGGGGGACTTCATTCAATAAATCCCCATTCAATAAACCGACTGAAATAGGCCCTTAGCACTAATAAGAGTGACGTATAAAAATTCGACAACGCTGGGCCTTGGGGGGACTCATGTCAAAGTTGTACCTTGGGGGGGACTCATGTCAAAGTTGGGCCTGGGGGGGGGACCCATGTCAAAGTTGTGCCTTGGGGGGACTTCATTCAATAAATCCCCATTCAATAAACCGACTGAAATAGGACCTTAGCACTATTAAGAGTGTATTATAAAAATTCGACAACTGTACCGACTGAAATAGGCCTCTAGCACTAATAAGAAAGAAAAATAAGTGGATAATTTCAAATTTAAGTTAGAATTACGTAATTTACATTTTGCAAGTTTCTTTTTAGAGAATTACAAATTAAACTATTAAAAAAAAAAAAAAAAAATCAAGTAAATGTTAAAAATGGAAATTTGTATATTTTGTTTCCCCTTTTGAGGTTAAGTATGCTCTAATATTCACAATTTAAATTTTCATCAAAATTGCAGGTAAAAATTACTTCATATATATTTTCATATAAAATGTTTGGGGGAAAAAATAGACAAAATATAAATTAAGCTTTACATTTCTATAATTTTAAAAATAAGATAAAATCACCTGGAGAAAAATTTTATGGAAAATATAAGTTAAGCTTTAAAAAAAAAAAAAAAAAAAAAATGAAATTTCTGCGTAAAAATTCTATTTCATAAATATATTTACAACTACAATAAACAAAAAACCCTCCTTTAATTTTAAATAATTATTTCTACATGTTTCGAAGCAATTAAAAGTTTTTTCTTTCTTTCTTTTTTTTTTTTTTAAGAAAAATAAATAAATGTAGTGGCGCCATCTAGTAGTTTATATTAAAATCATATACATATATATTTAACTTTTTTTTAAATTATTTTTTCCCCTTAGAAAAAAAAAAAAAAAAAAAAAAAAAAAAAAACTTGTCTAGAAACAGGTAGAAATAGTTATTTAAAATTAAAGGAGGATTTTTTGTTTATTGTAATTGTAAATATATTTATGAAATAGAATTTTTCATGCAGAAATTAATTAATTAAAAAATAAAAGAAAGAATAATATTTTTTCAATAAATTATTATGAGTTTCAAAGTAAAGATGTTATTTATTTATTTTGACGTGTTTTTTAATAATTGCTATTTGACATATTTTTCATGAATTTTAATAAAATTCATGAAATAATGTTATTTCTAATAAACAGTGTAAGCACTGTTTCATCCCCTAGTCATTATTGCTTTAAATAATAAAAAAAAAAAATTGATTATGTTAATATTTAAAATATGTATCATTTTAAAGTCTGAAAAATAAATAAATGAATAAACTCTAACTGTATTTTCAAAAGAGATTTTTAATTTTTAAAAAGAAAAAAATATATATATGTATTTACGAAAGTGTATGTTTTAAATAAAAAACGATAGATGGCGCCAAAACTCTATTTGCTGTTTTTTTCCATTCCCGGCGTGGAATGATACATGAATATGAATCGCAAATCATTGAGCTATTATAAAATCGATGTTCATGAATGATTAAAAAGTTTTTCGCTTTAAAAAATTGTAAATTCATCATTTTTATGATAAAATGGAATATCTAAAATTACAAAATACTTCCTTATTTAAAATATTATCTAAATATTTTTTTGAAATCAAAAATATTTTTTCATAACAGAAGAGAAAATATATTTCAGTGAATTTGACTTAGTATATATACAATAAATATTTTAAACATGTAATAAAGTACTTTTGCGTTAAAAAAAATCTAAATAATTCATTGGCTGCATTGAAGTCCGTCAATCAACCAGCCCACATACCTCACAAGTAAGAACCGCATAACAGCGTTTTCACCCGAAGAAACACATGTAATTGGCAGAGTAATATAGTTCCATATTTAAAGCGACTTATATAAAAAACAAGAGTTTTCCTGAAAAAAAACGAAAACGTTACTAGATTCAGAAAGATCCTATTAACAACATATATTAATTATATGAAAATCCTTCGAGCTGTTTTAGAGATATTTTTCAGAATTCGAGTCCATTACACCAACCATTTTCCCATTTTGGCTTTAAATTGAGATTCAGATCTTAAAACATGATGCATGTAGAAATGTAAAATTTTCAGGATAGATTAAGACCGAAAATAAAAGATTATTTTTAAAAGATCAGAACAAAGTATGGCATATTTGCTGAGATATTACGTGTCGGCTTTTACAAATCTCTTTGATGTCAAACTAGCCGTATATATGAGTTCACAGCGTCCCGCTTGTCCCTCCGCTTGCGTCACTCAAAAAACTGTCGTTTTTCATGATAATAAATACTGGTCATAGAGAAGTTTCATATGACGTCAGAGTGACGTAGATGGAGGGCTGTCAACTCCACGTGGGAATAAATAGAAGCCATTTTGAGCACAGTAAGCAAATAGCAGTTGAAAACGGCTCATATCACCATGGCAACGGCGCATGGCAACCAATGTCGGAGGGCAAGCTGTCCACGTTGCCATGCTGTTATCATCTGTTTGCAACTGCTCTATTGACAGCCGCTAATGCGGATCGGATGCCTTGGGGTTAGCGCTAATTGTTTTCTAGCACCAATGACAGTTCAAGGCTAAACGGGACTTTTTCCTTCGAAATGCGAACACGACATTTTTGTTTACTGATGTCCAGCCTTAAGGCTCCTATATATACGAGCTGGCGCATCAGGTATTTTGTTGCCTTAGGGTTGCCCTTGCCACGTGTATCCAGAGTGTTTCTCTGATAAACAAACGACAAACATTTTTTTTTATCGTCTTATGTATCTTTAAAGTAACTTCTTTTATTATATTTCATAATTTTAGCTAAGTAAATGATGATATGGAAGTTTGTTTAGCGATAAACTGCTATAATCATTCAAGAAGTGAATATAAAGTGTTCGCAGAGGCAAACTGTGTACTTGAGTTTTGGCGACATTTTGTGAAAGAAACAGAAACCGCCCTAACAACACATCTTACACCAGTCCATCCATAGGATATCCTCAGAATAAAATGGCATCCTGAGAATGCACTGTGAAAACAATGTGTTTTTAGTAATATTATTGTTGTTTATTGCTCTTATCTTGACCGGATTAGCTTCAGATCAAGATTTCTTAAAATGATTAGGGAAGCCATAAGGACGCCAAGCGGGAATGATGTCCTCTTCGGAGGCAAAAAGTGGCGGTGATGCGCTGGCCTATTATTTTATCTAGGGGCTCTACTGCTGATTGGTCATGTCACGCAGTGACGTTTCCGGACTCCCCGTTTGAGTAGCGCGAGCGCGCGCGGTTTTTTCAACACTCGATCTACACATCTACAGGGACTACAGGACGCCAAGATGAAAGGATGGTAGCAGCTGAACTCCGATTGCGAGTGGGCCGCGCGCGTCCTTCCTTCCGTTTAGAAGGGTTTGCGAACCTACAGCGATCTCCAGACCTTGTGGTAGCAGCCACCTAATCCGCCACTTCTCCTCTCTTAGAAGCAAGCATTAAAAATAATATTTTTCTTTATCAATGAGTCTTCTGTCTTCATTTATTTCAAGTAAGACTTTTCCGATTTTAATTAAGAATTTACTCTAGGATCGTGATGTTCACATGTCAACTAGCGATAAAAATAACTGTTCCTGGTCTTCAGTTGACAATTAAAAATCAACGCAATAACTATATGCAAGTCGATAACTTTTTAGAAGGCATATTTTGTATCCACGTTCTTAACACTACACTATATATAATAGTGATGATCTATTTATATTTGTGCACATCCTTTTTTTTTTTTTTTTTTGACATAAAAAGAAATATATTCATTTCATTATCTGTTTATTTTTAGCTTCAATTTGTTTTTGTCGGCATCATTTTATTTTTTTCGTTGTTAAAAAGTGTTCCAATTTTTGATGAAATCTAATAATCCGGTCAGATACAATGACAAACTTTCAGCTTTATATATTTTAATTAAAAAACAAAAATGTTTGTACGTTCATTCAATGTGTAATACAATAGATGTGGTGACAAAGCAAAATCTCTGTCTGAAAAAAATATTCTTGTCGCACTAAAATAAATAAATAAATAAAAAATAATATAATACAATAAAAAAAAAAAAAAAAAGACTTATTAACTCACACTGACATACATACATTTATAAAATGACATACAAAATTTCTGCAATCCATTACATACAGCAGTCCGGTTATGAAAGTAAAAAAGTGTTGATTTTCTCTGTATTTTTTTAGAAGAATTGTTTTCTTTGAATATATGCGCCTGTGTCATATAAATGAATGCAGATAATTAGAAGAAGCCTCATACAGACATAAACAGTCAAAACGTATTTCAAATATCATTTTTTACAGAGTGCTTCCAAACATCTTTTGTTTATTGTTTAAATTTTTTAACAATTCTGTTTTTTCGTTCGAGACAACACTTTTGCTTAAATATATAAAGTACTAGCAGGCTACGCCCGCTTCACTGGTCACTATTTTTAAATGAATCACAATAATTAATGAATTCTCAAAATTGCATTAATTTTTATCATGTGATAAAAAAATTTTTCATTGGGAAAAATGTCGCACCGGGTCCCCACTGCCTTCGGCAGTGTAGACACGGGCGCTGCGCACACGTACTCCTTCACCATCCTTATGACTTCTCAAAATTCCATGTTATTACTCATAAATTTTCATTCTTAAGAAAAGGAATTAAAAAATATATCATTTATCATCTGGTAAAAACTCATACTGGGACCCCACTGATTTCGGCAGCGCAGACCCGTGCGTGCTGCGCGCACGTTTGAGGATATTGTTATCATGTAGACTAGATTAACTGTCATAACATGTTAAAAATGTAACTAGCAGATTGCAGTGAAATATTTGGCTCACATACTTGCCAACCAATTTCAATAAAAAAAGGGAAGATTTTTGTTGAAAAACCAGAAGATTTCATAAAAAAATCTGATGTGGGCACCACATGACTTCCTTATACACTTTTAGAAATATACATAATGTTAAAAAATATTGTCACTGGACCCGAAACAGTTGGCTAAAAATATTAAAAAAAAAATGCATGCATACGTAAAAAAATAAATAAATAAATAAATAAAATTGTGCCTTGAGGGGACTCATTTTAAAATCCTTGGGGGGGGGGGGGACTCATGTCAAAGTTGGGCCTTGGGGGGACTCATGTCAAAGTTGGGCCTTGGGGGGCCTTATTTCAAAGTTGCACCTTGGGGGGACTCATGTCAAAGTTATGCCTTGGGGGGGGACTCATGTCAAAGTTGTACCTTGGGGGGGACTCATGTGCCTTGGGGGGGGACTCATGTCAAAGTTGCGCCTTGGGGGGACTCATGTCAAAGTTGTGCCTTGGGGGGGGGACTTCGGATCCGAAACAATTGGATAAAAGTGTTAAAAAATGCATTTTCACCGTGTTTCTGAACTATTCCGGAAGTTTCAAATCTCTAACTAGTCGGGAAGTTAGTTAAATAGATTTTCTGTTGAATCATATAAACGCTGCTAAAAGCAGCAGTGACACGAAGCAATTGGCTAAAAATATTTAAAAAATGCATTGTCACCGTGTTCTGAGCTTTTCTGGAAGTTTTAAATGTCTAGCTAGTCGGGAAGTTAGTTAAAAATCGATTGCAAGATTTGTACTGGTAACGCTGCCGAAGGCAGCAGGTATCGGAAACAGATGGCCAAAAATATTAAAAAAACGCATTGTAAACGTGTTCTGAGCTTTTCTGAAAGTTTCAAATGTCTAGCTAGTCGGGAAGTCAGTTAAATTGCAAGATTTGTCCAAACCGTTTTTGAGTTATTACCGTTTTTTGATACATTATGGCCAAAACCAATGTATTTTTGGTCATTATGAACCTAATTTTCCTAAATATCTCCAAAATGGAAAATCATACAAAGTCCAAAAAGGGAGGTGCAGAACTATATGTTATAACAAACCTATGTACCAATTCGCAACTTTCTACGTTCAACCGTTTTTGAGTTATTACCGTTTTTTGATACATTATGGCCAAAACCTATGTATTTTTGTCATTATGAACCTAATTTTCCTAAATATCTCCAAAACGGAAAATCATACAAAGTCCAAAACGGGAGGTGCACAACTAGATGTTATAACAAACCTATGTACCAATTCGCAACTTTCTACGTCCAACCGTTTTTGAGTTATGCGACATACACACACACACACTCACAGACACACACACACACATACAGACGTCACGAAAAATCGTGTAAAATCGCTTATATCTCTAAAACGAGAGCTCGTGTTCAGACGACACTTGCAGGTGTACAACTATACATCATGACAGTCACACGTATAAATTGGCAACATTCAGCGATCATTCGTTTTCGAGCAATGTGAAATACAAAATCCATTTCGCAAATCGGGATTACTATACTTCCTTATACTTTGTATAAGGAAGTAAAAAGGGAAGATTTTTTTTTTTTTTTTTTTTAATTTCTCTTAATACACAATAAACAATACAATTTTACAACTTTAATATTTAGAAGCAATCTATAAAAACGTTTTACTATAGATTGATTATACTGAATAAAAAAAAGTTTTAAATGAAGTTATTCCTCTTCAAAATATAAATATCTACAAAACAGAATCTGTAAGAAATTTACTTAATAATAGACAAAAAACTTACAGTTAGGTTAAAGTATAACTAATTTTTTAAATAAATAGAATATGATTTTTGTGTATGTACATTAATCATACATATAAAAAAAAGTAGCAGTAGTTAATTATCAGTTTCAAACATGCATAAAACCAACTGAGTATTAATTTTCTTAAATTGATTTGGAAAAAATTTTCCTACCTGAAAAAATTATTCTTCATTTTTTTCCCACGTTTACACATTTGGTATAAATATGACATACAAATATTTAATTTAATTGAGGAAAAATAAAGAGATTCATTAAATTCTGCAATAAAGATCTAAAAATAATTACATATATGAGAAATATTGAGTACTTCCATTGCTTTATTGTTTCTAGAATTGATCATTGATCACAATCCGGGGAAGGGGGGGGGGGGAAGATACAAAAATAATTACAGAGTAAGAAATATTAAACTCTTTCAACTCTACTTCTAGAATCTAATGAAGGAAGTTTAAAATTAATATTATCATTTATGTTGCAGATGGATAAAGATTAGGAAACAAAAGACTTCTGCAGAACATTTGATTGCTGATCACTAGTTGGAGATAAATGAAATGGGGGGGGGGGCAAAAAATAATTACATCAGCAAGAAATATTTAACAATTCTATTTCTTTACATGTTCTAGAATCTCATAAAGCAAGTTTGAAATGAATATTGACATTTATGTTATGGATGGAAAAAGATTGGGAATCAGGAGTTTTCGTAGAACATTTGGGTTTTCTTTTTAAAACGAACGATATCCGCGACTTTTTTAAAAACGGAAGATTTCATCATCTGTCCGGAAGACCGGAAGATACGTTAAAAAACCGTAAGTCTTCCGGGAAAATCGGAAAAGTTGGCAAGTATGGGCTCATATTTTATGTAACAAGGCATAGTGTGCAGTTTTTAAATAAAAACAGAGTTTAACATCCACGTGCGCTGTACACGCATATTCCTTCTCAACTCAAACTTTTATTATGAAGAAAATAAAATTTAAAAAAAAATCTTTTATCATCGGGTAAAAACTCGCACCGGGTCCCAAACTCATGTGCGCCTATTCCTTCCCCACCCTTCCAGCCCCTCCTAATTAACTTACATATACCAATTTTGAACGGTCTTACTCAATTAGCTGAGATGCAAAAGAAAACCTGATCAGGACACCTTAAAATTGTAAATCAGGTGAAATCTCGAATTCCACTTTCGATAATATAAAAGAACTTTAAAATATCTTTCGAATGGTGTTTTAGAAATAATTTAATCATAATTAGAATTTGAAATTTTAAAAAATTACACTGCCATCTGGCGGTAGAAATTTCTGTAATCTATTGTTCCATTCCAGATCAACAAAGCTTTCAAATGATGTATTACTCATGAAATTATTTTAATTAGTAGATGAGATACAAAAAAAAAAAAAAAAAAACTGATTCAGGACACCTCAAAACGTGTAAATCTGGTGAAAACTTTCGATAATTTAAAAGAACTTTAAAATATCTTCCGAATGATGTATTAAAAATAATTTAATCATAATTAGAAATTGAAATATTGAAATTTTAAAATGTTACAGCGCCATTTGGCGGTACAAATTTCTGTATTCCACTGTTTGATTCCAAATCAAAAAAGCTTTCTAATGACGTATTACTTATGAAATTATTTTAATTAGTAGCTGAGATACAAAAGAAAACTAATTCAGGAGACCTCAAAACGTGTAAATCTGGTGAAAACTTTCGTTAATATAAAAGAACTTTAAAATATCTTTCGAATGATGTATTAAAAATAATTTAATCATAATTAGAAATTGAAATTTTAAAATATCACAGCGCAGTCTGGCAGTAGAAATTTCTGTAATCCACTGTTCGATTCCAAATCAAAAAAGCTTTCTAATGATGTATTAGTTATGAAATTAATTAGTAGCTGAGATACAAAAGAAAACTTAATCAGGAGACCTCAAAACGTGTAAATCGGGTGAAATCTCGAATTCCATTTTCGATAATGTAAAAGTACTTTAAAATGTGTATCAATTCACCAAATCTTTCAAATGATGTATTACTTATGAAAATTTTTTAATTGATAACTGAGATATAAAAGAAAACTGATTCAGGACACCTCAAAACGTGTAAATCTGGTGAAAACTTTCGATAATTTAAAAGAACTTTAAAATATCTTTCGAATGATGTATTAAAAATAATTTAATCATAATCAAAGTTGAAATATTGAATTTTTAAAATATTACAGCGCCATCTGGTGGTACAAATTTCTGTATTCCACTGTTCGATTCCAAATCAAAAAAGCTTTCTAATGATGTATTACTTATGAAATTATTTTAATTAGTAGCTGAGATACAAAAGAAAACTGATTCAGGAGACCTCAAAACGTGTAAATCTGGTGAAAACTTTCGATAATTTAAAAGAACTTTAAAATATCTTTCGAATGATGTATTAAAAATAATTTAATTAGAATTTGAAATATCGAAATTTTAAAATATCTGGGGGTAGACATTTCTGTAATCTACTGTTCAATTCCAAATCAACAAAGCTTTCAAATAATGTGTTACTTATGGAATTATTTTAATTAATAGCTGAGATACAAAAGAAAACCTAATCAGGACATTCCTCAAACCTATATATACCACGGTAGTCGGGTAATTGAAGTAAAAAGAAAAAGTATTTTTTAGTTCCTTCAAATGTATTTTGTTGCTATCGAAACTCCTATCGTCTTTGAAAGATACAGTCGGTAACAAAAGTGTCCGAACACGAGCAAAAATTCCTATGTAAAAAAAGTACGCTTTGTACGGTTTTATTAAATAAATCCTTGTCAAATAGTATTCTTAGATCTTAGTCAGTGTAAGAACATGATTCGATAAGGATTTATTTAACAAAACCGTATGAAGTGCACTTTTTTTGCATAGGAATTTTTGCTAGTGATCGGACACTTTTGTTACCGACTGTAGATTATGTGTTAGAATAAAATTTAATTTGCAATTAAAATGTAACTGCTTTGTTTATTAATGAAAATTGATGAAATTTTAACTGCAGGTTGGTTTTGTGCTGAATAGGTTGTATATTAAGTGTTTTGTGCGAAAAAGAAAATTTGAAGCACTTTGAAATTTGCAATTTTTAACCCCAGTTCAAGATCATATGACATTAATGACTTCCACATGTTTTGTTTCCCTTCGAGACAGCAGTTAAAATCGTCTGCTGATAGAATGCCTCTTTTTAAGCAATAAGGATTTTGGTCATTTTTCGATCGATATGGGTCAACGTTTTAATTAATATCTCCGAAACTAATTAAAATTTTTAAATTCTGTTTTCAGGAGCCCCTCGGGAAGACTCCATACGTATGTCAATTTTTTTACTTCTGCGTTCAATAGGGGCTGAACGTATAAAAGAACAGACAGACAGACAAACCTTTCCTTTTATTATTATAGATTACAAGTTCTTTACATTGCTAAAGTTTTAGTATAATTCATTAAGAATTTTCATCAAGAATTCTTGATATTTAATAAAATGTCTGAAATCAGAAGTGATCAGTCATTTATGGAAATCAGTGTATTGCATTTATTAACTTATAATGGATCTAAGGGTAAAACCAGAGTAATTCAATTTTAACAAACTTTACTAAATGAAATTAAGTAAAAAAAAAATAAAAAAAATACAGAAAAAAGATTTTGATTATTTACTTTTAACTAAGAATTATTATAAATTTACAGAAACTCTGGATAAACATTTTAGTAAATTGAAAGTTTTTTTTTTTTTTTTTTTTTTTTTCAGTGTGTGTAGTACATTACGCATAATGAAAAAAATGCTTAGAAAATTTTTAATAAATTATTATTATTTCAAAAAATTGGTACTTTTTAAATATATTTCTTTTTGAATGCATTAATGTTAATTTTAATTATGAGTGTGTGTATGTGTGTGTGGTGCATGAGTGATCAGGCTAGCATCTAAATGCTTTATTCGAATGAGCTGAAAGTTGGTATGTATGTTGTAAGTCACCGTAGCACAAACCATATTGATTTTAGTGAATCTATCATTTATAGTTTTCTTTACAGAGAGGCAAAAAAAAAATTCTATATGTTTATGTCCTATGGAACAAAATTTTTAAAAGTGTGATAGCTTCTAAACGTCTTAGTAAACTAAGCAAAAAAAATTTATAGGTTGCACAAACTGTATAGATTTTGGTGAATCTAGCACTTATATTCTTTTTACAGGGACACAGAGAAAATTCTTTATCATTATGGCCTTTGGTACCAAATTTATAAAATTGTGATAGCATCTAAACACTTTATCCATTTGAGTTGAAAATTTATATACATGTTATAAGTCACTATCACACAGACTTTATAGATTTCGGAGACTTTAGCACTTAGAGTTTTATAGGGACACAAGGGAAAATTGTTTATCATCATGGCCTATAGGCTCAAATTATTTAAGATGCGATAGCGACTAAACGCTTTATTCAAATGAACTGAAAATGGTTATAAATCCCCGTAAACATGTTGTGATCATAACACAAACTTTATGAACATTAAAGAATCTAGAATTTTTGGTTATTCTTACAAGGACACGATGGAAGTATCTCTATGATTGTGGCATATGGGTTTGAATTTTAAAATGTGATAGTGTCTAAATGCCTTAACCGATGGAGCAGAAAACCTGTATGAATATTATAAGTCACTGTTGCACTAACTGTATGCATTTTGATGAGTTTAGTATTTATGGGTTTTTACGGGGACACAGCGGAAAATTCTTTATCCTTATGATCTATGGGCTCAGCGTACAATACAGTTAACCCATATTTTACCAAGCATTGAAAAAACAGTTTTTTTCTTTATAAAACCTTAAATAAATGTTTCTTTAAGCCTATGTACACACACAAAATCAAAAACTTACCAACCTTTTATTAGCTTAATCAGTACAGACTGACCTAAAAAATAGGACAATGGTCTAAAACAGTCAGAAATATAAGGAAAACAGACCATCTATATATATATATATTTTATAGAATTGCTTTACCAGTACAAAAGTTTAGAATATTACCTCAATAAATTTATATGTCCATTATTCTTGAACGTAAAACCGTTTTAAGTAATAATGTGTTGAAAATGTAATGAATAAATCTTCAAGAATCGTCATTTTAAAAATTAAAAAATATATATTAAACGTTAATTTCAACTAATGATTAAGACACATATGTATTTATTGGTCTTTTAAATAACATATCATCTTTAATTTGAATAAAAATATTCAAAAGAATTTATGTAAATACCACTTATGCATGGTGTCCTATTTTTAGGATGATGGTAAAATATGGGTTTTTAATTAAACATCGTGTACTATATGGAAAAAATGCTCAAACATCCTAATATAATTTTCTTTTTTGCTTATTTAGCTCCTCTTACTTTATCTACAAACTGTTAATTACTCAATGTTCTGAAAGTCTCTAGATTTATCATATTTGCTGATGAGATATTTCTTTTTCGTATACTCGATATCCTAATCGATATTTTCTTTTTCAGTGTTTTTACAGACAAGACTGTTCATGATCCCTGAAAATTTGAGCAGTAACAACCTTCCCCTCAGCAACATCCACTTTTTGCATCAGACCCTCTATAATTTGTTCGTTAGGTGTGTGGACGCTCTGCTAACCGCTATCCTCGATCTATTTCTCTAAACAAATCTGACCGTAATACACACTGCCAGACTTTACCGATCTAGCAGTGGAAATTTCGTCTCCACTTTGTACAATCATTATTTTACAATTAGTCCTATACAAAATCATAATCTCAAAAAGAATAAATAGAGAAATTATTTCAACAAAAAGTTGTTATAGTAAAAACAATTAAATCACTGTGTCTTAGAAAAAAATTAAAAACTGAATTATTTCTTCACTGGACAAGTTTAACAACAAATGAATTTTTATTGATGTTTAAACCTTTATCATTACGACTGCCTATTCTTTGAAATTTATTCCAGTAAACATCTGAAAGAGCTTCCCCGATGATTTTCAACTGAACGCGAATGACTCCTCTCTGTAAGCTCTCTCCTCGTATTTCTTTAAATAATTTTAAATATTGCATAGAGTAAAATTGAAAGTTCCAAGAGGTAAAATGAATTGTTTTCTAACATTGAATAGCAAAAGCATATAGTCTTTACGCAGTATTGCTGTAGATAAATTAGAGGGAATTCATAAAGTTAGGCTATTTTTGAGATTTCCACAGAAATTTAAACTATAAGCTATATTGAAGTCGAGATAAGTAGATAAAGTAGGGTACTTAAAAATATTTTTAACAAAAAATTACGAGATTCGTTTCCTACACAGGTGCATATAGTTATGATTTTACTGTTCCAGAAGCATTCCCTCTCCGATTCCTCCCGGTCCCTATCATCTCTGAAATAAGTAAACCCTTCGAAAACACTGTCATGGTCATTTAATTTCATTACAAAGCCACGAGAATAGCAGCTTAACATAAAGAATAGAGCTTCAGCAAGATGTGTATACACGCTCGGGGCAGTTAACGCTTCGAATATAAATGCATTAAAAAACCAGATGCATGAAAAATATAGAAAATTTAAAATTTATTCAGTAAAATATAGCTTTTTTGACGATATGTTAGTGAGTATACGTTATTATATGACAGTGTTAAAGAAGATTTTGCTTTGCTTTAATAAGAAGACAGGGGTGATTGAAAAATAATTCAATGAAATATTTAATTTTCCAAAATTTTAAATTTTCAACCAGATTAAGCGAGTTTTTGAACTGTGTACTCATAAACATTATTCATAACCAATTTGAAATTTTTAAAAATATCGGTCGAAAATTCACAAGAAAGAAAAAACATTGTGCCCTGCTCCTATGATCTCCTGACAACATCCTTGACCCGACTTATGTCTATACCACACTGTCAGGTGTTTGCGGACGTCAAAGTAATCGGCTTGAAAAAATAATTTTATTATTATTATTTTGTTTTAATATTTTTTTCTAAATCAAATTAAAATATTTTATGGATTCGTAATTGTTATTTATAGCAGATTCCCAATTTTTGTAAAAATTAGTCCAGAAACTTAGGCATGAATGGATTACCCCTCCCATTATTTGTCTCTAGATACGCCCTGGTAAGGTTGATGTTTTATACCAATAATGTGAAAAATGCCAGAGCCGGGAATCGAACCTGGACCCTCATTGAAACCTTTGGACAGCCCCTGCCTGCCTGGACGAGCCAAGCTTAACGGGTTGGATGCCGTCCGCCGGAGCGAATTAATCGCCAGATCACTGCATGATAGCTTCCTACTGCCAGATAGTTATCTAGTCGCTACATAGAATGAGCTGTGTCCGACGACTCGTTCAGGCTTCTGACTTCAGACAGGGAGACTGCTGGCTCCTATTCTGCTTGACTGCAATGTTACTTCAGTTGACAGCTCTGGAATGGCAGGGTTGCGACTTCTGCTTCAGGACACATGATGCTCGACTGGCACACCACACCTCCAGATTGCCCAGGGAACGGAGCGCACAGACACGCTTCTTGGAGAGCCTGGACCCTCCGCTTAACATGTGGATGCTTTCAGCGGCTTAGCGTAGGTTTTTGCCGCCCGGGGCAGATGCCACATTTGCCGCCCTCTTTCTACACCCAGATAAAATACGACTATTATAATTACAAAATTTTCCAAAGCGGATAAAATGTTAAATTAGATTGGTTGCTTGATTAACGTTGCACTAGACTGAACATTGGGCTATTGGTAACGATCCGGAGACATGGCATCACGATTTTGATTCTCTACGGAGGGATGGCACTCGCGTTTTAAAAGCCCAACGACCTACGCAGGAAGTCCAGTACTTGACGGTGCAGCTTAGTTTAACAAGGACCAGACGTCGTCTCACCCTCGGCCTCTTTCGTAGACCAACAGAGGCAACCCCCCTCCGAAGCACTAACCGCGATCAGTGCTGCTTCGCTTTCGGTGTTCTAAACTGAACCGAGCTTTACCAACTGGCCCACTACCGGGGTTATTAAATTAGAAATTTACGAATTTGTAATATTTTTTTCTAAATTTTAAAATGTTTAAAAACTGGAAAAGAAAATTTTATTATAATATATTTTCACTAATTGGTGGAAACTCGACCACTTTTTTTCAAAGCAAAGCAATTTCTTTCTCACAAACAGAATTAAATTGCGACACAGCAGTGCATTTGTCGGCCAATATGCACCCAAATTAAAATAGAATAGTTTTACATAATGTCCATATCATATACCATGTTTGTACGTTTATACACTACAGAAGTTGAGATATAGCCTTAACTTAAATGGAATGAATCACAACATAGCACACTACCTTTTGGGTGATATATTCCAACAGTTAATCAGCACCAATTTAAACCAAAGTCTAACCAATTGTTAATCGTATTTAAATTCCGTCTATTGGTTCGAGATACTGTAAAATTTACACACACAGACAAAAAATTATTTTCTTAAAATGAACGAGTCACGTTTGGGACATCTTAAAACGTGCAAATTCTTCGAAAACCGGAAATAAAAAAAATTCACAAATCCAATACTTTCTTCTATACCATTTTAGATGACAGCGCCACCTACCGATTAACATGAAAAAAATTAATGAATATATTTTCTCATAAAATTCAGTGCAATTTTCATCAACAGATGCTGAGATATAGCAAGGAGAAACCGCATTAAAATATTAATAAAAATAATTTTTGATAATATGTACTTACACATCCAGTTTGGTACATTTATATAGGATAGAAGCTGAGATATAACTTTCCCGTAAACGGAAAATATTGCGAAATAGCAGCGCCACCTCTCGTCTGATATGCATCCAAAATGAATCAACATAGTTTTACCTAATAACCATCTCTTACAGCAAGTTTCGTACATTTATACACTATTAAAGCTTATTGTCGTCCCTAAAATGGTATTAAATTGCAATTTAACAGCACCACTTGTTGGTCGATATGCACTGAAAGTGAATCAGCAGAGATTTATTTAATATATACCTGTAAGTTTGGTACACTGTAGATGCTGAGCCTTTTCTGATACGAAAGAAAATCGCAACGTGGAAGCTCTCCCTGTTGGATGATATAGCTTAAAAATTAATCGGAACCAACCAAGGTCCAACCAAATATCAAGTTTGGTTAAATTAAGTCCATTGGTTCATGAAGTACAGTGTTCGAACTCAAAAAGACAGACATTTTCTAAAAATGGTCAAATTGAGTTCAGGAAATCTCAAAACGTGTAACTTCATCGAAAACAGAAATCTAATTTTTTTTTTAATCTTATACTTTCTTCTTACATAGGCAGAAGATAGAATAATAATAAATCCCTTTTTTTTTTTTGAATAAATAGTCAATTTCAGTTAATTCAAATGCAAGGAAATCTCAAAACGTGTAAATTCACCGAAAACCGGAAATGAAAAATTTTTCTGAATCTTATACTTTCTTCTTATATATGCAGCAATAAATCCATTTTAATAGAAGATATTAATAAATCCATTTTTTAAATAATAAGTAGTCAATTTGTGTGTATAAATAAAAAACATTTTTTTTTTTTTTTTAATTATTTCTTTAAATTTCTGAAGTATCATCATCTGTTTTAACAATAATGCATCTGTCTGGCAAATCAACGTCTTTTAATTGAACACGCCCATCTTCTTATGCTTTGAAGTCAACTGTGTTGCCATTCGCGAGACACCATGGCGCGATTTTATCCCTGCTACAGCGTCTAGAATAAACAGTGTGGAAAGCGGCGAATAAAATTGTACTAAAAAATTAAGTTTGTCACCAGATATCATTGTAATCGAAGCTAGTGTCACGACAACAAAACCGAGACTTCCTATTGGTTAATTATATGCTTAGATCACGTGATTAAACTGACGAACTGGGAAAAGCCAATCAGGTCTTCGATTTGAGCAATAGCTTCGATCACATCGACATCTGGGTAAGCTTAATTTTTGTAGCATCATTTTAACATCACGGTTATAGGCGATTGCCACACTGTTTATTCTAGACGCTGTATCCCTGCCAAAAGAAAAGATCGCCAAGGTGGTTCTGAAACAATGTATGTTCTGTAAAAAACGCAACCAGGAAGACGAAGATGCATTAAAAATTAATATATAACACATACAGGGTGCATAGGAAAGTCCCTTTAACCTGAAAATACTTGCGAACGGAGAGTGCTACAGCCACGCAAGTGAGGTAACGGTATAATAAAGTGACTATGCCCGGACCTAATGCAAACGACAGCAGCGCCCCTGGTGGCAAAATTTGGAGGTTAGCCATTGCAAATCAAAAACAAAAAGAGATAGAGCAAAATTTCCAATTAGAAAGTTTTAGAGCATCAATTAATTAGTACGAAACGATATTTGGTTCACACGGATAAGATAAATTGGCGCCTGTATACCCAAAAATGTCCGTAATCTATGCGCGACTGTTCTACTCTACATATTCACATTTCGGAAATGTAGCAGTGTGAAAATGCAGTTTGTGACTTTGTACTGTACTGTAATGTCTGAAAACTTTAATTTCCAATGCATTTAAAATTTTAGTTTAAAAGGTGTTGGCGCTCGTTTGATACAAACATAATCTCATAGCATAAAATTATTGATGGCAGACGATAATTTTATTCCTAATGTGCGAGCGCTTTCATTTTAAAAAATTTATTTTCTGTGTTGTGGCAATTTCAATCGTTGCCTAGCGACGGGTAAAAAATATGTGTTCTTTTTTGAAAGTGACAAAAACAAATGGAATTTTGAATGATCCTAAATGAATGAGATCCTACAAAAGATACATTTCTTAAAAATAAACGTTTGGATTTAGAATTTTGGAGCTGTGTGAGAATGTCAAGCTTCACTAACTTTCAATATTGCGAGATGGTGCTTATTTATGGCGAAAGTCAACGAAACGCAACGCATGCTGCACGGGAGAATGCCGTTCGTTTTCCAGGTGGGCCACATCCAAGTGCAGTTACCATCGCAAATGTAGTGCGACGCCTCATGGAGACAGGAAGCACTAAAAGTCGTCCGCGTTCTGGCAGACCAGTGAGTGCAGGTATGCGTATACCGCCAGAGAGTATTTTGGCATATGCACTAGCCCATCCACACAGCAGTACAAGAGAAATTAGCATGGCTTGTGGCTTAACACGGGCCCGAGTATGGCAAATACTGCATAGTCAACATGCACATCCCTATCATGTCTCTCTGCAGCAAGAACTGTTGCCACGGGATAATGAGCGTCGATTTGATTGGTGCAACTGGGCATTAAATAATGTTGAAGACAAATCAGATTTTTTGTCCAACATTGTTTGGTCGGACGAGACACTATTTCAGCGTACCGAAGTACTAAACCGGCATAATGCCCACTACTGGGCGCTGGAAAATCCCTCGTGGGGACTATCCACAAAACACCAAGTGCGCTAATCCATTAATGTGTGGGGCGGTATCTGGAAGGATCGCCTACTGGGACCTGTGTTCTACGAAGACACATTAAACGGACAGAGGTACCTCCAGCTATTACAGGATATCATACCCGACTTTTTGGATGATAGTCCCCTGTCCGCATTACGGAACATGTGGTTCCAACATGACGGTGCTCCTGCACACCAGCCAGCTGGAAAGCGAAGCTTTCTAAAAGATTGCTTTGGACAACAAATTATTGGGTATGGTAGTAGTATTGAATGGCCTCCACGATCTCCGGACCCGACTCTGATGGATTTCTTCCTGTGGGGTTACATAAAAGATCAGGTTTATGCAACTCTACATACAAGTCTTTTGGATCTACGTCATCGTATTACAGATGCTTTCAATAGTGTAACACCTTCCATGCTGAGAAATGTGCATGCAGAATTACTCACACGAATACAAACGTGTATTGTGAGCAACGGCGAACTTTTCGAACATTCTCAACATTAACTTTTTATCACTATGAGACTTAGAGTTTAGTTTACCTATTTTGTTTTTGTGTGTGATGTTATCAAAATGTATTGATGTAAGTACATAGTATTTATTCATTAAATTGTGCATATTTCTTCTTTCCTCTGGCTATTCCTTTCAAATATTTACACAAAATGGAGTGCATCGATTTTGGATATTTTTGGGGTATACAGGCGCCAGTTTATCTTATCCGTGTAAACCAAATATCGTTTCGTACTAATTAATTCATTCTCTAAAACTTTCTAATTGGAAATTTTGCTCTATCTCTTTTCGTTTTCGATTTGCGATGGCTAACTTCCAAATTTCGCCACTAGGGGCACTGCTGTCGTTTGCATTAGGTCGGACATAGTCGCTTTAATATACCGTTGCTTCACTTGCGTGGCTGTAGCACTCTCCGTTCGCAAGTATTTTCAGGTTAAAGGGACTTTCCTATGCACCCTGTATATATATTGCTTTCTATGATTGTGTCACGTGTATATGGGGTGGGGTGGACGGGGAATGGAGATCATCTTATTGATTATTTTCCTTCCTAAATAATACCAAGAAAAAAGAGAGGAAAGATGTCTTCAATAGATTTATTGTACAGCCATCGATGTTTCTTTAATTTTTTTTTTGTCTCAGTGAATTGTTTTAGTCCCCCCCCCCCCCACACACACGCGCTTTTTTTGTTTTCTGGTTAACACAAGAGCAAGCGGAAGAAAAAAAAAAAGAAAAAAAAAGAGAAAACAGATTAAAAATTTTATAAATTAAAAATTTGATAAAAACTCGACTGATATCAAAATTTGCCGCCCCCAGTGAAGTGCCGCCCGGGGCAGGTGCCCCCTTTACCCCCCCTACGCTACGCCACTGGTTCTCTAACCACTGCGATTTATTAAATATGATGTATTTCAATTTGACATTGAGAATATAAGGATTCCTATAGTATTGTTCTGCTTTTGTGTTGTATTATGCACATTGATATTCAGTGAAAGGCAAAGCAGCGAATAGGCGGGTAAAGCCCAGGAGGGGTTCATAAGCGAAGAAAGTCGGGGGTTGATGAACCAAGCGGACAGAACCCCCCCGAGTTTTTGAAATAAATGCTGATAAAATTAGTTACAACTTTAAATAAAACTAACTTTTATCTATACAAATTTATGAATTCTTAAAAATTATTATTATTATTATTTTAGAAAAAATGTAATTATTTTTTAATTAATGCTAGAAATATTAAGTAGTTAAGTAAGAAATTACGTTGCTTTATTATTTAAATTATCATTAAATGTGTATTAATATTATAATAAAAATATATATTTATTATCATATATTCACTAATGTATAATGTTAAAATGTATATTTATACAGGAATATCAAATTTTGAAAAGTGACAGCAACATTTTTGTTCTTGGTAGCTAATGAGTTGTTAAAAAAGTACACAAGTCTACATGTAAAATTTTGACTTAATAATTTTGTCCGATCTTAATGTTAATTTTGTGTGTTGAAACCGATACTAAGACCAGTTTTCTCTATCACGTAAAGATTTTTACCAATCCGCGTTTGTAATGATCGATAGATGACGCTTTCTCAACTGCAGTTGTTAGTAAATATTGCCACGTGTAATAATTGCCACGTGTATTTATTATTGTGCTTTCTTGTTGTTCTATCATTGTTTCAGCGTGAAAGCTATCAGTGGTATGATAATTTCACCTTAGCTCACCAGAGGGCGAGCATTTCATTACAATCGCGGATACAGGATGTCTAACGATACAATTTCTTCCGCGACTCCTGTAATTTTTGTGTGGTACTAAAACAATTTTATAATTTTTACACATACAACTCAAAAATGAATCACTGGAAAGGAAATAAATCGTACACACACACACACATATATATATATCATCATCATCAATTTCAGCCTTTATCAATTCACTGCAGAATGAAGCCCTCTCCTAGAACATTCCAAATTGCCCTGTTTTCTGCAATTCTTCTCCATCCTGCACTTCCAAATTTCAGAATTTCATCTCTCCTACGACAAAGTGGTCTCTTATTTGGTATAACACAACATATATTATATACATATACAATATATTAACTTTAACTATTTTCAATTTGGAAAATAAATAAATAAATAAATATGGGAGTGTAGTAAAATCAATTCCCTTTAGACGGCGCTGCGTCGCCAATGAAAGAAAAAAGATATAACCTATATTTTGTTAATAGATTTTGGCAACAGCCAGTAAGTTTAGTTTTAGATTTGGATTCTTCGACTGCGTTCGAAGATAGAATTTCGATCTCTCACTATGAGAGTTAATTAGATTCGGAACTATGTTCCTTTAAGTATTTCTTTTTTGTATATAATGTATAAAGTGTAAATAGATCTTTTATTTTATTATAATCATTAAATTTCAAGAAGAATAATGCATCGTTGTCCCTTTTTCATTCTCTTGCTTAAAGCAATCCGGCATTTTGATTTTGTTCCTTTTTTCTTAGATTTCAAAAACCACTGAACCGAGAATTATTTTACATTTTGGTGCATCAGTGCCGTCAAGAGAATGTTGTTTTTGAAAGTAACGATGCTTGTTTTAAATTCGATTATTAAAATTCCCTTTTGTGTTTCATAATATTGGATTAGCTCTTAAAGAGCGAAGACTGGTCAAGGTAAGAAATATTTATGGAAATTTACAATGGATGACAAACATAAAATTAATAGAAAAATTATTCGATCCAGCATTACGAAGTTGGTGAATAGTATAGAATTAAATGTAAAAGAAGAACATTTAAATGTTGAAGATTTAGAGGAAGCTCTTAATCAACTAACTATAAAAAATGGGCTTCTACAGGAAGCCGATAGGGAAATAGAAAAAATAATTCCTTTAACGGAATATGAAAATGAAAAAAACGTGTGTTATGAATACCAAGACAAAATCGAGAACGCTATTTTTAGAGCAAAAAAGAAAATAAAAGTAAATTCAGTCGAAAATAGTGGTGTAAATTCAAATGTTTCAAGTACATTACAGAATAGAAGTACACCGTTAAGTGAGAATAACAAATTCGTTTAATTACCGAAATTAATCATTCAAAAATTTGCCGGTGAATTGTCCCAATTTATGAGTTTTTGGAATACTTTTCAAGTTACTATTCATGACAATGAAGCTTTGTCAAAGGTAGAGAAATTTAATTATTTAAAAAGTTATTTAACTTCGACGGCTTTAAATTCCATACACGGGTTAGAGATTTCGGAACAAAATTATGATAAAGCCGTAGAAATTCTTAAACAAAAATTCGGACAACGCGATATGATAATTAACCACCACATGAACAATTTGTTAAATTTAGCACCCGTTTATAAATCCACAAATATTTTTAGATTAAAAAAATTACATGAAGAAATCGAGATAAATATTAGATCATTATCCTCGTTAGAAGTTGATGAAAATAATTATAGTGCTATGTTAATCGCAGTAATTTTAAAGTCACTACCGTCCGATTTAAATTTAGAATTCAATAGAAAACACGCATCTAACTTACATGGAATTAAAATTCAAGAGCTATTAGATTTCATACAAACGGAAATAATTTCGCGGGAAAGAACATTATCTACAAAAAATAAAACAAACGAACAAATAAAAAGTAACAAATTGAGTTCGAGAGACGCCAATAGATTATCGTCTGCACATGAATTAATCACTACAGCGGTTGAAAATAAACAGATGAGGTGCATTTTTTGTAAAAAGAATCACGCGTCAGAAAATTGCTTCGTGTTCGATATTGAAAAGAAAAAAAATATTTTGAAATCTCAGGGCCGTTGTTTTTTGTGTTTGGAACCAAAGCACCGTATTTCGGAATGCGATAGGGACATTAAATGCAGAATATGTGGATATAAACATAATACAATTCTGTGTTACAAATCTAAACATAAACCTCAGGAAAAAATAAATGTTCCTTCTGGTTCAGAATCCAAACAGGAAATAGTTTCTACTGTTTCTTTTATTAATCAGGAAAATAAAATTTTGTTACAAACTTGTTCCGTAAATATTAAAAATAAAACGAAAGAGAAAACGATCCGTTTGCTTCTCGATTCAGCTTCTAGTAGAACATTTTTATGTCGTTCTATTGCTAATGAACTAAATTTAAAAGTGATTAGAAATGAAAAATTAAAAGTATACACATTTGGAAGTAAAACACCGATAGAAAAAACCTATGGCATAGTTAAATTAAAACTCGTGAATAAAAATAACTCTGATCATAATATTCAAATTGAAGCGTTAGTTACGGATGAAATTTCTGGATCGTTCATTCACCCTCCCCCTGAATTGGAAAAAATCACGAAAAATGATAATTTTCAGAATTTAGAATTAGCTGATATACCTAATAGTAAAGAAAGCATTACACTTTTGATAGGAGTCAATTATTATTATGATATTGTGTTAGGTAATATTAGACGCATTAATAAAAATTTAGTAGCAGTAAAAACTGTGTTCGGTTGGGTTTTACAGAGAATTAAAAGCGATTCTCTTGAATCATTAACCATGAGTATCATAGTAGAAGAAAATTTGTTGTCAAAACAAATAGAAAATTTTTGGAATTTGGAAAATTCGGGTCTTATTAATCCGAAAGAAAAATTTAACCTTTCCGAAAATAAAATTATGAAAAATTTTGAATCGGAAATTAAGTATGAAAATAAACGATATAAAGTTAAATTCCCTTGGAAAATTAGTAAATCACAATTACGAAATAATTTTGAAATCGCTGAAAACAGATTTTCGAGACTTAAGTACAAATTTTGTAGAAACCCAAATTTATTTTTTGAATACAACAATGTTTTACAGGATTATTTGAGAGAGGGGATTATAGAACCCGTTACGGATTTGGAGGAAAATTTTACAACCTTTTATTTACCACATAGAGCGGTAATAAAAACAGATCGTACAACAAGTAAATTAAGAATCGTGTTTGATGCGTCTTCACATGATTACAATAATTTTCTCTTAATAATTGTCTACATATTGGACCTAATCTTTATGAAGATATTTTTGACATTTTGTCTAGATTTAGATTTCATCCCGTAGCCTTTACTGCGGATATGAAACAAGCTTTTTCACAAATTTTGATAGACGAGGAAGATAGAGACGTAACACGATTTTTGTTTACAGAAAGTCCTCACGAAGACACCTCTCCCCTAAAGATTTTTAGATTCACTAGAGTTTTGTTTGGACTTAATTGTAGTCCTTTCTTATTAGCTGCGACGATAAAACATCATTTGAAAAATTTTAGCGACACACATAGGGAGACTGTTAGTTTTTTAAATGAAAACATTTATGTAGATGACATAATAAGAAGCCACCCATCAGTAGAGAAGGCTTTAACTACAAGTCTAGACTCACTTAGTATCTTTAAAGATGCGAGTATGCAACTTCTCAAATTTCATACAAATTCGACACCATTACATGAATTTTGGGTACAAAAAAATGTTGTTAGCAAGGATTCTAAAATATTTGAAGAAAATTATCCCCCTAATAAAGTTTTGGGTTTAGGGTGGAATAACTTGAAAGACACTCTCTATTTTGATTGTAGGGATTAAATAAACCTCGTTTCTAAACAGATAAATACTAAAAGGTTTGTTTTACAAGTACTAGGCAAAATTTATGACCCTATCGGTTTTCTAGGGCCCTACAATTTAAGAGTTAAATGCCTTATGCAGATGATCTGGAAGACTGGTCTTGATTGGGATGACACATTACCTGAAGATTTGAAAAAAATATGGAAAGACTGGTGTAATGAAGTAACTCATCTTTCTAAATTTTCTGTGCCGAGATATTATTTTTCCGATTTTCCAGAATTTAACATCGGTGATTTGCAACTACATGTATTCTCAGATGCTAGTATCAAAGCATTTGGCACTGTTGCCTATTTTAGAATTAAAGAAATCTCGAATGAAAAATGCAAAACGATATTCGTTGCTTCCAAAAATAGAGTAGCGCCTTTGAAAAATCTCACGCTACCTAAACTTGAACTCACAGCTGCATTGTTGGCAGCTAAACTAGGTCATAATATTTTGAGAGCTCTGAAATTAGATATACCCACGTTTTACTGGACAGACTTAATGATCGCTTTTTTTTTGGATTAGAGGCTCTCCAGAAAAGTTTAAGCCGTTTGTGCAGAATAGAGTACAAGATATTCGTGAATTGACATCTCCTTCAAATTGGAGGCACTGTCCCGGTTCGTCTAATCCTTCCGACCTTGTATCCAGAGGTGCAAAGATCATAAAATTAATTAATGATAGATTGTGGTTAAATGGGCCTGAATGGCTCAGTTCACCCCCCGAACTTTGGCCTAAGCCTGATGATAAACAAAAGCTAGATGTAGAAAGCTTAGAATATAGAAAAAAGATAAAAGAAACACTCCTTTTCAATTGCATGACAGAACAACTAGAAAACCCCATTGATATCAGAAAATACAGCAGTTTAGAAAAATTAATCAGAGTTACAGCTTGGGTAAAAAGATTTATTAAGAGGATCAAAAAAATTCCAGAACTTAACAGTACATTGACAACCGAAGAACTAATAGAAGCTGAGAAACATTTGATATCGAATGAACAAAAGTTCTATTTTAAAAATGAATTTCACTCGCTAATAAATGAAGAAATTATTGATAAAAATTCTCCCCTTAGCAACTTAACTCCTTATCTAGATGATGAAAAAATGATGCAGCTCGGCGGGAGATTAGAGTTTAGTGATTTACAGCCAGAAGAAAAACATCCCATCATTCTCCCCAAACAGTCGTGGTTGACTACCTTGATTATAAGAAATGAACATGAAAAAAAAATGCATGGAGGAGTATCTGGAACATTGTCAAAAATACGGTCTAAATATTGGATTCCAAAAGGTCGCCAGTTAGTTAAAAGTGTCCTGAATAAGTGTATTATATGTAAGAAATACCTTTCCAGACCAACAGATCAGATCACTGCTCCACTACCCCGTGACAGAATAACAGAGTCGCCCCCTTTCTCCATATGTGGCATTGACTTTGCTGGGCCTCTCTACATTAAAAATGCTAAAGAAATTGAAAAATCTTATATAGTGTTGTTCACTTGTGCAGTAACTAGAGCGTTACACTTAGAACTTGTACACGACATGTCAACTGATTCTTTTTTGTTGGCCTTCAGATGTTTCTTAGCGAGAAGAGGAAACTGTAAAGTTATATATTCGGATAACGCCAAAATGTTCAAGCGTTCGAAACAAGAGCTAGAAAATTTGTATCAAATTCTTTCTGATGATTCACTTTTAAAGTTTTTTATAAATGAAAGAATCATATGGAAAAAATATAATAGAAAGGGCCCCCTGGTGGGGCGGGTTCTACGAACGATTAGTTAGATCCGTCAAAGACTGTCTGCGTAAAGTCATTGGCAAAGCCCTCTTGAATTATGATGAAATGTCTACTCTCCTTATAGAAGTAGAAACAGTGTTCAACTTACGCCCCTTAACTTACGTGTATAGTGAATCTGGAGAACCGAACCCCTTAACTCCTATGCACTTTTTAAATTTTGGTAAAGAAATCACCTACCCAGTGAATTTTGCTGACATTATTGAAGGTGCTTCAAACAAAATATCTGCCTTAAGACGTAAAAGATACCAATCACTATTGTTAAAGCAATTGTGGAATAGGTGGAAAAGTCAATACCTATTGGATTTAAAAACAGCACATACTTTAAAGAATCCTACAGCACAACCTGAACTGAAAGTAGGAGATGTAGTGTTAATTGGTGATGATTCAAAAAACAAACTTCTGTGGAAACTTGGTATAATCCAGAAAACAATCGTCGGCAGAGATCACAACATCCGATCTTATGAGGTTAAGACTGCCAATGGTGTTTTAAAACGAACTGCTCAGCATTTATACCCTCTGGAATTGACTTAACTAAAAACTTTAATGCTACGAACTGATAAAATAACAAACTTTTGAGAAAAATTTGAACTTTCAAAACCTTCATTTTAATGAACACTTTTTCTTTAATTTTCAGAATATTTGATATCAATACAAAAAACCCTTAACGGGTTAAAAGTTTGTGACGCAGCATTGTACTTTATGGCTATAAGAATTAGAAATACGGGCCTTAAAAATAATGATATCAAATTTTCAGTGACGCTTTGATATTAATTAAATTATACATAGATTTTCTTATTTGAATTTGCTTTTTCCTTTTATTTATATTTACAATGTAAACGTTATTTTCAACATAAAATAATATATAGCATTTACTCATTGATACCTTTCCATTCACATCTCTTATACTATGAAAGCATGTGTTTTAAAAGAAATTATATGAAATTCCAGTAACGCAGTGGTGTTACATTAAGTGATTTGTTTTTAAATTTCTCTGCAATTATTTTGTTTTGCATATTAAAGTATATGTGCACATTGAAATATTGCTTTTAATTTTCAAATACGCTGTCAAATATATCACTTTCATTAAGCTTATATTATGTACTGAAATATATTTATTTCAATGAATTATTCTATCTTTTGCGTCACGCCATCCAAAACTGAAAAAAATTTCACAGTTTTTTTCTTTGCATCACGATATTTATTTGCATGCATTTTCAATTTATTTGGATGAAATGACACAAAGTAAACATTTCCATATATTTTACTTACAGTTTTGGATGGCGTGACGCAAAAGATAGAATAATTCATTGAAATAAATATATTTCAGTACATAATATAAGCTTAATGAAAGTGATATATTTGACAGCGTATTTGAAAATTAAAAGCAATATTTCAATGTGCACATATACTTTAATATGCAAAACAAAATAATTGCAGAGAAATTTAAAAACAAATCACTTAATGTAACACCACTGCGTTACTGGAATTTCATATAATTTCTTTTAAAACACATGCTTTCATAGTATAAGAGATGTGAATGGAAAGGTATCAATGAGTAAATGCTATATATTATTTTATGTTGAAAATAACGTTTACATTGTAAATATAAATAAAAGGAAAAAGCAAATTCAAATAAGAAAATCTATGTATAATTTAATTAATATCAAAGCGTCACTGAAAATTTGATATCATTATTTTTAAGGCCCGTATTTCTAATTCTTATAGCCATAAAGTACAATGCTGCGTCACAAACTTTTAACCCGTTAAGGGTTTTTTGTATTGATATCATTACTTTTTAGGGGTTAATGATCAAAACGCAAAAGTAAAGAAGCATGGTAATAACACTGTATTAAAAGTGTTGTTTTATAGGTCACACTCGAACAAAATAACAAACTAAATAAAATTTCAAAATTTTATAAAAAGTGATAAAAAAGATGGACACATGCAACATTACAAAGGCATAATATAGTACATTTTAAAAATGACAAAAATTTCTTATTTATATTTATTTCTTATTATAATGTTTTAGGTATAGATTTGATTTAAAAGAGAAAAATAAATAATAATAGAAAAATCTTTAAAAAGTGAAAATTTTATACTGGTAAATATTTAAGTAGTATAGTTTGTTATGAATTTAATTTAAAAAAAATCTTAATCTATTCAAAATTTTATTATAGCTTAACATTTTGTAATTTATATATTATATATATACTAGAAACTTAATGAGCAAATTAATTATTTTCAAATTCTGTTTTAAGAATTTTTTCAATCCGTAGTTTAAGTGATTTATCACCTAATTTTGAAAAAATTACAAATATTTGCATATGATTATCATATTATTTGTCATTTTTATGAAAATAAAGGAAACATTTTTTGTTGTTGCAATCACCTTTTAAAATAGAACCAATTTTGAAAGTTAACAACGTATCAGCGTGAAAACAATGTAAATACAAAGAATATTTTTGATAAACAAATGTCATATAAAATACAAGTACCTAAATAAATAACTCATTTAATATATATATATTAAAAAAAGAAAAATATTTTTTATTTTATTTTTTGTGTTTATTTTTGACGCTCCCCGATAGATGGAGCCAAAACGATTATTTGATATTCCGTATTTCAGATGGAAGGGAAGACTGTATTCGTCCGCGAAACTGCCGCATCACGGTATTTTCGGAGTAAAAAATAGTTCGATTTTTAAACTGAGTTATAAAAAAAACAAGAGTTTTCCTAGGGAAAAGGGAGATGTCAGGCACATCAGATAAAAGCGATTAATATCATATATCAATTAAACTAAATTCGCTCGAGCCATATTCGAGAAAAATTTGTCCCTTACATACGCCGTCCATTTACAACTTAAATGAGCCAATTCATATCTCGAAATATATTGCACGCAGAAATGTAGGGATTTCAGGGTAGGATCGGACAGAAGGTGAAAGTCTATTTTGAAAATATCAGAACATAACCTCCCATATTTCCTGAGATATTAAGTGTCGGCTTTCAGCGGTTACTTTGATCTTTAAATTCGTGTATATATAAGTGTCGCAGTTTCGTTCGTTTTTCCGTTTCCGCTGAGTGTCGTGGCGTTCGTTTGTTTTTGCGCTTGCGTCACTAGAAAAACTGCCGTTTTTCATGATCCTTTTTTGAATAATTTAGTGAATTTTATTTGATAATTGAAAATATTAAAATTTTGCATGTGTTATTATCTTTATATTTAAGTTTGCTTATATTTGATAACTAAGAGTTAATTGTTTAAATAATAATGTGTTTGCATATGTTTAATATTGATATTTCAGTTTAATATTTTGATTTGATCTTTTATTGATTTAGTTATAGTCACGGAGTAAAAAGACAGGAGAAGAAGGTAACGCTGAAATTTTGTGATGTTGTTTTCTAATGTTTACAGATGGCGCCAGCGTGCAATCCTTCCTTCTCTCCAGCTTCCGCAATGTTATTCAATGGGGAAATGTCTCGTTTTAATTATTTTTTTTAAAATAATATCAAGCTGAAAAAATTTCGATTGATAGCAAATTTCATTAAATAGAGTATTCTAACCAACATGTTTTTTTAAGAGCCATTTTATACTAATTTTACTTTGAAAGAAAGCTTTTAAAAAATGACGATTCTTATGGACCGAAGCTAGCTAAAACAGACAATTGGGAGGAAGGAGAATGGGTGAAATTTTGTAAAGAAAAAAAAAATAAACTTACTTTAGGTGCAGAAAACACGAACTCGGACTTTATTTTCTCCTAGGGCTTTTTTTTGTTTTTCTTATCACTATCATAGCCTGTTTTACAACTAGGAACGAAGCATTTATTTGAAACATCTGAATTATGCAGTTTTAAGAACTTACAAAAAAATTAAATTGCTTAAAATAAAAAAATTTAAAAGTACTTCAGCAAAATTCTATTGAAAACAACAGTATATCCGCGCCGAAGTAGGGAGGAATGACAAGTGGCGCCCTCAATATTTACCAAAAATTTAGATCACAGTTTCGTAGCTTTCTCCCATTGGACCTTCAACTCCTATTAATATTACTCCGTGGTTATAGTACTTTAGTAAATATTGTTTACATTTGTATTTAATATTAGATAACTGTTGATATTTTGAAAAAAAAAAAATGATTATGTGATTTAATATTAATAGAATATTTAGAAATTTGTACAATTTATGATTATCAGAAGTTGTTCAAATTTGAGATTTATTTTTGATTTAACGAGATTTTTGATTTGTGAACTCTGTAAGAGTTCACGGAGGGGAGTTGTGTAGTAAAATCAATTCCCTTTAGACGGCGCTGCGTCGCCAATGAAAGAAAAAAGATATAACCTATATTTTGTTAATAGATTTTGGCAACAGCCAGTAAGTTTAGTTTTAGATTTGGATTCTTCGACTGCGTTCGAAGATAGAATTTCGATCTCTCACTATGAGAGTTAATAAGATTCGGAACTATGTTCCTTTAAGTATTTCTTTTTTGTATATAATGTATAAAGTGTAAATAGATCTTTTATTTTATTATAATCATTAAATTTCAAGAAGAATAATGCATCGTTGTCCCTTTTTCATTCTCTTGCTTAAAGCAATCCAGCATTTTGATTTTGTTCCTTTTTTCTTAGATTTCAAAAACCACTGAACCGATAATTATTTTACAGGAGCAATATATACCTTTTACGATTCTATATTGAATAAAATAGCTGTTTTTCCATAAATTATCTGTACTGTTTCAACTACATTAAAATATAGTTTCAATTTCAATATTTTAATCACTTTAACAGAAAAAAACAGAGTAGTCGATCTCACTATATTTAATTTTTCGTAAGTGAAAAGAGAAAATTTCAGGATTTTAAATACAAATTCAAATATTCGCAAGGTTCAAAAATGTTTCAGGAAGAAAGAAGGTGAGAGATAACAGTTAATTCAGACTTCCCTGTATGTAACATCAGTTCAAAAAACCCCTAACGGCTTAAAAGTTTGTGACGCCGCTACTTTATGGCTATAAGAATTTGAAATATGAGTCTTAAAAATAATATTAAATTTTAAGTGACGCTTTGCAATTAGTTAAAATATACATAGATTTTCTTATTTGATCATTTACTTTTATCTTTTATTTATATTTATAATGCAAACATAATATTTTTAACTTCAAGATCAGACAGATATATAAAATACACTCACTGATGCTTTTTCATTCGCATTTCAAATTCAAAATAACAGTTTTAAAAGGAATTATATAAAAATTCCAGTGGCGCCTCGGTGTTATTTTAAAAGATATGTTTTTAGATTCCATTAAAATTACTTTTGTTTTGTCTAATAAAGTATATTTACACATTTAAACAGTGCTTTTAATTTTCAAATATACTGTCAAATAATTATACTTTCACTGAGTTTGCATTATAAAGTAAAATTATTTATTTCAATAAATTGATTTATCTTTTGCATCTCGCTATCCAAAACATAGTATCCAACTAAGTGAAAATTTGCTCAAAGAGGTAGTGTGACGTAAAGAAAACATTTACACAAATTTTACTTGCAGTTTTGGACAGCGTGACGCAAAAGATAAATCAATTTATTGAAATAAATAATTTTACTTTATAATGCAAACTCAGTGAAAGTATAATTATTATTAAGTATAAGAATTAGAAATCTACAATCAGGATTAGAACGTAATATCGAAGCTGGAAAAGAAATTATACATATGGTGGTATTGTTAGTGGCAATTCATCTATAAAATTAGAAATAAATAATTCAGAATATCGTCGAAATATTTGTCGCTATCAAAATATATGCTGTTATATTTCTAACAATGTCATTCGATGTGTTTTCTCCATAGAAAAAATAAACAATATTTACCAGTTTATATGATTTTAAGGAAAGTCAATTTCTCATCTTTTTTATCTATTCCTTTGACTCACTCACGTAAGCAAGGCATCTAATGAGTGGCAAAGCAGAAAACAATTGTCTCCTCTGATCACAATTCTGCTACGATTGTGTTAAGTTCTAGTCAAAGGCAGCTATCTATATAAATGCTAACAATTTAAAACTATTTTAACATTAATTTTGAATGCACAAGTTCCAAATGTTATTTCATAATCAACCATGTAAAACTGTAAATAATTTTTCCGGAAACACATTTTTGAAAAATGTATTTGCATTCTATCTGTAAATAAATTTCAATTTGGGATTAATCTTCCAAAAACTTCATAAACATATCTCTGGCATAACTTTTAATAAAATGCTGAAATTTTGTAAATCACCTTATTAATGTATGGGAACTTCACACCCCCAAAAAAAGGAACATTTTAAAAAAATGATCAAGCTACCAAATTACAAGTTGTATAAAATAATTTAGTTTTCTTTTCATGATTTCATTATTCTAATTTTATTTCAAATCTTTTAACTTCTAATTTTATATAAAATTCTTAGAATTTATAAACCTATAAGAAAAATAAATTTTGAGATAAAATATCATTTTCAGAAAACTTTAAAATACTTGAAAACAAAGGATCTGCCTTTGAAACAATGATTTTGTAATATTGCTAATAGCCTTGTATCATGACACTATATTAAAAAATTAATAAAAGAAAAATTGCACAGGAATGCATAATATATAAAATTTATTTCATATAAACAGATTTATACATATATTTTGTTGGATTTGTACAGATAAATATAAAATAGATTTTTGTTATATGATAATGGAGATTTCAAGATAAAACATTTAGAGATGCAGAAAAAGAAGGGGAGTTATTAATGTTTAGAATTGCATATTATTAAAAAATAAATAAAAAAGTAGTGTAATTAATAAGAAAAAGTTTTCATAAATCTTACAGAATTTATAATTTGAAAAAATTATATTGATATTGTAAGTAACTTTTAACATTTTACTGTGTCTATTTTGAATTAAAAAAAAAAAAAAACTTCTTAACGCTTTTTTCTTTCTTTATATATATATATATATAATAATGATTATCTATTAAACATAGTAGAATCCAAGCAACAGATACAAGATCACTGAATATGTATATATATAAATTATATTTTAATTAAAATTTAGATAAATAGTGGTATTAAATCCAATTTTTTTCTTTTTTTCATCTTTCCTTTAAACGTCACTGGAAAGACTTGAAACAATATAATAATTAAATAATACTGAGAACTTGAAAGTGAACAATAAATTTAGAAATAAAATTATGTATATTTTATTAATTTATTAATTTGTAATTATATATATATATTTTTTTTTTTTTTTTATAATCCTCGGCAAGTGAACAGATTTTTAATATAATGATATATATAAGCAAATAAAGCTCTGTTTTAGAACAAGGGTTTAAAAAAAAAAATATATATATATCATTCCTCTTCTTAATTTTCAACATTTTTGTACATATTTAAATGAATTCAATCAGAAATCTCTGCATCTTGTAATTCCAGATCATCAAGTTCTTGAAAAAGAGATTCGTCAACTTTCACCTCTTCTTCCCCTAATAAAATGAAAGACAATTCATTTCAACACACTGTGGAGAAAATTCACAAAATCAATATAAACAATAAAGAAGCATCTAAGTACAATTAAGTTATATGCCCTTACAATCTCAACTTGTACAACATAAGGAAATGGAAGAGATATAATTTTAAATGCGATCAAAATAAACACCACCTTTTGTTATTGCATACCATTAGAAATTGTTTATAACAAATATAGTTTACTATAACCTCAGCAACACAGTTATAATTGTCTTTCACAAAAATTTAAATAAAACCGCACCCATTTATAGCAAAATTATGTTTATAATAAGAAAATTTGAATTTTTCTTGTGTTTAAGAGAAAAGGTTATGATAATTTGTTTACAATGAAGTAAAATATTTTATTTTTCATATAACAGAGTATTTACTATAATCTGAAGAAATGATGAATAGAATAAAGATCTCAGTAGAACAATGCCAAAAAGATAAATAATCTAAAACTGGGTTCACATTTACTATTCTTCAAAGGGCCATGTCATAAATTATTTGTTACCGGAAAGTAATCTCTAAACTTTTTCAGACGTTGACAATCAATGACATAATTTTTATTGCTCCTTGAAAAATTTTACAAAAGAAATCCAAGTTTTCCATTCCAATTAACACTACAGGAGGTGACGATAAATTTGTCAGGGTCTGAAAAAATGGTCCTGACACTTGTGGAAGTAATGTTAAATGCAGCCAAAAATTCACATCAAAGGAAATATAAATATAACTCGCACTGACACTTCAAGTGTGAATCAAGCTTTGGAATATACCATTCATACAAGCTTTTCTTTGAAGCCCTTTGTTATACTTTATTTATTCCTATAAAGAAAACTTCTTATCTTTTTTCAAAAATCCAATAGTAAATTCATTGCTACTATGAAAGCATTTATCAAATATATTGTTAAAAAGATCATATATCGATAAAAAAAGCAAAATCCTTTCCTTTATTAAAGCTGTTGTAGCAATAAAAATAGATGTACAACCACAACGAAAATAAAAGTGGTCTATTAGTTTCTACAAAGGTTGGCTTTGGTGACATTCACAGAAACTTGATATATTTGGCAAAAATTATCATTTACAGCTACCAAACTCTCGGAGGCTTAATTCAATTTGAAATAGAGTTACTGGATTTTTTCAAAATGATTTGCAGATTTTTTACATCTTAACCCTCATCCAGACTATAAAATAAGCAACACTTTCAAGAATAAATCAATTGTGTTCAGACTTTTGAGCTGAGTGGTTGTCACTGAGAGACTGTGTGATAAGCTGTTGATTATTGATCCTGAACAAGTTATATTCTTGCTGTATGTTGTACTGTACATAATTCAGCTTTTGTAACTTTTGTACAACAAATAATAGTTTTATTAGACTATTTAGAGAATATTTGCCGAATAAGGTGCTTTCGTTCAATAGAACCTGCTTATTTATTTACGAATCACTTTCCACATAAAAAAAAAAATATATATATATATATATCAATGTTTTATGTACAAATGCATCTTAAGAGGAATTAATAATCAAAAGAAAATAAAAAATGAAATTATTACATAAATCATCATATTTTCTTCCTTCAAAGATTTCTGAGAAAAAGACACATACTTTATGTTTACTGAACAGAATAAGAATAGGAAAAGTCAATCAATAACTTCATTAAATCAAAAAATAAATAAATAAGTAAATAAAACTTATGTTTCAAAAATATGAACCCCAGATGTTTTCAGAAAATTTTTCACTTTATTTTTCTTTTTGTGGAGGAGATACTCCTTTTTAATTTGTTATTTAAATTCACTTGTTATTTATTTAATATTTTACAGAGATTATATGTTTAATTGTCTGAATTACAAAGCAACAACACAATTTAGTTAAAAAAAAAAAAAAAAAAAAAAATAAATAAATAAATAAATAAATAAAAATAAAATGGTAATTTAATTCAGTTAAATGAAAATCAGATTTATAAAGCAGTCAAGTAATATAGGCTGAGAGTTTTATAATACATTGTCTTCTATAATTAATTACATTAAGAAGATTGTAATATATTTAAAATAACATTTTAAACAAGATGCGACATATTTATTTGTAGATTATCATTTTCCTTAAAATTTTCAGTAGTTAAATTCAGTAAAATGTTCGGGAATTATATTTCTTGATTTCTTTACTCAAGAAAATAATATTTTTAAAAGCTTAATTTTTTAAACAGTTTTAGAAAAGGGAACAACAATAAAGTTTTTTTTTTTTTTTTTTTTTTTTCTAAATGATAAAAATAATATTCTTCTAATAATGTAAAATCAAGTGCCTTTACAAAATATATATATATATATATAAGCATGATCGTTAATCTGTTTAATCCGACGGATTCAGAAAAATCGCCCCTTTCATACCTTATTTCTTTGGTACCTTATTTGTAACGAATTTTTAATTAGATTTTTTAAAATTAATTAAAATATGAAAATAGACATTTAAATTTTTAATTGTTGCCTTTTTTTTTTTTTTCAGCATAAAATACAATATGCTTTCACGTGAAAAAAAAAAAAAAAAGTTATAAATTATTAAATTTGCGTCTATATGATGTCATGATGATCTAAAAAATGACATCTATAAAATAATAATAATTTTAAATTTTAAAGGTAACAATGAGATAAATAAAGTGCGAAAATTTTGCATGGGCTATCTATCAAATGAATTATTTGAAGTGAGAAATAAATAAAATAAAATGATCATTTTTCAACAGGTGCCTTAGTCGCCCTACAACTAACTAGTACATATATATTTACCTTCTTGTAAGAATTGAAGATCTGAATCTACCAAAGTCTTGTCTTTTTCAAAAAGTTCTCGACCTGAAAAATGAAAAATAGCTAATTTATGAAACAGAAAGAATCTATTAATACAAGTGTAATTGAATATTAATAAGATAAAGTTATACAAATCATGTTAATCCTGACAATAGATATACAAAACTGATCAAGTGATTATGAAGCAAGTCAAATAGTAAAATAAACATCAAGTGAATGGTATTCATGTGGTGGTATTTTTATTCTAAAACTAGCCAAGCTTTGCCAATCCAACCAGTTTGATCTTTCTTACATCTACAATAACCTGTATTTAGCACCAATCTCTCTTCCAATTTTATATCCTTAACTGTAGCTTGGCTTATATAAATAAATAGAATAATCAAACACACTTCCTCATAAAATAATAATAATATAAAAAAAAGCCACCAGAACACCTAATTTTTTTTATGTTGTCAGTACAATAATGTAATATATTAATCGCTATGTGAAATGTTAGCTAAAATCTCATAAAAGTGTATACATGTGAAAGGGGGGAAAGGGATAAAGTTCTAGAGGAAGAATCATGACAGTTTATTTATTTATTTTTAATCTTTTTGACAAATATTATCAATATAAGAGTTTGTAAGGAAATAGGAAAAATATTTATGAACTCTTCTACAAGAATAAATTTACATGAGCAAGGGTCTTATCTAGGACAAATTTGGGTCTGAAAATGGGACCGCCAAATGGACCTTCCATAAAAAAAAAACAGTGTATTTAAAATGAAATTTTCAGAAAAATCAGATAATTTAAAAATGTTTGGAGGAGAATGTTACGTTGCTATATTAAAGCAACAATGTAACTTAGTTTTCCCCCCTTTTGCAAAGAATCTCAAAATAGCAATTTCAAAAACAACATTTAAGGAAAAAAACTTCCAATTTAAATTCCAAGTAATTTCCAAAATTAAAAAAGGCTAAATAAAATATCTAAAATAGAGCTGCACAGTTTAGCGTGGCTGCTATTGCATTTATATTTAATTTTACATATCCACAAAATATAAAAGTGATAATTGCTAGTGTAGGAGACATTGAACACAAAATTGAAGTCTATTTAAAACTAACATTTATTAAAAATATAAAAAAAACCAAGATATTAAATTAACAGGAACAACTCTAAAATATTGCCATATGGAGCAGAAACAGCTGGATAAATTATTCTGGAAACACTAAACTATTTTAAACTATATATTTCTTATAATTAATACATGTGATTGAAACTAGAAAATATATCCTTAAGATTACTTTTAACAAAGTTCAATTATTGCAAGCAAGGCACAAACAGAATTAAAAAAAACAAATTCAAAATTTCTAGTGAGTCAGAAAAAAGTAACATTAATTAATCAATTTCAAAAAGATAAATTAACTCGCGATGGTATACCGGTCTACAGGAGCAGAGAAAGGGAAGAATAAACATAAAAAAAAAAACCTCACCACCCCATGACAGAGTTAAAACAAACTTTATAATCTTTAAACTACATCTTTTAATCAAGTGCTATTCCAATAATATCGACTAACAGCAGCAGTATAGGTCAAAGGAAAAAAGTGCACCCTGCTGCTCAAGCAGACAGCTTTTATAAAAAAACATATTCAAATTACCACAAACAGCGCGGTTGACAGAAAAAGCACACACCCCTCAAGAGAACCAATCAAAATAACGATGTCTTGTCTGAGGGTTGAGTGGTTGAATAAAATATTACACGGATGACAGAGGCCACCTTACGGGAGAAACGTGAAGTACGCGCTGTGTGACAAGACTCTCTATAACAATATGATCTCTCTAGTCAATCGCGTGTAAACAAATACAGTAACGAACTGCTGAATGAAGTAAGTGTTGAAAACAAAAAAAACTATTTCAATTAGGAATTAAGGGTATAAGCTAATACTTAGGATTTATTTTAATGAAAATTTAGCTTCAATTTAAATTAATAAAAACAAACTTAATGAATGATAAATGTATTAAAGATTACATAACAATGGCATGTACGAACAAGCTAAAAACTATAAGAAAACTATTTTTTCGCAACAGAGAAAGTAGCTTATTTTCAGTAATCAGTTACATAAAATAGCATATTTCGCCAATCAGATACCAAAAAAGCAGAAATTTTGATGATTTTTTGCTAAATAATCCCTAAATTTGATAAACATATTTGAAAAAAAGCGAGAAATTTCATCAATTAACAACCAAATAATGTCTATTTTACTAACTGGCAAAGAAATATAATCATATAATTAATCAATTAGTTGTAATTAAAAGTAAATCTTGTCAATCAACAATGAAATAATTCCATATTTTGGCATTCGTCCATAAAAATATTATGCATAGTAATCAGATATAAAAAAAAAGCAGATATTTTTTTTAAATATAAATTATCTCTCTTAGAGATAATGTAAACCCACATGTCATAGATAATTTATAATAAAAACACTTTAGAAACACGTCAATTAAAATAATTACATTTAATTAAAATCATTTTTAAAAATTTTGTGCAAATTCAAAGCTTTTTGCTTTAAATATAAAGCATCTGCAGGAATTAGATTAGTAGGTTTCTTGTCAGCAGTTTAAATACATTGTAGTAGTTGCCAGTTACAGTTCAACAAACTTGATCTAATTACAGGTGGACAGTCTTTTAGAAGCAACATTTATAAGTGAATCCATTGGAGTAAAGGTCAATAAGAAAAGACTGATAAGATGAGATTGCTCATGAAAAAACAATTATCGACAGAAATTATATGGGAATTTAACTTATAATGCAGTGCTCAAACTGTTCGATGTGTTTTACAAAAAGAAATAAAGGTTCTTTATGGATAACACTTGTCACCACTGCCTCTTACAAAAGTTCAATGACACTGTGGGGGGGGGGGGGATTTGCCAAAACTTCCTTACTATAGGAAAAAACTGTTATCATGTTATACTTTCTGATGAGGATATTTGGATGGACCACATACATCATTCCGCTTTTGCCTCATAGCAATGCATTTTTTGGCATACTCTTTCCTCAGTTGAAAATGAACTTTTGTAAGAGGCGGTCGTGACAAATATTTTCCATAAAGAACTTTTATTTCTTTTTGTAAAACACATCGAACAGATCAAGCACTGCATTATAATTTTAATTCCCATTTAATTTCTGTCGATAATTGTTTTTTATGAGCAATCTCACCATATTATCATTCTTCTCTTACACATAGAAACATAAAATGACCTACTTGTATGTCTTTGTTGCTTACATTTGACAATATTTTAAAGAAAATTATAAATGACCATTCTCTAGCTATTTAGTTTTCGACATGCAACAAGTCATGAAAATTTTAAAAGAACCACTTTTTGTATCTCAAACTACGAAAGTTTAGTTTCAGCTGCATGGCTCCAAAAATGGAATATTTATAACACTCCCAATTGCTCTCTAAGCATTTATGTCATTTGAGAGTGCCGAATGGAGAACAAAAATCATGAAAATAGCAATTTTTAGAACACAAAAATACAGTTGTCCTTATAATTTTGTCCATGTCTGTCAAATTCCAAAATAAATTTTATGAATACCAATTTCCTATATATTTCCATAAAAACTAATGAAAATTACTTCATTTATCATTGGTTGCCTGCCATAAAATTTGCATAATTATCCAGCGAACGGTAGCCAAGATTTGACGATTTTTTTCTTGTCCTTATAATTTCGACCACCACTGTACACCACCATATTAATCCTGCAAGTCTCTATCCATCCAAATTCCTAAAGCTACAATTATTGCATGAGAAATTAAGTTACTTAATATTATTAAATAAATTTTAAGTTACTACTAAAATTAATCATTTGAGGAAGTTAAAGACACAGGGGGTTGATGTAAGTTTTTAGTACTTATTTTTTGTGAAATTTTTATTAACTTTTGTAGGGGAAAAATATATACCGTGTAAAACCTTCCACTTTAACAGTCATTCTTTTTATAATGTTTACTATCAAGTTAATAATATTTCACTGAATTAAGTATACATCATTTGAAATAATGTTGAAAACATGGAAAAATTTTATAAAAAGATCACTTTTACACAACGAAATTTTGTAAGCCATTTTTATAAATCTGAATTTTGTGAAAGGGACTGTTTTATGAAGAGAAATTTTCTAAAGGGACCACTTTCATGAAGTGGAAGGCAGCTTTCTATGAAGGGCAATTTTGTGAAGGAGCAAGAGCCTCAATTTTTGACTGGATCGATTCCAAAGAGAAAGTATATGATTAAACCAAACCAATGGCAAATATACATATATATTCATGTAGAATATTTCGTAGAATTTTAAAATATTGTCATTATTATTCCTAAATGTTAAAATATTTTGTTGGAATATAACACTTTACCAATATTAAATGAAAAATCACAAAAAATGAACAATTTTATGATTCAAAAATTATTATTATGCACAATTACTGATATGTTAAAAATTTGAAAATATAATACGAATTTTCAAAAAATATATAGAACATCACATGGATTTTTAATTATTTTCATAATTACATATTTAAAATCACATTTTAATACTAATATTTTTCAGATACTGAAGCTGAAAGAATCTTTAACCTCACCTGTTAACTTTTTAGAAACTGGTTCCTCTTTAGCTTGAAGTTTTTTAAGTTCAGCCATTTCTTGGTCAAATTTTACTTTCCATGTCATAAAAGATTCAACAGTAACTCGTTTACCTTCAAATCTATTCTAGTTTTTTTATTAAGGGGGGAAAGAAAAGGTAATGTACAATTAATTTAAAAGAAAAAAGAAAAAAAAAATATTATAAATTTAACTTGTAAGAAATATACATAGATTTTTAATTATTATTATTGAATCAATATGTAAATAAAATTCATTGATACAGTTTTGCCCTTGGAAATCATTATCAAAAGTTAATATTCTCAAAGAATTAATATTAAAAATACAGTTTCACATCCTTGCTTGGCACATTTTGAAAAAATTGCCAACATGACTTAACTATTTTATCTCCAAGAGTTGTAATCGTCTAGGAGACATAAGAATGGCTTATTCAACCTGGTGAAGGAAAAAAATAGCTTCTAAATACGTGCTGAAACAAACAGTTTAAAAGCACAAAATCACAACAAAATGCAGTTTTAAAAATTGAAAATCAAATTACAAAAAATTCAACAACACAGCAATCAGTGTATGCATGTTAATAAATAAATAAATAAACATTGAAAAGCACATAAAATCTGATAATTCAGTAATAAAATAATTTTTATCTACCCAGACTTTTTATTTTCAGAAATTGTTACATCCTTCATTTTGAAAACATTATTGTTCGAAACATGATTATTTAAGACTGAGAAGATTAATCTTTATGAGTGCATATGAGAGTGATCTAGATTTATATATGCATTTTATCATAAATTAGACAAGAGAATATTCTTTTGCTATCAGATATTTATTTTAGTTTAGGTAATTTTTTTAATATCTATACAATTTTTAAAACCTATCTTAATTGAGAAATTTGTTATGTCCAACTTCTAATATTTTAGACATGTTACAAGAAATGTTATATTAAAATATCTTTTTAATAATAAAAGTTCAAATTTTCCTGGGACAGCAGTAGAAACTGATATTATATCTACAAAATGTATTGAAATAACAAAAATAAACTTTTATCCTTGGTTTGGAAGAATGAACATAATGGAAAAGGGATAATTTAGCTGGATAAAAGAAAAAAAAATAAAAATAAAATCTCACATTTGCAAGAATGTATTGAGACAAAATAAATTTTATCCGTGATTTGAAATAAATAAAATAAGAATAAAAGATTATTTAAAAGAATGTATGTAATTTTATGAAAGGACTGTCAATTGACGATTTGGCAATTTTCTTTCTTAGCCACCACTATAAACCCCCAAATTATGGTCAAAACATTTAGCAAAATTAAGTTAAATTAATTATAATTAATAATTAAATATTTAAAATAATATAAATGATAATAAATTCACATGATGATTTTGTGCTGAAGTTGTTTTCATAAATAAATAAATTTAGATTACATTTCAATATATTTGAATTCCATTAATAAAAAAAAAAAAAAAAAAAAAAAAAAAAAAAAACTTTTTTTTTTTGGGGGGGGGGGGGGCTTAGTTTTTTTTATTATTGGTATTTATCATGACATTTGGCCACTGTTTTTTAATTTGGTGAATATGGTAAATTTGAAAAAGATACATTTAAAAATATCAACTGCCAGGCAGCCAAAGACTGACTAATGCTGTAATTAAAAAAAATAATAATAAATTCTCACCATACTTTTATAAACAGTAAATAAAGAATACAATAAATTATTTTGAAAGGAATCAGTTGATCAAATTGTTTTTACAATTGAGTTTATTTCTCTTTCTCTTCTTACTATATATGCAAATTTAATTTTAAAATTCAGGTATATTTTCGGTATGTATTGTTTGTATCCATTATACATTTGTAGCTAAATACGTATTTTGCTTATTTTAGTTACAATAATTTTCATCGACAGTAGGCTTCATTCAACAGCTAGATAAGATTGTATTTAGTGTATAGATAACATTTTGTTATAATGGTGTTGCAGATTGGCCTAAATATTCCCCTACAGGAGTATATTATGTATGTACATTTGCTTAAAAGTATTTTAATTCGCAAAAATATCTATAAATTCAATAACTAAATGAATTTATATAAAGAAATTACTTCAAAAAGTATTTCACAATTGCTTTGAACATCATGTCGCATTTCACCTATTCAAAATATGCATAAAACAATTAAAATGGCAAAATACTTTTCAGTGTATTTTTAATTTATTTAAACAATCATTTTCATTCACAGAAATATCATTGAAATTATTATCTACTACTCCGATTCAAAAAATTAGAATAATGAAAGAAAATATGGTCAAGGGAATTGCAAATCTAATTTATCCAATAAATAATCAATGATATCAAATATAAATTATCATATTATAAATCTACATATTTTGTAGATTATAAGAATGTAAACATTTTACAAAGAAATAAAAAAATATATTTAAAATAGCAAATGAAAAAAATTCAAAATATTAGAATACTTTATAACATGGTTCAAAAAATTTGAACATGCAACTATTTTCCTATTGGTTTAGAAGATAACTGTAAATTTCATGAACTGCGGGACTAACATGTGTTCTGCAGAAAATAAAAGGTTGCTTGACATTTGGTTTTAGTTCAGTTCATATGGGACAAAAGAGCGACTTATCTGAAGCTGTGAAATTTTGCATTGTGCACTTGCACAAGGAAGGAAAAACGCAACTGTTTATAGCAAATGAAGTAAAATGTTTTCAAGCAAGTGTGAGTAGAGTTTTGTGAGAATATTTTAACAATAAGAGTTTTCAAAATAAACACTTTATAAGTGGTCGAAAGCCAGTAACTTCAGCAAGAGATGAAAGAAAACTATAAAAGATTGTAAAAAAACATCGTTTTCGAAGTGTGAGATATTTGCAGAGAAAATGGAAAGAAGTGGGTACAAATGTCTCTAAATCTACAACATTATGATGACCTCACAAATTAGGTTTTAGATAGGCTGACCATATGTCCTCGAATCTCGAGGACAGTCCCCGAATCTCGAGGACAAAACTACCTTCATCCCCAAAAAACTGCAACACATTTGGGGACGCCGGTTATAAAGTTATTAATGTTTTATTATTGCAATTTATTATATGTATAATAAATAAGCTGAAATAAGTTCTTTTAGGTGCTTCATCCATAAAAATTACTAAAATTTTACAATTTAAGGTGATTTAATTTTTTTTTTTAATTTTTTTTGTTCTCGAAATTCGAGGACACCACCATCTTTGTCCCCGAATTCAATGAAAAAAATATGGTCACTCTAGTTTTAGATCATGTGTGCCTAAGACAAAGCCATTCTTATTATCTAAGCAAATGGCTGCTAGAGTTAAATGGTGTAAACAAAGGTTATTTTGGGGTCAAGATGACTGGAAATAGGTACTCTTCAGCGATAGAAGTATGTTTTGTGTGTCCCATGGAGACCAAGGTATACGTGTTTGGAGACTTAAACAAGAAGCTTTTGATAAAGAGTGTTTAAAACGTTCGGTTAAATTTGTGACCTCCGTCATGGTATGGGGCTGCATGACTGCACAAGACCCAGGTAGGCTGTGTACCGTTTACACAAAAGTCAATTCAGAAGTATATCAAGAAATTCTTGAACACTTCATGATACCTTCATTTGAGGGTTTATGTGATGACGATTTCGTGTTTCAACAAGATTCAGCTTCTTGCCACACTTCCAAATCGACAACTAAATGGCTCCAAAAGAAGGAAATAAATGTATTCCCATGGCTTTCGAACTCACTCGATCTAAACCCCATCGAGAATTTGTGGGGAATTGTGAAAAAACGACTTCAAGAAGTTGCGCCCAAGAGACAAAAAAGATCTTATTTGTAGTTTGAAGAATATATGGGCGAATTTTGACAAAAAAAATTTTGAAGCTTCAGTCAGTAATATGCCAAACCGCTTAAGAGCTGGCATTAAAGCTAAGGATCATGCAACAAAGTACTAATTAGAATGTGCACTTTAGCATGTGCAAAGTATTAATTAGCATGCACCCTTCGAATTTATATTGTGTACAATAAATTTACATCATTCTAATTTTTTGAACCATGTTATAAAGTATTCTAATATTTTGAATTTTTTACACTTGTTATTTTAAGTATATTTTTTTACTTATTTATAAAATGTTTACATTCTTATAATCTACAAACAAAATATGTAGATTTATATTATGATGATTTATATTTGATATATTGATTATTTATTTGATGAATTAGATTTTCAATTCCCTTGACCATATTTTCTTACATTATTCTAATTTTTTGAATCGGAGTAGTAAAAGAATTTATAACAAGAAATGACCTCAAAAAAGATTTTATGCTAATGAAATCCAACTATTAAAAACACTGAAGATATTTTTTTCAAATGATTTACTAGTTTGCTGTATTGTTATTGATGACGTGATACAGTGACTTGCTGACCTATCAGTCACGCAAATGCAATGCACAAAGAAAGGATTCAAAAACTACATTTCAGGAAATTAGTCAAAGTGATTAATAATAAAAAAAAAAGACTATTTTAAAGTAGAATATAATTTCTAACAGTGTATATTTTTAATGAAAAAATATCTTAACAAGATGTTTGGAGGAAACAAGCAAAAAACTAAGTTTTACCCTTTCTTCTTCTTCTAATCTTTTTATTTGCAATTCTTCTTCTAATTTTTGTTGTGTGATGTTATCTTGAAGCCTTTTATTTAACCACTCTGTAGCTTCTGAGACTAATGTAAATACCATAACCATACCTAAATTTTCTTCTACCTAAGATTAAAAGATGAAAAGCAATTTTTATAACATAATTACAAAAAAAAAAAAAAAAAAAAGATGAGGAAAGAATAGCAGTAGAATACAGTTGCAGATGAAACATAACAGTTCAGTTAAAAAAAAAAAAAAAAAAAATGGTGTGAAACAACCAAACGACTTCCATTACCCACTATTACACATATTTTATGTACTTACTTTTTGGAGATAATGTGATAAGAACACATAAAATTAAACTAACAAAGTAGACACCTAAAAATTTTTCAGAAGCAAAAATAGATACATGTGTAAAGACATGTAAAACAGAGTTTACATAGCAAATTAAAAATAAGAATAAATAAATAAATAAAGGTAGATCTATTTTTTGAAACACCAATTTCCAAGATCTAAAACTGACCTACTTAATAAGGGTGACTGTTAATCTCCTTGTAATAACCACGTAATAATAGAAAAGGAATATCTAAAATGGGTTTATGAAACAAATTTCAAGAAAATCCTTTGAACCGTTTTTGAGATACTGACTTTTACCAAAACATGGCATACTCAATTATGGACCAGAAAACAATTACATACAAAAGGATACGTAAAGGGGGAATGATATAGCGAGTTTGAATAAAAAAAACATACAGCCGTTTTTAAAGAATGCACTTAAAGATCTCAAATTGAGCTATTTATACAAGGCGCCTCTAAATTTTCCTGAGCTAACTAACTATATCATATGAAAGGACATCTAATAGAGTGCTTATATAGCACCTTTGAAGAAAATTGTTAGAGCCATTTTTGCAATACTGGCTTATAGTCCCACTTCTGGTTTCTGATGTCCCACTTCCGGTTTTCCAATTTCCACCAAAAATTGGAAAAATCATTTGTACACCAGACCTGTCTCTATTCTGCAGTTTGCAGTTCTATCATTAGTAATTTCGGAGATATGATAATCAGAAGATTCCCCACACACACTGACCAATTGCCAAAAACTACTTTTTTGGACTCAGGAGACCATAAAACATGTAAATCAGGTAAAAATATTATATCAAATTTTTGGACCAAATACAATACTTCCGCGTTACCTATGGCACTCGGGTAATAGAAGTAATAATAATAATATAGTAAAAACAGTATTTATTTTACTGAACTTAGCCTAAATGTAATAGAAAATTAAAAATCTATTATTGTAAAAAACTTTTTGAAAGAAGAATGTATGTAATAATAAATATCCTCCTGAAAACTTAAAAGAAAAAAAAAAAAAAGAAAAGAAAAAAGCATTACTACACTGCCCTCTAACCAACAATTTTTTACAAAAGAAAAAAAAAATTAAATTTTACTTTTACTTCTATGCTGACGCACACACAACAAAATAAATCCGAATCAGCTGGTCATTTACACTGAGATGGCTATAATTCTTTGTTTATCATCATTAGCTCATCAGCTGTCCTCTGTTCTCTTTCATTTTTTATCACAAAAGTGCAATGAATGCAATTGTTGACCTTGAAGCCGGCAACGCAATTGATATATGAAGGAGCGATAGAGAAAAGTTAGATGACGCAAAGAGATTGAACTTGATCTAATTTCTGTTGAAATCGGCGATTCCCTGTTGAATGAACTACAGTAGAAACGAATGCATATCTATTTGACTTGTCTGTTGACATAAAATTATACTGAATCAATGAAGGATACTCCGACTTTCATAATTTTTCTTTCCATTGATTTGATTTTAATGTTTTGGTTTTTGAAGTACGTAGCTCTAGTACACGAGATGGTGAACGATATTTCCTTTCTTACCGTTCGATACTTCTCGCTACATAGCCAAGGCGCCAAAAGTGGCATTTTCCTTTGCCAGGACCCCGGGAGGCACGAGAAACATTTCATTACTTTCAGCCTAATTTTTCCATATAAAGTATGGAACAAAGTTTTTGGCTTACAGGTATCACCATGCCTGCCGACTTTTTTATGTAATGTATTCTTTTTACTCCGTGTCACATAATATCTCTAATGAAGAGAGGCTTTCACTCATTAACGAGTCCAATGATTATAGACAGTCGTTTATTGGCCCATCTTGAGCATCTTACAGGTTATAGTCCAAGATTTAGGTCTGAGCAGGTGAAATTGAGTGCATCGGAGCCAAGAACGACAGCAGCCTCCCGGGGCCGTTATTTTGACGTGATTTTACCAGGCAAGAGCACACATAGAGAGAGGCCTCAAACCCTGTGTGTTTTCTCTTAAATATCAGCATTTTTGGTGCGAAACCTCACCCCTCCTTCGTCTAATCATTGGCTATTAACTTAATGATTGACAGCTTAGCTGAGGTCCATATCGCCGGGATTACTTAATATGCATCATCTAACCACAAGAAACTGCAAGTTGCATTTGTTCAGCACTTTATTATCCTAAAATTCTTTCACTTTTATGACTTTTGCGTTATGATCGTGCATTGTAATAAAACTTACTTTACAGGGGAACTTTAGAATTAATTTCAAGTTAAGAATTTTTAATGGGATTTTCTTTAAGTTATTACTCACTATTAATTTAAAATAAAATAATTTAAAATCTTACCTCTCTTTATCCTTTCATATATATATATATGATAATTATTATTATTAAAGAAAATCATGTTTTTCTTTTATTGTTTTGTTCGAGAAAAAAAAAAAAAAAAGTAAAATCTCTAGTATGTAGTGCATAGTATAAATTAATGTAAACACTATTAGTTGTTTGTATTGGAAATAAAAATATTTTATATAACAATGCGTAAACAAATTGAAATTATATTATCAATGTAATAATAATAATGAAAAAGAAAAAGTATTTGTGGAAAAATATTTTTCCTTATTCCTGTTAGTTTTAATATTTCATTGACATATTTGGTGTGAATCTGGTGTGAAAATTTCCCAAAAGTTCAAATTCGTCAAAATTTTTACTCTATTTTTAATAGTTGTGAAATTAAAAAAACGGACTGTGCATTAATTATCTTCAAATTTTCAAAAATAAAGTAATCTATTTGCCCCTCCAAACTGTTTCGCACTCACAATAGGGGTTAAAAGGTTGCTTCCAGTATTCCCTCTTCCGCCAATAGACTTTCTTTGCAAAACAATACATTGATATAAATTTATACTTATCTATTACAAAAAATTCCACGTGTTAACATAAATATGCTTAGTTTAAATAGTTAATCATTTTTCAGTTTACCAGAATAAAAAAAAAATCGAGTAAAAAGTTTATTACACTTAAATATAGTAAAGAACTATTTTCTTTCGTGGATGTACAATTTCTACAGGCTTCCACACACTATCAACTTATCCTTTTCCCGAGTATAGCTGCTTGCCTTTCAGCATGTTCCTGATACTTGCTTATTCTACACTTTCTTCTTGTCATCTAATCACTGTCTGTTGATCATCTGCACAATACCACTATCAGACATGTTACAGTTCACAGTTTCTTCTTATCTTCTATCAGCTTGCCTTTCAGCATGTTCTGATGCCTGACTTGTGCTTACTCTTCTCTTTCTTCTTGTCATCTAGTCGCAGTCTGTTGATCATCTGCACAATATCAACATGTTCGCAGATTCTTCTTATCTTATAGCAACTTGCTTTTCAGCATGATCCTGACTGAGGCAAGGCTAGCAAGGCATCTCATTTTTTGAATTTCTTCTTGAATTAATCTAACTTGTAACTATTGAAAAGTTTATTGCTGTTGTTCTCTTTGCAATTTTCTTTTGCTGTAGTTCTTCTGTTACAGCAGAAGCCATTACTTAAGAAATACACTGTGTTTTAGGTATTACAGTTTTTATTTATAAGATACTAAACATAGGTTTTAGTTTTTTTTTTATATGACTGTTAAGTTTTGGTATCAAAATTATTTAAATGTTTTTAACGTTTGAAGAAAAAAAATATATATAAAATAAAAAAAAAAAGCAGTGAAATAATTCACCAGGGATTAATACAGGTCGAGTTTACAACCGTTTATGGGTACCTTCACAAAAATCGACCTGGCAAAAAAGGTATCTTCACAAAAATCATACAGCTAAAATCGGTACTTTCACAAAAATCTTAGTCCTCCCAGCAAAATCTAACATTTTTAATTAGCACATTTTCAAAGGAAAGTAATTCGTGCATTTCTGTTGATGCGATTTGCGAAGCAAGAATCATACAGAATGTTGGTTTTAATCTACACACAAGCGTTTGTTATGGGGGAGAAACAGTGCAGCATATGTAAACAAAACGATCCTTGTGTGTATCGGTACAGACACGCTCTGAAATTGTGGCCATAGTGTACTGTTTGCTGATTCATCAGGTGGTTTAACATTTTGGTGACTGTATGGTGACGTGTTTATCCTCCATGGTACAATTCATGTATACTGCAGTGATACTAACACAAATAAAAACAACTTCTACTTACACTATCTCTACTGAACTGTTTACTTCAGAGTGAAGTAAGTTTTGGATTTTGGTTCCTGTTCTGTTATAAGCCTCACACTAGCTGCTGAGAGTTAATTTTATTATTCTACTTTGTTCAAACTCCCCCCCCCCCCCCCTCATACACACAGAGAGAAAGAAAAAGAGTGCACTACAATTTTTCACAAAAATAAAATATAGTTAAGATTTTTCACAAAAATAGGTATTAAGTTTGAAATCTTAGATTGGCCCCTGTTCACTGAATGTACTATTTCAAAAAAAATCAGAAATCATAACAATATGAACTCAAAGTAAGGACTTAAACAAATAAAGTACAGACAAACAACGAATTTCAATAAAAAATAATAAAATAAAATAAAAATACATATAATTACAAGTTTATTTATTTATTATTATTTTACATAAATAAATATATTTATTTACACATGAATAATAAAACTGAAATATAACTTTATCAATACAGAATAGGATCCGTTATCTAGAAACCCGTTATCCAGAATGTTCCGAAAACCAGAATGCAAAATGCCAACTTACCAAAATTTTTAATTATCGTAAAATTTAAGAATTAAATTTATACAATAGCAGCAGTCAGAATTATAGTTTTACAATCTACTTTCTTTAATGCTATGGTGTTATTCTGAGGAAATATGGTGAGCACAAAATTGTCCAAATAATTACTGAAAATTTTGCAAATTTAGGTTAGAAAATGAATTTTTATTGTATTTTTTAATAGATAAACATTAATAACACATACTTCTTAAAGTGCCCAATAGCAGATGAATTTATCCTTGAACTCAGGTCGCATGCAAAGTCCCAATTGTTATAAAATTTTTAAATAGTTTTTATTAATTTCCATTATTTTTAGAATTCATTTCATAAAATATTTAGCATTATGTGCTAAAAATATTTGAAACATTTATGAACTATTAGTATCAGAGCAGAGACACACTATAAGCAAAAAAAATATCATCGAAATTTTTGCAAAATCCAAATGAAAGGATTTTACTCTCAGGTCCAAAATTAAATTTTATATATGTTTATTTTTTATTTATTATTACTATTATTATTTATAATTTGAAATTCTAATTAAAAATGTTTTTTTTATTTTGTGGAAATATTTTATTAAATGAACAAATATATAGGTAAACTGTTTACATACATATTATTAATGTTTATCACTGCTATTTATGAAATTATTTTGTACCATTTTTATACATATAATAAAGTGTTCCGAATTACGGAAAAACCCCTTATCCAGAATATCCCAGATACAAAGCTTTCTGGATAACGGATCCTGTACTGTATATATAAAATTTTTAAATACAAAAGGATGCTAATTTTGCTAGGAACATAAGAGATTTAATTTTTGATAAAGTTTTATTTCAATTTTATTATTCATATGTAAATAATATAGTTCCTTTATTGTCAAGAAAAAAATGAGCATGTAATTTTTTTTACACCAAACTGTTTTTACTTTTTAATAATTTAATGTTAAAAGTGGAGTTTTTATGCAATTGTAATATCTTTTGAACCAATTATCCAACTGAACTAAAAAACATGGTGTTAGCTAATTTTGTCTCGATAAATAACAGTACCAATTTTCATAGCAATTAACTGAACGGTGTAATTTTATGCAGTGAACCAAAAAATTTGGACAGATTCACTGACAAACTCATATTTTTATGTATATAGATAATATAATATAATAATATAGCAATAATTGTATTCTGCATATGAATTTTTATGAACAAATATAAAAAAATCTATCTCACTCTGCTTTGAAGAAATTCAAGAAGAGCATTAACATCGTCATCTGATATATTTTCTGATTCAGCAACTTCAATTAATGGAGCTTCATCTGGATATGAAGGCACATAAGTAAATTTTATACTGACTGCCACTAAAATTAGAAAATATACATGGTGTAACAAATATAATCAATTTTTCAAGTAATAAATAAAAGACAAAAGAATCATATAATAAAAAATGAAATAAAAATATTTTTGTGACACAAGAACAGCACATTTCTTTAAACAGAAATATTTCTGTGATACAATAAAGAAATAAGAGGGAAAAAAAAAAAAAAAGGAATTTTGAAGAGGAACTACTCATATTTAGCATCAGGAAGTTATTCAAGATTTTATCTTTAATCTCTTCCCAGCTTACCCCGAGCAGAGCTCAGGCAGATGAAAAGAAGAAAAACAATTTTTAAAGTAATTTTTACTTATATTTTATTTTTACATTTCTTTTTCTTTTAGGAAATGTCATATGTGAATAATGCTATTATGTTTGAAAAATATATAGCTATGAAAATAAACATTAAAAATGTTGATTTTTTTTACTTCAAACCTGAAATAAATTGAACCGGGAAAGGGTAATAGATGATTTGAATTTGCGATCAATCAAATTCATAGGACTAAAGCCTCTTTTTATGACAACAAGAAACACTAACACAATAGAAAATAATAATAATCCTAAAATATAGAATCTATTTTTTACACAATGAGATTAATTCTAAAATTATTATTACAATGGAGCACCGTTTATACGTTTTTCAAGGGACCGTTCCTAAAAAATGTATAACTGAAAATTTGTTTTAACGTTAATACACAAAGTGTCATATTAATAATAAAAGTCGAATAAATTTTCATAATTTCCTTTACATTTATTCAACGAAGATATATTTTTAATTAAATTGAAAATATTTTTAAAAGTACGAAAAAAATTAAATGATAATTAAAAACATAGAAATTCAGGAAAATTCCTCAAGATTTCAATTTTAACCTTTAACCCTTTAACTACCAGTATTTTTTCTGATAAAATAAATAAATAAATAAAATTAATACTTTTATATATCTATTAAAATACAATAATCTCTATAATACGCTGAAAATAAATTATTTGTCAGTGTCACCATCGAATACCAATAGGATATGCACTCAGTATTAATACGATGCATATTTAAATCATAGTCGTTTGAAACTGTCCGCGGGACATATATGTCCCAGTGGTAGCGAAAGGGTTAAAGACAAAGCCTTTCGTTCTTTAAATGAAGATGATATTTTTGCAAACGATTAAAAAGAAAAAGAAAAAAAACCTAGTCCAACTATAATGTCAAATAAACATGATAAGAAATAAGAAAATCTTCCAGTATCCTATTCAAGTCGCCCAACAGAAGTGAGTAATAAATCTCCAAGTTTACAAAATGCCTATAAAGTTGTGGGGTTTTTCCCTTTCACGCCCCGCCCCATCTTTGGAATCAATTAAAGGAGAGAGTGGGAGGTCTACAAGTGGTCAATTTTTCAGAAATCTCGGCTACTGGTATACCTACCAATCAACCCAGTCCCCAACTGCTTGTTTCTGAAAATTTCTTTAATTTTCAGAATGAAAATGAATTTCAGATGAAAATTGAATGAATGAATTTCAGATGAAAATTTCTCCCATCTTTGGAATCAATTAAAGGAGAGAGTGGGAGGTCTACAAGTGGTCAATTTTTCAGAAATCTCGGCTACTGGTATACCTACCAATCAACCCAGTCCCCAACTGCTTGTTTCTGAAAATTTCTCTAAACCCCCCCCCCCCCCCTTTGTAAGTACTATAGATCTAAGAAAAAATAATTGAAAAAGATAAAAATAAAACATAGAGAACATACATTTTTTTTTTAAATCCTGGAATGAAACTTAAACTTGGGATTTCTACGAGAAAAAAAAAAAAAGAAAAAAAAAAAAAATGTATAAATAAAATTAAGAATTTACTCGTGTCGTATAAACAAAATATTTTAACATTACAATTCAATGGAATGATTTGGGACCAAAGTTGAAAAACATATAAATGAGAATCGTATAAAAGGTGCTCCACTGTATTATTATTATTATTATTCATTTATTTATTTTAAGAAAATAAAAATCACTAAAATCAGAAGATGTGATATTATCAGAAACTGTTAAAAAGCTGAAATTTTAGGAAAAACTTCAGATTATAATAGCCAAGAGAATGGAAGGTTTTTGGAAAATTAAAACATCTGAAAATCACAGTGCAAAGTATATTTGAGTGGGGGGTTACTATCGGAATTTTACGGTATATCCATAACCATGAGGTTTATTTTTATATGGTCAAATGAATATATTCAAAATTAGTAGAGGAAAAGTACTGGGTGTCTATTTGGTTTTAAGAGTGTACAATACCCAATCTTGCCAAGAAATACCTACGAGGAAATTTATTTATAGAATGACTCATCAAGCAATGTATTTTTTAAAATTCGGTTTTCACATTCAGAAAATTCATAAGTCACAAACATGAAATTTAGACTTAAATTGATTTTTTATACTTTGAATATTTTATTTTTGAGTTTAAAAGTGCGAAAAACTAACTAAATGTATTTTTTAGATATAAAATGAAATATAATTTTTTAGGAAATGTGAACAAACTTAATGATTGTGAATTTTCAGAATGTGAAATGGAATTAAAAAAAAAAAAGTAGTTTAAACAATGAGTAATTCCATAAACAAATATCCCCATAGAATAACATGGACATTGGCTGTGAGCAAGGATAGATATCATACACTCTTAATTGCAAAAAAAACAAAAATTCACAATTTCATACAGAATCATTTTATTTTACTAATGTATCAATATTGATCTAAAGACATGCATGTTTTAATAAATACTGTTTGAAGTATTATTCAAAAATATTATTTCTGAATATCCTGTATATAACTGTACTTTTTGTGCATAATTCTATAAAGCTGAAAAAAATTATCTTTCTCATAAAAATAAAATAGAGAAATTATGATCATTGTGATTTTTTTTTTAAATAAATGCAAAATATATAATCAGTTTTTTGATGAAATGACCTATCTATACGGCTACATTAATTTTTTTTAACTAGAAGATTGCCTAAATGTGCTATGCAACATTTCCAATCTTTTACAAGTGCACTCTTACAATACATAAATGAGATTTTGACAAGCCCTAGCAAAAAAAAAAAAAAAAAAAAAAAAAAAAAATCCTGAGGGGGTTCAAACACTGTACAACATGATATTAAGCATTAAAAATGATTTATAAGTTAAAAATTTTCCACATTTATTTTTATTTTATTTTATTTATTTATTAATTTTAGGGGAGGGGGGTGAACTCCCAAAACAACCTTTGTTTACGGCCTTGGATCTTGCATGCTCAAATAAAGTAACAGTTTTGCTAACATATTTTGCAAAAACCGGGGTTTTTTTCCCATTATTTTATGTTGATTCATCCTAGTGCTGACTCTAGGCTAATATGGCAGGGTGCTTCACTTGGCAGCCCTTTTTCAGCCCATTTTAGCACCTGTCAGCCCTTTTAAAAACATTTTAGTATCAAGTGGCCTTTTCAAACATTTTAAATGTTCAGAGGCCTTTAGATACTTTTCTTCCTGACATGGAACAGCAAATGCATATAACCCACATACATACACATAAAATTAGTAAATTACTTTTGTCGCGTACAAAAATCACAACAGAAGACCACCAATTATGTCCTTTTTATTGAATTCCCCCCAAAGCCTCTCTTATTCTAGAATCAGCACTACATCATGAAATACTACTAATTTTTCACAATACATCATTCTGGGAGGGACTGATTTGGTGATATGAAGACCAATGATTACTGAATTTTTAAAATCTACTTTTTTACAATGTTTAAATTTTATTTTGTTGGTATCTATGGTCTTAAAGAAGTTGATTAAAAATATTTTCACAAACTTTATTTTAAGGACTATTAAAGCAAATGTATGTTTTATTAATTTGGTCACCAATTAAATTAAATTAAATATTGCTAATGTGCTATTCTAAATCTACTTCTACACTAAAACTATACAATGCAAATATTTGTGACCAGTGTCATAAAACTTTTTAATGTTTCTTTGAATTAATGCATCACTGTAATCAAAGTAAGTGGACTGTAAAGCACTAAATATTATCTTAAGAGGATCCATTCTTTCTCTAAAAGAAAGTAATTTTATTTTGCTAGTAAAAACGATCTATAAAAAGTGTTATGGTGATAGTAAGTTAAGCTCGATTCACTAAATGGACAAAACTTTGGTGACCACCTGAATCTCAGTACTTATTATTAATAAAAAGCTTTGCTATCTAAAATAAAACAATAAAAATGTATTATATTCACATTACATTACTATATTAATGCAAAAACAATAATAATTATAATCAAAAATGCAAAAATGGGATGGTCAAAACTATGGCCACCAGTGAGAGTTTTAGAAATATTTCATATAATGGATGGATGGTTGGGTTTTACATCGCACTAGTGCTGCGCAGATGAGCAATTAGCGACAGTATGGGACACACCCCTAGAGGTGGTCCGGAGACATGCCATCACAATTTTGATCCTCCACGGAAGGGATGGCTCTCCCGCTTCGGTGACCCCCAGAGGTATAATTTTTTATGGGAACATGGAGGACATTGCGGCCACAACAGATTTTACGTGCACCAGCCACCATTAGTGTACACGACGGTCTTTGGCCAGCTCGAGTACTGAACCAGCAATCTTCCATACGAGGCCGGCGCTCTACCCACTGGGCTACAATATTTCATATAAAGATAAGTGGTCCGTTACCAGTTGTATATCTTACAGGTGATGCAATAAGCATGCAGTAACTTAAAGACGTTAAGGGTCAGTTAATCATTGAAGAGAAATGTGCGGCTAAGCAGGGTTGGTTTTTTGACGTCAAAAACTGGTTTTTGACGTGACATGTGTCAAAAATTGGTTTAAACTGTCAAAAACTGGTTTAAACTGTCGAAAACCATAGGTGAAAAATCTAAAGTATAATGTTAAATAATTTTATGCATATTTTTAAGTTGCAATGTACTAAGTACATAAATTAACATTCATTATTTGTATATATATAACATTTTTCTAGAAAAAAAAAAAAAAAAAAAGAAATGTTAGGAAACATATCAATGCATCATCTTAAGGAAAGAGTGAACGTTATAAATTTTTCGTAAATTGTCTTAAAGCTATACAAATTTGCATATATAGGTGGTAAATTATAATAATACAATTAAGTATATAAATTCTTTAAAACTAATTAAATTAAAAAAAAAGAAAAATTTTTTAAAACTTTAAAATTTTTCCTGCTAATTATTATTCATTTTTTCTCTTCGTTTTAGCATTATTATGGTTTAAAAAATAAATATTAAATGTATTATTAGGTTATTACTTTGTGAATTCAATGGTAGGTAAATTTTTAAAATTATGTTAAGTGTTGAAATTTCAATTAAAATTTTTAGCATTCAAACATAATACAGTGGAGCACCTTTTATATTTTTCTCATTTATACATTTTTCGACTTCGGTCCCAAATCATTCCATTGAATTCTAATGTTAAAATATTTCGTTTATACGACACAAGTACATTCATAATTTCACTTATATGTTTTTTTCCTCCTTGTAGAATACCAAGTTTGAGTTTCCTTCCAGGATTTAAAAAAATAAATAAAAAGATGAATGCTCTTTATGTTTTCTTATTTTTTTTTCGATTATTTTTTTCTTAGAACTATGGTAACAAAGTGCGGCTATAGAACAAAGTGCGACTTGCATCGATAGCCTGGGGAAAGGGGGGGGTTAGAGAAATTTTCAGAGATAAGCAGTTTGCGACTGTGTTGAATTTTTATACAAGTAGCCAGTGACCACTTGAAGACCTCTCACTTTCTATTTTAATTGATTCCAGGAATTGGGTATGAAAGGGAAAAAGCCCACAACTATAGGCATTTTGTAAACTTGAACTTCCGTTCAGCAACTTCGAAGATTTTCTTATTGTGTTAATTTGACATTACGGTTGGAAAAATATTTTTTTTTTTTTTCTTTCCTTCCTTTTAATCGTTTGCAAAAATGTCATATTCGTTTAGAGAACAAAAGGTTAAGTCTTTAAAGGTTAAAATCAAAATTTTGAAATTTTTTTCTGAATTTCTATATTTTTAATTATCATTTAATTTTTATTCAACCTTTTTAAATTTTTTTAAAAATATAATTAAAAATATATCTTATTCAAATAAATGTAAAGGAAATCATGAAAATTGATTAGACTTTTATTATTAATATGATACTTTATTGTGTATTAATGTTAAAACGAATTTTCAGTTGTACGTTTTTTTCAGTTATACGTTTTTTAGGAACGGTACCTTGAAAAATGTATAAATGGTACTCCACTGTATTTAAAAAACAAAAAATATGCTGACTGTAGAATAAAAGAGCCTCCAGGGGGAATTCAATAAAAAGGGCAAACTATTTTCAAAAAGGGTATTTTATTTGCATAATTTGCAGTCTTCTATGTTGTGATTTTTGCATGTGACAAAAGTAAATTATAAATTTTACATGCATATATGTAGGATATATGCATTTGTTTTTCCAGGAATGCTGTAAAACTATTGCTAGAATGTTACATATCAGGAAGAGAAGTATTTAAAGGCTTTTAACATTTAAAATATTAGAAAAAACACTTGATACTAATATGTTTTTAAAAGGGCCGCCAGGAGGTGCTAAAAATGGTGAGAAAAGGGCCACTGGGTGCTAAAATGTGTTTGAAAGAGACGCCAGGTGCAGCATCCAGCCAAATTAGCCTAGAGTTAGCTCTAAAAAATCTGGAGTGACTTCATTCGAAATTTTAATGTATTTAATATTATATTTCAATGCATATATATAATAACAGATTTTCATACCTTTAAAGCAGTAATTTACAAAAGAGATCTGTCCACCATCCCTTTCGTTAAAAATAATTAATTTAAAATTGCATTAATTATGTAATTCATATTAAAATTTAGTTCACCTTAGAATATACAAATTCCTATGTTCGAATTTTTGTTTTTTGTAAAGATTATAAATTTTTTTGTACTTAAATAGAAATCATTAGCATTCATAGAAAACAGATAATAAACTTCTAAGAATTATTTTTAACCATGAGAGACATAAATTAAACACTCTTTTGTAAAATTACAATTTTTTATTTCTCTAAATATGACTACTTCATTGTTAAAATATACCAAGAGGTGTAAAATGTGAGGTTTTTGACAGTTTTCGACATGATTTTTTGACACAGGGTTTTTGACATGACAGTTTAAACTGAGGTTTAAACCATCAAAAAGTCTCATGTGTCAAAAACCTACCAACCCTGCGGCTAAGCTTTACTATACGGCACCCATTGCTTATTGCCGTTGTCGATGTTTTGATCACGTGATATGATGGTGATTCTAGACCCGAATCAGAGTATCGATACTTTTTTCTGTTGTATTGAAACGGAACAAAAAGATCTTCAATTGTTAAAGATCGTTTATATCTTGTCTTTTTTTAAAGCCGCCGCGGTATATGTAAGTAAGATTAATTCTAGATTTTACTGTTTTAAAATGATTTTACAAAGTTTAAAACAAAATTTTTTCAGTGTATTTTTATATATTTTTTAATAAATTTACGAAGAAAAAAAAGGGTAGGGCATAATAGTCATTGCTTCAGTACAGATTTTTTTCATGCATCGTGATTTAATTAGGTGCATTCAGTGATTATTTATTTATTTATAATGCTTGCGTAGCGATCTACCATCGGAATACTCACCGTTACAGTATATATTTCATGCATTTACTGATTCATACATCGCTAATTAGGGGTATCCAGTGATGTTTTTTTTTTTGTTTTAATGCTCGCGAAGCGAGCAAACAGCAGGAAACATAATGACGCTCCATGAATTTGCATGCTTTTACTGATTCATGCTCCACGAATTAGGGGCGTCCAGTGATGTTTTCTTTGGTTTTAATGCTCGCGAAGCGAGCAAACAGCAGAAAACATAGTGACCGCGGCTCCATGAATTTTCATGCTTTTACTGATTCATGCTCCACGAATTAGGGGTGTCCAGTGATGTTTCTTGTGGTTTTAATGCTCGCGAAGCGAGCAAACAGCAGAAAACATAGTGACCGCGGCTCCATGAATTTTCATGCTTTTACTGAATCATGCTCCACAAATTAGGGGCGTCCAGTGATTTTTTTTTTTTTTTTTTTTTAATGCTCGCGAAGCGAGCAAACAGCAGAAAACATAGTGAAACATAAAAAAAAAGGCTGAAAAACTAAATGTACAAAAGAGCTGAAATCAGCTGAAAAATCTTATCCCTGTATTGGGTAAGTAAAATAATCATTTATTTTCTAAAATTTAGTTTTAAATGTTTCATAATAATGAAAAGTATTGTTTCATGACATTTTGATTCGATTCACGACGTTGTGAAACTATTCACAGTACCGACTCACAAACCAAATCAAAACACCATCATACCACGTGATCAAAACATCGGCAACGGCAATAAGCAATGGGTGCCGTATAGTAAAGCTGTTCCAAATGTGCCAAAATCATCAAGTTGAATGGCCAGCTTAAAAGTCTCAGCAAAATAGTCGTTCAACCAAGTGTTTCCAAGGATATTGTCATCCAGGTAATCAAGAATATGAACCAGGAAACAGGGAAGAAAATTGGATGTCCTGAAGCTTTATTCGTTCATAATAAAAGGAAAATTAGGAGCACAATGCATCATTTAATAGGGCAAGAAGAATTAGTCACCAGCCATATCATAAAGAATAAAACTGGTGTCACAGCCTCATGCCAAACTATTTGTCAAACATTAGCTAAACTGACTTTAACCACGAAAAAATCAAGAAACAACTGCTGTTAACGACGAGACACAAAGAAATGCATCTCAAGTTTGTGCATAAACACATTGTCAAATCTGTGTGTACTTCACAGTTGAGAAAAGCTTTTGCCTCAGTGGACTCGGCGACATCAGTTTGTACGTCAAACACAGAGGTAAAAACGTCATCATATCGTATCGAAAGATGCATGAAAATGGGTGGTGGCAGTGTCATGATTTTAGATGCCATCTTCAGTTTTGGTAATCTCATGATAAAGATTGTTGAAGGCAAGTAAAACAGTTTGGTAATTGCGTGATAAAGATTGTTGAAAGCAAGTATAATGTCTAGAATATTTTCATGACCTATGAACCACCTTTATTGCACTCGTGTCATGGGCAATTTGGCCAGAACAAATGGATTTGGCAGCTAGACGATGCAAGTATCGATATTGCAAAAAAAATAAATAAATAAATAAATAAAGTATGGAGTACCCAAAGTCTAATAAAATTGCTGTCTTAGATTGGCTCAGGCACAGCCCTGATTTGAACATCCTATAGAATGTGTAGCACCTAATATAGAAGATTGTGTATAGAAATTAGCAATACGATGACCGGAAGGAAATAATTCATGCTCTGAAGAGATGTGCAAAAAAGTTCAATAAGGAACCCATAATAATTTATACAAATCAATTCCTGGATGTTTGTTAAAGGTCGCTGATGTTAAAAAGGCACAAATTCAATAACTGTCTCACCTTTTTGTCAACTTTTATTTGTTACATATGCGTGATTACTTAATGGTAGCCATACCCATTTTCATGTATTTTCTATAAAATGTTTTAATTTTGAGATATTAAACCGTTTTTGATATTTATATTTGCTTCTTATTGTCCCTTTAAGCCAGGGTAGAGAACAAATTTGTGCACGATTTGTACTTTTTTAGAATCAGGTCAGGTGGCTGCAAGAGTTTTGTCCAGCAATGTAGGCCTCTGGTCCAGTCCAGGGTTCTAGGCCTGGGAATAGTGTACTTTGTTGTTATCTTTCTAAGGAATCCAAGCCCGTACTTTTGCAAGTTTCAGAGAAAAATCCAAAAACAACAAGCATGTCCAAATCACAAAAACAACAAGCATGGTCTGGGGTTTGAACCCAGCACCTTTCATCTACCAGCTTCAGAGAAGAACCTTTCGGCCAATGGTGGAGACTCTTTAATAACCTTAAACCTTAGTTTAAACGAACTATTTTAGGATGATGACCTTTGTATGATTGTTTAAAATATTTCATACTTTTTTTTTTTTTTTTTTTTTTTTTTTTAAGCCAAAAAAAAAAAAAAATTCAATTTTAGTATTTGAACTAGAATACCTGTAAATTTCACACATCTGTGAATAAAATGCATTTTAGTGTGTGTTGCAGGAATCAGTCTGAATAAAATATCAATACAAACTGCAAAAATTAATATTTCCAGAAAATTTATTTGGCTTTCTGTAGAAGAAGGGGAAAAAGCAGTCTGAATCTAAGGATAGACCTAGAGAAAACTTTCTAACAATAAATAATAAAATTTAAAAAATGCAATTATCTTCATTAAAGTACTTGAATTAAGTAATTTTCCATTTAATATTTAAAATCAATAAATAAAAAAAATCTTCAAAGTAAAACAACTTACTATACTCGTCAGAGTCATCTTTTAAAGCTTCCGTTTTGATATCAATGAAGAAAGAATACTCGGGATCATCAGTTATAACTAATTAATAAAAAGAAAAACATTTTAGCTATATTTTAAGTATTAACAATGGCATATATAGGTAAGATGCAAAAGAAAAGCACTTGATTTTTTTTTTTTTTTTTTTTTGTTAATCTGCAAATAGAACATTACTTCTCATGTAAGGATGAATGATTTTATCTCTTATAATAAACTTTTTTACTGATAACAAAATTGCCTGTATATATGTGAATATGTTTGTCATTACACTTTTGCATAGAAAGAGGTGACCTATATATTCACAAAAATTGACATACCATGCGCGTAGCCAGGGGGGGTGCCCTGGGTGCCCGGGCACCCCCCCCTCCGTTCATGCACACCCAGGTATGGGGAATTCCACCAATTTACTTGCACTGGTAAGTAAAATTTTAAGCAAGAGAAAAATATACCAAAAACTTCAATGTATATTCATAAAAGCAGACTTTTGTTTGTAAGTTTCTTTTAATCAGAAAAATTTGCGATATCCTCCCGTTTTAGACATCTTGAAAGCGGAAAATGACTTTTTATGTGTGTGTTTAATGGGGGGGAGGGGGGGGCGGTCATTGTGTGTGAGTGCATCTGTTAACTATTTTTGTCCGGGTTTCACGTGAGAATGGCTGGACACAATTCAACGACATTTGGCAAGAATTTAGGTCTGTACCCAGCTTAAAAGTATACCTATCAAATTTTCCAAAATTCCCTCTGTTCCTCCCTTTGGGACCGAAAGTCAAAAACTCGTTAGTAAGCATAACTCGGCTCCAAATTACTCTACGTTGAAGAAATTGCACATGAAGAGACTAGACTTGAATACGAAAATAAAATTTTCTGCGATTTTGGATTTTTCTATATTTAAGAGGGAGGAGGGAGAAAAATTGATTTTCAGAGGGAAATTTCTGAAAACCAGATTTTTGAGTAGATACCAAAAGTGGTATAAAGTTATTAAAAACAACCATGCGTCTTCTTCAGTATATTTCAAAAAACCCGTTTTTAGTTTCTTGCAACTTTCAATTTTTTTTTTTTTTTTCAGGGGGGAGGGTGCGTTATAAGTATGCAAATTCGAGATCCCTTTTTAGCGCTAAATTTGTCCTGGGAAATCTATGGAAGCTGCAGTCACAAATTTTAGTGCGTGGATTCTTTATGAGCATAACTAGGTTTTATGAAAATCCCCTCCTTTTCCTCCTAGGGGTGGGTGGAGGGGAATAAACACATTTTTAAATTATATCAGATTAATTTTTATGTGTGGTTAAATTATGCGTACCGTACACGTACAACGAATGGATTTTCTGAAATTTTCCCTACCCCCGACCGCTTTTTAAAGGCGGGTGAGATGCCTTTTCAAGAGTAACTCTGCTCCAAATTATCTCAGATAAACGATATTTTGATGTGTTGATTAGTTATGCGTTCCCAATACACACACCACAAAGAGACTTTTCGAAATTACTTTCTAACTTCCCGTAGAGGGGTGGGGGGACAAAATACGCTTTTGAGCTTAAATATGCTCCCAATTATCTTAGAATGGCGAATTTTGGTGTGCGGTTGTTGTTTAAGTGTACGCAATATGCAATTTTGGTGGAATTTCGTGAAACTTCTAATTTACTCGCGAGAGAGAGAGAAGGTGAATTGCGGGTAAATCACTGCCGATGACAATGGAAACCCGAATCCTCATGTTGCGAGCGGAAAAATCCCTACCTAACGCAGTGGGAATTTTAGTGTAAGTTTTGTCTAATTTCAGTGTTTTTTTTTTTTTCACTTTTGATTTTGTGAGATTCTATTAATAATGATATGGAAATTTGAGAATTCACTTAAATGTAGTGACCAGCGAAGCGGAAAAGTCTGCTAGTATATATATTCACTGTATTTCTTGCTGCTCCTAAATACCAAAGCGGTAATGCTCTCAGAGCTGGTACATCAGGGGTACCAAGTTTGAACAGAGCTTTTCGGCCGTCTAGCTGTTTAAAGCTTTCCTTCAACCCTCCCCCCCCCCCCCAAAAAAAAAAAAAAAAAAACTTCATGAATATAAGCTAGGAACCTTCATAGTTCCCTCTCCGTGAGGAACACTTAACCCAAGCCTAGACACTAATGCAGTCGCAAAGAACTCGCAATCGTATTTAATTCCAATATCATGGAACTATGATATTGCATGATATTTCTCACTGAGATTGGACAAATGGAACCTGTTTATAAGGATGTGAAAAAGAAAATTCAAATATTTTATTGTTTGTTGAAGGAACTTCTCATTGCTTAATTTTATTTTATTAAGTTTTCTGAATGTATATTATAAGCGGAGGGAACTTAAAATGATAATTGAAGTTGGTAAGCTTCAAAAAGTGGTGTGGATAAAAGTTCTCTGGATTATTTAAAAAATGTTTTTAGTTTAATTACAGCCTAAAACGTTCTAAGAATACAGTTATATTCGTTAAATGAAGAGTTTAGCTGGGTGCAGTAAAACACCACCCTTCCGAAAAATATATGCACCCCCTTCCATCCCTCCCCCCTCCCCCCCAAAAAAAAAGTCTACCCAAAAAACGTTGTAATGCAGCTCATCTTCCTTACTTTTAAGTGAATGTAAATTGCGTTTCTTTTAAGCTTATCGGAAACTGTCACCCAAATTAGGGCGAAAACTTCTCACAAAGGCTACACTGATGGGCTTGATTTGAATTCGAAATCGGCAATCCATTCAGCTGATGATCAGAGACCAATCGGAGACAGAAATGCTCCATCTGTGTTCATCATAACCTTCCCTGCCTTCTATAATATCACTTTATGAGCTTATTTATTGCGATTTTCTTAAAGTTTTCATATTATAGTCCAGTCACCACAGTTTACCACAATATAAATATATTCTAGTAAGATTCACATATAACCAATTGAAACACGCGTGTAAGATCTGGCTCACACTAATCCCTCATTATGTAAAGAAGTATAGATTTCTATTTGCAAATCAGATGAAAGTTTCCATGTGATGATTGGCTAGTGTTGGTCGTATATCAACTGCATAGCTCAGTTTGTCGAGCACTGACGGGTTATATCAATAGTCTCAAGTTCCATTTCTGACCTTGTCCCTTCCATTTTGTTAAATTAAATTCTGCTTTTCCATCAAAAATGTGTGCAAAACTCATTTTTCAACTTATTTTTGACATTATATATATGTATAAATCTATATCTGTTTATGAATCAGTTTGGATTTCTTAGTTTTCGATGCAGAACTACACTGTTCGTTCAACCTATCACTATTGGAAATTGTACACTAATTAATCAAGACAAAATCTAGCTAATCCTATATTTTTTAGTTCAACCGGATTAGTTTAAACAATATTAATAATAATAATAAAACCTTATGTTATCTTTAACATTATAAACAAATACGAAGTTGATTATTAAAAAAAAAAAAAAAAAAAAAAAAAATTACATGTCCTTTATTTATTATAATTATAATAATAGTTATCATTATTGTACAAAAAAAATGAATATTTTTTTACGCGTGAAAAATAAAATGAAAATAAAATAAAATTGATGTCACTATAGCTTCACAATATTAAACATTTGTTTTTATTTATTTATTTATTTTTAACATCGGCTTTGTACTTTTATTTAATAATTTTAGGTTTTGAATTCAGTACTTACATTAAAATCAAAATTTTTAGTTTTTATTGATTGTTTGGGATTCACATTCAATTCAAATGGCTCTAATATAAATTTTATTAAGACGGTTTAATTAGTTTTTTTTTTTTTCTAAATATCAACATTTTATTCTAAAACTCAACAGTCATATAAATAGTTAAAACTTATGTTTAGTACCTATAAAAAAAAAAAAAGTGAATCTGTTATACCTCCAAGGAAATTTTTTCTACGGAAAGACTTCTGCTGTGAAAAGAGCGAATATGACAGAGGGAGAAGCAGCAAGAAATTATTCAACAACCACATCTTATATTAATTCAAGAAATATTTCAGGAATAACTGGGTAAAAGGAAAGCTGTAAGAGACTAGAAAGTACTACTGTATTTCGACTAGACAGGTATCGTGCAGATGCTTAACGGACAGAGGTGAGAATACAAGAAAAAACTGAAGAGCAACGGCATATTTGAATTTAAGCTGATGCCAAAACTTCATCAATGATACAATTTATCAAGCATTGGATGCTGCTAATTAGTTTTTAGTGTACATTTAACTATGATTCTACTTTTGATTATGCGTTTCAAAGTATTGTCAGCGCCAGCGGAGGAAAATGGTAAATGTTTGTGGAAATTGTTGTACTAAAAATTGTCTCATAGCCTCACCTGCAATGTTTTGTTACAATGGAAAATTTCATTTACCTCAAACTTCTGAACAATCAGAATCTTTGTAAATTACTCTTAGATTCTTTAAACACTACTTCAACCCAAGCATCGTCGGGTAGTTGAATTATATCATTAATCTTTATATATATATATATATGCTTGGGCACGCAATAACATAATTCATTTATTGTGCACATTTACCGACATATATACGAATACACGTATATTAAAATACTCATACGCACGCTTACGTATATACATATGCGTACTATGTATGTATATCTATGCTGAAAATTTCAAATTAAAATTTGGGCACCCCCCCCCCCCCCCCCCGCATGAAAAGCTGGCTACGCCTATGCATACAGGTGTATTTTTACAAGATCTCACTGTATTCAAAGTTTAATATTCAATTTTGAATTATTTTATGTTTTCCAAAATTAGGAAAAAATGATATCATTCTTACTTGTTTTGTTAGGCGGTACTATATGTTCACATATACAAAATAAACAAGAAAAAAAAACATTGTAACTTATCTTATTTGATATCAGACATTTATCAATTCCATAAAAAATGACATTATAATTATGACACAATTATATACTCAACTCACATTTAAAAAACAAATATGGAAAAACATTTTGTGAAATTGGCATTATACTTAAAATATGTATGTTTGGTGCTTATGTATATATTTACATATAAAAGCCTGTTGACCTTTTCTTCAAAATAAAAAACCATCATCAAAAAACCTGTAGACCTTTTCCACAAAATAAAAAATCATTGCTGAGTGTGTGATGACAAAATTAAATCTATTTTTAAGATTAATAAAACAAAAATTAAAAATTATAACAGAAAATCAAGCAACTTCACCATCTGTATAGTAGCGCAATCAAGAGTTGGGTTTTTGACATGACAAGGGTAATAATACTGGTTTAAACCGTTAAAACTCAAAATCTGTTAATGGACTAGAATCTGGTTAGAAATAGAAATTAGTAGTATTTGCTTTATGTAAGTTGACATCTACTAAATATTATGCTGTTTGTAAATTAAAAAATTTTGAAAAAATTTTTAGATGATAATTAATAAAAATTTTGTTAAATAAACTGGTTTCAAATCTAAGGAATATATATATATAGGGGAGAAGGGGGCTAGTGTGGACATGGGGCTAATGTGGACAACTTGAATAAGTCTGTTATTTTTTAGTTCAAGTTTCTCTGTAATTTTTTGCAGATCGCCAACACTGATATGCATTTCCAAGTGCAATTGCATGCAAATACATTTCATGGTTAATTAGCAATTTGTAAAACAAATTTTTTATGGTGCAAAAGTAAGTTCATGATTTGTTTTTTGATTACTAAGTTATACTATTTTAATTAATTATTTCAAATGAAAAGGGATAGTATGTTATTTAAATGAATATTATTTATAAAACATTTTTTGATAGTCACTTTTGCTCTGCCTGATTTAAATTTACCTGTGCTAGGCCTGAAGAAATAAGTGGCTACATGGGGCATGGGGCTACTGTGGACATGTCCATACTAGTCCCAATCAGCTTCCAGTGATAAAAATATTAAGTTATATCATATTTTATGCTATTCTTATGCTGAATAAGATTTATTTTGTAAAATAATAAATTAATTTAACTGTAGAACATACGCATAGAACACATAAGTTAAATTTATTTTGATAAAAAATTTTATTTGAATTTCTAATAGCAGTCTTAAGAGTATTATTTGATAATACCATGATAGGTATTATATAGTACTCACAACTTTTAAATTTAAGTCATTATGGTTCGCTCGTACGAACGTATTAGGCGAGACATTGCAAACCCTCGACGATAGCTTCAGGGCCTCGAGCTTTAATAACTTTTTCTAGTTTAAAACCTTTTTATATTGTTGCTAGTGTTAGCCCCCCCCCCCTTTTTTTTTCTCCCACAAACTAGTGATTTTTTTTTTTGTAATTTTCTAGTGTATGAAATTTTATCTTTTGAGATAGATTCTTAACATATCTAATTGCAGTTTTTAATAACATAAGCATGAGCTAATTAAAATATACCTTAATTAGATTAACATTTACTAAGTCTAAATCAGTACTCTAGTTTGTCCACACTAGCCCCACCACATCGGGCTAGTATGATAAAAATAACACTAGCCCCTGTTATTATTTAACACCTGTTTAACACCTAAAAATAACACTAGTGTGATAAAAATAACCCTTTTTAAAAAAAATTATTACTTAAAAACTGTATTGCCAAATATTTAAATATATAAATCAAATTAAAAAGTAAAAGTACAAATTCTTGTAAAAAAAAAAAAAAAAAAAAAAAAAACACGATGTGTTCAAAATATTATTTAGTACACTTTTTTACAAAATTTATGAAAATTGTCCACACTAGCCCCCTTCTCCCCTACAAAGCATGCACAGACATATTTTGCATGCTTATATTAATATTTATGAAATTCTAAAATTCCAAATAATTATGAATTTCAACATCATATATATAAACTTAAAAGCTAAGTGTTAAAAACACAGGAATAAAGCAAAACATAACATACACAGTAAATTAATGAGTTTGAAAATAATTATATTAAACTATATTTTTACACTTATCATTATTTATTTTTACATTTACAATAATTTTGTAGCTATTTATTATTATTATTATTGATTGTATAAATATGTGTGCCTGTTTACAGCTTGAACTAATAAATTTAAAAGAAATCTGTATGAGTAAATATTAAATAATTTATACAATTCCAAAAAGAATTTATATTTCTATTGCCTCACGTTAATTACGAGAATTCAAAAAGCTTAATGGCATATTAATTATAAATTAATTTCTGAATAATATAAAAATATCTTTTTTTTTTCTTTTAATGCACATGAAAACTAATACTTCATAATGAATTTTTAAAAGCCTAAAGTTTTGTTTTTATATTAATCAAAATGTTATAACAGACTTTCTCCAAACACTTTAACTTGTTTACTTTTTAAAATGTACTTATAAATAATATCTTATTAAAACCAACTAAATTTTTAAACTACCGCATAACTAAATTTAACATATACTATAATATTAAATTATTAAGCATATATATATATATATATATAAGTAAAAATTCTGTCAAAGACAGAATTTAGTTTAGTATGGAGGACTATTAATTTCGATCTGTAAAATTTTTATTTTTAATTTATTTTTTATCTCTTTTTTTGACCATAAAACTGGGCCATGTACTTTTAAAATGACTGAAATGAATTAAAATGAAGTGTTGACACCTAAATTTCGTACTTTAGTTAATTTTAAAAAATCGGCTGTGTCGAAAAACTGTTTGCATCCCTGGATTCAGAAAAATCGTCCCTTTCATTTGGTACTGAATTTGTAATGATAGGACTGATATTTTTAATTTATTCTGGTGTTACACAAAACTGGTCTACAAAAACTGGCAACGTTTTTACCCAGGTTGAAACTAATAATCCACCTAGTCCTAATACATTTCGTAGTAATATATGAAAGTATCATAGCATATTTTGAGCGAACATAACAATAATTCATAATGAAATTTAAAAGACTAAAGTTTTGTTTTTTATAATCAAAATATTATAACAATGTGTTTCTCAAAGAACATCAATCAATTCACGTTTCAAATATTTTTGTGAACTATATTTTGTTAAACTAAATTTTTATGTAACCAATCATAGATATAGGTTTTTGACATCATGGTTAAAACCGTCAAAAACTGTCACAAGTCAAAAACCTGCCAACCTTGGTGCAATCAATACTGTGCATGTATTGACTGCTGAACTGTACAGATAGTATGAGCCGGAAAATGCATGAAAATAAACATAGGCACATCATCTTCATGCGCTTCTATCACACCCTTGGCGACAATTTTTCATTTGGTGGAAAAGGTTGATGGACTAATATGCAAGGAGTACCCAATATTTTAATAGTTTATGTGAATTTTATTTAAAAAACAAGAAGGTAACATGATGGTAAATTCATACATCACTCATAAATTTTGAAGCACTTTGCCATAATTGTGAGATATAAGTTTAATAAACAGTCAGAATGAGTCACAGAAGATTGAGAAAATGTTACTTTAAAAAAATTAAAAGAAAAGTAATATCATAAGACAAAATTATAATCACACATAAATCATAAAATAGTAAATGAAATAGCTATTGCAGGTGCAGGCATAATTACTAAAATCTGTAGATTTAAATTCATGTTTATACATATATATATATATATATTATTTTAATTAATTTCTCATTCAATAAGGTTTTGCTGCTTCAATCGGGGCTGAAACAATAAAAATTGCTATAATTAGCTATATTGTTTTATGAAATCGATGCAGCTTTCACTGCTTTATGAAGTACAGTCCCCCTGAAGAGTTTATACTTCAAATTTTAAGCATTTTTATCCAATTATTATTTCTGTGGTCCTTTATTTACTTTTTCTGTCATTAAGTTTAAGGGTCTTTTTTTTTTCATTATTATTGTTATTTATGTTGGCATAAGTAATTCAAGTTGTTTTTGTCTCTTATTGGTTCTTAATCTGTATCGCAACATTTTTGTGTAAGTCTTACCTATGTGTTACAATCAGTTCTCTTTTTGTTGTGTTGGTATTGTTTTGTATCTATTAATTGCTAAATATTAAGGTTAAATTTTATTACGATAACTATCATTTATATATGTATATATATAAACAGGGACTGAAAAAAATTACCAAAATCTTAGGAACCAGGAAAAATATTCACTCAGGTTGCTACTCTTTGGAAATCTAGCTCACAAAATATGCCAAATGTAAGTACCATTGTAAACTAAATCCTATCCTTATTTTGAATTGAACAAATGAGTTATTCAATTCAAAATTTAAGTTAAGCAAAATTTTAAAAATATGTCTGTTTTTTAGTTATAAAGTTTTTAAAAAGCAAACTATGGGAGAAAAAAGACTTGGTGGAATATTCCATATTGCTGTACTGTTCGAGGAGAGAAAATGAAGAGAAGTTTTCGCTGAGATCGCAACTGCGTAATACAAGATCAGGATACAGAAGGGAGGAAGAAAAACAAAAAAGATAATGTTATAGATAGTATATAAAAAAAATTTCGTCAGTCTTCAATAACTGGTTACTAATGGGATATTTTAAACATATTCCAGTCACGAATTCTTCAAAAATAAAAGTGCTATAAAAAAAACCCAAAACAATTTATACTTAGTACTCTTTATAAGACACTTAACAAAGGGAAAATAAAGGGAACTTTATTATGCTAAATACTAGGTCATGCCAAACTATACTAGTTATACCAGAAAAATGAGATTTTTGCCTATCAGGAATGTGACATTTTTCTTATATGCGACATGCCATTTAGACCTAGAATCATATTTTAGAGTTATTCATTAACATTTATGATATTCAGTACCTTTGCAATGCTCTAAAAATAACTGAGTAACAATACAGTTCCTTTATATTTTTAGCTTCGACTGATTTTAAAGAAAATAAAAAGAAAAGCGGGGAAAATATATTACGTATGCATACATCTCGTTTTCAAAATTTACTCAATTTTCAGTATTTAAAACAATTCAATTATAGTTACTTTTAAGTTCATCTGGATAAATAGATTCTAAAGCCTCTATTTCATTTTTCTGTTCTTCTTTGTAATCCATCTTTTTAAATTATAGTTAAAGAGCTTTAAAGTTGAAAACGTGTAGTTCTATAAATCCTTTTCAAAATTTAGTAAACAAATATCGAATTCATATCAAAATCACAGTGAAAAATATTAAAGCGTTATTCGATTAAGAGCTATTCGAACCTTGCTTCGATTTACCTTCAATTTAGTTTTACTCCATGGTTATACAATAATAATCAAAGAAGAGAATAATAAGCGAGCAGGTCAAGTATTTACGATGCACAGCTTTTGCCCTGCTCGATTCAAAACCAGCCCAACGAGATAAATATACAGAGTAACAGGGTGACCAGGGCCTCATTAACGCACGGTCCTGCGGGTCCCAGGACCTGGGCACCACAGTTTTTGGGGTATTCTGTCAAGTTTATGTGGATGCATAATTATATACTTCTGTTTATGAATTTTGTAACATAGTTTTAGATTTTATTCTAAGAATGCACTTAAATGTATAATGTGGTGAAATTTTTTTACATCAGATATTCCTCAGAATTCCCTCTGGTAATATTTTATTCTGTGTATTTATGCATGTTTTTATTGGGGTAACTTTCCATCACATATAATTCAGCTTTTGAAGCTAGTTTACACTTTCATGCCTGGTAATTACAAATAAATTTTTTATTATTATTCATTCAGTATAAATCACTAAGTCAATTTAAAATATTATCCTTAAAATGCAATGAATACAAATTGTATTTTAAATCAGTGTACGACATTAACTCCCTTGTTTTCCCTTGATCCCTGTTGTTGTAACATAATATTTTTTCAAACAAAAACAATTATGTATTTCAATTTCGTATTATGCTCCCCCTAATCGGGCCCTGAGGGTGACCACAAAATCTCTTTTAAAATGCCGACGTTTATTAAATAAAATGTTGAACAGATACAAACTTGAAGATTATTTTATTTTAAGATGCAATTATTAAAGTTTTTTTACAGCGATCAATAAAACTCCATATGCGCTTCATTAGTTGCGCGAAGCACATCAAGATGATACTCGATTTCTAGCCATGTCCTCTGCAAGAAAGTGTTATCAACGATGCCGAATGCGTCTACATGATTCTTTGTTTGAGGTCAGTAATACCCTGCTTCTTTATTCGGTATACAACACACAATCTTTAACATACCCCCACAGAAAAGAATCCAGGGATGTGTTACCAGGTGAAGGATGTGGCCGGAGAATTGGGCCATCTTGTCCAATCCACTGACCTGGAATTGTTTTCATCAAGGAAATTACAAACATCAAGATAAAGACTCCCCAATGGGGCGGTGATCTCACTAAAATCTTGCTGTAAAAAGATGTTTGGTTGAAGATTACAAACGTTTTATCCTACTGTGGTGCTATACAAATTCAGTTGAAAATTTTAGGTACATACCTGCAATTATTGATTTCTCTACGAAGAAAAATGGTCCAATGACTCCACTGCATGTCAGGTGTCAGGTCACACCGCACATTCCTTTTTTGACTACATCTCTTGAGTTCCCTACTTATTATATAGGGATTTTATGAGCCCCAAACTCTCTCATCATGTGTATTGATTTTCTCTGAAACATGAAACATTGCTTCATCACTAAAACATACTCAACATTGGGCTTTTTCTTGAGGCATAGCAATTTCGATATCTTGTTCTTCAGAATGTTATCTAAAATACACAAAACAATAATTAATAAAAATTTTAATTAGTAATTGAGTATCTATAACAAATTTCATTTTCATATCTCTTGAAAAGTCTTTTATGAACTTTTTGAAGTTGTAAAGAAACTTTGTGGATACCCTGTATATCTCTTTGAACTAGTCTGCTTCCCGTACAGAAGGAGGGGCTAATTTTTAATCCCTCTGAATTGCAAAGGGGCCATAAATTCATTTTTAATGGTTGTTCAATTACACTTTTTCATAAAAGACAAGTACAGTCGGCAGCAAAATTATTGAAGCACTGGCAGTAATTTCTACTTAAAAGATGGGTCCCTAATACTGTTTTGTCAAGTAAATATTTGTCGAGGACAGGACAGTTGGACAGTTGTGTTTTACGTCACACTGGTGCTGCGCAGATGGGCAATTGGCGACGGTCTGGGACACACCCCTAGAGGTGGTCCGGAGACATGCCATCACAATTTTGATACTCCACGGAAGGGATGGCTCTCCCGCTTCGGTGACCTCCGGAGGTATAATTTTTGATGGGAACATGGAGGACATTGCGGCCACGACAGATTTTACATGCACCAGCCACCATTAGGGTACATGACGGTCTTTGGCCGGCTCGAGTACCGAACTCGCAATCTTCCAATTACGAGGCCGGTGCTCTACCGACTGGGCTACCACGGCCCAAATATTTGTCGAGTCATGATCATAGTCTTATACTGTTTATAAAAAAGTAAGTTGATGATAAAAATTAGTGATCAAACTACTATATACAGTCGATAACAAAAGTGTCCGAACACTAGCAAAAATTCCTATGTAGTAAAAGTACACTTCATACGGTTTTGTTAAATAAATCCTTATCGAATCATGTTCTTACACTGATTAAGAACAGGATTCGACAAGGATTTGTTTAACAAAACAGTATGAAGTGTACTTTTTTTACATAGGAATTTTTGCTAGTGTTCGGACACTTTTGTTACCGACTGTATATATATATATATATATATATATATATATAAATTGCGGATGTGGGCTTTAATAATTTTGCTGCCGACTGTAATGATTGTAGTTAATCAATCCTATTTAATTGCTATTAATAATAAAAAAATATCAAAATTACATTGCAGATAAGGATTTGTTGTCACTATGTACAGTCGGTAACAAAAGTATCCGAACACTAGCAAAAATTCCTATATAAAAAAAATGCACTTAAAACTGTTTTGTTAAATAAATTCTTGTCGAATCATGTTCTTAGACTGACTAAGAACACGATTTGACAAGTATTTATTTAACAAAACAGTATACTAAGAACACGATTCGACAAGCATTTATTTAACAAAACAGTATTAACTCTATTTTTTTTTATATAGGAATTTTTGCTAGTGTTCGGATACTTTTGTTACCGACTGTAGTTATATACAGTCGGCTGCAAAAATATTCGAGCACTAGCCAATAATTCCTATATTTAAAAAGTACACTTAAGACTGTTTTTCTAAGTAAATCCTTGTCGAATCATGTTCTTAGACTGATTAAGGACATGACTCGACAAGGATTTATTTAACAAAGCTGTATTAAGTGTACTTTTTTTTGGCAAGGATTATTGCTAGCGCTCGAATAATTTTGCAGCCGACTGTAAATAGGGCCTGATTAACAAATGACGTAGTGTTTTTTTTTTTTTTTATGATAAACATATGAATATACTTTTAAATTTTTGTAAATTAAACTACTTTTTTTTTTTTTTTTTTTTTTTATAAAGTTTTTTGGACAAATTTAAAATTTATTTTGAATAAGCAATGTTTTGTTTATTTTAAAAAAGGTTAAACTCAAAAATAAGTTTTCCCTCATAAAATAAAAACAATGTGGATTCATCTGAACTTTTATAAATAATTCTTATTGAATGATTGTACAAAAACAAAGTGGGAAATGTGTATTAATAAAGAAAAGGAATTGAGGTGGGTGAGAGTAATTACTATCTCATTAATTATTACGAATCATTTATTAGTATTTCTATAATATTTTGCTTCATTTATTTAGCATTTCTTTATTGTAATTCAAATAACTGAATTGACTAGGTAGACAACTAAATATTACAACATAACAATAACATCTTGATGTTGTCGATATAAGTGTCATGCATAGTATAAAATGCAATATTTTTCAATTAAAATATTTTATTTAATAATTATTTACTAATAAAAATTTAAATCCATAAAATGATAAGTTTCTTATAGTATGGCAAATGACCTAATATTAATGGAATATTACACATTTGTTTTTTAGATTAATTTAAACTAACTTTTAACAGTAAGTATACCATAACTTTATAATCCAGTGCAGCAGCTTTGTTCTTTCTATTAAAATGCACTTTTTCTATCGAATAACTTCTAAAAACAGCATCAATTTCAAAGACTATAACAATTTATTCGGGAGAATTTGTGAAAGTGACGTTATGTTAACATGTTATATATATATATATATATATAATTATATTAACCCTATAAGCGTTAAGCCCGTCTTTTTCCGTCAAGCATAGTCAAAACAAAAGGCTGGTATGGCTAAATTTTGAAATATATGTTGCTTTTTTCGAGAAAATAAGATTAATAAACATGTATAGAGTATTGTATTAAATTTTCATATTTATACTGTGCATAGTATTAATTTTATGAATCATTAAACAGATATACCGAAAAACAGCTAACGCTGAAAGGGTTTTAAAACACTAAGTTATTTTGACGAATTCACAGTAATATGTTTAAATTGCAGGTATAAAATTTTGATGAAAGCATAATTTCAGAGCATATTTTTAATGATTTCCATTTCCCCTCTTTTTAATTTCAAATGTTTATAAACCTCTGCTTAGGGAGAATATATACATTAGAAGTAACCTATATATTAAATATGAAGTTTTTAGCTACAATAATACAAAAGATATTTTATAAAAATATGATTTTCAAAAGGATTTTTCCCTATTCCTTCCCATTGCACATCTACAAGAAATTTGAAACACCCACAGTGCTTCAACTATGGTCATAAGCAGTAACTGTGTCAAGTTTGATTCAAATTGCCCCAGTGGTTTGGGGGGAAATATAACACATACATATACACACTCAATGACTTTTATTTAAGTATATTAAGATTAAATGCGAAAAATAATAGAAAGGTTAATAAACCCAAAATTAACAAAATGAAAAATGTTAAAACTAAATTTCCACAATCAATGCGAAAAAAAAAAAAAAAAAAATAAATAAATAAATAAAAATATACAGACACGACATTATTTCATTATTTAAAACATGAAAATCTGACATTGACAGATTTTAATTTAGTGCCAGAGGCCTACTGCTAAACTTGTTAGTATCGACAAATTCTTCTTTAGTTAATTCGTGACGATCTAAATTCCATGATAAAGTTTCCATTAAATCAAACCAATGTGTTTCAGCTGCAGATATTGTAACAAATAACGTTGGAAGTCCAAACTGTCTTATAGCCGCAAAACAACGTTTTTTCTCTTTTTCCCAATGAGGGGTAGGTGTGCCTTGGGGGGGACTCATGTCAAAGGTGTGCCTTAGGGGGGGACTCATGTCAAAGTTGGGCCTTGGGGGGACTCATGTCAAAGTTGGGCCTGGGAGGGGACTCATGTCAAAGTTGGGCCTTGGGGGGACTCATGTCAAAGTTGTACCTTGAGGGGGACTCATGTCAAAGTTGGGCCTTAGGGGGACTTCATTCAATAAATCCCCATTCAATAAACCGACTGAAATAGGCCCTTAGCACTATTAAGAGTGTATTATAAAAATTCGACAACGCTGTACCGACTGAAATAGGGGTACCTTGGGGGGGACTCATGTCAAAGTTGGGCCTCGGGGGGGACTCATGTCAAAGTTGGGCCTTGGGGGGACTTCATTCAATAAATCCCCATTCAATAAACTGACTGAAATAGGCCCTTAGCACTATTAAGAGTGTATTATAAAAAATCGACAACGCTGTACCGACTGAAATAGGGGTACCTTGGGGGGGGGACTCATGTCAAAGTTGGGCCTTGGGGGGGACTTCATTCAATAAATCCCCATTCAATAAACCGACTGAAATAGGCCTCTAGCACTAATTAAGAGTGACCTATAAAATTTCGACAACTGTACCGACTGAAATAGGCCTCTAGCACTAAAAAAAAAGCAGCAAATAGAACATATGTAAACTTAAATATAACGTAAAATGTAAAATATTTTGAAAACAAATACAACCAAAAAACAGCAATGAAACTAGGCAGATAATCTTAATTAACCCTGATAAAAAAACGTTTGAATAAGTTACTATTAATTAAATCTTATAGAGATAATTAAATAAATAAATTCAAAACATGTTTATTGGAAGGTAAGACTTATAATAATAATAAATTCTTCACTTACCTTCTATGCATCAGTTTCAGCGCGAGTCTTCTAAAACCAGACGAATATCCACATGCTCTCGGATCTGTAGATGAATCTTTCTAAAATGTGTGATACCAGAGGCGTTTGAATGATCCACTCTAAATACTAAAGGATTATTTTCATATGTATTAGAAATGAAATAATTTGAGAATTAATTTAATCTTAGAATTTATTTTTAATTTGGGATGCATCTTTTTCTGCATCCTTATAGTGTGGATTCAGAGAGAGAAGTGAAAGAGATTACAAACTGAAAAATATAATTGGATATAATAAAATAATAAAAAGTTAATTAATGTTTTTAGTTCGCGTAGAACAGTCAATACGTATTTCTAATGCAAGTCCTTGAGGAACAGCGAGCAATACTCATTAGTGTAGTCATGAGATGATCAGAATCACGAGCATAGAAGAAAATTCAATCCAGATTTTTATTCAGGCGTAATTGATAGTTCGTAAATAAGTGAAGAATGATTTCAGTTTTTGGAATATGTCTTAATTAGATGAAGTGTTCATCGATGATAATATGTCATTTCCCCCTTCATCGGGATACACTTCTTAAACCTCTATGGTTAAGTTCAATTTCCTTCGGTGAATTTCAAAAATGGGTCTTGCTAGAGGCTTGGTGAGCACGTCGGCGGTCATTTCTTCACTCAGGCAATATTGCATATCAAGTATTTCTTTCTCTTTCAAGTCTTTTAAATAATTATACTTGATGTCAATGTGTTTTAGCTTGGCAGAAAATTCACAACTAAGGAACTTAATGCAGCTGATGTTATCTTCGAATAGTGTGATGGGTGTATGTTGCTGTAGATGCAAATCACATAATAATTTGATTAACCAAGTGATTTCCTTAGCAGCATTAGTTGCAGAAATGAACTCCGCTTCTGCAGAAGACAATACCACGGAAGTTTGCTTTTTAGTTGTCCATAGAATGGGATTATTTCCTAGCATGAAAATATTTCCCGAAGTTGACTTCCTATTTGTTTTATCGCCTGCCCAATCAGCATCAGCGAAAGCTGTTAATTTGGTGTCTTGGTTTGCACTAATGATGAAATTTAAGTCTTTTGTGGTGTTTAGGTAACGCACAACCCTTTTTGCTGCTTTCCAATCTTTTTTCCGTGAATTCGAATTTCTCCTGCTTAAAATATTTACAGCTGCCAAAATATCTGGCCGACTAACTGTACCCATATATAATAAACTTCCAATTACTTGTTGATATTTAATGTTATTTTCTAGCAGATTATCGTTATCATCAAACTTGAGATAATTAGGCTCCATTGGAATGTTTGTAGGTTTGGAGCACTCAAGATTTAATTTTTTTACTAACTCTTCTATTTTTAATTTTTGGTTTATTACAAAATCACCTTTTTTATTTCTGGTTATTTGCATACCTAGATAAAAGCTTACTTCTCCTAAATCTTTTATTTCAAATTGTTTGTTTAATTCCTTTGTGATTTTGTTTATTTGGTTTTCGTCTCCGGCGACTAAAATGTCGTCGACATACACGATAATGAATGAAGTTATGTTTGGATCATTATTAATGTATAAACATGAGTCTGCTGAGCTTTCTTTATAATTTAAGGTTTTTAGAAAATCTCCTATTCTCATGTGCCAGGCTCTCGCGGCCTGTTTCAATCCATAGATGGACTTATTTAATTTACATACTTTGTTTTCATTGCCCTTATCTATGAACCCTTTAGGTTGTCGCATATAGATATCCTCATCTAAATTTCCATACAAGAACGCGGTCTTAATATCTGTATGTTTTACATTCAGTTTGTGATGAGCTGCGGAATTTAGAAAAGCTCTGATTGTTGTGTATGAAACTACTGGCGCAAAAGTTGCATCGTAATCTTCTCCTAACTTTTGGAGAAAACCTTGGGCAACTAAACGCGCTTTGTATTTTTGTAGTTTACCCGTATCATCGTATTTAGTTTTGAAAGTCCATTTAGAACCGATAACTTTTTTCCCTTCTGGAGGATCGACTAAGGTCCATGTGTTATGCTCGTTTAACGACCGTATTTCATCTTCCGCGGCTTTAATCCAGTTATTCTTTTCAACAGGATGTGTCATATTTTGTATCTCGGACCAACTTTTTGGTTCATGTACTAAATCATGTTTAGCTAAATAGATTAAACGGTCCGGAGGAACACCTAGGTTAGATCTCGACGATCTTCTGAGTCGAATTTCTGAACCATGTGTTTGCTCAGAATCGTCCTGTGTTTGCTCAGAGGTATCGTTAAATTCAATATTTACAGTCTGCGTTTGATTATTATCATTAGTCGGTTTCATTTGCGATGAATGTTCACAATTTTGATTTTCTAAGAACTTTACTTTTCGCGCGATAATGATATTTTTTCCCCCTGTATAAATTCTATATCCTTTGGAACGGTAATCATAGCCAACAAAGATTCCCTCTTGAGCCTTGTTATCAAGTTTTTTTCTATTATGTTTATCAATGTAAGCGAAAGATTTAGATCCGAATACTCTCAAATGCGAGAGGTTAGGTTTAACTTTGTTCCAAAGCTTATAGGGAGTCTTGTCATTAGATTTTGTGGGGAGCCTGTTTAGTAAATAGTTCGCGGTATGTATTGCTTCACCCCAGAATTTATGAGTTAATTTCGCTTCAGATAACATACTTTTGGCCATTTCTACAAGGGTTCTGTTCTTTCTTTCGGCAACCCCGTTTTGAGGTGGACAATAAGGAACAGTGAGTTCATGTCTGATTCCGTTTTGTTCAAGAAAATTCTCTATGTCGTTACCTACATATTCTCTACCATTATCTGATCTAATTCTTTTAGGTAGCCTGCCAAATTTATTCTTGACTAACGCTATGTAAGTTTTTAATTTTTGCAATACTTCACTTTTATGTGTTAAGAGGTAAATAATTGTAAACCTGCTATTATCGTCAATAAAGGTAAGGAAATAGGTTTTTCCCCCTATAGAAGGTGTCTGAAACGGTCCGCAGATATCAGTATGAATTAATTCAAGTACTCTATTTGCGCGGTACTTAGATTGCTTAGGATACGGCATATCTGTTAATTTAGTTTTTATGCACGTTTCACACGTTTTATCGTGTTTACAAAAATTTATGTCAAGTCCTAAAGCTAGTTGCTTATCTATGATTTCTTTAATATCTGCGAAATTTCTATGACCTAGACGTTTGTGCCATAACGTAATACATTTCTTATTATTACAATTAGATATTAATCTAACTTGTTCATTTGCATCATATTTCGGTTGTATTACTTCATAAAGATTTCCTTTTATTTCCCCCTCAAGGAAAGTTTTCCCATATTTTTGCAACTGACATTTATTTTTCTCGAAGATCAGTGTGCAACCACTTTTAGTGGCATTACTAACAGAGAGTAAGTTTGTTTCAATATCTGGTACGAAAAGGACATCTAATAACTTTATTTCATTTACTTCCCCGTTTTCAGTTTCAGTTTTAATTATTATGTCACCCGAACCTTGCGAGGTTAGGACATTTCCATTAGCGATAACTACGTTTAAAACACCAGTGTCATTAATTTTTACAAATAAATTCTTATTATTCGTGATATGTGCTGAACAGCCACTGTCGACTATCCAACTAGATTTGTGTTCGTCACTGGCAATGAACGCTAAATTTTTTATTTTGTTTGCAGTTGTCCCGACCTCTTCATCAGAATTATTTAACTCTCTGGTGGAGTGTTCCCCTTTTATACGTTGGGATTTGGTCTCAAAACATAATGAGGAATTAAATTTTCTATTTTTGAAACCTTTATCATAATTTCCTGACGCGTTGTTCGGTTTTTTATTTTTTTGATACCAACATTCACTGGTATTGTGACTTTTTGAATTACAATATGTACAAAATTTGTTAGGGCGTTTTTTGAAATTGTATTTATTTTTGTTAACCCTGTACGCCGTGGCATTATCTTCCGAATGGGAGTTTGATTTTTTATTGCAGGATCTTCGATTATATTCATCAATAATTTTATTTTGAATATACGTAGGGTTTAGATCTTGTTCATCTCTGCCTTCTAATGCAGTAATTAAAGGGTCGTAAGAGGGAGGCAGAGAACATAAGAGCAGTGTGGACAGGTGAGCATCATCTATATTTTCACCGATTGCAGACAGTTTTTGTTTGAGTTCCAATATTTTTGTGATGTGAGTGTTTACATTTTCTCCCTCGGACAATTTGCAACTGTATAATTTTTTAAAATAAATACAGTTTGTTTGAGAGATTTGGGCACTCGTGAATACTCTTTAATTTCTGCCAAATCTCTCTAGCACTAGTTAAATCTTTAATATGGGGAATTTGGGAATCAGTTATTGATAGATTTATCAGGGCTTTTGCCTTGTTATTCTTTTTCGACCAGTCAGTAGTAAGTGGTTCTGGTGGAGCTTCAGTAATTACATCGACTAGATCTTCTTTGGTCAAAAGCATTTCAGCTTTAAATGACCAAGTAGTATAATTTGAATCGTCAAGTTTATCGATTGTTATATTTTCTTTTAATACCATTTTGGCTATTTATTTATTATAATATAAAACTATGAATATTCGTTTTATTTTAGTTAGAGACTTTCGTCAGTCTCATAATCATGATAAAAAAACTTTTGAATAAGTTACTATTAATTAAATCTTATAGAGATAATTAAATAAATAAATTCAAAACATGTTTGTTGGAAGGTAAGACTTATAATAATAATAAATTCTTCACTTACCTTCTATGCATCAGTTTCAGCGCAAGTCTTCTAAAACCAGACGAATATCCACATGCTCTCGGATCTGTAGATGAATCTATCTAAAGTGTGTGATACCAGAGGCGTTTGAATGATCCACTCTAAATACTAAAGGATTATTTTCATATGTATTAGAAATGAAATAATTTGAGAATTAATTTAATCTTAGAATTTATTTTTAATTTGGAATGCATCTTTTTCTGCATCCTTATAGTGTGGATTCAGAGAGAGAAGTGAAAGAGATTACAAACTGAAAAATATAATTGGATATAATAAAATAATAAAAAGTTAATGTTTTTAGTTCGCGTAGAACAGTCAATACGTATTTCTAATGCAAGTCCTTGAGGAACAGCGAGCAATACTCATTAGTGTAGTCATGAGATGATCAGAATCACGAGCATAGAAGAAAATTCAATCCAGATTTTTATTCAGGCGTAATTGATAGTTCGTAAATAAGTGAAGAATGATTTCAGTTTTTGGAATATGTCTTAATTAGATGAAGTGTTCATCGATGATAATATGTCAAACCCAAAATACAATGATGTCATCATCAGGGAGGTCCCTCAATGGAGTGTGGAAAAACAGTAAGATGTTTCAAGAGCTACTATCAAAAACAAAAAAATAGCTTTCCCCTTTTTCCCCCATATATTACCAAGTGAAAAAAATTCTTAAACTACAGTTCGAAATCTCAATATTTTTCATTTGGCATTTCAAGCTGCAGCGTTTAGAAAAATGTTTTTTTTTTTTACTTACCCGACATCCACTGTAAACGGATTTTGCTAAATTCCCTTCGCCTCTTTGGGGGTGGGAGGAAAAGTTTCGAAGCGTAAATCCGCTCCAAATTATCTGAAGAAGTAGGTTTTTGGTTGTGTGTACCCAATATACACTATAAAGGGATATTCAGGAAATTTCTCCCTTTTGCCCTTTGCGTATGAGGTTGGAAATACGTTTCCAAGTGTAACCCTGATCAAATATGTCTCAGGAATGTAATTTTTCGGTATGTGAGTTGGTTATGAGTACAGGACACACAGCATATAGATACTTTTAAAACTCCCCTCTTATTTTCTTTGTGGGTGGGTGGAGTAAAAAACACATTTCCAAACGTAACTCTTTTCCAAATTATCTCAAAAAAGACAGTTTTTTTTTTTTTTTTTTTTGACGTCAATTTTTGTGAGATGCTTAATTTAACTTTTTATAAATTTTTAACGCTCACGTTTAATTAAATATATTTATTTTTATGTCGAAAGAAAATGAACTCGAAAAATTTTTTTGGCAACAATTAAATTATAGCTAATATTTTAATGGCTACTTTAACGCTATTAGGGTGCTATTATTTTCATGTTTTAATTAATTATAAGAAAACTAATCAAAAATTCGAAAATCTGACTTCGAATTGTGTTGTCACCGGGTTCTTAGCTACTGTGAAAGTTTCAAATGTCTAGCTAGTAGGGAAGTTAGTTAAAAATCGATTGCAAGATTTGTACCGGACAAACAAACAAACAAACAAGAATAGAAGCTAATAAAAACATGGTAAAATAGACTTAATGATATCCTGGCTAATGACATGAATTACTTTTTACAATATTGTTACGTGGTAATCTTAGGAAGCAGCTTTTCATTGAAAAATTGTACGTCATCAACCTTTATTAACTGAATTATGAAATCCTCTATCAGAAATGGAAGTAAATTTAGTTGTAACTTAATATCAAAATTATTCTACTATACCTGATCTGATACTAAACTTCTTATTAAATTATTCAGCACATGAAAGCAAATTAGTGATAATTAAAATTTTGGGTTTATGACACAATAAAACTGACTCATTTAATAGCACTTTAACTTTGTTTATTTTATTTATAATTTTTTTTTTTTTTTTTTTTTTTTTTTTTTCAGTTAACTTTTATTTATTTTGCATTCTCTGAATTTAAACAACTCAAATTAACTTGTATGTTGCAGCCACCACATGACTTTCTTCTATATTTTCCTATACAAATTCACTCAGTAAAAATAATTTATTAAAATTATTATTTAAAAAAAATTATCTTCCATGATAATGCAGACGATTTCCATATTAGAGAAGTAGTATAACACTATATATATGTATATATATAAAGTCCATTTTATTCTCAATATTAAAAATATATATATATATATATATATATATATATATATATATATATATATATATACGATTTTTTTTTCAAAGTTTTTTTCGTTAAAAGTAAAAAAAATCGATAACTTTGTTTTAAATTATCACAGATCTATAGTTCTTCAACCATTCGTTTTAAAGGTATTGACGAGACCTTTCGAAAGATATCCATCTTGAAAATTTACCCTCCCCGAGGGGGGGGGGAAGCGATGCCCCTAGATGCACAATTTTTTTTCCCTAGTTAACTACAACTATTATCAATAATTCATATTAATTTTACAATCACAAGTTAAAAATAACTCTCATTACGTACATTTATACGAAATTTTGTCCTATACTGCCATGTTAAAAATTTAGAAAAAAATGCGATTACAGCGCCACCTGTTGAGCGAATAATCCCCAAATCTAACCAGAACCAGTTTATGTCAGGGTCCAACTAAATACCAAGTTTGGTTAAATTTCGTTCATTGGTTCATGAGATACGGCGTCCACAAAATTCGTGATACGCACACACAGAAAGACACACACACAGACATTTTCTAAAAACTATCAAATCGTGTTCAGGACATCCCAAAACGTGTAAATCCATCGAAAACCGAAGTTCGAATATTTTCACGAATCCAATACTTTCTCTATATATACATGTAGAAGAAAAGAAAGTAAAAATCATTCCATACTTCTGATTAAATTTTTGGAGATTGATTACAGCTTCAAATGTATAGTTAATGAAGGTAACAGGAACATGAGCTCCTTTGATACCACATGCGCTGATCCTATTTACATTTATATATTTTTTTGATACACTTGTTTAATTACAGGACAACGCTTGACATATTTGAACCTATACATTACTCTTAAACTCAAGAATATTGCATCTTCAAGAACTTTATCTCGAATAGCATATAAATAAAATCCTGAATATTTATAATAAATTTCTCTGAAATTCTGTTACAGCCTATAAAAAAGCCATATTTTGCTGGATAGATTCATTCCTTCACGCTTCGTTATGGGAAGAGAGCTACAGAAACATGCAGCAGAATTTTCAACACCTCATTCGTTCTAACGTTGCTGACAGATCGACGTTCCCTCACGGCAGTCGGAGAAGCTAAAGGACCTGCTTTGGGGTAAAGGTCTAAAAATTTATGGCAAAGGGAAAGAATAAATAAGAATGTTCTCAGGAATTCTGTTTGAAAGATGTAAAAGAGTCTAGAGTATTGTAAATATTCCGAAATTCTTCTGTAAGAATTCGTATTAAAATAAAATACATAAAATGTACCAGACCATTATAGGAAAAGAATAATCTGGTGTAGCACTCACACTGTTTTCTCTTGTCCTACATTATAAATTATTACACTTTTACACTCTATGTTAGGAACAGTTCAAAATGGTAGAAACTGTTTTATTTATATACATTTCTGTGTGAGAAAGGCTACTGCCCCCTCAACATCTCCCCTCGATTTAAAAATACTCAAATATTTTAAGTATTTTAAAAATACCTTCAAAATGCTAAAAAAATATAGCGAAATCTCCCTAAAAGCGCCATCCACCTTGCCATAGGTTAAAAAAAAAAAAAAAAAAAAAAAAAAAACTTTTTGATTTTGTTCGACCCGAAAAAACCTGGATGTTTCTTTTTTTAAATTTCTCTCCCCCCCCCCTCCCCCCAAATAAAACCTAATTGAAAAAAAATCTGGAGTGACTCCACTCGACTTTCCGAACACTGAGTAATTAACAGTTTTGTAGATAAAGTAAAGAAAGAGGAGTTGTTAAACAAACAAAAGGGAGAAACCATAATAGAGTGTTTGAGTATTTTTCTCCATATATTACACGATGTTTTATTGAACGCTACTGATATTTGAGTCCATAGATCATAATGATAAAGATTTTTCGTTGTGTCCCTGTAAAAACGTATAAATGCTAGATTCACCAAAATGCTTATAGTCAGTGCAACAGTGATTTATAATATTCATAAAAATTTTCAGCTCAATTGAATAAGGCGTTTAGATGCTATCGCACTTTTAAAAATTTGGTCCCATAGGCCATAATGATAAAGATTTATTTTTTGTGTCCCTGTAAAAAAACTGTAAGTCCTAGATTCTCCAAAATCTATACAGGTTGAGTATCTGTGACCTATAATATGTGTATAAATTTTTTGCTCAATTGAATAAGGCGTTTAGATGCTATCGCACTTTTAAGATTTTGGTCCCATAGGCCGTAATGATAAAGAATTTTTCTTTGTGTCCCTGTAAGAAAACTATAAGTCCTAGATTCTCCAAAATCTATACAGTTTGAGTATCTGTGACCTATAATATGTGTATAAATTTTTTGCTCAATTGAATAAGGCGTTTAGATGCTATCGCACTTTTAAGATTTTGGTCCCATAGGCCGTAATGATAAAGAATTTTTCTTTGTGTCCCTGTAAAAAAACTATAAGTGCTAGATTCACCAAAATCTATAGGGTTCGTACTATGGTGACTTACAATATACGTACCAACTTTCAGCTTATACGAACAAAGCGTTTAGACGCTAGCGTGTTCACTCACAGACATACACACATACATACACACATACATACACACACACATACACACACACATACATATATCATCGCAAAAATAGTGAAAACGGACTCATTGGACCTTGAAACGTATAGAAACATCAAAATCTCAAATTCGGATTTTTGACATGATTACAATACTTTCCTCACTATAGTGTTCGGAAAGTAAAAAGGGGAGGATTTCGAAATCCTTATTTAAAATTGCAGTTAACTTATAACAAACTTATAAATATAAAACAAAAACTAATAATATAGGTTATTATAACATGGATAAAATTTTTTTAAAAATATTCGAGATACTCACATTGTGCTGTAGAACAAAATTTCGAAAAAATTATAAATGATGAAAAAAATGTTAAAGGTGATGATAAAATTATATAAACATATAAAATCACGAAAAAAAAAAAAAAAAAAAAAAGGCTTTGATGAAATTCTGGCATTTTATCTCTTGAAATATATTTATGATTAATTACAAGATTTATTATTTTATGGATGAAAAAAATTGGGGATAAAGGGTTGAATGCAGGAACAAATTATTCAGCTTGAGATAACTGCTGTGAATGGAAAAGAAGTTTCTATTAAATATAAATTTTTACTAAAGTTTCCTTGGTATAAAATATTATTTCAGCTTTAATTTTAGCTAGGGTTAATACACTTCTTTTTTGCAATCTGAAGTTACAGTTCCTCATTTTGTAGCCACTGACATAAAATTTAGTAGTTAAATAATGCTGTGATAACTAAATTCGCCTTTTCAAAGTTTGAACTTCCTCATTAAATAATATCCACATTCAGAAATATAAAGCCTTACCACTTACTTATTTTCTCTACATCACACACGGGGGTTATCACCTGTTATATTTTGTGCAGTGGTCGGTCAGTCAAGGAAAATATAAAATCATTTGCTCTTACAAAACTAGTATGTTGTGGCCACCACATGACTTTCTTCTATATTTTCCTATACAAATTCACTCAATAAAAATAATTTATTCAAATTATTATTTAAAATAATTATGTTCCATGATAATGCAGACGATTTCCACATTAGAGAAGTAGTATAACACTAAATATAAAAAAAAAAGTCAATTTTATTCTCAATATTACATTGAAAAAAAAAAAAAATTTTTTTTGTTAAAAATGAAAAAAATCGATAATTTTATTTTAATTTATCGCAGATCGATGGTTCAACCATTCATTTTAAAGGTATTGGAGAGCTCTTTTGGAAGATAACCATCATGAAAATTTACTCCCCTCGAGGGGGGACTTTCCCCTCAGGGGAGGAGGGAGGCGAGGCTCTACACAATATTTTCCCAGTTGACTATCTCTATTACAAATAACTCGTTTAAATTTCATAATGATTATTAAAAAATAATTCTTTTTATGCACATTTATACAAAATTTTGTCCTATACCACCATGTTAAAAGTTTAGAAAAAGCGGGATGGCAATGTAAGCTGTTGGACTTTTTGCCAAAAGTTGATAGGCACTAATTTATGTCAATGTGTAACTACATACCAATTTGTATAAAATTCTGTGCAGTAGTTCCTAAGATACAGTTGTCACAAAATTTTGTCACACACACAGACAGACAGACATTTTCCAAAAATGGTCAAATCGTGTTCTACAGCTCTCAAAACTTGTAAATACATCAAAAACCCGAGGTCGAAAATTTTTACGAATCCAGTACTTTCTTCTATTGAATATAGAAGAAAGTAAAAAGAAGAGAGTTACACAATTGTACGCAGGGCTTTAAATTCTGTAGTAGAAATTTGGGACTGAGAGAAACAGAAATTTTTTACTGATAAGTACAAAACTTTGAATAAGCACTGTAAAAGGCAAGAACTCGCAACAAATGTTTCGGATCGAAAGAAAACACGACCCTTCGTCAGACGAATAAAGAAATGCTACGAACAACGCGGCAGTGCACCTTTCCGTTTTACACTGATAACGGGTGCGTTGCCGCTGTGTTCGCAGCACTCGTGCCTACTTTGTTCGCCTGACGAATGGTCGTGTTTTCTGTCGATCTGAAACCTTTGTTGCAAGTTCTTGAAATTTGTGGTGTTTATTCAAAGTTTTGTACTTATTATTTTTAAACGACAGTTCTGGGTGCCCCCCCCCCTTTTTTTTTTTGAAATTTTACTGCATTGTAAAAAATTAGCATTTTAAAAAAGATTGGTTATTTTATTAAAAGTTAAAATACCGTGAAAAATTTTAGTTTTTCAATAATTAGTTCATTAAAAATATAAATTAGAATGCTTTTATTAAAGTGTACCATGAGGCATTTTTCTTTTTAAGTATTTACATAAACATTCGAAAAGTCTCATGTTTATTGTAGCGAAATAAACTTTAATCTACGGTGTAATTATTTTTTCTTTACGTTAGATTATTTTAATATGCGTAAAGTAAACTAAAAATACTTCTTTCAATAACATAAATAACTAAACAGAAAATTTAAGCAAAATGTTAAAATTGTTAAAAAAAAAAAAAAGACTTTCTAGAAGACCTTGTGGGTATGTGAATTTTAGTTACAATTAAAGTAGTTAAATGAATCCGAAAAAAATTTATTTTTTCGCTCCCGACATATATTATTGTTAGTTCAATTGTTCCAAGGCTTAAAAATTGTAAAGTCTTGATATATTAGAACAAACAGTGCATACATTATGCATGATATCTAATCAAAATATTTTTACGAAATACATTTAATAGCAGCTTGGTTACAGTAAAAAAGCTTTCTATAGGAAATTAATATACAATCAATCCCATGAATTTTTCAGTAATTTTCTTTAGCATTTTTTGTATCAACAGCTATTCCATTGCTAAGAGTAAAATGACATCAAACGTTATTTAAAACTCGTTTTCTGTTAATATTCATAATAAACCGTTATTAGTTAACCAAATTTTAAGCACGTATTTATGTAATTTACCCTGCAAATTTATGCATCGATTTCCTCTCCTCCCCTTTCCCCCATCGAATGAACGCTCTATAGTAAATATGGAGAGTCAATGCAATTTTTGTCATTATTATCCAACAGGTGGTTCTGCCGCAAGCTGAATTAACGGTTTTGGCGAAAGTATGAAGTGCGAAAATCGCTCTTTTGGCGATATTTCGAAATAAATTAGGTATTGGAAATCAACTAATGTAAAGAAATCGAATCACTTTAGATGTGACGGTCAGTTTGAATATCGATTTTGTTTTTTTGTACACAGAGGAAAGAAATAAAGTAGGATGTTGTGGTTACCACAAAATCTCTTTCAATATTATCTTATACAAATATAATTAATTATCTTATACAAAATAAATATATTATACAAAAATAATTTGTAATACTACAAGTATTACAAATTATTTTTCAAAATTATTATTTATTAAAATTATTTTTCATGATAAATGTAGACGATTTTCATATAAGGTAATTACATCATAAAATGTCGATTTTTCTTTTCTTTTCTTTTTTTAAATTAAATAATAATCGATAGCTTTGCTTCAAATTATCACAAATCTGTGCTTCGAGCATTCATTTTAAGATTATTGAAGAATTATTTAAAAAAATACTCATATTGAAAATTTACACCCCCAGGAAAAGTAATGGGGGAAACATTGTTCTTGCATGTATAATACCTCCCCCTTGCCTTTCGACTATTACTATTATAAATAGATATATAAAATAATAAGTACAAAACTTTGAATTAATACCATAAAAGAACTGGCAACAATTGTTTTGACGAGTCGAAAGAAGACACGACTCTTCGTCAGGCGAACAAAGTAGACACGAGTGCTGCAAACAAGTGGCAACGCACTTTGTTTTTGTTGCTTCTTTGGGATTCTTCCATCAAGTACGCTGCTTTGAGAGTGTTTGGATCGTGCCTTCCTTCGACCCAAAGTAATTGCTGCGAGTTCTTGCATTTTATGGTGTTTATTCAAAGTTTTGTACTTATTACTTTGAGTTCTGTGGTGCTTTTTTTATTTTAATTGGCACTTCCCATCTGACGTCAGAGGTCACATGACAAAGTTGTTTTGAACAAAGAGCAGATGAAGTCTTCCATATTTATCTATAGCGACTGCTGAAATAATGCATTTTCTATACTTATTTTTGATAAATCCGATTTAATCTGTGTTATTTTTTTTATGCAGCATCATTTTTTATTCCATTTTATACCATTATTCATCATCTTTTGTTTTGTGTATATATTTACAATCACCATTTAGTTTATATTTGTTATTAATGTTGAGGGAGAACATGCTAAGTACTCTGATTTTGCTACTTATATCATTAACAGTGCAACATCGTATAAAGCAAAGTATTGATAATTGCATTCTTTCCAAAATAATTGTGAATGTTTTGTTTATTTTTCTTTTCTTTTTCAAAGGGACTTATACTCCTTTCATGTCTTAAGTATTGGATTTTTTTTTATTTTCATGGTAGTTCAATAATGGATTTTTCATTATTTCCTAATATGTTCGAAAACGATATATATGCAGTTTAAATAGCAAGTAACTATCTTGGAATAATATTAAGGTAAGTTTGAAGATTTTTATTTTTTATTGCAAAAGCACTTGATTCTACATCATAGGCTCCTATGTATCGCAGATACATGAGATAGTAGCATAAAAATTGAAAGGGAAAATAATAACAAATTTAAAAAATATATAGAACAGTAAAATTAACATTGTTAAAACAATAAGAATACAACAATTTACAAGAGAAAAATTGCGTATAAATACATGAACTATAAAAGAATTCAGTCACTAAATGTCAGCATCATCTAGTCAAATTACAATTAATTAAATAAAAAAATCAATAAGTAAAATTTATTGTTTCAAAAATCAAAAAATAAAATTAATTGTTTTAATAATTAATTCATTCATTGGTAATTTTAATTTTATGAAATTTTATTCTTATTGGTCTATGTGGTCTTAAACCTTCTGTTGCTCGGTTTTTACTACGTTTTTAAAAAGTAATATATATATATGAAAACTTACCAAAAAATATCAAACTATGAACAAAAGTAAAAAAAAAAAAAAAAAGAAAAAAGTCAGAATAGCAATGATCAAACGCCAGGGAGGAAGACTTGAAATAATCAAAATTTCATAATGATTGGTTAGAAATAATTCGCGTTGTAAGACATAATTTTCACTGCAAGTGCTATGCACTCAATTTTTCCTAATGACCTTTCTTTTGAAAGGCAACATGAAATAAGTTAGTCTTATTACGTTTTAAAAAAATTGACAATTTAAATTACAATGTAATAATTTAATAATCTGTATAAAATAATTTGAGACGATAATCCGCAACGTAAAGTTATTAGGGGAGAGGCAACAAACTAGTGGCAAAACAATTAATTAAAAGATTTTTTTTTTTTTAAAGCTAAATTTACATTTGTAGAATTATAATTTGCATTTGAGTTTCTCTCCTACTTATTTTTTATTATATATTTCCTCAGTGCATTAATTAATTCCTTAGATCTTTTTTTCCCCCTTAAGAAAAAAAAAAGACATTTTTTGAATATTAGGGGAAAAAAAAAAAAAAAAAAATATATATATATATATATATATAACTTTGAGAAATGTAGGAAATTTATAAGTTTACAAAAACCAATGACAAATATTAATTGACAGTTTTATTAATATGCAACCTTTAAATATTTACTTATTTATATTGTTTAATGTTCCTTTAATTATATAGTTCATTATCATTGTATAATTTTTAGGTACACACAAAAAACAAAAAAATAATAAATTTAGAGAAAAATAATTATTTTAATTATTTACTATAAGAATTTTTTTTAATTAATTATCAATTTTACAATTTTTATTAATTATAATTTTTTATTAAATACAGTTTATAAAAAATGTTTAAAATATAATAACACTTAATTAATTACTTGTTTAATATATTACTTAATACTCCATTAATTAGTTCCTGATCATTTAATAATTTGATTAAACTTATAATCTTTAAATACATACAACAAGCATGAATCAGAATAATTATAAAAATACAAATTAATTTATTAGTTATAATTGCTTATTTATATTATTTAATGTTCTTTCAATTATATAGTTCATAATCATTTAATAATTTAATTTAATGTATAATTTTTAGGTACACACAAAAAACCTGAATAGTAATAAATTAAGAAAAAAATAATAATTATTTTAATTATTAATTTTAAGATTTCTTTTATTAATTATCAATTTTATAATTTTTATTAAGGACAATTTATAACAAATGTTTAAAATATAATATCAATTAATTAATTATTTTAATATATTATTTAATATTCTATTAATTAGTTCCTGATCATTTAATAATTTCATTAAACTTATAATCTTTATATGCATACAACGAGCATGAATCAGAATAATTATGAAAATACAAATTAATTTATTAATTATAATTAATCATTAAACAAAAATTATTTCTAGGTATTTATTAGTTATACATTTTTATTAAATGCAGTTTATAATAACGATTTAAAGAATTATAATAATTAATTAATTATTTTTTTAATATATTACTTAATATTCCATTACTTAGTTCCTGATCGTTTAATAATTTTCGAAAACTTATAATTCTTCTACCATATACATTAAACATTATTGTTCATACATTATATACTTTTTAATATTTCATTAGTAATATTGTTCATAACCATTTAACACTTTAAATTAAATAATCAAAGTTGTTAAAGTATGTACACAAAACGTTAATTAGAAAAATTAAGAAAATACGAATAAAATTATTTAAAATAATTATATATAAAAAAAAAATCACTTTTTTAAAAATTATTATTATTATTATTATTATTATTATTATTATACATTTTTATTAAATGCAGTTCATAATAAAGATAAAAAATATTAATTTGTAAATTATAATGTAATTAATAAACAGTGATACGCATAAACAATACAAAATATTTATATTTAACTTTATAATAATTCTTTTTATGATATTAATTAAATAATATAACGTGCAATAATAATTAATGAATTAAAAATATTTTTAAAATTTATGAATGTTTTAAACCATAAAAATATTACTGAAAAAAAAAAAAAAAAAAAAAGTATTTATATACATATACCTATATAAATAATGAAATTCTTGTAATTTTAGTTATTTCTAATAAATAAATCCGAATATGCTACGATTCGACGACTTTCGCGGCAATTTGTAATGAGGATTGTAAAAATCATATATATTTAAAAATTTTTGCTTATTTAGACATTTATTTTTTTAGGAGGAAAAAAGGTTATTAACAAACAGAACTTTCAAATAACGTTCGTAAAATTTAAAAAACATCCCTGCCGGAAGCAAGCAAGCTTTTGCGCAACGGCCGATGGAATGAATGTTTGTTAACATAAACATGCCCTTTTCTCATACACCTGACATATAATCAGCCTTTCGCAATAATGATCGAGCTATATTATAATGAATATAAATAAATTAGAACTTTGGCTTTTCGCAGAAATGTAGATTAAGAACACCTAGTTAACCTAGGGAGAAAGTTTGCTTCATTATTATGCATTGCTTAACACCCCTTATTATTATTATTATTATTTAAATAAAAATTCATGCCCATTAAATTAATCCTTGTTTTTCAAAAATCGATTTTAAGTTTTTAATAAGAACTTTCACTGAATGAATTGCTGCATTTTACAGCCTCCAATATATATAAATAATAATATTAAAAATAATAATTGCAATAACAACAACAACAACAATAATAATAATAAAAACATTCTTTTTCGAAAACAAAGACTAATTTAACGGTCATGAATTTTTTGAACGTGAAAATGGAGTTAAATATATACTTTATATATATTATATAATGAAAGTTGCTGATGATGATCTCTGATAGGGAGTCTTATGCTATCACACACACACAAAAAAAAAAAAAAAAAAAAAAAAAAAAAAAGAAATAGTAATTCGATAAAATAGTAAATAAGAGAGAAAAATCATACAGCACACACAGATTATGAAACATTTTATTACATGACTAGACTAATATTACATTTGAATTATTTTGGACGTCCATGTATATTATAAACAAACGTTTCCTGTAAAATGTATGCATTTAAACACGCTTTATAAACAATTCAGGTATAAAAGATATTATTATTATTATTTTTTTCCTCGTGAAGGAAAGGAAAATCCAATTAAAAGCGATTATAGATTATATGCCTAAAATGCATTTGCATTTAAAAGAAGTTTAAATATAAATAAATTCACTTTGTTGATTAATGATTCCCCGAACTAATAATGATAATATTTACTAAACTCTTAACTAAAATATTAATTTTTCATAATATTTATATGAATATTATAAAAAATATCACATCTTAGAGATGTTTCGATTATAATTAAAATTTATTCTATTATGTTTTTTGTTTATACAGTGATTACAAATGTTAAAAAATAAAATAAAAATAACTTATTAGTTTTTTAAAGCTAGCTAAGAAAAATGTTAAATGATCGCGTTGATGATAAATTTTACTCCATGAAAGATGCTGCTGTGCTGGGATGCTCCACTTCATTAGGTGAGAAAGAAACTCACTTACCTGGTTGGCGTACTAAATGCATGCCAAGAATCTGGTAACCCTGTCAGCCAATCACACATCTGCGGGAAACGCGCTTCTCTCCGAAAAACTTTCATTCAGTTTCAGTCAGTCCTCAGGCAGTAAACAATTCAAATGGATGAGTAGTGTTTTTGTGTGTTGTTATATAACATGAGTTCCACTGCCCGGATTACTCCATCATGACCGGTGTCGGAATAACAAGAATTTTTTCTGGATTATTCAAATAAATAATATAATTTGTGGAAGATGCCGTTCCGAAAATGGGCCGTGGAACCGGTGTTTATGTGCAAAGAACGGTTACCCCCGGACAAGAATGGTTGCGAATTTCATGCAGTAGTAAATGTGCAATTGGTGAATTGTTTAAGACAACTCTCTTCTATTGCACTAATTGCAGAGCGGATTTTTGACGAAATCGGTTCTGAATGTCGACAAGTAGTCGAACGTGCACAAAGGCTGAAGGAAAAAGTCAGTGTCGTCCAAAATGCGGTGGAGAATCTCAATGCGAGGGCTGTTAAAGTTCGTAAGTACCTGCCTGTTTGTAAATAAATAAAAGCAGCAGTCATACTGTATATCATATTGTCATACCATATGATAAATTCATTGCTCTCTATATAAGGATCACAATAGTGATTTAAGTCATTTTTACATTAAGTGTAATTGTCTTGATAAGAAAGATCTTTTCCCCGTAAATGGTCGGTTATTTTCATTATGTGATATTATTGGAGAACACAAATAAAAATAAATTCGAATAATTTATTTCAGCAAGTAGTCAATCTTGCACAGGGATTAATGGAAAAAGTAAGTGTCTTTCAAAATACAGTGGAAAATCTCAAAGCGAATGTTCGGAAGTACTTGTCCGTAAATAAATAAAGACCAGCCGTACCGTGCGTCATATTGTCATATCAAATGATAAATTCATTGTTGTCTATTTAATAAGTATATTAATGTTTTGCCTTTAATATATTATGTGTAATTTTGTTGATGAAAAATTATCGTTTCTTCATAAATGATCGGTTATTTTCCCTGTCAGATATTAATGAAGAAAATAAATAAAAGTTAATCTGTATAGTTAAATAATTTATTAATTGAAATTTTGATTCAAACATAAAAATTAAAATAATGTTTGATGCTTAAAATTCTAACAAAAGTTAAAAAAATTTATTTATTTAGCTTTTTGCTTAATTTTTTGTTTTACAAAAGCGGTTTAATCTAATTGAAAACATTCTTACATCAGGCTGAATCCTTTTAAAATTCTGAAAATTCTCTCTTTAAAAATCTTTTGTTATGGACCTTAAAAAAAAAAAAATAAATAAAACTTTCAGAATTTATTTTTTAAACTATTTATGTCACTATTTTTATTTTTTCATATATCTGTTTTAAAAAATTAAACAAAACAATAGAACGGAGTTTGGTGATTTTGTTCATTAGAGGCGGCAAGAAATAACACATAAAACTATTTATGACACTTATGATACATAAAATTATTATTTTTTTTTTTCCTTACAAAATTTATTTTTTATATTTTATTATCATATTAATTTTTTACAGACCATTTTCTTAGGAAAAAAAAAAAAGAAATTTAGTATTTAAAAAAAAAAAAAAAAAAAAAAAAATGTTAGAGGCGAGAAAGAACATTTTTAATTATTTACAATATTTTGTTTAGTTTTTTTTTGTTTTTAAGTTGTACTAAGATCTAGAAACCATTTATTGTTAATTCTATATTGTTCATTAAAAACACAATGTAAGACGAAATTCATGTGAAATTTTGCTTTTGAATAATTTGTAATATATTTTTATTTCTGATATATTTTAATATAATCAAATTCGTGTAAAATAACACGTAAACACAAAAGTAATTTTACGTTTTAATTACTAAGGGAAAATAATAATAATAATATATCTAAATACAGGTATTTTGATAAGTTATGTCATAAATTGGATAATTAAAATGGAGAAATTTTCATTTTGAAATTGTTTTGAGATTACATTAATGTTTTGAGGCATTGACTTAAAAAAGATACAGGTGTTAATGTACGACTATATCAATCGTGTTAATGAAAATGCACCAGTAGATTGGTGTTAAAAATTAAGTGTAAAAAACTTTGAAAAAACCCATCGATTTTAAAACTCTATTTTTATAGTAACAATTTTTTCGGGTTGAAATAAAATATGGCCCTTCCTCGGGCGAATAAAATAGGTATGAGTGCTGCAAAACAAAGCAGCATCGCACTAACAAATCGTTGCCGCTTTATTTTGCCGCACTCGTGTCTACTTTGTTCGTCAGAAAGATCGTGTTTTATTTCGACCCGAAAAAAGTGTTGCGAGTGTTTTGATATGTATGTTGTTTCTTTTTCCTTTCCTTTTCTTTTTTCAGTTTTTTACATATTACTCGTATTGCTATAAAAATTATAATAGGTTTGAAATTTTTTTTTTTTTTTTTTTAAGGGGGGAGGAGAAGGATGTATATTTCAGTTACAGAATAATTTATTTCATAACTTATAAGAACTAACAAGGAGTAATAAAAATACATAAACTAAAACACTGGATAAAATATTTATTGAAGAATTATTCTTATTTTCATTTTGTATTATTAAAATAAATAAAAGATAGAAAAAGTTAGATTTTACATACGACCAAGACTTGATCTATGTAAAATTATCCATTAGCGCTTTTTTTTTTTTTTTTTTAATTTAATTAAATAGTAAAATCGAAAAATGACGGCATTTCAAATACTTTTTGAAGTACTATTAAAATGTTGAAGTAAGAGAGAGGGAAAAATTACACGAATAATTAAAAGAATGAGTTTTTCGGTAATAAAATAAAATGATTTTCTCCCCGTAACCCGTTAATAATTGATAGTTTCTACGAAATATAGAGAATAATGATTTCCTTATAGTCTTCAATCATTTGAATAGTTCACTTAAACACTAAAATTTTAACACAAAACTGTTTACATGGGGAAAAAAAAAATAAATAAAAAGTAATGAAAATTTTAAAGGAAATTTCCAGCGCATTCATTCTTGTGAATATTGCAAAATCTTATAGTAATATAGTTAATTATTAATAGAAAATTTTAATGAAAAGAAATTAATTGCTTTCAATGTCTGGTTTACAGACAACGTCTTAAATAAAGAAAAGCTTTGAAAATAAATAAATAAAATTATTTTTAAAGTGAAAAAATTTTTGTTGACTGAACAACATATTAATATTTTGTTAAAAAGTTATATTATTTATTTATTTTATAAATAAAACTCCAATTTTTATTTACAAAAATGAAATGATAAACAAGTATGTAAATAGTATACTCCTCATATAAGAAACCAGTTTTAAAATCAGTACTTTCAACTAAGTATTATTAAAAATTAGAACATCAATTTCGAATTTGTTGCAAATAAATAAATATTAAACACACACACACACACACACACACACATATATATATATATACATATTAAAAGTAAAAAAAAAAATCTCATTGCCTGAACAACATATTGAAGTATCATAATAATCGGTATTATTTATTTGTTTATTTTGCAAATAAACTCTAACTTTTATTTACAAAAATGGAATAACAAACAAATAAGCAAAAGAACTTCTCATGTACGAAACCTGTTTGAAAACCAATACTTTTAATCATTAATGTATTATTAAAAACTAGTGCATCAATTTCAAATTTATGCAAAGTATATATTATATATTTTTTCAACCACTTTTTTTTTTCTATTTCCATTAAAGCGAACTATCGAAGAAATTTTGTCCAATATACAATAGTAGCAAAAATCACCAAATAATAATAATAATAATAACAATAAAAGAATAAATAAATAAAAATAAAAATGAATGTTTGTTATTATTTTAACCATTATACATATAAAATAAATTGAATTACTTTTAAATTCTTCTTCTTCTTTCTTTCTTTCTGTTTTTAATTCGGATTACAACTGAGAATCGTATCAAAGTTTATTTATGCTATTACATTTATGGAACAGATTAAAGGAAAAAAAAACCTGAAATGATGAATATGATTTAATAAAAATAAATAAAAGAAAAAACCTATATAACAAACTGTAAACTGGCAGAATAATATTACTGCAAATCTTTGTGATCGTTTTAAATAGGCACAATATTATTGATAATTTCTCTTGCGAGTATTACATTAGAGAAAACTATTTCAATAATTCCTTTTACATGATATAAAATAAGGAAGTTTTTTGGTTGGTTGAACATAGATGGTTGTTTATTTTTCAATTATATTCTTAAAAAACATCAATTTTCAACATATCGTATTTATTTTTTCTTAATTTAGGATTTTATATTGTATAATTATTTATTAATATATACAGTGAAACCTCTCAAGTTGGACACCCCTCTAAGTTGGACACTTTTTCTCGGAACGGAATGTATCCATAGGATTAACATTATGTCCAACCTCTATAAGTTGGACACCCCTCTAACTTGGAAGTTGGACAGTCAAATACTGTCCTAAGTTGGACACTTTTACTCAATGAGACAGGAAAAAAATATATAAAACTTCCATTTTCTCACTATTTTTTTTAGAACCTTTACTTATCCCTTGTAGAAAGCTGTAAATATCTAAAAAACAATGTTTCTTGTCACAATATATTCATCTCTGTCTCATCTTGTAAAAAAATATTTATTTTTTTCAATTGAAAAGTTCACAAATAATTGAATTTTGGCGCATAATGAAATTGTCTTTCTTTTTATTGATTTGCAAGAATTGTTTTTGTCCTTTTCTCCAGGAAATATCCAATAGAGATCCTACAGGCATGTTTTGACTTAGACTGTTTTAAAATAGCATTAGACAATACATTTCGGTTATTAGGGTTCCTCTTCATTTGCCCTTTTTATTTTTCCTACCAAGTTTTACTTGAGTGTATAATTGCACTAAACTTAATATGTGAGAGATCTATGTATAGTGAAAAAAGATGCTGATTCAATATGGGTGCATATCAATCGACAGGTGTCGCTGCTATGCTGCAGTTTTCCCCGTTCACGGAAAAATTAAATCTCATTTTTCAGAACGAATAAATTCAACAAACTTCATAAGTGAGATGGCTATTATGAAAATTAATGTTCTCTTAATTTGGGTATATATCAGTATCAGTAGACAAAGTGGTGCTACTTTTAATCACATTCTCCGATTTTCCATATGACTACCACAGCGTCTATTGAATAAAACTGCACCAAAACGCATATGCAAAATCTTTATTGATTAAATTTTCATTCATATTAACTGGTGGATGGCGCTAATATATAAAAAATTGTAGAATAAAGTGTTATTATGGTCACACTATACCAGTTTAAATTTAGATTTTAAATTGGCAAACTACTAATTTTTTGCATATAAGTTATGAATACTTAATTATGTTATATTTAGATATGTTTAAAAGTTAAAAGGCATGCATAGATACAGTTTAATTAAATTGAAAAATGTAAGCACCCCTATAAGTTGGACACCTCTCTAAGTTGGACACTTTTCCCTGGAACCGCAGGTGTCCAACTTAGAGAGGTTTTACTGTATATATATATATATATGCTTAAGAAAAAAGTAAGCATAATATTTTGGCCATTGTTTTAACTTTCCTACAACTAATATTATTTTTTCTTTTCCTTTCTTTCTTTTTCTTTTTTTTTTTTTTTTAAATCTTCAGAAACTTCAGAATCAATCTTTTTCTTTTTAATGCTTTTTATAACTTTTATGACTAATGTTTCTAAAATTGCAGTTACTTTTGCAATACCGTCGGAAATTTACCTTTTAAAATTAAATATAATAAATCTTCGGGTTGTTTATTGTTGTTATTATTATTACTATTTTTTTTTTATTTTTTTATTTTAGCGTATTAAACACTGTATTTTGTTAGTTTTTTTTTTCTTTTCTGTTTCAAATATTTTTTTTTCTCTTTATATTAGATAGTATTTTAAAAATACTTAATAATAATGATAATAATAAATAGTTAAACATGAATAAAACTTCGGTGAAATAATACACAGCTGCTATATAATTTGCGCAAATAATGAAATGATTATGTAAACTGACAAAGATGTAAAATATGAACAAATTTTTCAGAAAGAGTAATATATATATATATATATATATATATATATATATATTACAGATGGGGGGGGGAGGCTGTTTTGAAGTTTCTTCTTCCTAGTTATTAAAAATAATTTAATTTTAAATATAAATAACTTAAATGTTAAATGACCAACGTATCATGAAGCATATACACCTTGACAGCAGAAAACAATGCCGGAATTCTTGTAAACAGGTCTTTATTTTGTTTATTAGCTATTGCATAACTCGAGTCCCATCCAAATATAAAACAGCATCGAGATTTAGACATATTAATTAGAAAATAAAATCATAATTAGAAAAAGAATGTTGCGCTGACATTGCACTCAGTGTTAACGTGATACATCAACTAAATTAACAAATCAAATTACATTTTTATTCAAACTGATTTTCATTATTTCATTACATTGTTTTATTTTTAGAAAGGCTCTATAAAATTGGTTTAAAGCTTTCATTTTTAAAATAAAAAGATATATTTTATATTTTTTACAATTTAATATGTGCTATATTTTAATTTTAACGCACAATGTAAGTTTTAAGATTTCATTTTTAAAGTAAAAAGATAATTTTTTTCAGTTTAATATGAGTCATGTTTTAATGTTAACACACAATATATATCTATAACTCCAAATGCAAAACGTGATAAATCGCTGTAATTTAGTAGCTATTTCAAAAGTAAATTGAATGTTTTTTTTTTAAAGAGGAAAAAAAAAAATCTTTCGGAGAATATTTTTGTCATTTATTCGTATTTATCTAGCTAAAAAATTGTATTTTTTTTTCAGTTGCTTTACATTTTATTATTTTCATTACATTGCTTTTTTCTTATGTAATTTCATTATTTTGTTCCATTTTCTTATAATTTTCATTTCATTGTTTTATTTTCTTATTTAAAATACAGATAATGTAGCGTAAAGCTTTTATTTTTACAATAAAAGATAATTTATTCAGTTTCATATCAGTCATGTTTTTAAACACTGTGTAATTGTATAATGTCAAATGCAAAAAATGGTAAACTGCTCTAATTTAGATATTTTAAAAGATAATTAAATGGACCTCTAAAAAATATAGGTTTAAGAATTTTATAATTTACACGTCATTCACATACCTCAAAAATTATAGATATATGAATGTTTTATATTTTATGATTATCATTTCATTGCTTTATTTATTTTCATTACAGTTTATTATTATTCGTATTATTGAAAAATGGTCTGTTATTCATTTAAAGTTTTATTTCAAGGGAAAAAAAAAACATTCTCACACAAGTCATGTTTTTACACAAAGTGCAATTAACTGTAATATAACTGTAAAATACGAAATAGGATGAAGTTTTCTATTTTAGCCATTTTTAAGATACTTAATGCTCTTTTATAAAATAATTCGTTAGGAAGTAGTTATAGCTTCACCCGTAATCATGTGTGTCAACAATTACATCTTCTTTATTTGTTTTATAATGAAATATGAAATATGGAAAATATAATAATACTACGAAAGGAAGGAGGGGAGGGGGGGGGGAAGTAAAAAGAAATATGTTTTAAAATTTGGCCCGAATATTTCAACACAAATCATATTTTAATCTATTCGATTAATAATAACCTTGTCATTATATACTTACATTTCGTTTAATGATGCCTTTATCATTATCTCAAAACTTTCCTTGGAAGATAACACTTGTATCAAGTTTATCAGATTAGCCTTTTTTTTTTTTTTTTTTTATCGTCCATCTTCCTTCCTCCCCCCCCCCCCTACTTTTTCTTTTAAATTCTTTTAATATTTTAAATGAACTCAAATTGTTTATAATCTTTCTTAACATACTAGTTTTTTCTTTTCCCCCTTTTAAATATTTGAATCATGAAACATCAGAAATTACACTTTTTAAAGGAATCAGTTTAGAGAACTAAGAGAGAATAAATAAAATAAATAAATAAAATAAATAAATAAAAATAAAATTAAGTAAAATTAAAAACTAAAATGTTGTGGTTACCACATGACTTTCTTCTATATTTTTCTATGCAAATTCACTCAGTAAAAATAATTTATTAAAACCATTATTTAATAAAATTATCGTTCATGATAATGCAATACGATTTCCATATTATAGATATAGAAGTAGTATAACACTAAATATCCAAAGAAGTTCATTTTATTCTCGATATTAAATTTTTTTTTTTTTTTTTTTTTGTAAAAAATTGAAAAAAAAAAAAAAAAAAAAAAAAAAATCGATAACTTTTAAATTATCGCAGATCGATGGTTCAACCATTCATTTTAAAGGTATTGGCGAGCTCTTTTGAAAGATATCGTCATGAAAATTTATTCCCCTCGAGGGGGGACTTCCCCCTCTCCAGGGGGGTAGGCGATGCTCCTACATATACAAAAAAATTTCCCAGTTGACTACCTCTATTATAAATAATTCTTGTAAATTTCATAATGGTTAATAAAAAATAATTCTCTGTATGCCCATTTACATAAAATTTTGTCCTATACCACCATGTTAAAAATTTAGAAAAAGCGGGATGGCAACGCAACCTGTAAGACAATTTTTACCAAAAGTTGATAGGCACTAATTTATGTCAAGGTGTAACTACATACCAATTTATATGAAATTCTGTAGAGTAGTTTCTGAGATACAGTTGCCACAAAATTTTGTCACACACACAGACAGACAGACATTTTCTAAAAATGGTCAAATCTTGTTCTACAGCTCTCAAAGCGTGTAAATCCATCAAAAACCCGAGGTCGAAAATTTTTACGAATCCAATACTTCTACTGAATATAGACGAAAATAATAAAAGCATATATATATATATATTTATATAACTTGGATTTATGCCAATTAATAAATAAATAAATCTTTCTTTGAGAACACATCAAGTTGCATGATATATTTCACTGTATTTAGATTTAGTGTTCTTTTTGAAATAAGTTGTTCGAAAAGTTGATTTATGTCAACTAAAATAAATATTTACTTATCAAGATTTTCCTTTATGTTTCTCTAAACAAGTTTTATTATGTTAAAAGAAAAATTAACTTTTCAAGAAAAATAGAGATGATTACATACTTCGCTTCTCTGCATACCTTATTTAAAAGAATTTCTGGTTTTTGGATTTACTTAATTAAAAAAACGATGGCTGGGTTGAAATTTTGATTGACTGTTTTAAATTGTGTTGTAACCTATTGTTGAGTGAGTTTTATTTGAATTTTTATAAATTAATCATATTCTGTATCGTTATTACTTTTTCTTCTGAAACCGAATTAAGTGAGTTTTCAAAATGTTTTTCTGAAAAAAATTTCTGTTTTTACTGTTGAGTACTATCACAGAGGTGGCTAAATATGTTTTTGAACTATCCAGCTATGACGTATTTATTTATCGTTTAAGTTTTGTTTTGTGTTTAATAATATTAAATTATATCTGTAGAGGGATAAAATTATCAAGTAACTAAAATTGCGTTTTTTATAATTGCACATTTTGGATTTTTTTTTTAATTCGATTTAACTTTTCAAAATAAAATTTTTTCATTTTTTTTTTTTTTTGTATAATATTGCTTTTAAGGATTATTTGTTAAATATTTAATTTAATTTTTCTCATTCAACTTATAAACTTTTGTTTCAATTTTTTTTTTTTTTTAAACTTTTATAAAGCATATAATTTCTTGTGAAATATTTCTCTGTAATTAAAATATATTTAATATTATACCTTTCTAAAATTATAATTGTAAAATAATTTTTTTCTAAATTTCCCCCCTTTCTTTTTTTTTTTTTGCTTCTTATTTAGTACAATTCTTTCTAGTTTCAATTAAATTTAGTACAACCCTTTCCAGCTGTACTAAACTTAGGTGAGAAACCTAGTTGATACTGATGCATACAATTAAATGAAATGATAATATTTCATTTAATTAAACATTTAAATACATACAAAATAATCATAGAAGATATTAACACCAGCTTTTGAAATCTAAGATAATCTTAATATGTTTCTATTCTGACTTGTAACTGTTTTTTTACATCACTATTTTGCATTGAATGTAAAACCAATGATTGACATTGGGAATATTTGGTAATGCAACATGTTAACAACTTTTCTTAATTTATTCTTTTTTATTTTATTTTATTTTTTTCTTAAATCATTTTTTTTTTTTTTTTTTAAATTTACAAGTGACTTGTTAAACAACTGTATTTTTTCTATTTATTTTTTATTTATTTATTTATTTATTTTTTAAACAAGCTTTCTGCTTTCAAACACGATAAACTTATAATACATTTTAAATCTGCATTATTCTGTCTTGAATTTGAATAAGTTTTCCAGTTTTAATCCATTTCTTTCGCAGTAATTCCTAAATTAAGTTCGTTTGTGGAGAAAAAAAATGTTAAGTTTTATGGAATTCACGGAATTCTGTGTTCGTTATTTATTTTATAGCATATTGTTACAATAGATTACCCTGCATCAATTGTTGTATTGCAGTGAAAGTAGTTTTGCAGGCAAAATGAAAATAAAGAGGCGATAATTCACTTGAAGTCAGCCTTGGCGACCAAATTTTCGAAAAATAATAGTTAAGGTTCCCGAAGTTTCGCAGCTCTCCGATGCACAGGAGCCAAGTTCTCAAACTTTGCATGTCGTTCTGGATGGAATTACCGCCAAAACCCATCGCCAAAAGGTATAAAAAGGAGTTAATTGACTTCTGAGAGAGAGTGTGTCTGTGTAGTCACTGCGATTCATAGTTGTTTAGAGACCTATTCTGAACGATTGTACTTGGAAGATTGTGCACTAAACGACTGAATTTTGTTCGTGAACTATAGCGAAGATTTCTGCTCTGGAGTATTTGATGTTATTTGCTTTGCACCTATAGAACAAGTGACTGTTTTCTTGACTGTTCCAGAACATTCGTCGAACAGCGACTTTTAAGGTACGAGTGACAGCTTCATTGGACTGCCACTTGAATATTCGACGAAATAACAGTACTTTTAGACTGTTTCGAAGGTCTTATTGATTGACCATTCAGCTCCCAATTAAAATTTTCATTTTCGGTATCGATTGGACATAATATAACCATTTGATTGTATTTCATTCCCAGCTTTTTTCATTTCCTTTCTACTTTTCATCTTGACAGGGGGAGGGGGGGGATTGATATTTTAAAGGAGTCCTAGACCGTATTTACGATAGCTTGTACGCGGAAAACTCCGAACGGCTATGCCAACGAGCACTACCTGAAAGTATCTATTTAGTGTATACTTAGGAGAGTTTTTGAGTATCCAACATCTAAATTAGGGATTATTTCCAGCTCGAGGCATATAATTATGTTGTCATTGCATGCTATTTTATTGGCCACGTATCATTAGACAAAATGAATATGAAACTCCGGAGTAGTGGCAAATTTAAGAAAGGAGCGCATTCAAGGCGGTGACTAAGGCTTGTGGTGCATCCAAGCTCCCATGCCAGAATGAGTCCCCAAATCTATTTTAAAATTTACTTCAATGTTTGTTTTTTGTTGTAAGTTAAAATGATGAAAAGTGTAAAGGGCCCATGAAAAAATGTCTGCCCTAGACCCCAGTTAATCTAACAGTAGGTCTCTGATTCTGAGACTCGAATTCAAGAACGACTGTAGTCAACTCTAAATTCAGACATCTATCCTAGGAAAAATTTGTGCAGTTCCTTGACAGGATGCTATGAGATCTGAGGACTAATTAGAATTTCTAGATATTAATAAACAAAAATTGGAAAAATCTTCTGCCATTAAATGTAATACCAGTTGTGAACTTCTCTTTATGAACTACCTTATCATAATTTATCACCAAGGTTTTTAAAAAGTGCATTATAAATCATATTAATAGTAAAAAAGGGTGGATCAAACGTAATTGATATTAATTATGTAAAAATCAAATACCAAAACTGGTGATGGGTAAAATAGATAAGCGTTTATTTAGCCGGTAAAATAGATGTAAAGAAAATGTGAAAACGAAGTAATTTTTTTTTTTTAACCAAATAGATTTATTTTGGTTTTAATTTTAATTTTAAAGTTCAAAATACTATTAATCTTACCATTTCACGGAGGTTCAGACGAATAATTGTAAAAAATCATCCTTCAAGTGGTTATTTAATTATCTGTCTACATATAGTAAATTATAACTCTAGCCTTTAAGTTTTTTGTAAATTGCATAACGTACATTCTCTGACTATAACGGATTGTATATGTTACTAGAAAATATCTTCCAGATTGTACTTTCTCTCTTTTTTTTTTCCATCCGTTCAATCTGTTGACTTACCGTTGTCACTCATCCGGAAACTCCAAAAACAGAAACCAAGGAGGACGGACTTACTGGTAATGATCTTCTAGAGACACACACACATACATTTATCTAGTATGTCAGAATTTCCATGCATAAACTGAAAGAAAAACTGAAGGGCGAACGTACAGGCGATCCCGTGTGTCACCTAAGCTACCGTTGTTGGCGTCAGAAATAGAGTTGGGGACGAGGAAGGGGGATTTTTCCAAGATTAGTACTGCTCTTTTACCATAAAAAAAAAGTCGATCTTTTATTTTTGAAAAAGACAGCACGTGGGGGAACTTTTTTCGTGTATATGAGAGAGCCCCTTACTACCTACGGGTGGGCCACTTTTGAGGTTTCTAATCGGGATTTTGTTTATGCAAGGCTTCCTACAGAATTTATTTAATATTTGGAACATGACAGTTGTAGACAGTCGCAGAGGAATCGCAATGTCTGAAATAGGCGACTGTTTTCATGCATGAAATGTTATTAAAGGAGTAGAGTTGGTTTATTTTTCGATGAATTTTGTTGAGTGACAGGAATTCAAGTTTCTTAAAAGACAGAATTATGCTTGCAAATTTAATACTTTTATTTAATTATGTTACAATATCAATTTCATCCAGATTGCATTATTTGTTTAAATTAGTAGGAAATTTTGCGTAATTATTTTATTCAGTGTTTTTGTATAATTAATTCATTTTAGCCATGATAGAAACGGCTTAAAAAAAAAAATATTTTTCTGCTTTCTTTCAACAAATGAGATTGTATTATTATATGAAGTAACAATCTGTATTACTTTCACTCACACAGAGAGAGAGACACACATAAAAATAAATTCCTCTAAATCCTTGTGTTTTCATAAAAGAAGTAGTATGTTTTAATAATAGTCTTATAGATTCTCTCTACACTGTTTTTTCTTTTCTCATTCTTTTCCTTTTTTGTAAAATTCATATAAAATAAATAAACAAAATATAAAATAAAATAAAATAAAATAAATCAGTTAATAATAAAACTTCAAAATAATCAGATTTATTTATTAATATTATTAAACAGATATTTTAAGAGACGCACTTCTTTCATCTGGACTATTTTAAATAACATGCGTCCTTGGTTTTTACTATACTTTTGGTGGCTGTCTTTTCGTATCAACTATTTCTTATATCGTATCATTTTCACCATCATCATCATCTTCTTTTCTTAGTTTTCTTTTCTTTCTTTCTTTTCTTTTCTTTTTTTTTTTTTTTTTTTTACATTTATTTTCTGAAGTATTTTATCAGTCTAATATAATTAATGCCTGTAGAATAGAATATGGATGTTTAAATTTGTATACTTTTTTGAATTAATAAAATTCAAATAGACACACTTATTGGCATTTTCAATTACAGTAAATATACATTTATTAGTACAATTTTTATTTTATACTAAAAATAAAACACACGATAGTACCTATCATCATCATATTGTTTTGTTCACCGTACATGTCCACCGCCCACGTGTATCAGACTTGTGTGCATTTGACCAGTAGTTTCTAACCTGTCCTCTTTTCAACGAAGACTGATAAAAATTTCTTTATGATAGCCACACACACAAAATAAATAAATAAAAGAAAGACACACACAGAAGTGATTAAATATTACAACCTAGGCCAGCGATGGATTCGAACCCCTCTCCTGATCTTGAAAGCGGTTAGTAGAGTTTTCTGTATTAGAGTCGTGCATCGGGTCGGGTGCAGGTCAAGTTAGCATTTTTGACCCGCGGGTCTACCTGCAAGATATTTTTCTTCAAAAAAATTTTTATATTGCTTTTTTATGAATATAATCTTTCGAATGCAGACACTGGATGACATTTTCTTCCTTCATAGCAGTTTAAAGCAACAATACTCATAACATAAGTTTATTTTGTAAAGAAGAAATGCATAAATATTAATACTTAACTTTTAAAACGTTATATGAGAAAATTATTTGCCTTCCAACGTATATTTGCTTTCTTATTTCACTTTTTTTTTTTTTTTTTTTTTTTTTTTTTTTAATACACTCTGAATATTTGGAACAGTGGATTTTTTAAGAATAAGTGTAATACACAAGAAATTTTGTTATTGTACACTGAAGTTTTGTTTATGTTTAGATTAGTTATTTTTAATATAATTTTTATGATACACTAGTTTTAATATAATTATATACTTGTAATATTTGTGTAATAATTAATTCTCTGAAACGGTTATTCAATAACATAACTGCATTTCGAGACACAGAATTTTAATTTGGTTTCTTATAGAATGCAAATAGAATTATATTTTTTTGTGGGCCGGGTTGAGGGTCAGAAGCAGCGGGTTCAGGTCGGGTTGCGGGTCGAATTTCTTCCTGCGGGTCAAGTTTACCGTCCCGCGCAGGACTCTAGTCTGTGTCACCACTTGACCAAGTGTTGCCAATTTTTATGGACTTTTGTATTCATTATCTGTTACTAATTCATTATCTATTTCTAATGAGTTCGGAGATTAATCGCATATCTATATAAATAAAGCTAAGAGTATGTCGGCGGAACACATCCGGGCGGACTATTCCTATTTTTGATTGGTCTTGATTTAACTACTTTGATGATGAAAGTCGGCCATTTTTTTTTTTTTTTGGGGGGGGGGGGTAAAAACCGATGAATTTTTTAAAAAGATACTGCATAGACGTTATACTTTTTTAAAAGACCTCTAAAAACTGTTCATTTTTTTGTGAGGACACTATATACATCAAGTTATTAGATTTAAAGATATTACTTTGAAAAGTTTCCTAACTCGATATTATTCGATTGATTTTATCTTAAAATAAGAGCCTAATATTAAACAAAAAACAGTCTAATATTAAAGAATAATGAAGAACTTTTTAAAAATTACCAGTTTTGAAGTTCTAAGAGCTGCAATTTTTAAATTACAGAGTACTTATTTCCCATACATAATCCATTAAATTTGTAAACAATTGTTGATTCATTTTGGAGAATCATTCACATAAGACCACAGAGCATTGTTGCAAAACGAGTGCAAAACGGAAGAAATATTTAATTTAATTTAATTTGTAATGGACCATATTCCTCGTTTGGGTTCGAGACTATAAAAAATCAGCTGTTTTAGGCAAACAATTCTCAACTCTACCATAGCAAAGCATTGTGGCTTGCAAATTTTTATCTTGCAATATTATTTCTAAGAGTTACAGATTATATGAAATTGAAGTAAGAGTGATATAGTGATAACTTTGTTTTGTTTTTAATCCAGTTTTAGTAATATATTTTAATCTTAATCAACATATGTAATATTAAAAGATGTCATGTGAACTGTGGCGATGTTAAGAAATTTAAATGAATGTTCCATCTAATAGATTCCTTTATTAAAATGATTGAAATTCTAATTATTTAAGCTTTGATGTCTATATATATGTGTGTGTGTGTATAAAATGTTCTTATTAATCTTTTATTCATTATATATATGTATGTGTGTGTGTATACATAAAATGTTCTGCAATTTTACGTTATGGAATAGTCTCAACTTTATCATTCGATTCAGTTGTTTACATTTCTCTTTTGTTCTTGTTTGAACATTATTATTACGTTTCACTGCAGAAATATTAACGAAAATGTTATGCGTAACAATAAAATGGCATGTTGAATCTAATTTGTTTACAAAATATCGGCCACGTGTTCGGCGATTTTACCTACGGTGACGTCATAGGAATATTGTCCATATGTTGTTTTGACTTTTTGACCTTAAAAGGAATTTTGAATTATGTTACAAAGCCCAAAATGTGATATGAAAAATATTTAGTGATTCAATTCTTTTGAAAATTCATTTAAATTTAGTGACCAGCGAAGCGGTCGTAGCCTGCTAGTTATATATATATATATATATCAAACATAGCTTCTCAAAATTAGCAGTAACATATTAATAAAAAGTTCCTAAATTTGGCAACATTGAATCAGGTTCTCACGAGTAAATAACGGCTGTCTGTGGAGGAAAAAATATCATCGTAAAATATTTTTAAAGACTTATAATTACATGTTATGTAAGCGATGATGAACTTTACTATTTGAGGACTTTTATTAATTCGTTTTTATTATTGCATTCTTTCAGAAAAACATTATTCATGATTGCTCAGGTTCTCTTATACTTTAGGTTCTTGGTCCGAACTAAGCGGGCTTTCATGTTGTAATAGTTTTTCAATTTTCTACTAATGTCCTGACATATTTTGCTCATCTATGCCTTTCCTATAATTTTTCTTGGGAGTAAAGGGAAAATATCTAAAGAATTAGTTATTAAAAAAAAAAAAAAAAAGAGTGGGAGAAAATTGAACTGGACAAAGGAAATTAATTTCTCTACTCTGCATCTTTTTATTATTATCATTGTTATTTTTACCTTTTTCTTGTTTCATTTCATATAAAATACCACCCTGTTGAAAGATGTAATGGAATGGCGGTTTATCTTTTGCTTCACAATGGAAAATCGTGGTTGAAGATAATCACAAGAAAATTAAAGGGACCGCGGTTTGCTTGCCCGTGCAAGGAAAGACGAGCAAAGAAAAGATAAAAGAATCCAAGCAAAATGATAGCAGTAGTTTTCTTTTGCTTTGGCGATTAAACTTTCGTCACGATTTTTGAATCATGAAATCTGAAATGCTAAAGAAAAAGAAATAGAAGCGGATAAGATGTTTATTTTTCTGAGTAAATGGGATCTTTTCTAATTAATTTAAAGAGGATTTAACTATGACATCCGGTCTTTCTTCTTATTTGAGAGATATAATAAAAATCCACTTCATTTAAAAGAAAGAAAGAAAGAAAAAGAAATCGTTATCTTTTCAGCAGGTTTAGATCCCACTAAAATACACTTACACACAAAGTTTTCAAATTAATGAACCCGTAAATGTTCGTGTGAATTTTTTTAACAAGTTCATCAACTTTGAAGATTCTACTTCATTTCTGAAAGAAAACACCATGAAAGGGCCAGTTTTGAATTCGATCAAGAGGATAGGTAAGTAATTTCTTCTCGAAAGATAGTCATTGATTCGTTTAGGGAAAAAAAAAAGTTCTTATCGAACGATTTTTTTTTTTTTTTTTTTTAATTAAAAACTAGTATCGGAGAGATTAGATCATAGATATTTTAAATAAAAATATAAAATTAAAACAGCGTTCTTTAAGAGGTACATTTACTTACTTTTTTGATTGTGTGCTCGTATTGAAAATTAGTAAAAGAACAATTTATGTATATTTGTATCTGAAATGTGGCGAAGATGGTTTTTGTTCAAATTTCTTTATTATAGCGTATTATATTTAAAGTGTGGTTTTAGGTTAAAGAACTATTTCTGCATAATGTTGAATTTTAACAAGAAGTAAAGAAATATAGAAAATACAAAATATAATTTATTTTGAAAAAAAAAAAAAAGATTAAAATATTAAAGGGACAACGGACGATGAAAATTGTCAAAAACGATACAATTAAAAATATCGAGATAGTTATCATAAAATGGATGAAGCTCGATACTACTTTAAAAATAATATCGTTCTGTATTTCTTCACAAACATTATTTAAAAGCTTTTACAAAATTTTAAACTTAAATTTATTTTTTCTTGGACTTTAAATTTCGGGAATAATTAGTTACTTATACAGCCCTTACTAAATTGTTTTCACCCAATCCTCTTAAAAATTTATGTGAATTTTAATCAATGTATTTGTCACAAAACTGGGCATTCATTTCGAAATGAACAAAATATTACATTTATTAAGTGCTCTTGATGACAATTCCTAAAGATTTAAAGATTATTATTATTATTATTTTGCTTATAACTGTTGCTGTAATTGAGTTTTAAGAAATTCAGTGCACAGATGTATTCAGGGCCCGACTATGACTTTTGGAGGCCCTGTGCACAAATTTTACATGTGCCCCCGTCTCCTATGCATATACAGTTAAATATTTTTTTTCGTGTACTGTATCTTGTACAACTTTTATGATTAATAGATATTTTAAATGATATAAATGGAATTAAATTATTATGCATCACTCAAAAATATTTTTTTTAAACAATCTCTGTGAAAAATAAATTTGAGGAAAACTTTATTTGGACAAAATGCCTAATTTATCTATAATAGTCTAAATATACAGTGGTGAGATTAGGATGCATTCATATCCATAATAATATTGATTACAAAAATAAATAGGTTTTAAGTACGACATTTTTTTTTTTTTTTTTTTTTAATATGACATGCAACATGGCAAAATTAAATTTTAGCTCTGAAAATTACAAATTCTTTAAAAAACACATGTTTAGTTCATTCTTCGGTCCCAGAGGAATGTTTATGCTTATTTCTTATCTTGCGACAAAGAATAAATTCCTAGATTTAGCAAGATATCCTCATGCCAAAAGTGTGGGATGAAAAAGCCTCTATGCTAATGAAATCCAAATAATAAGAATATAAACATACGGGAAAAATCTAGTTTTCCTTTTTACCGTATCTCTCATTTTAAATACAGCATAGTTACATTTAAATTTTTCTATCGTAGCTGCAATATCCTCTATGTTCCATAAAACTAATACTTTTGGGGTTTTCCGAAGCAGGGAGAGCCACCTAGAGGTCTGCACGGGCCGAAATTTTCAGGCCCGAGCCCGGCCCGGCCCGTTGGAAATGTTTGCTTACCCGGCCCGGTATGAAGTCGAAAAATTCGGCCCAGGCCCGGCCCGGCCCGTTTCTTTTTTACTAGTGTACGGCCCGGCCCGGACAAAAAGCGATAAAATCAAGTCCGGCCCGGCCCGATTCAAAAATATGTAAAATTACAAAAAAAAAAAAAAAAAAAAAAAAAAAAAAAAAGCCTTTCTACGATTTTTAGCATGTGTTTTGCAGCGGTTTTATATAGCTAAGCAATAGAAAGTTCTTTAACAAAACTGCTGAATGTTTACAAGATATTTATATATAAACAGTATTTCATTATTACAGATGTACAGAAGGCACAAAGACAGACAGAAAGTCAAATTGAAAACATTAATATTCTCAAACAATATAGGAAGATATTTAAAATGGTTAATAGTACTAAAAATACACTTTCAACCACTTCCTGTTATATACCGTAATGTATCCAAATCTTTCATGTGATCCGATAAAAAGAGAACTTTAATGCTAATCCAACCATATTCAATAGAAAAGATGCTTTTGCACATGCTAAAAGGATGCTACTTTCATCCAGTGCCCCAGAGAAAAGAAAAAGAAGCCTTAGAGGAAAAGTTAGAGCGGAAGGATTTTTATAGCCTTCATACCACCCAAACACTTACAGACCATAGAAAACAAAGCCTTATATACAGTAACGTATTTAATTTCTTTTGTTTGTTACATGTACGCAAACTGGTAATAACATGCATATTATTTTGAAATGGAAACCATCTAATATTACTTTAAATAAAGTATATTAATTTCGAGACATGTTTAAAATATTTGGGGAAAATCAGATCACGAACAGACAAGCTGATAGAAAATTAAATTGAAGTTACAGACATCTTTTAACAAAATAAAATTTTATGTGACATACCAGACTGTAAAATTATGTAAAATAAATAACTGAAAAAGTATTTTATCATTTTCCTTTTTCGTTGTTTAACGAGGAATCTAGAAAAAGATTTGGGCCGGGCCGGGCTCGGGCTTAAAATTTTCTCCAGGCCCGGCCCGGCCCGAGTACACACAAAAATATTGAGCCCGGCCCGGTCCGAGCCCACAAAAAAATTTTAAGAAAATTTCGGCCCGTGCAGACCTCTAGAGCCACCCTCTCCGCAGAGGCTTGAAATTGTGAAAATAGTGAAATTATGTCTCCAGACCCCTCTTGGGGGTGAGTTCCAGCTCACTATGCAGTTCTAATACGACATTGAACCCACTCAACCCCAAACCCAACAAAAAATGCTTGATTTCGCAAAAAGAATATTTGCAATTTTTTTTTTTTTTAACAATTAATATTTAAAAATAGTAATTATGAAAAAAAAAAAAAAAAAAAAAAAAAAAAAACGTGTAAGTCTATGCAAAATGCCATTGTAATGCTAAAGTTCAATGAAATGAGATCAACCTGTTCGTGCTTAGTTGCATACTCATCAACTTCGGAGTATGCGGGATACTTTACATTCTGAGAAGATCCTTATCCAAAACTCTTGTGATGGAGTACGTCATAAATTCCATTTTCTATGACTTGTTAATATTTTGTCAGCAGATTTTCAGTAGGTTTAAAATTTTTTATTTTAAATATATGTCATTTAAAACCTATCTTCCAACCTTCTCGTAGTAGTCGAAAAATCTGTGTTAAAAATATGTTCGGGAAAAGTTATTTTGTTTTTTGCAGTTACTAGAGTAAGAGAATTTTTCAGTTTCAAACCGTAGTATATTTCAGATTTACAGATTCAATAAAACAGCTTAATCACTGTTATAGACAGACACTCTCTGTAAATGGTTAAAATGCAAGAAATTGAAAAGCAGTTATCAGTCCTTGGAGGAAGATGCTACTATGCTATAATTTCAACGCAAAGTGAGTGTAAAATGTTCATGAGAAATTTTGTTTTTAAAAGTTAAGCGTAAAAGACTTTTTGAGTCTCATTAAGAGCATTGCATTTTAAACGCAGGCTTAAAAAAACAAAAAAACTTAAATAAAATTGTACTTTTAAAAAATTAAAGAACATACGCTCTTATTGAAATGTGAACTAAAAAGTGCAAAATATCTATCTTTATAGTATTACAATGAGGTGTAAGAGAAAATTGACACACCACAATATTTACATACTTTTAAAATTTTTAATAAAATAATTTAGAATTAAACAAAAACCATTTTTAAAAAAATCTCCCCTGACTGGGCTCGAACGTTAGACTTTTAGGTTCGTATCCCGAAGCTTTACCTCACAGCCACAGCGTTCGCATAGGGCAAGCCTTTTTTTACAATATAGATTTTTTGTTTGCTCCCAGAGCGGTTACAAACATACATACATACAGGTGAAGCTAATAAAAGCGCGTTAAAAAGGCTATTGTCAGCTGACTTTCTATTTGAATTGTCTCTTTTGTGACTTCAGATTAAAAATCTAAAATTTATAAATAAAAAATAAACCTTGAAGTTTCCAAAATCTAGAATTTTTGGACTTGATAAATGAGCGATTTTATGTATAACGTTATCTTGCCACATTTACTAAATTATAACATGTGTTGTTCAAATTTTCTGAAATTATCAGCTCTTTTGACATCAGGGGCTGTTTTGAGGAAGATATATTCAGACGTTACAGGTCTTCTTTGTTTACAATTTGATAAATTTTTAAACAAAATAAAAATACAGCTATTTTAAGGATGAAAGAGTTCTACTTTTTCTTCCATCAGTATTTATATACAGAAATTTTTATCATATTTTTACAGTTATTTTTCAGATTTTATAGGTTAGAAATTTTTGTGGGAAAATACTTGTGGCAAAAAAGCGGGGCTCTTTCATCTCTGTATAGGCAATTGGAATCTAAAGGGGGTAAAAATTATTGCTAAAATTAACATACCTTCCAAAAAAAATTTCCACTTTAGTGAATATTTTCTCTTTTATTAAACCTTTCAAATATTAAGAAATGAAAATTGTTTCATGTAAAAATATCAAGTGATGGATAATCAATTGGGTGTTAGGGGTTGCATTCCATACTTTTTGAGCGTCAAAATAATCTATTTCTTCGCACACTTTTATTCTCTAAAATTTAGGTTATGCAACTACTAATGTCCAGTTAACTATGGATTATTTAATATTTTCACAAAAATAAATAAATAAAATAATAATAATAATAATAATATATTAATATATATATCCATATAAATGATAGATAACGTAATAAAATTTAATCTTAAAATTTAGCAATTAATAGATCTAAAACAATACCAACACACAAAAATATAGAACTGAATTTAACTGTGAGGAAAGACTGACACAAAATTGTTGCGATTTAGATTAAGAACCAATAAGAAAGAGACAATAATAACTTAAAATATTTACTCCGACATGAATGATAATAAAAAAGGACAATTAAACTTAATGACAGAGAAAACAAGTAATTAACCACAGAATTAATTGGATAAAAATGCTTAAAATTAGAAGTAAGATACTCTTCAGGGGGCGAGTACTTCATAAAGCTGTGAATATATATATATATCCACTTTTTTCTTTTTTTAAATAGAAGATGAAATTCACACACACACACAAGAAAAAAAAAAAAAAGTTTTTGTAGGTGAATATTTAGGGATAATTCTGATCTTCTAAATTACTGTATTAGCAGCCTTTTTTTTTTTTTCAAACATACTATCTATTTTTTGATGTTCCTGTATTAAGTTTCAAGGAAATCGAAGGACACCTGGAGAGACTATCTTGTTAGTGTGTTCCAACTCGATGCGCTTCATAATATATAGTGTTTAAGATTTATTTGATTACTTTTATTGAAATTACTTATCAAATATATCTACAATGCGAATGAATGGTTCAAAATAATATTATCCTGATAGACACACTGTATATTGGTTTTGCTCTTTTCTTTCTAAAGTTTAATATCCTTTCATTTGTGTTCCTACACTGGACGAAACAGTGCACGCTCCTCTTTGACACATTTAAGTAATATTTGATGTGAATATTCAAGGATATTCATATAATCTACGTAGGCGCTAACGATTACTCGCAGGATCCAACATTGTGCTACGAGTTAGTAACCTGATTACACAACCCAATGTCATCATTATGCAGATTTCTGTGTCAAGTGTAGGGACACATAAAATATGTGTACATGAACCATGGGCGTTGTTGCGCTACTCTGTTTGCGTAAGCAGGAAGCTCCTTTGTGTCTGGTACTTTTAGACTTTAGAGAATAAGTGGAAAACTATAGAAAACTTAATGGGCCAGTGATCTTGATTGCGAAAAGTTTTTCTTTTATTGTTTTGTAAATGGAAGCAATGGACTTTTTAAAATACGAATGCTTTTTGTTTACCTATTAATGGCATAAAAATTAATGAAAGAAGGTTTTCATTAGTTCGACTTTCGTTCCTTTTTTCCTGTGCATTTCGCAGTATGTGGTCTGAAGCAGCGACCAAATATTCTAAAATAATGTCGTGTGTTCATAAAGCAAATTTCTGAGCTTGTTTCATAAGAGAGGGAAAATTACGCAATGGTTAATTTTCATAGTTCATACTTATACCCGGCTTTTTTTAAACCCGTATATTCTTAACCAAATAACAGATACACAAAAAAATGTACACACTTGTATGTTGTGACCATCACAAAACTTTCTTCTATATCATTCCATATAATAGAGCCACTTACAATTGAACATGCACAAAAGTATAATATAGCTTCTCATAATAAAGACTTTACATATGCATTTTTTTTTGCAATTTTAATCAACAGATGCTGAGATGTAGCCAAGTGGAAAGTCAAAGAAGGTGAGTAATAGAAGCGTCCCCTAGCGGTTGATATATACAAAAACTAAATCAGCATTTGTTTTCATAATGGTTTTTTCACATATCAAGTTTGTATGGCATAGAAGTTAAGGTGTAGTCTTCCTTTTCACGGGGTACATTGTAGCATAGTAGCGCCACCTATCGGTCCGTCCGTACCCAAATTGAATTAGCATCGTATTTCATATTGACCTTTTTACATATCAAATTTTGTGCAATTATATGCAATGGAATCTGAGATATAGCCTTTTCATTCACTGGAAAAAGTATAGCATAACTGAGCTCCTATCGGAAGATATGCATCCAAATTGAAAAATAGGAAATGTGAAAATTGCACTTAATTCAATTTTCTCATTTTATAGCTTCAAAATGAAACATTAAAAATTTAAATATACCTTAAACAAGAACAAATTTAACGGTTTTGAATTTTCTGAATGTAAAAATGAAATTTCAATGTTTCTGCTCTCAAAGCTGAAAGATGAGAAGCGATAGGTTCTATCCCAGGTCGCGCTGATCTAGCCGTTCGGTGTTTTCCGTTGTTTTCTTCTAAACTTGCGTAAATACGGGCTAGGATCCCTTTGAACGACCCCCACGGAGGGCATCCTTCCCTTCCCCTTAGTCCCAAATCCTTAGTGTAGACAATTGGCTTTGACCCCAATACCGCTCATACAACGCGAAATTTAAAAAAATACATGAGATAATGAGAAATTATTTTGTTAAGAAAATTTCTCATAGTATAGCATGGAATTTGCCTGCTGGAGACGGGAAATTGTAAAAGGTAGAAAGAAGCCTTGGTAGTCAGACAGACACCCTCCTTTCTCCTTCCCCATGTAATGCAATGGGATTTTTGTTGTTTTGTATTATCAGGGTACCTCGTTTAAAAATAAAGATTTTCGAATTCTGTTTTTTTTTTTTTTTTTTTTTTTTTTAAAATCCACTCTTTGAGCATGTCACCTTTTATTTTTGGGAGCTAAAAAAAAAAAAAAAAAAAAAAAGTGCTCACCAAGAAAAAAGACGACATGTTCGAAAAGTGAAAATTCCGAAAACAGAATATGAAAAGCGTTATTTTTGAACGAGATATCCTGATAATTCAAAGCAATAAAAATTCAACTGGATTACATGGGAAAGGCGAGAGGAGGGTATCTGACTACCAAGGACCCCTAACTCTTTAATGCACAGAATTTTGTTTTAGTCGCAAACACAAGGTTATTTGTATTTACAAAGGGAAGAATGCCTTTGAAACTGAAAATAAGTCTTTTAAATGTAGTATATAATATTTGACAGAATTTCTAAATAGAAGTACTTGAACTAAAATAACAATTGGGGTAGCAAAAAGAAACCAGCATGCAAATAAATGACCCAGGAAAAGCTTGAAGATATGTGGTATGTTTTCCATACCACTATGCTCTAAAGAGTTAAGGAATACAAGTTAATACTGTCATAAACCAAATTTCGCAGGTTTAAACGATATTATTTTCGATTTTTTTAAAACCTTGGAGACACATGGTAATTATGCTCATTTAACACCTATAGCCACCAGAAATTACAATCACATTTAGTAGAAGAAAAGAAAAGGAAAAAAAAAAAATGATTATTTTATCGCTAAATTTTGTTAAAATTTCTAGGATGAATCTCGGCATACCAGTGGCGGATCCAGATTTTTTTTTTTTTTTTTTTTTTTGTGCATTCTGTAGATACATTAGAGTGCATTAAGAAATTGTTGCAATAATTTATTTTTAATTATTTCAGGGTGAAATTTTGAAAGATTTAAAAAGAAAAAAATGTTTAGTAATACATGGGCGCATGCATGTATGTAATACATTACTGGGAACTGCAACTAAAAACATAAAATGTAATTAAGGTGTCTATGGGCAGGGGGGGGGGGGAGAAGGTAATAATCAAGTTTTTTAAAAAAGACAATTCCATGTAATATATACGCGCAACAATGAACACCCGCAAAATTTGCACACAGGTATGATTTGACGTCACTTCACATCAAGTGTTAAACAATATTGCACGTTTTGCTCTCGCAAATCGTGCTCCTTAACAGAGATAGGCATTTGTACATGAGCACTGAATCGAGGTAAGTCAGTAGTAAAGCCAAAAAGGAAATTTTGCGAACGAGAAAAATTGACCCTTATTGGAGGTGGTCCTTAAATAGAAGTGGACTTTTAGAGATGTCTCTGATTATTGATGTTTACTTAACCATGACAGATAAATTATTTAAATAAATTTTATTGAAAATGTTTTTCAATCATTCCAATATGAATTTAAGTTTCCCTTTATTTCCTTTAAGTTTTGTGCATGTCAATGTTTTTTTTTTTTTTTTTTTTTTTTGGAGGGGGGGGGGTAGGGGCTGAATCTGCCACTGATATATACCACTATGCTCTAATAAATATACACCACCATACTATAATAATATACACCACCATGCTTCAAAGAATTAACAAGACTATTGCATGTTAAAATGTTGGATTTTCTTACTTTCGTACTTCACTACTTTCATTGCAAAATAAAACAAATGCATGAATCCCACGAAAGAGTTGTTCGGTTATGCTCTGATTGACTCCTCACTTTTATTATGTTACTTGAACAGATGCGTGATTTTTTTTTTTTTTTTCTCCAATTAACAGCTTGGTTCGATTGTTTACGTTTCGCTTTCTTTCTCTTGCAACAACTAATTTCTAGAGCATTGTCCGGTGTTCGGCGCCAAAATTCAAGGAAGCATCAATCACAGCCCATGATTGAAGCCGAGAAAAAGCTTCAGGTTATCTTTTGTTTGATTATAGCTAAATAATGAATGAACAATTGGTGTTCCTTTTTTTAATGACCCTTGCATGGAAGGAAGAATTTTCAACGTTCATCCAAATTGGTGTATCTTAATTTTTTATTCATGAGGGTAGGTAGAGTAATTTTTGATGAATATCCATCATTATAATTCTCAGATATAACGTAATTTATCTTAGGATGATTTGTTTTAAACAATTCAAATAAAGGATTCGTGAGTACTGATTCTCAAATCCTAACAGCACCGTGTTTTTGTTGGGATTAAGGCCTAGTGATTACAGAAGGATCCTAGGCTTGGGTGGAATGCCATCCAGGGGGGGGGGGGGGTCGTTCCAGCCCATATTTACAGGAGTTTCTATTAAAACTACGGAAATCTCAAAACAGTTTGGCCAACGAACGCGACCTGGGTTTGAATCCAGCACTTCCCTCCCACCTATCCACTTTAAGAGCAGAACCTCTTGGCCGCTGGAGGGGTAGCAGCATCGTGAAAAGAAAAAAATAAAATAAATCTGTGTACAGACAAACTGTAAAATTTGGCTGCCTTTATATAATATATGTATATAGTTTGATTAGTAGTTCATCATTTTTAACGAAGAGTTTGAAATTTTTTTTAAAAACTCATTCAAATTAATTCATAAAGAATATTGATATTTTGGTTATCAGGCTTTCGATTTTCGACCTTATTTATCAGTGCCTCATTTATCTCTCTTTTTGATGTATTTGTCTAAATTATAATGTGCAAGGCTGCAAGAATTTGAAAAAAAAAAAAAAAAAAACTGGTCGCCAGCAAAATTTTCTGGTAGCCAGTAAAATATATCCCCCGACTTTTTTTTTTTTTTTTTCAGTTTTAAAATTTACTTGAATATAGAAATTAAAATTCTATGTATAAAAATCTGATGTGGGCACCACATGACTTCCTTATACACTTTTAGAAATATACATAATGTTAAAAAACATTGTCACTGGACCCGAAACAGTTGGCTAAAAATATTAAAAAAAAAAAAAATGCATGCATACGTAAAAAAGAAAAAAAAAAAAAAAAAAAAAAAAAATTGTGCCTTGAGGGGACTCATGTCAAAGTTGGGCCTTGGGGGGACTCATGTCAAAGTTGTACCTTGGGGGGGACATGTCAAAGTTGGGCCTGGGGGGGACTCATGTCAAAGTTGGGCCTTAGGGGGGAACATGTCAAAGTTGTGCCTTGGGGGGACTCATGTCAAAGTTGTGCCTTGGGGGGGACTCATGTCAAAGTTGTGCCTTGGGGGGGACTCATGTCAAAGTTGTACCTTGGGGGGAACTCATGTCAAAGTTGTGCCTTGGGGGGACTCATGTCAAAGTTGTGCCTTTGGGGGGGGACTCATGTCAAAGTAGTGCCTTGGGGGGGGGACTCATGTCATAGTTGTGCTTTGGGGGGACTCATGTCAATGTCATTTTGAAAAGATTTTGTGTAAATTCTGGCAAAAGCAGAATTTAGTTTAGGACGGAGGACTATTAGTTTTTTTTTCTTCCCAATTATAACATCGCTTTCAAATTATTCAATTATATTTTCGATAAATTTTAGATTTCGATAAATTGCAAGATTTGTCCAAACCGTTTTTGAGTTATTACCGTTTTTTGATACATTCTGGCCATAATGAACCTAATTTTCCTAAATATCTCCAAAACGGAAAATCATACAAAGTCCAAAAAGGGGGGTGCACAACTGGATGTTATAACAAACCTATGTACCAATTCGCAACTTTCTACGTCCAACCGTTTTTGAGTTATGCGACATACGGACACACACACACACACAGACACACATACATACAGACGTCACGAAAAATCGTGTAAATTCCCTTATATCTCTAAAACGAGAGCTCGTGTTAAGACGACACTTGCAGGTGTACAACTAGACATCATGACAGTCACACGTATAAATTGGCAACATTCAGCGATCATTCGCTTTCGAGCAATGTGAAATGCAAAATCCATTTCGCAAATCGGGATTACTATACTTCCTTATACTTTGTATAAGGAAGTAAAAAACAAATATGTATTAGGGCATCCAGGAAACAACTGTTAAAATTTAACATCATGAAACTGGTTTTATTATTTTTAAACTGATACACCATCGATATCGACACATCATTACACCGGCACAACGATTCAGTACCAGATTGCAAAGCACGTGCAAACAGGAGTGTCTAAAAACGCCAATAAAAGGGCGGGAATCAATATGGTGATAGTTAGCCTATATCGGGAGTGGAATCAGAGCCTGATTCTGGGACCAAATTTATCACCAAAATATAAAATAATAATTAAAAAAAAAAAAGTGTTGAGTTTTCTTAAAGCTGAAAACACAGTCGCCAGTTAAAATATATTGATCGCCAATGGCGATCAGGTGACCGTATTCCACGAGCCCTGATAATGTGAATTTGATAGCCCTGAATCACAATGGCGTAAGATAGTGAAAAATTTAAATAATGTTTAGGAAGATGGGAAGCGTTTTAGATATGCATTCAACTTTTTCCCAAATCTTATACAGAATGATAAAAATTTGGTAAATAGTTGTCCCCATAACTATTGCATTTGACCAAATTTAATGATATTTTGCTTTAAAACAAACTTTCATAAACACACAAACAAAAACCACACACAGTACCGATTTCAAAGTTTTCAAAATTATTTTTCAAAATTTGATTCTAACACCATTAAAATTTAAAATTCTATTTTTTAAACCTTTTCATATATTTTTTAAACAGTATTTTCACTTGTGTCAAAATAATGGACTCCGAAATAAATAAGCAAATGAATAATATATTTTTTCTCTTTATGTTTTATTCGGTAATTAGGACAACAAGTTTCATAGATAAGATAGTATTTTTCATGCATCGATTTTTCAGAATTATCTCAAGCCTTTATTTCCTTTATTTTATTTATTTACTTTATTTTAAGCGTCTTCGAAAAAAATAGGGCACTAAACTTTTTTGATAATTTATGTTCTAATTAAAATAAATTTAATCGGTAATAAAGCTAAATAATTTTAACGAAGTATCAGCTTGAAAAAAAAAAAAAAAAAAAGTATCGAAAAAAAAAGTTGTTGAAATACATGAATATGACTATGAGTTTATTAAAGACGGAGATTTAACCTGAATTATCAACTTTGCTCCCATCCTACGCATTTTTTCGGCGTCCTCTTTCGGCGAATGTTAATGTAAACATTCTGTTTATTTCTGATTCCCTAAGATTAAGTTTAAATTACAGGTCACGTATCCAGCTACATTAGGAAAATTACTTAAAAATAACATATCTATTTATTTTTAGAATTTTTGCGAAAAGATATATGGGAGAAACCGGATTTACAGGTGTTTATTTTTTCTTCTCTTCCATTTTCTTTTTCCTTTCTTTTACGCATAAGATTTTCGTTTATAAGCTAAAAGAAAAATAAATCAAAAATTATATTAAACATGAAACATAATACAAATAATGAAAATATTCACAATTAGTAAAAATATTTGTGTTTTATATACTATAGGGTGTAAAAACGATAAACAAAAAAGTGTTACTTGTGATAAAGTCAAGCCAAGGTAAAATCTGTAGGCAAATTTATGCACTAAATTTATGTGTCAGTAAAACAGACGTGTCAACATTTAAATTTGTTCCAGGGCATTATAAATATCTGCCCCTTTTACACACTATTTTATTTGTTGTGAACTTTTTTCCAACTATCTAATTACGTTAAAATAATAAGAAAAATACCCTTTAGTAAATGCGGTATAAATCTTAGTTTATTTTTTTATTTAATTTCGCACGCGCGCTTTTTATTTCTTAATTCAAAATTATATATATATTTAAAAAAAAAAAAAACTTTTTCGATACTGTCCGTTTTGAAACTAATTATTATTAATTTTCTTTTCTTTTCTTAAAAAAAAAAAAAAAAAAAAAAAAAAAAAGATTTTAACGAAATTCTGGCAAAAGCAGAATTTAGTGTAGTACTATTAGTTTTTTTTTTTTTTTTTTTTTTTTAAATTATAACATAGCTTTCAAATTATTCAATTATATTTTCGATAAATGTCCAACTATCGTAAAACTGGTATCGTTAAAATCCGTGGATTGAGACTAATAGTCCCCAGTCCTAAAAAAAAAGAAAAGAAATAAATCACTTGTTTCTTGTTGAGAAAACCCTTTCAACCCCTCCCGCCCTTTTCCTGCACTCGCAGATAATCGGTATTTTATTACTTATATATATATATATATATATATATATATATTGTTACTATCTGTTATAATGTAATATAACTTATGTTTCAAACGTTTTTAAAAATACATGTATACAAGAAAGTATACAGAGAAATGAATATTTTATTAAATTAAAATCCTATTCAAAATTTATAAATCAAGAGTAATTCTCAAATTGCAGCTTTAACATAACATTTATTTAAAACACTTTATAACGCAAAACTGATAAAACGAGACAACACTTTAGATGATGGTACACGTTATAAGTGCTTTATACATAGTTTTAGAGTTATAAAATTTTGCCTACATTTAATACGATAATAATATCTCGATTAGTTTGTCTCATACCGACCCATGTTTCTGTAACTTCGAAGGTGTGCAAAATGTTGAACATATGCAAATTAATTTTATGAAGCATGCTAAAGTAGAAACTTATTAATTTATTAATCATTTGAATTCTATAAATATTAATCTATCCTCACCCCACTTTTTAATTAATTTCCGATAAAAAAAAAAATTCTATTTACAAAAAAAAAAAAAAAAAAAAAAAAAAAAAACTACGGTAAACATTCGAAAATTTTAATTATTTTTCCACTTTGTGAACGATACTACCTTTTAACCCCTTAACGCGCGCTGTCCTCGCTGCGAGGACGCAAAATTTAAGATCCAGCTGCAAAAATTCATCCCGGAAATTTTTTAGCAAAAATTTACGTTTATAACATATCAGAAAAGGCGATTTTTTTTAACCTTAAAATTTGAAATTTCTTTTAGTTTGATTTAGTTCATGAATTCCGGTGGCAGTATAATTTAAATGATCTAAATTGTCTTGCGCCGCAAAGGGTTAACAGTTTTTCTACAGACAAAAAAAAAAAAAAAAAAAAGTAGATTGACTGATACGAAGCAGGACTGATTTCAGATGTGAAGAATTTTAAATTTGAGGAAGATCCCAAATTTCACCAGCATTTAAAAAAAAAAAAAAAAAAAAAATTTCAAACATTTCACAGGAAGAAATGGAAAATATCACATGCAGTAATAAAAGATTTCATTAATATATATATGTATCATTTATCTACATTGTACCAATTCTAAATTCTAATTATTTTCTCACCCAGGGAACAATGCAAATTTTTTGTTGTTTTTCTAAGAGGGGAAAAAAAAAAAAAAAACTCTATAAAAGCAAATTATTTTCAGAATTGAAGAATATTCCAAATTTTCACCAGCATTTAAAAATTACCAAAAAAAAAAAAAAAAAAAAAAGAAAAACATTTATCTACTGTAAGCTTTGAACTCCATTAGGTAATCACCTTTAAATAGAAACATTACAACTGAAGAATATTATAAAGGCAGAGATTGAGAAAAAGAGTACAATTCCAAGTAACCTCAAAAGATATAATTCTTCTGATTATATGTTTTTCATTGAAACAGAAGACTTAGGAAGAGCGAACTTCCACTAAATGGAAGTAATATATTTGCATTCAACTAACTGTAAGCGAAGGCTTCTCTTATGTCTTCAGTCATTCAAATTTCTGTATTCGCACTTTTGCGATTTCTCTTAGATGGGGCGGAAATAACAGATTCTGATTTCGCTCTTTTTCTGTGAATTGACGAAAAAAAAAAAAAAAATCAATCTTAAGAATTTATTATTATAATAAAACATCCTTTCTGTTCAAATTATTCATGTGTATATTTAAAGATATCAGCCTTTCATAATTAAAGATTGATTTCTTTAATTCATGCTGTTATATCTGTTTACGCTTTAATTTCTATTTTCTATTTCTATTCTATTATTTTTATAATCTATTCTATTATTTTTAATCTATTGTAATTTAGATTCTAATTTAACCGTATTCATTAACTTAATTGTAATTAAATTTATTATATTATTTTTAAAATCATATTTTAGATTTAAAAAATATTTTTTGCACAATATTATCCAAATTTTAAAAGAACTACTTTTACAAGATGCACAAAAATCATTTAGAAGATTCTTTAACCATATTCGTTCCATCAATGCTATCATACTGGATAATTTTTAAACATAATTTCTAAAATTATTGATTTTTTAAAAAAAGTATTTCATATATATATTATATATTGAATTTTCCTAAAAACTTTGTATACTTTATTTTATATCCATAACCATGTCTCTGTCAGTACATTTTTTTTAAAAGTGCACTATTGTATATTTTAACCAAAAAAAAAAAAAAAAAAAAAAAAAATTATAAAACAATAAAAGACAATAAAAAATGCGGATGCTGGCTGGGCAGATGTTTGATTACGGAAGATGGGTGGTGTTGTTTGGCTGGATGGTTGGGAGGGATTGTGAAATTGTATGTTAAAAAAAAAAAAAAAAAAAAAAAAAGAGCAGAAAGCCTATTGCATTTACTTTGTATTAAAATGTATTCCTTATTTTCCCTTAAAATGTTCAATTTCTTCATTATTGAGTTGTCAGCTATTCTTAAAATTAGTAGTCAAACACTAAAACACATGATAATCAATCAATAAATAAATAACCATGTTGCTGTCTTGTATTATTATTATTCATCTGCTATGTACAACTAAACTCTTGAATTATTTCGCTTGTTTTAATCATTGTGACTTGAAATGAATCATCCTGTGAGTAATGTTTGTTTTTTATGGTTGTTCTCTGTTTGATTCTCTGATTTCTTGAACTAAATAGTTTATTCTACTTTATTCTACTTTGAAGTCAATTTTTTACTTCAATTAATTTCTTGTACGGTAAGGTGCCCGTTAGCAATTGGATATTATAACTGCTAACGAACGAAATCGTACATTGGTGCTCAACGGTGAAAAAGGTCACCCCTGATGAGTTTTTTTCACCGTTCTGAGCTTTTCCTAATTGAAAAAACATTTTATTTAAAATACTGTCTTAATTGTTTATTTTCTCGTAGCTTGTTTGTATCTTTTTGATTTGAGTTCCATGCCGTTTTTACGTACCGGCAAAATTATTAAAGTTGCAAATAACAATCTAGGAATAAATTTATGGTTAGATTGAAGTTCAATTAAACAGCAAATCAACAAATAAATGTTTTTCAATAAATCACAATCAGTCTCCACGGGTTATTTAAATTTGTTGTAATTTCATTCTTATTGGTCTATGTGGTTTCAGTGATCTTATATATGTTGATTGCCTTTTAATAATTCATTTATATATTTATATTTAAAATGAAAACTGCTGCAATTGCGCATATATTTTGAGTGTATTTTGATTTTATGATTAAAATATAAATGTAATTGCTCTTATTAAAACTTATTGAATTATGTAATTTCAACTAAAATATATGAATTTCATATATTTATATTAGCCTGATATAGGCATTAACACTATGTATATATATATATATATATATTAGGGATGAAACGGATAGTGATTTTGCCGGATACCGGATATCGGATATCCGGAGCTCTTTTGCCTGCCGGATACGGATATCCGGCAATAGTTTTGTTTTTTGTTGTGTTGCATATTTCTTTTCTTTTTCTTTATTTTAAAACAATAAAATATAAACATATTTCATATACTATTCTTTTAAAAACATTTTAAATAAAATTTATTTAAACAAATTTATTTAATATTCTATTTATTTGTGCAATATTGCCATGAAGAATAAAATTTTAAGCCTAACATACTCATTCCTACACTTGATATTTTTTGGTGAAAAGCACTATCACAAAAAGATAGGTTTTGTTCAGAATTATAAAACTAAAACTTATTATTTATATATTTTTTACAATACTATTATTAAAAAAAAATAAATAAATAAAATATTTTACTAATATAATCACAGTTGAAGGGTTATTTTCAGATGAAAACTAATATGTTGTGGCCATCACAAAACTTTCTTCTGCATAATTCTATATAACAGCGCCACTTACCGTTTAAATCGTATAAAAGTTTAACCATAGCTTCTCACAATAAATATTTTACAAACGGAGTTTATGGAATTTTAATCAACAGGTGCTGAGATATACGCTTGTGAAAAATCATAATAGAAGCTCCACCTGTCGGCTGATATACACATAAATAAGGTCAACATTTGCATTCATAATGGTTGTCTTATATATTAAGTTTCATGCACATATGTCATAGAAGTTGGGATTAACTTAGCCTAAGTATTCATTGGGTAAATTGTAGTGCAGTATTGCCACCTGTTGGCCGATATACACCTAAAATAAATCGCAATAGTGTTTCACAATAACTGGTTCTCTCACATACCAAGTTCTATGCAATTATACACAATAGAATAAGAGATATAGCCTTCCCCTTTTGGGGGGAAATTTCTGTATTGCAGAGCCACCTACTGGCCAACATGCACCCAAACTGAACCAGCATAATTTATCATAATGCCTTTCCAACATGAAGTTTTGTGTAGTTACATGAAATAGAACCTAAAATATAGCCTTCCCTAAATTGCAGAAAGCACTGTATAACAGCACCACCTGTAGAGCGATTGGCACCAAAATTTCATAGGCACTAATATATGCCAAGTTACATGTACATATATATTTATATGAAATTCTGTGCTGTAGTTTCTGAGATATAGCCTTCCTCTAAGTTGCAGAAATCGCAGTATGGCAGCACCACCTGTTGAGCCATTTGCACCAAAAGTTGGTAGGCAGTGATTTATGTCATGGTGCAACTACACATAAATTTATATGTAATTGTAGTACGGAGTAGTTCCGGAGGTACAGTTGAACAGAATTTTTGTCACACACACACAGACATTTTTTTTAAATTGGTCAAACTAGGTTCTGGACTTCTTAAAATGTGTAAATCTATCAAAAACCAGAAGTTGAAAATTTTTATGAATCCAATACTTTCTTTTGAGATATTTATAAGAAAACATAAAAGAAAGAAGAAAAAATAAATAAATAAACTAAAAGCTTCAAACTAGTATGTTATGGCCGTCACAAAACTTTCTTCTATATCTCTCTCTATAACAACGCTACATGCTGTTTAACATGCAGAAGAAACATAATCATAGCTTACAATAAAGATTTTAGATAATGAGTTTAGTGCAATTTTAATAAAAAAAATTTGAGATGTAGCCATGCGGAGAATTACAGAAGGTGAGGAATAGCTGCGCCACCTGTTGGTCGATATACACCCAAATTAAGCCAACTTTTATTCTCATATTATTTTTATCTTGTTTATCTCTTAAATTTTATAGATGTTGAGATTTAGCCTTCCTATTCACAGAGTAAATTGCAACATAATATAGCCACCTATCGACCAATATGCACCAAAATTGAATCAACATAATGATTTATAAAAATGACCCTTTCCCACACTAAGTTTTTAGCAATTATACACAAATGAATCTGAGACATAACTTCCCCATTCACGGGAAAATTGCAGCATAGCAGCATCACCTATTGGCAGTTATGCACAGAAATTGAATGAACATGTTTCCTAATAGCCCTCCCTGTGACACACTTGGTTTATTTTTTTCAATTATACACAGTATAAGCTGAGATATAGTCTTCCTTTAAATGGGAGAAATCACAGTATAGCAGCGCCATCTGTTGAGAGATTTGCACCAAAAGTTGATGGGCATTTTTTTTTTTTTTGGTAAGATGCAACTATGTATAAATTTATATCAAATTCTGTGCATTAACTCTTGAACTGCACAAAGTTTTTGTCAGATAGACATTTTCCAAAAATGGTCAAATTGTGTTTTGGTTCCCTCAAAATGCATAAATCCACCGAAAACTGGAAGTTGAAAATTTTCACGAATCCAATACTTCCTTCTATTTAATGTAGAAGAAAGTAATAATTCAAAATGAATTTATACTTTTTACTTATTTTATGTTTTTATATTCTGCACAGATAAAGAAAATTTTCATTAGTTATTAAAATTTTTTAAGTAAGTGAAGTTTTTCTGCAGTACAAAATCAAAAACTTTAAATAACTGATTTTTTTTTTTTCTTATGAACAATATGAAAGTGAAAGTACAGAGTTTCTGAAAATTTAAATATGTTCTCTTATTTGAAGTAATTTTAATTTTTTGGGATATATCTATGCAACGCAACAGAGAATTCTAAATTCAGGTGCTTTAGTAGGATATTCCATTAAAAATGCAAATTTATATAAATTGGAGGGTTTTTAAAAAAATCCAAATCAAATAGATAGATGGCGCAAGTAATGCCAGGTTTCTGCTAGTATAAATATATGGTCACAAAAACAACAGCTTTATTTTGTATGGAAAACTGGATTGTAAATAAACAGGTTCTAGTCAATAAATGCACATTATTTGACTCATTCTCGAAACAATCTAACAACTTTAACATCCAAGACTAACAATATTACTAAACAATCTAACAACATATTAGCAAAAGGCATGAAAACAGAGTTATATATACACTGCAACTGCAGAGAATAAATATCATTTGTTCAGGAACAACAATGAACAGCTCTTTTTATTGTTATGGGGAAGATTAAGGGGAATGTTATAGATCACTCTGGGAAAAAAAAACCTAGCTAACTCAGTACAAAATAAAAATAGGGCTTCTATATTTCTTAGACCTGAAGCTACTTTTGGCTAAATTTGTTTGCTAATGAGTCCAAAGCCGAACCCAACTTAAAAAAAAAAAAAAAAAAAAAAAATCCTTTACAAGCTACAACTGATCTAAAAAATTTTTTTAAAATTGTCTCAAAATTTTCCTCTGATGGGATTTAAGCTTGAATTTTTTCTTTCGGATATCCGGCTTGAAACTGTCGGATATCCGTATCCGGTGTGCTGATATCCGGTACCCCGCCGGATATTTAAAACTCAGCCGGATAGGCCGGATACCGGATAGTTACCGGATATCCGTTTCATCTCTAATATATATATATATATATTAAAGAAAAAGAAAAAAAAAAATCTTTTTTTCGAAAACACGTGGTACATCAACATCGATAAATAGTGCAATGAGAATTTTGTTAATTGGATTAGGTAATCATAATGGTCTTAATTTTTGTATGCTCGAACTTCATATTTTTCTATCGGAGAACAGAAAAACTATATCATTATAAAGCAGGGTTGGCTTGATTTTGCCCGACCAGAAAAAACCCGGGTGGGTTTTTTCAATAGAACCCACTTGAAAAAACCCAAGATAAAACTCAAATGGGTTTTTTCAAAATCCTTATTTAAAATTGCACTTTTATCTAACTTACAAAAAACATATAAATATAAAACAAATATTATATACATTATTAGAACATGAACAAAGAATTTTCTGAATTATTGGAAGTGCTCAAACTACTTTATTAAAAAAAAAAAAAAAAAAAAAAAAATCTGAAAAATTCCACATGAAATTTTATCTTATTAAAATACAATAAGAAATTATACGTAAAAAAATATAAGAGCAAGAAAAAAGAGTTGTTTGTCAATATAAAGAAAATTAGGGGACTTGAGGAATGCAAAATATAAAAAAATAAAAATCAAATTTTAAAAAATTTCTGAAAACTTTAACAGTGCAACACTGTTAAGTAATGTATAAGGAACAATAATTAAAATTATTTTATGGAAATCTATTCACTACAAATAATAATAATAATAATAATAATAATGAAGCAACACTAAATAATTATTAAAATCCAGTTTTTGTTGTAAAGGGCAGATAAACAGAATTTTAGATAATTAAAGTACAATTGTTTAATAAAAAAAAAAAAAAAAAAATCTTTAACTTAATAATAAAAATATTAGAAATTTTAAAATTAAATTTTTAAAATTTTGATTTTAATGAAAAATTAAAATTTATTTTTTTAAATTGTCCTATTATGAATGATATATTAATGTTTAAAAACGGCTAGAAAGAAAATATTCTTGAAAACTCTGATAAAACCCGAAAATACTCTAAAAAAACCCTAATAAAACCCAAAAAACCCTGATAAAACCCGAAGAAACCCATTGGGCTGGGTTTTTTCTGAAAAACCCGGGTTTTTTCCAACCCTGTTATAAAGTATCCTTGACTAGGCCTAGATTAATAAGACATGAAGAAATATGAATATTTAAGGATATATTTTTTTGTGCGGACAAATTTGTGCGGACGCGGATCATTTTATTGCCTCCAAAGACGAGAGCTTCTATCGCCGTGGTATGCATTTGTTACCCGAAAAATGGGCAAAGGTTGTAGAAAGTAATGGAGAGTATTTTGATTAAAAATTGTCATTTGATTTGATGTATTTTTATGAAATGAAGCAATAAAAAACCGCACGAATTTATGCAAAGACCTAATATATAAATGATATATATCGTAATAAAATTTAACCTTAAAATTTAGCAATTAATAGATTCAAAACAATACCAACACAATAAAAATAGAACTGATTTTAACTTATAGGTAAGACTGACACAAAAATGTTGCGATACAGATTAAGAACTAATAAGAGACAATAGCAATTATTATATTTCCATTAAAGAATAATAATAAATTTTCTTAAAATTATTAATATCCCTATTTCGAATTTTTAAAATTGTATTTCATATAGAGACACAGAAAAAACGATGTAGTCAGCTGATAGCAGTCTTCAATTTGATGAATGTCTGGAGGTAAAAGAAAATTGTGACATGCCAAGAAAATTTTATTATAATTATCTCGTCAAAATAATGAATAAAGAAAATAAATGTTTGCACTTGCATCAAAATATAATGATTCAATGCATTTCAAGGAAAGATTTCTCTTTCTTTCTTTCTTTTCTTTCTTTCTTTTTTTTTTTTTTTTTCAAAATATTTTCATTTTAATAATAATAAATTCAGGAGATCCCCGATCCATCGTTTTTCACGGGATGCGTGAAAAAAGAAAAAAAAAAAAAAAAAAAAAGATGATGCCATTCGTGCAAACCGCACTTTTTTTTTTTTTTTTTTTTTTTTTGTCATCATTTGTTCTTTTTTAATGAATTTTTAAAGTTTTCACGAACTTTTGGCGCACCCGTTATATATATATATATATATTAACTAAAGAAGTAGAATTGAAAAACTAAACAAATGGTAAATTTCCACCATACTTCTATGAGTCTAAATAAATTATTAAATAACTATAATAAAAATAAATATTAATATTTAAAAAAAGACATAAATAATAGGACTGTGTGTGTATAACACATTTGTTAACACACACACGCATATCAACACATCAATACGTTTGTTCTTTTTTCGTAAACACATATATTTTGAAGATGTTCTAATTAAAATTCTAATAGAAAATCGGATGACAATAATTTTATAGACATATAACTGGCTTCTTATTAACAGTAGCAAATTACGTAGTTATTATATCATTATTTGTAATGTTAATCCAGACGTGACTTAAATTATGTATAGTATTAACAGTGAAAGAAATCTTCCATTCCAATTTTGCATAATGGCCTGCTAAGACAAGGATTTGCTACAATTATTAAAGCGAGTCTGAAAGAAAACGAAAACAAGTTTGACTAGTTTTTAAATCAACACTTTTCATCTGATCCTGGCGAGATGCTTTATTTAATTTTTAATTAATTGTGAGAACCTTTTGCCTTTAGAATAAAATGGCTCTGCACATTTGAATTTTTCTAAAGTACTGCCAGTGTTGCCAGATTTGGGGACTTTTTTATTCAACTCACACCAATAAATTTGAGAAGTGATATTTGCTATACATAATAGACGTTTATCTTTCGAAGTGCTTAGGCAACCGTTACAATTAAAATTTAGCGGCGGGGGTTGAATAAAAAAGTCCCCAAATCTGGCAACACTGAGTACTGCGTAATAAAATAGGGTAGGATGAGGGTAAATCGGTGTATTTATTTATTTATTTATTTTAATGATGTTCATACTCTCAACACTTTTTCCATTTTAAAAGTGGCTACATCAGGGGAGTTCATTAATATATCACGCCGAGATAGTTATATATATATATATATATATATATTTAGCCCAATAAAAATGTTTCTCAAACAACAATTAAATCCTTTACAGAAAATATACTTCCATAAATAAATAAATAAATGAATGAATAAATAATAATAATAATAAATAAGGCTTTAAAAAATGCGGGTAAAAATAAAAATTTCCATTTCTGACCATTTTCTCATCAAAGACACACAAAGTAAATAATTGATATTGCTATAAGTTACTAACTAGTAAAATTGGATTAAAAAAAAAATCCCCCTCTCTCTCTCTCTTTTTTTTTTTTTTTTAAATTCTTACAGAATTTTTTTTAGAAACGTATAAAATTTGACAAGAGTGATGTTTTTGGACCTCAACAAACTGAGGAAATTTATTACTTTAAAATAAGGAAATGTACTTATAAGAAAAGAATAACTTAAAAATAACCTTTAGACCATGTTTTAAACCTATGTTCTAAAACAAATATACCAGCTGTTTATGTTTGTTATACTTTAATGCCAATAATGTAGTCAGCTTAACAGTAAGACCGATGTGCCTAGAAATGGCTTGATAAATGTCCAAATTAAGCTAAATGACCAAAGAAAATGCCATAAGCAAGTTGTTCATAACATTCTGGAATAATTCTAAAAAAAAAAAATAACAATAAAATAAATAAATAAAAATTCTACCAACTTTCTCACGTTTAATTTGAAGGTAAAATGTTGCCCCAATCCCCATGTACCCTGTAATATAAGAAAAATAATTGCATATAGATAATTATAGCGTAGGATATCCTTTTTCTTGTAATAACATATTTCGCCATTTTTTTTTTTTTTTTGAAAATCTGTGTGGTCTACAACATGTTTTGTTTATAAAAAAGAACAGAATTTAAGGTTCGCAATAATAATAATAATAAAAATTAAAACGGATACAAACTTTTCATTTTTTCTGTTTTTGTATGTAATAAGTATTTGAACGCATAAATATATATATTTTTTATTATTAAGAAAGGTATAAACAACATTTTGACCTTATAAAAATTTATTTAATAAATTATAAAAAGGATTAAATATATTTTTAAAAATTTTACCACCAATTTACCCCGTCCTACCCTATGTAGTTCGTTCGTAAATTCAGATCTGAGTGTAGTTTTCAGAGTGTAGTTTTGAAATCATTTTTATATTTTATAAAAATGTATATATATATATAAATAATAGATATCGTAATAAGATTAAATCATAAAATTCAGCTATTAATAGAACTAAGACAATAACAGCACACTAAAATATAGAACTGAACACAGAGGAAAGAATTACACAAAAAGTTGCAATGTAGATTAAGAACCAATGAGTTAGGATAGTAACTTAAAATACTTACGCCTACCAGAATGATAATAAAAATGACCATTAAGCTTATGAGAGTGAAAACGATTAATAAATAATAAATCACAGAAATATTTGGATGTAAATGCTTAAACGTAGAAACATACTTATCAAGGGGTGCATGCTTCATAAAGCTTAAAGAGCCGCAACGATTTCGTACAACGATATTGCTAATCATAGCAATTAATATCGTTTCACACCCCGATCGATGCAGCAAAACCAAAAAGAATTAGAAATAATTGAAATATTAAATTAAAACAAAGATTAAAAAAAGATTAAATTTAATCTTAATGGAAACCAAAGTGAACACATGAATGAAGCAAAGCAACCACATGTATAACAATTAACTCTAACAGGAGAAAAGGATGATGCCAAAACTTAAATTGAAGTAAAATAAAATCTCGACAGATATCGATTAATCGAAGAAACTTCAGAGCATTTTCATTAAAGATAAATTACACAGAGTTAAAATTAAATGATAATGTTAAAATAGATTTTATATCTAATTAATTTTAAAACTAGTAGAGTTGAATTAAATCGTACCATATTCATTAATAATATATCATTAAAGTTAAAGACAGAAGAATAAAATCATAAGACAGAGTGCAAGCGCCATCTATCGGTGAGCTATAATAACATTAAGTCAGTAAAATTATTTCAGGAGAAGAATCCAATGCAATAAGGGAAATTAAGATGTAGTGACTGAAAGATTAAGGTAATTAGAAGTATTGACTGCAAGATTAAGATAATTTTTAGCGCCATTTAAGTAATTAGAAGAATTGAACTTTTGTGATTAACCCAAAACTAAATAATCTTGAAATCATAGTATTAAATGTTAAGTTTTAATCAGACACAATTACAAGCAATAATGCCAAAGAGTACACATATAAGGATAAGCATTATAGGGCAGTCATTAATAATTAAAATTATAATTTAAAAGATTTTTTTTTTTTTTTTTTTTTTTTTTCCAAATAATATAAGATCTTATTTTTGTTATGCATATAGATTGATTGTTCAAACTTAACAATGGAAGCCTCAAGTAGCCAGATGTACAAAATTAAATTTAAGGATAAAAGATTTCAAAATACATAGTATCAACCAGAAATATAAGCATGTAATATATATATATGTATATATTCTGTTTTAAAAAGAAATGAATTAATAGAATCAAAGCAAGTTGAATACTTTGCCTTAAAGTAGCTCTGGCACATTATTTATTTATTTATTTTTGTATAGGAATTGCCATCAAAAGAATTGAAATATTTTAGATCTTTTGAATTCTTTTAATCATTCAAAAAATAAAAAAACATAGGTTAGAGTAACAGACGATTTTTTTTTTTTTTTTTTTTTTTTTTTTCCGATTGGAGAATTGGAATTGATTTACTCGGTGAGGTGAATCGATTTCTTTTGACGATTCTTCAATTCTTCACTCTCTCTTTCTCTTTTTTTTTTTTCAATGTTGGATGAAGTTATCTATCTATAATAATAAAAGAAGATGTCTGTCTGTCTGTCTGTCTGTCTGTCTGAGCATCTATACGTTCAGCCCCTACTGAACGCAGAACTACAAAATTTGACATACGGGTGCTCAGAAGCCTGCCCGAGGGGATAGTCAAAACAGAACTTAAAAATTTTAATTAGTTGCGGAGATATTAATTAAAATGTAGACCTATGTCTTAATCAAAAAGCGATCTCAATGACTCAGAATTCACCGAGATTGCATAAAAGTAGATATTTTAACGGAGTTAAAAGCAGAAAAAAAGGAAAATAAATTAGAAATATTAGTCCGATCATTACGAATTTGGTACCAAATGAAAGGGGAATTTTTTCGGAATCAAAGAGTGCAAGCGGCTTATCGATACGTCAATTAGATTTTTTAAAATTAACTAAACTATGAAATTTAGTTGGCAACAGGCAGACGATTTTCTAAGCGGTCTCGATCGGAAACGAAACACATACGAGACAACTGTCTGAGATGTCTGTGATGAAAACGGAAATGGTTGTAATCAATTAAGATATCATGTGTTTTATACTGGGGGGAAAAATTGCAATTTTCAATTTTTTTCAAATTTTCATTCACGTTACATTTGAATTAATATTCGGCCTAGACAGCATATTATAAAGCTACTGTTCAATTTTCATGAAAATATATGAATAATTAAAAAAATGACATATTTATTGGAAAAAGATTGTCTTCTTTTATTTTTTTGCAGTATTTGCAGTAGTCGAAATTTCGTAGTATGTAGTTTTAATGCCCGATAATTCGATTGTGAATATTTTTGAAAGAGTACGATTATTAGGGAGGGCTTGAGGAACAGGAAAAAAAAGCAAAAAAAAAAAAAAAGAGTTGCAGCGTTTGAAATTGGTTGGCATATTAAGATTTTAAGGCAAGGTATTTGGTTTTCTTTTTTATCCCAGCTTCTAATTAAAATAATTTCATAAGTAATACATCATTTGAAAGCTTTGTTGATTTGGAATTGAACAGTAGATTACAGAAATTTCTACCGCCAGATGGCGCTGAAATATTTTAAAATTTCAATATTTCAAATTCTAATTATGATTATATAATTTTTAATACATCATTCGAAAGATATTTTAAAGTTCTTTTATATTATCGAAAGTATTATTCGCGATTTTACCCGATTTGCACGTTTTAAGGTTTCCTTTTTAGGTTTTCTTTTGTATCTCAGCTACTAATTAAAATATTTTCATAAGTAATACATCATTTGAAAGCTTTGTTGATTTGGAATTGAACAATATATTACAGAAATTTCTACCGCCAGATGGCGCTGCTATATTTTAAAATTTCAATATTTCAAATTCCAATGAGCGAGGAAGGTGTTGTAAGTTCTAAAACGGGGATAAGGCGCCGCAGGCGCCACCGAGCGGGACTTAGCTAAAGTTAGAAATTTGAAATATCAACGCCGAAGGCGCTACCGCACGGGAGTTTACTGCGATTTAGATAAGAAGCTATTTTCACGATATATCAATAAGCTGTTATTAGACCTGATACGGGAAAAAGGCGCCGCAGGCGCCACCGAGCGGGAATTTCGTAAAGTCGGATTTTTCAGGGATCGCGAACCAGCTGGTCGCCGAAGGCGGCTAGTCTATAATAATAAAAGAAGATGTCTGTCTGTCTGTCTGTCTGTCTCTCTGTCTGTCTGTCTGTCTGTCTGAGCATCTATACGTTCAGCCCCTACTGAACGCAGAACTACAAAATTTGACATACGGGTGCTCAGAAGCCTGCCCGAGGGGATAGTCAAAACAGAACTTAAAAATTTTAATTAGTTGCGGAGATATTAATTAAAATGTAGACCTATGTCTTAATCAAAAAGCGATCTCAATGACTCAGAATTCACCGAGATTGCATAAAAGTAGATATTTTAACGGAGTTAAAAGCAGAGAAAAAGGAAAATAAATTAGAAATATTAGTCCGATCATTACGAATTTGGAACCAAATGAAAGGGGAATTTTTTCCGAATCTAAGAGTGTAAGCGGCTTATCGATACGTCAATTAGATTTTTTAAAATTAACTAAACTATGAAATTTAGTTGGCAACAGGCAGACGATTTTCTAAGCGGTCTCGATCGGAAACAAAACACATACGAGACAACTGTCTGAGATGTCTGTGATGAAAACGGAAATGGTTGTAATCAATTAAGATATCATGTGTTTTATACTGGGGGGAAAAATTGCAATTTTCAATTTTTTTCAAATTTTCATTCACGTTACATTTGAATTAATATTCGGCCTAGACAGCATATTATAAAGCTACTGTTCAATTTTCATGAAAATATATGAATAATTAAAAAAAAATGACATATTTATTGGAAAAAGATTGTCTTTTATTTTTTTGCAGTATTTGCAGTAGTCGAAATTTCGTAGTATGTGGTTTTAATGCCCGATAATTCAATTGTGAATATTTTTGAAAGAGTACGATTATTAGGGAGGGCTTGAGGAACAGGAAAAAAAAGCAAAAAAAAAAAAAAAAGAGTTGCAGCGTTTGAAATTGGTTGGCATATTAAGATTTTAAGGCAAGGTATTTGGTTTTCTTTTTTATCCCAGCTTCTAATTAAAATAATTTCATAAGTAATACATCATTTGAAAGCTTTGTTGATTTGGAATTGAACAGTAGATTACAGAAATTTCTACCGCCAGATGGCGCTGAAATATTTTAAAATTTCAATATTTCAAATTCTAATTATGATTATATAATTTTTAATACATCATTCGAAAGATATTTTAAAGTTCTTTTATATTATCGAAAGTATTATTCGCGATTTTACCCGATTTGCACGTTTTAAGGTTTCCTTTTTAGGTTTTCTTTTGTATCTCAGCTACTAATTAAAATATTTTCATAAGTAATACATCATTTGAAAGCTTTGTTGATTTGGAATTGAACAATATATTACAGAAATTTCTACCGCCAGATGGCGCTGCTATATTTTAAAATTTCAATATTTCAAATTCCAATGAGCGAGGAAGGTGTTGTAAGTTCTAAAACGGGGATAAGGCGCCGCAGGCGCCACCGAGCGGGACTTAGCTAAAGTTAGAAATTTGAAATATCAGCGCCGAAGGCGCTACCGCACGGGAGTTTACTGCGATTTAGATAAGCTATTTTCACGATATATCAATAAGCTGTTATTAGACCTGATACGGGAAAAAGGCGCCGCAGGCGCCACCGAGCGGGAATTTCGTAAAGTCGGATTTTTCAGGGATCGCGAACCAGCTGGTCGCCGAAGGCGGCTAGTTTATAAATAACACGGTGAAATGGTATGCAAGCTTTTTGAGTGCCTCGTATTCTTCTTATTATTATTAAAATTATTATTATTACCCATGATCTTATTAGCTTATTAGATCTTATTACCCATTATCTTATTCACACGAATATTTATTTTCATAAGGTAACATATAAATTTTTATCAGTATCCAAAAATATCCCTGTATGTCTTTTTATCTCGAATTCTAATTTTCATAAAAATGATATAATTGGCACGAAATTTAAATATAATGTTACAATACAGAGCATAATTTGATGTTTTAAAGATAACTATCATGTTGTGTGCGTGTGTTTTCCTGAGAAATTAAAGAGATTTAATTACATTGTAATCTATTGCCTCTGTAACAGGGATATATTGCAAAATTCAACGCTTACGGATTTATAGCAAAATACGTCGATCCCAGGAATAAACTTAAGTCCGGTTATTGATAATAATAACCCAAAGAAAATTTCTATGAGTTTAACCTTTAGGTGATAAAAATAAAGGCATTAAAAAATTGAAACAAATGACATTCCATCATGATAAAGATCTCCTTCTCACCATTATATATTAAAAATAAAGTTGTTAGTCTTAATGAAGTACAAAACTTAACGTATTTTTAAAGATGTTTTTTTTTTCCTTCACTGTTGATAAAAACATTTCTTGTATTCCAACATCGACAAAATAGTTGTTTTCTGACAGTGTGATCTAATCTCTGTGTTAGCAGCTGTTAAAAACATTCAACAATTGTTCCCGAATTTCCGGTAGACTGCAGAAGCAACAGAAATTTATCTGGGATTGATTCGTAGGTCATGTGCTGTATAATGTCATTAAAGGGACAACGGCATGAAATTATTCTTTTCATGCACGCATGATCCTCACGCCCGTTTGGAATCATCCACCACGATTGATGCTACTACCAATTTATGCTACAGTATGAAATATTCATTTTATTTATATTACAGAAAAAATCTTTGAAATATGTGCTTAAATAGTATAAAGTACATAAGGTTGAGGTTGAGTGACTTTTACGTTTTGCGTCACACTAAAGCTACGCAATGGGCAATTGGCGACGATCTGGGATTCTCCCCCTCCCCTCCTAGGAGTGGTCGAGAGACAAGTCACAATCTTGATCCTCCGAGGACACAATGGCTCTTCCGCTTTGGTAATCCCGAGAAGTTCGGAAAATAGAAGACATTCCAACCATGAGTACGGATTTTATGTGCACTAACCACCATTAATGTATACGATGGTCTTCAGCCGGTTCAAATATCGAATTCACAATCTTCTACAGTCGGCAGCAAAAGTATCCGAGCACTAACTAATTCCGATATCAAGAAAGTACACTTAAAACTGTTTGTTAAATAAATCCTTGTCGAATCATGTTGTTAGAATGACTAAGAACATGGCTCGACAAGGATTTATTTAACAAAGCAGTATTAAGTGTACATTTTTTACACAGGAATTATTGCTAGCACTCGCGCTCGGATACTTTTGCATAGCTGCCAATAATTTAATCTATTCTGGATAACTTTTAGCCCCACATAGAGGTCTGCACGGGCCGAAATTTTCAGGCCCGGGCCCGGCCCGTTGGAAAGGTTTGCTTACCCAGCCCGGCCCGGTATGAAATCAGAAAATTCGTCCCAGGCCCGGCCCGGCCCGTTTCTTTTTCACTAGTGTACGGCCCGGACAAAAAGCGATAAAATCAGGCCCGACTCGGCCCGGCCCGATTCAAAAATATGTAAAATTAAAAAAAAAAAAAAAAAAAAAAAAAAAAAATGCCTTTCTACGAAAAAGATTTTTAGCATGTGTTTTGCAGAGGTTATATATAGCTAAGCAATAGAATGTTCTTTAACAAAACTGCTGAATGTTTACAAGATATTTATATATAAACGGTATTTCATTATTATAGACGTACGGAAGGCACAAAGACAGACAGAAAGTCAAATTGAAAACATTAATATTCTCAAACAATATAGGAAGATATTTAAAATGGTTAATAGTATTAAAAATACACTTTCAACCACTTTCTGTTATATACCGTAATGTATCCAAATCTTTAATGTGATCCGGTAAACAAAACTTTAATGCTAATCCAACCATATTCAATAGAAAAGATGCTTTTGCACATGCTAAAATTGATGTTTCTTTCATCCAATGACCCGGAGAAAAGAAAAAGAAGCCTTAGAGGAAAAGTTACAGCGGAAGGATTTTTATAGCTTTCGTACCACCTAAACACTACAGATCATAGAAAACAAAGCCTTATATACAGTAACGTATCTCATTTTTATTGTTTGTTACATGTACGCAAACTGGTAGTAACATGCATATTATTTTGAATTAGAAACCATTACCTTAAATAAAATATATTAATTTCGAGACATGTTTAAAATATTTGCGGAAAATCAGATCGCGAACAGCCAAGCTGATAGACAATTAAATTGTAGTTACAGACACCTTTTAACAAAATAAAATTTTACGTAACATACCAGACTGTAAAATTATGTAAAATAAATGACTGAAAAAGTATTTTATCACTTTCCTTTTTAGTTGATTAATGAGGAATTTAGAAAAAGATTCGGGCCGGGCCGGGCCGGGCTCGGGCTTAAAATTTCCTCCAGGCCCGGCCCGGTCCGGGTACACACAAAAAATATTGAGCCCGAGCCTACAAAAAAAAATTAAGCCCGAGCCCGGCCCGGCCCAAGAGCAAATTGAAAAATTCGGCCGCCGAAAGCCCGGCCCGTGCAGACCTCTAGCCACCTTTATTTCGCACCACTTTATTTATAGAAAAATTTTCTCCAATATATAACTTCGATAAAATAAGACAAAATTATTTTAAAAAAAATAAGAGATACGAAATAAAGGCGGGGCTAAAAATACTCCGGAATAAATTAAGATATTGGTAGCTATGCTTTTTCTGCCGACTTTAGATACGAGCTTGGCGCTCTGCAGATAAGGTTCAGGTTAAAGTTGAGTGGGTTTTAAGTCACACTAAAGCTACGCAATGGGCAGTTAGCGACAGTCTGATATTCACTCTTAGATTTTGTCCTGAAAAATGCCATCACAATTTTAATCCTCTAAGTGGGTGAAAGTTCCTGCGCTTTGGTAATCCCCAGAGGTATTATTTAACAGAACATGGAGGACATATCGGCTCCGACGAATTTTACGTACCATCCATTATTAATGTATAACGGGTCTTTGGCCGGTTCAAGTAACGAACTTGCAATTTTTCGATTACGACCTCGATGTTTTGCCAACTAGAAACAAACAAATGGAAGGAACTTGGAGGAATGCTATAGTAACAGAGAGGACATGTCCGGAAAAAAGCACGAAGCCGATATCGTAACCGCAAAATCCATTAAGTAACATAGCTATATAAGGAAAAGTCTGCATTGTTATTGTAAAATTATGTAATATGGATCATTCGAGACGAAAGTCAATGCAACTACATCTCAAAGCTGTCAAATAAATAAAATAACAGAGTATTAGCCAATGTTTTGGTGGACTCAATATGACTCCTGCGGTACGGTAACATTGGTTGCAGTTGCAGCTGCCATCTTGAGTAGACAACAGCTAACTTCATTTGCCATGCCATGCATGCTGTTACGCCGTATGCCAACTCCTCTTATATCACCCCTCCAAGGGAGGGAATTACATCATTTAGGGTCTCTACTACAGAACAGGCTACCACGATCCCTCAAGTATGTAAAGAAAAAAAATATATGTACTTACAGGCATTGCCACCGAGAGAGTATTATACTGTTTTATTCGGAAGTTGTCATAGAAACTACGGTATGAAATTAATTCATTAAAATAAGTGTCAGCCACCAGTGTAATTTTTGGTCACGTGTTTATTGAAATCTAAAAGGGAAAAGTTCAGTAATTAAGTGAAGCATATGACTAAAATGTTAGCGAGAAAAAAAAGTTTGGATTTTCGACGTTTAAAATCAATTTCGGTTAGGACGTGGTATTTTTACTGGCAGAAAAAAAGTTTATTCAGCAATAACGAAATTGTGTGTCTAAAATCTATATTATGATATTATAAAATATTACAACTTCAAAAGTGATAATTGTGCGTACTTTATTAACTAGATTCGGTTATTTTGACTGTACGAGGGGAATCGTAAAATTTTAATTATTACTGCAAGATAACCAAGTTATCTGGTTAAAAATTTTTTTTGCACATTTATTGATCATTGTGAACATAATTTTTAAATTAGAATAATTCATGTTGATTTGTTTGCTGTCAGGAAGACGTAGATTGAAGTACTTCCCATCTACCCTGTTATACAGATGACCTTTGAAAGGTGAAGAAACGCTGGGATGAAGTTGAGCTTGAGGTTAAGGTGGTTTAACGTCGCATTTTAGTTACGCAGTGGGTGATTAGTGACCCAAGGTCTGAGCCTATGAGTGATCCAGATCCAGAGACAAAATAGCACAGTTTTCATCCCCCGCAAAAAGGAAGGGTTAAACGCTACGGTAACCCCACAGATATTAATTTTACTCAACATGGAGGTAAAGGGGTTTGGGTGAATTCTTCATCGTCGCACTATAGCTATGCATTGGGCAATTGATGGCGATCTGACTCACACCCCTATGGGTGGTCCATAGACATGCCATTACAATTTTGATCTGTGGGGGGAGAGCTCTCCCGTTTCGATAACCTATAGAGGTATTTTTAGGAAGCACGAAATCCGGAGGACATTGCAGCCATGATGGAAATTACATGTACTAGACACCATTAATGTGCACGACACAGTCTTTGGTTGGTCGAGTATCTAACCTGGAAGCCTACGATTACGAGCTCGACACTCTGCTCATAATATAAATACAGTAACCACCGCTTAATAAATTTACTGGTTAATAAAATCAGCCACTTAATCTGATCATACTGCAAGGACCGGAAACAAATCAATACAAACTACTTATAAAACTGCCGTTTAATAAAATAAGCATCGCCAGTTAACAGACTCAAAAAAATCTCTTCAGCAGAAAAAATGTTATTTATGCGCACTAAACAAATTTTTATTTACATTGTGATTGAATGAAAAAGGATTTGAAATAAAAAAGTAAATAAAACACAGAGCAATCGCTTTATTTTGCAATTTCATTTTGCAGCATAGTTACAAATTAAACACGCTCCATCATTTATGTTAGTAACAATTTCAAGGGACTCGTTTCTTCAAAACGAGGTAATAAGGTCCAAATTTGGTTTAATTCGCAAGTGATAACTTTTTTTTTTTTTTTTTTTTTTTTAATTTTTAATTATTAAAAGACAATTTCTAGTTCTTATTTTGAAATAACTAAGAAGCAAGAGGTTTAAACGGTGAGATTTTAAATTTAAAAGGAAAGCGTGAACTCTTGGCAAAGTAATGATGATTTTTCTCATGAGAAAACGCATCGGAACTTGGGATGTGTTTTATTTACTTAATTTGAAGAAACAATTAATTAATTATCTGTCAAAAATTAATTAATATCGTTGATTAATTTCATTATTCGTTACATTTTGAAATTTCTTTCCAAATTAAGAGAAGATAATATCTTTTTCTTGAGTGCAGAAAAGTTCGCCGCTCATAAAAATCAGCCGCTTAATAAAATCACTTTGGTTCAAACGAATGTGATTTTAATAAGCGGCGGGTACTGCATATTAATTTACTTTCTTTGTACTTAAAATTGAAAGTTATTGCTAAAATGAAGGCCGAGAAATAAGAAACGTTAAAATATAGACTGATTGTGCCAAAATCCAGGCATTTGATGAAACACAGACGTATAAAACCACTTTCACTGAAGCTTAATTTTATTTATTAATTTACCATTTACACTTTAAAAGTGGAAGTTACAAAGAGTTTCATTAAACTGACAAATGTGTGTGTAAAAGTGCGAGTACAAGTGTGCTGGGAAAATAATAGAAGCACGGGATCATTGATAGAGAAATTAAGCAAACATGAGAAAATGTATCTTTTCTGACAAGAACATTTTCCTCACTTTCTACAAACCACAACTATATTTATTTATATGGTTTTATGTGAAAAGATATTGGCGAACAAGTGTAGAAAAAATGTAGTGTCCGTTAAAGAACGGTATATGTTTAGACTGTTTCGTTAAAGGAAAATTGGAAATTAATTTTTCGTGACGAAATAATCTCATCTTTCTCCGTTTAATACGAGATCAGTTGAATTTTTTTATGACTATGTTTTATGAAAAAGAAGAAACCTGAAAGAAAAAAAATCTGGATAAAATATTTTGAAATGCTGCGCCTTAATTAAAATTCAGTTCTAACCACTATGTAACTGACATCTTCGATTGAATAGTTTTAACCTAAAAATGATTTCAATATAATGATCTGTTATATATTTTTGTGAATTTTTAGTCTGAAATTATAAAAATATATCTGGAAAGACTATCTTGAAGAATTATTTAATGAATGAGAACTAGCTATACGTAATATTCTGATTAAAAAAAAAAAAAAAAAAAAAAAAAACGCAAAATATATTTGCTTCTCACATGAATAGATAATATTTTCTTTCGAGTGTATTTTATGAAAAGTTTAATTTTAGCATAGTAATGTTATTTGATTTCTGTGTTATTTCTGATAATTGTTAATAAGGATTTTTTTTTTTTTTTTTTGGTTAATTTAAAATAATCTAGGTGATTTTCCACATTACACTGCTAACTGGCCTAACGTGACCCAAGAAATGCTAGGGAGGGAGGGTGAATGTATCATTTTGTAGGGTGAATGAGAACTAGCTATACGTAATATTCTGATTAAAAAAAAAAAAAAAAAAACGCAAAATATATTTGCTTCTCACATGAATAGATAATATTTTCTTTCGAGTGTATTTTATGAAAAGTTTAATTTTAGCATAGTAATGTTATTTGATTTCTGTGTTATTTCTGATAATTGTTAATAAGGATTTTTTTTTTTTTTTGGTTAATTTAAAATAATCTAGGTGATTTTCCACATTACACTGCTAACTGGCCTAACGTGACCCAAGAAATGCTAGGGAGGGAGGGTGAATGTATCATTTTGTAGGGTGACTATGTGGAGAAGTCTTATGAAATAACAAATAAAAATTATGTTTCCATCGCGATTATTTTTTAATAAATACTTCCTTAAATTGTTATATTTTCTATTAGCAGACTTTATTAAATTAAATGCAACTTTTATTTAAATCTATGCATTATAATAAAGATTTTATGATAAATTATTAATTTATACGTTCGCATAATATATTTATGGTACATTAGTGCCCATTATAATAAAATTGTTAAAATAATAGCAAATTACTAATTTGTTCGTTTGCATGGCACAACTAATTGCATTGTAAAATATTGCAGAACATAATATGTTATATATGGTTTGGTAATCTTTGAAATTTCCACTGTCATGATAAAATGTTATTTCGAGCAGATCGAGACAATTGGGGATAGTACGGTAAAATCAACAGCTGACGGTAAAATTTTTACCATAAGTTTTGCCGGTTTCCCTGCCAGCTTTAATACATACTGTTATTGAGTTCATTATCCGCAGTTTTATTATTATTATTATTATTGTTGTTGTTGTTGTTGTTATTTTTATCTTATTAGTTTAAGAATCAGGAAATAAAGGGTACCTGGCACCTTTGACTTGGCACTACTGGCATAGGTTTCATACAAAAGCTTATCTTTCTATTTAATATTTATTATAAATCAAATTATATTAAGTTCATTCAATAAAATATTTATTTAGGCAACAATTATTATTATTATTATTATTATTATTATTATTATTATTATTATTTTACAGATTTGAAACTTAAAATTGTGTTTTCCCAGTTTCGGTTTTTTTTTTCTTTCTTTCTTTTTTATGAATTCGTGATCTTCTAAATGCTAAAACTGCAAGAAAAGTTTCTGGATTAAGGATGAATTTTGCAATATCTTTAAAAGAAAAAATATAGCAAAATAAAAATATAACACTATATATATAATTTTATATAGACATGCACTTTTTATTTATTTTTTCTCAAAAACTAATTTATAAATTTAAAATTCCATCCTAATTCTTTTAAGTAGGGCCTATTAAACATAAAATAAATAAATAAATAAAAAGTTTTTTCGTAAATATCTATACAAGTTTCAGCATTTAAAAGATCATGAATTCATGAAAAAAATGCAAACTTAAGAAACACGCAACTTAAAGATTTCAAATCTGTACAAAATATATCAAAAACCATAAGAATTGTTACCTGAATGTATATTTTATTGAACAAACTTAATAGAGTTCAATTTATAAATATTAAACGGAAATGTAAGCTTTTATATGGAGTAAATCAGAGATGCTAGGTCCCTTTATATATAAGAAAAAAAGAAAAGAATGTAATATCTTCGATGTTAATTGTTACTTTTTTTTTTTTTTTCATATATAGTCAAAATAAGTTAGTAATTATGTAAATCATAAAATAATAAAAATACTGTTAGTTGATCTTGATTTGAAATCTAATTACAGTATTTAGAAGCTTTTTCAACAGATATTTACTTTTTCTAAATTACCAGCCAAATTTTCTTATTTAAATAATAATAATAATAATAATTATTATTATTGTTATTTTATAACTGTAAAATCATTTAATAAAGAAAAAAAATCTAGAAGTTTTAAATATATTTTTAATTAAATCACAAACAGATGCGATCAAAAAAAAAAAAAAAAAAAAAAAAGTCTCCAGTATCATTTAAAATATTTTTAATGGATGTTAATCCGGATTATAATAATTATTATTTATAGTTCCCTGCATTAGCTAGATGTTGTATGCAAGCATTTGTTGTATCACTTAAAAAAAGTTCGGTTACTCATAAAAGTTTATGTGTAAATAGCTGCTATTGTGAAAAAACAATGATATCTAAAAGAACAGCTATCTAAATATTAGACATTTATTTGCCTTTGGAATGCATAATATTTTCTGTATTACAAAGATACGTATTCAGGAAGTAAGAAACATAAGCCTAATGTATTTTATCTGCATTAAAAAAAGGCGTTATTTTAACCAATAAAAGCATATTATACATAAATATTACTATTTTTATTTTTGAAATAAATATTGCATCTTTTGATGTTTCTCTATTTATGTGCGTTTTTTAATCAATTAGTAAGCAGGTGTGATTTCTACATTACCTGACATTTTTCTTTGTGCATTCTTCTTTGACACGTTTGTGTTTTTTGCGCAATCACTAATACACACTTAAAAACTTAAAAAACACGTAGATTTAGGCAAACGTAAATCTATAAATTGGTCAAATCGATAAGTTTCTCCTTCTGTAAGTGCTGGCTAAAAATATACTGAAATAGAGATTATAGAAAACAGAGATCAAGGGAAATAAACCGCAAAATGTAGAACAATTTCCTACCATTTAGCATCATTTACGACTTACCTCTATATCCCGTTTTATTATATTAAAAAAAAAAAAAAAAAAAAAAAAAGTCTAGTTTCGAAATCGTTCTTTGACAACTATAATTCGATTTACTATTATTATTGTACGCTGCTATTCGAGCATCAGAGTCAAGGATATTAAATTTACTTTTGTAAGGAAATCTACTCTTTTCCCAGAATTCTAAATTTTTAGTTTTTCCATATTTTGAAACAAAATGTCCTAAGTTTCAGGTCGCTTCAATGAGGTGTAGAATTTTTTCCTTGAGTCCCGTTTATTATAACCAGACGATTCGGTTACGTTTACTAAATTTGGCGGTTAAAAATATGCACTATATGAATCATTTAGCGGCATAAGAGTATATATTACTGTATTCTTAATATTTTATTTGAACTCATTTTTTTCCCTTTAGCACTTACCTAAAATTTAAAATAAGGTCATTTTTTTTTTTCGTTTTGAATTTTCTACTTTATAATCAGTGAATTCATTTTAATCAGAAATTTATAAAGTTATTAAAGTAAAAGGAAAATGGTGAAAACATTTTTTTCAATATTCTGAATTTTATGGATCCATATTTTCTTTCTTTCTTTCTTTCTTTTTTTTTTTTTTGTTTTTTTTAAATATCTATTAAAAATTCAGAGAAAACTCTGGGAATTTCAAAATTTATTGAAGAAAAAGAAAAAACCCACAGAAATTCAGGGAATTTAGAAAAGTTTTAGAAAAACACAAGGGTGGAGGGGAATTATAATGAAGATTTAATTGCAGTTTTTAATTTTGAATTCAGGCATGAGAATTTTCCGCGGATCCGCGATTTTCCGCTTTTTTGTGATTTCCGTTAATTATTATTTTTTTTTTGTTTAAATCAAACTCCAATCACGATCAGTGTTCAAACGCTCCACGAAAGATTCTCAATTTTTTTCCATCCAAAATATAAATGTCAATATTCATTTTAAACGTGCTTTATCAGATTCTATAACATATAGAAGAAGAACATAATTATTCAATATTTCTCACTCATGTAATTTTTTTTTTTTTTTTTTTTTTTTTTTGTCCTGCGCCCCCCCCCCCCCCCCCCACCTCTTTTTTTTTCACCTCTAACCATCGCTGATCAAACATTCTAAGGGAAGCCTTTTATTTTTGAATATTTATCCATCCACAACAAAAATGTCAATATTAATTTTAAACTTACTTTATGATATTCTGGAACACATAAAGAAGTAGAAATGTGTTTAATATTTCTCACTCATGAACTACTTTTTACTCCCCCCTCCCCCTTTCCTACCACCAGTCAACGATTAAATGTTGATTGCTACCTATTTTTTTTTTTTTTTTCTTTTTTTAACACATGTTTTATTGTGTTGATGTGCATTATTCTTTTAGTTTAATTTGTCACGACTTTTAAAATATTTTGTACTGTGAGCATTATTTTTCATTTGAAATAAATTTTTTGAACACATTTGTATAGTTTTCCCCGCACAAGTTATTTTTCATATAAAATTAATTTTATGAACACGCGTGTTTCCTCTTTTTTTTAATTTTCTGCACTCTCATGCCTGTGAATTGCCAGTTTGGATTTATTTATTTTTTAGCTCTTTATAATAAAGGGGAGAAATCTATTATGTGATTTCCCTCAACTACAGTAAGTTAATTTTAGTGCTGCACCGAGTAGTACTTTGGCCGAAGCCGAATACCGAGTACTCGGCCGAGTACCGATTAGTTGTAAGAAAGAATAATTGATGCATATATGAAGAAATTTTCACATCTTGAAATTATAAAAAAGGCTTTTGAACATAAAATATAGTTAAATTTTAAACAGCATGCTTTCATGCAGAACTTTTGTACTGTATATTCATAATTAGGTTCATTGCTATATTTTGATACTTTCAGCATAGTGAATTACAAAAACCATAAGTAATAACTTTATTATTAACATCTTTTTTCAGATGTGGAATTATCATCTTCAGACAATTCTTAGAGAATATAAAAGTTACTATGCACTAAGACTTAATTTAAGATACATGAAATTTACATATGAAAGGGGAACATTAAAATATTTTATTATTTCAAACATGATAGGCTTCATTAATTTTCAGATCGTAGAAATGTAAAATGATAGGGAGTTTTGGGCCATAATTGGCAAAACAACAGATTTGAATATGAAAATACGTTTTAAATAACGTTTCAGTGTATTTGCCTTTTTTATATATACCGTAAAATGCCTTAAAAGCCTTTACTCGGTTAAATGCCCCCTCCTCTTTTCACATTAATTATTTTTGTTCTTAAAATACTTAATAAATGCCCCTTTTGCTCAACGGTAGACTGTATCCGAATAGGTGATAGTTTTTTACGTTATTTTATAGTATAAAATTGAAAATCAATCTTTTCTTACCAATTTGAAAGTGTCTCACTTTTATTTGCACAAATGTATAACTAACATTTTGTGTTAATATTACATAGAGGTTCTTTTTTTTCTAAAATATTTTATTTTTGTCTGATTTATAGATACAATTTTATGTACTAAGTTTGTATAAAATAATGCATATTGCTTACACACAAGATAGTTATAATTAAAAACTCATATCATGAATCTTTTCTATACTAAGTTTGGTAACAGCCCGTTTTAACCCCAGAAAGCTGTTATAGCAAAATTTTTATTATAATGACTCTGTATTTATATTTTCATATTTTTTTAGTTTAGCTATAAAATAAATATCTCTCATTAAGACATTTCTTTCAATAATGTATAAAAATAGTGAAATTCTCACAACTACTCGGTATTAATACATAGCCTAAATTCGGCCGAGTACCGAGTACTCGGCAAACAGACCGAGTAAGCCGAGTGTCGAGTATATACCGAGTACTCGGTACAGCTCTAGTTAATATATCTTATACATGTTCACCTAACATGTAAACGTGTTACTGTTAGATTCTAATTCTGCATGATTGCGTATCAGAGACAGGAAAAATTTAGAGAATTTATATATATATATATATATATATATATATATTTCCAGCTTTTGTAGCAATCTTGTTGTTTCCCAGTATTGCATTTGTTATGCATTTTAATTAAATCTTTATTCATAAATTTGCTTTTGTAACTTATTTCTTCAACGTTTACGGGCTTTCAAATTGCCTGCCTCGAAGAATTATTAAAAATTGCCGTAGAACTTAACTTTATTTTTCTTTTCTTTCCTTTCTTTTATTTTAATTAGATTTCATATTTTACAGATGTTCATCATTATCATAGTTTACAGGCATGAAACATAATTTATAAACTGTCAAATTTACTCCTTCAGTTCTCATATTAAAATTCTCCCTATTTAATATCTGCACCATATGTGTTGTATGAACTGTCAAAAATTCTAGTGTCATGACATCATAAACATAATTTATATTTCAAGGACAATTTTAGCCATCTGTTATTTCATCTGAATGATGAAATTGTTGTACATATATATACATACGCATTTTTAATTTACATTCAGAAATATTCCATTTTGCGCGGGATCATCAATTTTGCTTTATTTTTGTTTTTTACTTTTATTGAATTTAAGAATTTTAATTTTTTGCTCTCTCATAGTGTATTAATGTTAGAAAAACTGAGTTTCATAATAATAAAATTTATTAATTTATCATTTATCTTTACGTGATTTTAAATAAAATATTCACTTAATACTCACATTTTTAAGTATTCGTCCATATATATTATATCAATGATATTTTGCTTTATATATTGTATAAGTCGAAGGTCTCTAACCTTTTCGACTTCAAGGACCACTAAATTCATGATATTATATCCCACGGACCACTAAATTCATAAATGTAAAATCCCCTGGACCTCTAACATTATGTATTCAGATAAGAAACACAAATATCTCTCTAGAAATACGGATCAAAGAGTACTCATTTTAATAAATATGAAATGAACCCATTTAATGCAAAATATTACAAAAAATTATTTTTTATAAAAAAATTTTCCTTTCTTCTTCTTCTTTTTATTTTTTTTATTTTTTTCATATACTTATATGATGTTTAAAATTGTGTAAGATTTTTAATGGCTTTTCACGCGGTAACAGATATTCACTTATATATAGAGAGCCAAAAATTAAAACTTTATATGGACAAGAATTTAGTTTTAAAATTGTTGAATATTATATGTGGTGTATGTGTATGTATGTCAATCTTTTAGAATAAAAAAAAAAAAAAAAAAAAAAAAGTCCTTAAATAAAAACTGTTATGACTATGAGAGTATGAATTATTTTGAAACTAAATTGGCATAAATAACAGGTGTTATTGTTATTATATGCCTAAAAATAAAATAAAATAAAACAAAATAAATGAAAATGAAAATGAAAATAATGATAAGATTTTTCTGGGAACCATCAAAATTTTCTTGCGTATCACTAATGGTTCACGGACCACCGATTCGCAACTTCCGGTATGAATAATGTAAAATTGTTTAGTATAATAAATCTGAAATGCTTAAATTTCTTCCTTTCAACTGATTTACATTCGAAGATTTTTTTTTTTTTTTTTTTAAATTCAAACTTTACACACGCATACCTTGATATTTAATTAAAATAGAAAAAGAAATCAATAAATTTGAAAATAAATCTTAAACAAATTATGAATAGGAGCATATTTCTTCCTTTACCTTTTTCAAATTTTTATGCAATATTTGGATTTTTTTTTTTTTTTTTTTTTTTTTTTGTTTAATTTACATAGAAACCTACATATTTTGTTATTCACAATACTCAAACGAAAATGTCTTTATTTATGGTACCAAGGTAAAAATGAAAAATATGAAATTTTTTAGTGATTTATTTTTTAGTTGCATATTGTATATTTTATAAAATTCAGATAAAACTATATAATGGTCTAAATGTATTGTGTACAGTTTTAGCCCTTTACATTGACAATTGATTGTTATATATTTTATTAAACTAGAATATTCTACTCAAGTACCAAATTGCATACAGTCGGCAGCAAAAGTATCCTAGCACTAACAAAAATTCCTTTTTAAAAAAAACACACTTCATACGGTTTTGTTAAATAAATCCTTGTCGAATCCTGTATTTAGTCAGTCTAAGAACACGATTCGACAAGGATTTATTTAACAAAACAGTATTAAGTGTACATTTCTTTTATAAAGGAATATTTGCTAGTGCTTGAATACTTTTGCTGCCGACTGTAATAGAGCATTAAGCACTTAATAGAAATAAAATTAGAATGTATAAGCAACACACGTTTAGTAATAACAATAAACATGAAAACACGTTTTCTCAGTTATTTTTAGTCTAGCTAATTTAAAATAAATGCACGAGTCGTTTAATAAAAAATAAATCATTAAATTTCAGTTAATATTTATATACAATACATTTAAGATTTTTTTTTTTTTTTTTTTTTTTTTTTTTTTTTAACGAGTGTCTTTAGCTATAGTCTTAATACTAACTAAAAATTAGGAAATAAAGTTTATTTACAAGTTTTTAGTTCATTTTGTATACGAAACATAATTTCACCCTGCGCAAATTTTACGACGTACGGAATAATCTTTGCACTGCTCTCACGAACGTAGATATTTACTTATATATATATAATGATATCGCTCTATAATTAAATAAAATCATTATTTTAAAATATACTTTTCTTAACGCAGGGCTATCTAGTGCGTCATTAAATCTGGAAAATGTATGTTTTTATTATTTTATTTTATTTTTTATTCCATCTTATGAGAAGGAGGATATCAACATGGTGCAGACATTTATCTTGAATGAATTAAAACTCCATCATTGTAAACGTGGAAATAAAAAATAATTGTTCTTTCTCATTAATCATTCTAATTAATTCCATGTTATTTTCCTGCGGTGCAATCTAATAGGCGGTCTGCTGTAACTCATTTGAGCCGCCACGTGGTAAAGTCGATCTCGGAAAAAAAGAAGGGCGGCAAACATATCAGTTTCAGACATTGGATTTTGATACTAATTAATATTGTTAAATGTCCTTTTTTAATTTATTCACATTTAATACAGGGAAAATCAAAGAATCAGGGAAAAGTCAGGGAATTTAGAAAGTCTGGAAAAGTCAGGGAATAGTCAGGGGATTTCCTTTAAAGTCAGGGAATTTTAACAAATTTTGTGAAAATAAGCTATATTAATCATGAAATTATTAATGATATTTTAAATCACTAAATTTTTTGCTAGTGTCGTGAAATTTTCATCGAAAATAAACGTGAGAGTCAGGAAAAAATGAAGGAAAATCTCGAAAAATAGTCAGGGAATTTGAAAAGGTTTAAATGCTAGCCACTCTGTAAATTAATCATCTTAATTTTTAAAGTAAAATTTTCTTTTGCTATAGATATAAACAAAATCTCTGTTAGATGTGACTTTATACTAAAAATTTCATTGTAAAAGATTTTTTTCTAGATATGCAGTATTTTTCTTTAATTATTTAACTTCAATTTCAATTTAAAGAAAACAAAAGCAATCTAAAAACATACATTTTATTTTAGATTGTTATTTAATTTATCTATTTTACTATATTTACCGCAATCCACTTGTGATCTTAACTTAATCTTGCGTGAATCGCAAAATAATTTGGAATGTAGTGAACCATTCCACAATTTACACAATTGTGGTGATAGCTTAAAGATTTTCAGCAGGTGACATAGTAGCAACATGAAAAAAAAAAAAAAATCAGGGTGGCTAGCAGTCAGGGAAAATCAAAGAATCAGGGAAAAGTCAGGGAATTTCCTTTAAAGTAAGGGAATTTTAACAAATTTCGTGAAAATAAGCTATATTAATCATTAAATTATTAATGATATTTTAAATCACAAAATTTTTTGCTAGTGTCATGAAATTTTCATCGAAAATAATGAGAGTCAGGAAAAATGTAGGAAAATCTCGAAAAATAGTCAGGGAAAAGTCAGGGAATTTGAAAAGGTTTAAATGCTAGCCACCCTGTAATAAATAGCTCTTTTTTTAAAAAGCTAAATAAAAACTTTTCTGTTTTTTGCAAAATACGCATAGAATATATTATTGTGTGTAAAACGAAATTAAATATCGTTAAATGTATGTGTACAGTCGAACCTCGTTAACGTGAATCTCAAGGGGAATAAAAAATTTGTTTGTGTTATCAGTAACTCAGAAAATAATCTTCATTTTGAACGGCGATTGTGAAAACAGTTCATGTTAAAACTAATTCATGTCAAGCGTGTTCACGTTAACGAGGTTCGACTGTATTAAATAATGAATTTGTAGTAGATTAATATTCTTAGAGTCCTGTTATATTCTTTTTTTTTAATATCTATCTTTTTTCGCATTTTTTCTTTAAGTAAACATATTCACAAACTAGTTTTCTTCAATTCTGAATTTTAATACTATATAGCTGAAGAATGAATGGAAAAGTCAAAAGACGTATCATTATGAAATTATATATATATACACACACACACACACTTCTGATCTGCAACAAGAAAAACACACGTATTTCATTACGAAATAAAATGGAATATTCTACATACATATCTACATAATCTGCATACATAAATCTGCATACAATATAATTTAATTACAAATAGCCAAAGAACATTAAAAAAAAAAGAACTTAAAGATGTCTCCAAGAAAATTTATAAATTACTTTTTCGCTTAAACGTTTATACTGCAAAAATAAATTACAGGCATTTACTTATGCTAATAACTATAATAATAACAATAATAATAACAACCAATTGGATGGAATTTGAGATAAACGTACTGAGGTTATTAATAGTTAGACTAGTTCTTCTAACTTTTATTTATTGATTTAACTTATTTTATTCTTAGTTGCCCGTAAGCCAGATTTATCCTTTCTTCCTCCCCCATGTAATCTGGATTTTTTGTTGCTACATATTTTGAGAATATTTAATTGAATAATCTGGTGTGTCACTCACACAACTTTCTCTTACCCTGAAATTTAATACTATAAATACAGGTTGGAGATTAAGAGGTAATATAACGATGTTATGTAAACCTATGTTAAACAATTCAAATTAGGCTTCGGAAGAGTTTTATATGATAATTAACTCTGTGTGAGAAGGCCTACCGCCCCCCTCAACTCCCCGTTTCATTAATGCACCTAGGTTTATATAAAATTTAATTAGGTTATTAAAAAAATATTCTGTTCAAAAAAAAAAAAAAAAAAAAAAAAAAATTAAAATTATTATTTAAAAAAATTATCTTTTATGATAACGCAGACGATTTCCATATTAGAGAAGTAGTATAATACTAAATATAAAAAAAAAAGTCCATTTTATTCTCAATATTTAAAAAAAAAAAAAAAAAAAAAAAAAAAAGATTTTTTTTTTTTAAGTTTTTTTTTTTTTTTTTAAAGTTAAAAGTAAAAAAAAAAAAAAATCGATAACTTTGTTTTTAAATTATCGCAGATCAATGGTTCAACCATTCGTTTTAAAGGTATTGGCGAGCTCTTTTGAAAGATACCCATCATGAAAATTTACTCCCCTCGAGGGGGGACACCCCCCCCCCCCGCCCCCCCCAGGAGGGGGAGGCGAGGCTCCTACATACGCAAATTTTTTTTCCTAGTTGACTATCTCTATTACAATATATATATATTCGTTTCATTTGGTTTAGTGCAGTCTATAGACGTTAAACTCTACTTACCTGCAATTTCGCCCATAGACGTAATGTATTAGAATTCTCTTGATTGTCCCTGTACACGAACCATTTGCTTGATCTTAATGAAAAGCTTACTGTAGCATCTATATATGATACACATTTAGAATACCAAGTTTGGAATGTCTGCTACTATTTGTTCTTGAGATATGCTGATAACAGACACACACACACACAGACACACAGACCATTTGCTAAAAACATGATTTTCGTATTCAGGGGACCTCAAAACGTGTAAATATAACAAAATCTCGCGTTCGAAAATTTGACCCAAAAACAATACTTTCTCTACCTTATGGGTAAGAGAAAGTAAAAATGAAGTTTTTCGAATTTTTTTTTTGAATTTCCCTCTTTAAACATGTCACCTTTTCACTTAGTGATATATATATATATATATATATTATATTTTATAAAGTGTACTGAGGCTCTAATTTTCAATCACGAAAATAAGTATTTAAGTTTATTTTATTTATTTATTTATTATTATTATTATTATTATTCATATTATTATTATTATTACAAAAATGTCAATATTAATCTTAAATTTACTTTATGATATTCTGGAACCCATAAAGAAATAGAATTGTTTAATATTTCTCACTCATGAACTACTTTCCTCCCCCTCCTTTCCCATTTTCCACTACCAGTCAATGATTAAATGTTGATTGCTAGCTAATGTTTTTTTTTTTTTTTTTTTTTTAAATGTTTTATTGTGTTGATGTGCATTATTCTTTTAGTTTAATTTGTCACTTTCAAAATATTTTGTATAGTTTTTCCCTGTGAGCATTATTTTTCATTTGAAATAAATTTTATGAACACATTTGGATAGTTTTTTCCGCGCGCGTTATTTTTCATTTGAAATTAATTTTATGAACACGCGTGTTTTCTCTTTTTTTTTTAATTTTCTGCACTCTCATGCCTGTACTGCACCAAATTTCATACAAATTGATATGTAGTTACACCTTCACATAAATTAGTGCCTACCAATTTTTGGGGAAAATTATCCAACAAGTGGCGTCGCCATCCTGCTTTTTCTAAATTTTTAACCGGTATAGGACAAAATTTCGTATAAATGTGCATAAAGAGAATTATTTTTGAAGAATCATTATAAAATTAGAAATAAAAAATATTTATAATAGAACAACAAACTGAATTTTATTTATTTATTTATTTATTTATTTATTATTAGTATTATTATTTGTATATGTAGGGGCATCGCTTCGCCTTCCCCCCTCCCCCGGTGGACAAGTTTTCATTATTTGTACATTTCAAAAGAGCTCGTCAATATTTTTAAAACAAATGGTGGAACCATCGATAGGTGATAATTTAAAATAAAGTTAACGATTTTTTTCTTAAAAAAAAAAAAAAAAAAAAAAAAAAAAGTTTTTTTACGATGTTATATAGAGAATAAAACTTGGATATTTAGTGTTCTCTGGAATGGAAATCGTCTGCATTCATCATGGAAGATAATTTTAATAAATTATTTTAATAAATTACTTTTACTGAGTGAATTTGTATAGGAAAATATAGAAGAAAGTCATGTGGTGGCTGCCACATACTAGTTTTTGTTTTGCATTCTATTGCTTCTGAAATCAAGTACTGCTATGAAATCTATCATTGTTATGCATATAGCGTATTTCAAATAATAAAATGTTATTTTTTAGATTAAAAATTATCTTTTATGGGAGTAATACTACAAAATAATACCCAGTTTCAAAATACTCCATGCTACTTCTAAGTTATTTAATTTTAAAACTCCATTTATTTTTTCTTTTCTTTTTTTTTTACTGTGTGCCTTTTGTATGTAACTGAATACATCTGTGCATTGAAATTTTCATCTAAATTACAGCAAAAAAAAAAATAAATAAATAAATAAATAAAAATAAACTTGAAATCTTTATGAACTTTTGTCATGTGAAAATACACTAATAAGCTTTTGCACATTTTTTTTTTTTTTTTTTTTTTTTTTTTTAAGGAATTGTGTATATATATATATATAAAATTTAGCAAGGATCATGTTATTCCTGAAATTTGAAACCCAAAAAATAAAATATAAGTTTAAAATTTTTGAAAAAAAGGAAAGAAAATAACGAATATTTAAGAAGCTGTAGAATGACATTATTTAAAAAATATTACTTAGTTTAGTACATATTATAACAACTGTCTAGATATTTATGGCATCGATTTTGATAATTTTCATCATCCTCTGTTTCCTTAAAGTTATTGCTTTTTAGCATAGACAGTATTGTTGTTGTGAAAAGACATTTACAGGCATATTTATGGTTAATGAGCATAAGGTGATACGTGGATAGTTCTGGACCATTACTGTCTTTATATAGTTTGAAAAAGGAAAAATACCTACGAACGACCAAAGTATTTGGTGATCTTAATCGTCTAAGTTTTGGGAAACATTTGGGTAAAATAAAAAATAAAAGAAAAAGAAACGAAAAAAGAAGGGTGCATTTCAATGAGATTTAGATAGAAAATAGTGTCATCAGATACTTTTTGTATTTTTGAAGTTTTTTTTTTTTTTTCTAATCTGTTGTTGTTTCTGTTTTTCAATGATTTCAATAACAGCATTTTGTAATTCTGAAATATTTCCTGAAAAAAAAAAAAAAAAAAAAAAAATCGATTCCTTGAGTGAGAAACTTCCTATATTTGTTTACAAATCTCATATAAGTTTTATTATAAATTCAACTATTTTTTTTTATTTTTTATATAGGCTTTGAGTCCTTCCGAAACACACTGAAAGGTGGAATATAAATTTAAGCTTACGTTTGTAGCTCAACGGAAGGCATACTTTTAAAAAGAAAATTAAAAAAATTTTCAGCAAAAATTTAAGTTATTCTCTTAAAATGACAGTCAAAATAAATTATTATTCAGAGAAAATGCATTTTTCCAAGAAGATAAACTAAAATAGGTTTGAAGCTTATATCTGAGATAACGATTTATATACTTTGAAACGTGATTTAGCTTGCAGAAATTGCTAGATCATTAAAAAAAAAATAATAATAAATAAATAAATAAATAATAATAATAAAAAAAAATGTAGACAAACTGCAATTTTTGTTGTAATGTATGCGAATTTTCCTTTTTTAATTTTTTTTTTAACGCATCAAAAATATCGTTTGAATTTTTCATGTTCGAATTGTGTTAGGAATAACTAAGCTGTACTAAAATCTTTTAGCTAAAAAATTGTACTAAAAGTAATGTATGCGTAGTTTAGACAGTGTTTTTGGTAAAAAATTAAGAAAAAATTAATAAACAAATAAAATGATTTTTTTCACAATTCAAGATTTTTGTTCTCCGTAAGATTGTTTTGGAAATTAATATTTATTTATATTTTTATTACTAAAACATCACGATCACTAAAAAATAAAATTTATCATGCTATGTATTGTTAGAAGCGTTCTAATTAAACTATGTTTGTACAGTGCGTAGATATTGATGCGTGTATATTACACGTGTATTAATTAAATTTATTAATTGACAGGTAGATGAATATATCTATTATGTTAAATTAAAAAAGAAGAAATGTAGTTAATTTTGTTTGACACCGACACGAAAATAAGGAAATTTTGATTAAACCTGTATTATTTTACTAGCATGTAATCGTGCAAAAGTTTACTTTTAAAGAAGGGATGTAAACGGAAGACTCTGATTTCGTAAGGTGCCAAGATAAAATCTAAAGCACACGTCTTACTCATGTCTTCACTTCACGCTTCGCTTAATAAGCGTTTTGCGGTTTTATACATTTTTGCTTTTGTTGTTTCTTTTTATTAATGTCTGTACATGTTGCACGAGATTAGTACTAAAGATCTCCTAAATACAAGAAACGGCAGACGATAATAAAACAAAACTCGCATATAACCAACGTGTTACTAAACGCGTGCTGTTGAAGGAGTAAGTGCGCAGATAGTATTTCGCTTTTTTTTTTTTTTTGTACGAAGATGAAGACATGCTTTGTGATAGCTGTAGAGTCAACTTTTTCAAAGACGACTGACTGACTGTTTGTTTGTTTACAAACTCAGCTGTATCTTTTATTTTTTCAGAGTTTTCGTTGAATGAAATATTATAGAGAATTTTTTGTTCTTAAAGTTAATGTTTCGTTAAAAAAAAAAAAAAAAAAAAAAAAAAAGTAATGAAAAGTACCAAGTAATACTTTAGCGAAAAGAGTTAAAGCCGTTCTCGTGTTCATTGCCAAAGTGTCGTTGAGACCTTTGTTAAGTCTAAGTTTTTATTCCTGTATAAACCAGTGCTACATTATCGCATGGGCAAATTGGGTATTATCTCTAAGGGACCCCAAAACCTATCATATATAGAGAGGAAAGTAGGTGAATATATGGAATACCATTTTTGCTTGAACATTTGAACTCCCCCTAATAAACTGAAGTATTTGGAGTAGTGGATTCGACTATTGCAAATTTTCAAGTTTGTTAATGGGCTTTGATGATTTTATGTTACAAAAATTAGCGTTTACTTTTAGAGTTTACATGCAAAAATTTTAGTTAAAAAAAAAAAAAAAAAAAACTAATTTTGGTTAGTATGGACCAAATGGGTTATATGGAATCTTCATAAAGGAAAATATACGGAATACCCATTTCCTTGAAGTATAACAGGGTAGAATGCTTGCAGAAAGTCATGAATATAAGCATTTTATTTTGAAATTAAACAGTATTGACAAAATTATCAACATTCAAGTTTTACAAAAATTACAAATAATATAGAATAATTGGTATTTAATCGCCATCTTGGAGAATAAATCAACCGCAACTATCTGTTGGTAGAAATAAGTTCATGGGAATCAGATTATCAACTCGTCAATCGCATATGACGTGTGTCCAAAAATGCGTCTGTCTTGTGTAAAGGCTTATTGTCTACATAGAAGTTTTGTAGATCCGTCATCATGTTTTATCGACCTCCTGGTTTGGGTTTCGAGTCCATTTATTCAAAAAGTTCAGTAGCAATATCATAAAGTAATTTTATTTTATTTTATTTTATTTTAATTTCAACCCATAACTTTCTTTACTGTTATATTTTCTTTAATTCAAAAATTTTATGAGCACAATTTCAACCTGAGCAATGGCCGCGCAGATCTGCTAGTAATAAATATAATAACAATATGTTAAAGATGTTAGCATTATTACTTCAAATAAATGTATGTATAGCTTTTCTCGTTTTAAATTATTTCTTGTTTTCTTTTTCGGATATTTAGAATATCCTTTGCGGATTGGGTCAGGACCCCCTTCACTTACCGTCACCGGAAGCCCAAGCCAATGTTATTCTATGGGAAATTTTGTTTACTTATAACTCATTAACTAATACGCATTTTTAAATTCTGTTTCACATTCAGAACATTCACAACTGTTAAATTGTCGGACGTTTTTTTTTTTAAAAAAGGTTTTTTTTTTCTAATTTTAAAAAATTGTTTTTTAAAACTGTAAAATAATGAAAATTTTCACTTATTGAAAATTCGTATTTTACAGCTTCAAAATAAAGCATTTAAAATTTAAAAAATCCATTTTTAAAAAAGTCCCCCCCCCCCCCTTTTTTTTTTTTTTTTTTGTTTTTTTTGTTTTTAGGAATTTAATATTTGTGAAATTTCTGAATGTGAAAACAGAATTTAAAAATATGTATTATAGTTACAGAGTACACACAAAGGAGTTATAAGTACACAAAATTTCCCATTAAATAACATTGGCTTAGGTGTCCGGCGACGGTAAGTGAAGCGGGCCCTTAAAACTAAATTACGGTTTACATTAATATACTTGTTTAGTTGCATTATTTTCTGATATATATATATATGCATACTATACATGTATTTCGTGGGGAAACATATATTTCCATTGTTTTCATTTCATTTCATTTTATTTTATTGAACTATTTGCACACATCGAATTTTGATCTAAAAGATAATTTTTTTTTCTGCGTTTGTATTAAAAAAACTAATAGATGAATAAGTAAGTAAATCATTAATAAATGTAACAGAAACAATTTTCGGTGCGAGTAAATTGTTTCCTGTATAACAGATGTTTAAAGTATGAAAAGAGGAAATGGAAATGTATGTATATATATATATATATATATATATATTTATTTATTTATTTATTTTTTCTCGTTTTCTTTGATGTAATCTCTGTAACTGCCGCCACTCCTTTTGTGACGTCACAGATGCCCCTATTAACATGTCGGGGTCAGTGTACCTGTGTCTCTTCTTTGCCTAGGAAATGAGAGTATTGCCATAAATGTCCGCTTTCCACAGGTGGTTTGCGGCGTTTCTTCGTCACCTTTCGCTAGCTGTTTTACCCTTCTTTTTTCTGCGGTGTAATAATTTTGCATGTACACGTACATTTAATTATATGAAAATAGTTCAATTTATCATTTAAAAGTGGGTATTGCTTAATAAGCCATCTTCTTTTCAATTAAAATTTAAGTTTACATATACTATATTTATATTATGTAATATAATTGTAGAATGCAAGAAAAACACTTGAAAAAAAATTATCTATAACATTAAAAAAATACATAAACAAAATTAGTTAAAAGAAATATGAATTAAACCATAATACATGTATGTTAGAAATAGAGAGTTATTTTTTTCAAGCACTCAAAATCATCATTTAAGTCGCTGTAGATCATATTTACAAATTTATTTTTTATTCTGCACAAAAATTTGCAATATTCTATCGAAATAAAAATTATGGCTTTAGAATTATCCTATACAGCCAACAGAAAATTATTCGAGTGCAAGCAAAAATTCCTATATAAAAAAGGTACACTTAACACAGTTTTGTTAAATAAATCCTTGTTGAATCATGTTCTTAGACTGACTAAGAACATGACTTGACAAGGATTTACTTAACAAAGCAGTATTAAGTGTACTTTTTTTATATAGGAATTTTTGCTAGCTCTCGAATAATTTTCTGCCGACTGTACAATTTATAAATAAAAACCATTACATAAATAAATGAATAAATAAATAAAATAGAATGAGACTTCTTATCTGTTAATAGCACCAATTCCAATATTACCAGTAGTTTTCCAAATAATAATTATATTAAATTGTTTGAATCTAAAGTAGTGCCCTGCATCGAATCGGATACTCCATGGTACCCGTGGGTCAGGTGCGGGTCGCGTTTGCATTAATTTTTTACTTGCGGGTCTACCCACAAAAATGTTTTCTTCGAAGAATTTTTTATGCTTTCTTTTATGAATATTACTTTTTAAATGCTGATATTGCATGACATTCTCTTCCTCCATAGTGACATACAGGAAGATGACTGATAACATGAGCTTAATTATAATCACATAAATATATGTAAAGTTATGTATTAAATTAAAAATATAATTAGAAAAATATATGTAGTTTTAAACACTTAGCGTTTAAAATTTTACATCCGAAAATTATTTGTCGTTCAGTGTACAGTCGGTAACAAAAGTGTCCGAACACTAGCAAAAATTCCTATGTAAAAAAAGTACACTTCATACGGTTTTGTTAAATAAATCCTTGTCGAATCCTGTTCTTAGTCAGTGTAAGAACATGATTCGATAAGGATTTATTTAGCAAAACCGTATGAAGTGTACTTTTTTTACATAGGAATTTTTGCTAGTGTTCGGATACTTTTGCTACCGACTGTATATTTGCTTCCTTATTTTACTTTTTATTTATTTATTTTTAACATTTTCAGGTTGGGATATTTTGACCATATATCTTACTTTGAACTGAGATATCCGTACTTTTCATGATTTTTTAAAAAATACTTGGAAGATATGTGTTTATATATATATATATATATATACACACAATGAGAACATTAACCTGAGTGACGCGCAGGTTTAGACCTCAAAATTTTAATATTGTGAAAATATTTTTAATAGTAATGGATTTTTTAAAATCAAGTTTTAATACGTTTGAAATTGTGTTATATTATACACTGAATTTTATTTACAATTCGATATTACATTTAACTTTTTATGTAATATTAGATTATCTGAAAAAATTTGTCAATAGTACAACTGTATTTTGTGTAGTAAAATTTTAATTTAGTGTCTTAAAACATAAATTTGACATTACTTTGTTGCAGTTCGCGGACCAGAAGCCGGGTCGGGTTGCAGTTTGAAAATTATCTTGCAAGTCGGGGCCGGCGCAAGCTTCAGAAACCCGCGCAGACTCTAATGTACTAAAGTAATATAAACTATTTGCATTAAAAAAAATTGGCGTATAAGTTTGTACTAAGCATTTAATCTTTTTTTTTTTTTTTTTTTTTTTTTTTAACGGAAAAGAAAAAAACAACTTCCAAATTTGCATGTGTACTAATGCCAGAAAAAAAAAGTATGCGGTTATAGGAAGCCCTATGGTTAAAGAACATTTCTATGACTAAATAAAGAGAAGGAAAAACGCATCTTCCGACATATGTTATGTCCGGTCTCAAGTCAATACTTTCACCTGCCTTCCGCCTCTGAAGAGTCAGTCATTGTTTTGTGAAATGAAACTCGGAATTCCTTTCTCGTAGACGATACGAATCTCCAAATATCATCGTCATTAGTTTACATCCTCGGCAGATTAAATTTCAGATATGTGGAGTGAAGAGTTGACTTTGATGTATCATATTTTAACAGACTGAATGACAGCGTTTATATCTGCCGTTTACTTGCCAACACATACTGTTAATTTGAGTCTTTGAGCATTTCTGAATAATCGGCGACAAAGTTGTAAAGAATATTAGAGTGTGTTTTTGGATACAATGAAAATTTCGAACTTGAATAAAATGCTATTAAAGTAGGATTTTCACTATTATGGTTAAATAAGTGTTGCAACGTGTATTTCAAACACTATGTGTCACACTCCGTGATAACAATCCGTTGCGTCCACGGAGTGATTTAATAATTAAAAAATAAATTAGCATCAAATGTATCTTATAATGTTGCAGCTTAGTAGCCTTTGTTTATCATTTTCAATTGCAATTAAAGCTGACAGTATGTAATATTCATAAAAGTAATTTTTTTTTTTTTTTTAATGTTAGAAACTGTAGTTATAGATGCTATCCAAATGGACCATCATTATCAACAAGTAAGTATAGACTTTTTAATGGACGAACTTAAAAAATGCAACAAAAATTAATTTAAAAATTCTATATTTGATAAATCTCATTTTAAGGCCAGAAACCCAGGATGATGAGTACTTTTGCCGATTTTTGTAGGAAGAGACAAAGTATTTTATCCAAAGAGTCAAAGAAATTTGCTTTCTGCAATATTTTTTCCCATTTGCAGAGCGTGTTATCAGAGAAAATTAATTACAACTTAGCATATAATTTCCAAAATTTGTTCTTGAGATTTCTGCCAGTAACAAATAAATAAAATTAATTAAAATTGTTTATTTTCTATAATTTCACCCTCCCCACTAAATGAAGAGTGATTTATTTGTGAAAACTAATTTTCCGGCTACCTTTCAGAACGATTTCTATGTGCAAAATTCGCCTAATCTATCGCTTTTTCCGAAATGGTCAAAGCCATGTGTTGTCTACAATGTTTCGCCAAAGAAATTGCGCCAGTACTGATTGATAGAACTTCTAGTACCTAACAACAAAAGCTTCTGTTGGTTTTTGAGTAAATGTTATGTAATATTCGATTTGTTTGAAACTCGATCATCCAGGTTTAGTTTACTGAAGTATTATTCATTACTGGGCTTTATTGTAGATTTTAAAGATTTTTAAACATATATTTAAATGAATTTTCAAAAGAAATATTATAGTAAGTATAGTGGCAATCTATTTCCCCCTCCCCCCTAAGATCAGGCATTTTACTGTGCATCACTTAATTTAAAAGAAAATTTTATCTGAAATAACCATAATTATTATTTAAATTAATTTATAGAAATAGTTTTGTAAGTATAGTGACATTCTAAAGCTTTTTCTAAGTAAACTCAGCCATCTTACTGCGTATCATTTAATTAAAAACCATATTTTATCTGAAATAACCATAAATAACTTTACATTAATTTGTGGAAGCAGTATAGTAAATATACCGACTATCTAAAACATTTTTTAAGATCAGCCATCTTACTGTGCTCCATTTAATTAAAAAACATATTTTATCTGAAATAACCATACCTGTTCATATTAGTTTCTAGAAGAGCAGTATATTAAATATACTGACAATTTAAAGCATTTTCTAAGATCATACATCTTACTGTCTATCATTTAATTAAAAGCATATTTTATCTTAAATAACTATAAATGTTGTTTAAATTAATTTGCTGGACTAGTTTTGTAAGTATACTGACAGTTTTAAAGTATTTTCTAAGACGAGACATCTTACTGCCTGTCATTTAATTTTAAACTATATTTTATCTGAAATAACCATAACTGTTTCTATTAATCTTTTGAAGCAGTATAGGTAGTAGGTATACTGACAATCTAAAGCATTTTCTAAGATCAGACATTTTACTGAATACCAATTAATTAAGAAATGTATTTTATATGAAATAACCATAACTGTTTCTATTAATCTTTTGAAGCAGTATAGGTAGTAGGTATACTGACAATCTAAAGCATTTTCTAAGATCAGACATTTTACTGAATACCAATTAATTAAGAAATGTATTTTATATGAAATAACCATAATTGTTTCTGATGTTGATTATTAGCTATCGAAAAGATAATATTTTTGCATTGGCCACACAGGATATAGCTGTAAAAAAGTCAAGTTAAAAATTATAGATGAAAACAATTTACCCAAGCACGAATTCAAGAAGCTATTGGTTGAGCAGTTCAGATGAATTTATTGATTACGTGAAATAAGATATTTTGTAGAGTGGCCATAGAATTAAAAAAAAAAAAAAAACTTAATAATTTTTTACTATAGCAATATGGAGTGGGAAGCAAGGAGTGGGAAAACTGTACCGGGCCTCAGGCTCTAATCTTTCTTGATCTATATCATGATCGAAAGTCAGTAAGAAAGTGAGCTCCAAAACTGGAGCAAAAAAGTGACAATGCATTTGGCGTTTAATTTTATAGACGCCAAGTTCAAAGTTTAAGATAGAGAATGGTTGCGGTTACGTTACGAATATTCATATGTTTTTTTTTTTTTTTTTTTTTTGGCACATGAGTTATATTTCGATGTAAGATTAAAAGAAACCGAATTAATTATATGGTTTCACAAAACAAAAGGATAGAAATAAATCAAAACATTATCATTTACAGAGCGAAAAGAATTTCCATTACGTTAAAATTGTTAAATGAATACTGGGAATGGATCAAAGATTTCGTTTCAGCTACACTGAAAAAGATATGAAAGGGAAGATATAAATATTAGAAACGTATGTTGTAAATTTATTATTTATAGGTTAAAAAGTTATATCTTTATATTTTAAATTAATTGTTTAAGATTAAGTAATTTAATTTATAATTTTATTTATTTAGAAAATTTATCTATCTTTTAATGAGAAAAAAATAAATTTTATAATATGTGATAATCTACATCACACTGTTTGCATTAATTTGTGGAAACTGTATGGTTACTATACACTGACAATCTAAAATATTTTCTAAGAGCAAAGATCTTATTGTGTACCATTTAATTAAAAAGCATATTTTATCTGAAATAATCATAACTTATATTTCAGAATAAAGCAGAAGGTCCCTCAAAATAAGGCGAATGAAGAATTTAAGTATATTTTCTCCTGTTGGGGACATTCTGCAGTATTTTTGTTCGTTACCTCCAAATCGTGTCCAGCAAATCTCAAAACAATTCTTTCATCTGGTTTTTATTTTATGAAATGTAGATCGAAATTTCTGTTTTGAAAACAATACAGAAATACTGGAATATTATGACCATTTGTCAACTTTCTTGCTAGATTAAATTTCAGATATGCAAAATAAAGAGTTGACATTGTGAAATCACATTTAGACACTGAATGGCAGTGGTTGTGCCTAGAGCCCCTAAATAAAATAATAGGCCGGCGCATCACCGCCATTTTTTTGCCTCCGAAGAGGACAGCATTCCCGCTTGGCGTCCTTATCGCTTCCCTAATGATTTTAAGAAATCTTGATCTGAAGTTAATCCAGTCAAGATAAGAGCAATAAGCAACAATAATATTCTTAAAAACACATTTTTTTTTCCACAGTACATTCTCAGGATGTCATTTTATTCTGAGGATATCCTATGCATGTACTGAGGTAAGATGTGTTGTTAGGGCGGTTTCTGTTTCTTTTACAAAATGTCGCCAAAACTCAAATACACAGTAATAGAAGGTCTGTGAACACTTTATATTCACTTCTTGAATGATTATAGCAGTTTATCGCTAAGCAAACTTCCATATCATAGTTTACTTAGCTAAAATTATGAAATATAATAAAACAAGTTACTCTAAAGTAACGTAAGACGATAAAAAAAAAAAAAAAAAATGTTTGTCGTTTGTTTATCAGAGAAACGCGCTGGGTACATGTGGCAACCCTAAGGCAACAAAATGCCTGATGCGTCAGCTCGTATATATAGAGGAGCCTTAGTTGTGCCTGTCGTTTGTTTTCTATTAAGATTACAACGTAAATCATTGGATAGAGTGGACGGAGCATTCCATTATTAAGGGAATATAAGAAAAGGTGCAAAGATGAAACCATGTGAATGTTTAAAAAGTTACCTTTTTTGGCATTTATCGCGTTATTGGCAATTTTTTGTTTTGAATATAAATATATATTTATTTATTATTATTAAAAGATACAAGCAAAACTAGTGTAAAATATTACATCTGCTGAAATTTATTTTTACCTTGTTATTAACATCTAACAAAGTTCAAAAGTTTTTATAACTTTGTTTTGTCTATACTTGTTTTAACTCTCATAAATAATTATGGACATTTTTGAAATAATAGAAGATATAATATAGTTAAACTAATTCAATTTAGAGAAATAAGTATAGCAATTATAAGCATTTTATAAAAGTAATTACTTAAAAAAGAACGAAATAATAAAATATTAAAAAGAATCTTACCTGTAAAATAAAATCCTTATTTTACATAACTTCTAGGGTTTTTAAAGTACATCTAATTACTATTTCTTGCTATAAAATTCTTTTTAAATTCAAAACAATCTAACTTTTAAAGTGAAATAAAATTTTTAAAAAGAACTTTCAAAGAAAGAGGGAAAATATCGTCTGCTTAATAAAAAGCAGAGTTTAGAGCATGGCGAGTAAATTTCAATATTGGCCAGTTTGGCTCATAGATATAGTAATAAGACATAGATTGATCCATTGATCAGCGAGAGGGAAAAAGTGAGGTCTTTTTTTTTCGGGAAAAGTCACTCTAATGACTGCCTTTTCCCGAGTAAATCACACACAGGAATACGCATGGATAATTTAGTAAATAAAATTTATGAATAATTTATTTACTAAAGGTGAATCAAAAACTCCAGGTACAGTTTCAAATTCATTTTCCTTTTTATTCTTTTTTTCAATACTCTCTAATGGCTGATTTTAGAACTTTTTTTCGGCATCAAAAGTTTTTACTCGATAACATGGGGATGATAGATATATATATATATTACTATATCTATGGTGTTTATATGGATTTTTTTTTAATGATATTTTTGCTTAAGACTAACGTGAATTTATTTGAAAATAAAATTTTATAATATTTGTACTCAGCATAACAAATAAATTCTCATTCAAATGTTCGGGGAAAAATCGTCTGCAATTTTATTTCTCTGCACTCTTACGTCCTTTAATAAAAACTGACCTTCAAATGAATGTGCATTTGACAGGGAATTTTTTATTTCTCTTGCTACCACGCTTGTTTTCCTTTATTATGTCGCTGTTATAACCGTGACCACAACATATTTGGAATTCGGCGAATACCTTTTAATGTTTTTCATGCATCCACCATTTCTCTGTGAACCTAATAACGTATTCTTTTGCACTGACATGAAATTTGAATTCTTGGTGTTTTTTTTTTTTTGTGTAAGAGCGATTACCATGACAGTGGAAGTATATTCTAATATTATTTAGCATTATGTTAAAATTATACATTTTTTATTTCATGCATTCCGAGTAGCCGAAAATTTACTTGATGCTTTTACATCTTTTCTTTCTTTTTTTTTTTCTTTCTTTTTTTTTTTTTTTTTTTTTTTAAATATATATATATATATATATATATATATATATATCAGTGGCGGTTCGTCATTGAGGGCACCTGGGCCTGGCCCCGCTTGAATTTTTCTCTCTATTAAAAACCAAGTAATATATCTTTCTTTCTTTTTATTTTTTTAATTCTAACGCTTGTAAAAATGTATCTATAAAGTTAGAAACGCGCATTCAATTTCCTCTTATTCTTCTTGTCCCTTTGTCCACTTTTCTTTCACCGACTTACAGCTAGTTCCTACTCGGAGTTCAGCCGTTTGGGCACTTTGATTTGTGCCCGATCTCGCGCATTAATTAGTATAGTACTTATTGCTTTGAGCATGGAATACCGGGTTAACACATTTGGCGAAATAAAGCTTTATCAATGTTAATATTCCCATACTTTTAAAGTGTTAGGGGCACTTGGCGAATTGGCCCATCTAACGAAGTTTAATGAAAAATAACTGTCTCCTTTAAGATGCATTAACCATACGCATCGTGGAAAGAATTTGGCGACTTTCACAGTACTTTTTATTTATTTATTTTTCTACTGATAGTGAAAAAGAGGAGACTTTTGTGATGTTTTTTTCCCAAATAAATCTATGATTGTTTAAAAATTAACAGTGATAGGAAGGAATTCTGTTGAAAATTTATTGACAAAAGGATTAAAACATTTTTGAGAAATTCTATGGGACAGGAAAGTTTAAATGCACTTGCGGTTCTCGCAATCCACAAAGACTTTATTTTCACAATTCCAGAATTTAATGAGAAAGTAATTGAAAGATTTGCTCGACAAAAAACTCGGTGAGCAGAATATTTATTTTTGTATAAATAATAATCAGATTTAAATACTTGAACAGTTTTGGCTGCCTAAATCTTTTTATTATATATTAAAAAAAAAAAAAAAAAAATTCATGCGATTTAGTGTAATATTTTTTATAATTATTGTTTTTTCAGTCAAATACTATTTGATTAAAGTATTTTTAATAATAATAATTGCATTTACATAAATCAATATTGGTTATTTAAAAAATATATATTTCTAAATTATTATTAAGGGATAAATCAATCCTTTTTAAATATATATATATATATATATATATATATATATATATATACACACACACACACACATACTTTTTATTTTTGAAGTAAAAACTTCTTTAGGCGCGTTGAGCACTTTTGGGTGAACAAAAATCTTTGAACTCCCGTCATCGTCAGCTAACGCTTTCCATTTGAAGTGAAAACTTTGGGTGAACAAAAATCATTGAATTCGCATCATCGTTAGCAAACGCTTTCCATCCTTGTATGATACAAATAATGTATCATACAATTAACTTGCTAATGTGAAGTGTTAATAATTATATACTGTATATTGTTTTAAAATCTGGTGCACCTCTACACGACTTCTCTCATCTCCGGGCACTGTCTCTATTGCAGTTAGACCTCACAAAACCGTGAGAAAGCCCAAAACTGCCATTTTCTCACGTTTTTAAAATCTGGTGCGGCTCTACACGACTTCTCTCATCTCCGGGCACTGTCTCTATTGCAGTTAGACCTCACAAAACCGTGAGAAAGGCCAAAGCCGCAATTTCTCTTACGTTTTTCCAATCTGGCGCGGCTCTACACGACTTCTCTCATCTCCGGGCACTGTCTCTATTGCAGTTAGACCTCACAAAACCGTGAGAAAGGCCAAAGCCGCAATTTCTCTTACGTTTTTCCAATCTGGCGCGGCTCTACACGACTTCTCTCATCTCCGGACACTTTCTCTATTGCAGTTAGACCTCACAAAACCGTGAGAAAGGCCAAAGCCGCCATTTTTCTCACGTTTTTACAATCTGGTGCGGCTCTACACGACTTCACTCATCTCCGGACACTGTCTCTTAAAGATTGCAGTCGGAAACGTTGCAGTTAGACCTCACAGAACCGTGATAAAGGCCAAAGACTCCATTTTTCTCACTTTTTACAATCTAGTGCGGCTCTACACGACTTCTCTCATCTCCGGACACTGTCTCTTAAAGATTGCAGCCGGAAACGTTCCAGTTAGACCTCATAAAACAGTGATATCCGCCTTTTTTCTCACGTTTTGAAAATTTGGTGCGGCTTTACACGACTTCTCTCATCTCCGGCCACTGTCTCTATTCCAGTTAGACCTCACAAAACCGTGAGAAAGTCCAAAGCCGCCATTTTCTCACGTTTTTACAATCTGGTGCGGCTTCACACGACTTCTCTCATCTCCGGCCACTGTCTCTTAAAGATTGCAGCCGGAAACGTTGCAGTTAGACCTCACAAAACCGTGAGAAAGGCCAAAGCCGCCATTTTTCTCACGTTTTTACAATCTGGTGCGGCTCTACACGACTTCTCTCATCTCCGGACACTGTCTCTATTGCAGTTAGCGCATTAAATAAAATTGTAATATAATTTTTGTAGTAGTAGTTTATATTAATGAATAAAAAAACACTTCTTTTAAAAGTATTTCCTACACAATAAAATATTTCCTGACGATTCAAGAAATACACACGTAATTGTTCACGTTTTCACTTCTGTCGGCACTCCCGAAGTGCAACGTTTTTTTTTTTTTTTTTTTAATATAGCGATGGATTTTTAAAGTGTCTTTATTTGCGTATTTTTAACTCGAGATTATGCAAAAAACTGCAAAGAACTAAAATGTCGGCATTAATTTTTTATTGGGACAGTTATAAAATTCTGTATTGCTGAAGGAATATAAAATTTTAAACTAAATTTTCTGTTCCGGCTTAATTTTTAATTTTGATATACATTACAAAATCGCCTAAAGGTTTTAAATTTTATATACATTTGGCCTACATCATTGTTTTTAAATAAGCTAGAATATAAAAAATTTAAATCACAAACACTTAAATTCGACATTTTAAAAATGTGTATACATTTTTAAAGTACCGTTTATGAAATTTCTAATTTTAATTTAATTTCTTACATTTTGGCTGTGCTTTCAAAAACAAACGTACAAGAAACATATATATTAAATATATAATGTTTTCGTTTATACTTAAGAAATTTAGAGTTTTTATGCACAAAAGTAAAAAAAAAAATATATATATATGCATGTAGAAGAATTTTAGTTTAAAATTTTTGACATTGTAACATTGTAAAATTTTATAATATTCAAAATGAATTATAATAATAATAATATACACAGAACACCCCGAATATATATATATATATAAAGATAATTTTCCCCATTAAATAACTTATTCTTTTTGCGTTTGAATTATGAATATATTTCACATGTCGTGCAATGGACCGGGCCCCACCTGGGAAAGTTGGCACGAGCCGCCACTGATATATATATATATACTATATAAATATTAAAACTTAACCAGTAGCAATAAAAATAGGTTTAGTAACCCGCTTTATTTATTTATTTTTATTTTATGCAATTTTATCGTTAAAACGAATTTTTTTAACGATCTGAAATATTTCTCAAATAATATCTCATTTTGACCATCTTTTAAATCTCTTTTTCGGTTAAGAAACAACAGAAAAATTGTAAGATTTGTACAATAAAAAAAAAAAAAAAATAGAAAAAGTTCTCCAAGAACAATCGGAATTTTTATAAAAGTATTTACTTATCTATCTTCCCCAGCAGCCTAAGCCTATTCTAAGGGAAATTTGTTTTTTCAAATTACTCATTTCTTATGATTTTATTATTATTATTATTATTATTATTCCGCTTTATTTTATTTTTAAATTTTAAAATGAGTGACTTGTACAAATTTCTTATTTTTTAGCTGTAAAAAAGAAAGAAAGAAAGAACATAAAAGAAATGGAGTACAAAAACAAATTTGACGGTCGTGAATTTCCTGAATCTGAAAACTGAATTTTCAAAGAATACATTAGTTAATGAGTACTTTTATAAACAAATTTCCTTATGAGGTTTGGCTGTTGGCGAGCCAGACGTGGCAAGAGCAAGAATGTTTGAACGTCTCGTAGAAACAGACGTGTATAGTGTTTCTGAACACCTTTTTAAAAAATAATAACACGAATAAAAATTCGAAATAAACTTGTTTCGTTGGAGTGAAACTTGTGTAGGAGTGTTATCTGCGGTCATGATCGTTAGATCCACCTTGTCCTAGATGAGTCGGTATCTTCTTTTAATCTTCTTCCAAAGCTTTTGCTGAAGATAATATCTAAGCTGTCATTTTGTATTTGTTGTGGCTCTTTACATTGACTCTTACAGTGGTAGAAATAAAATCTTGAGTTTAACTTGCTTCCCCCCCCCCTCCCCCCGTCTTAATCTGACGTAACGATTCTCATCTGATATGTTTAAGCATTTGGTGGTGTTTTGTTCGTATTTTTATCATTTCATTTCACATTATCTTAGATGATGCCCTAAGTGAAATAAGATTTGATGTGTATTTGATAGTCTGTGGGTTTTGTTAATTATTTGGTATTTGTTTATTGTATTTAGTTTTTAGTCTTTACGATACTGAACATACCTTTTACTTTTTTCTTTTGGAACATTTTGCAAAGGCCGTAGTCAAGGGGTGTTTTGAAAGTTGAAACATCCTCGCCTTTCTGAAATTTTGCAGATTAGTCGAAAATTTTTCAGTTACGCTTCATTTTTAACATTCAACGTTATATAACAAAGTTTCAATTCTCTTCCTAAATTTTTTCTAGCTACGGCCTCGATTTTGGAATATCTAATAACATTTTATTTGAATAAAGACCAGTTCAAAACAAGCATACGTTAACAACAAACAAACTAACAATGAATAAATAAAAATAAATAAAACAAATCGATAAATAAATAAATAAAAAGAAAAATAAAATAATAAAACATTATTAATTTAATACTGTTTTGCAAAAATGGGACATACACAAACAGAATAAGTAATCGCAAATATTATAAATATAAGATGAACTTGAATGGATGAGACAAAGCAAACTTACTTACAAACACAATTTTCGTTAGCGAAACTAAGAGTTGGAAAAAAACCTGGGGTTATTATTATTATTTTTATTTCGAATTTTATCAGGGTTTTCAGTGTTTTGAGGTTTTCCCCCCCTTGTTATTTCTTTATTTTATTTTATTTCTTTATTTTAGCATGAAGTATATTTGAAGACTATTTAAAAAATCAAATGTTAATTATTCATTGAAACCAAAATTGAAAAAAGATTATTTTTAAAATTTCTGAAGACTTTTTATAATTTAATTTATAGAAAAAAAAAAAAAAAAAAATCTAAAATTCTGTTTATCCACCCTTTACAAAAAAAAAAAAAAAAAAAAAAAAAAAGTGATATAAATAATTATTTAGTGTTGCTTTATTAAATTTTTTCGTATTGAATAGATTTTCATCAAATATTTTGAATTGTTGTCTCTCTATTATTTAGCAGTATTTCATTGTTAAAGTTTTCAAATATTTTTTAAAATTTAATTTTTATTTATTTTTATTTTACACTCCTTGTGTCCCACAATTTTTTTTATATTGATAAACAACTCTGTTTTTTCTTGCTTTTATTTTTTTATATAATTTTTTCATTGTGTTTTAATGGGATGATTATAAATTATTTTTCATGGGGATTTTTTAAACTGTTTTTTAGAGGAATTTGAGCGCCTCCAATGTTTTTGAAAATTCTTTGTCCGTATTATTATAATGTACAATATATTTGTTTTATATTTATATGTTTGTTATATGCTATATAAAAATATAATTTTGAATACAAATTTTGGGGGGAAAAAAAAAAGTGTTTTATCTTAGATTTTTTTTAAAACTGGGTTTCATTGAAAACCTGAGTTTTTTAATGTCGGGCAAAATCTCTCTTCTTGTAGATTAAAAAAAAAAAAAAAAAAAAAAAAAAAAAGCAGATGTTTTCTGGTGTAACTCTATGCAATAACTACTACCATTAACTATTAAAAACTCCCTACCATTTACAGTGGAGAAAATGATAAAAAATGAAAATAATAATAAGTCTAGAAATTTCATGAAATGTAATATCAGTTTTATCGACAGAGAAAAACAATGCCTATATGGATATATTTTATGAAATGATAACTAAAAAAACATAAAGAAAGCAAAATATTTTTATTTATTTATTTTTGAAAAAACATTAGGAAAGCGGTGAATAAATTATTTCTTTAGCGAAATTTTCTATCCCATTTGTGGGATTGACGAATATCAATTAAAAAACAAATAAAAATTTATGTCATTTAGATATTTTATATTATATACAGTTATTTGAATCAATTAAAATTCCCGTTATATTCATATGACAAGACATAAACATTTTTATTTTGTAAATGTAGAAATATTAGTAACAATAAAGTATAATAATAATTTTTTTTTTTTTTTTTTTGTGTGTGTGTGTGGGGGGGGGGGGGGGGGGTTTCGTATAGTGAAGTTTAAAAAATATTTAAAAATTAAATAGAATGTACATCGTTCATGAGATAAAGATTTAATAAAAAGGCATTTAGATCCAAGATAAAAGAAAGACGACCTATGAACATCCGCGTTCTCCAAAATAATATAAAGTGAAAAGCGATAACATCCTATTAAAGATGAACTGGAAATGTCATATTATGAGAAACTTGCATTGGGAAAATAGATGCATATGTTGTAACCAGGGCATATTTAAAAATGAGGGGGGGGGGATAGTATGATGTGGCCACCACATGACTTTCTTCTATATAATTTTACACAAAATTTATTCAATACAAATTATTTATTAAATTATCAAATTATTTTCCATTATAAAGGCAGACGATTTTTATCTGACTGTATTATATATATATATATATCACTAAATGCCGAAAGATGTCAAATTTTTGCAAATCAGAAGAAATAAGATTTTTTCCAAGTTTTTTTTCTTTAAAAGATAAAAAAAAAAAAAAAAATCGATAACTTTGTTTTAAATTATCACAGATCTATAGTTCAACAATTCTTTTTAAAGGTGTTGATGAGATCTTCCGGAAGATACCCATATTGAAAATTTACTCCCCCTCCTGGGGGGGGGGGGGAGCGATGCTCCCACATACACAATTTTTTTTTTCATAGTTAACTACTACTATTATCAATATTTCATATTAATTTTACAATCACATCATTAAAATAATTTTCATTATGTACATTTATACGAAATTTTGTCCTATACTGCCATGTTAAAAATTTAGAAAAAAATGCGATCACAGCGTCACCTGTTGAGCAATTGTTCCACAAATCTAATCAGCGCCAGTTATGTCAAGATCCAACTAAATACTGAGTTTGGTTAAATTTCGTTCATTGGTTCGTGAGATACAGCGTCCACAAAATTTGTGAACCACACACACACACACAGAGATACAGACATTTTCTAAAAAAACAGTCAAATCGTGTTCAGGACATCCCAAAACGTGTAAATCCATCGAAAACTGGAGTTTGGAAATTTTCATGAATCCAATACTTTAAAAAAAACTATAGAAGAAAGTAAAAAAAAAAAAAAAAAAAAAAAAAAAAAGATTTTTTTAAAAATTAAATTTAAGCTATTACTCAGGGTCAAAATAATCATTTCGTTATACTTTAAAAACTGCTTTTATGATTGCACACACACACACACACACATATATATATATATATATATATATATATATATATATATATATATATATATATTTAATTTCTACCTTTATTTAAGTTATATTATAATTTACATCGCAAGAATCAAATGCATTTTTCTCAGAATAAGAACACGATAAAAATATTATTTTGGTCTTTGAACACGCGGTTGATTCTTTGATGCTTTGAAATCTCAGGCACTGCCACTGATTCTTAGCCAGTGTCCTGAATAGTTTGCTCCCATAGTTATTATTCTACGAAGCTTAAGCCATTCACTATCTGGGATGATGAATTTTTCCGCATGGATTTCTTTGACATGCTACTTCTCAGAATGCTACCTAGAATATTTCAAAATTTGCTTTTTTTTTTTTTTTTATGTAGTTTTATTATGATTTTTCAAATTGTCTGTCTTTATTTCTCTGGGAAAAGAAAAAATATCATGATGATTAAGATCATAAAAAAGTAAAAATAAAAATAAATAAGAATTTATATTTCCGATAAATTTATGTAAAAATTTCAGTTTAAAAATTACTGTGAAAATTTTAAATTTTTTGTAACAAACATTTCTTTTTAACTTTTCTAGGATAGCAAAATAGAAAACTTTTTTTGTTTGATGGTGACTCTATTAGAGTGGTAAAAAATATTTTAAATTTACAATTTTTTTTAGAAAAATATTGCAAACACATTATAACTACATGCACAGATATATGTGTATGTGTTTTCAAAATGTAATTAATATATCTATACATATAAAAGAGTACTTCCACTCATTCACTGAGTCATCAACGCACAGCAAAATCTACTGGAGCCACTGACTCGAAACTGGGTCAGATTATAGAACATATAGTGTAAGCACCCCCTAAGGAGCGATTTTGCGAAATTCGCCCCCCCCCAAGGGGGTGTAGGGGGCAAAATGTGATTTCACAAAAACCTTCATATCTCAAACATAAAAACAGATATCCGTAAAATTTTTGCTTTAAAATATAGCTAATTTAATTATCTAAAAAAATTTCTGGAATTTTAGAAGTTCGGTCCCCAAGGCGGGAAAGGGGGCAAAACGTGATTTCACATGCGCAAAACGTGGTTTTACATACAAATATATATATATATATATATATATATATATATATATATATATATATATATATGTATATATATATATATATAGTATATATTTGAAACAGAAAAACAGATATATGTGAAGTTTTTGCTCTAATATATAGCTCATACAAATACCTAAAAATTAATTTCTGGAATTTTCGAAATTCAGCCCCCAAGAGGGAAGGAGAGGGGGAAAAACGTGATTTGAAATAATCCTTTATATTGCAAACAGAAAAAAATATATGTGCAAGATATTTTTGCTCTAAAATATAGTTCCCATAAATGCATAAAAACTAATTTCTTTAATTTTCGAAATTCGTCCCAGGTGGGGCGGGAAAGGGGGGCTATGGGGTAAAAAATAGAAATATAGTTAGACCGTTCAAAATTGGTACAGATAGGTTTTAGAGACCTGCAAGTCAAACGAGGATATTTTTGAAAGTGTAAAGTTATTAGGAGGGTCAGAAAGGTGTTTGGGGGAGGGGGCAAAAAAATAAAAAAATAGAGTTAGACCGTTCAAAATTGGTACATAAAGGTTTTTGATTCCTACAAATCGATTGCGGATATTTTCGAATTTGTAAAGTTATTAGGAGGGGCGGGAGGAGGGGTCGGAGGGGCAAAAATAAAAATAGAGTTAGGTCGTTCAAAATTGGTACATAGAGGTTTTTGATACTTACAAATCGATTACGGATATTTTCGAATTTGTAAAGTTATTAAATTGGTACATAGAGGTTTTTGATACCTACAAATCGATTGCGTATATTTTCGAATTTGTAAAATTATTAAGATAGACGGGAAGGGGAGGTGAAAGGGCAAAAATATATAAATAAGAGTTAGAGCGCTGAAAATTAGTGTTGTTAGGTTTTGAGGCCCGATAAATCGATTGCGGATATTTTCGAAAGTACAGAATTATTACGAAGGGCGGGAAGGGATCGGGCGCAGGAGAAAAATGAAGAAATTCAGATAGAATGTTGGAAATTAGTATTATTATGTTTAAAAGCCCAACAGAACGACTGCGAGTATTTTTTAAAGTCTAAAATAGTTAGAAGGGGCGGGAACGGTAGGTGAAGGAGCATGCATGCCTTGCGCGCCTGCATGCGCTGCCGCAGGCAGTGGTGGCCCGAACCGATTATTCCACTGATGGGAGATTTTTTTTTTTTTTTTTTTTTTTTTTAATTTATGTTTTCCCCTTACTATAATATAGTGATTTATTAAGAGTGTTGAACATAAATGCGCGCGCGTAGCGCACAATTGCCTGCGCTGCCAAGGGTAGTGCGGACCCGTTGCGACATTTTTTCCAATCACATTTTTTTTTTCCTCTCTTTTTTTTCGCCTGATAAAAATTGATGCAATTTTTAGAATTCATTAACTATAGTGATTCATTTATAAATAGTGACTAGCAAAGCGGGCGTAGCCTGCTAGTATATATATATATGATTGGGGGATGTTTGATTATTTATTTATTTATTTTTGAAAATTTGGTAGTTTTTTTTTTTTTTTTTAGATAATAATTAATGTTATATTGTAGTTAAAATGAAGTCTATCAAGTATAGATTTTAATAAGGTACATGCATAACCTGACACATACAAACTTTACATAACATAACACATATTACTCTTTCGTGATGTAAAATGCATATTACTTTTTCGTGAAATTTCTGTAATAATTGTAAAATGGGACAATTAGTCAGTCATAAAAAAAAGGAGAAATAATAATAATAATCATAATCATAACAACAACAACAACAATAATAGAGATTGTTATTTTTTTATTGATGGTTTTAAAAATTACAATAATAATTATTAATACGTTGAGCGCCATGTCAGCCATTCTAGATTCTAAACATTTTGTTATATATGTCTAACTACTGAAGTAATCATCTTGAAACTTTAGGAGTGTGCAGAACATGTTATACTTCAAACATTTCAGTGAAAGTTTTACCCTGAAAGTAAAAACAGTACCAATAAAAAATTAACATGTTGAGCGCCCTGTCAGCCATCGGTGGCTGACAGTGTCAAATATGATATAAAGCCGCGTCAACCATCGGTGGTTGTCAAGGTAAAATAGGATATACAACTAAAAATATTACATTGTTTTAAGTAATTACCGAAAATTTATTTAAAATTTACTTGATTTTTATTTATTACAGGATTATATCATTAAGGAATTTTAATGGATTTTTAAGAAATTGCGTGGCGCTCAACGTGTTAATTAATGTAAGGAATACTTCCTTAAAAGAATCTAAATCTGAAATACTTTCGCAAATGAAGGTAGTTTATTATTAATATTATTATTTTAATCTGGATTTTAAATCAGAAGATCGATTTCTTCTCCTCTATCTTTGGGCATTGATTCTTATAATTTTATCAACTACGAAGTTTGTGGGCCAAATATTCAAAGAACAGATGTTATCATTTTACTTATCAATTTTTTAAAGCTAAAGCCAAACGATCTAATTCAGTGCTGTACATTCAACCTTCAAAAATAAATATTGTGTCTTTTTCTTATAAATACCTATAATCTTGAATTCATCATGCAAAAATTTTATTCTGCTAATTGCTTCTAAAAATTAAACCAATGAGAAAGACTACAATAACCAGCGAAGTTTAATGAACACAAATATTGTACTCCATTATTAGGGGAAAAAAAATCTGACAAAGCTTTTTGGACGTAAATATGAAATATGTGCAGTTATGAGGTGTGATGAAGCATGCTAAATTGCAAGAAGCCATGCTAATGATCGAGGCTTCCCCATTTATTGAAAGAAACGAAAGGGGAAGTTCATGCACCTTATATGGGCTTCATTGTTTCAGATTGTTACACAGAAATCAGTTTTTCATGTCACCATTTCATCTCTATTACATTAGTGACATGTTTTCTCTTCTATTTTCCAAACAGATCTATCACAAGTTAAATGATATCGTAAATTCTGAATTTATCCCTTCTGTTGCCTTATTATTATTATTATTATTATTATTATTATTATTACCGAGATATATTATATGAATACGTTTTATTTTCTCATACTTTGTAATAATAATAATAATAGTAAGGGAAAAATAAGTACCTTTAGAGCTAATGACGTCAATTTTACCCTGCAAGTTTAATTTTTCACGAAGTTTTATATCAATTTTAATATTTACACAAAAATTTCTTTTCATTTTTGATGAAATTCTGGCAAAATCAGAATTTAGTTTAGTACGGAGGACTATCAGTTTTTTTTTTTTTTTTTTTTCAAATTATAACATCGTTTTCAAATTATTCAATTATGTTTTCGATAAATTTTCGATTTCGATAAATGTCCAACCATCATAAAACTGGCGACAACGTTTTATCCGTAGATTGATACTAATAGTCCCCCGTCCTAATAATTCGTAGGAAAATCAAATACAATATTCTGCATCCACAATGTATAGATTGACTCCACAAGAAAGCCCTGTACATTTAAATCGTACATTTAAAGTTGAACGAAAATAAGTAGATTTGTAAATTTAGCCACACCTATAGATGAGTGGTACGAAACGCCGATTTATATAGGATTTAGAATTTTCTCGCGTGATGATATTTGTAACAAAACGTTTCCGTTTTAATTTTAATGAATAATAAAAAAATTACTAACAGCTTCAGAGATTAAAAGAGAAATAGTTATAAGATTATACAACAATAGATTGGCAGGTAGGCTTAAAAACTTTTAATTGTAGAAAGAAATCAGTGATTCTCTCTCTCTTCTTCTTCTTTTTTTTTTTTTTCGCTACTTTTTAAAAACTCTGATTTATGATTACATGTCCCTTCTATTCTATAATACTTTCTTTCCCCCTTAGCTGTATAAACTTTCACCTTACTTGTTATTAAAACATTTTAGATAAGTGAATGCTCCTATGCGGTAAAAAAAAAAAAAAAAAAGAACAAGTTTAAATATTTTATAGCTGTACACGCACATTCTGCCGACGAATTGAGCTTTTATAGATAAAGCAGCGGTCGATCCAGGTTTTAATTTTTGGGTCCCCTTTTTATGAAAAAAATATATTTTTGTGAAATTTTTATTTATTTTTGTGAAAGAAGAAAAAAAATAAAAATAAATAAATGTGTATAAAACCATCCATTTTAACAGTCATTCTAAATAACATTTAATATCAAATTAACATAGTTTCATTGAACCAATTAATTAAAAATATTGAAAACATGGAAACATTTTATAAAAAGATTGCTTTTGTAAAACAAAATCTTGTGAAGGTCTCATTTCATAAATTTGAATTTTGTGAAGGGTCCTCTTTTATGGATTTGAATTTTGTGAAGGGTCCCTTTTTATGGATTTGAATTTTGTGAAAGGTCCCCTTTTATGGTGTGGAATTTTGTGAAGGGGCAGCAAAAGGGACCCAATTTTTGCCTGGATCGACCCATGTAAAGTGAATAAAAATGTGGCGTATTTTCTAAAAAGATTACCGAACGATAATGTTGCGATGGAACATGAAAATCCTTCATTGTTGATTTATATTAAAAAGTAAATAAATAAATAAAACACTAATCTTATCTATTTTTGTTCCTTAGAAATTCCTATTTATGTCATGATTTTTTTTTTTTTTTTTTTTTTTTTTTTCATATTGGTGCCCACCCCCTCCCTCCCTACGCGATCGATGTTTTAACTTGCATATGTCTTTTTATGTAAACATTTTTGTGAGAATTATACGTTTTTTCATAATACCCATTAACTAGTTTAAAAGTTGTATATAGTTGTTGGCGCGCATTCTACTAGCGAAAAGAGTGTACGTTATATAGGCAGTTTGTTTTAGAGACAAGGATATCTGCTTGTTTTGAAGCTAAAATTGTTTCTCGATTATTCTGGCCATTAAAAATATTTTGCTGCGTTATGGGATGGTACAAATCGTGTTTTAAGTACAAATTGTTTCACAATTTTCTGTAAATAATTTTATAAACAAATTTATAAGTTAGTCTATTTAAGTTTGTTTCTGTACTTTTAAATTGTTTCATATGCGTACTATGAATACGAGTCCACTCGTAAATGATGTAAAAAAAAAAAAAAAGTAATTTCATATTAGTTGAACATTTCAATATCTACCAGATGAATAAAGATTACCTATTGATTATTATTATTTTTTAAAAAATCTCATTAACATACCAATAAACTGTAGCTTATATTTGTTAGGAAATTTTTCGAACATCCCTGTATATTTCTTGGATAGTATGATAAAATTTCTCAGTAATTTTTAAGCAGTTATTTCAACTATATTGTATGGAAACAAAAGCTGTTTAAAGCAGGCTTAAGAATGTAAGTCAATATGATTCTACTGGTTAGACATTTAGGTCGAACAGACATTTTGCCAAATTTTAAGTTAGTTACTGATAGCATGAACTACTAATAACATGAAAATTTTTTTTATCCCCCTTGAGATTCACGTTAACGAGGTTCGACTGTAATTCCATTTTGACTGTAAATGGGCTTTTATTTATTAGTACGACAGGAATTTTGCTTTCAGTCAGACTTTTCAAGTCGTCAACATTTGCTGCATTTTACCTTGAATATTTCAGGATGTGTTTCCCTTTCTCAACAAGTTACAAAAATGTTAAATTAAAATTGAGATAAAGCTTTCAAAGGAAATCTTAAGGAATGAATAGAGTAACGGTTGCTAAGGAACGCAACTTCATATGTTAAGGTAAAAAAATCACTTATTTATTTTATTTTATTTATTTATTTATTGCGCTTTTTGTATATTTCAAGCAATTTGATTTTCCATTATGTTTACTTTTATATATTTATTTTATTTTATTTCCAGTTATTAAAAAGTTACAATGTCATATAGTTATATAATCAGTTGACATTTGTATTTCATACACATATTATCGAATTAGCAAAATTAACACTAAATACGTAACTTTTTATAATATTTATCATAGTAAGTCGAATTTCTGACATATGTAGTGCCAAGAATAAATTCATGCTGCTACAGAAGCTGAATAGGCAGCCATTTATATAGTTAAATAAGATATTTTCTTGGATTTTATATCATCTTCATTTAAAATTAAAAGAGAGAAAAAATTATATAATACAGAATTTGTGTCAATTCGACTTAGGTTTGGTGTTGCCAAATCGGGCGTATTTTCTCATCGAAAACTATCCAATATTTTTTAATAGTAGTAGTATTTGTCTTATTTTTAATATGGCACATTAAATAAGTTCAACTCATCGAGAACGAATTTCAAGTATTAAATAAATAAATAAAATTATTAATAACGAGAGTAAAAAAAAAACCTATGAGTCATTGGTAAAAGTAAACATACAGCAATAGAGGGGGTGTGCCGTAGAATTGGAATTAAACATACATGAAAACCACGTATACAATGAAATGAAATTTCATTGTTGGCGTGTGTTTATATAACCTTTCAAGTTTAATGGATTGCTTCTTTGGTTAACAGTTAAGATGTATAGAAACCCATTAACTGAGGTGTATGTACCATGGAAATGGACTCTGTAAGCAAAATGCGTGTGTGGATAAGGTTATTCAACTGATGTTTCCAATCTCTTCGATGAAATTTTGAACATTTGAATGCTCCATTAATAATCCTATTTTACCATAAACTTTATTATCTCTTTGTTCATTTTTATAATTTTACACAAAACGCTATTGAAACAATTTTATTTGTACACTCTCTATAATGAGTGCAATATCTCTAAAATTGCTACAATTTAAATTGAGGTTGAATTTCCAGTGTTCCTGCGTTGCTGCTTTCATGATGAACTCATACTTATATTTTTCACCTGATGAAGGATCATGCTTTATTTTTTCGAACAGAAGCAATTTTTTAATATTTTTGAAGTTTATGGTATTTGCTTGCAAAGTTCTCATTGGCCGTTAAATAGACATGAATATCTAATTTATTTTTTATAATGTAATAATTAAGGATGCCAGTTTTATTCTTTTCTTTTCATTTCACGAAATATGACTTCAAATATGTAAGATAAAAAAATTATAAAAAAATAATTTCATTTTCATGTAATTGTAATGAAAATAAATGAATGAATGAATAAATAAAACATTTTTAGGTTTACGGATGAAAATGCATTTTTTATATTAAACTTCATAATATTTTTTTCCCCACGAATTCTTTTATTTCAATGGAAAAAGTGAGCAAAAAAAAATTTTTTTTTTTCGTTTTTTTTCTGTCATAATCCTGTTTGTTTATTTATTATTTGTTTTTCGAAACCTTAATCTCTCAATACCACCATCATCCCAGAAGGAAATGCTATTGAAAATGAGGCTATTTTTATTGTCAGAAGTGTGGTATAATAATTTAGTTTTATGCATAAAAAGTTAAGCTCGCCTTATTTTATTTTATTTTTTTCCTGCATTAAAATAAAGTGAATCATCATTAAAATAAAACTTCAACTTTGTTCAATAAGGAATTTGTTGAAATTCTGAACAAAAGATTTTAATTTGAAATTTCATTAAAATGTAAACTAATTCAAGTAAATAATAACTTGTTTCTAATTTTTTAAAAGAAATGTTAAATCTTGATGCATATATGCTGAAACAGGCTTGCATATTTTGTGCTTTTAGCTCTTTTTTTCTATTTTCCCCTTTTCAGTAAAATTACAAAAAATTGAGGTTTTTTTTTTTCCCCCCTTGAATTCTCAAAATTTAATCATAAATTAATATATTACTTCATTTTAACATTTTACAATTTTTAAGGCAATTCGTCTTATGGTAGAGTTTTCTTAAAACATTTTCCAACGAAACTTTTAATGGTTCTCTTAATGATTTTCCAAGTTACATTAGCCATTGCTATGGTGATGACACCATTTTCAGTCTTGTTCCGAATAAGGAACTGGGGTAAAAACATTGATCTGAGAAAATTGTTCCCCTTTTCAACTTATACAAGTTATTTGAAATATTTTAATGTTTATTCTTGTGAGGACAGGGCTTGATTATCGCACGGGCATCCTGGGAACGACATTTTTTTTTTATAGATTTCTTCTTTTTTCAGTGATATTTTTATATAAAAGCAATATGAAAAACTTTAATAATCAGTGTTATTTTATATATATATATACACATACATATTATTGATATAAATTTGCTCAACAGATCTGCCATTTGTCGAGAGGGAAGTTGATTATTTTTGTCCCATAAAATGTGCAAAGTTAAAAATATAAACAGTTTATAAGAGTTTTGTTGAGAATAGTTATTTTGATTTAGTTTTATTAAAATCAATAAAATCTGAAAATTTTGATTTTTTTCTTCTTCTTAATATCAGGACCCATTTTGCTTTATATGAATTCAAAAATCATTTAGTATACCATTATTCTAAAAAGTTCTTATGCTAGGGCAATAATAAATGCATCATTTTGCATTGTAAAATAATGTATTTTTGTTATAATGCATTGTTTTTTAATTTTAAAACAATTTCCTAATATATATATATATATATATATATATATTTAAAAGTAGTTTACTGACACGTTTTTATAATTTACGTATGGATGTAATTATTCCATTGTAAATTTTAATAATATAATTAGGGCCTTCATTATATATTTCTGTATGTTGCGGAGGAAAGAATAGGCACAAAAGTATCTTAATCTGGCCCTGTATGAGGGTAACAAGGAAGTTCAGGATGTAGGTAGCACCCCCCCCCCTCCCCCCCCCCCAAAAAAAAAAAAAAAAAAAACTGTATTGTATATAAAAGATAGTCTGTTTTTATTTTAATAATTTTGAATTTTATTTATTATTATATATCTTTTACAAACAATTATTTTTAAGTATGAAAACTATTGGAGTAACAAACCAAAATTTCGAAAAGGTTTGATTATTTTAGCTCAAATTTCTTTACAGTTGTTATTTCAAAATCTAAGCTTGGTGTTTCCAGACTTATTTAGTTTTTTTTTTTTTTTTTTTAATTCCAAATATATGAAACTTTTGATTACTATTTTATTATTATTATTATTATTATTATATTTTTGGATCAGAAAAATATCATCAATTGCATTCACTCTCCCATCACTTGACTATCTTGTGAAATATACTTTTAAAATAATGTTAACTTGATTTTCAATATACAGATTCTGTGTCTCTTTCCATTGAACTTCTAATCCGTGTTGTTCTTCTGAATATGGGAATATTCTAATCTCTAATGAAAAGAAATACGAGGATTATTATTATCATTTTGTAGTTAATGAAGCTCGTTATGCTTATCTTGCTATACTGAAGATGTAAAAAAAAAAAAAAAAAAAAAAAAAATCTGGAGTGACTCCACTCGACTTTCCGAACATTGAGTAATTAACAGTTTTGTAGATAAAGTAAAGAAAGAGGAGTTGTTAAACAAACAAAAGAGAGAAAACCATAATAGAGTGTTTGAGTATTTTTCTCCATCTATTACACGATGTTTTATTTAACGCTACTGAACTTTGAGCCCATAGATCATAATGGTAAAGAATTTTTCGTTGTGTCCCTGTAAAAACCTATAAATGCTAAATTCACCAAAATGCTTATAGTTAGTGCAACAGTGATTTATAATACTCATATAAATTTTCAGCTCAGTTCAATAAGGCGTTTAGATGCTATCGTACTTTTAAAAATTTAGTCCCATAGGCCATAATGATAAAGAATTTTTCTTTGTGTCCCTGTAAAAAAACTGTAAGTGCTAGATTCACCAAAGTCTATACAGTTAGTTCAACTGTGATCTATAACATGTGTACAAATTTTTTGCTCAGATTAATAAGGCGTTTAGGCGCTATCACACTTTTAAAAATTTGGCCCCATAGGCATAGGGACACAAAGAAAAATTCTTTATCATTATGCGGCATAATGATAAAGAATTTTTCTTTGTGTCCCTGTAAAAAAACTATAAGTGCTAGATTCTCCAAAATCTATACAGATTGAGTATTTGTGACCTATAATATGTGTATAAATTTTTTGCTCAATTGAATAAGGCGTTTAGATGCTATCGCACTTTTAAAATTTTGCTCCCATAGGCCATAATGATAAAGAATTTTTCTTTGTGTCCCTGTAAAAAAACTATAAGTGCTAGATTCACCAAAATCTATAGGGTTCGTACTATGGTGACTTACAATATGCGTACCAACTTTCAGGTTAATTGAACAAAGCGTTTAGACGCTAGCGTGTTCACTCACAGACATACACACATACACACATACACACACACATACATACATCATCGTAAAAATAGTGAAAACGGACTCAGGGGACCTCAAAACGTATAGAAACATCAAAATCTCGAATTCGGATTTTTTACATGATTACAATACTTTCCTCACTATAGTGTTCGAAAAGTAAAAAAAAAAAAGTTTAGAAAAAATTAATCTTCGAATTTGATTTTTTTTTTTTTTTTTTTTTGTTATCTTCATGCAGTTATTAAAGGGATGCTTTCTTAATCTTTGATGATTGTGAAATCTCATGTTAACGCATAAAGAAAATTAAAATAAATATTTATTTCCTATTATTATTATTATTATTATTGTCATATTACAGAAATACCGATATCCTATTCAACCTCTCTTCTCATACTTATCTTACGGAATATGCTTTTAAAACTATGTTTTAACCTAATTTTCAAAATTTTAGCATGTTGTATAAAGGTAATTGGAATTAACAATACTGAAACAGTTACACACACATATATACATTTTAATGATATGCAAAAATTATCGTTTTCAGATAAATCATGTGGTTTATAAATTCTATATTTTTTACGATTATCTGTGCACTGTTAGAGAATTGACATCTATGGATGACGCAATATGTTAAACAAACAAACAAACACACACACACACAAAAAAAGAAAAAAAAACCTTGAGTTTTAAGTATGTTTAAGTATTGTAATTTTCAATTTTTAATATTTCGAACGAAAATACTTTATGTATTTCATAGACATCGGACATCTCATAGGGAAAACTGAATTTCGGTGATAGTGTATTTGTGATGATAAATAATTTTCTGTTAGTTAACATGGGTTTCTGCCATCGAGAAGATTCTTTATAAAAGGGATAATTTCACTGAATATTATGTTTTTGTATATATATATATATAATTTGTACATTGAATTGATATAATTGAAGAATATTGTTTTTCTTGTTCAAGGATTCTTCTACTGATCAAGGAATTTTTCAACTCAACTTTTCAGCATTGAATGACTTCCATATACCACGTTGCTACCTTTCTTGAATTCATCATAGATATAGTAATAAGACATAGATTGATCATCGAGGGGGGAAATGTGATTCCTTTTCACTTGGAGAAAGACGGCCATTTTACCTCCTACTTGACCGTCTTTCCCCGAGTGAATACACACAAGAATATACACGGATAATTTAGAAAATAAAATTTATGAATAACTTATATACTAAATGTGAATGAAATACTCCCGATACAATTTCAAATTTATTTTTCTTCCTTATTTCTTTAATTTTTTTTTTTTCCCCCGAGGAGAGTGAGTAATCAGAATTGTTGTCATGTTTCATACTTTTAGTTTCAATATCTTTTAATAACAGTCTTGTGGATTTATACTTGACATTTGACTTCCTGTTTCATGTATTACTTCTATATGTGTATCACTACAGTAAAATTTATATAACTGTTAGACCTCAGAGGAAAAACTTATAAGGGTTTAATGACCTCATTCAGACATTCAGAGTAATGTTGTTTACTGTTACACATTCTCAACAAACCATTTCTCCCTTCTCTTCCCTCTTCTATTAATTTTTTAAAGAGAGAGAGAACCCTCTAAATAATCATACTCCCCAGGCCCGGGCGTGTCAAAGTGAGAATGCCGCAACACAATTCTTTTCTCCACATCTTAAAATAAAATGCTGTCTTTTGAAAAAAGAAAGCAAGGGCGACGAGAAGAAAAAAAAAAAAAAAAAAAAATCGACTCAAGTGGTGTAGTCTAATCGTTTTTCCTTCTTTTATCGCCACTGGGGGGGGGGAGTGAGGCCTCACATAGGGTTTCGCCATAGGTTGCCCTTTGGCTTCAGGTATTTGGCAATGAAGGCATAAGAAGCTTTGTGGGGCGTCTTTGTGGGTTCTTTGGGTGTGCGGATTCATGTGGGTGGATGAGGGTTCGTTGCCACACGTGACTAGATAGAAAAACTCCGGAAAACATTTTTCCTTTGCTGATTGTTGAATTTAGAGGATAATGTGTATGAATCTGTCTGGGAAAAGAAAAGTTTGTAAAAGGTAAAAGGAAGCAAATCAATTGATTCTCTTCTGAAGCGAAGTACTTTTATAACCTTTTAATCCAACTATGCCTAGCAGAAAATTTAAAACGCATTTCCTGTCTAAGGCGACGGAAGGAGGATTCATAAGAAGTACAAGTGTATAGTAGTATATTAGCAAAAGTACAATAATGAATAACAGATAAAAGTAGTGAACTGACATCGAACCCAATTTCAAGAAGTTTTCAAAAACTTTACAAATAATTTACATATACATTTTTAAAGTAAATTGGCTCAGTGGTAGAGCAGCCGTGCGTGAAGCGGAGGTGCTCTCAAAGGGGAAATGCCTAGCTGATTGTCAGCCAGGGTAGCTCAGTAGTAGAGCATTTGTGCGTTAAGCGGAGGTGCCCGGGTTCGATTCCCGGCTCTGGTATTTTTGACATAGTTTTATATAAAAATATATCAACCTTTACACTCCAATATATTTAAAAAATGAATATTCACGGTTTATGAATTCATGAATAATAATAATAATAATAAAAATTCTAATTTACATATAGTTCGCCGACAAGAAAAGTAACGCATCTCAAAACTGCAGTATTTGAGAAAAATCAGCTTAAAGACAATGATAAAACATGCACTAGTGTTATAATAAAACTTATACAACACAACTGCCTTTTTTTTTTTTTTTTTTTTTTTGATAATTTTCGAGATAGAGATGTGACGCTTTTTGTGTATGTTGAGACATTTCGTATGCATTTTTCAAAGACATAAACTCAAAACTGTCATTTTTTAACGTCTCTTGTCTGGATGCGATGTGTTTAAAATATGCTACAGGTGTAGGAGAACAATAATAATTTGAAAATTTAAAAGTTAATATTATTATTTTTATCGAATCACTTCTGTCATTTTTAAGATTCTATTACTATAAGAAGACTAGTCTTCTTATTAATCGTATTACTTTATCATTCTACAATGCAACTACCTATTTGATTACCCATTCGCAAATAATAATAATAATAATAAAATATTGATTAAATATTATTCTACGTTATTTAATTAAAATGTTCGAGTTGGAAAATTCGACATTTTCATTCTGTATTACATCTGAAGCGATTGTATTTCATTGTAGGCTCTTTTATCACAGTAAATATATGCAATTTCAAAGAATATCAAAAGTGAGATCACTTTAATGAGACTATAGACAATAGATTCATTTCGAGTTAAAATCACCGGATCTGCAAGACTTATAGTCTTCTTCCCATCACAATCCACCTTTCTTTTCATATACGCCGACGTTGTAGATATCCGTCCTTGGCCTCCACCTTGCGACCACTTGATCCCCTTTCTTTCATCATCTGTGATGTACTGCTTAAAAGATTTCCAGCAGTTGAAACGACTCCAAGTCAATTACTACGGTAATTGTTCCACCGTGGGCGGCTCGGTTCACGAACGGGTTTTCTCTTTTAAATAAAAATAGTTGAGATATAAATCTCGATTTCAAAAATTATGCAGACTTAATCAGAATTGATTGCCTCCTAGAGTGATATCGATAAATCTTCGTTTTGAAAGATGTGTTGCGAAATGTGTTAAGATTAGCATATAAGCGGTGAGATATCAAACTGGGTTACAAAATGGAGATTTTAAACTTTTTAAAATTGTTTGTATCAATATTGAAGGGTGATAAGATTACAGCAGCATGATTTCTTTCTCTGTCTTTCTTTCTCTTTTTTAACTCATTAAAGCCTGAATTATTTTTTTCTCTTAAAAATTCTAACTACCAGCCAAAATTATCCTTAATGGTGTAAAAAAAAAAAAAAAAAAAAAAGTGACATACAGAATTTTTTTTTTATATTTCAGATATTGGATCTTCTATAAAAAAAAATAATAAATAAAATAAAATAAAAAATAAATAATAATAATAAATAATAATAATAATAAAATAATAATAATAATGGAGGGGGGATCAACTAATACCATTACAATAATCTGGTGTGTCACTCACACGACTTTCTCTTACCCTGAAATTTAATGCGAAAAGTATAGATTGGATATTAAGAGGGGACAATGCCTAATCCCGCGGACAGCCGTGACCAATGTTATTCTATGTGAAAATTTGTTGCGACAATTACACATTACCTAATGTATATTTTTTAATTCTGTTTTCGCAGTCAGAAAATTCATAACCGTTAAATGAGTACTCATTTTTGAAAAATTCATTTTTTTTTTTAATTTTTACATTTTAACTTTGAGTTCAAAAATGCGATTTTTCACAAAATGCAAACAAGAACTAATTCAACGCTTATGAATTTTCTAAATGTGAAAACAGAATTGAAAAATATTCATTAGGTAATGAGTAATTGTGTAAACAAATTGTCCCATAGAATAACATGGGCCAAGGCTGCCGGCGAGATTAGGTATTGTCCGCTCTTAGGAGTTTAGATAGCGAGTACTGCTGTGTAAACCTATGTTATAAAAACAATTCAAATCATGCTTCGGAACAGCTTTATTTGACAAATAATTCTATGTGAGGGGGCTACAGACCCCCGTTTCATTATTGTATCTACATTTATATAGAACTCACATCTCTTATTAAATTTAGAAGTTTATTTAAAATTATTCAGTCAAATTTCACGCTCATCATCCCTTGAAACTTATCAATCTCGAACAAACTTTTCTAGTAACAAATGTATTAACTTCGAAATGCATCATCTGGATCGCCTGAAATTATTTGTTTTTAATTTACTCTAACAGACACAGTCAAAGATTAAACTATAAAACTTGACTTCATAATTCAGGAAGCCTCAAAACAAAACGTGTAAATATACAAAAAACCAAGTGGTAAATATTTAGTTTAAAAAATACATTATTTATCATATGGCTATGAGGACTTAATTTCAATTCCTAAGCAGCTTTCCTGGACATGGTAAAATATTACAGTAAAGCACTTCCACTTACAAATAAAAAAAGAACGTTATGGCTGAAATATTGGCAGTCACGTATATCTTCTGTAAGTTATGCACACATCACATGGTGCACATAAATATAATCCTATATTAATAATACATAGCACAACCTAAAGTACACTTCCGCCAATTTACAAGTATTGTCGTATTATAATCTAATTCTTTTGTGTAGCCCTGTAAACGAACTGTGAATGATTTTTGTACGATATTCTGCACGAAACACGTTTTTACGCATATAAAAAATATATATTAGTTTCAGTTGGTTTGGTGCAATCTAAATATGCTAAACTCTACTTACCAACGATTTCCCTCATAGACGTAATGTATTTTAATTCTCGTAGGTGTCCCTGTACGCGAACCATTTGCTTGATCTCAACGAAAAGTTTAGTGTAGCATCCCTATATGGTACACATTTAGAATACTAAGTTTGAACTTTCTGCTATAATTTGTTTTTGAGATATGCTGATAACATACAGACACACAGACCAACCGCTAAAAACATGATTTTTGGATTCAGGGTACCTCAAAACGTGTAAATATAACAAAAACTCATTTTCGAAAATTTGACCCAAAAACAATACTTTCTCTACCTTATGGGTAAGAGAAAGTAAAAATGAATGAAAAGTAGTTAATTCTCGGGGCTCTGGAATCGTCGATAATTCCTGCTTATTTTGTAAATATAACACGTTAGTCCCATTTTTTTGCCGTTTTTGATGCCTGATTTCCTTGTGTTTATTATAATCTGCAAGAAGACTCAATAAAACACTAGTTTAGTAACGTTATTTATTATTATTGGTAACTTGAATTTTATCGAGCTTGAATAAATATAATCCTTAAATGATTTTAGAAGATTTACCTACGAGGAAAATAGAAGTAAACTATTGTATGCTGTTACCATATGGTAATACAGTGAAACTTGAATAATTCGAACTTGTTTAATTCGAAATTCTGGATAATTCGAGTTTTTTACTCAGTCCCTTGAATTTTGCATTAAAATAATGTTAAAAAATCATGAATAATTCGAATTCTATTTTGGATAATTCGAATTTTTCATACGATTACCTTTAAAATATTACAGTAAAATTTGTTCCCGAAATTTTTATCAGCTAAAGTTCATTATTATTAATTTTTTTTTAAACAGTCTTTCAAAAAAGGATAAGGAAATACAAGAATATTTCCTACCTAGTGCATCAGAAGAAGATATGGTACATATACATGAACTTAGAGTTTTTTTTTAACTGAAAGTCATGTCTAATGTATAAGATTCTCTTTTTGTATTAGTTGATAGGTGGAAGTCATATGCTATGACACAAAGATTGTACTTAAAGAAGCAATCAAAATTATCTGACTATTTTTTAAAAAGTGTTCAATAATTAAGCTCGTAAAAAAAATATTGATTTATTTGGGGGGGGGGTGGATTTATTCTTAGTTATAAAGTTTATTTGTTAAATCTTTGATCGTAGACTTTTATTTTTTTAATTTATCTCTTCTTTTTGACAAAATAGTATATGTAATTCGAATTTTGGATATTTCGAATTTTTCTCTGGTCCCTTCAACTTCGAATTACCCAAGTTCTACAGTACTGGGGTTTAACGGGTTAAATCAGTAAAGTAACAATCCGAACTTTTTTTATTCATAAATTTAAAAAAAAAAAGAGGGATCCCGCATGAGTATGAAACTGCAGGGACTGCTTTCTCACGGAGCAGATGGAGCAAGCGCCAGGCTTACATTTATAAGACAGTTCCTAAATCAATGGCCTTTTGAAATTAAAAACATATTACAGATGTCAAAATTTCTGTACGTCAATTCTTCTCGAACTGTAAAATTTTTTTGCTGCTTTACTCTTATACATTTTAAATGCTTCTGGTTTTTATAAGTTTCGAAAAGAGAATAGCAGGTTCTTCTCCATAAAACATTCCGGATTTCAGGATTTTAGTAGTATTTCTAATGATATATTTGATGGTAACTTTTATGTTCGTTTAGGAACATTGCTGTTAAGAACTGGGCGTATTGGTTGCTCGTGATTTCTTTGCAATATCCCCACCTTAAAAAAAAAAAAAAAAAAAAGCGAATTTTTTTTATTGTAACTTGATCTAGTTGTAGTTACAATAATTTATTAAAAAATAGTTTCTATAATTAAACAGGAAAATTTGTGTTATTGTTTAGTATTCAAATTCTATTTCTACAGATTTTTAAAATACCCTGCATTTCCCTTCTAACAAAGAAGTAATTCCTGATTTCCGTAATTTGGTAGTATTTCTGTTGATATATTTAATGGTTACTTATATAGTCGTTTAGGAACATTACTGGTAAAAATTGGATACGTTGGTTGCTCATAAATTTTTAGGAACATTTCTGAATTTTTTTTTTTCACAGTGCGAGCTCATTTTATTTTAGCTCGATACAATAATTTATTTAAAAAGTAGTTTTTTTAATTAAACAGACATGTATACTATTGTTTGGTATTCAAATTCCATTTCTACAGATTTTCAAAATACTCTGCATTTCCCTCCTTACCGGAAAGTAGAGAGAGGAATACGAATCTTTCAGAGAATTTAATTTATTTATTTACCTTTGCGCTGTAAGTAACTATCCAATATCCAAATGGTGATTAAATGTGATTTTTCTCAGTAGTCTTTAATATATGGTATGTTTGACCATGTGTAGAACTTGCAAATATACTCACAATCTAGAATGCTGAAAAGAAAAAGAAAATAGTATTTAATTTAGACATTTTTTTTTTCGCAATTTTTAAGCAAACTTAAAAAAAAGGGGGGGGGAAGGCTTCTTATTATTATTTTTTTTTTATTTTTTTTTTTTTTAATGACCTCAGTTTCTGTAATTTACTTTTAATTTTATGCTATTAAAATTATAAAATTTCATGCCCCCCCCCCCCCAATCTATCTTCCGCTTTATTTTTTGTTTTGCAGGATGCGTCCTTTATACAAAACTTTATTTATTTTTTATTCTTTATCGCCCAAGAAAGAAAACGCTAAAGAAAGTTATTTTTCTCTGTAATAAATAATTTTATCATCGATAAAATAAACCGAAAACCTTCATCTTTCAACTCTCATCCTTTTTATCAGCTTATTAAATCTGCGAAGCTTGTCACTATTTTTGCAAAAGTACGTATACGTAGTATCACACATAGCATCTTATCTGAACTGAAAAAATGAAAATGATTGATGTTTACAAACTTTGTTGAAATTCTTATTTAAAGTTGTTGTGTGATTGAAAAACGTGTTGTTCTTTCACGAAATGATTTTTATCTCTCCTTTAAGAAAGTTTCAAGTAATTCTATTCAATTTTCTTAACTAATATAACATTTTACTTATTTGCACTAAGTATGTAATAAAATTGCCAAAATTTAATTTCCTGAGAAATTTGTTTTTGTTGGCTAAAGTTATAAAGTTATAATAATTATATAATAATACTAATAATGAAAATTTTTATTATTTTTTAATTAAAAAATAAAGAGAAAAAAGATCAATAGGGAAAAAATAAACTAATTATAGGAAACCTAAAAGCATATATATATGGCATATATACAGGGTGGGTGTCTAATAAGTCTGTAGGCATTTTAAAAATCCATAACTATTGAACGAGTTGATAAAATTGAACTCGGTTTGCGAAAAAAAATCATTCTCGTGCAGGGGGATTTTTTTTCTTTATTATTCTTTCTTTCTTTCTTTTTTTTTGGCAAAGAAAGAATAATAATTAGAGTATTTGTCGATAGAGAGCGCTGTGCGTGACCAGATCACACATTTTCATGAAAAACTGTACTTATTCGCATGCAAATGTTTACAGGCATAATAAATCTTATTCTATGTGTCCATCGTCACCACAAATTACAGTTTGCAAACGAGTTATAACACTGCTAACTGTAGCTCCAGTCGGCGGTTCTTACCTGAGGGAAAACATCTTCACCAATAACGCTTTATCCACCAAGTCAGCAAACTTTATGTAGTATGAACAAGTAGGAGGCAAAATAATAAATAAACTGTTCTATTCGCAAAATTGTGCAATTTATAGGTCGACAAAAAATGTAACTATATTTTACCATGTTTTTATTAACTTCTATTCTTGTTTGTCCGGTACACATCTTGCAATGATTTTTAACTAACTTCCCTACTAGCTAGACATTCGAAACTTTCAGAATACATAGCTCAGAACCCGATGACAACACATTACTTCGAAGCCTGATTTTTAAAATTTAGTTTTCTGTTAATTAATTAAAATGTGTAAATAATAACCTCCTAATAGCTTTAACACTAGCCATTAAAATATTAGCTATAATTTAATTGTTGCCCCCCCCCCCAAAAAAAAAAAAAAAAAAAAATCGACTTTATTTTTTTTCGACATAAAAATAAATACGCTTAATTAAATGTGAACGTTAAAATAAAATATTGTAAAAAGTTAAATTATGCATCTTACAAAAATTGATGTCATTATCACTTTAAAAATTTTATACACATTGATGAAATGCTAATGTAGTTCTTTAGCTATGATTCAACAGAAAATATAAAAACATGGTATATAAAAAGTATTTTATCTTATAATTATTTTTCTTAAAAAAAAAAAAAAATATATATATATATATATATATATCCCCTTCACGAGAATGATTTTTTCGCAAATCGCGTTCAATTCTATCAATTTATTCAATAGTTATGAATTTCTAAGTTGTCTACAGACTTATGGGACACCCTGTATATATTCATGGACAAATGAATAAAATAAGATATAAATGATTAAAATAATAAACATGATTTATTATTATTTTTTTTTTTTTTCTATTATTCTGGGAGAAAGCTTTGTGGATTACTCACGTCTACTTATTAAAAAAAAAAATAAATAAATAAAAGAGTACCAATTTTTATATGAGCACTCAAAACAATATTCGGACACAATAATACTCTATTTAATATGGTGTGTGTGTGTGTGGGGGGGGATGCAACTTTTCGGTTAATTTAGATGGCTCTGCCTATCCCCCCCCCCCTTTGTTTTTAAAACTTTTCCTCTCACCGCGTTTAATGGGTTCTCACTAGTCATTTAGAGTAGAATAATAATTTAAAACTTTTTACCAACCACAAATACATCGATTATATAATACCAAACTGGAATATTTCGATTTATTAAAATTAAAAATAAAATCATTGTCTTTTGATTTGAATATTTCAAATAAATATATATACATATTTAAATTTGCTTTTATAGCCGCATTAAAAAAAAAAAAAAAAAAAGATAAAAAAGGAATAAAATTAAATTTAGAAATAAATTCACGACAGAAGACAAACAATTATTTCGTTCTTTCACATGCTAAGAATTAATTTGAAAGTGCTGTCAAATATACAGTCGGCTGCAAAAGTATCCGAACACTAGCAAAACTTCCTCTATAAAAAAAGTACACTTATTACAGTTTTATTAAATAAATCCTTGTCGAAACATGTTCTTAGTCTATTAAATAAATCCTTGTTGAATCATGTTCTTAGACTGACTAAGAACAGGATTCGACAAGGATTTATTTAACAAAACTGTAATAAGTGTACTTTTTTTATATTGAAATTTTTGCTAGTGCTCGGATACTTTTGCTGCCAGCTGTAGAAGTGCGAGTTTCACTTTTATACTCTCCGTCTTAACGCTTTTTTTTTTTTTTTTTCCTACAAAGACTGTTGTAATCAGTTTTCGATTAATATTTTCGGCAAAGCGTTAAATAAACATCTGTTTTTTTTAATCTTAATAATAATTTCAGATACAAAATGTGATAGGAACGATGTAAATTTAAATTTCAATATCAAGTAGCCAATAGTTCCACTTTTATCCTTGGACGCAGTGTTGTCAGATTGGGGACTTTTTTTATTCATTTATCACCAATAATTTTGTGAAGTGATATTTGATATACATAATAGATGATTTATCTTCGAAGTGATTAGGCAACTGTTACAATTAAAATTTAGTGGTGGATATTGAATAAAAAATGTCCCCAATCTGGCAACACTGCTTGGACGACTACACTAAGCGGGAAAAAACCGCACTTAATTACAAACTTTTATTTTTGCATGCAAAAGCCGCCAATTAAATCATTTAAATGTAGGGATGAAACGGATAATGATTTTGACGGATATCGAATATCTGGAACTTTTTTGCCTGCTGGATACGTATATTTGATATCCGGCAAAATCGCTATTCGTTTCATCCATAGATATAGTAATATATATATATATATATATATATATATATATATATATATAGATAGATAGATAGATAGATCTATCATCCCCATGTTTTCGAGCAAAAAAAAATTTTGATGCCGAAAAAAAGTTCTAAAATCAGCCATTAGAGAGTATTGAAAAAAAAGAATAAAAAGAAAAATGAATTTGAAACTGTATCTGGAGTTTTTCATTCACCTTTAGTAAATAAATTATTCATAAATTTTATTTACTAAGTTATCCGTGTGTGTTCCTGTGTGTGATTTACTCGGGGAAAGGCAGCCATTAGAGTGACTTTTCCCGAAAAAAAAGGTATCACTTTTTCCCTCTCGCTGATCAATCTATGTCTTATTACTATATCTATGGTTTCGTCCCATTTCTAAATGATTAAATTGGCCGTTTTTGAAAGTAAATATTCTCCATTTTTCCAAAACATTGCACTAGTGAGCCGTAAAATGTACCCACTCTTTACAGGAAAAATAAAAGTATTTCAGTGCCACCTTTATTTATTTATTTTTAAATTATTATTCCGTTAGTGCATGTGTATACCGTATATTCACCTTATGTAATTTGTTTTTCATTGATGATATGTCCTCTAATAAATACAAAATTTTAAGTAAAAAAAAATTATCGGGGCTATATATATATATATATATATATATATATTGAAAACCTTTTCAAACATTGAATAGATGAAAACAAGAAACATTGAATATATATATACAGTCGGTAACAAAAGTCTCCGAACTCTAGCAAAAATTCCTATGTAAAAAAAGTAAATTTAATACAGTTTTGTTTTATAAATCCTTGTCGAATCCTGTTTTTAGACTGACTAAGAACAGGATTCGACAAGGATTTATTTAACAAAACAAAACTGTATTAAATGTACTTTTTTTATATAGGAATTTTTGCTAGTGTTCGGAGACTTTTGTTACCGACTGTATATATATATAATATATATATATATATATATATATATATATCAATTTCAGTATACATATTTGACTATTCCATTTCCATAATGTCCGTTCGTGGCAGTAATTCCAGTTCTACTATTATTTTGTATTTTATTGCTTTTTCCTACAAATCGTGGACTTGTCTGTCAAATTTCATGACCGATCACCCGTAACTGTAACCGAGACGACCACATCATCCGGGTACGCATCGCGTGTGGTCCAGTTCTCCAAACAAACCATGAGAAATTCGATATTCGTGTGATGTAATAAAAAATAGAATCTATCGAAGAATGAAATGATACGAATTGTTCGAATGTGCAAGATTCCAAGTGTATTGAACTGCGATATTTAATTTTATATTAATTTCATTTGAAGTATTCAAAGAAAAGCTTGAGTTATGTTGTCACTGTTGATAATGCATTCGTTCAGTCTTGAATAATTCATTCGACAAGCTTTGTATACATGTCCTTAAACTGTTAAGATCTAAGAATATCGTTGATATCAAAACGTGAGGAAAATCGTCTGCGTAATAAGTCGTTCAAATTTAATCAATGTGCATATCATATGTTTATAGAGTGAAATGTTTGGTTCTATTATTTGTTATATTAAATGTTATAATGCTTACTAACTTTAGATATGAAAATAACAATCTTATCTATAATATTCTAATATCCAGAAACAAAAGACTTATTTTGCTTGATTCTATAATACTGTTTATGATATATAAAAGGAGATGAGCATTATATAGCACAAGTTTTACCCAAGGTTGCAAAGGTACCTGAAGTTCAGGTAAAACTCATGGAATTTGAAAAATTTGTTAAAAAACAGGGGAAACTCATGTAAATTTCAAAAAATTATTTCAGAAACAGGGAAAATCCAGTGAATTAGGAAAATGTTTCGAAAAACACGGGAAATTATTTTCATATAAAGTTTTAATTTAAAATCGTCTAATTTTATAGTTTAAAGAAATATAATTAAAAAATATATAATTTAAAAAGAAATATAATTAAAAAAAATTATTATTATTTTAGTGCTTAATGTTAAACTAAAAAAAAGTTATTTATATGATTTTCGCCAACTATAGTAAATTAATATACCCTAGACATATTCAAGTGAGTTGTAACTGTACTAGATTCTAATGCTGAATTTATTGCGTGTCACCTAATTTTGCTTTTGAAACAGGCAGGAAAAACTCTGGGACTTTTTTTTCCCAGATTTGTGAAGCAACCCTAATACCGAAGGCATTGTCTGACGGCACTTCCCTATGTAACAACTTTAATAAAGGTTCGCAAATTTTACTTTAAACTGTGTACAACAGGAAATTTTTTTTAATTTAGTGGGGAAAATATGTATTTAGACTTTCTTTTCTTTGTTTAAACAGTCCATACCATGAAACACAGACCAGGACTCAAGAAAGAGATCTCTGCACTTTCTCTCTTGTCCTGCACAGTACTGTTGGTCTCCTACAGGGCCCGAATAATCTTTGAAGCTAGGGGAAGCTGAGCTTCCCCTGCTCCTAAGCTCGGTATCATTTCTCGGTCCTGTTTCATTTGCGAGAAATTTTCCAAGTTATGTATACATTGATTAAGAAACTTATTTAATGTTATGATTTTTATTTCCAGAAGTTACCTTTCAGAATTAAGATTTAGATTCCTTTATTATTATTATATAAAAGTGTTTCAGACTATATTTAAATGCAAATTAAAATCATGAAATTAAGAAACTATTCGACAGCAATCGTTTCAGATTAAAATTTTTTGGCAAAAGTTTTCATCGGATTGGATAAAAAAGGATAAGCAACATTTTCTGCTCTCACATTGCACTCTGGCTTATTTATTTATTTATTTATTTTAAACCAGATGATGGGTTGAACCAAATGATTTTAAGCCGAAACAATTGTTGAGATTGAATACTTTTCATGGTATTAAATTCAAAATTCTTATTCTTTCATCTTCATTCCACTTCAGTATGTGATATTTTTTGCTGAATATGTTTACCGCCATCGGTATTCCCAGTTGTTAGCTGTAGAGGGAACTTTCCCAAAATAGTGTGTATTTTCTCTTACTTTTCCCCAATTTTTTCCCCTTACTGTTAACATGAAACACTGATACTAGGAATTCGAGGCATAACTTGAAATAAATAAATATTTTTAGAACATCAAACAATAATTGTATTCATGAATTTTATTTTATTCCTATGAAATAAACATTGTATTTCATACTATAACAATCTCTTGGGGCCTTTGAAATTTTAGAGAGGAAGCTTTTGCTTCCCGAGCCTTATTGGTATTTAGGCCCTAGTCTCCTACCCTTATTGAAATGCTGTCTGAGCTATTTTGTAATAAATATGTCACCTGTTTAAATTAATTTAATAAAATTTAATACATAAATGTATATTTTAACTTTGAAACGAGTGGTTGTTATAGCACAAATGTTTATTTCATACAAAACTAGCAGGCTTTGCCCGCTTCGCTGGTCACTAAATTTAAAGAAAACTCTTTTCTATATAGCTTTATAAAAATAAAATAAAATAAATCATGAAATTGTTCACAAGCTCGCTTCAGGTCCCTGCTGCCTTCGGCAGCGATTTGGTCATCCACTGCAACTCGGGCACTTGTCCCTATTACCTGCGACAATGGTTTACCAATGAGCTTCCATTTAGGTGCTTATTATATAACAGTTTCGAAATAGATAGTATAAAAAAAATTGGAGTTTCCCTTTTATATTTGAATCCCAGTTACATGTGAACAGCACTATACGTGGTGCACATAATATTTGCTTTTACGTTATTTCCTATGTTTATTTTGTTTATCCAATCAATCATAAAATGACAGCAATTTCACGCCAAATATTACAATATGCTGTGACCGGCTACGTCTGTCGCATGAGACAATTAATTTTTTGCGTTTATATATAATTCATGGTTTGTAAACTTGATAGTACAGCCTTAATATAGTTCTCTTTGGCGACTTTTGAATTTTTGTCACCATTTTAGACTTAACCCATTGTAACAATAAGACTTAATTCCTTGTAACAATATGCTATGAACGCTATTTCTGCCGTATTTTAGACAACTAATCTTTTTATTTTTATATTTATTTCCCATTAAACATATTTTTATTTATTTATTCAAATATTAATTTGAATTATTCAAATATTTCTGTTCGACAGCGTGCAAGTGCAGTAACACACAGAGGCTCATTTGTTTGTATGATAAATTAGTATAGTGATTATTATATATAAAAAATAAATAAATAGGTAAACATTATCGTGCTACACAACTTTATTATGTCGCTCCATTGGCGGCTTTTGAATTTTTGTCGCCATATTAGCGATGTATTTTTTTTTTCCTTTGTATGAAAAGGGGAAGACTATTTTGCTGATAATTTTATCAGACTCTTTTTTGTTTATGCATAAGAATCCTTCATATTCTGCTTATATTTTTAATGGTTTTTAGGTTTAAAATAGTGCTTGTTGAAATAAATTTCCTATTTTTAAAACTGCATTTTTTCTGTAAATTTTGTGTAAAAATAAATAATTTATGTTTTTATATATTTGATGCGCTACTTAGATTAAAATGGCTGTTGCTATATTAAACTTCTTGTCGAAAATCGTTCGGTGTACTTCAACACAAAAATTTAAAAAATCGTCCAGCAGGATCTATTAATGAAACTGATAAAATAAAAATATGATTCATAGAGTTTAAATAATCTATTAAAAGAAAAAAAAAAAAAAAAAAAAAAAAACTTTTAAAACCCAAATTCTTAATGTATTGTATCACATACACAGATATAGTAATAATATATAGATTGATCATTGGGGAGAAAAAAGTTATTCCTTTTCACTCGGGAAAAGACGGCGATTTTACCAAAGTATGGCAGTCTTTCCCCGAGTGAATACACACGAATATTTTAGTAAATAAAATTCATGAATAATTTATTTACTAAAGGTGAATGAAAAACTCCAGATATAGTTTCAAATTCATTTTTCTTTTTTTTCCTTTTTTTTTTTTTTCAGTACCACTTAATGGCTGATTCCAAAGCTTTTTTTTCGGCATCAAAAATCTTTGCACGATAATATGGGGATGATAGATCTGTATATATTATTATATCTATGATCACATAAATATTTTCAAAGTTAGAATAAAACTTAATTTTGGGGGAAAAAATGTAATTTTTTTGTTTATTAACCAAAAAATTGATGAAATTTGAAATGCAAGTTGGTCTTGTGGGGTACAGGCTGTATATTATATTTTTGTGTTCGTGCGAGAAAATTTAAAAGAATTAGAAAACTGCAATTTTTAATCCCACTTCAAAAACATGTGACTTAATGTGAAGCAGATTTTTTATTATTATTTTTTTTTCTCCTAACGGTTCCATACAATCTTCTGCTGTTGCCACCGAAAATTCATACTTTAGTTAATTTTAAAACATCTAGTATTCCGATTGATAAGCTGTTTAATGCATCGGATTCACAAAAATTTTCCCTTTCATTTGGTATCTTATTTGTAACGATACGACTGATATTTCTAATTTATTTTCCTCATTTTAAATAAATGTATTTTTTTTTTTTTTAATTATTATTATTCTGTCGATTAAAAAAAAATGGCAACAATTAAATTATGGATAAAATTTAAATGGCTTATTTATCAGAAATTAGAAGGTTGTTATTTTCACATTTTAATTAAAATTAAGAAAAAACTAATCAAAAATTCGAAAATCTGACTTCGATGTGCACAATGACCCTTCGGGGGGCACCTCTGTGTTAATTCTCGTGACTGTCCGAGCTACCGTTTTCGAGAACAGTGAAATATATATACAAATATTGCTCACTTAATAGTATAAGATAAAATGAAATTCATGGATACAATTATTGTTTGGTATTCAAAAAAATTTAGTTCTTGCACGGTTATTCCTTTTAATCAGCATTGTTGTCCGAATGCAGTGTATGGAAATAAATCACTTTAAGATTTCATTCATTTTCATTTTTAAATTGTTAATATAGCCGCTTTTTCGTTCCAACATTTCACAATACAGTCCCGAAAGCGTAAACTGATACACCTGTTAGAATAATCTATGTTTTATGTTCAGTTGAATGCTTTAGTTTATCTTCATTTCTTTTATTCATTATTAAAACCAATTCCATTCAAGATTAGATTAAAAGAATTATGTTAATATTAAATTTCGTTGAATTAATCTGTGTAATAAATTGTTCAGATTATGAGTGCCCATATCACGTATTCTGAGAACTCTCATAATTAAGGGGATGGTGGACGTTAAAAATCTTTTCTATAAATTACTATCTTAGATTTATGAAAATTTGCATATATGAAGTATAATGTGTATTAAAACAATAATTATGTATAGTAAAATTTCATGAAAACTATTTAAATTTAATAAAATAAAATTTAAAATTCATTTTATTTATTTTCTTTAATTTTAAAATGTTTTATTCTATTTGGTTTTTAATTCCCTCTCCCTCCCCCCTCGATTTTACGTTATTATAGTTTAACCCCATATTCTAATTATATTTGAATATTACATCGTGAATTCATTACATTATTATAATTATTATTTATTATTTATATTTTTATGTTTGAAGGTGAAAACCGATGCAACGTTTAAACATAAAAATGTTTTTAAAAAATTAACTTACCATTAAATCCACAAAATAATACTCATGTATGTTTAAAATATATTATTAAATTATAATGATGTAAAATCCAAAGGGAAAATTTAAAATAAATTAGTAGGAAACATTTCAGAATTAAAAAATATATTATTTTTTATTTAAATAATTTTCGGAAAAATTTAGTGTACTTAATATTGTTATATTTCACTGCATGTGTATGCAAAGTTTCATAACTCTACGATAGTATTTTACAAAAGTGATTCATAACGTCGACCATCCCTTTAACATGATATATATCATCAATATTATTTTAAAAATGGTTTTTTTTAAATAAATAAAAAATGTATTTACGCGTATTTTGCAATAATATTTAGTAATAGGCAAACTGCGTTTTGCATAATTTTATTTTGATAAAGAAAGTTGTTGTATGTTCAGAAAAGAAACATATATTCTGACTGGTTATTAATATATAAACGAAATTAAATCTTTCATTTTAAGTTACTTCTTCACAAGATTGAATGAGGAGTTGATGTAATCAGGCTATTGTCTCATTGAGAAAAAAAAAAAAAAAAAAAAAAAAAAACTGAAAGCAATATTGTTGTTAAAATGTAATAATCCGATATATACAGGGTGGGTATTAAGTATCCGGAAAAAATTTTTGGAGCTTTTGTGGACTGACTACTTCATTATAACCACTTTTTTGTTGTTGTAATGCTTTTATCTTTAAATATTATCTATTAAAATAATTTGCATTTACTCAACGGGCAGTTTTTGAGCGATCCGATATCTATTAGATAAATGAAAAAGTTTCGTGATTTTTTTCAAAGTGCGGCACATTTAAGATATTTTGTGATCTGATGAGAAAGTTTTTCTGTTTAAGTCACTAAAAACTCTCAAAATCCCCCCCAAACTTTTAGAGCTAGCTTTCAAGTACACCAGAAAACGAAAAGATGCAACAAGGTCTTTGTTTCTAAAATGTTTGATGGATTGGGCTGAGATTAGCAACAATGGGAAGACTCAACTGGTTTTTTTTCGAAGAAAACGTAAAAAATAATCGAAAAGTTTATCAAACAGATGTTTTAGAGAAAGCTGTACTTCCATGGAAGCAAAATCACCCAGCTCAGATCCTTCACCAAGTTTGTGCTCTGGCCCATGGAGTCAAATCAATAATTGCTTTAATCGATGTCAAAGTGAAAAGGTGTTCTTCTAACAGCTCTGATTTGTGTCCAATGGATTTTTCAGTACGTGTTTTCTTAGAAGAACAATTGCGAATACAGAAAATCATACATTTGATAGACTCAAGAAAAACCTGAGAAAAATATAGGATGATTTAGATCCAAACTACTTGCGCCGCACCGTTACCTCACTTCCGAAGAAGATTGCAGCTTGCATCAAAGCCGATGACTGCCAGTTCGAAAACTCATAGTAAAAAATAATTATTAGACGATATTTGTTGCAAAACTAGAAGCTTTAAATTTGTTTTTCATTTCACTAATTGTTTATTATCAAATACTTTTTCCGGATACTTAGCCACCCTGTATATATATCTATCAACTGGTTTTACCCATTTAATTACAAATTTCCTCATGCAGCATTTAAACTGAATAAAAATTTCTTTCTTTCTTTCTCTCTTTCTTCTTCTTTTTCAGATTTTATGCTCAAGTTCGCCCAGATTTCCTCATACTATATTAAATTACAAAAATAGAAAGAAGAATGAAATAACATTAAAAATAAGCATGAAAGAATGATGAGGCTTTTAAAATATTTCATAATGATGTACATCCTTGACGGAAACTCATACCATCATTTTATAAGTAGTTGACTTCCCTTGCAAAAGTGTAAAAAAAAATACATTTCCCCCATTTTTTTTCCCCTTTAGCTTAATCGAGCATATACATCTTTCCATTGCTTTATAGTTAACCAGGTGCAACCGGAAGGGGTGCAATATGGGTCAAACGTTATATGTCTAGAGACTTTTTTTTTTCTTTTAACTCCTCTATTACCGCACATATCCAAATGTATGAAATAAGCACAAACTAAAAAAATGTGGACGAATTTGTAATATATTTATGCATTCGCAGTCGGAGAAATTTGTGTACTTATTTTTTGAGTCAGAATAATAATGTTTCTTGTTTCTATTTTCAAATGATTAAAAAAAAAAAAAAAAGTGAAATATTTTATTTTATTCAACATGTGAAATATTTAAGAGTGGACAATACCTAATCTCGCCGGCAGCCTTCGCCCATGTTATTCTATGGGAAAATTTGTTTACATAATTACTCATTACCTAATGAATATTTTTCAATTCTGTTTTCACATTTAGAAAATTCATAAGCGTTAAATTAGTACTTGTTTTTCAAAAATTGATTTTTTTAAATTTTAGTATTTCATTTTGCGATTAGAAAATGAGAAAAATGCATTTTGTGAAAAATCGCATTTTTAAACTCAAAATTAAAATGTAAAAATTAAAAAAAATGAATTTTTCAAAAATGAGTACTCATTTAACGGTTATGAATTTTCTTACTGCGAAAACAGAATTGAAAAATATTCATTAGGTAATGTGTAATTGTAGCAACAAAATTTCCCATAGAATAACATGGGCGAAGGCTGCCGGCGAGATTAGGTATTGTTCCCTCTTAATTTCATTCTACCTGACCTTCTCAGATTTTTTATGAAATTGGATTCTTTTAGTTTTTCCACAGAAAAACGAATTTGTTCTAATTAATAAGTCCCTATCTCTTTTAGGAATATATTATAGAACTGCAAAATGGATAAAAAGGGCAATTTTTCAAAATTCTTGTATTACAAATTTACCCATATTTTGTCATCTAACTGACTTAGATGTATAAGTTTTGTATCATTAGAAAGCATTCAATGCAAGCTTACAAACGATATATCACTTGCACATATTTTCAAAATTTTCCATTTCAAAGTCAAACATTTTGTCTTTTGACCTTAAATATCTCAAAAAAGTGTATTTTAATTTTCTTTTAAAAATTAAATGTTATTCTTACAGTTAATGCCTATAATTATTGTGAGTTTCAACTTGGGACTGTCATGGAACGCCTAGTTATGAATTAAAATGCAACCGATATCGGCATTTTCATACTAACATGACATAACTTTTACAAAAATATTCTGCAATTATAATATAATGCACAATGCAATTGAAACTTGATTGCAATTTTGAATTGCTTGTACTCAACATTTGTACCCTATATATCAAGTATTGGTATTAGTGATAACTGGAGGACCTATGTGCTGTTTACTTCCCCGGAAAATAAAAAGAAAATAAAGACCTTACACCAATTAGAATAATTTTCGGTAGATTATGTGTCAATGAAAGTTAATACAGTGAAGACACATAAAAAAAAAAAAAAAAAAAAAAAAAAAAGTTAGTATTGTGTAATTTAAAGGAAACTTTGAAGCAATTCAAGGATGAGTATCCAGACTTTAAAATTGAATTTTCTACTTTTGCAGAACTAAAATCAAAAAACTGCATTTTGGCTGTCGAGCAAGTGGAACACATTCTTCCTGTGTTTGTCATATACATGAAAATGTTAAATTAATGCCGATTTGGTGAAATTTGTAGGAACTGAGTAAAGAAGAAGAATGGGGAAAAAAATCGTATAAAAATTGCATATATTTAATGGTTTGTAACCCCCCCCCCCCCCCCCCCCAGAACCAACTTGTTAACTAGGAGAGTATAACAGATGCTCAACATCCGACGATCTTAAAGAATATGTTAAGAAAATTTTCCAGTGGAAATGGTATTACCACATATAACTTATAAACATGCATTAGTTGAATTTTAATGGTGCAGTTCTTGAAATTTTGTCTGGAAAGTGAGAAGATTTTATTCATCACTTCACTGAAACGCTTATAGTGCTTATTATATGACGCTCAGTTATTGCTAAACAGCAGTCTTCTTTTTAAGCCACTAGGACAACTTACACTCTACCTCTTGAAGAAATGGTGTATGCTCATGCATCTTTTAAATTAACTGTAAAGATTGTTCGACACTACAAAATGCCTACAAGTCTTTGCAAATATATTTATTCATACAGAATATATATATTATATATATATATAAACCTTTTTAATGTACCTTGAATCTTACATGATTCCTTAATATAAAAAAATTACAAATTCAGCCAATAATACTTATAAAACTATAATGAAAATTAAATATATTTGATTAATTTATATTTAATAGTCATTTCATATTTTGATAAATTATGAAAGGACACTTGCAAAGTAGGAAAAATAGAAAAAGTGATGCTTTATTATTATTATTTAACCATTTTAAATTCAGATTTTTATATAATTGTAAGTTATTTATATTTTCAATCTATTTAAAAACAGAAGTTAGAGGGACCCCTCCTTCCTCACACACGCACCAATACTAATTGATCTATACTGTTTAAGCCTTCAGCTTAAATAGCACTTAGCATATTTAAAGAACTTAACATATTTAAAAGAAATGCCTTACTAGCAGATTAACTTTTTAAAATAACAAAATCGTGGCTTTCATCATTTATTTATTTTTTCTTTAAATATCGTTTAATTATTAATTATGAAAACATTGTAATTAACCATTTTTCTTTTTAGAGGAATTCTATACATTCTAGAACACCCAAATGAAATTCTGAAAATACTGATAAGGGATTGCATTTCGATTTATAACTCAGAATCCCTTGGCGGTCCCTAGTTGAAAATTAAAATAATTATAAACAATAAACGTAGGAACAACATATAGTTTAAAAAGAAAATTAAAAATACATTTTTTGAAATATTGGTAAAAGTTCAAAATGTTTGACCTTAAAATGAAAAATGTGTATGTGCATGTATTGTATCATTTGAAAGCCTCTATTAAAAGCTTTCTAATGATACCCAAACTTATGCCTCCACATCAATTAGGATATATGATTTGTGTAATAAAGAAAATACCATTAAAAAACGTTAAGGAATTATCGTTTTTTTTTTTTTTTTTTTTTTTTTTGAGTGTGTGTATGTGTATCTTAAACTCATTCTTAATAGAGAAATATACTTCTTATACAGTGAAATGAATGTAACAGTATTCTTAGATATAAAGTTTATGTGTTAAATCTTTGATCGTAGAGTTTTATTTATTTATTTTTTTATTTATGTCTTCTTTCTGACAAAATATTATATGTAATTCGAATTTTTGGATATTTCGAATTTTTCTCTGGTCCCTTCAACTTCGAATTATCCAAGTTCTACTGTATTTTTTTTTTTTTTTCTTCAACTTGACATTTAAAACATCGAAATACGATCTATATATATTTGAATGTTTTTTATTTAATATTTCATTGCTGTTGTTGTTGCTGTTGTTGTCAAAGTTACTTTTAATATTTGGAAATTATTTTTACGACTAATAATAGTTTACATTTTAAACCTATTTGTTTATATATTTATTTTAACACGAAATTTTTAGCATTTCAAAACTGTGCAGTTGAAAACCAAAACAAAATTCTAAAGAGTAAATAATAATTCTTATACCCAATTACGAAGCTACTAAAAATTACTTTCTTTTCAACTAAAAAAACGAAAAAAAAAAAAAGAAAAGAAAAGAAAATTGATACACGAAATGAATAAATATTACATAACTAGCAAACCCGTGCGAAATATTCTTTCACTTAGCACTTCTTAGCACTTTCTTTTTTTATTTACCTTTAAATTTGAAACTCATAAATGTTATACTAATTTCACCACCAAATTAATATTGTACAGTCACAAAAAAAAAAAAATCGCCACCTCCACCTAATTTCGCCGTAAATTATCGTAGAAACATACGGCTGGTACATATCGATCTGTAATAATGTCTAGTTTTTAATGGTGTAGTTAGATTTTGCTTAAGGGGTCGTCTACATATTAAAACAGGCGTAAACTGTAAAATTTTTTTCAATGACGACCTCTATTTTTGACTTCATATTCAGATTTCTGAGATCAAGGCGGTTCGGAAAACATACCTATTTATGTACTTTAAATCAATTCTAAATAGAGTTACGCGTGAAAATGTATTAGGGGTCCGTCTATACATTTAGAAAATATAAATCGTGATCTACCACCCAGTATACATTTTTTATTAAGTTTTACACCGGAAATAAATTTCAGAAATGTTAATTATAAAATAAAAAATGACTCTAATTCACAGAACTCTCTGAGTTAGTTTACGAATTAAAAGATTTTTATTGGTTTCTATTGATTAAACATCAAATAGTTCACTTCATACGAAGAAAATTAAATAGCTTGAATCATATGAACCCTACAATGTTGAATTACAAAAATCTAGATACCGCGGTAAAAGAATAATATTAATACTGATAATAATATTAATAGCGGTTAAAAAAAAAAAAAAAAAGTTTAATATTTAAGAAAAGAATTATCTACTTCTGTTGGGTATATTTTGTTTTATACAGTAAGCCCCGCATGAAAATATTACTATAAAGTTTTACATTTAATTTTAGGCGTACAAACCAACAATAAAAAATTAAACTAAAATCTGAGAAAGGATATTTAACATTTTCGTGACCGCTGACATAGATTCACGTCATTTGGAAATCTGTAACTCCTACAATGGGCGTTTCTTTCACAATTTGTGTGTTACGATATTTCTTAAGAATATTCCTTATCTTCATATTTATATAAACAAAATAGTATGAATACAAATACTTTCACTAGAAAGAGTATAGTTATTATGTATATTCAAATGTAAAATAAATATGGATATAGAAATAACGGTTTCTTATTGCCTAGAATGAATATTCCCCGTTCTGCAGCCGTCTACTGTACTTGAATTCTTAATTTTAAATGCGTAAATTCTATATCTTTAAAAGTAATAAGACAAATTACTTTGTTTTAAATTCTTTTTCCATGATAAATGTGACGCCAGTTTTACGCCGTGATTAGAGTAATCGAGAATAAATAATATTGCACTTTGTTTCAATAACAGATTTTAAAAACTTTAAAAAAAAAATCCACTATATTATTCAGTGTTAAAAAACCTTTAATAAAAATTTTATATTTTATTATATTACGTTATGCGATAAAATTTAAATAGCATAAACGGTAGAGTAATCGAATGCGAAAATGCCACAACAAGAAAATTTGTTTTAAAAAATCTGGTAAAAAATAATAAATATTAATTATATTAATTTTAAAAAAGGAAAAATAAAAGTATTGTTCATTGCGTATTGCTCTTTCAAATAATAATCTTCGTCTTACCGTGAAAAAAAAAAAAAAAAAAAAAAACGACGACAGGGATAAAATAGAATTTTAGCAGTGAGAAACTAGGAAAAGTTATGCAAAGCTGCCAACCTAATCCGGCAAATTGATTGTACCGCCCCTTTTTCGACACCACTTAATCTTTAGAGTAATTCTCTTCAAATATATTTACGATGAATTAAGAAAGCAAATTCTCTAAAAATTTAGTGGTGTAGAGAAAGGGGCGGTACAAACAATTTGCCGGATTAGGTTGGCAGCTCTGGTTATGTAATATATAAGAACAAAGACTTAAAGACATTTCAGAATCAAGTATACTCATTTTTGTAATGGAAGCCACGCCTTCCGTTACATTTTTTTTCTAAAACTTTACATTATAAAACAAAATTATTTTACAAACTTTCAATTAAATCATTTAAATTTTGTCTTCAGCATTCGATGTAGCAAATGCCATTGACATTTATGCATACCAGCGTCACATATAGAGTCACATACGAATATGCAAACTAGTTTTTTTTAATACTGTTTCCGCAATATAGAGGCGGGGCTTCATTTCTTTTGAAATTCTTTCACATTCTCTCGCTTGCATTGCGATTATTTTATAAAAAATAATCTAATTTATATCATAAACATCGAAATGCTGCTTAGAAAACAAATCGTCAAAATGTATACAGATATTTACTCACAGAGGATACAAATTATAATAAGTGACAGCCCCCTAACAACAGTAAAAAATGAAATATCACTGTAACTCAAAAAATAATGTTAGGAACGAGCTGTAAATTTGGAAACCCGTGTTTTTGATGATGCCCGTTCTATTCGTGCAAAAATTAACATAGGTCATAATTCATAATTTTTTCAAATATGAAATTATTAATAATTTTCCTAATTTAAAAAATGTTTTTTTATCAAAAATATGCATGGAATATGTTTGGGTCATTTCATTCTATCGTATTAAAAAAAAAAAAAAAAAAAAAAAACAGAATTTGAATATTGTAATTATTTTGGAAGATATGAATTATTGTTTGTCACATTCATTTAACATTAGCATCCTCATATTTTGACAGCTTATAACTCTGTGAAAAATTGAGCAAAATATATAAACTATACCATTTTCCGCGATGATTTGATCCATAGAATTCAAATAAATTATAAAAAGTGGGGGTTACCATTGAAAAAAATGAAGTTGATGCCAGTTTTAATGTGTAGACGACCCCTTAAGCAAAATCAAACTATACCATCATAAACTAGACTTTATTACAAATCGATTGGTACCAACCACATGTTTCTACGACAATTTATGGCGAAATTAAGTGTGTGTGTGGGGGGGGGGGATTTTTTTTTTTTTTTTTGTGATTGTACAACAGTGAAGCCAAAATCATTCAAAGAAAGGTTTCCAAATAAAATCCATGGTTCGCGACCCAATTTTCATTCTTTCACTGGCTGTACAGTTTTAATATAGGACTCCCACGACGCCTTTTAAATTTTTGTCATCATGTTGGCGATGGCATTTTATTAATTTTGGTATATATATTTTATAAATAAAATAAAATAATTCCTATTTTTATTATATTTTTTATGATTGTGTTGTCAATTTATGACACGAAAGTTCATATTCTGTATATATCTTTAAAATATTGCTAGGTTTAAAATGACGTTTGCAAAGATTCTGAAGAAACAACTGTGAAAAATACATTTTTTCGTAAAATAATCTCATCAGACCAATGCCGTCATTTTTTCTTAATAGTCCATTGAGCTAAGTCCGCGTGCTTAAATATTGTCCATGTATAAATGTTTTTTTTTTTTTTTTTAATCCTCGCGTATCGTATCGTTTCGATAAAAAATAATTGATACTGGTCCATGTTAGAGAAATATTATATAGATTATGGTAAAATACTCTGAATTGGTGTTTGTTGACTTATTCATAGATGTTGGTTAAACCGAAATGATAAATTTTGATGATTGTTTTAACTGAATTTAGTTCTTCTTCTTTTTTTCTTTCTTATATGTATATATATTTAAATGAAAATACTGAGAGGAAATATTTAGAAATTCAATTATGATATGTGGAATATTTATATTAGGATAAATGACAATACTTCACGATTGCAATTGAAAGCAATAAGTTTTTCAATACAGAAAAAAAAAAAAAAAAATCCGTTTAATTAATCGTGCATAAAATAAATCATAAAATAACGAAAGAAAAGAAGGAAAGAAAGAAACAGAAGTAAATAATGTTGTACCATTATAAAACGTAAAGATGGTAAATATAATTTGAAACGCAAGTGTAAAGAGTTTAAAATTCATCCAGAAAATAAAATGTAGAAAATGATGCCTATTTTGTATTTACTTCCATCCTTATCATCGGATTTTTTCTTTTTTTTCTTTTTGGACGTATATTTTTTAATCTTTTCTTCAGCAAAATAATTGATTTTTTCTTAAAATAAATCCAATTATCTGGATTTCTTTATTCTTTGGGTTTTCTTACAACAAATACCTCAACTTGCACTTTTGAAATTTGTTACTTAATCTCATAATATATACTCTTTCTTCAAGCGGTTTTCTTATTGATTTTTTTATGGGTTTGATAAAATACAAGCTTTACTATAGAATTTCAATTGAATTAACAAATATATTTCTTGCTCTATTCATGTATTAATAGTTACGATAGAATTAAACACTAAAGTATTTATAAAATAAAATGAGGCTTTTATTTTTATTTATTTATTTTTCTTTTTTTAATCGTCCTTTTTTACTTTGTGTGTGTGGATTTTCTGGTTTGTGAAAGGTTATTCGAACCTAACAAAATAGAGAATTGGAAGTTCTAATTTGGATATTATATAGATAGATAGATAATCAGAACGTACAGTAGAAATATATATCTATACACACACTGGATTATTGTTAATTTTTACTTACGCGTGCTACTTTTATACTTATTTAACAAGTTTTAAAAACTACAATTGATTTTAGTTTCAATTTAATCTTTCATTTTATTTTTAATAACAAGAATTCTTAAGATTTAATTTCTCTTTCTCTTTTGGACAGATGTCATTTAATTTTTATTTCTATTAATAAAAAGTTTAATTTTTCATTGTTAAAAAAAAATTTCCCCCTTTATTAAAGGGAAAAAAAAAAAAAAAAAAAAAAAAGGTCACTGCATTTCAGTACATTTAATTATTGAACCTAAGTATTTCATACGGCACATTTTATTGAATTGAACTAAATTATAACATATTTAATAGTAATTATTAACACTACTATGTAATAAATTTTATGGGATTAATAAAATTAAAACTTTAAAATAGGGATTAATGTGATTGATATGCAACATAAGTTTAAATTAACGTAACCATGATTTTGTTTTTTAAAAAAGTTATCAGTGAAGGTTTTAAGATATAGTAAATTATTGTATTTAATTGAAATTGGTTTTAATGCATGTTTTTAAATAATATGAAATGTTACCTACACAATTGTTTATATCTTTAAAATTTCTCAACTCATTTATTGCTTTAATCTCATTTTAAGACGCACTCACTTCTCTACCTTACAGTAATATCAATACTATGTAAATTTATTAAGTGTTTTATGGTTTTAGCTTTAAGTTTTAATTTTTATTTATGCAGTCATTATTAGCTTCATTTGAACTTTTCACTTTGCTACAAAATGGTCTTGGGGAAAGTTGGGCGCCCGTAAAACTTATTTAACCCACTCTATCCGCCTTAAGCCGTGGTGGCCGCTGCTCCTTTGAATCTAGATTACGTGTTCATTAATTATGGTCTTCTTCCCTGGTGTTTGGTTACTTCTATTATCATATATATATATATATATATATATATATATATATATATTCAGGGTCTTAGAATGTAAGAAAACAGATGATACAATGCCATGAAATGTAACCAATGACTCTATAAAATTTCAATGTCCATCATTTATTTATTTATTTATTTTATTTATTTATTTTTTTTAAATATGATTTATTAAACAAAAGTAATATTTTACTTCTGCACCTATAAGTATCTAGCAAATTTGAGAATCATCTATTTTAAAAAAGCAGTCTCTATTCAACCCTCCCCTTCCTCTTTCAATCTGACGCGTATATTTATCGATAATATCATATAAAATATAACATTCCAAAGAAAAGGCTTATAATGCATACTGAGGACAGCTGTCGTGATCGTGAGTCGTTCTAGGCAGCTACATTGAGCCCAGAAGGTATTAATGCGGTTTCATTTCAACGGCAGCTGGCCTATGCTATGCGTTAGAAATGTGCATTAATGTTAACAGATTACTTTTTATTTTAATTCATATATATATATATATATATATATATATATATATATTGCATTACTTCAAAAAGAACGAGAACAAAAAAATCACATGTTTACATAGATTATAAAAGATTTTCCAAGTGCACCTACCCGTTGCGCCATTTATCAATCAATATGTTTCATCTCTGTGGTGAAACCTTTACATACATATAAAAATACTAAAATAAAACCGCACGACACAATTGAAAATGCACATCGAACAATATTCACTTATACCATATAATGTATCTGAATATTTTTATGTGGCCTTGCCTATCAACCACTAATGCTAATCATATCCATAATGGAAACACACTTTTATGCCTTTTTTATATGTTGATTTAGTCTGTAAGTAAGTATTGCTTGAAAAAGAACAAGAACTATTGTAAATCTCTTTCCAACCACATTTACCCGTTATGTCATTTAACCATCCATGTTTTTCACTTGTGTATTCAGGTTTTGTATTCCACTTTTGTAATTCACCTGTAATGAAACCTTTAAATAAATAAATTATATATATAAGACATAAGACAACTGAAAATGCTTTTCGAATAATTTCCATTTAAATCTTAAATTGTATTTGAATATTTTTGTGTGTTCCTGTGAATTAATCATTAATGGTAACCGTATCGATTAGTATATAGAAAGTCTATTTCATGTATTTGAATAATGAAAGTTAGTTTCGTTTTATTTTGAGTAGTATAAAAATATTAAAATTGGAAGAAATACTTATCACAGATCATAGTGTATATTATATTCAAAATATTTTTTGAATCCTTGTATACAATCCAGTAGTGCTATTTATACATTATATGCAATAAGGAACGTTCTATAGTGAAACCAGAGCCTCCTTAACTAGATGCCTGTCGCGGCGTGGCTCATAAACTTGGCAACAGCAGAAGCGATAGACAGCGCCACCTGGTACAGATTGTGTGACTTTTTTATTCAACTGTCACCAATAATTTTCAGAAGTGATATATGATGCATATAATCGACGTTTCTTCGTTTATATTTGCCTTTTATGTATATCATATCCCACTTTCAAAACATTTTGGTGGCTGTTGAATAAAAAAGTCGCGCAATTTGTACCAGGTGGCACTGTCTATCGCTTCAACTATTGCCAAGTTTCCGAGCCACGCGACAGGCATCTAGTTTAGGAGGCTATGATGAAACTGAACAACACAAGGTATTCTTAATTATTTACTTGAAGGAGCGTTTACAGACCAAAGACAGACAGACGAATAATTGAATAAAATCCTTAACAATTATAAACTTTATTGAAAATTTTTAAAAGAGAGAGAATAGGCAAATTGAATTGAACAAAATTAATATAAAAATAAATAGGTAACAATAATTGTATTCAATGTTTACCTCAAAAACAAAAATTTATAATCGAGATTGGAGAGGCAAAAAGATAATTTATTACAACATGTAGATTGTATCATCATTTTTATTTTATTTAATACTTTGAATTACGTAACACACATGACAAAAACCTTAACAATCTATTTTAACGACAAGATAAAACTAGCTTAATTTCATTTATATTGATGTTGTCTTGTTAAGTTACGCAGAATAGTAACTAGTAGGCTGACATCAGAAAAGTTTCTTCTATATTATTCTATATAAGAGCGTCACCTATCGGTTAATATGAACAAATATTTAATCAACATAGCTTCTCACAATAAATATTTTACATATGCAGTTTGTTGCAATTTTAACCAATAGATGCTGAGATATAGCCATCTAAGACCTCACAGAAAGTGACTTCAGAAGCGTCACTTGTCATTATATATAGCCAGATTAAAGAAGTATAATTTTTCATAATATCTATATCGCATACAGGGGTCAATCCAGGCAAAATTTGGGTCCCTTTTGCGGCCCCTTCACAAAATTCCACATAGTAAAAAGGGACCCTTCACAAAATTCAAATTCATAAAAAAGGACCCTTCACAAAATTCAAATTCATAAAAAGGGACCCTTCACAAAATTCAAATTCATAAAAAAGGACCCTTCACAAAATTCAAATCCATAAAAACGAACCCTTCACAAAATTCAAATTTATAAAATGAGTCCCTTCACAAGATTTTGTTTTATAAAAATGATCCTTTTATTAAATGTTTTCATATTTTCAGCATTATTTTTAATTAATGCCTTAATTTGGCTCAACGAAACTCTATTAACTTGATATTAAACATTACATAAAGTGATTGTAAAAACGGAAGATTTTACACAATATTTTACTTTTTCACAAAAATATTTTATATTTCACAAAAATAAATAAAAATTTCACAAAAATATTTTGTTTTTCACAAAAAAGGGACCCAAAAGTTAAAACCTGCATCGACCCCTGGCATATTAAGTGTGGTGCCTTTTTTTTTTTTTTTTGCTGCAATAAAAATGTCATTTCTATTAAAGCTTTTTCGACTAACTGGGAAACGCTTCAAGTGCTGATTGCCATTTTTTTCTTTCCTTTTTTTAATTACTAGTATAAGATATAGGCCTAGTAGGTAAGGGAGAGGCTCGGAGAGCTCAAGCCCACCCCCATTAGATATCGTGACATTCCCTTTAAATGCCAAATTAAAGAATCGGAACATTTAAAACGAAAATTTTAGTCTTATAAATGTTGATTATTAAAGATTTTTTTATAATTAGTACTATTCATTATTATTGAACATTAATTATCTCTTAATTATTGAATGATTTAAAAAAAAAAAAAAAAAATTGTGCTGTATTAAACAGGGTTTCCATGGCTCAATTTTTTTCTGAGGACTCTTTCATTTCACCAGTATTATTTAAAATAAATTTATCTTAATTTAAATGAAAAGTGTACATTTAAGAATAAACTTATTTTAAGATAATACTGGTTTAAAGAATCCTCGGAAAAAAGACGGGCCCTTGGGAACACTGTTAAAAGGAAATTTTTTGAGCCCCTCCATGATTTTGAATTGCCACGCTCCTGCAGTAAGATTTAAATAGTATTTTCCAGATAAATTAGGTGCTGAACTGCAATAGAAAAGCTATGGGGAAAAAAAGTGAATTGATGTCTGGAATAACTCGAAATGTCTGGAATAACTCACCTCCCCCCCCCCCTTTTTTTTTTTTTTTTTTTTTTGTGTGTGTGTGTGTGTGTGTGTTATTTTATGATTTCAATTATAATCTACGGTTGCTAAGCAATTCTGATTTATTTATTTCATTTAATCGAATATTGTAGCATGTTTTTATTTTATTTTTTATCGTCTTCAGTCTGATGTAAATATACATGCCGAATAAATTCATCATAATATAACGTAATATAAAAGTAAATTTGCAACTTAATTTCCATTTTCTTTCTTCCTTTTTTTCTTTTTAATCTATGCAATGTTGAAGTAACATTAAATAAATTAAATTGTAGGTGTAACAAAAAGACATATCGTTGCATTTTAAGAATTAAAGCTGATGAATATTTTAAAGTTCATTGGCATTAATGAACAAGAATTGATGTAATTTCGCTGACTTTTTCGTATTTGGCGTTCGAAATGTGTAATCAAACAAAAAAAAATTTCCTCCGGTTGCGTTTCATCGACTAAAAATTTGCCAATGAACTTAGAACAACATAACTGCTTTTTTTTTTTTTTTTTAAGTCAATCGGAAATTAGAAGAGTTTCCTAGAATGTTCCTTGACTTGATATTTCTTTATATCTTTCACTATTATATGTATTTGAAATATGAGTAGTTAATAAATAATATATGAGACATCGGTATATATATTTATTTATAAATATATATATATTAATTTAAAACCTTGATATATTGCTTCTTCTTCTTCTTCCTTTTTTTTTTATGTTCCTTTATCAAGAACAAGAACAAGATGATTTTTTTTTTTTTTTTTTTTTTTTTTTTAATATAAAACGAAAAAACATTATTATACGCTGTAGCTATTACTTGCTGGTCTATAAATCTTTCAACATTTTTAAAGGCTCTACAGTTGCTTTAACTGACATTTATAACATACTATGACCTCGGGAGGTATAGAGTCGTTTCGTAACCTGCAGGGGGTCGATAGAGAATGCCTTAACTTGAGATTCTACGGTTAATAATTGGTGAATTAATTTAATGGGGTTTTTTAATATGTTTTTTGAACATCAAAATTAGCTTTAATCATGTTGTTCTGCGTTACTTAAAAGGGAAAGAATTCGTCATAAAAATATATAATAATAATAATACATAAAAACTAATTTTTTATGCTGTATCCTTAATAGTCTAGGATAATTTGTTGGGTGCGTTTAATAAGCGGTAAGTGCAGAGCACAATATTACATATTTTCTATAAATAAATCGTGTAGTATATTCTTTCGAAATACATACATATATGGTGTGTAAAGGGGCAATTCATTCCAATAATTTATCAACCCTATCAAAGAATAAGATTAAAAAGTAACACAATTTTTTAATAATAATAATAATAACGCTAAAAATAGTCAGTATTCCCAGTATATAGAAGTGTGCAAAATGAAAGGATAACGGAAACACATTTACTCAAGTCCCACAGACTATAGAATATCAGAAGAGCTGTTTATATGCGAGGAAAAGGGCAATATATATGTATATATATATATATATATGGATAGGAGGCTTCGACTTTATGCGAAGGGTGAAATAATAACGATGAAAACAACTACAACAATAATTCCAGAAAAATATTTTTAACAGCAAAGGCAAACTAACAAAATCACATAGAATAAAAATATTATTGAGTTAATTCAAGAGAAAGTAAAAGAAAAGAAAGAAAAATAAAGCTTAAAATATAAATAAATGATTAAAGTTAAAATCAAATAGACGTGTAACTACTTATGTACAGGCATGATATGTTAAAGATAATCATGAAGTGATAAAAATCCTACATAGGTTTTTAACTAAAATTACTCAACTACTCGTCCATCAAAAGGACATGGAGAAAATATGAAAGCATCTTAGAATTATAGCTTCAGAAACAGCAGCCTAATTTTTCTTTTCTAAATGTCCGTCAAAAATTTTAACAATTTAAGATAATTCTGAAACCTTTTTATTTACTCCCATTTCCTTCGAAATCGATTTAATATGTCGATAGAATTACAATTTATTTTGTAAATAATTATTATTTTTTTTTTGTGTAACAATCCTGACAACAATTAGGGAAATATATATTTTTAAATAAAAGTTTTAATATTGAAATTTAAAACGATAAAAATTTAAAATGTACTTAATTTAATTTTTTTTTCCGTAGTTATATAATCTTTTTCACAACTATTATTAACATATTATTATTATTATTAACATATATTATTAACATATATTAGTGCTTTCTTATTAATATTATTAACAGCGTTAAATTAAAATAACATGAAAAATGACATAATGACATAATATTTGATAATACTATAATTGTTATCTAGTAAGAACCAATACTAAAATAGTAGAATAGTCCATGCACATTCAAATATACTGTCGGCTTTGATTACTTATTTCATTTGAAACGGTCATTTATACAAGCAAAATTAATTATAAGGATTTTTTTTTTTTTTTTTTTCGAAATTGTAATAATTAAAATGCGCATAGCAGAAATTTCATAAATACTCACATCAACATGCAATGCTTATTAGGGCCTGTCAAACAGCTAAGACTACTAGATTAAACCATGCAATTTTCGTAAAAGGAAATATATACTGATTAAATTAAAAAGCATTAATCATAAAAAATATTTTATAGATAAATTTTGGTTTATATTGTTTTTTCTTATAAGAAATCCTTTTAAATCATTTTCTGAATTAATCCAGAGATTGCATAATGATGAATTACATAATTTGAATGATGCGATGTTTCAGATTATTTCTCATTGATTCGATATATAGCGCATTGTTTTCGATTTTTAGGCGCATTATTTTTCTTTTTTCAACGCATTGTTCTTTTCAATTTCCTGTAAATAAAGTTTTGATAATCAATTTTTCAGATATCTTTCCATTATTATTATTATTATTTGACATATTTATTTTCATTTCCTTTTATAATTTTATTTATTCACTTCCACTTTTTATTTATTTTCATTTTTCTGTTTTTTACTTTCTTTTATATACAATACATTATAACCGGGTTCATGGAAATGTTCGAACTCCAGTTTTCGATAGATTTACACGTTTTGAGCTGTCTTGAACACGTTTTGACTGTTCCTAGAAAATGTATGTATGTGTGTGTATCACAAATTTTGTGGGAGCTGTATCTCACGAACCAATGAAAGAATTTTAACCAAATTTGGTATTTAGTTGGACTTGAACTAAACTGGTGCTGATTACATTTGGTAATCAGTTGCTCAACAGGTGGCGCTGTGATCCTACATTTTCTAAATTTTTTAACATTGCAGTGTAGGACAAAATTTCGTATATATGTACATAATGAGAATTATTTTTGACGCATGATTGTAATTAATATGATTATTGATAATAGTAGTAGTAAACTAGGGGGGAAAAAAGTATGTGCATGTAAGCGCATCGCCCCCCCAGAGGGGGAAGTAACCCTCCCCCCTCACGGGTATATATAATTTCAATATGGGTATCCTTCGAAAGAACCTGTCAATACCTTTAAAACGAATTGTTGAACCATTGATCTGTATCATTTAAAGTAAAAAGTTTCAAATTCTTTCATTTTTAACATTTCTTCTTTTTTTTCCTTTTAAACAAAAAAATAAATAAATAAATAAATAAAATAAATAAAAATAAATAAATAAAAAATAAAATAAAAAAGCATTTTTTTCTGATGTTTGCACAAAATTTGTTTTCTTTCGGAATTTATTGATATACTTCCCTGGGATTAAATTCGTCACGGAAAACAATTTCAATAAATGATAATTTAATAAATAATTTGTACTGCGTGTGTTTGTGTAAGATAAAATCATGCATTGTCGTGGCGACAACATACTAGATTTTTATCCTTTCGTTTTAACAAATGATCATTTCTCCACAAAATAGAAAATAATATGGAAAATTAGAGTTGAAAACATATGTTAAACAGAGACTATGAATTACTGCTTTCTGCAAGCCTATATAAAAACATAACTAACTACATCATAACTAATATGATGTTAACATATTCCAATTAATAGTAGATGGCAGTGAAATTTAAAAATTAAATTTTTAAAAAGTATGTCAAACGTCATGTGTGTTTAAGCGTCATTCCAAAATCAATGCTTGAAAGTTTAATTCTTTTCACATAACCGTTACAATAATAATTCTGCATTTTTATTAATTATTATTATTATTTTTTTTATTGTCAGTGCATTTAAAATTGTATCTTCCACACAGATGAGGGTTACGAAATTTTAAGAATTAAAAAACATTTTTTCGTTTTTTTTTTTTTTTAATTTTCCCTTCTTTTTCCTTTTTGTAATTTTTAAAAAATAAAATAAAGTCCCCCCCCCCTCCCCCAAGCTTATCTTTCTTATTTAACTATTTGTTATCAAAACTTCGGCATTTCCGTTTTTCTAGGGATGTAAACATAAAGAATGAATGAATTAAAGAATATAAAGACAAAACTTCATCTTCTAAATTTTAAATATTAGTTTATTTCGTTTTAGTACTAATTTAATGCAAATAAACATTCGTGATTTAGCTGTTGTCTTGATAAACAATTGCTCATGAAAGCTGATTATTAAATGCAGACAGATTGAGGTAAAGCCAATTGTGAAAGGAAGTTCCATTATTACCTTCAATTTTCAGCCACTTTTGTTCGAGTAAGGGTAATAATCATGAGATTTGGTTATTGTTCGTCAAATACATTTTCAGTGTTTTTTCATACCGCATTTGGTTAAATGAATTGCTTTAAACAAGTACGATAAAACTAGGTTAAGTATTTAATCTTATAGCAATTTTCGTGGGCATAAATGGTTTCTAAATTACATATGCATTTACCTTTATTACTTTCTTCTATATTCAATAGAAGAAAGTATTGGATTTGTAAAAATTTTCGACCTCAGGTTTTTGATGGATTTATACGTTTTGAGAGTGTAGAACACGATTTGACCATTTTTAGAAAATATCTGTCTGTCCGTCTGTGTATGTGTGTGTGAGACAAAATTGTATGGCAACTGTATCTCAGGAACTACTGCACAGAATTTCATACAAATTGGTATGTAGTTACACCTTGACATAAATTAGTGCCTATCAACTTTTGGTAAAAATTATCTTACAGGTTGCGTTGCCATCCCGCTTTTTCTAAATTTTTAATATGGCGGTAAAGCACAAAATTTTGTATAAATGTGCATAAAGAGAATTATTTTTTAATAATCATTATGAAATTTTAATTACTTATAATAGAGATAGTCAACTGGAATTTTTTTTTTTTTTTTTTTTTTGTATATGTAGAAGCATTGGCTCCCCCCCCCCTTCACCCCTGGGGAGGAAGTCCTCCCTCGAGGGAATAAATTTTCATGATGGGTATCTTTCAAAAGAGCTCACCAATACCTTTAAAATGAATGGTTGCACAATCTGCAGTAATTTAAAATAAAGTTATCGATTTTTTTTTTTTTTTTTTTTTCATTTTTAATTAAAAAAAAAAAAAATTGTAATATCGAGAATAAAATGAACTTTTTTTGGATATTTAGGATATATACTCTAATAGGGAAATCGAACTACATTAATAAGATAATTTTATTAAATAATGCTTTTATTTAATAAATTATTTTTACTGAGTGAATTTGCATAGGAAAATATAGAAGAAAGTCATGTGGTGGCCACAACATTCTAGTCATTTTACCATGTTTTTATTAACTCGGTTTCCTGTTTGTTTGTTTGTCCAGTACAAATCTTGCAGTTGATTTTTAACTAACTTCCCGACTAGCTAGACATTTGAAACTTTTAGAATAGCTCAGAACATGATGACAATGCATTTTTTTAATACTTTTAGCCAATTGTTTCGGGTCCCCGCTGCCTTCGGTAGCGTTTATATGATTCAACAGTCATATAATTTCCCGACTAGCTAGATATTTAAAACTTTTAGAAGAGCTCAGAACACGGTAACAATGCATTTTTTAATACTTTTAGCCAATTGTCCCCTCTGCCTTCGGTAGCGTTTATATAATTCAGTAGAAACTTTAAAAACATAGTATAAAAAGTTCCTTTTATCTTGTAATTATTTACTTTAATTAAATCTTAAATATGTAGAATATATTATTCTTGTTTGTATGTTTTATTTATCCTTTAGATGAAACTTGCTGTTTTATAGTAAAATATTAATAAGTTTCACAGGTGTTCAGATCAAAAGTTAAGAATTATCAAAAATTTTATTAAAAGTATATATTATGTAATTCAAATTACATGTATATCCAAAGTTAGTTTTTAATGATTTCTACCTTAAAAATCTGAATTCAGTTTCTAAACTCATCATAAAACCATAGTGTTTTCTAAAATAGTATTTTTACCTGCTAAACAACTTAATTTAAAAAAATAACTATATATATAGAAAACTATTGAAATGAATTTATATATATATATATATATATATATATATATATAAGTTTTGAAAGATTAGAAAAACCAAAAGGCGAATTACAAACCAATGCGCAAAATTGCAGTAAAAGGAAATGCAAAACTTAAATGTAGGAATATATAAACAAATGAATGAAATTAAACCCCAAAAGACACTGACGTCTTCATCAGGGAGGCCCCTCAGTAGAACTATACTTGGAAATAGGTGAAAGTACATTTCAACATTTTCACACATTTCTTCCCTTCTTTCAGCACCTACTTTCAGCATTTTAGGTTTTGCTGTTGCTGTGTGATATTAATATAGGACTATGTTTAAGTACACAATGCCTTGGGGGCTTTAGAGCTATGAAAAATTAAGCAAAAATATACTTTTCTATGGAGTGTAAATGGGGAAAGCTCTTTACTATATTTTACCATTTCCAAGGAGTGAAAATTAATTCCTTACACCCATATGCAGGCATGAGGTTCTTCCACGGATCCGCGATTTTCCGCTTTTATGTGATTTCCGTTAATTCCGCGATTTTTCCTTTTTCCCTTTTTTTTTTTTTTTTTTTTTTAAATCAAACTTCAATAACGATCAGTGTTCAAACGCTCCACAAAAGACTTTAGATTCTCAATCTTTCTCCATTCAAAATATAAATGTCAATATTCATTTTAAACGTGCTTTATCAGATTATATAACATATAAAAGAACAGAATTATTCAATATTTCTCAATCATGTAATTTTTTTGTCCTGCTCTCTCTCTCTCTCACTCCCCCCCCCCTTTATTTTCATCTCTAACCATCGCCGATCAAACATTCTGTGGGAAGCCTTTTATTTTTGAATATTTATCCATCCACAACAAAAATATCAATATTAATTTTAAACTTGAGTTATGATATTCTAGAACCCATAAAGAAGTAGAATTGTGTTTAATATTTCTCACTCCTGAACTACTTCCCCCCCCCCCCACCTTTCCCACCACCAATCAATGATTAAATGTTGATTGCTAGCTATTTTTTTTTTTTTTTTTTTTTTTTTTTTTTACACACATTTTTTATTGTGTTGATGTGCATTATTCTTTTAGTTTAATTTGTCATTTAAAAAATATTGTATAGTTTTTCCCTGTGCGCATTAGTTTTCTTTTGAAATAAATTTTATGAACATATTTGTATAGTTTTCCCCGCGCGTGCGTTATCTTTCATTTGAAATTAATGTTATGAACACGTGTGTTTCCTCTTTTTTTAATTTTCTGCACTCTCATGCCTGCGATATGGTAAATGAAATATTTTTTTAAGTTAAACTTTTAGCGCGTGTTTTATGTATAATTACGCATTTTGAGGTTCCCTCCATACTAAAACCAGGTTTTTAAAGGACTGTGTATGCCTATTATCAGTGTAACTTGAAAACAAATAATTGCAGGCAATTGAAAGGTTGTATTTTGAAACTCATATGAGATTGCTACTTGAAACGTTTGATCAAGACTAATAAGTTTTTGAGAGTGATGCGGGTGAAAGTTGTCTTAATAATGTGCTATAAACTTAAATTTGTCTGTCTGTCACCGTGTGTCTTAAATCTGTCAGTCACCGATGGCTGACATGGCGCTCAACGTGTTAATTTTTTTTTATTGGTACTGCTTTTACTTTCGGTGTAAAACTTTCACTTAAATGTCTGAAGTATAACATGTTCTGCACACTCCTAAAGTTTCAAGATGATTCCTTCAGCACTTTTAGAAATATTTGACAAAATGACTAGAATCTAGAATGGCTGACATGGTGCTCAACATGTTAATAAACCTAGTTTGAATTCTTTTTGACATAGGTTTATATACAACACTTGTTATCTTATCCCTTAATCTCCAATCTGTCTTGATAATATTGTAATGCAGGGCAAGAGAAAATCATGTAAGTGCCGCACCAGTTTATTATATATATATATATTAACCCTTATTGATTTTTTAAATTTAATTTTGAGCTTTCAAAATCCCATGCTTTTGTAAAACTTATTATGTTAAAATGTAGGTAAATTTGATTTTAAGTGCTACCTTTATTTCCGTACTGTTTCCTGGATTCTGTGAGAAAATTAATGTACTTCGTCATTCGTATAAAAAATTCATTTTATATGTCCGTTAATCACAATAACGTAATACTTTTGATTTATGTATGTATATAAGGTTACTAAAGCTTAATTTGGATTTTAAGTACTTATTTTACATCTTGCTTTAATCTATCGATTAAAGGCGGGTATATTTAGTGAAACGTTATAGGATATTTTTTTTCCTTTAATTTTAGTGTCTTAAAAAATAGTTTAAATGAAGTTCTAGAGAATTTATAATATATTATCTTTACCCACCATTGATCGTATAAAAATTTAAAATTTAGTAATTTTTTTCAAGACTGCATTTATTGAAATTAACGGTTTTTAAAATAATACATTTTAAAAATTAGCACACCACCCCCACCCTTCCAGCTAAAATGCACCTTTTTGATTTTTTTTTTTTTTTTTTTTTTTTTTTAAGAACCGAAATTTAATTAAGTACTCGAGTACTATTTTTAATTTCTCTTTATGTATTTGAAAAATGTAAATTCTTAAATTCCTTAACAGACCATATTTCTTATCATCGAACATTCAAATTGGTCTCCCGCAAATGGTGATGATTCTCTCTCTCTCTCTCTTTTTTTTTTTTTTTTTTTTACTATTTGAAAAATAGGAGTTTGGTTCAAATAAATAAAATTAAAATCATGCTCGGACGTATTATTTGCTGTTACAAAAATTTATACTTATTATTATTATTTTTTCCACTTTCTGGTTCTACATTTTTGTTCTGACAGAAAAATGTAACATTTCTTTTCCATCCTCTTTTCTGATATGAACCCTTTAAACTATCATCTGTGACCTCCCCTATCTTTTAGCCTTCATGTCAACGTCGAAAAAAAATGTTAAAATTTCCCCTAAACCGGTTCCTAGCCGGATGAAAACGAACTCAAAAAACATTTACTATCTCCTGCAGTTTTTTTCCTACCCTCTTATTTATTTCCCATAAGGAGTTAGTTCTATTCTTTACGACCCGCTGAATCTTCCACTATTCCATTACATTATACAATGTAACATTAGGTTAGACATTTAAAAGTGACCGCAGTAGCATTTTTTATGGAAAAATATGGCATAATGGTATGCGTTAATAATTCATCTTTATTATAAATTTCATTGGTTAATGGAAAACATGAGTGTTCAAAAAACGATGAAATTCTTGACTAATTATAGCAAGTGAAAAGTGGTGGATCTTACAATTCCGTGAATAGTTTAGTTTTTCAAAATGATAAAACATAACGAAAAGTATAATAAATGTATATAATGAAATTAATATAGTCTCCCCCCTCTCCTAAAACAGACAAGGCTTTAAATGTATGTAAAATTCGAGCACTTATATTTCAATAATTTTCTTTCTTGTCTTTTCATTTAATTTAATTTCATTTATTGTGAGTGTAATCTAATCAATAAACATTTTCAGTTTAAAATTTTCCGAAGTACTACTGCTTGTAATGTAATCTTTAAACATGCATAAACAACAACAATAATAATATAGTGACTATAATGATAAACAGGATGACGTTAATGAGGAATCCGTTATCAAATGTATTGATACTCATAAAGTGTAGATAATAGAATATTTTTTATATTAAATTTATGATTTTGGTTTAAGAAAATATAATTTTTTTTTATATAACAGAAAATCTTTTTTTATATACCTCTCCCATCTCTTTTTTAGAGTTGTAATGAGCATTAATATTTAGTATTTATTTTATGATCAATATAAAAAAGAAAGAAAAAAGAATATCTTAATGATATGGAATTTCCTTTATGAATTTTATCAATCTTTAGTGAATATTTAGTTACTTTATTATTATTATTATTAGTCCTATCCAAACTATTTAAAGCTATGATACAGTTAGAACTATACAGGGTATCCCTAAATTTATGGGCAAAACTTTTGAGTTAAGTAAAACACATATAAAGAAGCATTTTTTGTAATAACAATATAGCGTCAGAAATGAAAAGTGTAAGTGGAAAAACAAGAAATGCACCACACTTTTGAATGGGGAAAAAAAAGGGGAAGAAAGTGAAAAATTCATAGAAAACAGCGTGGGAAAAAAAAAAAAAAAAACTCGTAACCGTGAAACAAACTACTAACACCAGTCAGAAATTAAAGTAAAAATAGAAAAGAAAAAAAAATTGTAGCAGCGGAAGAGTAGATTCGGAGCTTACCGAAGATTTTCATTTCCGACCTCATATTGCTAAAAAATAATTCAGAACATACCTCACGTATAATTAGAAATAAATAAAATACTAAATAAATAAATTTTAAGAACAAAATTATTACAAATTGAAAGAAGAATGAAATCTAATGAAATTTAACAATCATATATTTTTAGAAGTATTTCTATTTCCATAATATTTAATTAATATTAGAAATTTCTATAGTATTGTCATTTTCTACTATATACTGCCATTAAAAAATGTGTAAAAATATTTATGTAACTAATATTACCTATCAACATTCACTTAACATTGATAAAATTTTGATACGCTATCAGAAATATTGTTTTTGTAAAATACATGTCAAATACTACCAATCTTATCAATATGCCACGACATTTTATAGATGTTATTTTATTTTTAGTTATTTTATTATTTATTTATTTATTTTTACCGCCATCAAACAAGAAGCAGTTTACTAAAAATGTTATTATTATTAACTGCAGATATAATTACGAAGAAGAAAAAAAAAAAAAAAAACTGAGATCGATCGTTAAAATGAAAAATGTTTTGGGAAAAAAAAAAAAAAAAGGGAAAGAAAAAGAAAAAAGCAGTTATGCACGCACAAATTGTTCAGTTACAAATTTACTTTCTTCGCGGACTAGTTACTTATTTCGTTCATCTTAGTGTTTTTTTTGTCTTTTAACATGAGATACATTATGTACCAATACTTTTTCTTTTAATAGGAGACAGCTTTCAATACCTTTTTTTTTTTTTTTTTTTTCTTTACTAAACAAGTTATACGTCTAAATGTGTTGTTTTATGAATTATATCAAACATAATTCCATACGAATATGAAACACATCTCTAGAATATTATTCTTTGAAAATTTAATTTCATAAGGCTAACATAGTTTTAATAGCTTAACTACTTATTATATGAAATAATATTATATTTATTAAATGTTAAAAGAAATTTATACATATGCATGTTGCTTATAGTAGATTTCACATGAGAAATTTGCTACGTTTTATAAGTGTCTGATTTTCTTAGTGTATGAAAATTCAGAAGCGTTTACTGTGTAAAATTTCGCATATTTACATGTTTCAGACATTTTTGAGCCTGGATTGGTATTTCAGACACATTTCTGTCTAAATTTAAGATGCCTTTATTTAAATTTAATTATTTAAGTAAATAAATGAAATATAATGTCTTATATGCTAATATCAACTTTTCAGTTGTATTTATTTATTTATTTATTTTAATTATTATTATTAATACAGAAATCGTAATACTATTTGTTATTTACTGTCTGTTATAAAGTATGAAGAAAATATTTTGATTTTTACGGGAAAAACAACAACATAAATTTTAAATATTGTTTTATCAGTATTTAATTATGCTTTGAAATTTTCTTATAAGCTAATCTTTACGATATACATATAAAATGTTTTAATTTCATTATACTGTATTTTCTTAAGTCGAGTAATGCTAATTTTTATATCTATTTTTCTATTGCAGGTAAGTGCACATTCTGCTATTATAGAATATTTTTATTAAAGATGCTGGTAAGGATGTATTATTATTTTTTTTAAATGCTTTTCACTTACAGTCGTTTAAATTATTTTACATGTGCTGTTTAAAAAATGTTTTTGATAGATTAAATAATTCATTTATCTTAAATTATACTATTTTATTTTGTATTTAATAGAACAAGAATTTAAAGATATACAATAATTCTGTAGCTATATTAATCTACATGTATATATATATTTATATATATATATATTGATAGGCGTGTGTTTATAACTTTGCTATATTTCTATAAATCGATATGAAAGTAATTATTGTTTGTATTTGTTGGCAACAATTCAAAATAAACATAAATGCCGTGTTTCAGGCATACGTTAATAATTTTTGCACATCATTTCTGCAATACAAATGAAATGAACTATGTTCATATCTATTTGTATTATTTCTAAATAGCTATGTTGATTTTATAGTGGTAAAGTTAGAAATATGCTCTGCTGTGCCAAATTAAGTTTTCCTTTCTTTATATATATATATATATATATATATATAAGAGAGAGTATAATTTAGCTGCTTGATGCGTCAAATGAATTTTTGCAGATTAACTATTATTTTCAACATTTCCAACTGGCAGTCTCTTTGTAATTAAAATTTCTCAATATTAGCTTCATATTTTCAAAATTCAGAAAATAACCACTTTGTTGTTAAAATGTAGTTGAGAAATTCATTGTATTGTAAAATATTTCCTCAGACGAACAATCGTTTTATGTATTATTACTATTATTATTTTATAAGGTTGTATGTGCATTATTCTTTCATTTATTTGTGAAATGTGTGATTGCATGTAATAAAATTTATTTTATTGCATATAAATTTTATTACATGTAATGAAATAAATTTTATTAAATAGGGATTAATCTATTATAATGACCGAAGGAAAAGGAAGAATAAATCCATAAGCGATTTTACGGCAAATCGAATTACAAAATTCTGTTTTCAATTAATATATTTAATTATTATTATTATTATTATTATTTAATTGATCATCTTGAATTCTGATCAGTTGCAAAGGCTGTTGTAACAATTTTTTACTTATTTGGTAAAATTCTGAAAAATGAATTTGAAGAAGAATAAAATGATTATCTCATCTATCTATATATATATTGATTCAGTGGCGGATTTAAGGGGGGGGGGGCTAGGGGGCTGAAGCCCCTTCCCCCAAAACACTGACATTCCCAATTGAATATTGCACTTGTAAATTTTTTATTGGTCTAGAATAACACTTTGAAAAATCTTACGGTACTCGCTGACTACGGCAGCTCTTTCTCTGCCCGCACTGTATCGGGAGCAGGTTCCCACTGCCTGCAGAAATCTCTTTCCTATGTATTTCAATATGGGTATTTATTGACGATAGGTGGGTCTGCCATTATTTAAGAACTACGATTTTAAAGATAACTGTATCTCAGCGTTTATTAAATATTTTAGTTTTTGAACCAAGTATTTTATTGCCCATGCTATTTACGTATTACAATTTGATTCCGACCAATATAATGAAATAAAATAAAAAGTAGATTTTCGTTCAGAAGGAATTAAATACATAAAAAACAAATAAATTCCAATCAGTTTAATCCTTTCTACTATATACTACCATTATTTCCTGACAAATACTATAAATTAGAAAAAAAAAAAAAAAAAAAAAAAAAAAAAAATTGAAAGAAATTAAATTAACAAATGAAAAATAATTTTTGTTATACTACAAAAATTATACATAAACATAAGTGTTATAAATACGTTTTTAAATTTTAAATTTAATATATTTAATTTTTTTCTACTGCATTACCATTTTATTTCCAAAAAATATAATAAATTAAAAAGAGAAAAAAGATTCGCCCTCAAATAAATGCATTAAATAAGAAATAAATTGCATAATATAGCCGTTGCTAAGATACGCAGACGATTACAATCGAAGAATAAATTCATGAAAAATGAAACATAAAAGCCAATGTTTAAAATCGAAAAAGTATTAATTTAAAAAATTCAAATTCGAAAAAATCTCGATGAGGTGCACACCTGCAGAGTCCCAGGTACCTATATGTCAAATTTGGAAGCTGTGCAATCAGTAGTGTGTGGTATTGTTCATGTTTAGATAAATGTATTTATTTTCCTGTTAGAAAAAAAAAAATAAATAAACACGGAATTTTTTTTTTTTTTTTTGGCAACAATTAAATTATGGATTAAATTTAAATGGCTAATTTTTCGCTATTATTAGCTTATTATTTTCATATTTTTATTAATTAAAAGAAAACTAAACAGAAATTCGAAATTCTGACTTCGATGTGCACAATGATCCTTCGGGGGGCACCTTTGTGTTAAATCTCGTGACTGTCCGAGCTACCGTTTTCGAGAACAGTGAAATATGTATACAAATATTGCTCACTTAATAGTATAAGATTACATGTAATAAAATAAATAAAACACCCTATGTAATAAAATAAATTTTATTAAATAGGGATTAATCTATTATAATGACCGAAGGAAAAGGAAGAAGAATTCCGTAAGCGATTTTAGGGCAAATCGAATTACAAAATTATGTTTTCAATTAATATAATTAATTATTATTATTATTTTTTAATTGATCATCTTGAATTCTGATCAATTGCAAAGGCTATTGTAACATTTTTTACATATTTGGTAAAATTCTGAAAATAGAATTTTGAAGAAGAATAAAATGATTATCTCATCTAAATATATATATATATATATATATATATTGATTAGTGACGTTGTGCTGATGTCAAACCTATGAAAAACTGTCATAATGTTTATTTCGTTTAAAAAAAAAAAAGTCAGTGTTGCAGATCAGTTTGAAGATTAGTTCTTCTGATTGGTCTGAAGATCAGATTGAAATCGTAAATAGGTAGAAACTTTTTTGCTTCATTTATACATCCAATTTTTAATGCATTTCATTGTTTAAATACTTAATTAATACTTTATATATATATATATATATATATATATATATATACACAATATTAAATGAAAGTATTGCCGTTTGTTTAAGAAAAATTGCGCACGAATAAAGCGTTTTATAATATTTATTAATCAATAACAATTTGTTGAGTTGAATCAGATTATCATCCTAAATTTATTCATACTTATAAATATTAATTTTATAAGATAAAATAACTTATATACATTTTTAAAACAAAATAACTTCAATTACTAATAAAACATTGCATTATGAATTATACTGATTTTCCCTAAATGTATCTTCAGTAGGAAATATGTTATCTGATCGTCTTCATTTTGTAATTTCCTCCTTCTTCGTACTTAATTTTCAACCTCATGTACCAAAGTTTTCAACATCCAACTAAAGTAAAATTATTACGAAACAGCATGAAATTATTAAGCAATATTTTGGAATAAAATACTATAGCATAAAAATTCGCACTTTCGTAAAAAAAAAAAAAAAAAAAAAAATAGGAAGTAATACAAAAATATGATTACATCATCATTTTTATTTACTTTTTGGGGGGTCTCAGTTTACCCTTTTCCCGTTTTTCTTACAAAATTTTCATTTAAAAATTTTTCATTTATTTTATGTAATCATATTCATAATTTAATTCTTCAAGATCAGAAGGTCGTAAACTGAAACAGATTTTATGTGTGAAACTGAGTGCGAGAAAATTAAACTGAAATGACTTTTTCGATGCACTAAATGTATTTATTTACTTTCATTTCTTTATTTTAGTTTTGCTCTTTCATTTCAAGTTTATTTTGTTGTTTTATTACTTCAGTTCAGGTTACGTCGTCTGCCGGGACTCACATTTCTGCTTCCAGTTCTACGGTATCCAATTTCACCTGGTCTTTGAGAGTTAAATAAACGTTTCAACTGAACATGACATTTTTGAAGAATTTGATTTCAGTTGAAGTTTAATGTCAATAAGATTGTTTTATTCCATCGGCGGGCCTTTTACCTTGGAACCTTTATACATGTGTAATTAAGGGGGTTGCATAATTTATTGATTTATCCTTTAGTAAGAGGAATAAAGAAATACTTTATTTATTTCAAAATGGTAGGTGATAATTCCGGAAAAAGAAAAAGAAGAAAAAAGATATTTACTCATATCGACATGCATATAGAAATCTGAAAATTTGCATGGCAGTTATGTTCATCATGAAAAATAATTTTTAAGTATTCAATTTTCATGGTGGATTACATCATGCAAAATTTTCACAAAAATGTCCTCTCCCCCCCCCCCCTCCCTCATTGTCCCATCGTTCTCCTTTTCCCACCTTGGTGGAATTATTAATTGATTTAAGAAATCTTTCCCGAATTCTCTTAAAAATATATTTATTTTTTAAATGTCATGCAAAGAACTTTTTTTTTTTTTAATTTAAAATCTGTTAAAATAACAGTTTTGCAGAGATTTCGCTTTGCGATGTAGCGTTTAAAAAAATGTACACACGCATCATCCGACATCATATTTCACAACTTCATTTTGAATGAATATAGAAATGCTTATTTATTAGTATATCTGTACATTTTAATATGTGTGTAATAAAATATTTCATAAATTTAGTACTTACAACTTTTAGATAGAAAAAGATAAACGTATCTAAAAATAATTTCTTTTATTTATTTATTTCTGTAAATTACCTTAATTTCCTTCCTATAAATCTACGACATCGTATAACCCGTTGGAAGAAATTTGTCACTATATTAAAAAAAAAAACATATTGTATAATTCGAAAGTGAATATTTTCTCTAAAAGAACTCTAGACTCGTATGATTTGCAAGAACTTGGCAATATAATGTCTTTTACTTGTTTATTCTATAAAGAACTAATATTGTATGTTAGTCTAAAAATCGATCTAATGTTGAAAATAATCAAATTAAATTAATTTTTTTACTCATTTCTATGTATAAATTATTCTGCTTATTAAAAAAAAAAAAAAGAAAAAAAAAAAAAACTGATAAAATGTTAAAAATTTGATACTAAGACATTCAATTACATAATATATAAGTATCGAATAAAAATAATGAATTTACTAAAACTTATATTTAAATAAAATATACTGAAATTCAGAATCTTTAACATTGTACTATTTTTCTTCTTCTTTTTAATATGGTTTGGACTTCATGTATACTATCAAACTTTCGTCGTTTACACGTTTACAGTGATGGCGAAATCTGCTAAACTAAGATATCGGAAATACAGCTTCGTTTCATATCATATTAGCATTATATTTCTTTATAAAAACAATGATCTTTGCTATAAGAAAACTTATTGTTGATATTTTTAATATGATGTAAGAAAAAAAAATTCGTAGATAATACATGAATCTGCATACTCCGCATTATAAGAAAAATAAATATTTTAATCATATAATACGCAGATTGTAGGTACTTCTACCTTAAATACATATGTATATACAGAGAAAGACGGCGAACTAAAGTTGAAGGAAATATTACAATTATATCTTTAAATAAATAAATAAACAAATAAACAAATAAATAAAGTATTAAAAAATTCCATTTGTCAATTATAATGTTTCTTTCGACTATTTTTAAATAATTCATTTTTTTAATTCATTATGCTATCGATATTCATATCAATAATAAAATGGCATACAAGTAATTATAATACAAAAAATATTTGTACTGGTATTGATTTTTAAAAATGTCTATGTTTCAGCATTTTGCTTAATTCGTTTACAAGTTACTCAAGATTCACTTTTATCTGTCTATTATACATTCATCCATTTTTATTCCAATAATATTATTATTTAACCTTGTTTGTAATTCTTCAGGGTTCATCACGTTTCTCAATCTGATATATTACAATAAATAAATAAATAAATACTGCATTCGCCATTTTTTTTTTTTTTTTTTTTTTGAGATCATATAATTGTGCACCTCATTAAAATATATCAATTTTGTTTTGTCTGAAATAGCAGGTTTCATTTAAAAGCTCTTCAGCATTACCGTTCGTAAATTATAGTGCTCCCTCTCAATGACCCTTATCCCTTACTATAAAAAGTACTCTATAGGCACCATAATCCATCCCCCCCTCTCTCTTGTGGTCTGTGCGTGCATTTTAAACAAACGGTTAATGATATTTTATAATCCTGATGGAATGGTACTTAAAAAAAAAAAAAAAAAAAAAAAACAGAGAGAGAGAGAGAGAGATTAATATCGTGGTATTTCAAGTATCTAATAGGCTCACAGACACACTGAGAAAAAAAAATATATACCGCTTTCATCTAGAACGAATAAGTGGCCAATTTCTAAATCCCTGAACTAGAAATATAGATTCCCGAACTATGCGTATAAGGCACACCAATATGTTAAATAGTCGATATGATCGAGAATTTCTAGTCTATACATTTTTGGATGGTGAAACAATGTTCTGAATCCTTTGTACAGCGAGAAATTCTCGCTTGATTTCTAGAATTGGGTCATAAACCAAGATTATAGTTGCTAAAACTCGCCTCTTGTATCCACATTTATTTGCAGTGATTTTTAAATAAGTTTTACCTCGATAATATAGGCAAACGCTCTAGAATTTTAATAGGGGTTTCTAGAACTCACTTTCAAAAGGGACTAGAATTTATAAGGATGATATGGAACTATTTTTACTAAATCCACAATCTAGATTCTAGATGTCAGTTACAGAATTTTTTCTCGGTGCACATAAACCAAATCATAAACTATTATCAATTGCACTCCATACTTATTATATAGTGGTTCGTTTGACATTTTGAATGTAGTAAATTAAATAAGTTTGACCTCGATAATATAGACAAATACTCTAGAATTCTAATAGGGGTTTCTAGAACTCACTTTCAAAAGGGACTAGAATTTATAAGGATGATATGGAACTATTTTTACTCAATCCACAATCTAGATTCTAGATGTCAGTTACAGAATTTTTTCTCAGTGCACATAAACCAAATCATAAACTATTATCAATTATACTTCACACTATTATATAGTGGTTCGTTTGATATTTTGAATGTAGTAAATTAACTGCTTCTTTTGATAAATGACACGTGTTCCAAAAGAAGTATTTCTGGTATTTCACAATGATTCCTTTATTAAATAATGATATTATCTGAAATTCTAAACTAAATTTTCTTGTGAAATATATTATTACTTAAAACTAAGTGTTGCTAAGAAATTTTATTAAAAAAAAAAAAAAAAAAAAAAAAAAGATCATTGCTTAATAAATGCCATTTTTCTTCTCACGAGTTAAAACCTTGCAGTGAAAATAAATTTCTCAGTAACGGAAATTATACTTGGTTTTATGACCAACAGCCTTTTCACGTTTCCGTTACAATTACTCACTCCTTTTTTTAAGCTCTTTTATTTGCATGTAATTTTTTCCCTTACTGACACGCGATTTAGCTATGTTATTCAAAGTTCAGTTTCACTCAGCGTTGTTGTAAACGTTAATGTTATTTTTCTAACTCCTGGCAAAGTGAAATGTAATGTGATTTATGTTTCCTCGCTTAAATTACAACATCGTGTCAGTTTAAAAAAAGATTTCAATACATGATATATTTATCTTTTAACTTTTTTTAATAATTTTGCAATAATCAATCCATCAACTATCTAGAGGCTAAACAATCAGTTTTTGAAAATTGACCTATGAATTCTATCGGCATTTCTGCTTTTGAACAAAATAAATGAATAAATAATTTTATTTTATTTAATTATTTATTTATTTTATATTCAAAAGGAGAAATGCTGATAGCATTCATGACATAATCATAAAAAGACACTCTGGGTGATTGCAAAAAAAAAAAAAAAAAAAAAAAAAAAAAACATTTGTACCAGTTTTGATTTTTAAAAATATTTATGTTTCATTATTTTGCTTAATTCGTTTATATTTATTCAAGACTCATTTTTACCTGTTTATATGCCTTCATCCATTTTTATTCCAATATTATTATTATTTAATCTTGTTTGAAATTTCTAAAGGTTCATCGCATTTCTAAATCTGATATATTACAATAAATAAATAAATAAATAATATTACATTCGCAATTTCTTTTGGAGAATGTATAATTGTGCGTATAATAAATATACGTATAATAAGTATATAATATAAATTAAAAATAAGAAAATTATAGTTATTTTTATGTGAATTTACTCTGTTTTATATTCTACGAGTTGAGTAAGGGGATTATCACCTCCGTTCAGTTCTGTACTAGACACTTAAAAAAGCACATAAATTAACATGACTTCGCTCGTTTAATTTTCACGGTCACGACCCACCGTTTTTCACCTACAAGGCGGGCACACCCGTATTTTCTGATATCACTTGATATTTTCTGCTATACCACAAGGTTTTCAGCAGCCTTTTACAACTTTTTTTTTATTATTGTAAACTTCATTTATCGTTTGTAGTACATATCTTCAAAGGAATAATACAAAAATTAATTTATATATAAAGTGGTATTCAAAATGTGAAATTACAGGCAAAACATTAATTAATGGGTATTTAGCCGGAACTTTTGCTGTCGGGCAAAAACCAGTAAATTTTGCTGCAATTAGGGCAATTTTTTATCAATATTACTCATTATCTAATGTGTATATATATTAATAATATTGAATATGCTGCATGAATTTAAATATGTTTGATTCTCATTTGGTTTTTCACATATCTTTTCAGTTTAAATTTTCTCTTTTTTTTGGGGTGTTATAGGGTATAGCTTGTTGTAAATGTTTAGCAATTTGCATACAACAAGACAGAAATAACACCTATTTTACATGCAACATTCATTCTATACCCTTGAAAACGTAATGAATTTGCATGTTTCAATTTATGGATGTTTGATAGTCACTATCTTTTTTTTGAATTTTTCTGTTTCATCTTTTTCAATGTTTCTTGTTTTCATCTATTCAATGTTTGAAAAGGTTTTCAATATATATATATATATATATATATTATATGTTTTAATTTCAGGAAAAAAAAAGTTAAATTAATAATTAATATTTGTTTTTCATGAAATTTTGAAGAATTGTGAAATTATTAAAGCTTGTACCATAGAATTTACTTTTTATTTATTACTTACGATGCAATATTTATATTGTAAAGCTGATAAACAATAGAAACCATATCCGTGATCAAAGCTGTCACTACAAATTCTTTCAATTTCAGGCGAACTTTCTTGATTCTGGAAACGATCCAGCAACTTATCACTTCTTGAGTAAATGCATAGTACTATCATATATGTTATACAAACTTGGAAAAAGATATGTTTATGCCTAATACTTCTTCAAAAAGAAATGCTTTATTTTCGTTCTCTTCTGTCAAAAAGCGGAAACAAATAATTTCTTGTTCTCGTTTAAAAACAAAAAATAGTGGGCATTGTCCCAGCTTTTTTTCAAAAGCACTGTAGTAATTTTTCATTACACAACATGCCTTTTGTGAAAACTCGTTACATATTGCCCGTAATAAGAAAGTTTGTAAATGTAGACAGTTCTTAACACGAACTGGTTTTTTCAACATGAAAGAAAAGTCGGGGGGGGGGGGGGAGAGATGAATGCCGACCTAATATCACCTTGGCCTAAAGAAGTATTCCATTCTGCAGAACTCCATCAAAAAGATGCTTTGGATGATATGAATGGAAGGGAGGGGTTTGGCGCCTACCGGAAAGTTCAACCTTCTCTAGGTTATCCTTCGAATTGTTAAAGAAGGGAGGAAAAAAATATGTACGTTTTATTATGTAGTAAATTATTAAGTTCAGTTTTCTTAAAAGGGAATTCATTAAGAAAGTATATTTCATTTTTCTTTAAATCGTTTCTTTCTTTTCTTTTTTCTTTGTTTTTTTAAAACAGAAGGATTTTTTTTTTCTTTTCTTTGAGAGATGTAGTGTTTGCAGAATAACGAAAAATAAATAGATAAATAAATAAATAAATAAAAATCTTAATTTTATGTTTCCATTACTGGTAATTTGAAATGTTATTTTATGTCTCCTTCTTGTGTCCCCCCCTCCTTTTTTTATTTAAAAAAAAAAAAAAAGATACTGAAAATTTTATTTTTATTTCACTATGCAAATTTACTCTGAAATATTAGTTTGTCGATACGAATATTTTTCTTTGCAAAGAATTTTTATAGTATAACTTTTGTGAAACCTATCGACTTTTGGAGCTCATTTCAAAATAAATATATTATTCTAATTCTATATTCTAATCAAAACAAAGTAGTAGCAGACGATTATTATTAGAAATACCAAGGGTGATTTTCAAATCAATTGCGATGTTATGTCCGAATTTTTTAATTTGAATATCATGTGTTAAATATACTTATATTATTTTGACTCTATAAAAGTATGAAAAGGAACATCATAATCCCCATATTTCGGTATAATAATAAATTAGTTATCGTGCGCATGTGTTAGATTAAGTTATTTTGCTGTTAAATTGCCAAAATTTTAATTTTAAATTCCAAAACTCTGTCGTCCTTGGCGTTTTCTGTATCAGGCGATCAAAAGCGTAATACGAAAATATACATGCCGGATGTATATTGTACGAAATATTGTTTCATATTATTCATTACTCTCTTAATATACGTTGTTAAAATTTAACCATGATTTTTGAAAGGGATTAAATATTTTCGCCAGATAGTTTGGCGATATTTTTTTTTTTTCCCCGCCATGAATGACATATATAAAATTTATTCCTCTGCAACATATCAGTATCTTATATCAGATATTTTATTTAGACATTTGAAAACACATTTAACTTCAAATTATGATAAAATATTTATCATTTTCCTTTTAATTAGTATATTAGTTGGATATTTATTGTGTAAATATCATCCTTTGTAATGAAATGCTTATGTTTTCAATCGAATATGGAAGTTTGCCATTTTTTCCCCTTGAGTTTTGAAATTTAAAATTCAAATTTTATCAATTTTACAACAAAAACAACTTAATCTAACGCATGCACACGATAACTAATACATATTTATACCTAAATATGTGGATTGAAATCGGGAAATAATTTTCCTCGATTTTTAATAATTATTTACAAAAAATCCAATGGGCAATTAACATAGGAAATATTTTTCTTGCATCCACGGACGGTCAGTGACGTCACACTTCGCTTGCGTATGTTAATCACCCATTGCATTTTTTGTAAAAAATTATTAAAAATCGAGGCAAATTATCTCCCGATTTCGATCCTCATATTTAGGTATAGACATGTATTAGTTATCGTGTGTATGCATTAGATTAAGTTGTTTTTGCTGTGAAATTGATAAAATTTGAATTTTTAATTTCAAAATTCTAGAAAAAAAAAATGGCAAACTTGCATATTTGATTGAAAACATAAACATTTCATTCCAAAAGATGGTATTTACACAATAAATATCCAACTAATACACTAAATTAAAAAGAAAATGATAAATATTCTATCATAATTTGAAGTCAAATTTGTTTTCAAATGTCTAAATAAAGTATTTCACATAAGATACTAATATGTTGCAGCGGAATAGATTTCATATCTGTTCTCCTTGGCGGAAAAAAAAATATCGCCAAATTATCTGACGAACGTTTCTAATTCCTTTCCAAAATCATGTTTATTTTAGCAACTTACGTTAAGAGAGTAAAGAGTAATGAATAATATGTAACAATATTTCGTACAATACATATTACATCTGACATGTATACATCTGACATGTATATTTTCGTATTACGTTTTTGATCGCCAAATACAAAAAACGCCAAGGACGTGACAGAGTCTTGAAATTTAATTTTTTTTTTCTTTCAATTTGACAGTAAAATAACTCAATCTAACACACGCATACGATAACTAATACATATGTATAACTGGGAAATAATTTTCCTCGATTTTTAATATTTTTTTACAAAAAATCCAATGAGCAATCCGCGATTGTAATGAAATGCTCGCTCTCTGGTGGGCTAAGGTGAAATTACAATAAACATGCTTTAATTCGGCTTCCATCCAGCCGCCATTAAATGCCGATGTTTAGTTTCACATATATTTATTTAATAAAAATCAATAAATCCGGTAAAAAAGATAACACATACTGTTGTGTGCTCCAGTGTAACTCCAAAGGACCAAGAAATCCAGAATTAAGCTTCCATTTATTTCCAAATGACAAATTTAAAATTTCAGTTGCTTCGGCTAATGGAAGTAAAGAATTAATCAGATGATTTGAAACTAATATTTGTTCAGCTTCAGTTAAATATCTACTTCCGATCGAACTTTGAATAAACTGAAATATTTTTTTCCAAAAGCAATCAATTTTCCATGATGTAATGGCGGAGAAATTATAGTACGAATATTAAGTAGAATAACAAAAAGAACAATAATAGATACACGTGGCTATAATATTTACTAACAACAAAAACTGAAAAAGCGCCATCTATCGATCATTACAAACGCGGATTAACATAGGAAATTTTTTTCTTGCATCCACGGACGGTCAGTGACGTCATCACTTTGCTTGCGTATAGGAAATGTTTTTCTTGCATCCACGGACGGTCAGTGACGTCACACTTCGCTTGCGTATAGCAGATTATATTATTTTACAACTTTGAAGAAATGTAATGTGTGCACCTAATTAAATAAACAGTCGGCAGCAAAAGTACTTGCTAAATAAAGTAATACGCAAGCGAAGTGATGACGTCACTGACCGTCCGTGTATGCAAGAAAAAAATTTCCTATGTTAATTGCCCATAGAGTTCTAACAGATGACGTCACAAATTTGTTTGCTGAGGGACAGTTGACCCCACTGACCCATTTTATCATTGCGGAATAGTGTTACAAATTTATTGTAACACAGTGTTGTAAATGTATTTGTAAAAGCATAAAAAAATTCGACTACTACGCTTCCAAAGGCATGGAAAAATAGCGTTGTCCTTCAGCAAAGAACGGTTTTTAAGAAGAAAGTCACGTGGTTGTTAGAACTGTATTGGAGTTTTTGTAAAAAATTTTTAAAAATCGAGGAAAATTATTTCCCGATTTTAATCCCCGTATTTGGGCATAGGTATGTATTAGTTATCGTATGCATGTGTTAGATTGAGTTATTTTGCTGTCAAATTGACAAAATTTTAATTTTAAATTTCAAAACTCTGTCATCCTTGGCGTTTTTTGTATTTGGCGATCGAGAACGTAATACGAAAATATACATGCGAGATCTATATTTTCGTAATATGCATTGTACGAAATATTGTTTCATGCTATTCATTACTCTCTTGATATAAGTTTTTAAAATAACCACGATTTTTGAAAGGAATTAAATATATCCGCCCGGTAACTTGGCGACATTTTTTTTTTCCCTCCAAGGATGAGAGATATCAAATCTATTCCGCTGCATCATATGAGTATCTTAGTAAATATTAACGTACTATTTATACACTTTATTTAGACATTTGAAAATAAAATTGACTTCAAATTATGATAGAATATTTATCATTTTCCTTTTAATTAGTGTATTAGTTGGATATTTATTTTGTAAATATCATCCTTTGTAATGAAATGTTTATATTTTCAATCGAATATGGAAGTTTGCCATTTTTTTTTTCTAGACTTTTGAAATTTATAATTCAAATTTTATCAATTACAACAAAAACAACTTAATCTAACGCATGCCCACGATAACGAATACGTATCGATACCTAAACATGTGGATTGAAATCGGGAAATAATTTCCCTCGATTTTTAATAATTTTTTACAAAAAAATCCAATGGGCGATTAACATAGGAAATCTTTTTCTTGCATCCAGTGACGCCATCACCAGTCATCACTTTGCTTGCGTATGATAATTCCATTGTCCGGAAAAAGAAATCTATAAAACTTTTTTTTTTTTTTTTTTTTTTAACATGAATAAAAAAATAAAGTAATTTATGTCAATTAAATAAAACTGCAAACGATTTTTTTTAAAATATTAACGTACTATTTTAAAATGTAATTATAATTCGTGTCTTCACATGCAACTCAAGAGTGCTACCTCAGGCCACAGGGAACATTTTTTTTTTTTTACTTGTAAAATATTTCTATATTACATTCGGCAACAGTAGTAAGAAAGCGATATTATTTCTTCTTAGAATGCGCAAGATTAGAAATGGATAATTTTTTTCTTTGTTTGTTTAATGCTGGAATGTGAATTTCGTTATGATGAATGGTGAGTATTTTTTATAATCTCTCAGGAGTGTTACCCACTTTTTATTCATTATTTTTTGAATATAAAAACGTGCAATTAGAAAATGCTCTATATTACCATGTTTTTATTAACTTGCTTATTTGTTTGTTTGCACAAATCTTGTATTCGATTTTTAACTAACTTTCTGACTAGCTAGATATTTGAAACTTTTAGAATAGCTCAGAAAGCGATGACAATGCATTCTTTTAATACTTTTATTCAGTTAGTAAATGTTTAAAAATTTCTTATAATTGCTCTCTTTATTACGCATTTAATCATTTTCTTTCGAGTTGATGGGATAATTCATAAAAATAAATAAATAAATAAATAAATAAAATATAAAAAAAATAAATAAAAAGTATTTATTAATACATAGAATTGTCAAGTTTATATGATTCAACAGCAAATTTAAAAACGGGGTGTAAAAAAAGTTCTTTTTGTCTTGTAATTTTTTTGTTTAGGAACCAATAGGCCTAATTGAATTTTCATAAAAACATTTAGATTTACTATACTAAAGAAATAGTTAGTAAATCTCATGAGTGTTACTTGGTAAAGGTAATATACTCTTGAGATAAGAGTAAGACTCAGGATTTAAAGTAACTAATTTATAAAGAAATGTACAATTATGGATATTGCATTAGCCTTGACTCATAATTATATTAATTCATAATTCAGAAATACAATTTTTTTATATTTATTTATTTAAAAATAAACTAATACAAAATTCTAACGTGCACTACATACATTAAAGCAAAACAGTTTAGTATATATTGTTTATTATGCACAATTTAACTCTGAAAGATTTATTTTCAAAGCATTACGAACATTTTAATTTGCTCTTCTACAAAATATTTATTTATTTTTATTACTACATATTGCTTTTATAGATTTTAAACAAATCATTTACATACTTCTACAGCCTAAATTAAAAATAAATCTGAATCGTGTTTTCTATAAGAAATAGATATTTTTAAGCAAAAAATAGGGAAGTAAATGTTGATATTGCAATCTATTGCATTTTTTAATATAACATGATAATTATGTTGCAATAAATTTGGAATTTTGAACTATCTCTTTCTACATAGTTTTCTTTCTTTCTTTTTTTTTTTTCTCTACATAATTGTAACAGAATTGTTGGTTTATCCCACGAGTGTTACTGCAGCTAAATATCAGTTTTTTATTAATAGATTTGCTAGTACATGTACATAAATAATTTTGTCAGTGAAAACTTTTTAATTATTCATTGTAACTGCAGTGAAAATCCATAATTTTTCATTAAACACATTTTTATAAGATGTGAAAATCTTTGTTTACTAAAGAAAGTAAAACTCATGAGATAAATGTCTGTTTAAATACCAACAATTATTAAAGTAAATAAATATTAATACCATTTCGATATAAACCAAGTATTTAAAATAAAATAAACAAGGTTTGTAAATTTAATTATTGATACAAAGGAACTTACAGAATGTTTTTTATATGTAACACTCATTAGAAAAACAGTGATTTGCCATGATTCTTCTTTAATTTTCTAAAAAAAAAAAAAAACCTCATAAGTAATCGCTTGCTTAGAAAATTATAAATTATAAGGAATTCATACCTACATGTGTAAATTTTAGTGCTTCATTTAAGTCAATTTTTCAAATTTTGTAACGCTTAAAACGGCAATTCATTTGAAAATCACCCTCCAAATTTTCATATGAAAATGGCAAAAAAAAAAAAAAAAAAAAAAAAAAACAGATGAAATATTTTTGTTGTTATTTGAATAATCAGCACGAATCTTTAAAATAGTTGGCTGTTTTTTAAAATTGTGTATTTTCTGTTTATTTTACAAATATTGTCAAACAGCTAATTGACCAGTCAGAAACTTTTGCAAAATACGCTTTTATGTAACGCATAATAATTATTTTACATTATGTATTTTTTATTCATCCGGTTCGTAGTCAAGAATGTTTGTAGTCGCATGAAAGAGAGAAAGCAGTTCGGTACTCGTAAATTTCTCCATTTCTTTATAGACAATACTGAATAAAATTTATTTCTTTTGCGTGAGAATGCTACGAATTGTCACGATTTTCGAGCAGAAAGTCAATTTATTCTTTTATTATACAGCAGTGCATACATAACAGAGGGAAAATGTAGGTGTTTACTTTGCGCTTTGGAATGTTAGTTTCTAATATCACTTGTGTTGGCCCTCTTTTGTGAAGTTCAACTTAACACTACAATTTCATTGCTTCGTATATTCATTTTTGGTCGTACATTTTTAATCACATATCCTTATATCAAAAAGACATAGGATGTTGGAGAAACACAGTAAAGAATGCGCCAAAACTTTAATAAATCATTTTGCTGAAATTGTTCAGAAGTTTGTACGATATTATTTTTTTTTATCGATATGAAATTGATCTGTCTAAAATATAGATTTTTTTTTAGTTAATTCTTGTCCAACATATTAAACAATTACATTACTATTTTATTTAAATTTAGACACTGTATAGTTCATTAACAAAAATAAAAGAATATTTTAGATCACAAAATTATCATGAGAACTTTCACAAAGCTATAGCTAATTCATTTTCTTAAGTTCATGATCTACATTCATAATTAGATTTTGGTTTTTACACATAATATATCCAATGTTGCATATTGCCATTTGTAACACATGTATATACTATATGAGGACAACTTGTAAGATCCTCATGTTTCAATTAAATGGAATAAAATCGTATTAATTTTATGACGTCTGTTGAAATTTTTTTTTAGTTTACGTTGTTAATTTGCGCCAATATTCTTATCGCGTTATCATCTTACATCAATTTCTTGGTATATTTATCCACATAAATTTCTACCTTTTTTTCTGTGATACCCTTTATGCAAAGCTTCATAACAGAAAATATTGTGGATCAAAACGGACAAAAACGTTTCGTGCATGATTGCAATGGATGATAAAGAATATGAACCACTCTTATAACTGTAGATGTATTAGGATATTATTATTATTTTTATATTTATTGTTGCTGTTGTTGTTTTCCATAATGCTTAGGATTTGTAATGTATTTTAAATAATTTTTGCTTCCCTAATAATTTAACTTGTATATACTTTTGAAACACTCAAGTTGCAAATATAAAAATAGTTCATTTCCCACGAAAATGTGCAGTAATGTTATCAGCATTTACAAAATTAAAATATTTAAAGTTGAGTTGTCATATTTTACAAAAGTGCTTACTTCTGATGTTTATGATACTGATATATCATATATTTTATTCTTATAAAAATGCAAATTGAAGTTTCTCCGTAATCTTTATTCAATATCATTATTTCACTTAATCAAGAATTCTTAACAGTTTATTTTTTTATAGAAATAAATGTGTTAAATTTATTTACTGATAATTTACCCAATACCAATTATCTGCAATTATAATTAAATCATGATTTCTTTTGGGGATGCTCTCACAACAAGTTAAAGTTCGTGGATAACGTATTCTTTTATTGGACAAAATAGATTCAATTTCATCTTAGCAATGGTATTGATTGTACATAAATATCAGTTAAGTTTATGGATATTCTTCTTAACCGTCGCAGACTATTCCATGATGAAATGCAACGTACTTGCCTTGGTATTAAACTGGCAACCAGATTTTATATTAATCATAATAATTTTGTTGAAATTTTTTTTACTAGTATCCGATTTTAATAAACTGTACGTTTGGCGGCTTCCCACATGCTAAATGGGTTATACATTAATCAAATCTTGGTGATCAATGAATTCTAGAAATTCCTCTCTTTCGTCATGTGTAACTGGAAATTTAAAGATATAAATTATCCTCTTTTTTTATGTCACCCATAACCTTGCTGCTTCAATTAAATTTTTAAAATAAATTCGAGATGACAATGACTTGGATTTACTTCATTACTCCAGAATGACAATTTTATTCTGCGAGATGCATACTGAAGAACTGCCACTGAAATATTCAATATTTTAATTTTTTATTAAAGGCTTCACAGCACTAACAAGAAACGACTCTATAATAATGTTCAACGATTTTCAAACGTCTTTTCAACAATTTACAAATAATCTGATAAATGTTTATATGATTTCATGCATTTTTGCCTTAACTCATACATTCTCAATAACACTCAATATTATTTTCAAATAATATTGAGTATTATTCCAAATATTCTCATTTACACTACGATTCAGATGTAATCAAATTGTGTGTGCATCGTAACCTAAATACGACTTATAATGCAGTTATTATGACACTCACATAGAAAAAAACCAGTTGTATCGGTGCTATTTTATAAAATTCTATTTTATAAAGAGCAGTAACTAGCTAACTATGAATATTTCATAATCACTTTTAATCTTTCCTAAAAAAAACCCTAAAATTTGTTCATTTATGGATTTTCATGCGACGAAATCAATTTTTATGAAAACTTCAGATTAGTATTTGAATTACCAAATAGCATCTGCCTTAGAATCACAATGTGATTAACTTAAGAAGTCACATTTTCGTGATGATGTGATTTATGACTTTTTTTTGGCCATTTATAACGCACGAAAATGTCTTCATACATCGAAAGACTGTACTATTAGGGTATGTAGGTTGAGTATCAGAACAGAATACAACCTAGAATATTTTAAGCAGAATTAAATTAGTGGATTGCAACTCATGGTTGTCTTATCAAAGCACATCGGAGCAGGGTTGCTAAATTTAGGGACTTTTTAATTCAATATGTATCACTAAATTTTAATTGTAACGGTTGTAATCACTACGAACATTAATCGTCTATTATGTATATCAACTATCACTCCTCAAAATTATTGGTGATAATTGAATTAAAAAAAAAAAAAAAAAAAAAGTTCCTAAATTTGGCAACACTGCATCAAAGTTCCCCTTCATAGATTTTTCATAGGTATATAAGAATTCAATCCGTATGGATTGTGTGAGTCTTTTAACAAATCTCTATTCGAAGAAATGAATCCGTAACTTTGTATTTTAGTTTTTATCACAACATTCTATATTGTGTTGTCAACCTTGAAGGCAGAGACGACAACGTTCGCATTCAATGAAATCTAAGCTGCTGTCAATTTACAGCTTGTTGTGGTATACTTGGCGAGCTCTATCACCAGATTTATTGGTGATTCTTAACTTTAAGTGTCCTTGTATGACATTATACTGTATCTAAGATAAGAGCTTGTTAAAAAAAGTTATTGGAGTAAAAGAGCATATATATATATATATATACTAGATTTGTACTGCTAAAAAACGTGTGTGGTCTTTTATTTTATTTTATCGTATTTTTCTATCAAAGTATATGGCAGAGTTTTTATTATCGAATAGATCTACCACAATGAATTGTTCTACTACCACTGCAGAAAGTTTTTTATTCAGTTCGCAGATTCTTTTTAATGCTTATATATAATATAATTTGAATTTCTTTCATTTAAGAAAAGGATTTTGTAGTTAATTTTAGTCAAAACTTGTATATATTTTACTTAGAATCCTTAGACATATGGTTGAAATGTTTACAAATGTGCAAAATAAAACATGAATGCATTAATAATTATTAGTCACAAGGGAGATACCGTTTTAAGTAATCCAGAAAATTGTGTACTTTTTTTTACCATAAAAGGATTTCTATCTCATTTAAGTATATGAGTATATAACTATGAGAATTCAAGTATATTCAGCTATCAGAAATGTCTACAATAAATTGAGTTAAAATTGTTAAATAATTTGTATTCAGGTTCATTGGATTTTCAATTTTATGCAAGGTTCTATATTTTAATTAAAATTTATTATTGCTGAATAATTTTCTGGAAAATATGTATGAGCAATTTTTAGTAAAAAATTAAGTTTTTATTTTTTTCTTTCTTTTCTTTTCTTTTTCTTTATATATATATATATATATATATATATATATTAATGTGTCATTTATGCACATTTGAACTTGAGAGACATCGTCCGATCCATTAAACTTTCAACAAGCGAGAAAGAACAACTAAAATAAGCCCAATTTGGAAAAAAAAAAAAAAAAAAAAAAAAAAAAAATATTTATGATGTTCGATTCCGAAATGCGAAATTAAAATACTTCATGCCTTATTTTACTACAATAGATGATCAAATTGTTAGATTTTTTTTTTTTTAAACATTTTTTTTTCGATTTTTTAAAAAATACTGGACGAAATGGCCTTGAACTTCAGGCATGCAAAGAACAGTTAAAAACTCACATTTTCCACTATAGATTTAGTCCAGAGTACAATTAGAGGACCGACTACAAAATGAAGAAAGTTAAAAATACTTTGGATCGCCCTTTATTAAAAAAAAAAAAAACTGCAAATACCTAATTTGTAATTTTAACATATTGTTTCATATACTATATACAGCATTTTTATGTTTCTTTGTGGTAAATGCACAGTTATTTAGATAGATAAATAATAATAATAATAATAATAATAACATTTTTGCTAAAATTTTTGCATAACAAGAATGCATTTCCATAAAATTTTACAAAACTTGTAGAAAAAGTGATAAAACATTAAAGAAACATAATTCTTAAATTTAAAATTCACACGTGTAGTATTCATTCAGATATGGGCATTTGTAGAATGCATTTTTTTTTTCTGCGCATGCGCGGCAGATTGAAAAATAAATAAATAAATAATAATAGGTTGAAAGCTACACAGTAAAAAATAGGTTCTTAAAAATAAGTATATATTGTCTCAAAATAGCTCCGAAACTATGTACACTTAAATTTGAAAACCCATGTACTCATTTTTGAGTACATTGACATGTCAAACATGGTGCGTGGCAAACATGGGAAATTTAACGTGCAACAACGTTAAATTTACAAGTCATTTATAGCTTTTTATGATATATATTGATCTAATGTATTTTTACTTTTCTTCAATTTGCGGGTAGTTCAATTTGTGGTTAGTTAGTTTGTGGTAAGTTAATTGCACTCCGAATTAAATTGATAGTGGAAAATGTGAGTTTTTAAATATCCTTTGTATGTGTTATTTGTATTCTTTGTATGTTCCTGACCGTCCTGTATTTTTTCAGAAAATCGAAAAAAAAAAAAAAAAAAATCTGATAATTTGATCACTCACTGTATAATGGATTTTAATTTCTGTGAATTGGTATTTTTCGTTGATAATTTAAGAAATACACTTTATTATTTGATATAGGAGAAAAAGAAGAAGTTATTTACCTAATGGTTTCCCTTTCTTTCTTCTTCTTCTTCTCCTCCTCTCACTCTCTTTAAGTTATCAATAATCTTAGCTAAAATAATACACGCTTTTCTCCGCTTTTCCTTTTTAATTATATTTATGTATACACAACATACATAAATTTAACTTTTTTTTTTTTTTTTTTTTTTTTTTTCATAGCTTTATTGAATTTTTCTTAGTTGGATAATTATTTTATTGCTTTATTTATATGCATACTTATCAATCATAAAAATATTTGTCACATATTGATTTTATTTTTTGTTCCATATGTATTTTAATGTCTGTTAAACGGCATTTTTAATCGATAATTGATAAAATGTATTACTTTAATTGACAAAGAAAGAAAAATAAGTTATTTTACGCAATAATAGTTTTTCTTCTCTCTCTCTCTCTAAAAGTTATAAACAGTCTTAGCTAAAATACTCCCTTCCTTTCTCCGTTTTCGTTTTCATTAATAATTATGTATGCCCAATATATATATAAACTTAACACTTTTTTTTTCTTTATGCACTATAGTAATTGTTTTTGATTGGATAAATATTTTATTTCTTTATTTTACATATATGCTTATAAATCATAAAAATATTTGTCACATATTGATTTTGCCTTTTGTGCCATATGAACTTTAATATCTGTTAAACGGTATTCTTTATTGATAATTGATAAAATACATTATTTTAATTAACAAAGAAGAGGAAAAGAAGTTATTTAAATAATGTTTCTTTTTTCTTCTTTTTCTAAAAGTTATAAACAATTTTCGCTAAAATAAAACCCGCCTTAATGTGCTTTTGCTTTTCATTAATAATTACGCACGCACAATACATGTAATATAAACTTAGCATTCTTTTTTTTAATGCGCTACAACAATTTTTTATTTGTTTTTAATTGGATAAATATTTTATGGCTTTATTTTTGCATGTATGCTTATAAATCAAAAATATTCGTCACATATCGATTTTACAATTTGCGTCCGTATGTATTTTCTTTTTATGGAAATGCAAGTCACGCATTAATCCCATAAATTTCCACCTTGTGTGTAGAAGCATCTCCCATCAAATTCAGTGTACTTTGCAAGATCATATCATCTCTCTACCTGACAACTTTCTATGTGTTAAAACCTTCTTTTTTCTCGACTTATGTTACTGATACTACGATAAGAATTCCGATATATGTTACCTTAAGTGAACATCTGTGCTTTGTTACCCCTAATAGCCTTTGTATGACGCGCATATAAACGTTTTTTTTTTTTTTTTTTTTTTTTTTAAATACTTTTTTATTTTACGTAATCTGAGTTTTTGTCATTTTATCTTAGTAAAATTGACATGAGAGTAAATACTTGACTACAAATAAATTCGAAGCTTAAATATTGTTGACAAAAACATTGGAGGTTAAGAAGGGTCGATATTTTTTTCTGGATATCGTGATGGAGATGTATATTTTTAAATCTTTAAACCGTACCATGCTTCCCTTCAAAAAGGAAAAAGAAAAAAAAAAAAAAAAAAAAAAAACAGAAATGTTTTATGTGTGACTATGCTTATTTCAACTAAAATTCATTTGACAGTTTACTTCAATAATTTATTAAAACAGATGCTTATTATTGTAATTAATTACGGTTATTCAAAAAGTATCTGCGATAGGGCTAACTGTTATTTATTGCTTATACTACATTACATTAGATTAGAGACATGTTTCTTATTTTTTTTAATCGATTGGCATGTTTAAATGTAAATTTAGAAGGAATATTTATATTATGAATTTAAATAAAAAAAAAAAGGGAAAAAGGGGCAACAATTTGAATTAAATTATTATTTAACATGTACGTACTACATTTATTTATTAATAGCATTTTTGTTTAACTACAACTTACTTTATTTTGTTTTGCAAAATTGTATTCGTTTTTTTATGAACACCTGTAACAATAAGTATTAAAAACTGATATTTGGAAAATAATTATTTCTTCTTTTTCTTTCTTTCATTTTTTTTTTTTTTTTTTTTCGTCAGTCAAAAATAATGTATTGTCTAGTTAAACTAATTGTAATGCATTGCATAGTTTGACATTAGTAACCGAGTGGATATATATTAACGGATAGTTTATTTTTTTTATTCATTTAAAAGTTATTGGACATTCACAACATTTATCAACTGCTGCATAAAACAAGCCGCAAAAAGTTTATTTTAACAACAAAAAATAAAATAAAATAAATAAGAAAAGTATTTTAATCCGTGGTAATCGAGTAGACATTTTAAAACTTTTTGATAAATATAAAACTATGTTAAAAGTGTACAAATTTTAATAAATTTAATTAGTTAAAAAAAAAAATTGTCAAAACAGTTGAGTTAAAAAAAAAAAAAATTAAAACATTTTGAAAGTTACTATTGTAATATTATTTTGTTAATAATCCATACATATTACGTATTTTATTACGTGTTTATATGCATTTATATATACTTTTGATGCATTAGGATTCATAACTGGACATCTTGAATACTTTACAGTTACATTTTATTTCATTTTTTTTTCCAGCGCAAAAAACAGATATAATTCAAATTTTGTATAAATAACTAAAAGTTTAAATAAATAACACATAAAATTTTACCTCAAAAACTAACTCCATATTGATCTTCGTTTAATTATGACATATTTGCCAACATACTAATTAATATTCCATAGTATTGTTAGCCCGCCTTCTGTTTCACACCAGTATCTTTCTAGAGTATTTTTCTTCTTATTTAATTGTGATTGCATTTAGAGAATATTATTCTAAAACTTTACTGGTGGGAAAAAAAGGGTAGGACTAACAACACTACGGAATATTAATTAGGATGTTGGCAAGTATGTTATGATGTTCTATACACAATACTCCCATAGCCCCAAATGTTCTTACTCAATATAAGCGATTTTCATTTATTTTTCTCTACACAAATAATGCTAATAATATGCATTATTTAAGATACATAAAAATATAGTACCTATTAAAATATATTTAAATAAAGGCCTCTGGCAGATCACGTGCCTTTGATGATAAACATAAATTCAGTTTAAAGACTAATGTTGTTATTTCTCATCATTCCACTGTATTCAAACTGTTCCTGTACGGTATAATACTTTATAACACGAAAACCGAGAAACAAGTTTCAAAATTAGTAGTGCAAATTAATCGTAATATGCATTTAATTGCATTTTGCATATGCTTAAAAATTGTCCCTGCACACATCTGGGGTCATTCAGTCCAGGTATAACAAACTATCAATAAAGTTCAATAATCTGCCGTCATCGTGCCTTCAACCCTTGGTGGTGAACAGTAGAACCTACAGAACAAAATTGAAAAGCATCAGTGGAGAGGAGAGTTTTTCAACATTCTAAGTTGTCTAAATATTTTACATCTAAAAGGTGATTTCGACTGAGCTTTGCACTTTCAGAATTCAACAGAATCTGACAATGATGTATTATCCTGAGATGAAATAGATAGTTCTTACCTTTTAGCTACAAGTCTTCATACTAGAATTTTAAAATAGTGAACTTCAATAAATAGTCGAAAATTAATATCAGATCTTTCTGTTAAAAATAATAATGATAATAGCAAAAATAAATAGTGGTAATAAACCTTATTTTTTAAAAAGTAAATTTTGGCAACTATTTTTTACTTAAGAAATGTAATAAGACTATTTTGACCTCATCGATGAAAATGTTGCATGTATCATATACTCAAAATGCATAACAAATATAAATAATGTAATTAATATTTAAAATATTTAAAAATCATTACGTCTCGTAGTTAAATTAAATTTTAATCACATTAAAAACTGAGACAGATAATATACACTAAAAATATACATTTTAAAATATTAAAAACACAAAAACATAAATTTAAACGTTTCGAGCCTTTTACAGACTCCTCATCAGTAAAAAACATCAAATGTAAATGATGAGATGAACAACAGACTTTTATTATGTGAGTACAACGTATTCATCAGGAACTGCGCATGCCTCATTAAATGGCGAAAACTGTAGTGTTGTAGTTCGGTTTATATTTGTCAAACTGGCCGTTTTCTTCATACTCGAATTAAGGAACATAAAACAAATTTCAAAAACCGTGATATGCGTTCAAAAATAGTACAGTATGCCATAGAAACTGACCATTCACCTGATTTTAACAGTACTAAAATAATCATATCTAATTGTCTAAATTATCACTCAAGAATTTTCCTGGAGGGCTGGTACACAAATCAACATTTTTCGCCACTTAATGAGGCATGCGCAGTTCCTGATGAATACGTTGTACTCACATAATGAAAGTCTGTTGTTCATCTCATCATTTACATTTGATGTTTTTTACTGATGAGGAGCCTGTAAAAGGCTCGAAACGTTTAAATTTATGTTTTTGTGTTTTTAATATTTTAAAATGTATATTTTTAGTATATATTATCTGTCTTAGTTTTTAATGTGATTAAAATGTAATTAATAATTGTTTTGCACATTTCTACAACGAAATGCTTGGGTGTTTGTAACTTAAAAAAAAATAAATAAATAAATAAAGACTGGTCGTAGGCAGTAATGTATTGTAATGTGTTTTGAATGTTGGTATAATATTATAAAGTTTCCCTGTGACTAATTTCCGGTCTTAGACAATAATGTATGCTCTTCTTCTTCTTCCTCCTTTTCTTTTTAATTTAATGGGCGATAAATGCTGTACTTAATGTTTTTTGCAGCAGTTAGGTTAGATATCATATACTATTTTAATTACGTCTAATATTAAAGTGTTGTAGAATTTCCCTTTGTCTGTACGATAACCATCATAAATCATTATGTGCCCAAATTTATTTGTATAAACTTGCAAACGAATGGCAACTACTAGACATTACTAATGATACTGCTATATATATTTTGCAGTAATTTACTTATACGAAACAAAACTTTCAAACAGATGAAAAAGTCATGCACAGAGTTTTTTTTTTTTTTTTTTTTTTTGGAAGCATTAAAAAGTGATTTAGGGTCGAAATCGTATCAGCTGTCTATTTTTATACCGCTTGGATTGAATATTGATTAACCAGTTTCCCGTTGGTATTAAAAATAAGTTCACCTGTTAATGCCTACGCCACGACTTTTGGACAAAAGATGGAATTATACGATTTAAAAATGCAGTTTCAGACAATCTGTTAACTAAACTCAAAATCTTTTTAAATTAACCATTTATGTGGTATTCATTTTGTTGAAATCATTATATCTTATCGAATCTATATGCGAAACTTATTAAATGACATTTCGATGGATTTAAAGCAGCAAACGATGCGATCGCTTTTCGTTTAAGCTGCATTATTGCCTGTCGTTTCCGGGATAAATGTACAAGCTTCGTAAATTAACAGATCAAAATATAAACTGAAATATTTTCGAAACTTGTATCGCGTGTCATTCAAATACAAAGATCTAGAAACAAAGATAAATCGGTTTTAGAAGAATCCCTTTATTTTATTATCCTCCAATCTGTTCTCATCTCTGGAAGAATAATTCTAATATATTTTTCCCCTCTCGATGATACAAATCTTTGAAATAAAGCCTTATTCATGCTCTTTATTTTCTCTCAACCCTTTTTGTGGACAAACTTAGCGAACTTAGCCAATATGAGTCACCCAAACTTTTATGACCTCAAAAAATGTGAGGAGAAAACGGGATCTCTAAAACTGCTACAAAAATGTATGTTGTAGCGGGGGCTAATGAGCCGTGTAGCTGTCCGAATGATAAGTAAATTGAAGTTTACTTCCCCAGAAATAGAGATCAAACAGATATGCTTATCGAAATTGCGATTTTGGAAGCAAAACGATGAGTCCCAGCTAAAAGAAAAGTTATTCAAACTTTCCATTTTGTTTAAGTTTATCGCTGTTGTGATTAGTATTCATGCGTTGTGCTGCATGCCTGAGTGCTTATGAGCAGGAAATGTAGGTTGTATTTTATTGCTTGATCACTTTCAATTAAAGATGTCAGTGTGTCAGCTCGGTGCTGAAGGGTTATGATCGTATTTCTAGTACAGTAAATTAATTTATTTTGGTGAACAAGGTAAAATATCAAATGTTTTAACAAAGAGTAACGTAAAGCCTAATCGTACATTTTATGCTAAAATATACCGTTATGAAATTTTGCTATAGTTGGTGTATTAAAAATGTTGTAAATTAGAATGCTATATTGTAGCATTGTTGCCAACTCATATTTTGCTGTGTCGCTGCTGATAGCTTAAAATGTCCCTCCATTGACGATAAAAGTCCTTACTTTTGTGAAAAACATGTAAAAAGTAACAAAATCTATGCAAAATCCTATAAAAAGTTTTAAAAAAGTTCTCCAAAAAATCCCTATGATTTTAAAACTCGTCCTTACATCCTGAAGAAAACTGACAAAGATTCCTTCCTACACTTAGGGACATTTCCTTAGAGTTGGCAACGTTATTGTAGTAAATCGTAAATTGTCTAAAAGTATTCTAATACAGCGTTTGCTGTATGTAAAATGTTGCAACAATATTTCTCAACTATTACATGACATTTATGAGCTCTACATTTTGATAGATTTATTTCTATGATTCATTTAGTTATTTTTTGTGAGATATATGTTAAAACATGTGCTCCTGAGTCATATTAGGATTATTCACAAACATAACTCTAAATAACTAATAATTCATATAATAATAATAATTCATGTCACTTTCACTTGTTTGGTCAATTAGATTTATTACTACAATCTGTCAACCACCCCATCTAGGCGCTTAAATAAATCAATTAAAAATGATAAACTAAAATAAATCACTTAAAAATAATAAGCACCGATTTAGTTTTATAACTTCTTGCAATGAATTTTTTCTAGATAATTTCCATCAGCATGAGCATTTCAAATAACACTTAAAGCCTTCTTTTCATCGTGGATAAAAAAAAACTTTATTTTTTTTGCAAAAATTTATATTTTCCATATAATCCATATGTTTGATAAATAAATGAGTTTTAGATCAGAAATTTTATTTTACAGTCAAAACTATATTAAAAAGAAATCAAGAAGAGAAAAAGCCGCGTAGAAATATAACTTCATGTGTTGATTAAAATTTCTGGTGTAAAAAACATTTAACTGACTGCGAATTATACAAAGAAAGATACAGTAACCAAAAGTTATAAATTTACTGTGAATATGTGTGTATGTTTCACATCTTCTCTTTAATGTTGATTTTAACTAAATTTGACTTTCGTAATGCTTATAAGTTTATAACTATAGAGAACTTAAAACAAATGCCATATTTGTATCAGATTTATATCGTCTGAAACTTCATTTTAACTTCTTTAACAACTTGATTGAGATTCTAATGCAAGAAGAAAGCCCAAATCTACATATTAGACTGGTACGTTAAATTATTTTGAAAAGTATGCCTGCAGCATTCAGACTGATAGTCTAGAGCGGGAATCAAAACGGAGAAAGTTAGCCTACATTGGGAGTAGAATCGGAGCCTGATTCTGGAACAAATTTTTCACCAAAATATTTATTTAAAAAAAAAGAAAAACAGTTGAGTTTTTTTTTAAGTTGAAAACACAGTTGCGAATTGAAATATATTGGTTGATAATGGCGACTAGGACACCGTATTTCACGAGTCCACGACACATGGGGCTCGTGTGCCCCCAAGTCTTATTAAAAATTTCATTTCTAATTTTACCTCATTTCCTATCATTGGATTCTCTGATGACAAAGCATGCTCAAGTAGCAATGGACTTACGGAAGGGGATGGGGCTCCAGGACCCAAAAATTGTTTTCCAATTTTGATCCATTTCCTACCATCGGATTGAGCTGAAGTTTTGCATGCATGTATGCTATCCATATCCACTGAATTGAAGACCTTCATAAATTTTTAAATGAAAACGTGTTTTTTTAATTTTTAATTTTTGTATTATATTTATTATTATTATATAAAAAATAATCTGGTATGTAACTCACACAACTTTCTCTTACCATGCATTTCAATATTATAATGACAGATTGTATATTAAACTTCAAGATCAATAGTATAAGATAATAAAGATCAATGTACAATGTTAAAATATTCTGAAGAATGTTTAGGAAAAGTTTTATTTGACATGTAATTCTGTGTGAGGGGCGCTACCGCCCCCCTTAATCCTCCGTTCAATTACAATGCATAGACTTATTGGAAAAAAAAAAAAAAAAAAAAAAAAAAAAAAATCTAGACTGTTTTTGATTTGGTTTCAAATTTGCCAGTCTTGATCAATTTTTTAAGTGGTAGTCTAATATGAAATTCAAAATGCCAAATTTGAATTTCCTGTAGTTATTTATTTTTAAGTTATGCTGATAACAGTTATACATACAGACCAACCACTAAAAATTGGACTTTCGTAATCAAGCCACCTCAAAACGTGATATTATACAAAAAAACAGAGTTGAAAATAAAACTTCAAAAACTACTTTATTTACCGTATGGGTACGAAAAATTAATTTTGCAGTATTCGTCTATATAGTAAAATGTACAAAGCGCTTCCATTAATTACATTCAATAGAAAAGAACGTTTTACTTGATTCTGCGTAGCCCTGTATATTGTCTATAATCAATATACACTATTAAGAATACTCTGTATTTAAAATTAGTCTTACCTGAAAAACATTTAACACAAAAGGAATTACGATTCCTGCTATTTCCAAATATATTCAAATACTTTTGGTATAGCCCTGTAAATGAATGATGAACCATACCACAATCTACACAAAACATGCTTTTATGAATATAATAAATTCTGTTCATTCTGTTTCGTTTAAGTCAGGCTATAGATGTTACACTGTATTTACCAGAAATTTCCCCATAAACATAATGTATTTGAATTCTCTTGGATGTCCCTGTACACGAAATTATTTGTTCTTGAGATATGCAGATAACAGACTGACAGACACACAGATACATAGACCAAACTGCTAAAAACATGATGTTTGGATTCAGGGGACTTAAAAACGTGTAAATATAGCAACAACTCACTTTCGAAAATTTGACCCGAAAACAATACTTTCTCTACCAAGAGAAAGTAAAAAGTTGATACTTTGTTGAAAATTATCACGGATCTGTCGTTCAACCATTCGTTTTAAATGTAGTGATGATTTCTTTTCAAAATATATTGAAAATTTACACCAACGTTGCTTTTACATGTAGAAAAATTTCTTTTTTGTTGACTATTACTATTATAAATGTTTTTTTTTTTTTTTCAATGATTCGCTAAAAATAATTACATTGTGCACAAATATCGTCGTTATGTTTAATGGTCCTTTTTTACTCAAGTGGGCGTAAGTAATTTATATTGTTTTTGTCTCTTATTGGATCGTAACATGTATCGCAACATTTTTGTGCTAGTTTTAGCAATGTGTTACAATCAGTTTTATTTTTGTTGTGTTGGTTTTGACATGTAGCTATTAAATGCTAAATAATTAAGATTAAAATAGCTAATATATATATATAAAATGAAATTGTGTGCATTAGTTTTAGAGTTGGAGATGCATCAAAAATTTTGTCACACACTGCACACATTCAGAAAGATATTTCCTAAAAATGGTCTAATCGTGTTTCAGACCTTGCAAAACGTGTATATCCATTGAAAACCGGAATTTTTACAAATACAATATTTTCTTCTATCAAATGTAAAAAAAAAGTAAAAATGCATTAAAAAAAAAAAAAAAAAAAAAAAGCCAATATTAATCTAAAATATTAGATGTAAAATATAAGAGTGTCTAATAAGTCACTAACATTTCAAGAGCTACAAATACTTAATTAGTTGTTTGCTAGACTTCCTTTAGTGCTAAATGATCTTTTTGTGTGTGTTACCAGAAATGATAGTTTCATTACCAACTTGCTATAAATAGTGTTGATGGTAGTTAATCGTCTAAATAAGTGATTTCTTGCGTGACCTCTCCACTTCTTTGTAGTGACATCGATACTATCGCTTTTATCCAAAATCTTATCTTTAATACACCCGAGGTCTTAATTGCGCGATTGTCCATTTAAAGAGCGATTAGTTGAAATTTTACATGAATCAGTCAAGGGTGGCGAAAGATACGCTACTTCTCCTAAAATCAATTTGCAACATCTTCATTTCCATTGTCGCTGTTTTATTATCTTTTCCTTTTGGAATCTTTAGCGACATCTTCATTTTGGTAGAGGATCACCGTACATTGTTTTGCAGCAGAACTTGCATTTATTTTTAGATTGACTGAGTTATTTTAAATTTAGAAACAAAACTACAAGTTTTCTTTATAAAAATTGAATGAACCTAACATTGAATATCGATTTTCAATTTTCGGTATATATATCAGTTCAAAAAACCCTTAACGGCTTAAAAGTTTGTGACGCCGCTACTTTATGGCTATAAGAATTTGAAATATGAGTCTTAAAAATAATGATATCAAATTTTAAGTGACGCTTTGCAATTAGTTAAAGTATACATAGATTTTCATATTTGATCATTTACTTTTATCTTTTATTTATATTTATAATGCAAACGTAATATTTTTAACTTCAAGATCAGACAGATATATAAAATACACTCACTAGATGCTTTTTCATTCGTATTTAAAATTCAAAATAACAGTTTTAAAAGGAATTATATAAAAATTCCAGTGGCGCCTCGGTGTTATTTTAAAAGATATGTTTTTAGATTCCATTAAAATTACTTTTGTTTTGTCTAATAAAGTATATTTACACATTTAAACAGTGCTTTTAATTTTCAAATATACTTTCAAATAATTATACTTTCACCGAGTTTGCATTATAAAGTAAAATTATTTATTTCAATAAATAGGTTTATCTTTTGCATCACGCTATCCAAAACATAGTATCATAGTATCCAACTAAGTGAAAATTTGCTCAAAGAGGTAGTGTGACGTAAAGAAAACATTTACACAAATTTTACTTGCAGTTTTGGATAGCGTGACGCAAAAGATAAATCAATTTATTGAAATAAATAATTTTACTTTATAATGCAAACTCGGTGAAAGTATAATTATTTGACAGTATATTTGAAAATTAAAAGCACTGTTTAAATGTGTAAATATACTTTATTAGACAAAACAAAAGTAATTTTAATGGAATCTAAAAACATATCTTTTAAAATAACACCGAGGCGCCACTGGAATTTTTATATAATTCCTTTTAAAACTGTTATTTTGAATTTTAAATACGAATGAAAAAGCATCTAGTGAGTGTATTTTATATATCTGTCTGATCTTGAAGTTAAAAATATTACGTTTGCATTATAAATATAAATAAAAGATAAAAGTAAATGATCAAATATGAAAATCTATGTATACTTTAACTAATTGCAAAGCGTCACTTAAAATTTGATATCATTATTTTTAAGACTCATATTTCAAATTCTTATAGCCATAAAGTAGCGGCGTCACAAACTTTTAAGCCGTTAAGGGTTTTTTGAACTGATATCATTACTTTTTAGTGGTTTTTGATCAAGAAATTAAAATAAGTCCTTCTGGCTCCTAGGAAGGGTAAACTAATTTATCTTTTCTTATGAAGTTGCCACCATTTTTTTTCCAAAATGGCAGCTACAATTTATTAATGGACTTAGAGGATTTATTAATGAAGGTTTGTATATGTGGAGTTTTAAGCAAATCGGTTCATAAAACCTTTCTAATGTAAATTTGAAATTTTCAGTGTGCTAGCACAGGGAAACAAGAGGGTAGATTAAGTTGGCAAATGAACATATCAAATGCATTTCTAAGATAAATCTACACTACAAATTTAGTGTGAATTAATTCAGTATTTCAAACGTTATCATACTGACAAATTTTCAAGTAGCCTGCCACTTGGAAACAAAATGGAGAAGCTTCGCACTAGAAAAATTTATTGACTGGGATTCTCAAACTTTAAAAATAAATAAATAAAAAATAAAAAAATAAGAAAAAAGAAAGAAAGAAAAATAAGTGGATAATTTCAAATTTAAGTTAGAATTACAAATTAAACAATTACAAAAAAAAAAAAAAAAAAAAAAAAAAAAAAAGTAAATATTAAAAATGGAAATTTGTATATTTTGTTTCCCCTTTTGAGGCTAACTATGCTCCAATATTCACAGTTTAAATTTTCATCAAAATTGCAGGTAAAAATTACTTTATATATATTTTCATATAAAACGTTTGGAGGAAAAAATAGCCAAAATATAAATTAAGCTTTACATTTCTATAATTTTAAAAATAAGATAAAATCACCTGGAGAAAAATTTTATGGAAAATATAAGTTAAGCTTTAAAAAAAAAAAAAATGAAATTTCTGCGTAAAAAATCTATTTCATAAATATAATTACAACTACAATATACAAAAAACCCTCCTTTAATTTTAAATAATTATTTCTACATGTTTCGAAGCAATTAAAAGTTTTTTCTTTCTTTCTTTTTTATTTAAGAAAATTAAATAAATGTAGTGGCGCCATCTAGTAATTTAAAGTCATATACATATATATTTAGCTTTTTATTATTATTTTTTTTCCCCCTTAAAAAAAAAAAAAAAAAAAAAAAAAAAAAAACTTGTTTAGAAACAGGTAGAAATAGTTATTTAAAATTAAAGGAGGATTTTTTGTTTATTGTAATTGTAAATATATTTATGAAATAGAATTTTTCATGCAGAAATTAATTAATTAAAAAAATAAAAGAAAGAATAATATTTTTTAAATACATTAGGGTTTCAAAGTAAAGATGTTATTTATTTATTTTGACGTGTTTTTTAATAATTGCTATTTGACATATTTTTCATGAATTTTAATAAAATTCATGAAATAGTGTTATTTCTAATAAACACTGTTTCATCCCCTAGTCATTATTGCTTTAAATAATAATAATAATAATAAATTGATTATGTTAATATTTAAAATATGTATCATTTTAAAGTCTGAAAAATAAATAAATGAATAAACTCTAACTGTATTTTCAAAAGAGATTTTTAATTTTTAAAAAGAAAATACATATATATATGTATTTACGGAAGTGTATATTTTAAATAAAAAAAGATAGATGGCGCCAAAACTCTATTTGCTGTTTTTTTCCATTCCCGACGCGGAATGATACATGAATATAAATCGCAAATCATTGAGCTATTATAAAATCGATGTTCATGAATGATTAAAAATTTTCTCGCTTTAAAAAATTGTAAATTCATCATTATTATGATAAAATGGAATATCTAAAATTACAAAATACTTCCTTATTTAAAATATTATCTAAATATTTTCTTGACTAAATATGAAATTTTGAAATCAAAAATATTTTTTTCATAACAGAAGAGAAAATATATTTAAGTGAATTTGACTTTGTATATATACAATAAATATTTTAAACATGTAATAAAGTACTTTTGCGTTAAAAAAAAATCTAAATAATTCATTGGCTGCATTGAAGTCGGACAATCAACCAGCCCACATACCTCACAAGAAAGAACCGCATAACAGCGTTTTCACCCGGAGAAACACATGTAATTGGCGGAGTAATATAGTTCCATATTTACAGCGATTTATATAAAAAACAAGAGTTTTCCTGAAAAAAACGAAAACGTTACTAGATTCAGAAAGATCCTATTAACAAAATATATTAATTATATGAAAATCCTTCGAGCCGTTTTAGAGATATTTTTTCAGAATTTGAGTCCATTACAACCTTACACCTTACATTTTTCCTTTTTGGCTTTAAATTGAGATTCAGATCTCAAAACATATTACATGTAGAAATGTAAAATTTTCAGGATAGATTAAGACCGAAGATAAAAGATTATTTTGAAAAGATCAGAACAAAATATGGCATATTTGCTGAGATATTAAGTGTCGGCTTTTACAAATCTCTTTGATGTCAAACTAGCCGTATATATGAGTTCGCAGCGTCCCGTTTGTCCCTCCGCTTGCGTCACTCAAAAAACTGTCGTTTTTCATGATAATATATTTCGGCAAAAATAATTTGCAAGACTATCCACTAAAATATTCAATTTCTTTATCTTTCGAAGAATTGAGGCAAAGTATTTTTTAGGGAGGCATTTTTCATTCATTTTTTTTTTTTTTTTAAACATCGAGTTTTTTATTGTCCTATAAGAAAAAACCTAAATATTTCGAGCATTTCTTTTTTCGCGCAGCATTCAGAAAAGGATATCTAAATTGTTAAAAACAAATTGCAAATTTGAACTGATGCTTTAAGAAAATAAAATCTGTAATCCTAAAAGTCAATTTTGGAAAGGCAGTGGAGCACTAGTATTTTTTCTAGATATGTTAACTTTTTTTCAAAAAAGCGACAGGGAGCATGGTAAGTTCTTATTATTATATGTAAGACCAGCTGCGAATGCAAATGTTCTAAATTTTTATATATGAGGCCGACATATTATTTTGATGATAGCGATTTCACGCTTAACAATTTAGTAATTTCAATTTTATTTTTGAATTTTTCATAATGAACGACACCGAAGAAGTAGATTTTCACACTGCCTTCTTAAAAGTATTGTTATTAAATTGTGTACATTACTTTTTTTTCTTTAATCATTAAATATGATCTACAAATTCAGATCATAATTAATATTCGTAATAGATCCAAGTTTTATAATAGAATTTGCAATTTTTGGACAATATCAGTGTTTTCTATAAAATAACTTCTTGAATTTTACGAAGAAAACTCTTAATTAACTTTTTAGTGAACTGGGTTCCTTTTGTGATCCTTACCATGATAGGCATCTTTGCGGCTACGATCGTATTTTAAAACCACTTTCAATTTCCGTAGTAGCAAAAAGTTGTCGACTTAATACCGGCTAGTAATTAAAGTTCATCAGAAAAAAATTGAATTACAATGAGCTAAACGTTGTAAGAGTATAATTTTCTTCTTAAATATATTGCATAATTTTGATGATCTTGACACAAATACGACAAAAAAAAAATTTCTCAATATTTTTTTTTTAATCGTTTTATTCCGACTTTATTATCATCCTCTACTTAGAACTTTAAAATATATTCTTTTAACATTAGTGTTATTTTTTCACTTTCTTGACAAATATATCGCAACTTCGGCAAGAAAAGTGTTACAACTCAAAAATGCAGCATTTTAGAAAAATCAACTTAAAGATACGATAAATATTAACCAGCCTACAATAAATTCGACAAAAGTGTTTCTCAGGTGCATAAATTGTGAGATAAATATGTGACAATTTCCGTGCACGTTGGAGGTACATCATGCACATTTTTTATCAATGTAAACTGAAATTTGCTTTTTTTTTTGTTTAAATAATGGAACTTTTTTTGCCGGAAGTGTGATATGTTTAGAATTAGCTGTGTATGCATATAAGGTATGTTACTTACTATTGTCTTTTTAATGTAAAGTCTATTATTGTTATTATTATTATTATTATTATTGTCTAATCCCGTCGCATAACACATTTTCTTTTTTCTTTTTTCTGAGTAGAAAAGTCACGTTTTTTGAAAATAATATTACCTTTATTTGAGATCATGTTAGCAGGAAATAAATACCTTCCACAGTTCTTGTTTGCTGGTAAATGTAATTTATTTTTGTTTTTAACCATTTTCAAAATTTTTTATTATCTTTCTTAGTAAAAGGGTTTTGATCTCACGATGATATGTCCAAGAATGTATCTTTTTGTGAAATCGTGTGTGTTATTACCGGGACGGTTGCCAATAATTTATTGCTAATTCCGATAGTCAACAGTCGTAAAATGCTTTTCAGATTTATGGCGGAATGCTGAATGCTGTATTTCTTATGTAAAGAAACAGTAGGTAGAAAGATGATGATTTGGAATTGATCTTACCTGATATCGATGGTTTATGGATAAGGGAGCAAGTTTAGTTTGTTTCTTTCCAACGTGATTAAGGTGCTACAATAACAGCGTCATTTATTCCCAAATATCAGTAAGAGAATATTCCAGTTGAGATTTGTGTTTAGTGGGCAGTAAATTTAAGCTTGATTTATTGGTGAGATACTTTTATTATCTGATTCTTTAGTTGCTGTTTATTTATTTATTTATTTTTTTCCCTCCGTGTTTATATGTAATTTAAACTTTTCTGTTTAAAAATTTCTTCAAACTTAATCTTCAATTTGAAAAATGTCGCTTACAAAATGAACGATAGACCTGAGGCAGAGAAACACACAAACTTAAAACAACGCGAACGTCAATTTTATGACAAACTTTTCTACCAAGTGTGATATGGAAAATCACATATATATATATTATTTTAGTTAAATTAATCAAAAAATAGCATTTTTAACCATTATGTGAGAGAACTCAAATTAAATAATATTATTATGTTAAAAATTTAACTTAATATTCATTGGAAGGAAAGTATTATTTATTAATATAAAAAGCAAATGTATTTTGCGTTTTTTTTTTTTTTAAACTAATTATTAAGTAAATGGGCCTTAACCATTTAATAAATTCTGTCTGAAAAATAACAGATCATTATACTGAAATTATTTTACGTTAAAATCATTCAATACCTATACATTTTACTTGTGGTTAAAATTTAAAACGGAATCCTAATTAGTTGAACCATTTCAAAGATATCTTATTATATCTAGATTTTCTTTTTTCTTTTTTAGCGCAGAAAGTTAATATTATTTCGTCTCTATAAATTGTAAAATTGGCTGTTCTCTAAATTAATTTCCATTTTTTCTTAATGAGAAAGTCAAAACATCTATTGTTCGTTACAGAAAATTTTGAGAAAACTCGAATCGTTCCCAGGAAACATTTAACGGCTATTTTGGATTTATTTGGTCTCCAATAACGCTTTAAATAAAAACATATACATCTTCTTAATGATTAAAAAAATTAATGTTGCTTCGGCTGAAATTGTAGCGTTGCGTATAATGCAAGTAAATTATTAACGCCAAGAAATGTACAAGAAATTCTCTCGCTTGATATGTATCGGCCTAAAAAAAGCCAATTTCGGTGTTTCCGTATTCTGCTATTTCCTCCGCACTATTTTGCGCACTTTTAAGCGTGCAGTTCCCAATTTATTAAATATTGTGTAGTTTTTATTTTTTTTAAAGTACAAATGGTAAGTTTTATGAATAAATTTTCAGGAAGTAGATATTTATATGCCTCTGTTTGATCCGATACCTGGTTTATACCCCCCACTTTAGCAATTTTACTTAAAAGCATCCATAATTTCTATATTAAACCAAATGTAACAACTAGCCAAGCAAAGCTCTATTGTGAATTCAACATACATAAATGAGATCGGGAAATACAGGGTGATTCAAATTAAAGTATCCCTGTTTGGAGATTTGCAAGAGAAGCAATAGTATCATCTTCGTATTTGGAGGGTATACATATCAGGCCATGGGAAATTTATTGGTGAAAGAAAAAAAAATAATAAAGAAATGAATAAATAAAAATTAGTTTTGGTAAACGCCGCTTGATGAAAATGAAACGCTGTGATCGGCTTAAAGTATGAACAGTGTCGGCAATGTCAAGCGATTCTACCAAAAGAGAACAGAATACAAGGCGTCGGTATTAAAATAATAATAATAATAATAATAATAATAATCGGCTTCTGATAGGTAAAAAATTAACAGTATAAATTTTATGTATATTATTTATTTATTTTTTGTTTTATTTATTTATTTATTTAGCATTAGTATTCTAATGAAGGGCATTCGGGGAAAAAAAAAATTCTGTTGAAATAGTTTTAATTTTTGCATAACAATTTCAATAATAAATGATAAACTTGATATTCATTTAATAAACCATTGAAATAATTTTCGCTTAAATGTCACACCCATAACAAAACTAAAATAATAATAATAATTTTTGGAAATTAAATGGTAGAATTGTTTTATTATTGGTTTAGATTAGAATGTACGGTATTATGTTAAAGCAATAGAATAGTAAAGCAGTTCTACTATAAAATTTTCTAAAATATTTTTTTTTAATTTTATAATGGGTCACACAGGTCATCGGGTCACCTAATGCCATCCGGTGAAATTTTATGGAATGTATTATATAAATAAAACGTCAAAAGGTGTCAAAAACCTCATGTTATAATCTTATTAGCGGTATTTTATTGTATATCAAGTTACAAATCTGAATAAATCATAATTTATATATTATAAACAGTTTTGTGTTACATTAGTGATTAGTGTAATTATAATTAAAATACATATTATACATCGCATTATCTGTGAAGGAAAAATAGCGAAAAATATTTAAACTATTGCAAGCATTTTTAAAAGTACTGTTTATGCTTTTTATTATTTAATTATTTTTTTTTTATTACAAATAAAGTTATTAATCTAAATACTAAATTCTTTAAAACTTAAACAACAACAACAACAAAAAAAAAAAAAAAAAAAAAAAAAAAAAAGAAGTGGTAATATTTAATACTGATTAAAAGTTTCCTATATATTTAATTTTGTATATAGAATGTTACGTTTATGTACAAAGTTTTCTGCACTAAGCAACAATTGCAAAATTAATCAATATAGTTACAAGTTTTTAATTAATATTTCACAAAAAATGTTTGGTTATTATTATCAATATTTTATAAATTTTATATGTATCAGTCTACAAAGTTGTGATGGTGGAAAGGCTTTAAGGTATTCTCACCAATAGCTAAACATCAAGCTATTTTACTGGAAAAATTGTTGTCATAATTACTCATTACTTTTTTTTTTTTAATAAAAATTTTTTTCAGTTTTCACATTCAGAAAATTCACAATTGTTAAATTAGATTTTGTTTCCTGAAATTGAATTTCTCAAATTTTTTAATATTTTATTTTAAAGTTATAACCCACATGAACTAAATGTATTTTTTGAATTTTATAGCTACAAAATTAAATATCAAAAATATATTTTAGGTAATGGGTAAGTCTAATTACAAAGTTCACGATTCAATAACATGATGCTTGGTTGTCACTGATAATAGGTGTTAATGCATCACCTTAAAAAACCTTAATATTCCAATAGAATTTATTCAACTCATAATGCATCTGATTTCTACACCATTCAGTTCAGTGTTGATTGTAAATGATTTTTTTTTTTTTTTTTAATTTTGTATAATTCTATTCTAAATTAAGAAAAAGATATTACAGAACTTCGTAAGTAGTATTTTGTTATTGCATGACTCTAGAGAAAAAAAGAACTAGAATGGAACGAATCACTAAAATAACAGTATAGAATTGAAATGTATTTTTTTACTTTTAAAAGTTAAAAGAATTAGTACATTGATTACTTTATTTATGCATTGCTATTTATAATTTTTTGTTCTATATTTTATAGTAGACAAAAATTATTTTCTGTTTTAAAAGAAGCTTATTGGACAAAAATTGCACTAGGAAATTTTTGATGAAACATGTGGTTTATGGTATCTAAAACTGTCATAAAATTTACTCAAGAACCTAAAACCAAAATTTGGGAAAATGTAATAAACTGTAGATAAATATTTATTGCATTTTTTTTTTTTTTTTAATGCTTTTTGTATAGAAACTTTTGACATTTGTTGTCAAAAACTACGTCAAAAAGGTGTTTTTGACTTGACGGTTAAGACCATAGCTAAATTCGGATAAAATCGTCAATTGTCAAAAACTTGCGAACCCTGAATAAAACACATTTTATTATCAGTATTATTATTTCAACCCACAAAATGAACTTAGCACTAGATAACTGAACCAAGGAAAAAATCTGTAGCGCCTTGAACGTTGACTCAGATAGCTGTTTCAGTAGTACTTAGCGTACCATCTTCAGTGCATAAAGAAATGAGATGGAAATACACTTATAGGGAAGGATGAACCGGTAAAATTATGTGAAATGTGGGAGATTGGTCCATAGGAAATTGAGAAACAGTAGTATTGAAAAAATGCAGAAGAAATTAAGAAAATGTGGACTGAATGTAAAATTTCCAATAATTAGACAAATAAATACAGCGAAATTACTATTAACAATATTTTGTAAGATTCTTATAGATGTAAAAAGCTTGAAAGAGAGAAGTGGAGTTCGTGTATTATTTTGGGCTTCAAATTATTTCAGCTGTATCAAATTTAAAATTATGGTTTTTCTCCCAGCAATGCTTAGAAATGGCTGATTTGTTGATTTCTTGTTTACGGACGTAACTGATACATTCTTTTAGGCGAAATTAAGGACTGCGTTTAGTTGTACCCATGTATGACAAATCACATTAGCAGGAAATACTATAAATGACCCAAGAGTTATACATAGTTATAAGATCATTTAACTGAGAAAGTGTGATTTTATAGGAAAGCGAAAAAATATTTTAAAATAATATTATTTGAGAAGTTTTGCTATGGCATAACTTGATTTAGAAAAGTAGAGTAACACAATACCAGAGTTGCCAACATTTTAATTTATTCCGGAGTATTTTTAGCCATTATTCCATGCCCCGCCATTATTCCATACCACTTTTTGTTAGAGAGTAAATTTTTCTTATTATATCGTAATTATACATCGGAAGTAAAAACTCTAAAAATAAAATGGTGCGAAGTAGAGGCGGGGCTAAAAATGCTCGTGAATAAATTAAAATGTTGGCAACTATGCAATACTCATATTAGATGAAGACGAAATACGAATTTCAGTGCTTATAAGCACTGAAATTCGTATTTCGTATTCGTAAAACAGAATGGAACAAATATTAAGGGCACGGTTAACAAAACTATAGAAAGCGTTATTTTTTGGGTAGGTGGATGACATGAATTCGCATGGAAAAGTAGGGAGACTACAAAATTTTTAGGATAGACGGTGGTGGAAAAGCCTTTTTCTGTGCGAGATACAAGGGTATCAAGGAAAAAAAGTGAACCATTCTTTTTTATTTTATAAGTGAATTAGGTATTCCTGTCTATGAGTAATAGAGTTTAAAGTCTTCTCTAATTTATTGAACCGGGAAAACGTATAATTTTTTATTTTAATTTATGAATAGTGGTGACGAACGTTACATGAAACCGCAACTCTTTCTTATCCAATTACTTTTTCATTTTTTATTTGAGAATATTGTAGGTATAATGTACAGTGTTTAGTATACGAATATTTCTTTAAAAATTATGTTAACATGCGTAGTTGGACATAAATGGAGATAAAAAAATGTAGATCATTTATTAATTTTCGAACCAATGTTAATCTGAATAAACTCCTTATTTGAATAAATAGTTAACCAATACTTAATATTTGAAACAACCGTATAAGCGAATCACTGGTTAAATGAATAAGCTTTTTATTTGAATCATCTAGTAGTGAATTTTATTAAACAGTGTAATGAAAAATATATATGATATGAAATAATAAAAAATTCTTCCCTTCATTGAGAAATTAAAATGTCACAGTTGCAGATTTAATTTACCTGAAAAATTATAAACAAGATATATATGATAAAAGAAAAAAAGAAAAAAAAAACATATGTTTGAGTACTCTGGCAAAATAATAACAATAATAATAATCAGGGGCGAAGCGTGGTTCAGAAATTCTTGGAAGCGCTGAAGAGACACGCTTCCAAAAGCAGAGGGAGAATCAATCCAGCTTTTCGCCATCGCGAGACTGGATCTGATAGACGAGGAACCGAAAATACTATTTCATTTTTCTTATCTAAAATAATGAAATTATTGTTTTAAGACTTAAATAAGGGAAGCGCCGCTTCCATCGCTTCCATGGACGCTTCACCACTGATAATAATCATATACAGGGTGTCCCATAAGTCTGTAGACATTTTAAAAACTCATAACTGAATGAATTGATAGAATTGAACGCAGTTTGCGAAAAAAATCATTCTCGTAAAGGGGGGGGGGGATTTCTTTTGGCAAAGAAAAAATAATAATTAAGCTATTTGTCGATAGAGGGCGCTGTTTGGACCAGATCACACATTTTCATGAAAAACTGTACTTATTCGCATGCAAATGTTTACAGGCATATACTAAATCCTATTCTATGTGCCCGTCGTCACCACAAATTACAGTTTGCAAACGAGTTATAACAGTGCTAACTGCAGCTCCAGTCGGCGGTTCCTAACCCGAGGGAAAACATCTTCACCAATAACGCTTTATCCACCAAGTCAGCATCGCAATTAAATCTTCCTGTATGCACAAGTAGGAGGCAAAATAAGAAACGAACTGTTCTAATCGCAAAATTGTGCAATTTAGAGGACTTTCACTTGCATATTTTTCTTTCACATTCACTGAGAAAAAAAATATACCGCTTTCATCTAGAACGAATAGGTGTTCCTTTTCTAAATCCCTAAACTAGAAATATAGATTTCCGAGCTATGAGTATAAGGCACGCCAATACACTGAGAAAAAATTCTATAACTGGTATCTAGAATCTAAATTGTGGCTCTAGAAAAAATAGTTCCATGTCATACTTATAAATTTCTTTAAAAAAATTTTCCAGTCCCTTCCGAAAGCGAATTCTAGAGACCGCTATTAGAATTCTTGAGCGCTTGCCTATACTGTCGAGGACAAACCTATTTGAAAATATCTCCAAATAAATGTGAATACAAGAGGTAGGTTTCAGCAGCTCTAATCTTGGTTTATGACGTAATTCTAGAAAATTAAGCGAGAATTTCTCGTAATACAAAAGATTCAGAATATTATTTCACCATCTAGAAATGTGTAGATTAGAAATTCTCGACCATTTCGTCTATTCAGTTTATTGGCGTGCCTTATGCGCATAGCTCGGAAATCTATATTTCTATTTTAAGGATTTAGAAAATGACCATTTATTCATTCTAGATGAAGGCGGTACATTTTTTTTCTCGGTGTCTGTGCAAAAAATTTAACTATTTATCTAACTATCGTCGACAAAATATTTAACTATATTTTTTTTTTTCTTTAAGGCCTACTTTAAAATGACCCTTTTAGACAAAAAAAATCGATTTTCTGTTTTTTTATTTGGTTTTAAATAATAGACTTTTAGCTTTCTAAAACACCTTTACTTTTGTTTGTACGCTAATTAGAACCGAAGTTATAGCCAATTAAGTAAACCGGAAGTGAGATTCTTTAAGACAGAAAGTGCTCGATCTCGCCAGAGAGCTGGCAATAGGTAAGCATTGGTAATTAGGCTTGATTTCACATTTATTTTCAATTTAAATCATTCAGTTTTTTTTTTTTTTTTTTTTTTTAATAACCCATGTATTTATTTATTTTTCCCAACAAATAATTACACATTAAGTAAAATCTTTAAATGCGTTTTCTGAAAAACTATATTTTTCGATTTTTGTGTATGCGATAAACCTGATTTCTCCAAAAGTTTTCAAGTTATTTCTATGAAAGTTTCTCACAGTATATAACAGATTTCCAGTCACGCAATGAACTAAAAGATAAGTTCTATGTACTATTTTAAAGATTTTACATGTGTTTATTTTCTAAAAAAAAGATTTTTTTTTTTCGGAAAATTCTGGTTTTTTCTCTGTTAGTTACCATATTTCAGTCAATTTTAAGAATATCTCTTAACTTTTAGTTCAATGCACTGATAAGGGTCATACCATTATGTATTTCAATGGATATTGAATTATATTAATTTTGATTGAGTATATGAGGTTTGGCGTAAACGTGAAATTTTGCTCATTTTTTACACAAAATCACCTAATTCTTTGCAAAATAAAGAAATTTTTGTTTAAAATGTACTATTTTTCATCATTCTATGTCCTTTTATAACTAAAAATATAATTACTTAATGCATAGTCTGCTTTTTTAGAAAAAAGTGCTCCGTAAGTAGGCAGCTACCTTAACCCCCCCCCCCAAATAAATAAATAAATAAATAAATAAAAAATAAAATAAAAATAAATAAATAAATAAAAATAAATAAATAAATAAATAAACAAAATAAAATAAAAAAAAACGTCACGAGAATGATTTTTTACGTACAGACAACAATGAATGAGATGTTCCTGAAGTAAAATGTCAATGCAATATGTATATATATATTTCTTTTTACTGAAATTCAGAACTGTTACTATTGGTTGTAATACATATAACAATAATGCTAATAAAATCCTCCTTGATATTCTTAAACAAATTTATAACTTAATTAGTAAATCCAACAATTTCTATTGTCTTAAAAATAGCTATCAACTCAGAGAAATTGTACAAACTATGAACAATGTTAATGATATTAATACTTATGATTTTGCTGACTTGTTTAATAATATTAATTTAACTGATCTTCATCAAATTATTTACAACCTTTATTTGCGATTTAAAAGTGAACTTTCTCTTCCTAAATACTTTAGTGCAGCTTCCTTTAAAACTCTTTTAAATTTTATTATTCACAATAATTTTATTCTACATAACAACACTATTTATATCCAAAAGGTCGGTATCCCACAAGGGGGATGTAGCTCAAGTCTGTTAGCTGACTTATATCTATACCATTATGAACAAAGTTTCTGTAATGATAATGTCATTATTTATAGATACATTGATGATATTATAATTTTTTATGTTAATAACTCTACTCCATCTTTATTAAAATTTCAATATCCATCTCACCTTACACTAACACATAATTATATTAACAATAATTGTATTAGCTTTTTAGATTTACATCTTAAATTAAATGATGGTAAAATATCTACTGATCTATATGATAAACGCAAAGATTTCTGCTTTAAAGTAAATTTATTTACACATTTTAATTCCTGTCTTCATTTATCTGTATACAGAAATATTATTCTTAATCATCTATTTCGAATAAACAGACTTTGTTCATCTCATAACAAAAACAAGAATATTAACAATTTAATTAAAACTGCTACTGCTATGGGTTATCCTAAGAGATTTATTTATTCGATTATTTATCAATAAGTGTTCATTGTCTCAAAAAAAAAAAAAAAAAAAAAAAATGTATTTGTGTATGTGTATATATGTGTATATATATATATATATGTATATATATATGTATGTGTACATTTCTATATTTAAAAAAAAAATAAAAAAAAAAATAAAAAAAAAATAAATAGTAATAATTAACATGTGGCGGATGGGAGGGAAGATGTTTGATTAAGGAGGAAGGGTGGAGTTGTTTGGCTGGTTGGTTGGGTGGGTTGCCGAATTTAATTAAAAAAAAAAAAAAAAAATAGAAGCTTGGTTTTATTGCAATTGCAGGATACATCATCTCTTTCTGGTTGATATTGTTTAAGTTTCAACAATATATAATTCATTTGCTTAATAAAAAAAAAAAAAAAAAAACTAGATATCATTCAAATTTGATGTGTTCATACTAAACGTAAATACTAATAATACTTCACAATAATAATTAAACTAATAACAATAATTATTAAAATTATTAATAATAATTATAATAATAATATTAATAAGAATAATATTATTAAATTTTAAAATTATTCACCAATTTCCTAATCATAATGATTTTATCATCACTTGTTGACCTATTCTTTTGTTAGTTTAAGACTATTATTACTAATAATAATTATTAAAATTTTAAAATTAAAATTATTCACCAATTTCCTATTTCATAATAATAATATTAATAACAATAATAATTTTTAAAATTAAAATTATTCACCAATTTCCTAATCATAATAACTTAATTATCACTTGTTGGCCTTTTCTTATGTTAGCTTAAGACTATAAATTACACTCATATAAATAGAACATCTATCGTACACTTTTTCTTAAATCACTTAATAGTAACTTATTTTTTCCACGTTAGATGGCGCGCTCATACGTTGAGTCGAACGTATGCCCTACTGTGAAAATCGTTTTAATCTTATTTATACTTAAATTTACCTCTAGAATATTATTTAATTGTGAATTCAGCTTTTAAATTTTAAGAACAATCTTTATCACTTCATGCTTACATTTATTTCATTTCAGAAACTTTCGATTAATCGATTCTCTACTTTTAATTATTTCTTTACAGTTTGTTCGTTTTGGCAACCGCCCGGACTTTTATTCGATTTGGATTTGATTTACATGTGGCCAGCACCTTTCACGAATTCCAATTTTCATTATGGTTAAGTTATTTTATCCGCCAATTTCCTTTTATATATCTTTCTTTCTTTCTTTCTTTCTTTTTTTTTTTTTATGCAAGATTGAAACTAGTGTTGTATATTGCTGAAAAGCTATACAATATTCGAAATCTTGCATTAATTGTTGACAGTACTGCTAGTTTCCTGATGAGATCGGTACTGGATTTCAGCATTTTTAACTCCATTTTTCCTTCATGCATTCCTTTTTATTTCAATAGTCATTTTGGTTAATTCCTTTCAATTCTTATCTTGTGTTGCATGAATTTACTGGACTAATGGATTCAGACAACTAACTCATAGTTTAGGTTTATGTGATATACGTCATTTCTCTTCTGCGTAAGTACTTTAACATGTTTTTACTATTCAGTGAAATTTACTTAAATGGTAATTGTGACAATAAATATATATATATATATATATATATATATACATATATATATCAATGCATTAAATTATAACAACTAAATTTCTTGAAATTCATTCTTTAAAATGAAAGAATAACCGTCATATATATAAAGTCGAACCTCGTTAACGTGAACGGTTCCCAGAACCCCCGTCAAAATGAAGATTAGTTTAGTTATATGAAGATTAGTTACTGATAGTATGAACTACTGATAACACGAAGAAAGTTTTTATCCTCCTTGAGAAACAATAGTTCTTTCATTTAAACAATAAATTTTAAGAAATTTTTTCTTTTGGAGTTGAGGTTAATTAAGGAGTTTGGTTGTTATAAAGACAATTGGCTTCTTATGGATAAGAAATTAAAATATAAATTTTATGCATGTAATAATAATAAAAATAATAATTATTATTATCTATGCATATGTGTTGTAATGTAAGATATTAAAAAAATATCAGTTTAAATAGTTTTAAAATTTGCTATTTATAGCCAATAATCCATTAAAAAAAATAATAATAATAATAAAGGTTTTAAATAATTGTTATTTAAGTTATTATTAATGTTGTATTCTTCTGACGCTTATATATGGTTTTACCCCCTTTTTTTTCCCTCAATTTAATATTAAATAATCTATAAAATGCACCTGTTATTTTGATATCGCTTTATGATAATACTTAAGCCTCTTTACACATTATATTCTAAAGCTATAGCAGAACAAGTTTACTATTAATTGTTTAATTTTATGACAGCGTCCTGTTTCATTGAATGCTCGATATATATAAAATATATTTTGTTATTGATATTATTATTACTAGCCCATAAATTATTTTTAAGAAAATTTTACTCTATACGATAAATTTATATAATTACTTTTTCTTCCTTATTTGAGAATATTTCTATGTGTAATATACAAGTGTAAATCACAGTATATAGTATACTGTATGCAATTTATAAGTATTTCTTGATAAATAAATAAATAATTATTAAAAACCTGTGTAGTTAGGCATGAATAGATATTAAAAAAAAAAAAAAAAATACAGAAATCTATATATAAAATAAGTGTTTTTGTCTGTATTAGTATTTTAATTTATATAATGATTTCCTTACACGTACGTCTTTATTCAAGTTTTTGATATAATTTTCTAACGTCTTCGCGAATGTATGTAAAAGAAAATAAAACGTTTTTTTTTTTTTTTTTTTTTTTTTTTAATTCTTTTCATACTTTTGTTTAGTGTATTCCAGTTTAGGTACACTGTGTCATTTAAAATATTTTTATTTCTATCATAAATGTTATTTTATTGTTTGAAAAATTTCATCTTTTGGAATGGTGAAAAGAAACTCTCAAGGAAATACTCAAGTTCTCACTCGACAAATGAACTGTTTACCAGAAACATTCTAGAATCGTGAAATATTACTTCCCATAGGAAATACCAATCACAAATCAGAAATTATATGAAAATATGGCAGAGAGTTGAAACGCTTGACGTTTGGGTAACTTATTAGCAAAAATATTTAACATATAATTTAATTTGTGCTTTTCAAAATATGCTTTATCTGGAAAATTCAACATCCCCATCTCAAATAATTACCTGAATATTTTGATAATTCAGCTTCTAATTGTTTTCCTGCATTTTAGAAGATTTTAGATTATTATTATTATTATTATTATTATTATTTTAAGTATTTTAAATATTTCTAGATAGTATTTAAATTCTCAATTCGAGAAACAGCAATTGAAAACAATTAGGTCGGGGTTTATACACATTAATTCATTATACAAATAATTGTAAAGTAGCTTTTTTCGTATAAAATATACTAATAAATGGAAGCTTCTAATACTAAATAACAGTATTTATCAGGGTTGGCACGGTTTAAACCAATTGGTTTAAACCAACTGGTTTTTTTTCCCATAAAAAAAATTGGTTTTTTTTTTGTTTTTTCCCTTTTCAAAAAATTCAAAATTTTTATTCTGTTGTCTTTTTTTTAAAATGAAATTTATAAATTATTTTTATGTAAATGATGTTTACATTTAATTCAATTTATTTCACTTGTAATATTGCTTCAGAGAAGGTTTTAGTTATGTGTTTTAAGTGTGACTGGCTGGCTGTATTAAAAGTTGTGTATGTAATGTACAATACAAAAAGAGATCTAGAAATTGTAAAAGAAAAATGTCTATATTAATTTATTATCTTAAAAAAATATAAATGAAATTGTCTAAGGCTAAATGCAGTAAAGTAAAATAAAATAAATAACAGTGGAAAGCACACTTATTTTATATAAGACATAAGGTGAAAATTGTATAATTAAAAAAACTACTCTATCTTTGTTTTATTCAAAACTGAACAAAGTTGTCTTCAACTGGGTATTTGTTATAATACGGTAATCAATAGCAGCCCATTTTCTTATCTATATAGTAAATCTTAAAAGCAACATATGCTGATTTTGAACTATAAAAGAAAAAAAAAAAAAAAAAAACTAAATTTAAAAAAAAAAAAAAAAAGTTGCATTAGAATATGTCCAGACAGTTTAAAAAAAAAAAAAAAAACACTTTGATTTTAAAATTTCAAACAAAAATTTCTCCATTCAAGGACATTTTGTGAATTATTTTATTAAAATGTGGCAGTAGTAGAATTAAGAAAATGACAGTAAAAATTTTAATATCTAAGTATAGGAAAATGTTGAAATAATTCTAATCGCAAAAGATTCTACAACCGGTGTAGTGTGTTTTCTTAAAATAGAAAATTGAATTTGAAAAAAAACTATAAAACTTGTAATTTTATTTGAAATATTAAATATAAATTCTATTCAATAATTAACTTAAATGGATCACAATATTCCATTACATAATCCAAAATTATAATTCTTTTCTTAAGTTTCTTCCTATAACTCTTTTTAAATGTATTGGCGTTTTTTTTTTTTTTTTTCCCTAGTTCATTAAATTAAGAATTTTAGTGTTATTAAGTTAATTTGTTATTAGTAAATTGTAGGAAAAGGTATGTTAGATTTAACATTCATTCTGAAAAAACAAATTTTTGTCAACTCACAGTAATTCTTCTGTTATTTCCATTTACATCATTTTAATGAAAAGTCAATACTGTAATTATGGAATATTTATAGAAATTTTGAATATAAAAGATTTTAGCTATAATAAAATTTAATGCACTTTGATAAAACGACAGTTCTTATTCAAGAATGAGATCGTCAAAAGTGTAAAAATAAATAACTTTATGAAAAAGCAAAATATAAGAATTCAGGTGGAAAAAGCCTGAATTACAGAAATAAATTATTTGATTGTTTTATCTTTAAACATAAAAATAAATAAATGTTTTATTAATATGGCTATGTGAAAACTTATTTAATTAGATGAGATATAACAGAATTTCATGTCTGAAAGTACAAGCTTTGATTTACAAAGTACAAGGTTTGTTTCTTGTGCATTGTTACAGAAAGAAAATCACAACCTACAAAAAAGGCTTAAAAAATCTCATGCCTCTTTATAATTAGTAATTTAAATTATTTTTAAATGAAGTAATAATTAATATTAGAGTATTAACTACTTCTAAAAGTGGTAATTTAATTTACAAATATGTATATGATGACTGAGAAACATATACTAATAAAAACCTGGTTTAAACCAAAAAACCCGGTTTAAACAAAAAAAACCGGGTTTTTTGGTTTTTTTGAAAAAAAAACCTGTTTTTTTGCCAACCCTGGTATTTATACATTTTCGTTTTCTAGTGACAATATCAGGAAATTCTTTTAAAAGTTTTATTCAATGAGAAAATGTTATTTATTTATTTAATTTGGTAATTTGTGATGGAATTTTACAAACATATTTAGAATGCATATTGAACAAACAATCAAAGAATGGAGTACTATATGTTCCTAACAGCCTCTGGCAATCCAATAGTAACCTTGTACAGCTAATGTAAAATAACAGTTTTTAAGGGCAACAATTTACGAGAAAAACTGGCGAGATCAAAAATATTTTGATTAAGTGGTTTATTTGTTTGTATTTGTAGGAGAAGAAACGCATCACATCTGGAAGTGTCATAAATCAAGTCATGATATCTTTAAGGTTAAAAATTAAATTAGGATTTTATTAAATTATAGCATCACCTGTTTTTTCTTTATGCAGACTCTAATATTTAGAATGCTTTCATAAATATGATAAGCTTTTCAAATGTGTAACATAAAATCATGTGAACATTCCAGTTATCCCAAGAAAATAATACTTTAGGCAAAATATTTCGGTCGTCCAAGTACTGTGAAAGCATTGAAATAATCCCTTTTTTTTTTTTTTTTTTTATTGGTAAATAATAATAAAAAAAAAAAAATATTTTTTTAAAGAAAATTTAAATGTTTTCTGAAAAAGACTCGTAGAAATTTTTAAAAACTGTTTGCAACTGTTATTGCTGTTTTTAGATTGAGGTTAAGACACTAACAGAACGAAATTGGGAAAGTTGAGGTTGCAGTTTTGAAGGTCCGACTATATGAATGAAAAAAATTGTATGAAAGGCTGACACTTTATTTTTGTCACACACAGGCACAGAGACTTTCTAAAAATCATTAAATTGTGTTCTGCCTTTCTCAAAACGTGCAAATCCATCGAAAACCGGAAATCGAAAGATTTCGGAATAAAATATACTTTCTTCTATTGAATATAAAAGAAAGTAATAATCAGAAAATCGCCAACTGTGTTGTTTGATTCACCTACTTTCTCGATTGCCATAATAGCTGCTGTACAAACAGACCTTGAATCTATGCGGACCTGGTTAGAGATGATAATTACTTTACATGGAACACGAACCTCCCACAGATAGTAAAAGAGATATTGTCAAGACATTTTGATCGTTTTACACTTTAGGGTTACTTAGCAATTCCGCTTGGTACGTTGAGATCTTAATCGCATTTTATGAGTTCTTCTCATGTATAAATTATTACAAAGTATGTATGTGTAAAAAATGTATAAACAAATAAACAAAATGTTAAACGTTCTTTGTTCAGAAAATTTGGTGTATCAAATTCAACTGGATTATTGTTTTTGTTATAATGTTCATGCTGGTGATATTGATTGCTGATTATTTTTGATAGTCGTGTTAATTAATTACTGCATATAAAAATTGTTTTGTTAAAGAAAAATAAAACTTTCGTTAATACTTATATACAGGTTGTCATTAATTTTGGGAAAGTAAATCAATTGGAAAAAGTAAAGAATGTTAACAGAGCTCTTAAAACGTGTATAGAAATATTACCACAATAGATTTATTATTTGTTTTTAACAAAGCAGGTTTTCATATTTTTACTACTGATATGAATTGTTTATTAATGGATTCAATCCTTTTTTTTTTTTTTTTAATTAAACCATTTTGAACATAGCGTAAATCGTGTTATTTTTGCTTTACAGTAACTGCATAATTAATTCGCAATCTGCAGCATTATTTTATTAACTGCACCCTATTATAAATTCGTATAACTGCTTAAATATTACTATTTTAACAAAAAATCTCTGGGAACGAGGAGACGGGGAGATCAAATAAATTTATTAACTCAATTCTGTTTGAAGAAAATACTTTTAGATACATTTAATATATGAATACAGAAGTTGGAGAAATGAACAATTGAAAAAAGTAGATGATTTAACATGAATAACTATTAAATTATCCATAACCAGAACCTGACTGTCGCACGCACACAAGAAGCCGCTGCCCTCAACACGAAATTTTTAAGAGGCTCAAAATTTTACTATCAATTAAAAATAACTGGTTTAAAATTTTTACAAATCTTTCACTTCTTTCCTCTAATTCAGCCATATTTTACTTACATGAATAAAATTTTAAAATAAAGTCTGTTGTTAGGCTCGATGGAGTATATTTATTTACCTTTGGGAGAAGCAAAGAATCATTCTTCGGCTAAATATTTTGTTTGCCTGTTAAAAATTGTGTCTGGATTAGAGATGTAAAATTTCCGGAAATTTTGAAGCGGTGAAAAAAATCCAGTTTTTTTCGTTTTTTTTTTTTTTTTTTTTTTCAGGAAAAAATGGGAAAAATTGAATTTTTACAAATAAAAACAGGGTTTCTTAATAGTTATAATATCGTAAAAAATATAAAGTGTTAAACATTTAAAAATACATGCAATCCATATTATTTTTTCTTAACAGAAATATACAAAAAGATTTTACGATTAAAAAATGAGCCTTTCCGTTTCACAAAAGCCAGTACTTTTCTTTGGACAAAACACCAAAAACTAGTCAAATCATCATTCAACCATTAATTTTACGTAGGGTGCATGTGCATTCCTGTGGAATGTTCATCTCCCAGCACATTGATACGATGAATTTAGATTAGAATCAAACCTACAAAAAAAAAAAAAAAAAAAAAAGAAAAATTCATCGACCTGAACCTTGACTTTTTTATATCCGAAACCCAAAAACTAAATAAAATTTAATGATTCATCTGAAAATCATGCAAATCTTTTAAAGTTACAAAATAAAATAAATTTTCATTGTCACAGAGTTAGTAAAAAAAAAAAATAAATAAATAAAAAAATAAATAAATAAATAAATAAATGGAGTTAAATTAAAAATTTAAAAATCTGAAAAATGGATTTATAATTTCTAACTATTTATGTGTGTTGCGCTTCAAGAGTGCAAAAATATGCTTTACGTTTAATACATATATATATATATATATATGTGTGTGTAGAATCTTGGCTGGGTGTCTAGAGGTGGGGCAATGATGAGTTGCGACTTAGATGACTAAACATTTATTACGTAACACACATACAACACAAGATACACAAAGAAAATATGATAATAGCAGAATTTGCATATTTAACCAACAGCTGGTTTCGAGGCTTAGCACATAACAAACTCTCTTCATCAGTATAACCGTAACAAAGCAACATTTAAGCACTTGCTCACACTTAGAATTCACAAAAGTACCTTCGCGCACTTTATCAAATATGTGAGATTGATGCATTGAGCCCTCCATGGCTCTACACAACTATTATGAGCATTCTGTGCTCAAATTAGGACTAAATGACCACATCAGCCTTCGCGCTGACGGTCTCAACCGATCTCCACTGCAGCCAGATCTAAACTATCTTCCGTTTGTCCTCTTGTCGAAAGATGAGCATCGGAGGCAGCGCCATCTGTTGTCTGTATGAGGAACTTCCCACATATATATATGATTTTTCTTTGTTTATTGCCTTTCTGCTATACGTATGTAATAATTTGTGTACACATATATTTAATCATGGGAATTTTTAGTATGTTTTTAATTATATCAAACAAATTTCTCTTTATTATGATAAAACATTTTGTATTTTCTGAAGTCGACCCGACTCGTTGAAAACTGAACCTAACCAGCAGGGAAAAAAAATCAGTCAACTTAATCAAAACCCAATCCACAACAAAAATAAATTAGTCAACCCAGCCCCCAGGAAAAAAATTCAGCCAACCTGACTCATAAGAAAAATAATCTGGTGTGTCACACACACGACTTTCTCTTACCCTGAAATTTAATACTATAAATACAGGTTGCAGATTAAGCGGTACGATAACGAGTACTGTTATGTAAACCTGTGTTAAACAATTCAAATTCGGCTTCGGTAGAGTTTTATATGATAATTAGTTCTGTATGAGGAGGCTGCAATCCCCCTCAACCCCCCCCCCCCCCCCGTTTTATTAATGCACCTACGTTTATATAGAATTTAATTCGGCTATTAAAAAATAATTCTGTTTTTAAAAAATAATTTATTAAAATTATTATTTTAAAAAATTATCTTTTATGATAATGCAGACGATTTCCATATTAGAGAAGTAGTATAACACTAAATATCAAAAAAAGTCCATTTTATTCTCAATATTTAGAAAAAAAAAATAATAATACGATTTTTTTAAAAGTTTTTTTTCGTTAAAAGAAAAAAAAATCAATAACTTTGTTTTAAATTATCTCAGATCGATGGTTCAACCATTCGTTTTAAAGGTATTGGTAAGCTCTATCTCTATTACAAAAAATATATATTCGTTTCATTTGGTTTAGTGCAGTCTATAGATGTTAAACTGTACTTACCTGCAATTTTCCCCATAGACGTAATGTATTTGAATACTTTTGAGTGTCCCTGTACACGAACCATTTGCTTGATCTTAACGAAAAGTTTAGTGTAGCATCCTTATATGATACACATTTAGAATACCAAGTTTGAACTTTCTGCCATAATTTGTTTTTGAGATATGCTGATAAAAGACAGACACAGACACACACACACACAGACATATATACACATGCCATTTTCTAAAAACATGATTTTCGTATTCAGGGGACCTCAGAACACGTAAATATAACAAAAACTCGCGTTCGAAAATTTGACCCCAAAACAATACTTTCTCTACCTTATGGGTAAGGGAAAGTAAATAAATTAATAACCTGAACCGAACCGAACCTCACATGGAAGAGAAAAAATTTAGTCAACCAGACCCAAACTTGATTGCAGGTAAGGTTCGGATAAAATTGGTTCACCGGATCTGATGCTGGGCTCTAACTTCATTTTAATCACAAAGATAAAATAAAAGTTTAATTTAAAGTTAATTGAACTTGAGAAATTTAAAACATTTTATTATTTTTACTTTCTCTTACCCATAAGGTAGAGAAAGTATTGCTTTTGGGCCAAATTTTCGAACACGAGTTTTTGTTATATTTACATGTTCTGAGGTCCCCTGAATACGAAAATCATGTTTTTAGCAAATGGTCTGTGTGTATGTGTGTGTGTGTGTGTCTGTCTGTTATCAGAATATCTCAAGAACAAATAGTAGCAGACATTCCAAACTTGGTATTCTAAATGTGTATCACATAGTGATGCTACAGTAAGCTTTTCGTTAAGATCAAGCAAATGGTCCGTGTACAGGGACAATCAAGAAAATTCTAATACATTACGTCTATGGGGGAAATTGCAGGTAAGTAGAGTTTAACGTCTATAGACTCCACTAAACCAAACGAAACGAATATATATTTTTAGTTCCCCATCATACTATAGGTATGGGGAACTTAGGTAATCGTGAAAATTTTCGACCTCGGTTTTTTGACTTTTCTACACGTTTTCAGGTGTGAGGAATCCGAAAATGACAAAATTTCTATGGTGTCTGTCTGTAGGGTGTCTGTTAGTGTGTCAGTGTGTCAGTCCGTTAGTGTGTTAGTCCGTTAGTTTGTTAATCTGTTAACACGATATCTCACGAACAAATGATCGCAGAGAGGTCAGATCAGTTTTAAAGTATTACTTTCGACACTGGCAAGAACCCTATTCATTTGCAACATTCGAATTTAAAAACTTCGTAAATTATTAGAAATTTACGATTTTCTTAACATGGGAGAATAGGACAAAAATTCACTTAAACGTACATTTAATGGAAACTTTTTACTGTAAAAATGTCAGACCAGTTTTAAAATATCAGTTTTGATGCCGGAATGAACATCAGTAACTATAAATATGCTACTTTGGAAATTTCGTAAGTTATTGGAAAGTTACGAATTTTTTAACATGGCAGTATAGGGCAAAATTTCACATAAACGTCAATTTTGAGAGATATTTTCATCGTAAAGATGTCAGACTACTTTTGAAATATTATTTAGGACACTGGCATGATTATTAATGACTATGAATTTTCCAATATAAAGATTTCGTAAGTTATTGGAAATTTACGAATTTCTTAACATGGCTGAATAGAGCAAAATTTCACATAAACGTCAATCTTGAGGGATATTTTCATCGTAAAGATGTCAAACCACTTTCGAAATATTATTTTGGATACTGGCATTGGCATGAATATCATAGACTACGATTTTTCCAATTTAAAAAATTCGTAAGTTATTTGGAATTTACGATTTACTTAACATGTCAGAATAAGACAAAATTGAGCATAAATTTCCATTTTGAGGATCGTAAATACATTAGACAACTTCAAAATTACATTTATGATATTTGTTTGAACATGATTGAATACAAATATTCTAATAGGAAAATTTCGTAAATCATTCGTAATTTACGATTTTATCAACATAGCGAAATTGTAAATTTTTCATATAAATATGAATTTTGAGGATTATTGCATTGGAAATAGTAGGATGAAAACTAAACAACGGAATTGACCCTGATAAAATAAATTAATAGATTAGAATAAGATATATATATCGAAGTGAACGGTGGATAGCCTATTAGGCGGGTATTTCATTCTGTCATAATATCAAGCTTTGGTCAAATTCATTTCTTTTAACATGATTATAATATGTCTCGCACTAGAAATTTATGAGAATAAAATATGATGGGGAACTGAGCAGAGTCCACCTATGCCAACTAGTTTGTAACAAAGATAGTCAACTGGGAAAAAAAAAAACTTGTGTATGTAGGAGCCTCGGGGAGTCCCCCCTCGAGGGGAGTAAATTTTCATGATCATATCTTCCAAAAGAGCTCACCAGTACCTTTAAAACGATTGGTTGAACCATCGATCTGCGATAATTTAAAACAAAGTTATCTTTTTTTTTTTTTTTTTTTTTTTTTTTTACTTTTAACGAAAAAAAAAAAAAAAAAAAAAAAAAAAAAAAACTTAGGGGAAAAAAAAAAAAAAAAGTATTTTTTTTTTTTTTTTTTTTTTTTTTTTTTTTTTTTTTAAATATTGAGAATAAAATGGACTCTTTTTGGATATTTGGTTTTATACTGCTTCTCTAATATGGAAATCGTTTGCATTCTCATAAAAGATCATTTTTTTTTGTATAATAATTTTAGTAAATTATTTTTTAAAAACAGAATTATTTTTTAATAACCGAATTAAATTCTATATAAATGTAGGTGCATATGAAACAAGGGGTTGAGGGGGGAAGTAGCCCCCTCACACAGAACTAATTATCGTATAAAACTCTTCCGAAGCCTAATTTGAATTGTTTAACATAGGTTTACATGACATCGTTATCTTACCTCTTAATCTCCAACCTGTATTTAGAGCATTAAATTTCAGGGTACGAGAAAGTCGTGTGAGTGACACACCAGATTATTTTATAATATAAAAGTTATTAACTTAGACGTAAAGGACATAAATTAAGTAGGTTTTTGCACATAATTTTTTTAAATTGTGAAATAAATCGTTTGACAGAAAGTAGTTGTTCATTTTTTTTTTTTTTTTTTTTTACTGTTACATGCATTTATATATGTTTATGTGTGTATACTATATATCCACACACATTTAAATACTATAGTTAGATAAGCCTAAGGATATATATTCAAGATAAAAGACTGAAGTATAAAAGAACTCGAAAAGAGAGAGTAATTTCAAACGAATGTGATGGGAGGGAGGTCATTATAATACTTAAGTATTTCAGGATTACCATTTGATTATATGGTTAAAACTTTACTTTTTAAATACGAACATTATCAGAATCAGTGTTTTCATGTAAGGTACTGAACATGAAAAAATATTTCAAGAAAAAAAAAAAGCATCGGAATATAAATATTATAAATTTCTGAATACGTTATTTTATGCTAGAAATTTCAAAATTTTCATTTTTTCCGGACAGAAATAAACCCTTAAGGGAAAAAAAAAAAAAAAAAAAAAAAAAAATCCGGTTTTTTTCGGACCATTCCCATTTCTAGTCAGGATAACTAGTAGTTTTTTCTCCCCAAAATAAACCAACCATTTTCTTTTTCTCTCTCAAATAAGCCAACCAAAGTACTTTTCTTCATTTTGAGTGAGTTGGGAGACAGTTTGCCCCTGATCGTTATACTCATAGACCTTATACAGATATATAAGGTTTATCAGTATATTCTTGATAGTTTTTACGAATGCCCCCCCCATTCTAACAAACACACACACACACACACAAAAAAAAAAAAAAAAAAAAATAATAATAATAATTAAAAATGTTTTGAACACGAAAGTTTGTTAGCCAGGCCCTCCTCAGCATAATTACCTCGACACAGTGGTTTTTCCAAAAAATAAATTAATTTAATTAAATAAATAAACTAAATAAATAAAAATATATTAATTAATTAATTAACAAAAATAAAACACCAAAGCCAGCGTGGCCATAGAAGGTTGTACTTGAATAAATATACATCACTAATCGAACTGAAAACATTTTTCTCCGGTCATCTTTGGACAGTAATTACCTCTTCGTAACAATTAGACGAAAATTTAAAACCAGGAAATGGTTTTAAAATTTCTAACGACATCGTGTTGTGTTAACGACATCTTATCAACGGCCACCAGGTGAACATGAATTTTCAGCTGCCCTGAAAGAATGCCTTGGATGTCTGACATATCGAAGATTGCATGAATGTGATAAAGGATAATGAACTGTAAGCAATTTATTTCGTGATATGTTACTTCAAAGTAATTTACTCTAACTTCATCTTGGATTATGAAGGTCCGACTAGGTATTTATTAAAGTAACACAAAGAAAATAAATAAATTTAAAACATGTATGTTATTTTCGTAATAATAAAAGCGCAAATTTTCCGAAGCTAACGCATAAAATGGTTGTCATAATTAAAACAATGTATTGGAATAAAGAAAATAAAATGTTATCTATGGTTTTCATGCGTGCATTTTAACAGAATAAAATAATGAAAAAGGATAATTAAACGGAAAAATTTATATCACAATCCCAACAATGGGCTGAGATAAAGAAAATAAAATTTTATCTGTGGCTTGCATGGTTTTGGAAGATTCGTTCGTTGATTTTCAATACAGGAAACAAAAAAATTCCTGTTAAAAAAAAAAAAAAAAAGGAAATATATGTGTAAAAATCGAGCGCTAATGGCGGGCGCAGACAAATTTAGTGCTTTATAACTTTAACAATTCTTCTCCATAACTCTCAAGTCCTAAATGCGTTTTGACCCTTTATGGAATGATCTCTGTGTGTGGGGACAAAAATTTTGTGGCAGCTCTAAATCAGTAACTAATGTATAGAACTTCACGAAATTTTATAATTAGTTGCACTTTGGCATAAACTGGTGTTTATTAACTTTTGGATATATCATCTGTGTCGTCACGTGTTTCTTAATTTTCTAAGTGGCAACAAAATATAAAATTTCGTATAAATGTACGCAGTTAGTGCTATTTTTAATTAATTTGTAAAATTAATATATATATAACAATAATAATTAATCGTGATGCAATTTTCGTATATATAGAAGCATGATTTCCCCCCCTCCCTTCTGAGGGAAGTATCCCGCCTCGAGAGTATTAATTTTCAATACGAGTATTTTTCAAAAAAAAAAAAAAAAAAAAAAAAAATTAGTCAATACTTTTAAAACGAGTGGTTAAATTACATATCTATGATAATTCGGAATATATATATATATATATATATATATATATATATATATATATATATGTATATATATATATATATATTTATATATTATATATATCGATCGAAATTTCTTTTCTTTCGTTAGTTTATATTGTAATTTTCTGAGATGAAAATCCTCTGCATTTGCCATATAACAATAATTTTAAAATATATTATATTTTGGTATAATTTATGTGAATGTGTATAGAAATAACTTGTGATTACCACAACATATCAGTAGCATTCTGGCCAGAGAACAATGTGAAAATTTAAATTTCAAAATTACAGAAATGAAAGTTGTTCCCGGAATCACCTCTCTTTGACTAACAGTTGTGAAAAACACCATTGATCAACTATTGAACTAATCGCCTCGTATAATGTACTGATTACATAATGATGAAAATGTATGATAAATAATTTAATTACTATTGAAACCAAGTGACTTTAATTTTAAAGCTTTTTTTATACCTAAATATACTTGCATTTTATTTTGCTTCAATTCAGTGCACATTGAATACTACTTAGTCTCAAAAACTTGTAATAACTTTTCACATTTAACCAACAATTTTATTTCTATTTCCCCTCTTATCTATTTGGTTGATTCTAGAACACAGCGGTGAACATGCTTACATATTTTTTAGCAAATATTTTCTTTCTTTTACATTGTCTTCGCTGAGAGATGAGTCATCGCGTTCTTATTAACTGTATCTTTGCATTACAATAGCAGATAGTACATAATTTTCTAGCAAGGTCGCATTTTCTCCCTCGCTCGTTTTCAAGAAGAATAACTTTTGGAATAAGTAAAACCAGTGATGCCAGATTGGGGATTTTGTCCCCATTTTGGGGATTTTTTAGGCTTCTGGGGACAATTTCGGGGACTAAATGTTTGTGGGGACTTTTTTGGGGAATTCTAAAAGTTTTGGGGACAAATCTGGGGAGTTCTTCAACTTTCTGTCAATGTTGGCAACGTAATGATTTATCCTTAGGACTAGGATCTTTATAGTTTTATTCATGATGTAGGAACAAATTTTCAATTCATAGGGACTTTTTGGTAATTTTGTAAGAAATTTTATGCATGGATTATGTTTTTTTTTCTAATTTTTTCATGATTATTTACTAAAGTAGGGAGTTTTATCATCAATGTAGGGACATTTCGAGTTTTGAGTGGAACATCGCAAAATTTGAGTTTTAAAATTATATTAAAATTACATATTACAATTTCTCTATAATTTTACACATATACCCTCCCCGTATGTTGCCAACAGCACCAACTGATTACAGGGGATTGTAATACATTTTTGTATTTGGGGATTTTTTTTCAAAAATTGCCTTCATTTGGGGAAAAATCTGAGCTTAAATCTGCTTGATATTTTCTTTTTGAAAATTTTTTTATTTTCCCTTTATGGTAAATCATAGTAGAAATCATGTTGGGGATTTTTTCGAAAAAACTCCCCCTGATTTGGGGAAATTTGAAGACCTGTTTGGGGAAATAATTTTCGATAATCTGGCATCACTGAGTAAAACTCTTATTAGATGCTTCCCAAACCTGTTTGAAGGTTGATACTAAATTCCTGCTGTTGAAATATGACAAAGAAAGTGAGAATGAATATCGGAGAAATGAAAGTACTTTTCTTCTTCTCTCTCTCTTTTTTTTTTTTTTTTTTTCTAACAAGACTGTTCTCAAGAGGTCCACACTGAACACACTTTAACACTTTAAGCATCAACAATAACTATATTTAACCCTCATCTACTTCATATTTTTTTCACTGAATTGTTACTTGTGTTGAAAGAAAATTATAGACATAATTTATTGTAAAAGTTTGTATAAATAACTTAAAATTAAAGTTATTTTGCACTAAAAGGGTTAATTTCTGACATTAAAAACCATTTAGTAACTCAATGTACAAAAAAAAAAAAAAAAAAAAAAAAGAAGGCTATACCAAAGAATATATATTCTTTGGCTATACTTCCATTCTAGGAGTTTCTAACGAAAAATAAGAATGAACCATATGAATGAAATAATATGTGGAGAGAGAGAGAGAGAGAAAAAAGAGATAATTGCTACACACTTTTCTGAATAGTAAGTGATAGTACTAGTTGTTTAATACTTATTCATTTTATTTTTAAGATGGGGAACGTTTCTAAGATAAATCATTTTACATTTTGTTATGCCCAAAAACAATGGAAACAACGCATAAATAACTATGGACACGATGCTTTTATCAAATTAAGCAAGTAATTTAAATACATTCATCTATTTTCAAATAAAATTTTTAAGTATTTATATGAGTTTTTCTGAAATTCCTTTTAGATAAATGAATTTTTCTTATGTAAGAAACTGCGATAGTAGGTAAGAAAGGCCGGTTCTGGCGCAGGGGGAGGTGGCACTGCGGCACCGGCAAGTCGTGCGGATGTCACACCACCCCCTGAGGGGTCTAGATGGGTTGACATTGACCTTGAGACATCCTCTAACTTGATCGTGAAAGATGACGAGGGTATTAATGAAGAAAATTAATTAAAAAATTTAATGAGTGATTTTTTGTAAAAGGTGACGACGGTATTAAAGTGATGTTTGCGGTATAAGGTAAAAAGCATGCTATTGTTTGTGAGTCATTAGGAAATTAATTAGGAGGGTAATTAAGAGGTTAATTAAGAAATTAATTAAGAAATTAATTTAAAAAAATTGAGAAAAAAAGGAATCGATTGAATTTAAGAATGTGGATGTGCATAGAGTATGTAAGAAATAGAGAGGTTTGACTAGGGTTCGAACCCGACACCTTGCAGTAAAAATATTTCCATAAGACAGTAGTTTTCGCGTGTGCGTGAGTGATTTTTATAGTATATGTCTGCACTGTCCTTTTAAAACTATGAATGCTAGAGTCCGAAAAGAATTCAATCGTTTTAATGATATTAATTAGAGAATAATAATTAAGAAAAATATTAATTAAGGATCTTCTTGTAAAAAATCATCAAATATTTTCCGAAAAAAAGGTAATGAAAGCAAAAATTAAGTATAAAGAATGAAAGAAAGTTTAGAAACATAGATTTTGACTGAGATTCGAACCTGCTACCTTGCAGCAAAAAAATATTTCAGTAGTTTTCGCGTATGTGTGAGTGTTCTTTAGAAATATGTCTATGCAGATCTTTTTTAGCCTAAGAATTCTATTGATTGAAAATTAATCAATCGTAAAATTAATATAAATTACAGAATAATAATTAAGAAAAATAATAATTGAAGATCTTGTAAAAATTCACCAGATGTTTTTCGAAAACTGAGAGTAAAAATTAAATTAAAAGATGATTAAAATCTCAAATGTGTAAGTGAAATTAGATTAGGATGAAAGACGAGAATTGTTTTTTTGATAGATAACTAAAAAAGAGTGATTAAAATTTCTTATTAATTACTTAATTGAAGAAAGTTCGTTAAAAAAATACTTTTCATCATAAAGATATTTTAATTATGAATAACTAGTATCCATTTTAAACTATATATATATATATATATTTTTTTTTTTTCCATTATAAATATGATATCTTAATACAAAAAGATCGACTTTATTCACCAACGGTGACGTCACAATGTTTGCGTAAAAGGAGGTAGCATACCCTTAAGCAATTTCTGAGAATCGGGTTAGGTAGGGTATTGTCAAAAGATAGGGGGAGAAAATTCCAGTTTTGCTTCAACTTTTCACGTGTTTAAATATGTTTACTGTTGGATGCACTAAAAATTATCTACTATTTTGAATTATGTTCAGTTCACTTCTTTATAAGAAAAATGTATATAATGTGAAATTAAAAGTAAATAAAAAAACTTTAAAAATTCATCTTTTAAAAATAAATTAATAAAAATAAGTTGATCAATGTAAAAAACTGAAAAATTCGCTGTTTGAAAAGAAGTCTTAATAAGTTTAAGAAAATATCGTAACATTTTGTATTATATTTTACATAAGAGAGTGAATCTATCATTTCTCAGAAGTTACTTTAGTGCAAAATAATAACTGATGTTGAAAATTTCTCTACCTTAAACAGTTATACTTCAGATATAACTTTTTTTGGGATCTTCTTATCACTGTCATCGAACATACATGTATAATCACTCCCACATAAATTCTTTCATATATATTTTAAAAAATTTACAATGTTGTATTTAATTATAAATTATCCTTAAATTTCCTTACGCTCATTAAAATATTGTATCTATTTTTATTTCAAGTTTTGTATTATAGTACTAGAAATCTTCCAACATTCTTAAAATAAAATAAGTTTCTGAACAGAGTGATAATTAGAAATTCAATGTATTTTTATCTATAGTTTAACCATTTTTTTGTAACTCCCTAACATTTTTTTAGTGTAAACCCGTGAAATTTTACCAATAAAATCCGAAATAGTGTCTTAAAAATAAGAATTTGGCATGATTTTTAATAAATTTTAGAATATATCTACAAAAATTTTAGAGTATTTGGCGATAATTCAGATTTGGTGAGAAACACCTAGTATTAATTCCGAGTGAAGAAAAATTTTATTACTTGTCAAATTTATTTTGAGAAGTGAGGTTGCTTATTTTATAACCTGAATTCAGTACTACATAATAATAGTTTTTTCAAGATGGATGTCAGAACAGATATCATTTTGTTAAACGCATTTACTCATATATTCAATAGATCACACATTCGCAATTCAGAAGTAGAGATTATAAACCACCTTAAATTTCGAATGAATGAATTTATCAATTCAGAAATTAGCAATCAACTTTATGAAAATGTTGATATGTTATCTGATGAAAATTTTTATACCTGTTTAGATATTGTCTTAAAAGAAATGATAAAAAATGAAATTAATTGGGATAAAGTTGTAATTTACTTAGTATTTTCAAGTGAACTTATGGCAAAGCGCTTTAAGAGATCTGGAGAGTTTATCATACTTTGGATAAAATTTTTTAATATCTTCCAGAAGTATTTAGGTAGTTGGATTATTGATAATCAAGAATGTATAAAAGTCAAAGAAGTGAAAAAATCATTTTTTCAAAGAATGTGGAGTTTTATCACTCGATCATAATATGAAAATTGTAAAAATATTATCTGCTATGTTGAATTATGTTCAGTTCAATCTGTAAAAGAACAATGTTCAAGAAAAATGTATGTATGTAATATGAAATTCAAAGTAAATAAAGAACTTTAAATGGAAATTTTGTTTAAGAAAAAATTATTTGAAGTAAAATTCATCTTTAAAAAATAAATAAATAAAAATAAAAATAAGTTGATCAATGTAAGAAACTGAAAAATTCACTAAAAATATAAGAAACGCATTTTCACAATAATAAGATTGTAAATGTAAGATAAAATCACAAAATTACCAGCATAAGAGACTGTAGGTATTCAAAAAAAAAAAAAAAAAATTATGAAGTCAACAATTTTGGTGTTAAACAGCACATCTTATTTTACAAAGTACTAAGTTTTTTAAAATCATTTAGTTTGAACTTTTTCAAACTTATAAACTGAAATTTTTGTGAATGTAAAATTTTTTACACAAAGTATTTTAGAAAAAATATCATCTCAGAAATTAACTAACTTATTTTTAGAATAAAAATATAAGAAACTTATTTTTACTAATGATAAGAATGAAAATGTAAGGTAAAATCTCATTCTTACCAATTTAAGAGACCGCAAGTATTTGAAAAATCATGAAGTATGGAATTTTAATGTTTCACACGTGTTAATAACGCGTATTATTTTACAAAGTACTAAGTTTTTTTTAAAGTCATTTAGTTTGAAGTTTTTCAAACTTATACTTATAAACTGAAATTTTTGTGAATGTAAAATTTTTTACACAAAGTATTTTAGAAAAAATATCATCTCAGAAATTAACTAACTTATTTTTAGAATAAAAATATAAGAAACTTATTTTTATTAAAATATTTTTGTACAAAGTATTTTAGAAATTTAGATAACTTGTTCTTGAATAAAAATATAAGAAACTTATTTTCACAATAATAAGATTATAAATGTAAGATAAAATCACAAAATTACCAGCTTAAGAGGTTGTAGGTATTCGAAAAAATCACGAAGTCAACAATTTTGGTGTTAACAAGACATCTTATTTTTACAAAGTGCTAAGTTTTTTAGTCATTTAGTTTGAAGTTTTTCAGACATATGCTTATAAACTGAAATTTTTTGTAAATGAAAAATTTTTTACACAAAGTATTTTAGAAAAAAATATCATCTCAGAAATTAATTAACTTATTTTTAGAATAAAAACATATGAAACTTATTTTTTCTAATGATAAGAATGAAAATGTGAGATAAAAACTCATTCTTACCAATTTAAGAGACTGTAAGTGTTTTAAAAATTATGAAGTATGCAATTTTAATGTTTCACATGTGTTAATAACGCATCTTATTTTACAAAGCACTAAGTTTTTAAAAGTCATTTGGTTTGAAGTTTTTCACACATATGCTTATAAATGAAATTTTCGTAAATGAAAAATTTTTACACAAATTATTTTAATACAAATTCTATCTCAGAAAAATTACCTTTTTCTTTCTAGGTTGAAAATGCAAGATAAAAATCTAACACTTATCGAATTTAGAAGCTGCAGATGTATGATGAAATCATGAACTTGAAACTTTAAGTATTAACAACCTACATTCTTTGAAAATACTAAACCACAAGTTTCGACAAATCTATAATCAACTGTTAAAAAACATAGAATATTTTTTTCCCTAAAATGTTTAACGTAGATGCTACATCCATAAAAATACAGAGTGAAAGTGTACAAATTATCTGTTTAGACATGTTGATAAACTAGAATTTTCCACAAGATTCGAGTATTATAGCAAGGTATGGGATAATATTTGGCTAAATTTCCACTAATATTGGCGATAGTTATAAAAATTTGGCATGAAATAAGAGAATTTGCCGTAAATTCTTAAGTAAAACTGATGAACGAAGAAAAAAATTTGAATTAGTTACATTCTTTTCTCGCTGTAGAGTTGTCTAAGTTCTCATACTTAGTAGTTTTTAAAATCTTACTTTTAGAGTGATTTTTTTACACTTCGCTAAACTGAAGTACAAAATGAATAATACTTTAACGTTCGAGGAGACACACGTTTCCGTTCAACAAACCCCTTCATCAAGTTTTGAGGATGAGAAGTTATCTAAACTTTTTATTTGTCCAACTTGTAAGAAGCCATTTTTTAAAAAATCCTATCTTACTAGACATGTCAAGGTTCACAATGATATTAAACCTAATATTTGTTACGTGTGTGAGAAAGGATTTGTTACTTTACATCGTTTAAAAAGACATATGGAAACCCATAGAAAAATTTCCATAAGATACAAATGTGAATACTGTATTGAAAATTTCAATCGCAAGTGTGATTTATTTAAACATAAGAGATTATTTCATCAAAAAGTCTTACCTGAACATCTATGTATTATTTGTAAAGATGCTTTTAAACACAAGTATGAATTGGAAAAACACAAGAGGGTGCATTATCGTAAACCTGAGTATCTATGTGAGGAATGTTCTATAACCTTTACAACAAAACATGCTTTTTCAAACCATAAGCGAAAAAGTCATAAAAAGACTTTACATACATACTGTTGTGACGAATGTACTGATACTTTTTCAAACAGACGACATTTTTTAAAACATAAAAGAAATATGCATAAAAAATCTTTAATGCAAACTAGATGTGATGAATGCAGTGAAACTTTTCAGTGTAAGTATGAATTATTGCAACATCAGAGAAAGAATCATCTTAAAGACTTTAACATACGTAGAAATTGTAATGATCGAAGCACTAACAATGAATTATCAACAGTTAATAATGACAGTGAGAATCTGGACTTGTTAAGTTTTTTGGATAATTTTCACATTGAATGTGCGAATAGTGTTTTTGACTTACATTCCAACAACTTTCAGAATGAAAATATAGACTTAGACTTAAAAAATTTTTTGAACAATTCGAATGTGGAATATACAAGTGGAAATAATATTGATGATTTATCTGCCAAAGATGAAAATAAGGACTTAAATAATTTTAACCTGATACAAACTGATTTACCTCTAGTAAACTATGACAATGAAAGTCTGGACTTGTTAAATTTTTCGTATAACTTTAATCCCAAATGCTTGAATATTTTTTCTGCTAACGACGAAAATATGAATTCGAATAATTTTAGTGCGAAGGAAAATGAGTTGGTGACAGATAACTTTAACAATGAAAATCTAGACTTGCTAAATTTTTTGAATAACTTTAATACTGAATGTATGAACGATATCCCAACAATATAGATTTGCTGTCTTGTATTATTGTGAATGAATTTCAAATAAAAAGATTTCAATGAAAATGATTTGTTTTAATTTTTATTACAAAATCATCTTTTTTATAATATTTTCTATTAGAATACAAACTGAAGTGTCATCTTTTTTTTAAAAAATAAAAACATGTAAAAAGTTTACTTGTGTATTAACGATATACTTTTTCATTACTATAGTAGAATTGATTGAGTATAATATTTAAACACTAAGTAAAAATTATGCACAATAGTAGTTTTATAAACTATCAAACTTACATCGAAGAAGAAAAAACTTGTAAAATTATTTTACCACTCAACTGTAAAGTACTTGTGAAAAATCTTAAATGAATTTATCTTATTAACAATTTTCCTGAAAAACTAGCTTATAAAAATTTTAGATATAATTATGAAGTTAGTATTTTCCTAAGTATCACGTTTGAATCTTACTTTGAATATACATCATCAAAGTGTTTTATTCTTTAACTAAAATCACAATCTCTATTCCAAAGAGTGTAAAAATAATGTTATAGTAACAACTTAAACTTTTATATATAGATACTTTCACGATTGTATTTTAACTTTTTTTTATTTTTTAGAATACAGAAAATATTTTGTAAGAATTGTGAAAGCTTAATTTTAGAAGTTTGTGAAATTTCACAAAATTTTTTTAAACATTTTTGTCAAATGTTTTCTTTATGTCACATCACTTAAAAAAATTTAACTGTTTTTAACAGAATTGCTAACACAAAACATTAAGTTAGAAAATTTATAGATAAAACTTATAAGATACGAAAAACCATATGTGAAGTAATAACAAAAGGTGTATATACTTTCAAGTTTAGACATGGTTCAACAAGCTTGAGGAGACACTAAAACCTGTAGCTGACGTCATAACCCCTGTGGCGTAACTTTTCCCTTACTACTACGTCACAAATGTATAATTTAACAAAAAGTACCTATGTCACCCCACAATTCCTGTCTTGTATTATTTTACTTTGTGTATAAAATCAATGATCTATAAAAAAGCTTTGTCGTTTTTATACACTTTGAAGTAAAAATTTTCTCCAAAAACATCAAATTATATTTTGCATGTATGAATTGATATGTATTTGTTTTAAATATCTATAAGTTACATTATACCAAAGTATAATTTCTAATATTTAAACAATTCTCACTTTACAAAAATTAACTTGTATGCATTTCTAGATCTTTAATAAAAATCTTTAATTTTTTTATCTCAAAGACTTTAAACTATTCGACATATGTGCAGCTTAAGTGCAATCCAATACTATTTGCATAACAATGTGGAATATCATATGTTAAGAAAATCTTAAATTTTGAATATTTTTCAGCTATTAAACGAAAAATTGTGTAAAATTTACTAAGTGTTTCACTAAAGAAGAGAATTACACTAAAAAGTTTTGACAAGAAATACTAAATTCACTAAGTTACATTCGTGGACATAAACACACAATATAAGAGAAATCTTTAAAACATTATTGCAAAAACAAATTAAAAAATAAAAATAAATAAAAAATAAATAAATAAATAAATAAATAAATAAATAAGTAAAAATTGTTAATTTTATAAATAAATAAGTAAGTAAAAAATTGTTAATTTTAGACAATTTTTCGTTTAATAGCTGAAAAATATTCAAAATTTAAGATTTTCTTAACATATGATATTCCACATTGTTATGCAAATAGTATTGGATTGCACTTAAGCTGCACATATGTCGAATAGTTTAAAGTCTTTGAGATAAAAAAATTAAAGATTTTTATTAAAGATCTAGAAATGCATACAAGTTAATTTTTGTAAAGTGAGAATTGTTTAAATATTAGAAATTATACTTTGGTATAATGTAACTTATAGATATTTAAAACAAATACATATCAATTCATACATGCAAAATATAATTTGATGTTTTTGGAGAAAATTTTTACTTCAAAGTGTATAAAAACGACAAAGCTTTTTTATAGATCATTGATTTTATACACAAAGTAAAATAATACAAGACAGGAATTGTGGGGTGACATAAGTACTTTTTGTTAAATTATACATTTGTGACGTAGTAGTAAGGGAAAAGTTACGCCACAGGGGTTATGACGTCAGCTACAGGTTTTAGTGTCTCCTCAAGCTTGTTGAACCATGTCTAAACTTGAAAGTATATACACCTTTTGTTATTACTTCACATATGGTTTTTCGTATCTTATAAGTTTTATCTATAAATTTTCTAACTTAATGTTTTGTGTTAGCAATTCTGTTAAAAACAGTTAAATTTTTTTAAGTGATGTGACATAAAGAAAACATTTGACAAAAATGTTTAAAAAAATTTTGTGAAATTTCACAAACTTCTAAAATTAAGCTTTCACAATTCTTACAAAATATTTTCTGTATTCTAAAAAATAAAAAAAAGTTAAAATACAATCGTGAAAGTATCTATATATAAAAGTTTAAGTTGTTACTATAACATTATTTTTACACTCTTTGGAATAGAGATTGTGATTTTAGTTAAAGAATAAAACACTTTGATGATGTATATTCAAAGTAAGATTCAAACGTGATACTTAGGAAAATACTAACTTCATAATTATATCTAAAATTTTTATAAGCTAGTTTTTCAGGAAAATTGTTAATAAGATAAATTCATTTAAGATTTTTCACAAGTACTTTACAGTTGAGTGGTAAAATAATTTTACAAGTTTTTTCTTCTTCGATGTAAGTTTGATAGTTTATAAAACTACTATTGTGCATAATTTTTACTTAGTGTTTAAATATTATACTCAATCAATTCTACTATAGTAATGAAAAAGTATATCGTTAATACACAAGTAAACTTTTTACATGTTTTTATTTTTTAAAAAAAAGATGACACTTCAGTTTGTATTCTAATAGAAAATATTATAAAAAAGATGATTTTGTAATAAAAATTAAAACAAATCATTTTCATTGAAATCTTTTTATTTGAAATTCATTCACAATAATACAAGACAGCAAATCTATATTGTTGGGATATCGTTCATACATTCAGTATTAAAGTTATTCAAAAAATTTAGCAAGTCTAGATTTTCATTGTTAAAGTTATCTGTCACCAACTCATTTTCCTTCGCACTAAAATTATTCGAATTCATATTTTCGTCGTTAGCAGAAAAAATATTCAAGCATTTGGGATTAAAGTTATACGAAAAATTTAACAAGTCCAGACTTTCATTGTCATAGTTTACTAGAGGTAAATCAGTTTGTATCAGGTTAAAATTATTTAAGTCCTTATTTTCATCTTTGGCAGATAAATCATCAATATTATTTCCACTTGTATATTCCACATTCGAATTGTTCAAAAAATTTTTTAAGTCTAAGTCTATATTTTCATTCTGAAAGTTGTTGGAATGTAAGTCAAAAACACTATTCGCACATTCAATGTGAAAATTATCCAAAAAACTTAACAAGTCCAGATTCTCACTGTCATTATTAACTGTTGATAATTCATTGTTAGTGCTTCGATCATTACAATTTCTACGTATGTTAAAGTCTTTAAGATGATTCTTTCTCTGATGTTGCAATAATTCATACTTACACTGAAAAGTTTCACTGCATTCATCACATCTAGTTTGCATTAAAGATTTTTTATGCATATTTCTTTTATGTTTTAAAAAATGTCGTCTGTTTGAAAAAGTATCAGTACATTCGTCACAACAGTATGTATGTAAAGTCTTTTTATGACTTTTTCGCTTATGGTTTGAAAAAGCATGTTTTGTTGTAAAGGTTATAGAACATTCCTCACATAGATACTCAGGTTTACGATAATGCACCCTCTTGTGTTTTTCCAATTCATACTTGTGTTTAAAAGCATCTTTACAAATAATACATAGATGTTCAGGTAAGACTTTTTGATGAAATAATCTCTTATGTTTAAATAAATCACACTTGCGATTGAAATTTTCAATACAGTATTCACATTTGTATCTTATGGAAATTTTTCTATGGGTTTCCATATGTCTTTTTAAACGATGTAAAGTAACAAATCCTTTCTCACACACGTAACAAATATTAGGTTTAATATCATTGTGAACCTTGACATGTCTAGTAAGATAGGATTTTTTAAAAAATGGCTTCTTACAAGTTGGACAAATAAAAAGTTTAGATAACTTCTCATCCTCAAAACTTGATGAAGGGGTTTGTTGAACGGAAACGTGTGTCTCCTCGAACGTTAAAGTATTATTCATTTTGTACTTCAGTTTAGCGAAGTGTAAAAAAATCACTCTAAAAGTAAGATTTTAAAAACTACTAAGTATGAGAACTTAGACAACTCTACAGCGAGAAAAGAATGTAACTAATTCAAATTTTTTTCTTCGTTCATCAGTTTTACTTAAGAATTTACGGCAAATTCTCTTATTTCATGCCAAATTTTTATAACTATCGCCAATATTAGTGGAAATTTAGCCAAATATTATCCCATACCTTGCTATAATACTCGAATCTTGTGGAAAATTCTAGTTTATCAACATGTCTAAACAGATAATTTGTACACTTTCACTCTGTATTTTTATGGATGTAGCATCTACGTTAAACATTTTAGGGAAAAAAATATTCTATGTTTTTTAACAGTTGATTATAGATTTGTCGAAACTTGTGGTTTAGTATTTTCAAAGAATGTAGGTTGTTAATACTTAAAGTTTCAAGTTCATGATTTCATCATACATCTGCAGCTTCTAAATTCGATAAGTGTTAGATTTTTATCTTGCATTTTCAACCTAGAAAGAAAAAGGTAATTTTTCTGAGATAGAATTTGTATTAAAATAATTTGTGTAAAAATTTTTCATTTACGAAAATTTCATTTATAAGCATATGTGTGAAAAACTTCAAACCAAATGACTTTTAAAAACTTAGTGCTTTGTAAAATAAGATGCGTTATTAACACATGTGAAACATTAAAATTGCATACTTCATAATTTTTAAAACACTTACAGTCTCTTAAATTGGTAAGAATGAGTTTTTATCTCACATTTTCATTCTTATCATTAGAAAAAATAAGTTTCATATGTTTTTATTCTAAAAATAAGTTAATTAATTTCTGAGATGATATTTTTTTCTAAAATACTTTGTGTAAAAAATTTTTCATTTACAAAAAATTTCAGTTTATAAGCATATGTCTGAAAAACTTCAAACTAAATGACTAAAAAACTTAGCACTTTGTAAAATAAGATGTCTTGTTAACACCAAAATTGTTGACTTCGTGATTTTTTCGAATACCTACAACCTCTTAAGCTGGTAATTTTGTGATTTTATCTTACATTTATAATCTTATTATTGTGAAAATAAGTTTCTTATATTTTTATTCAAGAACAAGTTATCTAAATTTCTAAAATACTTTGTACAAAAATATTTTAATAAAAATAAGTTTCTTATATTTTTATTCTAAAAATAAGTTAGTTAATTTCTGAGATGATATTTTTTCTAAAATACTTTGTGTAAAAAATTTTACATTCACAAAAATTTCAGTTTATAAGTATAAGTTTGAAAAACTTCAAACTAAATGACTTTAAAAAAAACTTAGTACTTTGTAAAATAATACGCGTTATTAACACGTGTGAAACATTAAAATTCCATACTTCATGATTTTTCAAATACTTGCGGTCTCTTAAATTGGTAAGAATGAGATTTTACCTTACATTTTCATTCTTATCATTAGTAAAAATAAGTTTCTTATATTTTTATTCTAAAAATAAGTTAGTTAATTTCTGAGATGATATTTTTTCTAAAATACTTTGTGTAAAAAATTTTACATTCACAAAAATTTCAGTTTATAAGTTTGAAAAAGTTCAAACTAAATGATTTTAAAAAACTTAGTACTTTGTAAAATAAGATGTGCTGTTTAACACCAAAATTGTTGACTTCATAATTTTTTTTTTTTTTTTTTGAATACCTACAGTCTCTTATGCTGGTAATTTTGTGATTTTATCTTACATTTACAATCTTATTATTGTGAAAATGCGTTTCTTATATTTTTAGTGAATTTTTCAGTTTCTTACATTGATCAACTTATTTTTATTTTTATTTATTTATTTTTTAAAGATGAATTTTACTTCAAATAATTTTTTCTTAAACAAAATTTCCATTTAAAGTTCTTTATTTACTTTGAATTTCATATTACATACATACATTTTTCTTGAACATTGTTCTTTTACAGATTGAACTGAACATAATTCAACATAGCAGATAATATTTTTACAATTTTCATATTATGATCGAGTGATAAAACTCCACATTCTTTGAAAAAATGATTTTTTCACTTCTTTGACTTTTATACATTCTTGATTATCAATAATCCAACTACCTAAATACTTCTGGAAGATATTAAAAAATTTTATCCAAAGTATGATAAACTCTCCAGATCTCTTAAAGCGCTTTGCCATAAGTTCACTTGAAAATACTAAGTAAATTACAACTTTATCCCAATTAATTTCATTTTTTATCATTTCTTTTAAGACAATATCTAAACAGGTATAAAAATTTTCATCAGATAACATATCAACATTTTCATAAAGTTGATTGCTAATTTCTGAATTGATAAATTCATTCATTCGAAATTTAAGGTGGTTTATAATCTCTACTTCTGAATTGCGAATGTGTGATCTATTGAATATATGAGTAAATGCGTTTAACAAAATGATATCTGTTCTGACATCCATCTTGAAAAAACTATTATTATGTAGTACTGAATTCAGGTTATAAAATAAGCAACCTCACTTCTCAAAATAAATTTGACAAGTAATAAAATTTTTCTTCACTCGGAATTAATACTAGGTGTTTCTCACCAAATCTGAATTATCGCCAAATACTCTAAAATTTTTGTAGATATATTCTAAAATTTATTAAAAATCATGCCAAATTCTTATTTTTAAGACACTATTTCGGATTTTATTGGTAAAATTTCACGGGTTTACACTAAAAAAATGTTAGGGAGTTACAAAAAAATGGTTAAACTATAGATAAAAATACATTGAATTTCTAATTATCACTCTGTTCAGAAACTTATTTTATTTTAAGAATGTTGGAAGATTTCTAGTACTATAATACAAAACTTGAAATAAAAATAGATACAATATTTTAATGAGCGTAAGGAAATTTAAGGATAATTTATAATTAAATACAACATTGTAAATTTTTTAAAATATATATGAAAGAATTTATGTGGGAGTGATTATACATGTATGTTCGATGACAGTGATAAGAAGATCCCAAAAAAAGTTATATCTGAAGTATAACTGTTTAAGGTAGAGAAATTTTCAACATCAGTTATTATTTTGCACTAAAGTAACTTCTGAGAAATGATAGATTCACTCTCTTATGTAAAATATAATACAAAATGTTACGATATTTTCTTAAACTTATTAAGACTTCTTTTCAAACAGCGAATTTTTCAGTTTTTTACATTGATCAACTTATTTTTATTAATTTATTTTTAAAAGATGAATTTTTAAAGTTTTTTTATTTACTTTTAATTTCACATTATATACATTTTTCTTATAAAGAAGTGAACTGAACATAATTCAAAATAGTAGATAATTTTTAGTGCATCCAACAGTAAACATATTTAAACACGTGAAAAGTTGAAGCAAAACTGGAATTTTCTCCCCCTATCTTTTGACAATACCCTACCTAACCCGATTCTCAGAAATTGCTTAAGGGTATGCTACCTCCTTTTACGCAAACATTGTGACGTCACCGTTGGTGAATAAAGTCGATCTTTTTGTATTAAGATATCATATTTATAATGGAAAAAAAAATATATATATATATATATAGTTTAAAATGGATACTAGTTATTCATAATTAAAATATCTTTATGATGAAAAGTATTTTTTTAACGAACTTTCTTCAATTAAGTAATTAATAAGAAATTTTAATCACTCTTTTTTAGTTATCTATCAAAAAAACAATTCTCGTCTTTCATCCTAATCTAATTTCACTTACACATTTGAGATTTTAATCATCTTTTAATTTAATTTTTACTCTCAGTTTTCGAAAAACATCTGGTGAATTTTTACAAGATCTTCAATTATTATTTTTCTTAATTATTATTCTGTAATTTATATTAATTTTACGATTGATTAATTTTCAATCAATAGAATTCTTAGGCTAAAAAAGATCTGCATAGACATATTTCTAAAGAACACTCACACATACGCGAAAACTACTGAAATATTTTTTTGCTGCAAGGTAGCAGGTTCGAATCTCAGTCAAAATCTATGTTTCTAAACTTTCTTTCATTCTTTATACTTAATTTTTGCTTTCATTACCTTTTTTTCGGAAAATATTTGATGATTTTTTACAAGAAGATCCTTAATTAATATTTTTCTTAATTATTATTCTCTAATTAATATCATTAAAACGATTGAATTCTTTTCGGACTCTAGCATTCATAGTTTTAAAAGGACAGTGCAGACATATACTATAAAAATCACTCACGCACACGCGAAAACTACTGTCTTATGGAAATATTTTTACTGCAAGGTGTCGGGTTCGAACCCTAGTCAAACCTCTCTATTTCTTACATACTCTATGCACATCCACATTCTTAAATTCAATCGATTCCTTTTTTTCTCAATTTTTTTAAATTAATTTCTTAATTAATTTCTTAATTAACCTCTTAATTACCCTCCTAATTAATTTCCTAATGACTCACAAACAATAGCATGCTTTTTACCTTATACCGCAAACATCACTTTAATACCGTCGTCACCTTTTACAAAAAATCACTCATTAAATTTTTTAATTAATTTTCTTCATTAATACCCTCGTCATCTTTCACGATCAAGTTAGAGGATGTCTCAAGGTCAATGTCAACCCATCTAGACCCCTCAGGGGGTGGTGTGACATCCGCACGACTTGCCGGTGCCGCAGTGCCACCTCCCCCTGCGCCAGAACCGGCCTTTCTTACCTACTTGCGATGTCCAAATCCTGTAACAATCGAAACGCCGATAATTTTTTTGGTGTTTATATTTTTTAAGATGATATAATGTGCTCAAACGTACAAAGAGATATTTACTAAAATTTCTTTTACAGATGTGTTTTTTTTTTTTTTTTTTTTTTTTTTTTAATTAAAACACAAAATACAAATTTATTTTTGCGATATTTTATATTTGTTTTGATCAATATGAAACGGTAAAAAAAAAAAAAAACACACACACAATCACACACACAATCACACACACACACACACACACACACACACACACACACACACACATATATATATATATATATATATATATATATATATTTAATATTTGAGTGTTTTTATAAGAAAAGCGCAAAATACGAAACATATCTAGTAAGGTATGTTTTATATTTTGGTATGTTCCGAAGCAACGCTATCTGACCACAGAATACATTCAATAAATAAATTAAATAATCTTATTGATTTTCAAAATCATATTTTAAACGTTTCTAAAGATTTATGAATTTTTGTAAAATATCTTTTCAATAATTGCATTTTTCTTTACTAAGACACTCAGATATCCAAATTATGTAGCAATTGAAATGTCGATTATTTTTTGTTAAATATGTTTTAAAAGATTTTACAAAGTCCTAAAACATATAAAAAGGCATTTACTGCAATAATTTCTTTCAAAGATTTAAGTGTTTTTATAACTAAATTATAAAACAATTCTAGAATGATGTTTTTATATTTTGCTTACCCGAAAATATCGGTCGAAATAACGCTATTACTGGATTGAAATACATTAAATAAGTAATTAAAATACTTTCATTTATCTTGAAAAACATATTTTTAAACGTTTTTATGGATTTTCATGTGTTTTGTTAAAATTTTCAGTAGTGGAATTTTTCTTACATAAGTTTCTTCGAATTATGTGACTGTCGAAACATCAACAAATTTTGCAGTAAACTAGTTGGCATAGGTGGACTCTGCTCAGTTCCCCATCATATTTCTGTTCTCATAAATTTCTAGTTCGAGACATATTATAATCATGTTAAGAGAAATGAATTTGACCAAAGCTTGATACAGTGACAGAATGAAATCCCCGCCTAATAGGCTATCCACCGGTCACTTCGATGTATATATCTTATTCTAATCTATTAATTTATTTTACCAGGGTCAATTCCGTTGTTTAGTTTTCATGCTACTACCAATGCAATAATCCTCAAAATTCATATTTATATGAAAAATTTACAATTTCGCTATGTTGATAAAATCGTAAATTACGAATAATTTACGAAATTTTCCTATTAGAATATTTGTATTCAATCATGTTCAAACAAATATCATAAATGTAATTTTGAAGTTCTCTAATGTATTTATGATCCTCAAAATGGAAGTTTATGCTCAATTTTGCCTTATTCTGACATGCTAAGTAAATCGTAAATTCCAAATAACTTACGATTTTTTTAAATTGGAAAAACCATAGTGTATGATATTCATGCCAGTATCCTAAATAATATTTAGAAAGTGGTTTGACATCTTTACGATGAAAATATCCCTGAAGATTGACGTTTATGTGAAATTTTGCTCTGTTCTGCCATGTTAAGAAATTCGTAAATTTCCAATAACTTACGAAATTTTTATATTGGAAAATTCATAGTCATTAATGTTCATGCCAGTGTCCTAAATAATATTTCAAAAGTAGTCTGGCATCTTTACGATGAAAATATCTCTCAAAATTGACGTTTATGTGAAATTTTGCCCTATACTGCCATGTTAAGAAATTCATAAATTTCCAATAACTTGCTAAATTTTCAAAGTAGCATATTTATAGTTACTGATGTTCATTCCGGCATCAAAACTGATATTTTAAATCTGGTCTGACATTTTTACAGTAAAAAGTTTCCATTTAATGCACGTTTAAGTGAATTTTTGTGCTATTCTCTCATGTTAAGAAAATCGTAAATTTCTCATAACTTACGAAGTTTTTTAATTCGAATGTTGCAAATGAATAGGGTTCTTGCCAGTGTCGAAAGTAATATTTTAAAAATGATCTTACCTCTCTGAGACAATTTGTTCGTGAGATATCGTGTACACAGGCTAACAAACTAACGGTCTAACACACTAACAGACTAACAGACACCCTAGAGACTGACACCATACAAATTTTGTCATTTTCGGATTCCTCACACCTGAAAACATGTAAAAAAGTCAAAAAACCGAGGTCGAAAATTTTCACGAATACCTATGTTCCCCATACCTATAGTATGACGGGGAACTAATATACTTTTCATGATGATATTGTGCCTTAAATCTTAAGTCCCTTTTTATATTTAAGTGTTTTTGTAATGCAAGTACTATAAAACATAAAACATTTTTAGAAAGATGTATTTTGTAGTTTATTTTACCCAAAACTAGCAGTCGAAACAACGGTATTATTTGACAGCATTAAATAAATAACTTAAATACTTTTACTTATCTTCAAAATCATATTTTTTAAACATTTCTAAGGGCTTTTATTTGTTTTTGCAAACTTTCTTTTCAACGATTGCGCTTTTTTTCACCTAAGATACTACGATAATCGAATTATGTAGCGATCGAAACATCGATAATTTTATGTAAATATATTTTTAAAGATGATATAATATCCTAAAACACATAAAAATGCATTTACATTATACTAGTGTATTAAGATATAAAAATACAATAATGTATAAACATATAAAAATACAATTACATTATGATTGTAATGTATTACATTACATTAATGTTTTCTGTTTAGATATATAAGGGGAGAATATTCTCTGAGAGGGAGAATATCTCAGAATCAATTCTCAGAATTTCTAAGAATGGAGCTCCAAATTCGGAAAATAATCAAGAATATTCTTTTTATTTCCTAAATACATGTTTTTTTTTTTTTTTTCATTTTTATAACTTAAATTATAAAAAATTTCATAGTTATTCAGTTTGGCATGTATAACTAGAACAAATCAATTTTATTTCATGAAATTTTCCTTACAACTCATAGTTTTCTATCGGAATATTCTCCAGTAAGCTCCACAAAGCAATTTTTCTGAACATTCATTGCTATATAAAAAAAAAAAGCATTCAATAGCAAATAATGAATAATTATTCATATTAAAATACAAATTAAAATTTTTTTAATACCCAAAGATTTGTATTTGTAACTGAACCATCACTAAAACTTGACATTTAAACAATATTATTGTCAAAGATTTTCAAAAAAATACTTTTGGATTTAATTAAGAATTCTAATTCTCGTAATTCATATTTTTGTAATCTTTATTTTACATATAAACCATAAGTTTGTTATTTATTATATCGATCATTTTTAATTAATCAATAATTATGGTGTGTTGCTGAAAATTAATTTACAAGAAAAAACCTCTGAATCAAAAATGTCTCTAGTTTAAAAATAAAATTGCGCTAAAATGTTAGCTAATTTAAATTAAACAACAATTTATAGTAAAAAATAAAATATGTTCGATTTAAATTCGAAAATGAAAGTAATTTTATTTTGTAATTAGTTACAGTCGATAACAAAAGTGTCCGAACACTAGCAAAAATTCCTTTGTAAAAAAAGTACACTTCATACGGTTTTGTTAAATAAATCCTTGTCGAATCCTGTTCTTAGTCAGTGTAAGAACATAATTCGATAAGGATTTATTTAACAAAACCGTATGAAGTGTACTTTTTTTACATAGGAATTTTTGCTAGTTCTCAGACACTTTTGTTACCGACTGTACTTGTTGCATAAAATTTAGAATCAAAGTTAATAGCTTCATTTTCCGATGAAAGGTCTTTCGAGTTATCTTCTTTAATTACAGACAACTCATTCAATTCTTCATCACCAACATTACTTTGTTTAAAATCAACTGTTTGTGTTTTTCTTTGGCTTTTCCTAATTTAATGTTGTGAGCTACATGTATTGATTTATCACTGCTTTCTTTAGACAAACGATTTGTTTTTGAAGTGAGAAAAATTCCTATATAAATATGTTTAAGTAGGTGTAGGATAAATTCATTTTTATCTTTTATCTCATTTGGATAAGTGTAAAACATTTTAACCCTTTCCGGCACACAGTAATTCTATTCATTTAAAATCAACTGCCACCGGAATTCAAGAACGGTATTAGAAGACAAAAGGTAAATGAAGTTTTACCTCTATATTATAGAAGGAAAATACTGTAAAAAATATCTGGGATGAATTTTTGCACTTGAAAATTAAAATTAGGTGTTGCAGGACCTGCAACACTGTGCCGGAAAGGGTTAAAGCAAAAACGCAACCAATTAAAAATACTTTTCATTAAATGTCACCCTTTACAAATAGCGTCTTTAATTGGGGGGGGGGGTGTTATTTAATGGTTTGTTATTTTATTACTTGTGTTGTCACTAGATTTTATATTCAATAATAAAAATTTCATTTCTTATCCTTGAAGATAATTTTTTTTTCTAATTCTTATAACTAAATACTTTTAATTATTTATTTAATTAATCTGATTATTTTATTACAAGCGAAATTTCACAAATTTCTAAACTTGCACATAAATTCACACTCATACAGAGCACACATTTCGAAATTACTTATTATTATAGCTTCTGTGAGAAAATTCTCGATTATTCTCTTCGAGGAGAATATTCTCAGAAAGATTATTCTCGAGAATTTTACACTCTATTTATGTTAAATATTTAAGTGTTTTTATAATTAAAGCACAAAATACAAAACATTTCTAGAAAGGTATATTTTTCTATGTCCAAAAATACCAGTCAAAGCTATTTGGTCACAAAATACAATAAATAAATAACTTAAATACTTTTATTTTCCTTCAAAATCATTTTAAACGTTCACTACGGATTTTTTATGTTTGTTTCTAAAATTTCTTTTCACAAAATACATTTTTCTTACGCTAGGTACCACGATAGTGAAAATATATGACGATAGAATCGTCAAGAGTTTTTCGGTAAATGTATTTTTGAAGACGATATCATATCCTAAAACATATACAAAGATATTTAGTATATATATATATATTTTTTTTATAGTGCTTTTATTATTAAAGTAGAAAATACAAATCATTTTTAGAAAGATATATTTTATATTTTTCTATTCCCAAAAATAACAATCCCCAAGACATATAAATATTCACCTTAATTTTAAAGCAAAAATTCAAAGGGGTCCACTACTGGAACAAAAAAGAGTTCACTACTGGGATTTTAGTGTGTCCACTACTGGCTCATTTTAAGCTCTCCGGATTTCTGATTTTTTACATATAGATTTTTTACAATTAGAAATTTTCATAATACAGTCGTGTTAAGAAAGAGTTAGTAAAGGTGGGAAATATTAATTATTTTTTGAAACTCAAAAATTTAAGAAATTACACAAAAAATAGCCGGAAAATGTCCTTAAAGTGTCCAGTACTGGTGCATTTACCTTACTTTTATTTATCTTCAAAAACATTTTTAAACGTTTTTTAAAGAATAATACGGGGTTTTGCAAAGTTCCTTTACAATAAAGGCTCTTTTCTTACGTAAGACACTACGATGGCCGAATTATGCAACGATCGAAACGTCGATAATTTTTCGATAAATACATTTTAAAAGACGATATAATGTCCTAAAACATATAAAAAGACATTTACTGTAATGTTTTCTTTTAAATATTTTAGTGTTTTTATAATTATAACACAAAATGCAAAACATTTTTAGAAACATGTATTTTTATATTTAACGATTGGGCCAACGCTATAATTTGACCAGGGCCCGACTTAGACTACCTGGAGCCCCCGGGCAAGCCTATTCTGGGGGGCCCCCTTGCAGTGGCATAAGAGCTCTTTAGGATGCAGAATTTCTGCATACGCATGTAGGGGGGCCCAGGGCATTTGCCCCGTATGCCCTGCCGTTAGTTAGGGCCTGAATTTGACCGCAAAAAACATTAAATAAATATTTTAAATGCTTTTATTCACCTACAGAAACATTTTTTAAGCGTTTTTTGAGGAATAAGATGGGTTTTTGCTGCATTTCTTTTCAATAAATGAATTTTTTTTACGTAAGACACTACGATGTCCAAATTATGTAACGATCGAAACGTCGATAATTTTTCGATAAATATATTTTTAAAGACGATATAATGTCCTGAAACATATAAAAAGACGTTTAGTATAATGTTTTCTTTTAAATATTTTAGTGTTTTTGTAATTAAAACACAAAATGCAAAACATTTTTAGAAACATGTATTTTTATATTTAACGGTTAGGACTATAATTTGACCACAAAAAAAAAAACATTAAATAAATATTTTAAATACTTTTATTTACCTTCAACAACATTTTTTAAGGAATAATATGGGGTTTTGCAAAATTTCTTTTCAATAAATGAATTTTTCTTACGTAAGACACTACGATGTCCAAATTATGTGACGAACGAAACGTCGATACTTTTTCAATAAATGTATTTTTAAACACGATATAATGGCCTAAAACATATAAAAAGACATTTACTACAACGTTTTCTTTTAAATATTAAAGGGGTTTATTAATAAATCACAAAATACAAACCATTTCTAAATATATATTTTTTATTTTGCTATGCCCAAAAATAACACTCATAATAAAGCTATAATTCGATTGCCAAATACATTAAATAACTAATTTAAATATTTTTATTTGTATTCAAAATCAATTTTATACATTTCTAAGGATTTTTCTGTCTTTTTGTAAAATGTCTTATTAATAAATGTACTTTTTTTTAACGTAAAATAATTAGATGTTCGCAGTATATGCGATCTAAACGTCGATAATTTTTCGGTGAATTTTTAAAAATGACATAATGTCCTAGAACATATAAAAAGAGAATTACTTTTATGTTTTCTTTTAAATAGTTAAGTCTTATTAAAATTAAGGCACAAAATATAAATTATTTCTAGAAAGATATACTTTATGTTTTTCTATACCTAAAAATAACGGTTGAAACAACGCTATAATTTGGCCTTAAAGTTCATTAAATAAATGTTTTAAATTTTTTTTATTTTATCTTGAAAATCATTTTTTAAACATTTCTAAGTGTTTTTGTAAGAAATATTTTACGTGTCTAAAAATAATGGTCGAAACAACGCTACAATTTGTTCAAATAATAATAATAATAATAATAATAATAATAATAATAATAATAAATAAAATAATTTATTTTCAGAATCATTCTTAAACTTTTCTAAAGATTTCTATGTGCTTTTGTAAAAAATCTTTACATTAAATGCATTTTTTTTAACGTCATTTTACGTTAAAAAAAAAAAAAAAATGCAAATTAGATGTCCGTGTTATGTAACGATCGAAACGTCGTTAAATTTTCTGTAAATATATTTTTAAAAATGATATAATGTCCTAAAACACATAAAAATACATTTACTATAATATTTTCTTTTACACATTTAAGTGATTTTTTAATGAAAACACAAAATACAAAGATATATTTTATACTTTGCTAAGCTCAAAAAGTAACAGTTAAAACAACATTATAATTTAAACGCTAGACACATTAAATAAATGTGTTAAATTTTTTTTTTTTTTTTTTTAATCTTTAAAACCATTTTTCTAAGCGTTTCTAAGGTTATACATATGGTATATATATGCATATATTGCAATATGAATTCTAAACAAATGCACTTTTCTTACCTAAGATACTAGAATGCTGGAGTTGTGTAGCAATAGAAACGTCAGGAGTTTTTACGTAAATGTATTTTTAAAGACGACATAATATTCTAAATCATTTTGAGATACTTTTACTATACATACATATATTTTTTTAATTACACGTGTTTTTAATCAAAGGACAAAATACAAAACGTTTCTTGAAGGATATTTTTTTCTATACCCGAAAATAACGTTCGAAGCTTTTATTTGTCCGCAAAATACATTAAATAAATAATTTAAATACTTTTATTTATGTGCAAAATCATGTCAAAACGTTTGAAAGGATTTTTATGTGTTTACATATATATATTTAATAAATGAATTTTTCTTACGTAAGACACTAGGATGTCTAATTTATGTAATGTCAATAATGTCTTAAAATAGTATATAAAAAAGCATTTACTATAAAGTATATAATGTCCTAAAATAGGATATAAAAAAGCATTTACTATAAAGTATATAATGTCCTAAAATAGTATATGAAAAGCAATTACTATAAAGTATATAATGTCCTAAAATAGGATATAAAAAAGCATTTACTATAAAGTATATAATGTCTTAAAATAGTATATAAAAAAGCATTTACTATAAAGTATATAATTTCCTAAAATAGGATATAAAAAAGCATTTACTATAAAGTATATAATGTCCTAAAATAGTATATGAAAAGCATTTACTATAAAGTATATAATGTCCTAAAATAGGATATAAAAAAGCATTTACTATAAAGTATATAATGTCTTAAAATAGTATATGAAAAGCATTTACTATAAAGTATATAATGTCCTAAAATAGGATATAAAAAAGCATTTACTATAAAGTATATAATGTCCTAAAATAGTATATGAAAAGCATTTACTATAAAGTACATAATGTCCTAAAATAGTCTATAAAAAAAGCATTTACTATAAAGTTTCCTTTTACACATTTAATTGTTTTTTAAATGAAAGCTTAAAACACAAAATCTTTCTAGAAAGATGTATTTTACACTTTGCTATGCACAAAAAGTAACAGGTAAAACAATGTTATAATTTGAACGCAAAACACATTAAGTAAATAATTTAAATACTTTTATTTATATTATCAGTTTTAAACGTTTCTAAGTTTCTATACGTTTTTATATATTTTTGTTTTTCAATAAATTCTCTTAAAAATAATAAATAAATAAATAAATAAAAAACATTAAAATGCTTCAATGTCCGTATTGTGTAACGATCAGTACGTCGATAAATTTTCGGTAAATAAATTTAAAAAAATTATATAATGCCCTAAACACATAAAAAGACATTTACTATAACGTTTTCTTACACACATTTAAGTTTTTTTTTTTTTTTTTTTTTAATGAAAGCACAAAGCTCAAAACTTTTCTAGAAAGATACATTTTATACTTTGCTATGCAAAGAAGTAACAGTTAAAGCAACGCTATAATTTGAAGGTAAAACACATTAAATGAATTTTTTAAATAATTTTATTTTTCTTTAAAACCATTTTTTAACGTTTGTAAGGATTTATACGTGTTTTTTCAAAATTTCTTTTCAGTAAATACACTTTTCTTACCAAAGACACCACAATGCTCGAATTATGTAGCAATAGAAATGTCGATAATTTTTATGTAAATATATTTTTAAAGCTATTATAATGTCTTAAATCTTTTTAAGATATATTTGTTATAATTTTTTTTTAAATATGTAAGTAATTTTAAAACTAAAATGTTTCTAGAAAAATATTTTTTCCTATACCCGAAAATAACGGTCGAAGCTATTATTTGTACGCAAAATACATTAAACAAATAATTTAAATTCTTTTATTCATATACAAAATCGTTTCAAACGTTTTAAAAGATTTATTTATTTATTTAATAAGTGAGTTTTTCTTACGTAAGACACTATACGATGTTCAAATTATAATTTAAATACTTTTATTAATGTTCAAAATCAGTTTTAAACATTTCTAAGGATTTTTATGTTTTTATGTTTTTTTTTTTTTTTTTTTTTTTTTAAATATAAAATTTCTTTTCAATAAATCTACGTTTTTTACGAGAAATGCTTAGATGTCCGTATTATGTGACGATCGAAGCGTCGATAACTTTTTTGCAAATATATTTTTAAAGATGTCATAATGCCCTAAAACATATAAAGACACATTTCTTGTACCTGTTGTTTCCTTTTAAATATTTAAGCGCTTTTTTAATCAAAGTACAAAATATAAAATATTTCTAAAGAGATATATTTCATATTTTTCTCTGACTAAAAATAACGGTTGAAACATCGCTATAATTTGACTAGAAAATACATTAAATAAATGTTTTAAATACTTTTATTTATCTTCAAAAGCATTTTTTTTTTTACATTTCTAAGGATTTATATACGTTTTTGTAAGAAATATTTTATGTATTCGAAAATAACGGTTGTAACAAACGATTGAACGCAAAATATTGTATAAAATAAGCAACTAAAACTTTTTAATTTATCTTCAATGTTAGTTTTAAAATGTTCCTAAGGATTTATATATGTTCTTGTAAAATTTCTTTTTCTTAAATTTACTTTTCTTACGTAAGGTACTGCGATGTCCGAATTATGTAATGATTGAAGCACCTGAAATTTTTTCGGTAAATATATTTTAAAGATGATAGTATTCGTAGAAATAAAGCTCAAAATACAAAACATTTCTAGATAGAAATAGTTCGTACAATTTATGTCCAATAAGAAACGGTGAAAACAACGCTATTATTTCATTGCAAAGTATATTAAATAAATAACTTAGACACTGTCTTTGAAATAATTTTTGAAATGTTTCTAAGATTTTATAAGAGTTTTTGTGAAAAAAATTCAATAAATGCGTTTTATTGTAAGACTTTATGATGTCCGAATCATGTAACGATCACAAAAGATGATAATTTATTTCGGTAATTGTATTAAAGAGTGATGTTCTAAAACTACTCAAATAAATGCAATATTTTCTTTGAAATAATTAGATATTTTGTATAAATAAAACGTATTTAGCATATATAATATAAGTTTATTCAGAAATGCCCTCTCCGAAAGCTGTAAACCTACAGATCAAACAATTAAATTTAATATTTCAGCATTTCAGGGTGGTTATTTTCTGTTACTCATTGGGTATTGTTTTTCAGGCTTATATATTGTACCAAAATAAATAAATAAATAGTAAAAATAATTAATTAAAACAAAATAAATAATTAAGTATAACTATAAAAAGGTTGTCTTTAAGTTTCAAAACTTTATAGATTTCTCACAGCTAACGTCTATTGATCCCACATTTTGAGAATTACTCGTGAATAAGGAAATACTGTATATGAATTTTGTTTGTCAGTCTCTCTGTGCTTTTTCTGTCTGTACTCTCATTTCCGTAAATACTTTTAGAATGCTTTTGAGCAAACATATAAACATTTGCACAATAATCGGTATTTCATTAGCCCATTTTAGTAACTATATACGGCACAGTACGTAATGCAATTACGTACACATATTATAGCATTACGTACATATATTATTGAGATACACAAAAGCACGTCTCCTTTCGATTAGGGTATAATTATCGCCAATGAGTGGCATACACGATGACACAAACATTTCAGATACATTATTAGATATAAGCTAATAAATTTCTAGTTGTGTTATGAGTTTTTTTTTTTTTTTTAATTGTTTTTCTATTAAATTTTTAGCTTACTATATCATGTTTCTGCAATTTTTTGTGCATACAAGCATACAAGATTACACTAAAGCAACCTATTTATGCTTTCTCTTTAAAAATAAAGCGGTGAAATTTTTGTGGTACTTCTTCCGCCATATTTAAAAACAAAATGTATTTTAAAGTGGTAGACCAAGGAGGTCAAGGAGGTAAATAGCATCGAAGATTATACTGTGTAATGAGCAAGTACCGTTTGAAGTGTTTTATAGCCTACGAAACGTCTTATTTTTCCATCATACTTAATGGCTCGTTTTAATTTTTAATTTACTAATTTTTATACTGATAAATATGATATCTTATAAATCTATCTAATGTCAACAGTTGTCCTAAATTATCGATCAAACTCTTTAGAGCGAGATAGAATCATCATAATTGGTCACTTTAACCATTTTTAGGTTGATTTCTTTAGAAATCGACCTATTGCAATCACTTCGTTTATCTATATATCTATCTATCTATCTATCTATCTATCTATCTATCTATCTATCTATAATGAAAATTTTGTCATCACGATAACTCCCGAAATAATACTCGAAATCGAACCAAATTTGGACAGTGAACTAATCTTATAAATATCTTGGATGAGTTCGTTAACCAAGTTGCTCCGACTTTTTGTTTTCAAGTGGCAGCCACTTGAAAATTTCACACCGAAATTGTAAAAAGCATATTTAAAGCAAGATTTGCTTGAATTTTGTTGTAAATACAGGTCACATGAGGGTCTCAATGATGCTTATTAATGAAGTTTATCCGCCATTTTCAATAAAGTGGCAGATATTTTAGGTTAAGCGGGACCACTTGAAATCAGGCTACCACTTGAAAATTTAAAATCCCTATAACTTCCGAAATAATACTCCAAATCGAACCAAATTTGAACAGTGTCTTAACTTATCTTATAAATATCTTAGATGAGTTTGTTAACCAAGTTGCTCCGCCATTTTGTTTTCAAGTGGAGACCACTTGAACATTTCAAATTCAAATTGTAAAAACCGTATTCCGAATTTTTTTTAATTTTGATGTATACATAGATTACACAAGTTTCTCAAATAACTTTATTAATAAACTTTATCCGCCATTTTTAATAAAGTGGCGGATATCTTAAGTTAAGCAGGACCACTTGAAATTAGGCCACCACTTGAAAATTTAAAACCATGATAACTTCCGAAATAATACTCCAAATGGAACCAAATTTGAACAGTGTCTTAACTTATGTTATAAATATCTTAGATGAGTTTGTTAACCAAGTTGCTCCGCCATTTTGTTTTCAAGTGGAGACCACTTGAAAATTTCAAATTTAAATTGTAAAAAGCGTATTCCGAAATTGTTTGAATTTTGATGTAAAATACAGACCACATAAGGATCTCAATGAAGTTTATTAATAAACTATGTCCGCCATTTTTAATTAAGTGGCAGATATCTTAAGTTAAGCGGGACCACTTGAAATCAGGCTACCACTTGAAAATTTTAAATCCCTATAACTTCCGAAAGAATACTCCAAATCGAACCAAATTTCAATAGTGTCTTAACTTATCTTATAAATATCTTGGATGAGTTTGTTAACCAAGTTGTTCCGCCATTTTGTTTTCAAGTGGAGACCACTTGAAAATTTCAAATTCAAAGTGTAAAAAGCGTATTCCGAATTTTTTTTAATTTTGATGTATACATAGATTACACAAGTGTCTCAAATAACTTTATTAATGAACTTTATCCGCCATTTTTAATAAAATGGTGGATATCTTAAGTTAAGCGGGACCGCTTGAAATCAGGCCACCACTTGAAAATTTAAAACCATGATAACTTCCGAAATAATACTCTAAATGGAACCAAATTTGAACAGTGTCTTATATCTTATAAATATCTTAGATGAGTTTGTTAACCAAGTTGCTCCGCCATTTTGTTTTCAAGTGGAGATAACTTGAAAATTTCAAATTTAAATTGTAAAAAGCGCATTCTGAAATTGTTTGAATTTTGATGTAAATACAGACCACATAAGGATCTCAATGAAGTTTATTAATAAACTATATCCGCCATTTTTAATAAAGTGGCAGTTATCTTAAGTTAAGCGCGGTCACTTGAAATCAGGCTCCCACTTGAAAATTTAAAATCACGATAACTTTTGAAATAATACTTCAAATCGAACCAAATTTTGACAGTGATATTATCATATAATTATCTTGAATGTTTTCACTAGGCAACTTGTCCCGACATCTTGTGTCTAAGTTCCAGCCACTTGAAATCACACTGCCACTTGAAAATATGCCATCACGATAACTTTTAAAATATTAAACTGATTCAAATAAAAGCTGGTTAGTGAACGTTTGGTTCAAATATCTAGGATAAGTTCACTTGATGACTTGATCCGCAATTTTATTTTCAAGTGGCGGCCACTTGAATATTTGTCATTATGGTAACTTTAGTAAGACAGAATCAATTCGCTTCAAATTTGGGTAGTGGATTTATCATTCAAATATCTCAGATAAGTTCGCTAGGCATCTCACTCCACTTTTTTTTACAAGTGGTGCCACCTGAAAATTTCTTATGATTATAATTTTTGAAATTCTGATTTAATTTAAACTAGAACTGGACAATGAACTTATCGTACAAATATACTGGATGATTTCGATGGGCAAGTTGTTTTGCTATTTTGTTTTACAAGTCGCAGCCACTAAGACTGCCACTTGAAAATTTGCCATAATAATAACTTTTGAAACACGGCACTGATTTAAACCACAGTTGGACAGTAACCTATGCTTCAAATATCTTCGATGTGTTTGCTGGAACTTTAGAAATACTTAATCAATTCAAATCAAAGTTGAAAAATGGATTTATCATTCAAACAACAAAAATTTAGAAAATTCACGTAACTCATGTACCAATCACGTTATTGCGTCCATCTTTGGTATATCGATAATAAGAATTTTCTCGCCAAAAGTCGCCAAAAAAATCGCCATAGGGGAAAAGTCGCCAAATTTGGCGCCCAATCCATTACATGCGTTACTGGATCTTTTTAATGCGTTTTTAAGGTAAAATTAGACTATTTTAATGCTAAAACAAACTAGAAATGCAGGAAACTAACATTTTATCAACTTACTAAGCCTCTTTGAAAGAATTTCTACAAAAAAAAAAAAAAATATTTTCAAATCTGCAACGATATCTTAGATGAGCAACTTTCTCTGCCATTTTTATCGAAGTGGCAGCCACTTAATTTTTCAACACAATGACTTTTGAGATTTTGAATTAATTCGAACTATGTGTGTACAGTAGACTTATCTCACAAATGCATTTCATATATTTGTCAACTTAACCCTCCATTTTTTTTCCTAGCGCCGGCCACTTGAAAATTTTAAATTCACATAAAAGTGTATTTATGAACCGATTTGCTTAAAACTCCATATGTGCATAGCCTACATCAATATTTCTACCAAGTGCATTAGTAATTTGTAGCCGCCATTTTGAAACAAAATGACGGCTACTTGATAAGGAAAAAGAAATCAACCTACCCTTCCGAAAAAGCCGGAAGGTCTTGTATTTTTCTTTTGTTTTATGATGCATAGATTTCTTTAAATAATTATGTTTATTTTATATTTTACTGCATACACTTGTCTTCAGACTTCAGACAACAAAATAATTTCTGGCGTTCCAGATTTTAATTTTGAGGGCTTTTTTTTTTTTTTTTTTTTTTTTTTTTAAATAAGCAATTTTAAAGAAAAAAAAAAATATCTTGTAAAAACTTCGATTTTAGCGTCAGTATAATATTCAAAGTTTAATATTAAGATGTGTATTTAAATTTATTTACTATTAATGTTTCTTTGAACCAAGATATTATGTTATTAATTTTTACGTAATACTGGGAATGAAATTCGGGCCAAGGAAATTTTTTATAAAAAGATTACTTTTTTAAAAACAAAATTTTTGTGGAAGGGGTGTTTCTAGGAAGTAGAATTTAGTGAATGGGCATATAAATAAATGCGGCTTTTGCTTAAATTGACCATTGATTTTTTCTTTGTAACAAAAAACGGAAACAAACAATAAAGTACTGCAGATTTTTTTTTTCTCTTGGATAGTTATTCTAATATTGAAAATAAACAAATAATAACAATTTATGTCAATAAAATAAAGTATTTTTATATGTGTTCAGCATATCAGTTTATCAACTGCAGAGGTTTTTAAATTCTTTTACTATATATACAGGTCAATTTATTTATTATTTATTTATTTTATGATTTTAAGTTTCATTTATATTCCCCAGTTTCCCACGAATTTTCAAATTTGCCGGTTGTGGGATGATAAACCAAGAATAAGAATAAAATCTGACTGTGCAATTTTATAGTGTCAAATGTACAAAGTTCCACGGCATAATCTGGTTAGATACCTTATTTCGCTGAAAATAAACTGTATCGTCTTTATTTATTGCGAATTAGACGGGGCTTCATATGGCGATCGGCTCATTTAACAACTCATGAATGCAACCTCATTGTAGTTAATGGCGTATTAACTGTTTGTAGGCTTTTAATGAGCCAAATTTCAGTTATAATAATTCTCATATATTTTACTTCGTTTTATTTGTATTCATTTTAACTAAGAGGCTTCCTGGATTAGCAGTTAGCACGGACAAGTTTACTAGTTGATAATATATTCTTTCGGATTATATAAATTGATATTTATCTCTTTCAGTTTATGATATTTAAAAGAAAACTATATAAGATTTTCTCATTTGATTTATAAAATCCAACATTGTGCAGTTATGCAAAATATTATATTTTAAATATGTTTTTTTAAATATTTTCTCCCGTTTTACTTTATTTCGTATGTCTTTCTAAATTAATTAATTAATGCATTTTCGTAAATGTAAATAAGATTTAAGTACGAGGTTGTTCAAGGATATAGTAATTTGAATTTAGTCATATATGATAAGTTGAAAGACTCACGATTTAAAAATAGATTATGTTGCTTGTTCTATTTGCCTTTGTTAAATTTAGAAACCTATCATGTCGTATTCGTTTCATTTATGATAGTCTTTCTTTTTTGATTTAATAGAAATTGAGAATGGAAAAATGAGTAACAGTTGATTTCAGTTCCAATTTTATTTAATCTTGGCAACATTAATTAATTTATTACGAATGGTGAAAATACATACCATGCTGTCTTTTCATTCATAATTATTAAATGACAAATGGGAATTCCCTTCTGCTACAGGAAATGTTTAACAACTTTTTTTTCTGTCTTTGTTTTGCTAAAGAATGCTTCATTAAGAATTCATTGTATGTCAGCGAAGGATCAGGAAGTTGACAGAGTTTTATGTGAACGGATAGCTTTTAGCATGTTTATGTCATTAATATGCAGCCTAAATTAGCCTGAGCTCTGATCTAACGAAAGCCTGGGTTTATCGAAGAATTTCTAAAAAAAAAAAAAAAGAAGAAGTTGGTTTAGTATTTAAAAGCCTATTTTAAAACTCTAGTATTACGAACATATATCGTATTTAGCAAGGACTTTTTTTTTTTTTTTTTTTTTTTTTCCCTTAAAATTTTTAAAATGTTTCTCTCTTCGGTTTTCAGTTTATTTTTCTAGAAAATGTTTTTGCACGAACAAAGGCTTTTAAAACCTCTACTGTTTTGGTTTGTTAAAAAAAAAAAAAAAAAACTAAATAAGTAATATAGAACAACTGGATTTCAGCCTTTTTTTTCATAGTCTTATGAAAGAGGTAGCCGCTGGTCACCTGGACTAGAAAATTTTTCGGCAGATTGGTTATTTGCATTTAAAACTCAAGCGAAACTCATGAGCTATGTTTTTTTAGTTATGATTAGACTTACTAACTTTGTGCGTGCTAATCGTTAATTATGTAATTTTCTAAAATCTGTAATTTTCAACTGAATTACTTCATTTTTGTAGCCCATGCTAAAATGTTAATTTTAGAGGGAAAGAAAAATTTAGAAAAATTTAAAAAATTTAAAAAGAAAAATTTAAAAAGTCCGGTCGTTATTTTGTTTGAATGAATTCAACTGGATACATTTTTTTTTTAATTACACTATCTTAACACTTCATTAATATTTCACATTAAACGAGAGCGTTAGAATAATATTCGCTATTTCTATCTCGTAGAATGAAAACAAATTTATAAATGTATTTTTGTATTATCAAAAGTTCCGGTGCAGATTTTTCCCGAATAATATAGACTTAAACATTACCTGTTTTGAACAGTATTTATTTTTGGTTTAAAAAATAATAATTGCATAATTTATTTACTTACTATTTTGGCTTGTTGCCAACGAAAAGGAAAAAAAAAAAAAAAAAGGAAGAAAAACAATTTGGTCTATTTTGTCGGGGCAAAAGAAAAAAAAAAAAAAAAAATAATAATAATAATAATAATAAGGCCTGCTTTTGAATAATAATAAAAAGTTGATAATACTAAACAAGTGAGATCGTTAAGCACGTGGCTGGTTTGAAGTGATACTCCTCCCCGCTCTTCAACTTTTCTCTTTCGATTTTTATTTTCATTTTGAAATTTTATATGCACATTTTTATAATTGCAAGAGTACAGTATCAGCTGCCTCTTTGCGTTCTTCTCATTCGCAACTTGTACCCTTTAGAAAAAATGGAATTTCAGGTATTTAAACAATTGCTTCCTCATGAGTTCCATATATCTCCATGCTCCATCCCTTTCTCTTTTTCATCACTCCTCATCTCCGAGTTCTTTGATCTGTCAAGCCCCTGAGCGAAAGTTGCCATCTGTGTTACATTCGCCCCCTTTTTTATTTTGAACATCTGCCTCCCCTTCTAATAGTTATTATGATTTGCAACGTACACCTTTTGTATTCTGCAAAGCCAGCTGCTTATCTCACTTCTGTCTGTATTTTAGAAGAAGAGTACCTAGCTTTTTTTTTCCCCCAGTGCTAGTAAAATATAACTAGTTTGTTTCGTTTTACATAAAAGCTATTTTACAAATTCGTATTGCGTATTGTATTAGTTGGATTTGCTTCCATGGATTTAATTGTGTAGGGTGGTAGTGCATAGTTCTTATTGCACTTATAAAATGATATCAAGTGACATCTGTACTATCTATATTCTATTATTAAGAAGATTTTTAGATAAGTTTTCGAAAGGTTTCATGAGTTTTTATTCTGAAGTTAACTTCTCACCCCATACATTGCTCTCAAACGGTTAAGTAGGTTGACAATAAAGCTTCTGCTATGCTTTCACGAAAGTGTAATTATTTCTATATATATATATATATATAATACGCGATTGAGTTACCGAGGTATAATTCTATTGGTAAACAATACATATATATATTTAAAAAGCATAATAGCGTTATCACATGAGTATGACAATTAATTGTTCAGGGCAAACTTGTGTGAATCTTATGAAGGTAAAACCAATATGTTCTATCTTGTGCATTGTTAATTTTTCAGAGCACTTTTTAAACAAATGTTTCAAAGAATTAGTATACTTTTAACGATTTTTACTGATATCTAATATGTACTTTCTGAAGTTGACTTCTCACCTCATACATTGCTCTCTAGCGGTCAAGTAGTTTAATAATAAAGCTTCTGCTATGCTTTCCAAAAACTTAGTTTATTCTACATACATATATTCGGGATTCAATTATTGAGGTACAATGCTACTGACAAACTATGTATATTTTTTTCATTAAAGAAGTATAATAGCGTTTTCATAAGTATGACAGTTTAGGATATTCTTATGGGAACTGTTGGAAGTAAGACTAATCTTTTCAATGTTGTACATTAGTTCTTATCATTATTAGTAAGTGAACTTCTTCAACAAATGTTGTGAAGAAATAGTTTTCCTTTATCGATTTTTTCTAATATCTACCCCTGAATAAAATCATAGAAAACGATTAAACTTATAGTAATTCATTGGAAAGTTATCAATACTTTTTTATTTAGGATATATTATAACGTTATCATATAAATATGAAGAATAATTGTTCATAAAATTTTATGTGAACTATTGAAGTATGATCGAAACTTGTAATATTGAGCATTATTCGTCTTTTGAAATGCACTTTTGAAACATATATTTTAAATATATATTTTGTCTATAACAACTTTTATTGTGTTTAATAATATAAACTCTTTAAATAAGAAAAAGGAAAAATTGTTAAAGATTAAGTACAATTTCATCATTCGTACTATTATTGCAGTCAGTGGCGGATCCAGAACTTGACTTTTGGGGGGGGGGGGGGGGCTAAGATTTTTCAAAGTGTTATTCTAGACCAATGAAAAATTTACAACTGCAATATTCAATTGTGAATGTCAGTGTTTTGGTGTGGCCCCCCCCCCCCCTTAAATCCGCCACTGATCGCAGTGTATTAAGAGTTTCTGCAGTGGCTTAAAAAGTAGATTTATTATGAATAATGATGTTGGGAATTAGTATTTTATGCCTTATTTCCTTATTTATCGGTTCTTTGGATAAGAATTTTCTGTGTTTGTTCCTATTCCATTGAACTTATATTACGAATTTAAATAAATATTATATAAAGCAAGCTCACCCTTTTATTCCGGAAAAGATAACTTGTCCGTTGTTTACAATACAACGGATGTTTCTCTAAATTATGATGATTATATTAGTTAAAAATAATTTTCAGTTTTAATTGCCAATAAAACTAAGCTTTGAAACTAAAGTTTATTCGAAAACTTATGCTTCCATTCTTAATTGCCTTATTCCTATATTTTTCATAATTCAAACATGAAAGCACTCAGACAGTACAAAGAACTTGCACTGTATGCTATCTTTAAGCTTGTTTAATCAAGTTAAAGAAACTTGTATGAAACTTTATTTTTTTTCAAGCCTTATAAGTTTAATGCAAACATTTTTAATCAAGTAATATTAATCAAGCGTTTAAGTTTACACTTATCTAGCTTGCCCTATGCTTGATTTTTTAAACATGAATCAAGTATGCGTCAACTGTCAGCATGAATTGCAGAAGCAAGTCTTGCTTTTGTCTCCATTATAGTAACTCGTGTTTTTTGCACCTGAAGAAGAAAAGCCACGTCTTTTCGAATTTGGTAGTGCTTCCCTTTATTTTATGGTGTGTGAAGGAGTTTTTATGTTTAAATATTTATTATACACCAGCTCTTTAGTTTATAATGCGTTTAAGGCAAACATTACAAGAAAAAAATAGTGATTGGATGTTAAATAAAGTATCCCTTCATGTTGGCAATACTGGGCGCACATGTGAAATTCATTTACAAGAGTCATAAAACTGTTTAAATGTGTCTAACCATTAATGCTATTAATTTAAATCTATCTTCAATAGTTTATGAATTGTTAAACATCAAAATGTGTCAGGCCTTATATATATAGACACTCTTTTTTTTTTTTTTTTTTTTTTTTTTACGCATAAATATGTATATTATTGTTTATTTTGCCTTCAAAAAAAAAAAAAAAAAAAAAAAGAATATTTCTTTCTGTCTTTGTTCTAGTCTGCCAAAGAAAAATTTAAAAACTCTAAAACCGACTTTTTATTTTTTTAAATGTCAGTTGCAAGCCTATAATTTACTCGCTAACAATGCGAAGATAGCATAAAACAGTATGAAAATGGATGCTATCACCGACACCCGTGATACGGCATAACAAATGTTAGATGGCACTTGATGACTTCTTTTGAAGTGGGAGAAATGAGATCGGAAAAACAAAAGATTTTTTTTTTTTCATCTCTTCTACAACCGCTTCTATATACGAAACATGATGTCGTTTGCTAAAATGTGGAATTTGCAGATTTTTTTTTTTCGTTATTCCGATCTTTTTTCACCCGCATTTCTGTAGACTTCTTTATAACATAGGTCAGAAACTCCAAGCTCATGATAAGTCGCCATGTTTGGTCCGAAATATGATGCCCTAAGATTTGGGATGCTATTTCTGGAAAGTCATCACTGATTTCAGGTAGAGAAGTTTTGAGAAAAGATCGGCAGAAATCTTCATATCCCCTGCCTATGTGTACTATTTTTGGCATAATAAAAACTGTGTAAATGCATTTATTTCCATGCTACTAGCTTTTTTTTTTTTTTTTTTGATATTCCCCTAAAAAAAGTCAGTGGCATTTTTCTTTCTTCCTTTCTTTCTTTTTTCTTTTCTTTTTTTTTTTTTTTTTTCCCCTTGAAAGTAGGGCATATACATACATATAAATATATATATTTTTTAATCTTTTGCTGAAAAATGTACTTTTTTTTTTCCTTCAGTACTTTATTTATTTTCTAAACTTTTTTTAAATAAACAAACTCTTCCCATGAAATATAGCTTTTAGTTCTCTGAGTATCCTTAATATATTTTTTTATGCTCTTCAAAAAGTGTTTATTTTTATTTATATATTTTAATTACAAATGAAACTTTGTTTCATGTTTTAGTTTAAAAATATTATGCTTATTATTATTTTTCTTTCCTTGAAAGGGGGTGGCTATGAATTTATAAATTTTAATATTAACTTGTAGTGCATACTTTTTTAAGTTAAGCTCGAACGAAGCAGCAAATTGTATTTTATTGTCGTTTAATTTTGAATAAAATGCATTTTATTTCTTTTTTTATTGCTTTTAAAATATTGGATGTTTTTCCTTGAATAGTTCCTTACACGTATACAGCTGTTTAAACAGTATTCCTCGAATTACTGAATTTATGTTAGGGGTACGTATTCAGTTTTATGACTTTACTCTGCAGTGCAGCAGACTTTTTTTTTCTTTCTTTAACGACTTTATAACACAACAGCCTGTATTTTGTGACGTTGCAGAAAAGCATCCTGGGAGAATTTTACCTTTAATATAACAAACCTCGCCCTTCCTGTCAACCATAAAAGGTGTCTACAGAAAGCGAAAAAAAAGTTAAATTCTTGAAAGGTGGTCCTTAGGTAATTCAGTTCACAGCTGGCTTTTGTAAACAGTATCTTAACAACTTTTCTGAGAAATATCATATCAAAGATGCTGAAAATTATCGCCTGCTACCTGAGTTAAATTCTTTTCCTGTTTATCTTTTTTTTTTCTTCGTATGTGCCTATATTTCAAGTTTACGTGTCGCAAAATTGCTTGTCAAGACGCTGTTGGAATTCTGTGTATGCTTTGAGATGTTAACCATTAAAATAAAAGAAAGAAAGAAATGAATTAACTGTAGGTAATGATTTATTTTACGTTGGATTTTTTTTTTTCTTTTTTTCTTTCTTTAGAAAATAGTAGAAGTATTTTAACTGTCTTAATTTTTGTCGTATTATTATTAAATATAAATGAGAGTTTAAAAATATTTTAATTAACTCTTTTGATTGTATTTTTATTTTCTCTTACCTATGTAAGATAAAAGAAGTATTGTTTTTGGGTGAAATTTTCCAAATTGATATTTTGATATATTTGCACGTTTTGGGGTACAAAAATCAGATCTAAAAATCAGATTTTTAGTGGTTCGATTGTCTGTTACAAACATAATTTGAGATCAAATACATAGCAGGAAATCCAAACTCGTTATTTTAATTCTGTATCACATGGAGATGCTTCTTCGAACTTTTTGATAAAATAAAACCAATAGTTTGTGTACAGTGACGTCCAAGAGAATTCAAATACATTACGCCTATAGGCAAAATTTCTCGCAGGTACAGTTTAACATCTTTACACTGCCCTTAACAAAATAGATTGAATATATATTATATATGTTACCGTTAAAGCGCGAAACCCGTTAATATGAAGATTACCTAGCTAATCTGCAGATTAACTAAAATGACCCGTTAAAGTGCGGAATAAAGAGTTTTTCGCATTTTAACTAGGTAATCTGCAGATTAACGGCTTCTGTGTCGTTAAAGTTCAAATGTTTGTTTCGAGCCTTAGTTTTTTTACATTCACTATGACGTCAAACAGTCATGTGATACAGATACGCGAATCCCAGATTAGTCTGTGACGCGATTGACCTTCAAACACAAACCGGAACTTTTATCCCTTCCTCTCCGCTGTGATAAACAGTAAGCGCAGAACGTGGATCATCGAAGCTATGACATGACATTAGATTTCTTATTATGACCAACACAAATTTTAAAGTACAAGTAAGTTATAATTGTTTTGAGTTTATTTCTTCTCTTTTTTAATTCTGTCAATATAAGTTTGATATGGGTCTGCATTTTATTAATGAAATATAATCTTAAAAAAAAGCTCTCTCTCGTGAAACTTCATTTTAAATTATAAATTTTAAATTTACAGCATAGTAATTATTTTCTCCCGAAATAAAACTATTAAACCACAACTTTTTAAAACTACTTTATTTTAAAATTGATTTAAATCACTATTACTTACTGAAAAAAAGAACACATGTATTATTTTTTAACTCTGGAAAATATGGCATTCAATATTATGGCATTATTCAATAAATACTTAAAATGAAATTTTTATGCATTTTTTAGCATTTCATTACAATTTTTCTCTTTTGTTTCTTTCAATTTCAAGTTTCCTTTATATATTTTATATATCATGATTATATTTTTATTTTTAATTTTGTTCGCTTTTTCAAATAATTTCGTTGTAGTTTATCACATAAAATGTGTTAATAAAGTTTTTTTTTTTTTTTTTAATTGTAAAATTAATATATTTCCTAAACTTGTACAGATATATGTATGCTGCAAAATGTAGTTTAATAAAGCATTGGAAAACTGTCATTTTAATTTTCATGCGTTCTAAAAATTATTAAAGCAGTTTTAATTGTTTGAAGTACTTCTTAAAATGCTTCTGATTTGTCTAATTTAATATTTCTTTAGCTAATTAAATTTTGGTGCATATCTTTTTATAGCAATATAAGTTGTTAATAAAACGTTTTTTTTTTTTTTTTTTTTTTTTTTAATTGTTAAATATTTTTATTTGAAAAGAAATCGTTACTGTATTACAATTCTAACATTCATTTATAAAATAGACTTTACTGTAAGCTATTAAAGATATTATTTTTCATATTAAAAATGCATAACATCTTCAAACTTATATTGACAGAATAAAAAAAATGAAATAAATAAAACAAATATAACTTTAAAACACATAAAAATTAAAACACATACAGATTAAAATAAGTAAAGAAAGAAAGAAAAGAAAAGCAAACTAATTTTTTTTTTCTTTTCCCGAATGATAAAAACAAATACAACACAGCGTGCAGTAAAATTATACCACCAGAGATCTTATTTTCACTTTAACGAGTGCCTTGTAGGTAATGTGCATATTATCTAGGTAATTTGAGAAATGAAATAATTTTCCTCACTTTAACGGATCACCCTAGTTAATGTGCAGATTGTCTAGCTAATCTGCAGATTAACTGATTTCTGCACTTTAACGGTAACATATATATATATATATATATATATATATTTCTTTTTTGCAAACCGATGAAATCTGCAACCATTGATACAAATTTTATCTGGTGTGTACCTTGTTCAAGAATGAATCATCAAATAATATGTGGTGAACTTTTGTCGGGGCCGCGGTAGCCCAGTCGGTAGAGTGTCGGCCTCGTAGTTGGAAGATTGCGGGTTCGGTACTCGAGCCGGCCAGAGACCGTCGTGTACACTAATGGTGGCTGGTGCACGTAAAATCTGTCGTGGCTGCAATGTCCTCCATGTTCCCATCAAAAATTATACCTCTGGGGGTCACCGAAACGGGAGAGCCATCCTTTCCGTGGAGAATCAAAATTGTGATGGCATGTCTCCGGACTACCTCTAGGGGTGTGTCCCAGACCGTCGCCAATTGCCCATCTGCGCAATACTAGTGTGGATTAAAACCCAACCATCCATCCATCTTGGTTTTGTCGAACTGAAAAAATTTATTTAGTAAGAATTTTTTTTATTATTATTATTGTTCTGTGCCTACACTGTAAAAAACAAAGGTAGTTTTTATAGTTGAATGTGCTGGAAAAAATGGGTGTCAGCCAGGGCTCCGGGAATTTGGAAAAAAAAAAAAAAAAACTTATCGCCAGCAAAAATTTCTGGTAGCCAGTAAAAAATATCCCCCCCCCCCCCCCTCTTTCTTTTTTTTTTCCCTCCCAATTTAAAAATTTACTTGAATATTGAAAACAAAATTCAAAACATAAAACCCAAATACTTACTAGAGCAGAATGATATTGTATATCAGGAAACATCTGTTTAAACTTAACACCACGAAACCGGTTTCATTATTTTTACTAAACTAATACATAATTATACCAACACAACGAATAAACACCAGGCTGCAAAGCATTCGAAAACAGGAGCAGTGTAAACCAATTCCCTAAAATGGCGCACTAGTTTAACACCGAGTTGTGAAACATGCACGTAAAAAAGTGGTGTAAATTCCCTAGGGTGTTATTAATTCAACTTAGTGTGTCTCAAAACGTGGTGAGAGGAGTGGGAATTAGAGGTCTGCACGGGCCGAAATTTTCAGGCCCGGTATGAAATCGAAAAATTCGGCCCGGGCCGAATTATTTTTTACTAGTGTATGGCCCGGTCCGGCCCAGTTCAAAAATCTGTAAAAAAAAAAAAAAAAAAAAAAAAAAAAAAAAATGCATTTCTACGAAAAAGAGTTTCAGAATGTGTTTTACAGAGGTTTTATATAGCTAAGCAGTAGAATGTTCTTTAACAAAACTGCTGAACTTTTGCAAGATATTTATATATAAACAGTATTTCATTATTACACACGTACTGAAGGCACAAAGACAGACAGAAAATCAAATCGAAGATATTAGCATTCATCAAACGATATAGGAAGATATTTAAAATAGTTAATAGTACTAAAAATACACTTTCAACCATTTCCTGTTATATATTGTAATGTATCCTAATTTTTCATGTGATCCGGCAAACGAAACTTTAATGCTAATCCAAGCATATTCAATAGAAAAGATGCTTTTGCACATGCTAAAAATGATGCACTTTCATCCAGTGCCCCGGACCCAGAAGAAAAAGAAGCCTTAGAGAAAAAGTTAAAGCGGAAGAATTTTTATAGCATTCATACCATCATAGGACTGACTCTACAGACCATAGGACACAAAGCTTTATACACAGTGCATATCTAATTTCTTTTGTTTGTATATGTGCGCACACTAATAGTGACAAGCAAACTATTTTGAATAGGAAACCATCTAATATTACTTTAAATAAAATATATTAATTTCGAGACATGTTTAAAATATTTGCGGAAAATCAGATCGCGAATAGACAAACTGATAGACAATTAAATTGAAGTTATGGACATTTTTTAACAAAATAAAATTTTATGTGACATACCAGACTGTAAAATTATGTAAAATAAATGACTGAAAAAGTATTTTATCATTTTCCTTGCTCCTTGATTAACGAGGGATCTAGAAAAAGATTCGGGCCGACACGGCCTGGAAAAAATTTCCTCCAGGCCCGGCCCGGCCCGAGAGCAACATGAAAAATTCGGCCCGTGTAGACCTCTAGTGGGAATCAAAACGGAAAGAGTTAAACTATATCGGGAGTGGAATCGGAGCCCGATTCTGGGACCAATTTTTTCGTTAATATATATATTTTTTAAAGGTTGAATTTCTTTAAAGTTGAAAATGTAGTCACTAATTAAAATATATTGTTCCCTATGGTGACACGTCAACCTTTTTTCACGAGCCCTGGTGTCAGCACATTCTGCTGTAAAAACTACCGTTATTTTTTACAGTGTACGGAAAAAAAATACTGTGTTCGAATATTTTCTGTATTTTTCTGTTACGGAAAATTTCTATCATCGTGTTTATTTTTTTCCCCCACAGGGTATGGATATTTTCTGGCAACTTTCCTGCCATAATACTCTCTATAATATAACAAATTTATTTATTTATTTTTTTAACATTGTAGCTCAACCATTGTAGCTCAAAGTCTCAACCAAGTTTATTAACCAACTTAATCCCACATCTAGTTTCAAAATAGTGACCACTTAAAAAAAACAAAGAAAAAAACCTACTCTTCCGACTGAGCCAGAAGGATTTTCATTTTAATCCTCCTTTGGTATACCTGAAATATGTAACGAGTTTAACCTACTTTTTTAAAAAATTAATATATTCATTTTCCAGAGAAAATTACGCAGAAAAACACAAAAATTATATACATACCCCTGGTACATATTTATTATGTATGACCTTCACTATCCGGTTTACTGTACATAAATATATTATGTATGTATAGTGTGATTTTGAACAGTTAAAATGAGCCATTAAAATTGCGCTGATTCGTAGAAAAGTCTGTCAGCCGTGACTTTGTTAGCGAATCCGTTTCCTTAACTTATTTTCTCTTTCTTTTGTGTGGCATCGTATAAAATGAAACTCAACCTTGTTATGGGAAAGTAATGCTGTTTTAAGCATCACGCTGTTTTCAAAATAACTATCATTACCATCTCCGGTGACGCTCATTCGAAACATGTCTCGGAATGAATTTCACTTCGTTAAGAGAAATGATTCCGAATTATGTAATCAGAGCGGGTGATTTGTGTTATTCTTTATTCCTCTTTCCATAAGAATTTAACAAATTTTCATTTTAAAAAGAAAAACATTTTCCTTACTTTTTTTTTTTTTTTTTTTTTTTTTTTTAAACAACAGGTCGTACTATTTCTTTCAGACAGCTATTTCGGTGTCGTTACCAATTTTTATCTATCACCTTGAAGGAACGTGCCAACCTGTTTGTTTATCTTTAAAATATATAAAACTGAAAGTTTGTCATCGTATCTGTCCGGATTTTAGTCCATGATATTTTGATTTTATTAAAAATTGACACACTTTTTAATCGGGATAAAATCTACATAACGCCGTATTTTTTAGTTCAATCGGATAATTGGTTCAAAAGATATTAAACAAAAACCCCATTTTAACATTAAAATTATTTAAAAAAAAAAATTCCGAAAATAAATAAATATATTTCTTTTTATGCCAAAATAAATAAATAAATAAATAAATCTGGAGTGACTCCACGTGACTTTCTGAACATTAAGTAATAAACGGTTGTTAAAAGAAATTAATGTAAGAGAAGTCGTTAAATAAGCAAAAGTTTATAATAGGGTGTTTGAGTATTTTTTCCCATATAGTATGTTTTTTAATTTAACGCTATTGCACTTGAAATAATTTGAGCCCACAGGATAGTCATAATGATAAAAAAAATTTTCGCAGTGTCCCTGTAAAAATCAGCTCAATCGGATGAGGCGTCTAGATCTAGACGCCGTCGCACTTTAAATAATTTGAGCCCATAGGCCATAATGGTGAAGAATTTTTCTTTGTGTCCTTGTAATAAAACTATAAGTGCTAAATTCACTAAAATCTATACAGTCCGTGCGACAGTGCATGTATATAAATTTCCAACTTATAAGGATAAGGCATTTAGACGCTATCGCATTTTAAAGAATTTGAACTTAAAAGAATTTGATACAGCTCGTGTAACAGTGATCTATAGTATGTATATAAATTTTCAGTTCATTTAAATAAGGTGTTTCACTTTACATAGTCTGAGCTCATAAGCCATAATGATAAAGTTTTTTTTTTTTTTTGTGTGTGTGTGTGTGTCCTTGTAAAGAAAACTATAAGTGCTAGATTCACCAAAATTTATACAATTCATGTGACGGTGACCTACAACATGTATATAAATTTTCAGCCCAATCGATTGAGACTTTTAGACGCTATCGCATTTAAATATTTTGGGCCCATACCCATAATGATAAATAATTATTTTTTTCCTTTTTTTGGTGGGAGGGTGGGTGTCCCTGTAAAAAAAAAAAAAAATAATAATAATAAATAAATAAATAAATAAAAACTATAAGTTCTAGATTCACCAAAATCAGTAGGGTTCGTGCTACATAAATACTAATTTTCAGCTCAATCGATCAAAGCATTTAGACGCAATCGTGTTCACTCACATACATACACACATACATCAAAGTAAAAATAGCAAAAGCTAACACAGGCGACCTCATAACGCATAGAAACACCAAAATTTCAAAGTCAAATTTTTGTCAGGATTACAATACTTTCCTTATATATATATATGTTCGGAAAGTAAAAAAAAACGAACAAACTTTTTTTCTTATTTTTCTTTCTTTCTTTTTTTTTTTTTTTTTTAATAATTAAAATAAAATTAAGAAAAAATCGTACTAAAGAAATGGAACAGCTTCAGCTCTTGGCGAAATTTGAAATTTGGGACTGAAGTAGCGCGGACGTTTCTCGCCAAGTTGTTTCCTTACGCATTTGCAATAGCCATTTTAATTCATCGCTAAAATTATAACAAAAATTTAAAAGCCACCAAGGGGCTTCTATGCTAAAGCTGTACTAAAGAAAATTTCTGAAATGAATAGAGTGACAGGTGCTAGAGGCTGAAACACAGTTACTGCATGCCTTTATACGGGAGAATAGATTAAAACAAGTCCTATTGTACTGAATAAATTAAATTCTATTTCGTGTAGAATTCTATATCAGTTACTTAAAAAACAAAAATAGGCTAAAGATTTATTTTTTTTTCTCCGAATTTTCTTTCATTTTTTCTCTAACATAAAAGACCCATTTAAGGGAAACCCTTTGGGTTATTAGACTGACTAAGAACATGATTCGTCAAGGATTTATTTAACAAAACAGTATTAATTCTACTTTTTTTTATATAGGAATTTTTGCTAGTGTTCGGATACTTTTGTTACCGACTGTACTAATGGTACTCCAAAGTACCATTGCACAAAACTATGGTGAGGTGAAGTATAATTGCTATGATGAGGTGATGTACATAATTTTTATTGCTTACATCTTTAAAAAATTCTCTTGATTGACTAAAAATATATGTTTCAAATACACTTTTTGTCTGTTTCATAATACGCGGTAGATAAAGGGTTAATATGTAAAATTAATTTGATCTTTAGAATTTAGTTCTAGAGATAGAATTTAGTCAATGTAATTTTAAAAATTGTTTTAAACAATGTAAAATTCCTGTGGTATTTAAAAAAAAAAAAAAAAAAAAAAAAAAAAGAATCATTTTCTATTCTCGTTTTCTTTAATAATAATATAAAAAAAAAATGTTAAACACAGATTTGCATTCCTCTATGCACATAAGAAGAAAGTATTGAAGTCGGGAAAATTTTGGAACGCTGGTTTTCGACGGGCTAACACGTTTACAGATGTTCTGAAAATGATTTGACCATTTTTAGAAAGTGTCTTTTTGTGTGTCTATTCATCCAAGAGTTTATGAATCCTGTGTCTCACGAACCAATAGATGGAATTAAATATAAGTGTATATTTGTTTGAACCTTGACCGGTTTTAGTTTATATATACAGGCAAGTGTATATTATCTTCACCTTTCTATCTGTAAAGCGTATTTAACACTATTTTTAACACTAACATTGCTTAAATTTTTCATTTCTTCTAAAGCTCGTTTTTGAGGAAATTTGAATTAATGTTAGTTGAAAAATTATTATTAGTTTTAAAGTTACACAAAATTCAATTACTGATTTGTTAATGATGAACATTGCCTCTAAATTTTATGATCACATGTTCATTTGTTTAAAAATTATGTGCAAAAGGAGAAAACAGCTTTTTCTTACTTATTTATTTTTTATTTTATTTTATATGCTAGTGGATAACACTATATGAGATATAATTTAATATAATCTAACATCCTAAATATTATTAATTAGTTTCGGCAAGCATAAATTTTCGCAATTATATGTAGTAATTCTAGTTCTTGCTTGCTTAATTTTTTTAATTTTAATTTATTTGTTTTAATTTATTTGTTTGTTTATTTTTTGTTCGCAATAATTATTATCTTCATTTTGGTTTTTTTTCTTTGTTGTCATATGGATAGTCTTACAGGGGATTTAGGAAAGGTTGGGCGCCTGCTAAATGGTTTAGAGCGCTTCACCCTTCTTTAGCCGTGGTGGCCTCTGCTCCTTTCTTCTTGTTATTTATGTTTTATTTGTTTGTATATTACCCTTGTTTCACATATTTTTCAGGTCTTATATCAAATAATATATATATACACACACAGAGCGATTAGTAAATTAGAATTAATTAAGGATGTCCTAGAGAATGATTAGGATATGAAAACGGAAATACTGATATAATGATTGTTGCAAAGGGTAAGAGAAAAACGATAATCTGAGATTGTTTAGTAACGAAATCTATTATTAATCTTTACTGAAGCATCTTTACGCTGAAGTTTCTATTTGCTTTTATTGTGGTAGGAAGCTCTATTCGTTCGGGTGGGAAATAAACTTGTTGAGGAGCGATTTTTGTCTCTAGAGTGCTTCTATAAATTGATTGTTTCCTCTTCCCTGAATTCGAGCCTCACATGCTATTTGTTGCTTTCAGATCTTCGCTCTTCTTAAAACCGAATTTCCCATCCCCTGAAAGTATTTTTTTATGGTCGGGCTTCTGTTTACTTAGAAAAAAAAAAAAAAAAAAAAGCTTTAGTCATTTTAGATTTATTGACATCACAAAGAAATTTTCTTTTTTATTTCATAAAATAAAGATGAAAAATTCCTTTCGAAGGAGAAAAATAAAAAGGGGCTTTTTAGGAAAGACGACTAAAAATATTATCTTTTGGGTGAATTCTTATTATCATTGTTGTTGTTTCTGTATACAATGCTGTTTGTACAGTATATTGCGCCAGGCACTGTTACAGACAATAATTAATCCCATCATTGTGTATTTTTTTTATTTTTATTATGTTAAATATAATTTCTTGTGGCTTATATATTTTAGCTACAAATGATACTGAAGAGCAAATGTTTTAGCTGGAAGGAGATATCAGACATTTTTTACTGAATCATTAAAAAGAAAATCGTATCGCATCATGGGGGACCAGATGTAATGCCGTTTTTGTGCAAGTCGATGTTCGATTGTCATTTATCAGTTCATTGTGTGCTTGAACTGGGTACCAAACGTTTGCAAATGCTAAAGGTGGTTTTAAAGTTCAAATTCGGTAATTTTAATCTTTCTGACTCGTGCCGATCAGATAGACAAACAACTTTAGACAATGACATGTTAAGGACAGGAGTGGAAGCAAATCCGTGTTAAACAATCGAGAAACTGTCAAACGTTGTTTTGGTCTATCATCCAAGGACATTTGCAGCTAATTGGTAAAGTAAGCAGAACAAATGTTTGGATCTCTCATAATGTGTCCAAAAGAAACAAATCTTACTGATCGAGCACATGGAACTTATTGCTTCAGCGGCACAGTACAGAAGAAAAGAAGCGTTTTTGATAACTTGATCATTGGAGATGAAAAATGGGTCTTTTAATGTAATCCAAAATGCAAAAGGCAGTGGGTCTCTTCGAATGAATCGCCACAAAGTACAGCTAAGCCAGATTACACCACGAACAGGAACTTTTGTGTGTTTGGTGGAATATTCGCGGGGTAGTGTATTTTGAAGTGCTGTAATATGGACAAATTTTGAATGCAGACCTTTACTGTGAACAATTGGATCGTGTAAGTCAATCTTTAATTGAAAAGTGCCCAGCGATTGTCAACAGAAAAGGCGTTTTTTTGCAAAACGATAATGCAAGACCGCACAGAGCAGAACAAGCCCTAAAAAATAAATAAATAATTAAAATAAATAATAATAATGAATTGAGGTGGAACATATTGCCTCACCTACCATACTCGCTCAATGTTACGCCATCGGATTTCCATTTATTTTGACCGCTACAATATTTTCTAAGTGGCAAAAAATCGGAATTTTTGGATGACGTCAAAAATGAAACCTCCAGAAATTTTGCTAAAAAACCAATTGATTTTTATCGATTCGTCATTGAAATCTTTTACACTAGATGCCGCCTAGAGTTGTTGATAATGAGGGTGATTACATAATTGATTAAAAAAAAAAAAAAGTTAAAAAGTTATCTGTTTGAAGTTACTGTAAGAAAATGATTTTACTTTCCGGCCCTCCTAATATATTTATATATTTTGTTACACCATGTATAGTTCCATGGTTAAAAGTGCTGGTACCAAAGCTTGGAATTTTGTTATTGTTAAGTGAAACTGTATAGAGAGTTCTTGAAATAATAATAACTATAATTATTTGTAAATGCAAAAGTTCTCGAATATATTCCGTTTTTCGTACTCTTTTTTACGCTTCTTTTATTTATATCTATATATTTTTTTAACTAATTACTAATATTAATTGCAATATTTCTTTCGACTTTTGTGATTTTTCACTCTCCGAACATACAGATATAAGGAAAATGTTGTAAACATGAAAACATTCGATCATGAGATTTTGGTGTATTTATACGTTTTGAGGTTTCCTGGGTTCATTTAAGCTATTTTTACAGTAATGTATGTATGTATATGCGTATGTATGTATGAGAACAACCACGATAACGTCTAAACGCTTTGATCGATTGAGCTAAAAGTTGGTGCATATGTTACAGGTCAAATTTATTTAAACAACCGTTAATTACTTAATGTTCGTAAAGTCGAGTACAGTCACTCCAAATTTTTTCTAATACGCATATTAACAAATATTTTATTATACAAAAACTTTTAAGATGCTAGAAAAAAATATATATTCCCTTTAAAATTAATGTGTTCTTCCGAGAGAGGTAAATAATTCGCGGGATCTTTGAAAAACCCTTACACAGTTACTTTCAAAATCAACGGAGCAAATCAGTTGTTCTTTTAATTTCTTTTTATTCTATCGTGAAAAAACAAAAAAAAAAAAAAAAAAAAAAAAAGGTCACAGTTGATGTTGATGAGTTTCATGATAGAACTAATATGTTTCTGTAAGAACTACATGCTTTTATAAAAAAGGTAGAATAAAAAAAATTCCAAGCAAATGCTAAAATATCGCTATCACGTGAAACTATGTAAATTCCAGACTGGAAAGATAAATATAGTTGTCAAATTACCAGTGATATTCCCATAGATTAATTCGTAACTCGTGCACAATTCTTAGATTACGAGGAAAACCGAATGCAGACAGAAGATGCTTCATTTAATTAAAAAAAGAGTGGGATAAAAGTACGAGAAAGAAAAAAGAAACTTAAAATGACTCAGTTCAGAATATCTTTAAAGAAGGTTACGGGAAAGAGCATGTAGGTGACCTTGATTATCATGTGAAATTCAGTAAGTGATACATAAAATCAAAAGTAGAGAATGTGTTTATTGAGTTTTATAATTCTCTTTTTTTTTTTTTTTTTTTTTTTTTTTTGAAGCATCAGTGGTTAGTTGTATAAAATCTCTTATAGTTATTAACATCATTTAAGTTTCTGTCAGACCAGTTTTACAGCCCAAGATAATCTATATTAAGAACAGTCCAAGATGATCTTTAATTTTAAACGTATAAATTTATCTTAAAAAAAAAAAAAAAAAAAAAAAAAATCAGAAAAAATATAAAAGTTGAAGAAGCATCAGAAATGTATCCTCATAAAAAAAAAAAAAAAAAAAAGGTATGAGATTTGGGTTGTCCCTCTACGGTCTTTTTTGCACTTATTAAGGCTCATTAGATCGAGACCTACCTATTTAAGTAAATTCTGAATAGTCTACTAAGTTCATTTCTTCCGTTTACTGAGTTCAGTTAAAACACAGCCACTGACTTTTTTTTTTTTTTTTCTTTCTCTCATGCGTGAAATCTACATATTTAAAAATATTATAATTACATTTAAAAAAATCGATTTGCTTTTACATTGGTCAACAATGTGCGTTAATTTTTTTTTTTTTTTTTAATCCAGATATCAAAATAAATATAAGAAATTTTCAAGTTTTCTTACTGTAGTGATGTATTTTTCAGACAACCGGATTAAAATTGAAATTTTCAATCTTTTTTTTTTTTTTTTCTTTTTTTTTTTCCTCCTCCTAAGCATGAGCATTACGTAGAGCGTAGTAATTAGTCAGCTATTTATAATAAAATGACTGTAAATTGTATCACTTTTAAGGAGAGAAAAAAGACGTTCTTTCCTTTTTTGAACTTAAATTTTAAAAGCAGGAAGATTTCAATCGCGTAGAAAGGAATTGCAATTATTGTGTACTGTTTAAACAAGAAAAATTAAGAGCTATTAAATATATATATACTAAGCAGAAAGGCAGAAACCCTGTTTATGAGATTATAGTAAATGTTCGATTTTGTATTTTAGCTTAAAATAATAATAAAAACTGGTATGTTTTCGCTATCATATAAAGCTTTATTCTACATCATTCTCTGTAAAAGAGTAACCTACTGGTTAACATGCAGAAAAATTTAGTGGTATCATCTTCTCACAATTAAGGCTTTGTAGTATAGAAGTAATTTTACTGCCTGTAAATACTTAAATGGCATTTGCAAAGTTTAGTAAAGAGATCAAATTATTCACCAAATTCTTATAAGAAGCACAGACTTATTCTAGCTGCAATACACTTTAATTTATTTAAATATTTAACAATGTGAAACATTGGCGGTGACCATATAGGAAATACAAAAATTAATAATTTTAAAGTCGTTACGGAGTGAAGCGGAAGCCCCTAAAACTATCATCTTCACGGCTTACATTATGGTGATGAAGTGATGGCATGGATTCTTCTTGATTTCTCCAAACTTTCTATCGCAGCTAAATTCAGCAGATTAGAGAAGAAAAAAATGGTTGTAATTATGTTATGTATAAACATATACAAATTTTTTAATCATACTGTTTGTTCCTAGTGAAAGCCAACTTTTGCCAGAATGATTTGGTGGGAATAAGGAAGTTTTTAGCAAATTATTGTACCATACTGTAAGACTAAAGGTGTCAGACTGCATTTATTTGCAAGGTGAAAATAAACCGAATTAGCAAAAAAGACATAACATGCTATTGTTGATCTGTATTACATTAAGGAGAAAATAATACATGATCAAAGATTTTGAAGTGTTGCAACTAGAAATAGATACTTATGTGGGAAAAAGGGAAGACATAAAAATTTAAAGAACACATTGTATGTGGATTAGTTATAATTTAGAGGTCCTAAGAATATTTCATTACTTTAAAATGGTTTTTATACAGTTATATAAATTTCAAGAATATGTGATAATTGACATCACGTATGAAATTTGGTGCAATTTTGATCAACAGATATGGAGGTGAAGCCATATGAAAATTCGCAGAAGGTGAGCTATTGCTGTGCCACCCGCCCCCTGTCGACCAGTATGCACATACAATGTCAGCATTCTTTTTTATAAAGGCAAACTTTTGGTGTATTTATACGCTATAGAAGCTGAGGTATAGCCTTCCTGTAAACCGGTCAAATTGCAGATTTGCATCGCCTCCTATTGGCTAATATATAGCCAAATTAAATCAGAATTGGTTTTCATTATGAGCCTCTCAATTTGGGCAGTTGTACAATATGAAAGTTGAAAAATAGCTTTCCCATAAATGTGGGAAAATGCAGATTAGCAACGCCATCTATTAGGCGATACGCACCAAAAGCTGATAGACGCCAATTTATGTCAAAATGCAATTTAAATAATAATAATAATAATAATAAAGAAAAGAAAAAAGAAAGAAAGAAAGAAAGAAATTCTGTACAGTAGTTCCGATCTAGAACTTCCACAAAATGTTTATCGTATACCAGGCATGAGAATTTTCCGCGGATCCGCGATTTTCCGCTTTTTGTGATTTTCGTTAATTTTGCGATTTTTTATTTGGTTAAAATCAAACTCCAATAATGATCAGTGTTCAAACGCTCCACAAAAAACTTTAGATTCTCAATCTTTTTCCATCCAAAATATAAATGTCAATAATCATTTTAAACGTGCTTTATTAGATTCTATAACATATAAAAGAACAGAATTATTCAATATTTCTCACTAATGTATTTTTTTTTGTCCTCCCCTCCCCCCCCCCCCCCCCTTTTTCATCTCTAACCATCGCCAATCAAACATTCTGCGGGAAGCCTTTTATTTTTGAATATTTATCCATCCACAACAAAAATGTCAATATTAATTTTAAACTTACTTTATGATATTCTAGAACCCATAAAGAAGAATTGTGTTTAATATTTCTCACTCATGAACTACTTTTTACCCCCCCCCCCCCCCCTTTTCCCATTTTCCACCACCAGTCAATGTTATTAAATGTTGATTGCTAGTTAAGGTTTTTTTTTTTTTTTTTTTTTTTTTTAACACGTTTTATTGTGCTGATGTGTTATTCTTTTAGTTTAATTTTTCACCTTTAAAATATTTTGTATAGTTTTTTCCTGTTAGCATTATATTTTCATTTGAAATTAATTTTATGAACGCGCGTGTTTCCTCTTTTTTTAATTTTCTGCACTCTCATGCCTGATATACACACACAAGAGGACAGACAGACCATTTCTAAAAATGATTAAATCGTGATCAGGAAGGAAATCTCAAATCATGTATATCTATTGAAAAGCGGAAATCGAAAATTTTTACGAATCACATACTTTTTCTATGAGTATAGTAAAAAAGTAGTAATAATAATATTATATTATTATTCTTTTGGTATTACAAATTTAAATTATTTTCACGATGTCTTTAAATCTTTTTTCTTCTTTCTATCATCAGAAATTTCCTGTTTTTTTCAATCATGATCTTATCGACATATTTTAAACGCATATAGTGTGAAATTTCCTCTTATCTTTTTCCAGTCTTATTGAAGAGATATATTAACATTTTGTTGTTTTCCTCTCAAATAATTAAGAAAAACTGCTGTGAATCATTCTTGAAAAAGTGCCAACTCCCCCTCCCCGCCATCTTTTATCTTTTTCATCTTATAGTAATACGCATATTCAGGAGTAGAAGTTGAAGTTTAAATATACATGTGGGTACTATTTTGTTGTATGTCCTTAATTAAGCATGTAAATTGTTTAACTTCCTTTAAACATGCGTCTCAGAAACGCCTTCTTCTTCTTCTTTTTTCTTTTCTTTTCTTTTCTTTTCTTTTTTTTTTTTAAGTGTCGCTATTATCTATGTTAAGCCAGGATGCAAAAATAAGAAAATGTTAACTACATTTGAAAGACTGTAAAATAAATTATTGAATTTTTAAAAAATTTTGTAAAAAAAAGTCTCGGCATAACTAAAATTCTTTAATAAAAACTAAATCATGCTTACTGACATTAAAATATGAATAAAGGAAAATTTTTACATTATAATAAATAAATAAATATATTTGTAAAGAATTATTAAGATTTGTTTTATCATTTTTTAAAATTAATAAAACAGTTTCTGCTAATATTTCAGAACTGCAAAAGGTCTTTAGGTCTTTATCAGAACTATATTCTACCAATTAACAGTCAGTTTTAATGTTATTAATCAATATTTTAATAAATATTTCAAAGAAGCACAATATTGTTAACATTAAATTTATTCTAAGTACAGTCGGCAGCAAAATTATTGAAACACACATCCACACTTTTCATATATATTTTTTTAGTTTGATCGCTAATTTTTATCATTAACTTACTTTTTTATAAACAGTATTATGCTAAGATTTACATAATAAAACATCTTTTAAGTAGGAATTATTGCTAGTGCTTCAATAATTTTGCTACCGACTGTATAAGAAAATCAGATTTATGTTAAGAAAAGAGATACAAACCGCAGTTAATTTTTAGACAATATACTTGAAAATTCATTTACTTGATGCATGTTTACCTTAAATCATCTGCTTTTTTTTTTTTTTTTTTTAAGAACTACTTATTCAGTTTAAAAATTTGTGGAGAGCGCTCACTTCTGCTAAAGCCCGTAAAGCTCTCTTGAAATTATCTTTCTCCTTTCTCTTTCTATAAAAAAAAAAAGAAAGAATTATGTTTATAATGTCATTCTATAAATAAAGTACTAGAGAAAAGTGTGCTGCATAAGTGTGTTTATATATAAAAAAAAACTAATGTATTTTTGGCATCCTTAGAATAAAATTATAAATTGAATATTGTTGCTCGAACGAGAAATTCTTTTTTGTTACTGTTTATAAAATAACATTACTAAATAAATATGCATTTGTCCGGAAAGTATCGCCACTTTTAATTAGAATTCACAAGTTGTAGATATCAGGAAAATACCGTTTGGTTGCAAAACACGTTGGCTAAAAAATTTTAAAACTAATTATATTATTTGCCTGGTAATATTACTTTGACAACAAAATTCTTAAAATCTTACATTCGGCTATAGTAAAATCAATATCTCGATTACTGATTGTCTTATTAACAATTATTAAGTAAAAAAAAAAAAAAAATAAATAAGTGACAAGCGCAGTCTTCAAGTTTCTAACATGTGTTGTCAATACTCATTCGTGGCTAACGCCTGTAAAACAGGTTTTTTTTTAAACAAGTGTAATAATGCATGGGAAATAACATACTGTCTTTTACGAATCCCGGAAAAAATGGTAACGGTAAAAATGGTAACGGAAAAAATGGTACCGGAAAAAATGGTAAGCGGAAAAAATGGTAACGGAAAAAATGGTACCGGAAAAAATGGTAAACGGAAAAAATGGTAAACAGAAAAAATGGTAAACGGAAAAAATTGTAAGTGGAAAATTAGTATTCTGAAACATGCATACTATGAATCCAAGGTACACTGTCAGCGAAAATGAGCATCTAAAAAATATCTGTAATGATGATCTGAAATTTGTATAATTAATTCCATGTTTAATGTCCTTTCGTCAGGGGTAAAACTACTTAACATGCAATAATCCTAAAAATTGCAACATGCATGCGTAATGAATGGTTATTATTAAAAATAATATTTATATCTTTAAAAAAAAAAAAAAAAAAAAAAAAAAAAGATATTGGAGTTCCTGATACATTATGAGACGAATAAAAGATTCAAAATGAGAAATTAATGTACAAATAAATTATTTAGCACGAAATTTAGAGACAGCAAAAATTTGAAAACCCATAAAAGTTACAAATTTGTTTCATACGCACTAATAAACGAAAATTAATAAAAATCCATATTAGATAGGCTTTTTATATGATGTAATCCATGTTAATTCTAAACACAAAATCTGTAATAAATTAATAAATAATAATTATGATAAAATATTTTTATGAATGTTTCTCCTTTTATCAGAAATTATATCGATTATTATTATAAGGGATTTGCAAATTGGCAAATCTTTTATAAATGATAGAACATTTTTAGATTTATTACATTTTAAATACAAAATATTTCGTACAAAATATTATGACGAGTGTATTTCGATTTTTTTCTTTTTTCTTTCTTTTTTTTTCTTTCTTTTTTCAATATTTACCATAAAAAAGGTCTATGTTACAGATGTCTTTACAAATATGAGCACCTGGTCCGTCATTGGAATACGTCTTCTAAATTGCTATGCTCTTCTTTTTCTAAATGAAAATTCTTTCATCTTTGAATAGTTCATTATTATATTAGGTATCTTCTCCTGTTTTCTTGCCCCTTTTAACAAACTCGTTGATTGGCATATGGGTCGAACGGATAACAATGGTTCCCAAGCGCATACAATTTACGGCTAATATGTATCTATAGTTTATGTTTAACAAAAAGCATATATCTTTAGAACTCGGGCTTTAAAAAAAAAAAACATATCTGCATTTTATTTGCTGTGTACTGTGTAACTATGACAGCTCTCCCCTCCTCCCATATGTTTTTTTCCCCTGAATTTTGCTTTAAATTTTTGTTTAATTGAGCTAGTATTTGTAGAAGAACAGATTTTTTTTTTTTTTTTCTTTTCAATTTCCCTTACCGAAATATGGTAGAGATAAGTATTGTTTTAGGATCAAATTTCGGAAATTGAGAGTTTTTGTGATATTTGAAAAAATTGAGGTCCCTCCAAATTCTAAAAACAGGTCACTAGCTGTTGGTCTGTATGTGTGTTTGTTATCGTAACTTGGGTTTGAACTTTGGACCTTCCGTCTGTCACATTGTTGCCAACATCTTAATATTCAGTAGTACTATTAGTATCCGTCGCTTTTTTCGCAGTGGTTTACTTTTAGAGTAATTCGCTCCAAATGTAATAAAGATTAAATAAAAAAATCCATATTTACTCTGGTTTCGGGGAAAACTGCGAAAAATTCTGAGTAGCTGGATTAGATCGAGAAGTGTGACTTGGGTTTGAACTCGGGACCTCCTGTCTGGTACATAGTTACCAATATCCTAATTATGTTCCATAGTACTATTATTCCATAGTACTTGGGGGCAATGGGATAAGGGGCAAAGGAGAAATATAATTGTATAAATACCACAATATTACCAATTTTAATTAAAATTTCAAAAACTATCACTTACATTTAATGAAAACTTTCAAAGAGTGTTACATATATCTAGGAGGAGGGGAGGACTGAGGGAAAAAAATATTGTTTTTAAATCACCTTGCTTTACATTTATAGGAAATTTTGCATAAATATCTCTTATTGTTTATGAAAAATTGAAGAGAGGGTTACATTACCTGATGAGGGCTAGGGGCCTACATGGAAAGAATATATTTTCATACCATCTTATTGCCAATTTAATGAAGTGATCGTTATATAATATATCATTAAAATCGGTAAAATGGTGATATAAAATATCATTTTATTTTCCTCTATCCCCCTCTCTTTAAACCCCCCCCCCGAAGTATGTCTGACACATACTGTAATTGTTTCACAAATTGTATGCGATCATACAAAGTTTCATTAAAATCGGTAGGAATGTGATATAAAAACAATTGCCTTGCTTCGATCTGCTCCTAGTCCCCCCCCCCCCTTTCCTCCAGGTATACACTAATTGAATGTCGTACCAAATCAATTAAAATTTCTAAAAATGTAATCTGAAAATTATTCTTTAAATTTTTTATTTCATATCATTTTGCGATTTGCGAATTGGAAAAGTGCACTTTTTTTTCAGGGATCCCCTTACAACATTATTGTGACAGTAGTTCTATTCTCAGTTTTTGTACACAACTTATTTTCATATCTCTAGGTATTCATATAGCTAGAATGGATGAATAGATCTATAATCGACTTAAACAAATTTGTGTAAAGTCAATATTTCTAATTTCAGCAATAACTAAAAATACATTTTTCTTTTTCTTTTTTTTAATCGGACTTATAAATGTTAATCATATAAGTAATGTAATGTTTTAAAACACATTTAAAAAAATAATAATATTTCCTATATTATCTTTTTATTATATGAATTAAAAAATGCTAATCATCTCAGTCAGTTTTTAAAAACTATCTGAAAAAATTATAATTTTGTGTTTAAGTGTTTTTGGTTTCTTATAAAGCAGATTTGTAAAACGTAAAACATTTGGTGGGCCAAAAAGAAAATCACCCTTTTTTCTTTAAACAAAAACAAACAAGCACTTTGAAAACTGTTAACGAATTGACCGATTCCAGTGGATATAATCGGATCCGTATAATCACGAACAAACTTGTTCTTCCCCCAGGGAGAGAGGGGAGTTAGGCCGAAATAGAATGTTCCGGAATGATTAGCACTCTCGCTTCAATAATACAAGTTAAAAAATGACCTTGACATTCTAACTTCAAAAACGTCACTCCTACCATTGAATACTTATAACGATCCAAAACTCTTCTGACCACTTGAGTTTTGAGCCACCCAATAGCTGTGTAAAATCACTTTCATCATGCTATGATAATGATATTATTGCAATTTGATTTTACTAGTTTCTTCATTACCATTTTTTCCGTTACCATTTTTTCTGTTTACCATTTTTTCCGTTTATCATTTTTTCCTTTACCATTTTTTCCGTTACCATTTTTACCGGTTACCGTCTTTTACAGTTAACGGCCCTCTTCACTTACCGTCGCCGGAAGCCCGAGCCAATGTTATTCTATGGGAAAATTTTCTTTACAAATAACTTATTAACTAATACATATTTTTAAATTCTGCTTTCACGTTCTGAAAATACCCAACTGTTAAACTGACGCACCTTTTTTAAAAATGTATTTTTTTAATTATTAATATTTTATTTTGAAATTGCAAAATGAAAGAAATTCGCATATTGAAAATTCGTATGTTGCAGCTTCAAAATAAAATATTAAAAATAAAAAAAATAATTTTTAAAAAAAGGTCCGTCACTTTAACAGCTGGGAACTTTCAGAATGTGAAAACAGAATTTAAAAATATGTGTCAGTTAATAAGTTATTTGTAAAGAAAAATTTCCCATAGAATAGCATTAGCTTCGGCTTCCGGCTTAGCAGTTTATAAACCATTCTTTGAGTATCTTTCTCTTTCTCTCTCTCTCTCTCTCTCTCTCTTTTTTTAACACAATGGAAAAATTTATTTGACTTAAGTAAAATCTTTCTGCAAGAACATTTCTGTTTCTGCGACATTGTCGCCGTGTTTCTGCCACGGGGGTCACTGCTAAGTCAATACGAAAATCTGCCAAAAGATCAAACTTTTATTTACCAAATCACGTGATTTCAACTGGAGTCCTGCATTATTTGCCAAGGTATAATTTGTAAGCTAATTTATTCGCTAATTTAAACAGTACCACAGACATGCCAACATGTTAATTTATTCTGGAGCATTATAAATACTCGCCCTTTTTATACACCACTTTATTTGTTGAGTATTTTTTTATATATGTAATTACGATTAAATAATAATATTAATAATAATAAAAATACTCATCAAGAAAAAAAATTGATCTGGTTAAAAAAAAAAAAAAAAAAAAAGCAGGTACTAACAATGTTTCAAAATAAATTAAACTGTCGGCGTGTCTTGTAGTATACTGTACAAAAAATAAAACAAAGGCAACGTAATTCTTCATACAGTAAAGCTCTGTTTATACAACTCCTGTTTATACGTCCTTTTAGTGAAGTTTCGATTCATTCCTATTCATTTTAATGTAAAAGTTCTTCGTATATACGCCCTCACTATCGGTTTTACGTCTTTTACACTATTCCAAAATTTGAAAAAAAAATCTCAACCGGTCATTTTTCTGTTCAAATAAGGTCTAAAATCCGTTCTTATTATCAATTTTTATGAGTATCTGAGCTGTGATGTCGGTATCATGACCTCAGAACGGAATTTTTCACAATCCTTGAACTATAATTTGGAGGGGGGGGGGGAAGTCTGATGTGTTAAATGCTAATTTAAGCGATGGTGATGTAGAATGTGAAGAAGTTAATACTTCTTTCTTTAAAGGCGCAATGGAAAGCTCCGAACTTATTTTGTTTGTCAAAACACAATTAAAACTAGTTGGCATAGGTGGACTCTGCTCAGTTCCCCATCATATTTATGTTCTCACAAACTTCTAGTGGGAGACATATTATTATCATGTTAAAAGAAATGAATTTGACCAAAGCTTGATACAGTGACAGAATGAAATCCCCGCCTAATAGGCTATCCACCGTTCACTTCGATATATTTATCTTATTCTAATCTATTGATTTATTTTATCATTGTCAATTCTGTTGTTTAGTTTTCATGCTACTATTTCCAATGCAATAATCCTCAAAATTCATATTTATATGAAAAATTTACAATTTCGCTATGTTGATAAAATCGTAAATTTCAAATAATTTACGAAATTTTCCTATTAGAATATTTGTATTCAATCATGTTCAAACAAATATCATAAATATAATTTTGAAGTTTTCTAATGTATTTATGATCCTCAAAATGGAAGTTTATGCTCAATTTTGCCTTATTCTGCCATTTTAGGTAAATCGTAAATTCCAAATAATTTACGAATTTTTTTAATTGGAAAAATCATATTATTTCGAAAGTGGTTTGACATCTTTACGATGAAAATATCCCTCAAGATTGACGTTTATGTGAAATTTTGCTCTATTCTGCCATGTTAAGGAATTCGTAATTTTCCAATAACTTACTAAATTTTTATATTGGAAAATTCATAGTCATTAATATTCATTCCAGTGTCCTAAATAATATTTCAAAAGTAGTCTGACATCTTTACGATGAAAATATCTCTCAAAATTAACGTTTATGTGAAATTTTGCCCGAAACTGCCATGTTAAGAAATTCGTAAATTTCCAATAACTTGCGAAATTTTCAAAGTAGCATATTTATAGTTACTGATGTTCATTCCGACATCAAAACTGATATTTTAAAACTGGTCCGACATTTTAACAGTAAAAAGTTTCCATTTAATGCATGTTTAAGTGAAATTTTGTCCTATTCTCCCATGTTAAGAAAATCGTAAATTTCTCATAACTTACGAAGCTTTTTAATTCGAATGTTGCAAATGAATAGGGTTCTTGCCAGTATCGAAAGTAATATTTTAAAACTGATCTGACCTCTCTGCAATCATTTGTTCGTGAGATATCGTGTTAACAGACTAACACACTAACGGACTGACACACTAACGGACTGACACACTGACACACTAACAGACACCCTACAGACAGACACCATACAAATTTTGTCATTTTCGGATTCCTGACACTTGAAAACGTATAAAAAAGTCAAAAAACAGAGGTCGAAATTTTTAAAGATTACCTAAGTTCCCCATACCTATAGTATGATGGGGAACTAAAAATACATTTTATGAACTCAATTCAAATCACAATGCAGTTCTTAGTACTCACAGATAATCAACGCGTTAGGCAAGAATTAAAGATTTTTTAGTGTAATTTAATAACTACCTATGTAGACATAAATCGTACAATACTTATTAAGGATACGCAATATATATAATTAATACTCAAGATATATTCATATAATATTCAATATATGTTATACAATGCTCAAGATATGAGATATGGTGGATTTTTTCTCACTTTTTATAACAAATATATATATATATATATATATATATACAGGGCGCGAAATTTCCGCTCGCCAGCTCGCCATTGGCGAGTGAAATTTTTACTATGGCGAGTAAAAATTTGGTCTAGTTATAGATAGAATTCTTACACGATAAGGTGACAGAAATGCTCTTTTTATAGATTTATATATGGCAAAATCTTGCCATCTTATAACCTCATATTTAACCTCTCCTTTTTCTCTTCTCGGAGTGCCGAGTCTGTGTGCGCGCTGCCCGACGATCGTCCCAGCCTGGAAAAGGAAAAATGCTTAGTGCATTCATAAAAGTTTTAATGTCTTCGGGCAGTTTCGTTTTTTCCATTGTGATTTCTTCAAGCAGAGCGAGAATAGACGAGCCCACTGTTATAATTTGTAATCAATGATTTTATCGAAAAAGTAATTCGGAAATGGCTATTTCAAATGACAACAATAAACAAATTATACTCATCGACATTTCGTCTGGATTACAAAAATAAAATGGACGAAAAAGACATTTCTGATGTAAAAAGTTAAATAAATATTCATTCTTTGCATTTATAAGTATTTTAATCTTTTTCAAATCTCAAATGATAATGATTTTTGATTATAGATGATTATGAGACATAATGACACACTTTTAATATATATATAATTTTAGGCATATTTATAAAAGCATTTCAAATAGGTAGGAAAAATAAAAAACCCGAAATGCGTAAAAAAGAAAATATATATATATGCAACTCTATTTTGTGGCGAGTAAAACTTTTTTTTCGGCGAGTGTAAGATGGGTTGAAATTTCGGGCCCTGATATATATATATATATATATATAAATTTAATTATTATCTTCAAACCCAAATTCTATTATAAAGTACTAGTTATTATTTAAAAAAAAAAAAAAAAAAAAAAATCGTATACACATAAATTTTGCTTCAGTACCATTAAATTTGTAATAATCAAAATTTTATTTTTTATATTTCGATTAGAAGTATTTTTTTTATACGTCCTTTTACACCAGTCTCTTAAAAGATGTATAAATAGTGTTTTATTGTATTCACATTTTTTTTTTTTTCTTTAAAACAAGCTACCATTTGTTTTTGTTTTTTGTTGAAAAAAAAAAAAAAACATTTCTCTTGAACCCGCCCTTTTCCTGCGCCCGCGCAGTGTTGCCAAATTTTGAGACTTTTTTACTCAGTATCAAGCACTAAATTTTAAATGTAACGATTGCGCAATTACTTCGAAGATTAATCGTCTATTATATATATCAAATATTACTTCGCAGTATTATTGGTGACTTTTGAATAAAAAAAGTAGCAAAATCTGGCTACACTGCGCCCGTGAATAATCAAGAGTTTACTATATTAGTAATTGTATGTTTATTTCTTTTTAAAACGATTTACCTACTGTGTGACAGTTAAAATTTACTTTAGTTTATAACTTTAAAAATCTTTTAATAATAATAATAATAAATAGTACTTAGAAAGATCTCCCCTCTACTCATTTAATAAAATATTGGCTCAAAAAACTGATTATTATTATTATTATTTAATTATTCAATTTTTCATTTATTTTACATTATGTTTTGCAATAAGAAAAAAAAAATAATAATAATAATATGGATTAGCTTTGCCTGTTTATTATTGTTCTTTTCGACAATTCTCTGGCGTCGTTACGCTCTATTCATGATGAAATCGTGGTAAAGGGATTTCAGTAGAAGTCAATTTATGGTCAATCGTCAAATCATTACGCTTGAAATACCCAAATGAAGCTGATACGAACCTATATTTACCAGCATAGTCAGATGATACACAGAAACATAATTTTCCTTTTTCGCGGTCACCTAATATGAATGAGCCGCGCCACCTTCCCCCATTTTGGCGGCCTTTTTTCTCCGAATCCTACTTCGACTTCTATCGCGGGGGCAAACTTATCCCATCTCCAAAGGAACCGCCGATAAGATGAATGACCGTGCGGGAGGGCTTGAATCTCGAGGAGGGCGGATCCAGAATGTCTGCCTTGGGGGTATGCATTCCAAAGTATTCCCCCGAAATCGTTCCGCCACCCCTCGGTCAAGATTTTTTTTTTTTTTTTTCTTTTTTTCTCATCTTTTCGTTTCAGTCTTTCTTTCGTGTTTAATATTTCTGATTTTAGAAGAATAAATTGCAAAAAATGCATGTAATGTAATGTGAGATAATATTTTTCTCGGAGATCTTTTTTTTTTTTTTCTTTTGTATGTGTGTGTAAAGCAGTTAAAAGCTGTTATTGTTCGTGTTATCGTGCGTATGTTTTTGTATATCTTTTAATTTAATATGTGAAGAAATAACTTACAAATTTTTTTATTACGAAATAGAAATAAAAAAAGAAAATGGATTTCTAAGAATACTTTTATAAACATTTAAGTTAGACCTGCCAAATATGCTGCTTTATCCGTAATACAGGGATGAGATTTTTCATCTTTTCAGCTGATTTCAGCTTTTTTGTTCATTTAGTTTTTCAGCTTTTTTCTTTTTTTTTTTCCAGCTTTCTTTTTGTTTCTGATGTGCATGCGTTCCTTTTCTATACATTGAAGATTAAAATAAATATTTATTACTCTAATATAATAGATTTTGTCATCAAAATTCTAGTATTTCATTTCAGTGTCTTGCCTTTGCATATAGTTTCAGCTTTTTTGTAATTTTGCTAATTTCATCCCTGAATAGCGTTGCCCAACGCTATTACGCATAAATTAGCATAACTGGCAGGTCTAACTTAAATGTTTATAAAAGTATCATTAGAAATCTGTTTAATATGTATCTATAGTATCTATATGTATCTGTTTAATATGTATCTGTTTAATATGTATCTGCTAATATGTATCTATAGTTTATGTTTAACAAAAAGCATATATCTTTAGAACTCGGGCTTTAAAAAAAAAAAAAAACATATCTGCATTTTATTTGCTGTGTAACTATGACAGCTCTCCCCTCCTCCCATATGTTTTTTTCCCCTGAATTTTGCTTTAAATTTTTGTTTAATTGAGCTAGTATTTGTAGAAGAACAGATTTTTTTTTTTTTTTTTCTTTTCAATTTCCCTTACCGAAATATGGTAGAGATAAGTATTGTTTTAGGATCAAATTTCGGAAATTGAGAGTTTTTGTGATATTTGAAAAAATTGAGGTCCCTCCAAATTCTAAAAACAGGTCACTAGCTGTTGGTCTGTATGTGTGTTTGTTATCGTAACTTGGGTTTGAACTTTGGACCTTCCGTCTGTCACATTGTTGCCAACATCTTAATATTCAGTAGTACTATTAGTATCCGTCGCTTTTTTCGCAGTGGTTTACTTATAGAGTAATTCGCTCCAAATGTAATAAAGATTAAATAAAAAAATCCATATTTACTCTGGTTTCGGGGAAAACTGCGAAAAATTCTGACAAGTAAACCTTCTCTCCTTTGATACCGGTTTTCCGGAAACCCATATATTTTCTGAAAGCTTATGTCACAAGTAGAAAAACCGTGAAATCTTAGGGGCAGAGTGACAAGCGTTTAGGAGCTGTAGGACCCACAAAAAATCAGTAAAGTGTGTATAGATGGACATATTCCTGAAATGACGCGTCTTTTTCTTGTATCTTCCCGTATGTTGCTGTCAAGTACTAACGTATTGTATGTCTTTTTCTTACATTTTCGATGGATCCTAAAGTCTTTGTAAGGTCTCCCGATTCAGAACAAGCAATCGGTCTCCGAACATCCAGGAATCGGAGATGATAAAACACATAACTACTCTCTTGGAAAATGATATGGAAATTGTGGAAGAGATACGGACATTAGGATTTGCTGGAGGCCATGGAGAAGAATGAGAGGAGAAAATGAACTTCCGAAGATAATGGTGTCGATAAGGAACAGCAAGGCTCGTCGCAACAGTCGCCGTCATCCACTTCTATCGTGGCGTATTTTGGCCAAGTATGCCTGATGACAGGAAGAAAATTCTGATTTTAGTGAATTCATGGTGTTCTAACAAAGATCATGCATCATCTGCTTCCGAAGTATCATGGTAAAGTCCTACAAAAAGAACTGGCACCTGAAGGATCTACGGGAAAGATCCAGCCTCTGGATATTCATTTTTTCAGACACTACAAATATTTTGTTCATTACATAACGGACACAATCATTATCGAAACACAAGAGAACATCTGGCATCGGGATAGTTTTCTAGCCCAGCAGTCTTTTTTCCCTATATAAGTTCAACACTCCTCGTTTCAAGAACTTGATTAAGTATGCTTTTTATAAGGGCGGATACTTGGACGACGAACCTGGAATGTGGATTGCTCTAATGGATTACTGCTTTCATTCATTGACAAATGATGAGTATGCAAAGTGTTTGGCTATCGCTTTTGTAAAATGTGCCCATTGTGTACTGTATTTCTGCCCGTCTCACTGTTTATTTGAGGAATTGCACATTGATTGTCTCTTGTTTGAAGTCAATAACAAGTCACATTTTCAGCATCCCAACGCATATTGTTTCTTTTCAACGAATTGTTTCTTCCTTTAAACTGAGGTCTCCACCTTCTTACCATATTATTAGTTCATATAAATACGTGAAACGAGCATTTTAGCGACTTTTGGTGTCATGTTTCTAACACTTTACTGATGCTTTGTATCTCCTATAGTTCCTAAACGCTTATCCCTCTGCCCCTAAGATTTCACAGTTTTTCTATTTGTAACATAAGCTTTCAGAAAATATATGGGTTTCCGGAAAACCGGTATCAAAGGAGAGAAGGTTTACTTGTGAGTAGCTGGATTAGATCGAGAAGTGTGACTTGGGTTTGAACTCGGGACCTCCTGTCTGGTACATAGTTACCAATATCCTAATTATGTTCCATAGTACTATTATTCCATAGTACTTGGGGGCAATGGGATAAGGGGCAAAGGAGAAATATAATTGTATAAATACCACAATATTACCAATTTTAATTAAAATTTCAAAAACTATCACTTACATTTAATGAAAACTTTCAAAGAGTGTTACATATATCTAGGAGGAGGGGAGGACTGAGGGAAAAAAATATTGTTTTTAAATCACCTTGCTTTACATTTATAGGAAATTTTGCATAAATATCTCTTATTGTTTATGAAAAATTGAAGAGAGGGTTACATTACCTGATGAGGGCTAGGGGCCTACATGGAAAGAATATATTTTCATACCATCTTATTGCCAATTTAATGAAGTGATCGTTATATAATATATCATTAAAATCGGTAAAATGGTGAGATAAAATATCATTTTATTTTCCTCTATCCCCCTCTCTTTAAACCCCCCCCCCCCCCGAAGTATGTCTGACACATACTGTAATTGTTTCACAAATTGTATGCGATCATACAAAGTTTCATTAAAATCGGTAGGAATGTGATATAAAAACAATTGCCTTGCTTCGATCTGCTCCTAGTCCCCCCCCCCTTTCCTCCAGGTATACACTAATTGAATGTCGTACCAAATCAATTAAAATTTCTAAAAATGTAATCTGAAAATTATTCTTTAAATTTTTTATTTCATATCATTTTGCGATTTGCGAATTGGAAAAGTGCACTTTTTTTTCAGGGATCCCCTTACAACATTATTGTGACAGTAGTTCTATTCTCAGTTTTTGTACACAACTTATTTTCATATCTCTAGGTATTCATATAGCTAGAATGGATGAATAGATCTATAATCGACTTAAACAAATTTGTGTAAAGTCAATATTTCTAATTTCAGCAATAACTAAAAATACATTTTTCTTTTTCTTTTTTTTAATCGGACTTATAAATGTTAATCATATAAGTAATGTAATGTTTTAAAACACATTTAAAAAAATAATAATATTTCCTATATTATCTTTTTATTAAATGAATTAAAAAATGCTAATCATCTCAGTCAGTTTTTAAAAACTATCTGAAAAAATTATAATTTTGTGTTTAAGTGTTTTTGGTTTCTTATAAAGCAGATTTGTAAAACGTAAAACATTTGGTGGGCCAAAAAGAAAACCACCCTTTTTTCTTTAAACAAAAACAAACAAGCACTTTGAAAACTGTTAACGAATTGACCGATTCCAGTGGATATAATCGGATCCGTATAATCACGAACAAACTTGTTCTTCCCCCAGGGAGAGAGGGGAGTTAGGCCGAAATAGAATGTTCCGGAATGATTAGCACTCTCGCTTCAATAATACAAGTTAAAAAATGACCTTGACATTCTAACTTCAAAAACGTCACTCCTACCATTGAATACTTATAACGATCCAAAACTCTTCTGACCACTTGAGTTTTGAGCCACCCAATAGCTGTGTAAAATCACTTTCATCATGCTATGATAATGATATTATTGCAATTTGATTTTACTAGTTTCTTCATTACCATTTTTTCCGTTACCATTTTTTCTGTTTACCATTTTTTCCGTTTACCATTTTTTCCTTTACCATTTTTTCCGTTACCATTTTTACCGGTTACCGTCTTTTACAGTTAACGGCCCTCTTCACTTACCGTCGCCGGAAGCCCGAGCCAATGTTATTCTATGGGAAAATTTTCTTTACAAATAACTTATTAACTAATACATATTTTTAAATTCTGCTTTCACGTTCTGAAAATACCCAACTGTTAAACTGACGCACCTTTTTTAAAAATGTATTTTTTTAATTATTAATATTTTATTTTGAAATTGCAAAATGAAAGAAATTCGCATATTGAAAATTCGTATGTTGCAGCTTCAAAATAAAATATTAAAAATAAAAAAAATAATTTTTAAAAAAAGGTCCGTCACTTTAACAGCTGGGAACTTTCAGAATGTGAAAACAGAATTTAAAAATATGTGTCAGTTAATAAGTTATTTGTAAAGAAAAATTTCCCATAGAATAGCATTAGCTTCGGCTTCCGGCTTAGCAGTTTATAAACCATTCTTTGAGTATCTTTCTCTTTCTCTCTCTCTCTCTCTCTCTCTCTTTTTTTAACACAATGGAAAAATTTATTTGACTTAAGTAAAATCTTTCTGCAAGAACATTTCTGTTTCTGCGACATTGTCGCCGTGTTTCTGCCACGGGGGTCACTGCTAAGTCAATACGAAAATCTGCCAAAAGATCAAACTTTTATTTACCAAATCACGTGATTTCAACTGGAGTCCTGCATTATTTGCCAAGGTATAATTTGTAAGCTAATTTATTCGCTAATTTAAACAGTACCACAGACATGCCAACATGTTAATTTATTCTGGAGCATTATAAATACTCGCCCTTTTTATACACCACTTTATTTGTTGAGTATTTTTTTATATATGTAATTACGATTAAATAATAATATTAATAATAATAAAAATACTCATCAAGAAAAAAAATTGATCTGGTTAAAAAAAAAAAAAAAAAAAAAAAAGCAGGTACTAACAATGTTTCAAAATAAATTAAACTGTCGGCGTGTCTTGTAGTATACTGTACAAAAAATAAAACAAAGGCAACGTAATTCTTCATACAGTAAAGCTCTGTTTATACAACTCCTGTTTATACGTCCTTTTAGTGAAGTTTCGATTCATTCCTATTCATTTTAATGTAAAAGTTCTTCGTATATACGCCCTCACTATCGGTTTTACGTCTTTTACACTATTCCAAAATTTGAAAAAAAATCTCAACCGGTCATTTTTCTGTTCAAATAAGGTCTAAAATCCGTTCTTATTATCAATTTTTATGAGTATCTGAGCTGTGATGTCGGTATCATGACCTCAGAACGGAATTTTTCACAATCCTTGAACTATAATTTGGAGGGGGGGGGGGAAGTCTGATGTGTTAAATGCTAATTTAAGCGATGGTGATGTAGAATGTGAAGAAGTTAATACTTCTTTCTTTAAAGGCGCAATGGAAAGCTCCGAACTTATTTTGTTTGTCAAAACACAATTAAAACTAGTTGGCATAGGTGGACTCTGCTCAGTTCCCCATCATATTTATGTTCTCACAAACTTCTAGTGGGAGACATATTATTATCATGTTAAAAGAAATGAATTTGACCAAAGCTTGATACAGTGACAGAATGAAATCCCCGCCTAATAGGCTATCCACCGTTCACTTCGATATATTTATCTTATTCTAATCTATTGATTTATTTTATCATTGTCAATTCTGTTGTTTAGTTTTCATGCTACTATTTCCAATGCAATAATCCTCAAAATTCATATTTATATGAAAAATTTACAATTTCGCTATGTTGATAAAATCGTAAATTTCAAATAATTTACGAAATTTTCCTATTAGAATATTTGTATTCAATCATGTTCAAACAAATATCATAAATATAATTTTGAAGTTTTCTAATGTATTTATGATCCTCAAAATGGAAGTTTATGCTCAATTTTGCCTTATTCTGCCATTTTAGGTAAATCGTAAATTCCAAATAATTTACGAATTTTTTTAATTGGAAAAATCATATTATTTCGAAAGTGGTTTGACATCTTTACGATGAAAATATCCCTCAAGATTGACGTTTATGTGAAATTTTGCTCTATTCTGCCATGTTAAGGAATTCGTAATTTTCCAATAACTTACTAAATTTTTATATTGGAAAATTCATAGTCATTAATATTCATGCCAGTGTCCTAAATAATATTTCAAAAGTAGTCTGACATCTTTACGATGAAAATATCTCTCAAAATTAACGTTTATGTGAAATTTTGCCCGAAACTGCCATGTTAAGAAATTCGTAAATTTCCAATAACTTGCGAAATTTTCAAAGTAGCATATTTATAGTTACTGATGTTCATTCCGACATCAAAACTGATATTTTAAAACTGGTCCGACATTTTAACAGTAAAAAGTTTCCATTTAATGCATGTTTAAGTGAAATTTTGTCCTATTCTCCCATGTTAAGAAAATCGTAAATTTCTCATAACTTACGAAGCTTTTTAATTCGAATGTTGCAAATGAATAGGGTTCTTGCCAGTATCGAAAGTAATATTTTAAAACTGATCTGACCTCTCTGCAATCATTTGTTCGTGAGATATCGTGTTAACAGACTAACACACTAACGGACTGACACACTAACGGACTGACACACTGACACACTAACAGACACCCTACAGACAGACACCATACAAATTTTGTCATTTTCGGATTCCTGACACTTGAAAACGTATAAAAAAGTCAAAAAACAGAGGTCGAAATTTTTAAAGATTACCTAAGTTCCCCATACCTATAGTATGATGGGGAACTAAAAATACATTTTATGAACTCAATTCAAATCACAATGCAGTTCTTAGTACTCACAGATAATCAACGCGTTAGGCAAGAATTAAAGATTTTTTAGTGTAATTTAATAACTACCTATGTAGACATAAATCGTACAATACTTATTAAGGATACGCAATATATATAATTAATACTCAAGATATATTCATATAATATTCAATATATGTTATACAATGCTCAAGATATGAGATATGGTGGATTTTTTCTCACTTTTTATAACAAATATATATATATATATATATATATATATATAAATTTAATTATTATCTTCAAACCCAAATTCTATTATAAAGTACTAGTTATTATTTAAAAAAAAAAAAAAAATCGTATACACATAAATTTTGCTTCAGTACCATTAAATTTGTAATAATCAAAATTTTATTTTTTATATTTCGATTAGAAGTATTTTTTTTATACGTCCTTTTACGCCAGTCTCTTAAAAGATGTATAAATAGTGTTTTATTGTATTCACATTTTTTTTTTTCTTTAAAACAAGCTACCATTTGTTTTTGTTTTTTGTTGAAAAAAAAAAAAAAAAAACATTTCTCTTGAACCCGCCCTTTTCCTGCGCCCGCGCAGTGTTGCCAAATTTTGAGACTTTTTTACTCAGTATCAAGCACTAAATTTTAAATGTAACGATTGCGCAATTACTTCGAAGATTAATCGTCTATTATATATATCAAATATTACTTCGCAGTATTATTGGTGACTTTTGAATAAAAAAAGTAGCAAAATCTGGCTACACTGCGCCCGTGAATAATCAAGAGTTTACTATATTAGTAATTGTATGTTTATTTCTTTTTAAAACGATTTACCTACTGTGTGACAGTTAAAATTTACTTTAGTTTATAACTTTAAAAATCTTTTAATAATAATAATAATAAATAGTACTTAGAAAGATCTCCCCTCTACTCATTTAATAAAATATTGGCTCAAAAAACTGATTATTATTATTATTATTTAATTATTCAATTTTTCATTTATTTTACATTATGTTTTGCAATAAGAAAAAAAAAAAAATAATAATAATAATATGGATTAGCTTTGCCTGTTTATTATTGTTCTTTTCGACAATTCTCTGGCGTCGTTACGCTCTATTCATGATGAAATCGTGGTAAAGGGATTTCAGTAGAAGTCAATTTATGGTCAATCGTCAAATCATTACGCTTGAAATACCCAAATGAAGCTTATACGAACCTATATTTACCAGCATAGTCAGATGATACACAGAAACATAATTTTCCTTTTTCGCGGTCACCTAATATGAATGAGCCGCGCCACCTTCCCCCATTTTGGCGGCCTTTTTTCTCCGAATCCTACTTCGACTTCTATCGCGGGGGCAAACTTATCCCATCTCCAAAGGAACCGCCGATAAGATGAATGACCGTGCGGGAGGGCTTGAATCTCGAGGAGGGCGGATCCAGAATGTCTGCCTTGGGGGTATGCATTCCAAAGTATTCCCCCGAAATCGTTCCGCCACCCCTCGGTCAAGATTTTTTTTTTTTTTTCTTTTTTTCTCATCTTTTCGTTTCAGTCTTTCTTTCGTGTTTAATATTTCTGATTTTAGAAGAATAAATTGCAAAAAATGCATGTAATGTAATGTGAGATAATATTTTTCTCGGAGATCTTTTTTTTTTTTTTTCTTTTGTATGTGTGTGTAAAGCAGTTAAAAGCTGTTATTGTTCGTGTATCGTGCGTATGTTTTTGTATATCTTTTAATTTAATATGTGAAGAAATAACTTACAAATTTTTTTATTACGAAATAGAAATAAAAAAAGAAAATGGATTTCTAAGAATACTTTTATAAACATTTAAGTTAGACCTGCCAAATATGCTGCTTTATCCGTAATACAGGGATGAGATTTTTCATCTTTTCAGCTGATTTCAGCTTTTTTGTTCATTTAGTTTTTCAGCTTTTTTCTTTTTTTTTTCCAGCTTTCTTTTTGTTTCTGATGTGCATGCGTTCCTTTTCTATACATTGAAGATTAAAATAAATATTTATTACTCTAATATAATAGATTTTGTCATCAAAATTCTAGTATTTCATTTCAGTGTCTTGCCTTTGCATATAGTTTCAGCTTTTTTGTAATTTTGCTAATTTCATCCCTGAATAGCGTTGCCCAACGCTATTACGCATAAATTAGCATAACTGGCAGGTCTAACTTAAATGTTTATAAAAGTATCATTAGAAATCTGTTTTCTTTTCTTATCCCTATCAAAATCCCAATAAAAATTTTTTGTAAGTTATTTCTTCACATATTAAATTAAAAGATATATAAAGACATACGCACGATACGCGAACAATAACAGCTTTTAACTGCTTTACACACACATACCAGGTTTCTATTAAGTGGATTTTTCATCTAAAGTGGCCAGATACCTAACAACATGTTATTGTATTGCATGTAGAATTTTGTTATGCAAATTACTCACTGCCTAATGCATACTTGCCAACCATCTCATTATGAACCGTACAATTTTTAGTACCCGCTTTTTTTCTTTTCACACCAATAATTTTTTAGAGTAATTTTAATCTTATTTCATCGTAACAACATCTAGAGAGAATAACTCTAAAAATATAGTGGTGTGAAAAAAGGGGCTTTTTTTCAGGGGGCGTTAACAATTGTACGGTTATTAATGAGATGGTTGGCAAGTATGCCTAATGGAATTTTTTTTAATTCCGTTTGCTCATTTAGAATAGAAAATGATCAACCACTGAACTGATTTTCGTTTTCCAAAAACTGTTATTATTATTGTAGTATTGTTATTAATTGTTATTATTGATTTTTAACAGTTCAATTCTGAAAATATAAAACTTCAAAAATGCACTTAGTTCATTTTTTTTTTTTTTTTTTTGCACTCACGAGCTTTAAAAACGAAATATTGCAAAACGAGAATCATTTCAAGGGTTGGGAATTTTTTAAACGTGAAAACGTTCTTTTTTTTTTTCCCTTAACCATTTGTTCATGAATAATTTGCATAAAAAAATTTCCTATAGGACATTAATTATGGTGTTTGGCTACCGACGACAGTAGAAGGGTGAGGCATCCCCTTGATTTTTATTTTAGATTCAAGAAGTTATTATTATTATTATTATTATTACGAGGGTTGCTATTTATATTTCTGGCCTAATAACGAAAAAACAAATATGTAGGATCGAAATTGGTTTTATTGTTTTTCAAAATATTCTCCATGATGATCAATACACTTTTGCATGCGTTTGAACCAATTTTCAAAGCACTTTTTCCAGTCCGATTGAGGTAACTCCAAAACATGCGTTTTGAATGCATCAACCGCTTCTTCGGGGGTCGAAAATCGTTGTCCACGTAATTTATTTTTGATGTGTGGGAATAAGAAGAAGTCATTGGGTGCCAAATCAGGGCTGTACGGCGGATGACCCATCAGTTCGATCTTTCGCTCAGTCAGAAATGCATTTGTTTGAGTCGATGTGTGAGAGCTCGCATTGTCATGATGAAGAATGATTCGCCTGTTCTTCTGCTTTTTTCGAATTTCTCCGATGACTTCTGGCAAACAAATGGTCGTGTACCATTCAGAATTGACCGTCCTGCGTTGCTCTAACGCCACTGTTGCCACATGACCGTTAATGCCGAAGAAACAGGCAATCATTTGTTTCGATGTGCTTCTTCCTCGAACAACTTTTGTTGGTTTTGGCTCGCCTTGGAAGACCCATACAGTTGATTGCTGTTTTGTTTCCGGCTCATATGCATAGATCCATGATTCGTCAACTGTGTAGATGTTATACACAGCCTTTGATGTACCTTGAACGTATTTTTCCAACATTTCCTTGCACCAATCGACACGAGCCTTTTTTTGAGCGTTTGTCAGATTATGCGGGATCCAACGCGAACAAATTTTTTTTACGCTCAAATGTTCATGCAATATTTTATTGATGCTAGTCATACTAATGTCCAAAGACGCTTCAATCTCACGGTATGTCACATGACGATCTTGCTTTATCAGTTCACGCACAGCATCGATCTTTTCTGGCACAACAACGGATTTTGGACGACCTGCACGGGATTCGTCCTGGATCGAACATCGACCACGATTAAATTCGTTATACCAATTTTTTACAGTGCTGTAGGATGGCGCTTTATCGCTGTATAAAGAATTAAGTTCATCGAAGCACTCTTGTCTTGACAATCCACGTCGAAAGTTATGAAAAATAATCGCACGAAAATTTTCACGATTCAATTCCATTTTTTGAAAGAGAAGAACTTTTCAATATACTGTCAACAACACAAATAAAGCTATAATGGTAAATCGTCTGCTGAATTTACGTTTAAAAATATCAAACTTTCGATTAAAATCGTCTGCGGTCGCCTAGCAACACTTACTGTTGCCAAGGCCAGAAATATAAATAGCAACCCTCGTATTATTATTATTATTATTTTTCTTAATACATTGAAGCCATCAGCCAAGTCCGTTGCTCTTATCATGAATATTATTGGCCTAAGAATTATGAAAACGAACATATATGGGGAACTCAGCAATATCTACGAAGACAAATAAATATATTTTACCGGGTTACACAGGTTTCAAAAGCTTTAACAAAAAAAAAAAAAAAAAAAAAAAAAGAAAAACATATCTTCTCTATTACATAATAAACAGCAACATTTAAACAATATTTTATAAAGTTTACATTAAAAATTTTTGAAGATTCAACCGTTGGGGCCTAGTTTCTGAAGGCGCTTCAGAAGAGCGGTGGTCACGATTTCTCAAGAACTAATTCACCAATCTTGTTGAAATTTCGCACATTTCTTCAAAATAGAATTGACTAGTGCTTGAAGAAAGAGAAAAAGAAAAAGAAATTTCAGTTTTTGGTAAAGTTGTATGAAAACAGAACATTTTTTTTTAAATCCCACTTTGTAATATTAGTCGTAATCGAATATATATATATATATATATATATATATATATATATATATATATATCCTTCTTTCAAGAATTAGTTAATTCTATTTATTAGGTGTGCAAAGATCGTTACATTAGTTTTTGAAACAGCAAAATCTCAGAAGTCAGATTTTTGTCATGATTACAATACTTTCCTTCCATACGTTTGTTCGGAAAGTAAGAATAGTAATTTATTTATTAGAATTACAAACCTATTTCAATCAAACTGCAATAAAAGTTTTGTTATCATTTTGTTGATGCATATATTTTTTTAATATATATATTTTTGTTACTTTTAAAATAAAAGTTGTTTTATGAGTTAGACAATTTAGTTCGTTCAGATTCTTTATCTAAGTTCCTTTTAAAACTACAAGGGGAAAAAATATCTGCAAGCCAGGGTTGGCAAGTTTCTTCCAAGGTGGAAAAAACCGCGGAAAAAACCATGGAAAAAACCGTCCGGAAGAAATAGGTTTCTTCCAAGTGGAAGAAATGGAAGAAACTGTTTTTCTTAAAAATTTATCCTATAAATTGCAAATTTATAAGATACAATGGATGCATTGATCTTATAAACAACTTTAAGTAACTTTAAATATACCTATACAAATTTAATAACATATTTAGTTAATAATTATGAGTTTTTTTTTATCAAAATGAGCTAATGAGCCTCGGTATCTGATGATCACATTCCAAAATACTCAGAATCGAGTAAAAAAATCAATTTCAATTTAAACAGTATAAAGTTTTATAATTTAGATAATTTTATTTCTTTAACTGGTAATAAATATATTTTGGATCACTTGCTTATACTTTCTGATAAAACAGCTCTTAATGTAATCCAGTTAATTAAAAGAACCAGTATGCAATAATTTCTATTTACTGTATTAAAAAATGTCATCAAAAATTTTATTTTCCCTATAGTCACATACAGTACAGTCTTCCCTCTAATCTGCAGATTTATAATCTGCAAATCCTTCTAATCCGTACTTGATTTTTTAATCTAAAAGAAATTTACATCTCATATTTAAAAAAAATTCACATTTCTCACATTTTTACTTTTCATTACCATGTTTTTATTAACTTCGATTCTTGTTTGTTTGTCCGGTACAAATCTTGCAATCTCTTTTTAACTAATTTCCCTACTAGCTAGACATTTGAAACTTTCACAATAACTCAGAACCCGGTGACAACACAATACTTCAAAGTCAGATTTTCGAATAGTTTTCTTTTAATTAATTAAAATATGAAAATAATAAGCTCTTAATAGCAATAAAATAGCCATTAAAAAATTAGCTATAATTTAATTGTTGCCAAAAAAATAAAAAAAATTACGAGCTCATTTTCTTTCAACATAAAAATAAATACATTTAATTCAACGTGAATGTGAAAAAATTATAAAAAGTTAAATTATGAATTTCACAAAAATTGACGTTATTATCAATTTAAAAATTTTATACACTTCGATAAGTGCTAATGTACGATGCTAATATGCGTTGTTCTAAAAGGAGTAATATTTTTAAAAACAACTTTTTTTTTTCACTATCATTATTATTTTACTGAACTGATTCCGCGTGCTTAAATATCGCTTAAATATTATTTTTTAGCCTTGCGTATTTTATTAATTAAAAAACATGGAATATAAAAAGTTTTTTTTTTTTTTTTAAATCTTATAATTATTTTTTATCAAACTTTTAGCATAATCCTTACTTTGAAACACAAATGGGGAAGGGGGGGGGGGTAGATTCTTATATTTGTTATCCTGCAATTCATACAGACTAGCACAGAAAAGAAACCACTATTACATGAATGTTTAACAAAATTAATCAGCGATGAATATTATTTCCAGACTTTCAAAAATATTTTGTTTCATATTTTTTAAATATGTTTGTTTACATTTTATAGGTACCTATTATTTCAGTATGCTTAAATTATTTACCATCATATATGAATGTGATAGATTAGTTTTATTAATATTGAAGAAATATTTATTCTAAAATTTATTAAAAATCCTCTTTCTGTTTTGATGTCTGTTTAATTAATAATAACTGACTTTGTATCTGCAAAAGAAAACTGTAAACAAAGGCAATGATCTTTAATTTCCAAATTCCTATTATCTGCACAACCTCTGGATAAAACTTTTGAGGGAGTTGACTGTATAACAAATGAAAATTTTTTTCATAGTTCAATACTGCACTTTATTTTTCAACTTAAAATAGAATAGATAAATACAAACTATGGATTTTTTTTTTTTTTTTTCTTTAAGTAGGTATCTTATTTATTGATAAAGTCATTGGGTACCAGCTTCGAGTTTATACAAAAAATTGTATCCTTAAAAAAAAAAAAAATAAAAAAAAAATCAACTATTATGGCTAAAAATTCCATAATTATTATCACTTGTACTGTTTGAACGTATAATAATATTATGAGATAGTATCTATGCAAAAAGTTCTAAAAATATTAGCATTGAAAAATAAAAACCCATCACCTGTATATATTTAGTGTTTGTTATCAAATAACTTATTTTGCTAAAGATATTTTTAATATTAATTGAATTATAGTTTAGATTTGGCATTATATTTATACTTTGAGTTTATATAGTTCATAAATTTAAATTTTGAACATCTGTTTTGTCTTTTGGTTCGTTTCTTCCATTTTTTCCGGTTTCTTCCATTTCTTCCGGTTTTTTCCAGTTTCTTCCACTGTCCTGGAAGAAACTAGTTTCTTCCGGAAGAAACCCAACCCTGCTGCAAGCACATACAACTATTGGTTGGTCTTAAAAACCATTTTTTATAATTGTAATAATAACTATAATTTATTTAGCAGAGATTGTTTCTTTCGTGTAATTGTTATACGTATATTTGTTATACGTATAACTTCCATTATATGCTTCTTTAAATGAACATTTATACAACTAAAATTTACACCAGGTTAAGCTCACAGAACATCAAATAATAATAATAATAGTAATAAAAGAGTTTTTTTTTTTTTTAAACTGGATTTTTGCAAATAGAAAATAAGCATTCGTGATAAAATGCTTTTTAAATATATTTAGACTTTTATGTGTACTGCAAAGAAAACGAAAGCGATCTTCCTTTTCATATTTAATCATGCAGCTAAATTAAATTAGCTTTGCAGACGCTGGAAATTCTATCTATTTCCCACTTACATTCCAAGAATATTTAAAAAAAATAAAACTAGTTGGCATAGGTGGACTTTGCTCAGTTCCCCATCATATTTATGTTCTCAGAAATTTCTAGTGCGAGACATATTATAATCATGTTAAAAGAAATGAATTTGACCAAAGCTTGATACAGTGACAGAATGAAATCCCCGCCTAATAGGCTATCCACCGTTCACTTCACTTCGATATACTTATCTTATTCTAATCTATTAATTTATTTTATCGGGGTCAATTCCGTTGTTTAGTTTTCATGCTACAATTTCCAATGCAATAATCCTCAAAATTCATATTTATATGAAAAATTTACAATTTCGCTATGTTGATAAAATCGTAAATTACGAATAATTTACGAAATTTTCCTATTAGAATATTTGTATTCAATCATGTTCAAACAAATATCATAAATGTAATTTTGAAGTTGTCTAATGTATTTATGAGCCTCAAAATGGAAGTTTATGCTCAATTTTGCCTTATTCTGACATGTTAAGTAAATCGTAAATTCCAAATAACTTACGAATTTTTTTAATTGAAAAAAATCATAGTCTATGATATTCATGCCAGTATCCTAAATAATATTTCAAAAGTAGTCTGACATCTTTACGATGAAAATATCTCTCAAAATTGACGTTTATGTGAAATTTCGCCCCATACTGCCATGTTAAGAAATTCGTAAATTTCCAGTAACATGCGAAATTTTCAAAGTAGCATATTTATAGTTACTGATGTTCATTCCGGCATCAAAACTGATATTTTTAAACTGGTCTGACATTTTTACAATAAAAAGTTTCTGTTTAATGCACGTTTAAGTGAATTTTTGTCCTATTCTCCCATGTTAAGAAAATCGTAAATTTCTAATAACTTACGAAGTTTTTTAATTTGAATGTTGCAAATGAATAGGGTTCTTGCCAGTGACGAAAGTAATATTTTAAAGGTGTCGTGCCCTTAGCGGAACGTGCCCTTAGCGGAATGGGGTCAAAGGGAAGAAGGAGGAATAGAAGAAGCCGTGCCCTTAGCGGAAATAAGAAAGTATGTTCATTCTCGAACTGTTATATGTTCATTATCGAGTGTTCTCTATGGAAAATGGAGTAAATATTGTTATTAGTTTATGTACAGGAATAGCCGAAAGTATTCCAAAGCATTTCGTTTTATGAGAGGTACTTCCACAAACCAAATTTTAATAACTTAGCACGTGTGTGTGTGTGTGAAAATATTTTGTGGCAACTGTATCTCCAAAACTGCTGCTCAGAATTGCATAAAAATTTACATGTAGATGCACCTTGAGCCATACTAGTGCCTATCAACTTTTGATGCCAACCGCTCAACAGGTGGCTCTGATATACAGCGATTTCCACAATTTAAGGGGAAGCTACATCTCAGGTGCTAATGTGTATAACCAATCAAAACTTGATATAAGAGAAGACCAATGTGAGACATTATGCTGATCCAATTTGAATGCTTATGGACTGACAGGTGGCGCTACTATACAGATATTTCTGCAATATAAAGGAAAGCTATATCTCAGGAACTATTGCATAGAATTGCATATAAATTTATATATTGATGCACTCTAACCTAAATGAGCGCCTATAAACTTTTAGTGTCAACCGCTCAACAGGTGGCGCTGCTATACAGCGATTTCCGCAATTTAAAGGAAGGCTATATCTCAGGTTCTATTGCGTATAATCAAACAAAACATGATATATGTGAAAGCCATTATGAGACATTATGCTGATTCAATTTGGATGCTTATCGGTCAATAGATGGCTCTGTTATACTGCAAATTTTCTCGATAACGAGAAAGTTATATCTCAACTTCAATGGCATATAACTATACGAAACTTGATATGTGAGAAAACTAATATAAAAATGCATTTTTTAAGGTGTCATTTGTAGACAATAAATCTTTCTTTGGATATTTAGTGTTAGTTTTCTTTAAGATAAAAATTGATTATTTGCACTTACAAGGAAACATTCAAAAGGTGTCATCTTCAAAAAATATTGAAAAAAATATATGTGATTCTACTCTTCATAAAACACCAGGAAGTGAAAAAAATATCGGCTGAAATGAATTACAGCGCCTACAAAAAATTATCAAAATTAAGCATATTTTGCGATTTAGCGCTGTTAGCCTTTCAGTTCGCTAGCACCGAGATTGCCGTGTACGAACAGAACCGTGTTTTGTTTCTCCGTCAAGTACTAAAATCACTCGCCTAACAATGTGAAATCCCCAAATATGCTTAATTTTGATAATTTTTTGTGGTCGCTGTAATTCCTTTCAGCCGATAATTTTTTCACTTTCTGGTGTTTTAGGAAGAGTAGAATCACATATATTTTTTTCAATATTTTTTGAAGACGACACCTTTTGAATGTTTCTTTGTTAGTGAATTTGTATAGGAAAATATAGAAGAAAGACTTGTGGTAGCCACAACATACTAGATTTTTTTTTTTAAATGATATGTGTTATTCAAATTCATTATTGATTATTCCCTACTTAAAATGGCTCTGATAGAACCTATGCCACTGGTTTGTGCACAGGGACATCCAAAAAATGCCAATGCCTTGCGCTTTAGAGGGGACATTTTTATAAATCACATTTAAATAACTTCATCAAAAAATCATAAAGAATTTCGCATTTATTGTTTATGTGCTAAGAAAATGTTTTGTATAAACTATAATATGCTTAACCTCCAGATTTACAGGGTTACGCAAAAATGTTTCGATACATTAAGGGGTATAGGAAATTAAGAGCAGCATATCTGTTTGTGTTAAGCATTTTTAATACTTCCCAACAATGTTTCAAAGTGATTATGAATTCAGTTAGTCTATATGTCTGTCCATTGTGTGATAATATAGACAAAGAACATAGAATGTTATACGATTCAACGAATACGTACAGTTGGAAAGTGTTGATAACGAATGTGTACCTCATGATTTTTCATTTTTGTTTTAGTTTTAAAAGGTGTAATGCTTAATGATGTTTTCAAAAACTGAAATAAAATCATAAAATGGCAATAATGTACGTTTTCGTATGGAGTACTGTGGTTCATTAAACTTTATATGGTTACAGATCACCGTTCCCACAAATAACGCATATTCTACAGTACGCATACCTATTTTTGCGACAGATTAGTTCTGAAGTAAAATATAGCCAGTGCTAAATGTGGATAAAGTGTAGAGGAAAATTGAAGAGCTCATTTTTTATTTATTAATTTATTTTTAAATTTATTATACAATTCCGCTAAAGGCACGTATGCTAAAAGTACGCCACGAAGGGGAATAACATTTCCGCTAAGGGCACGGCCCCATTTTAAAACTGATCTGACCTCTCTGCGACAATTTGTTCGTTAGATATCGTGTACACAGACTAACAAACTAACGGACTAACACACTAACCCACTAACAGACACCATACAAATTTTGTCATTTTCGGATTCCTCACACCTGAAAACGTATAAAAAAGTCAAAAACCCGAGGTCGAAAATTTTCACGATTACCTAAGTTCCCCATACCTATAGTATGATGGGGAACTAATAAAATAAATAAACAAACAAATAAATAAAAATTGTAGGACAAAGTTGAAATTAAGTGTTCCACTTACGCAATAAAATAAAATCGAATGAAATAAAATAAAATAAACTATAAGTTTTTCATTTATTTATGTTCCCTTTCTATGCTGCATGTATGGAGTTTCAATTTTAATATGTAAGGTTGATACAAAATTAAAAACATACAATTTTGAGCTGCAGTCAGAAAATAAATTGAATCCGTTATTATTATTATAGTAACAAAAAAAAAAAAAAAAAAAAAAAAAATTAGGAATTCTAATATTGAATTACTAACTTGGCACTTTTATCTATACATAAAAGAAAGCGTTCATTTGCCTGTCTGTGACGTACAGAAAAAAAAAAATCATGGCACGTACAATTCAGATTATTATTATTATTATTTCTAGGTAAAGGAATGTGGGCAGATTTGCAACATACTTTTAAAATTTCGATATTCCTATTAATTTTTTTTAATTATTATGCGAATTTTTGTATTTTTACCCGACATTGTTCTTTGAGTTGTAACATCAGGTTGATGCCAATAAAAATAAAATATTTACAACTATTTATTTATTTATTTATTTTTACATAAAAAGAAATATTTATTTAGACGCGAATAAAAATAAAATGAAAAACCTGTATCATCAAAATTTTCTCATAAAACTGACATCATAATAGCTTTAAAATTGCTAAATATACTTACGGGCGGTAATAAAAAAAAATGAAAAAATATACATTTCCCATTTTAAATATTTTATTTAAATATTAATTTCAATTAATCACATAGTCTAATATATCGTCTGCGCAAACGAATGTGAATGCATATTTAGTTTGTTTTAAATTAACCGTGTTTCTAATCAGCATAATGAAACTCAAATATTTAAATGTCATTTCATTAATGCCTGTCTATCACGATATTTAGCCATGGTCTTGATTTGCTGAAAATTGTCACAAAAGAAATATATTTATTTAAACTTTCTCTTATAAAATCCTTATAAATTTTTATTTAAAAAGTAAAATTTAAAAAAATTGTTTTTTTTTTTCCTTTAAATTCCTTTTATTATATTGAGTAGCGAAGCAAACAAACCCTGCTAGTTTGTTTAATAAAATAGCTCATCTTTGATCTCCTATTATATTTTTATTTGTTGGTGCAATTATTTAAAAGTTAAAATTTAACAACTTTTTTTTTTTCTTTTAAATTAATGCGTTATCCGCGTTTGTAATGATCGATAGATGGCGCTTTTCCAACTTTTGTTGTTAGTAAATATAATAGCCACGTGTATTTATTATTGTTCTATTTGTGTTACTACTTAAAATTCGTGCTATAATTTCTCCGCCATTATATCATGGAAAATCGATTGATTTTGGAAAAAAATATTTCAGTTTATTCAAAGTTCGATCGGAAGTAGCTGTTTAACTGAAGCTGAACAATTATTGGTTTCAAATCATCTGATTAATTCTTTACTTCCATTAGCCGAAGCAACTGAAATTTTGAATTTGTCATTTGGAAATAAATGGAAGCTTAATTCTGGATTTCTTGATCCTTTGGAGTTACACTGTGGCACACCACAGTATGTGCTATCTTTTTTACCGGATATATTCATTTTTATTCAATAAATATATGTGAAACTAAACATCGAATATACAGAAAGCAATGGCGTCTCCTCGAAAGCCGAAAGCTATTCCTGTTAATTGTGATTTCACCTTAGCCCACCAGAGGGCGAGCATTTCATTACAATCACGGATTCGTTTTTTTTTTTTTTTTTTTTTTTTTTTTTCAAAATTGCGTCAAGGAATGAAATTAAAAGCACAAGAAAGAAAATTAATAATTTTTACTAATAATTTGGGTGGAAGTTGAGTTACTTCATAAATTAAAATGATTTAAAACATTGTCTCAACTAACTGTACCAAATTCTTAAAAAGAAAAAAAAAAAAAAAAAAAAGCATTTTATAGTTGCAGTTTCAGTAACACCAATGTTTGGCTCAAGTTAGCACTGTATGTTTAATGAAGTTTGAGAAAAAGAATATTAGTATAACCCAGTTAATGTCTCTTTATCAATTTCAATATCTGTTAATTTGTTAAGGCACCTCTATATTTCTGTTCTGACAATTTCTACGTCTCCAGTAACCAATTCCCATGTTAAGGAAATTTGCTAATAGAATCAATTCTTTACCTAATGTATATTTTTAAATTCCGTTTACACTTTTGAAAAATTCACAACTGTTATTATTTTTTTTTTTTTTTTAAATAATATTTTAAATGTTTAATATTTATTTTGAAACGATAATGTGCGGAAAATGCCCTTAATTCATTCTATAGGTTAGTCAGTTAGTCAGCATGTTAGTTAATTCGTTAGTTTGCTAGTCTGTGCATATATTATCTCTTGAACGAATGCTCACAAATAGGTCGGATCAATTTTAAAACATCATTTGTGATACTGGTTATTGATTTTCAACAGTCTAATTTGGATACATCGTATATTAACTGAAATTAAAAAAATTCTGAGTGTGGGAGAACAAGGGAAAAGTTTCACTTATACACATTATAAGGATTCTTGCTTTGGAAATTGCATGGAATTGCATGGAATTGCATGAAAACCAAACTGCGAAATTGGCCTTAATAAAATAAACCAGCAAGTGAGTATAAAGAGTCTCACTATATTACCATATGCGTGTGCGGGCTACTGTAATGTTGAGGATTGGGCATTTTAATCTGCGACCATAACGGATGATTGGTCGAGTTCATTTCTCTTAACATGATTATATTATGCCTAGCACAAGTTCATGACAACAAATATAGGATGAGGAGCTGAGCAGAGTCCATTTATGCTAATTAGCTTTTTTCTTATCATATCTTTATTATTATTATTATTGCTACACTAACATGTAGTTGGGTTTTATAACGCATTTCTTATATATCTATTATTAGTATTTTACATTTTTTATGAGTTACGCACAAAAAGCAAACAGCGACCATTTATTTTGCCAGTCATTGTTCCTAGAAATCAGACCAAAAAATCTTTCTTTTGAAATTCTCGTAAAAAATACAAAGCAGTTCTTTAAAATATGAATAACCGAATTTCCTTTCTCTATTTGTTTTTATTCAACCCAAAACATGCAATTTCACTATGTCAACAACAACAAAGGCTGTATTAAGAATGTTAGTTCGTTCTTACGGTGAAACGTTATTTTGAGATATAAATTACGATGGCATAAAACCGTACGATACAGTTATGAGCGTCACTTGAATCCTATTATGACAAATTTCGATCGTAGTTGTTATTGTTCGGTGATCTTTGAAGTTTATGTAAAAGCTTTGAAGTACACAAGAATAAGAATCACGCAAAAAAAGAGTTCTATGTATGTGTATGCCTTTGACAAGTTTTAGTGGATAAGGAATGGTGAGCTTTATAAAGTGTTTTATATTAAAATTAAGAAATTTTGGATACCTATGCATTACACTATAACAATATTAAGCGTACTAAAACTGCCTAAAACTATTTAAAGTAAAAAAGTAAAATTCAAAAATTTTAATTTTGGAAGGAAATTTTTCAAAATGCTTCATCCTTTCTAATTTTAGATTAAATCTTGTAAAAATGACATCGTCAACATCTTATAGATATTCAAATATGTTTGTATTCATTTTAATTTCGTCTTAATTTGGATGTTAAAACATAGTTTAAGTTTCTAAAAACCTGAAATTTGCATGAAATTTCAAGCTTCAAATTTCTTATAAATTAATTTGTAAGTAGATACCCCCCCCCCCCAAATAAATAAATTAAAAAAATATGTTCAGAAACAGTATTGAACAATAATAATGTGAAACTGGGTGGTAAAAATAAAAAATTAACCAGGCTTGAACATTTTTAAAAAAACCTTCAAAAAATAAATAAATAAATGAATAAATATTTTTTTTTTATTTATTATTTTTTAATTTAAACAGTTTGGAAAAAAATTTAATATACTTAATATTATTTTATTCTAATGCACATATATGTAAAATTTCTAAATTTGAAGATGAAAGATTTTTACTTTTTTTTTTTTAATTGACCAGTCCCCTTAACTTTCTCTGCATTAGTGCTTACTTATTCTCGTCTGATAAAGGGTCGTGATTAGTTATTTCGACCCGAAACAATTGTTGAAAGGTTCAAGTTTGATGAAATAAATTCGAAAAACCAAGTTTCTGTTATTTTTCTGATATAAGAATTTCTTTCCCGGGTTTCACTTTCAATATTGGTAAATTTACCAATAAAATCACTTTTTTTTTTCTTTTTTTTTCTTTTTTTTTTAAGAAATGTTTTGCGCATGAAATAAAATCGCCTGTTAAAAAAAAAAAGTACGTTTTGTAAAACAAAAATGCGTATTTTCATTTAGTACTCCACCGAAGTACATTTAAATCTGTAATAACTGTGTAAAAATTATGTAAATTATCAAAAGACTTTTATTCAATATGTACTCTAGATTAAAGTTTAAAAAAAAAGTAAATAATAATAATAATAATAATAATATTTTTAACTACTTACATATTCAGTGTACCTGAAAAAATGTGTTCTAATTATTAATGGATTGATTTCAATTAATTTTACCCTCTTATGAACATTTTTTTTTTTTCTTTAATAAAATCTACATATTAGAATACATGCAAAATATTTTATTAAAATTAATAATAATAAAATAGAATGCAATAATCAATAGTTGGCAGCTTTTATTAAAAATACAACTTTTATTAAAAATAACAGAAACATGCTATCTCCGCTGATAAGAATGTCTGAGGGCGGAAGAACGGAGATATAAATTTACATCACTTTTCTGTATTTCATTTTCTAGTGTCTTTCTAAACAACATTTTTATTAACAAATATTTAAAAAAAAAAAAAAAAAAAAAAAAGTTAAAAAAATGCGAACGATGTCTAAACATTGCCCTTGATCTGAAACTCGTATTTCAGTGGAAAGTCATATATACCTGCCAGTTGCTGTCTCTGTCAAGTTCTTCACAAAGAGAGCACAATGATAAAAAAAAATTGGGGACATATTTATTTAGTCTTTAATATTGAACTCGGCTCTCTTGTAGAGTAGGGAGGAAAGGGAAAATTCCCATGAACGCAGTGAATTGAAAATCAGGTGTCGTGTTCCTTTAAAGACACCTGTGTGGGAAATTCTTCGTATCATATGAGAAGGATTTCTTTATATAACTATTCAGAGCAATTTTTTGTATTAAAACACCTTTTCGAAATGCTTACGTCACAACCAGAAATAGTTTTATTTTTATTTTTTTTCTGTATATGCATAAGTTTCAGGTGTTTTAGTATGGATTTTAACAAGAATTTTCGATTGCATAATTATTTGTTACACACATATACACATATTTTTGTGTCAGAAAGGGATAAAGGTGTTAAAAGAGGAATCAAATTTTTAAATAGGTTTTTTGGGTATTAACTTTTATAGCAGTTTAATAAATTTTGTAAATTTATACCTATTGAAATAAAATTTTTATTTTATTTTATAAATTCTAGATGGTATTTTTATTCCATATGTTTTATTTCTGTATTGCTTTTTCTAAAAATCTTCTATTAAAGTACAAATTATAAAATAAAGAAGGCATCCATTTCCACATTTTTAAAACTTCTTTTTAATACAATGTTCTACGCAAAATAATAATAATAATAATAATAAAGAATCTTCCCTCTTCCCCCTCTCTTTTTTTTCCCCTTGCTGCTTTCACACTGCACTCGTTTAATTTTTTTTTCGTCTCCCCCCCCCCACCAACTATTGCGTGTTTGTATGTTTTCATAGTGATGTTTGTTCACAAAATTTTATTTCTCATGATCTAACAACAGTTTTTCGGCGCTTTTTTACAGCATCTAATTATAGCTCATTATAATTTTCTCTCTCTCTCTCTCTCACTCTTTTATTTTTTTATATTTTTATTAACTTCTATTCTTGTTTGTCCGGTATAAATCTTGCAATCGATTTTTAACTAACTTCCCTACTAGCTAGACATTTGAAACTTTCAAAGTAGCTCGGAACCCGATGACAGCACAATACTTTGAAGCCCGATTTTCGAATTTTTGATTAGTTTTCTTTTAATGAATTAAAATATGAAAATAATAACCTCTTAATAGTTTTAACAATAGCCATTAAAATATTAGCTATAATTTAATTGTTGCAAAAAAAAAAAAAAGAGTTATTTTCTTTCGACATAAAAGTAAATACATTTAATTAAACGTGAACTTTAAAAAATTGTAAGAAGTTAAATTATGCATCTCACAAAAATTGTCATTATCACTTTAAAAATTCATACACATTGATAAATTACTAATGTAGTTCTATAGCTATGATTCAGCAGAAAATTTAAAAGCATGGTACATAAAAAGTTTTTTATCTTATAATTATTTAAATCCATTTTTCTTCTGTTTTTAGATCACAAAGGCTATTGCTTTCTGTCTGCAATAAAAGTATTATCACTCGCAATTCGCAACCTGAAATAAAGTAGAATGGAATACTTTTCCCATATTTCGGGATTATAGTTACAGTTGTACATACATGCATGCACCCATACACACACACGCATACGCATACACGTACACGCAGTAAAATTGTGCATCACTCATACATTATGAAATACTTTCCCATATTTGTAGAGGTTGAGTTAAACGGGTTTAACATCGTATTGTAGCTATTCACTGAGCAGTTGGTGATGGTCTGGATTCATCCCTAGGAATGATCCAGAGACATGCCATCAAAATTTTATTAGGCATATTTCTAGATGAAAGAAATAGATATTAGTTAACGATATTAGTAAAATTTGTAGGACGCATTATTTTGTAATTCATTTAGTACTTCACTGATTTGTTTCCTAATTGCTTGATTTTATTTTATTTGATTTTATCTCATTTTATTTATTTATTTATTTTCTAGCTGTTTCTGACCTTACCGAAACCGCTCGCATCCTACGCCACCAAAAGCCTTATGCCAGCAAGTTCGAAAAAAGTACTCAGCTCTTCCTGCCGTCGACCAGGCCTCCTTGCATCGACCAGCTCTACAATGCGGCCAATCCTACCCCGGTGTCCGTCATCTGCACTATCGACAAGTATCGCACCGACGGGCTCAGTTCATCAGAACTGTTTATGGTTACACCTATCCTGGGCGGCGAGAGAAAAAGAAAACAGAAGAAATATTTGGACATTGAAACTAGGAAGGTTTGTATTATGCACTTGTTATAAGCAAATTTCACTAAACATTGAACATAAAATTTGAAGCAATAGCCTCATTATCAACTAAAAAATTGTAACGCCCGTTATAGGTCCCGTCCACCAAAAAGTCTATTTCACTTTACACGTTTTTACTCGCCAAATAATATATGTATATATATCGCTGTATTTTCTACGTTGCACAAACGTTGAAGAGAGAAAAATATATCCATGATTCACTATTTCTGCGTGCGCAGTATAAGTTTTAGTTTTAATAAGCAGGATGCTCTGATCAAATGTCTCTAATTTGGAGAGGCCGCTCGCTACACGTAAGAAGAAGCATAAAAATGTAAAATTAGACAACAGGACTCATACAATTTTTAAGAAAAAAAATCTGTTAATTTCCACGTTTGTTCCGTTGGTAGTCATGGGATTGGGATGTGGGTTGTGAGGATTAAGGCCGATTGACTAGAAGAGGGTCCGAGGCCTATAGGTGGATTGTTCTCCGTGGGGGGGGGGGGGGGGGTGTCTTTCAAAGAGGCCCTAGCCCGTATTTACGTGAGTTTGAGAAAAAACCACGGAAAACTCCGAATGGCTATGTCGACGAGCGTGACCTGGGATTGAATATGGCACTTCCCGTCTACCAGCTTCAAGAGCAGAACCGCTCGGCCACTGGTGTAGGTGGTAGTCTTGGCGATATCTAAGCGGTAATTTAGTTCCAGCCATGTTCGCTATATCATCTTCGTAGTCTCAATGGTAATAGCAGTGGTTATTGAGGCACGTAAGTCTGTAACATCTATTGAAAAATATGAGAGTGTTATAAATTCTGCATTCGGGGTATTGCATGAACTTGCAATATGTCCAGGTAAATATTTGCCGTCGCACACAAGTCTCAGCAAAGAAAAACTATCCTGTGTCTGTCTGTATCATATGAAAAATTACATCACATATTGATTTTTGAAAAAAAAAAAAAAAAAAATTCCCACTTCCTATACTTTATGGGGTCCCAAAATATACATTTGTGCTTATTCACAATAATTTTACATGAAATGTTCCTACATTTGGAAAAAAAAAAAAAAAGATGCAGTTTAAAAAATCATGTTCATTTTCTATGTGAGATCAGATAACATCTCTGCAAATGCAAACCATTAAGGTCCATCATTTAAATGTATTTGGAGCTCGTGCATCGTACGCGCGCAAAAAAAAAAAAAAAATAATAATAATAATAATAATAATAATAATAATAAAAGTCGAAATTTAAGAATTAAGCAGTCAATTTTGCTGTAAATTGACAACGTATCGCTAATAGATTTTTTTAAAACAAATGTTGAAACGAGAGACATTTCATTCGGACACCCTGTATATATGAACACGCACAACCGCACACGCATATTTCATTTCAAGCTTGAGCTCCAATAAATATGAAGAGTCTTTCTGAGGGGTTCTAGCTCTTATTTACGCAAGTTTCGAAGAAAACCACAGAGAACTTGGAACGGCCAGGCCGACAATAGTATTTAGGAAATACTATATATAAAGAATTCGCGTAATGTAACGTAAACTCATTGTTGATACAGATATGTAGTGCTGCCCTCTATGGACGATTTCTTTGATCAAAATTACGACACAATTATATGATTTTTTAAAATAAAATAATTATATAATAACAAGGCTTTAATTTTAGGGGAAAAAATTAATAATTGCCCACGTTTAAAAAATAAAAGAATACATTTCTTTTCAAAGAAAAAAAATAAAAATATGCATGATTTGGTTTTGTTGAAAGTTGTTAATTTTTTTTTTTCTAAAAATTCAAGAAAAAAATATAATTAGTGTCATTATTTTATTGAATACATTTTTCTTTTTTTAATGTTCACTTTTGTTTATTTTACTAGCCTGCCAACTTCTGTCTTGCGAAGAAGCAAGATGCAGTACAGTCTGGCAGCTCTTCCTTACCTAATATGGTGTCGCCACCTATGGCCTATACTTTAAAACAAAATGAAAATTTGGAACTAGAACGTTTGCCTTCACCCGAAGAACAAGCAATGCTGATGTCTTTGGAATATCCGTCCACTGTTGTACCAGTTGATACAAGTGGTTCAAGTTTCAACAAAATGTCATTATTAAGGAAATCTCTTATACATGTAGGTTTTCAATATTATTTTTTTAATTCTGACTAAAACAGAATTTTATTCTTAAAGGATACTGAGTTTTTTTTTTTTTTTTTTTTCTTTTTTTAAGTTACAATCTTATCTATGTATGTATAAAAAAATTTTTAGTCGATATATACGTGTAAAATCCAAAATATAGGTTTCTCACAAATGCACAAAGTTAAGTTAGCATTTTTATGTGCCTGTTTTACCCACCCACCTATTATTATTATTTAAACTCATTAAGAGCTTAATATTTTTAATTCTTTAAAATTTTCCATTAAAATTTGACTAAATTAACAGTACATAATACATAATTGGGTTGGATTGGTTTAAAAATAAAATAAAACAGAAACTCCTCTTTTTCGAAAATAACTGCCTATCAATAATTGTGGCTTTGAAAAATTCTTTTCCCTGCAATTTCTACTGACAAAATATAAATTTGGAATAGTGTTATTATAATAAAAATAGATTTGGAACACTCTCTGTTCTACAATGGCAAAAAATTCATAAAATAAACCTAATTTAATACAAATAATGCTTCTAATTACTAAATATTATTATTTAACTTATAGTTTTCTAAAAAAGCTTTTCTTTTTCTTTTTTTTTTTTTTTTTAGGCTGATTTTATTATCAAGAGAAAAAAGAGTAAGAGAAAATCGAAGCGGCGCCATACCTTCTGTGAAGGCCAAAATCGAGATATTGAACAAGCCATTCGTAATGTTACTAATTCTTCTTGTCAAACAGATGATCAGTTGGATACCACAGTTTCATCATCAACTAGTATTAATCGAACATTATCTAAACGACGATCTAGATCAGCCCTAGACAACTCTAGGAGAAAGACATTATTAGATGAGTTAGAGTCTTTTCAACATGATTCTAAGGACTCAGCAACTGAAGATGATAAAGAGAAATCACCAGTCAAGGTTATTTTGAAAAAAAGTTTTATAAATGATAATAATTTTATGAATATTTTTGCATGTTATTGAAACTTAATTATAACATTTATGCAACCATAATAATTTATTTCTCCTAAATTAAACTGTGATTAACTTTCTTAAATTAGAGAAAAAAAATTAAAAAGAAATAAATGTTTTATTCAGAGTTGTTGAACTCAATTTCATTCAGATATATTCTTATTTCTGGTTTTGTAACTGCTGTTTTAATAATTATTTACAAATTAAATGCTACTATTGTTTATTCAGGAGAAATCTCATGAAAACTGAGTAAATTTAGACTTCACCTAATTTGACCAGCTGTCAAACCCTGTGTTATTCTATGGAGAAATTTGTTTTATAAATTATTCACTACATTTTTTTTTTTTTTTTTTTTTTTTTTTTTTTTTTTAATTCTGTTTTTACACTTAGAAAATTTGCAACCATTAAATAGTTGTCTTTTTTTTTTAATTTTTAATATTTCATATCTGAAGCTATAAAAAGCAGAAAATGCTCTTGGTTAATTTTTCACTCTTTACAACTTTAAAACAAAATCTTAAAAATTAGGAAAAATAATATTTGAACAAAGACAAACCTTTTAACAGTTGTGAATTTTTCAAATATGAGAACAAAATGTAAAACCAATGGAGTTAGACAGCCAGTCAAATTAAATGAAGTATCCCCTTAAACATAGATCAATTTTACCAGCGCTTCCCTCTTCCTCATTTTTTCCCTTAAAGATTTTGTTTTTCTGCTTATTTGATTTGGGGATGCTTATTTGTTAATTCACCAGAAGCTGAAGTTCCCCCACTCCACCCCTGAAATATTTTAAAAAACTATTTAGAAATACATATTTCACAAAATAAATTGTCAGAATGTCTAAATTATCTAAAATGTTAATCACATTAAATTAATGACTGAGAAAGGATCTCTCCTCCCACCCCCATTTAGCAACTGGTTAGTCCCACTATTACCTACACACAATGTATTTAAATTTAAATCCAAGTTTTTAATTTATAACCGTCTAACTTTGCATTTAATATGATACTCATTTATTTAATATAACTTTTTTTGGTAAAAGTATGTATATATATTTAAATAATCTTTTATTTATTTATTTATTTTCGAAGAAAATTTTGAACCTCTAGCTAAATTTTTCGTTATGAATAATTTAGATTAAGTTCCGAAATTCATTCTCAAGTATTTCATTCTCAAAGTTAAAATAAAATTTGAGTAGATAATAGTCATTGTATGAGTTTTAAAATATTAATTTCTAATTTAATAGATTTCTGACACAAAAAGAAATTTTAAAATATTCTATATAATAAATTATTTTTATTAACAAATTGACTGTATAGTGAAACCTGCCTAAGAGAGCCAACTATAATGTTGCAGAAACTGTGTCACTATTCATTACATTATTCTATGGGGGAAATTTTTAAGTAAATTATGCATTACCTAATATATTTTTTAAAATGCAGTTTTCATATGTATAAAATTCATAATCGTTAAATTGATTCTGATTCTCCAAAAAGATGACTGTTTTTAATTTAATATTTCATTTTGAAGAAAGAAAAAAAAAAAAAAAAAAAAAAAAAAAAAAAAACGTACACTTAGTACATTTTTGGTACTTCAGAGCTTTAAAATGAAATAATAAAAATTTAAAAGATTAACTTTTTAGAAAACCAGAATCAACTTCACAGCCCTGAATTTTCAAAATGGAATTAAAAAAATATACCATAAGTCAGGCTTACTTGGAACCTGGGATGTTACTTTAGCCCAGAATGATAAAATGATTAATGTCAACCTACGACACTGGTTTATTGAAGTAATGAATATAGTTTGTCTGCAAAGAATGTAAACCATGTCCATTATTTCACTGAATGAGTGCCAGAAGCGACTTTAATCCTTTCATCATTATAGATTCAAGTAATCATAACTTGTGGCACATTAATTAATGAGTCACTTGCATAACAGATTTTCCCATGTTCGTTACCTGGTCACATTAGGTGAAGCCTCCGAGTTGGCCCTTGAATAGAAGTAGACTTTTAGAGAGGTTTCACTATATTTCCTGTTTGATTCTTACTTTGAATTGAAATTTATAGAAATTATCTTTTTCATAGGCGAGTACTAGCATGATGAAAAAATCAAAGACCATATCATCTTTTCGATCAAGAAGCTTTAATCCTATTTCTAGCCTTTCGAACGCTATTTCCATAGCAGCTGTCAAAATGCGAAATTCAACGAGAGGAGGAAACAGCAAGCAAGATGATGGTAGATCATCCAGTGGGAACTGGAGTGCTAGCAGTAGTACACGTGCATCTGTTGATTCGGATCATCAACACACCGTATCACCAGTGGATGGTGTTAGCAGTCCTTCGAGGAATTCTGTGGGAAAAGATTCTGTATTATCTGATGCCACTCAGATTGATCAACATAACAGGTATACACATATTTCATGATCTATAAATTATTCAAAAACATATTAAGCAATTTTTTAAAATTCTTTTAAATTAATTCCTTCAAGACTTAGGTTACTTAATGAATTAACATCTATATAGATATATAAAGTTCTTTATCTCTAAAAAACATTTAAGCTTATTCAATAATAACGAATAAAAAATATTATAAACCAAATTATTGTTTAGAACAATGGTTCTCAAAGAAAGTGTCAAGGTGCAATGGTGTGCCCTAGAAGATTTGCGGGAGTGCCTTGTATCATTCCAGTGTATTGTATTTGGTTTTATAAAAATGGTATGTGGTATTATAAAAATATTCTTGTGGTAGGAACTCTTCTGATTTTCTAGCACATCACTTTTTGATATTGTTTCTATCTTTGTTTTGTTTACTTGCAGATTTTTTACTACAGAATAAAGCAAAATATTTATATTGAAATAGTGGTATTAGAAAATCTAAAGAATTGATAGTTATGTACACTGTTATTCATTTTAGTATCGATATTTGTCAAAACATCATTATTACGTTACTTAACAGCAGTTTTTCTTGTGAGAGAAGTTGCATTTGGGTATATTTGCTTCAAAGTTATTTTCAATTAATGAAAACCTGTAATGACATTAGGGAAACGATAATTTTTACTAACGCAAATTTTAAATATCTACGATTTAAGAGAGAGAGAAAAAAAAATGTAATATAAACACTTACTTTTATGAAACATAAATTTTAAAATTCAGTGATTTTATGTAATTATTAAATAATTTGCTTTGATATAGCTGTTTTTATGATTAAAAAAAAACCCACCAAGTTTGTTCCATAGTTTAAGCAAAAATTTGTCCTAAGTTCCAATTAGTTCATATTACACTCATGTCCATAAATTAAGGATAATTCAGATTCACACTGAAATCGAACTTTAATGCAAAAATTTCACCTGTAGGAATTCCACACACATCTTTAAGAATAAGATGCATATTATAGGAAGCCATCAGATGACGCTGATATGATGTTACAATGTCGAAAGTGTAAGAAGGGGGTAGATAAGGAATGGGAGCAAAGAAGGAAAATTGTTCATAAGCGTTCTGTGTGCCGCTCAGTGCCACAACCGAATGTTTATGACACAGAGGACGCATGCCGATAATTTTTTACGTGGTAGAGTTATCGATCGACTAGAATGTGGGCGTACTCAGATAGAAGTATCGGGGGAACTTAGAATCGCCCAAAGTGTCATCTCCACTGCAGGCTTTGGCAACGATTCCAAAATGATGGAAATGCCAGTCGACCTTACAGTACTGGTCGGCCCCGAGTTACAATGCCGAATGACCACCGGTATTTCGGGCAGTAACTGCCAAAATAAGCAGATAAAGCACAGCATCAGACCTTTTTCGTCAGCTGTCTGCAGCTACGAGTGCCACATTTTCAAGACAAACCGTGTATAGACGTTTGGGAGATATTGGTCTATATGCTCGCAGGCCTGTTAGATGTGTTCCACTCACGGCAATGCACTGGGCCAGCGGTTAACTTGGAGTAGAGAACATGCAATGTGGACAGCAGTACAATGAGCTTGTGTGATGTTTTCCGACAAGTCCAGGTTTAGTTTGCAGTGTGATTCACGCCAGACTTTCATATGTAGAACGTCAGGTACCCGTTACCACCAAAACAAAATCACTGAACGACACCGTTACTGTGGGGCAGGAGCGCTCGTTTTTTGGGGGGGATTATATTGGGCACCAGAACAGATCTGCCTGTTCAAATCGGAAGAATGATAGGCCAAATTTATCGGGATATCATTTGGGAACAACATGTACGTTTGTTTAGGGGTGCCATGATCCCAGAATTTGTGTTTATGGATGACAATGCGCGTCCTCACCGTCCAAACGTTATACACGGATGTCTACAATCTGAAAGTATCACCCGCATTGAATGGCCAGCTTTCTCATCTGACTAGAATCTGATAAAGCATGTGTAGGACATGCTTTTCCGACGAGTTGTAGTCCGTCAACCACCTCCTACATGTGTACCGGAACTTCGGAGAGCATTGCTTACTGAGTAGAGTAATCTTCCCCAAGATCAGATCAATAATTTAGTACTCAGCACTCCTAGGCGTTGTAAGGACTGTATTTCATCATCTGAGAGACATACAATGTATTAACCATCATACCAACCATGTAATGTTAAGTTTTTGTAAGGGAGATATTTTTTGTAATTGCTTCAGGGAGCAAAAATCGTATTTTTTATGAATGGTATCCTACATAAACCACTTTTTTTTTGTTCTTAATATTTTGTTTAATAAATGGACTTTATGAATAAATCATGTTTGTTTTGCTTCTGAACCTTTAATTACCTCAGCTAGCATTATCCTTAATTTATGGACATGAGTGTATTTCTTAAGTCTAGTGCCATTTTTGAAATGAGTGGAAAAAGTATCAGTTTGTCACTAATAATAATCATGTAACAACATTAATATACAAGATCAGTTACAAATCATAATCAACAATAATGCTTTGATTAATTACAGTTTGATATGATATCAGTTTTGATAAAATATATTAGAATATTTCTAATTTTCCATATATATATATATATATAAAGTTTAGTCAGGGATTCTAATTCTCAGTATTGTATTTTACAGATCTCGAGATGAAGTTCTAATGATTCAATCCTTGACAAGTTCTCCCATTAAACGGAAAAAGTTTGGTGCATTGAATTTACCATGGGAACCGAATCATGGAAATGGTAGGACTTCTAGCACACCAACACCTGATTTCACCTCACAAGGATCCTCAGGTACTCCTGTTATTCGATCTCCATACGCTGGTCGTAGGGGTATCAGTGATGATGGAGATTCCTCTGTATATTCAGTTGATACAGATGGTTACTATACTTCCATGCACACTGATAGCGGTTTATGGTGCAATGCAGTTACAAATATGAGACTGATTGATGGCATTTCTGAAGTACCTGTATTCAGACAAAGGCAAGAATCACAGAGCTCTGTTAGCACCATTGGAAACAGTAGTATCAACAGTTTTTTGTCAAAATCAGCTACTGAATGTTCTTCTAATAGTGGAAGCCTAAAAAAGGTAGGACCTAATCCCCCGCCAAGAGTTTCAAGTTGTAAAACAAACAAAACAGAATCCAAATTTGAATCTTTGAAAAGTGATCAAGATGTGGAAGACAGTGATAAATCTTCTTCACCTCAGTTTCAGAATGGTTCAGCTTCAGAATCAGATCTTGAAGCTGGAGACAGAATAAGACTGAAAACTGAAATCACAGCTAACAGATATCCGTCCATGTGTGCCGTTTCTCCAGAGACAAGTGATGATGAAATTTCTGATTCGAAATGCAAAAATTTAGCAAATATCAATGTTATAGTTGCTGAAGTACACAGGGAAGAAAAATCTGGAGATATGTCTGTAACTAGGGAAATAACACCATCACCAAACAGAAATAAGCAAGAAGTTTTTCCATCTCCAAATTCAGTCAATATGTATAGAAGTGAGACACCTCTGCCATCTAGTTTTTCATCATCTATTTCTCAAAATAGTAATCCTCTAGCAACATCAACTCCACGATCGGGCATAAATATAACTACATTTTCACCAGACTTAAATGAAGGAAGAAATGCTAAAGGTTTTAATCCAAGATTTAAAGAATTAGATAGCAATTTCGACAGTGATGAAGAGCTTATTGTAACTGAAACAGCAGTTCCACATTCTGAAAAGGATAAATCACTCATACCATTAAAATATGCTCAATGTATAACTGTGACACCAATAGCAAGAAATGATTCTTCTAGCAGCTGTACAGGAACTATCAAAAGAACTCCCTTTAAATCTTACAACTCAAACATAAATAATTCCAAAAAAGAAGATCCTTTGATAATACCATATAAAAATAAGAAAGATTCTCAGCCATCTTATATTTCATTTCAGTCTCCTGACTCCCCAGTATCTTCTGTTCCAAGTTTTAGTAGATTGCCAATAAGTGAAAGATCATTGGTTAGTCCAACAAACTCTCTATCTCGTTCAGTGGCTAGAGTGACATTAGATCCTAGTGGAAAAGTTGTTTATTCATCTAATTCTCTTGACAGGACAGGAAATATAAATGCGAATCGAAATAGTAATGAAAGGGCTTATGCAACTTTGCCTTTATGCCAAACACAGACTGAAACAAGACTGAATACACCCATACAAAGTTCTAATAAAATTGACTCAACAACATGTGTTAAGACTAACAATACAGAAAATGTTATTGTCAATCAAACTACAGCTCTCAAAACTGAAACACCAATAGTGACCCAATCATCTTCTTACACACATAATCAAAATAGCCTCCCATCTGCACAAACTTCAAGTGTAAAATATGACTTCAACTTCAGGCCATCAAGAGGTGGTCGTTTTTGCAGGTCTTATTTTCCTTCTCATCTAATATCCCCCCAGTCGCTTCCAGGAAGAACAGAAAACATATTTCCTAAAGCAACTTCAACTTCTGCAATACCAAACTCTGACCAATGTAGAAACAATGTCTCATTTAAACAATATTCCACTGAAAATTCAGTTTGGCAAAATCACCAAAACCATTCTATGCCTAGTTCACATACATCAGATTCACTAAATAAATACACAACTCAGAATAAGTCCATTTATTATCCTTCAACTGTGCCAAATACTGTTAGTGATAGTGCTATTTCTTCTAGACTGAATGCACCTCCAAGTTCAAATATATGGCCTGGGAGATTATACAATTCTCCAGATAAAAACAATTGTGCCTCTCCAGGATTACAACAAACACATAAGATTTCTACTAATTCAGATGCAAATATTAGGAAAAACTCAGCCCAATTATCATTTGTATCTTTAAGACCACCAGACCTGATACCATCTGGTGAGTCTCCACCATCAACTTTAGATATAACTTCTCCAGCAGTATCACACAGGAAGGCAAATCCAAATGTTGATTTTAATGACGATTCAGAATCAAGTAAAACCTCACCCGAAAGTGATCAGAAAAGTTTAAAAGCCATGTCACCTTCAGAACTATTTGCTATAATACATAGTTCTAAAAAGAAACATAATATTAAAACAGAATCAGAAATTTCAATGTCCCCCATGTCATCAAGGTCTGTGTCTCCTGCTTTGAGCCAGAGTTCTGTATCAAAATTACAACCAATAGAAACTGGTGTCTTGTCCAAACGTACTGATCCCACATCTCCCGAAAAGACAAAGTGGTGCAATAGTATGCCATCCAATTTCAGAAGGCAAACATCTAATGATAAACTTGGTCCGACAAAACCAACGAGTATGCATGATTTTAAAATGTTACTGTTACAGACTAGAACTGGCGTTAACGATACAAACCCTAGACCTTCAGCAGCTGAACTTTTAAAAGTATCCCCAACCAAAAATTCTGCAACACCAATTACACATTCAAAATCACCAGTGCCTTCCATATTTAAATCTCCCACTTCCCATTATACTTCTAATCCATCTTATTCTCCTGGACATGGCACTATTCCAATGAAAAGGAATATGAGGACTAGATCTCCCTATTTAACAAGATATGATTCTGCTTATCCTCCAATATTGGAAGATTGTTCAGAAGAAACTGAATCCTCATATGAAGATAAGTGCCTTACTTCTAATCCATCCTTCAATCCAAGTCCAGTGTATAAGATGCCTGATGGTGTTCCGCGATCAACTACAATAACCAAAGCTACTAGCACATGGGTTTGATTTTTAAAATATCATCATACAATTCTTAAACAAATGCTTTCATAATCCTTGCTGATAGTGAAATTTCATATTAACCTATAGGAAAAATTAAAATAACACAGATCTGCATTTTTTTTTTTTTTTTCAACTGCATGAAACTATTTTGATAAACTTTATGTTTTGCAGATGCAGAACCCAAAAATGATCTCCATTTCTGCTCATTAAATATACATATATATATATTTTTTTCCTTGCATAGTATTAGATTTAAAATAAAAATATCACTAATTTTATTACATTGAACTAATCATATTCTTTCCTCATAATTAATCAAACATTTTTTCTGATTTATTTAACATCTTCTGTTCATTTTTTACCTGTGAACCCCTTTCTTCTTTTAGATGCTCCACCAAACACGTTTTCGCTTTCACCCCTTCCACAGTCCCCTATTTTCCATTTTGTATTATTTTTTTAGATTCACCTTATAAATACTGTTTTAAAGTAAGAAATAATTATTAATTTAAACAAACTTTTTTTTCTGATCTATTTAACATCTCCTGTTCATTTTTTTTTTACCTGTGAACCCCTTTCGTCTTTTACATGCCCCACCAAACACATTTTCGCTTTCACCCCTTCCACTGCCCGCTATTTTCCATTTTGTATTATTTTTTAGATTCACCTTATAAATACTGTTTTAAAGTAAGAAATAATTATTATATATCGTTTTTATAATTAACATTTGGATACCAAATTTCCAATGACCAATTTACATATCGGGGATCCCAGGGCACTTACAATTATGAGTCACCCATCATCATCTGATTTTTTTTTAATACACTCAAAGATTATGTTTCTGATTCACTTTTAAAAATCTAAACTTCTTCCTTAAAGATAATCACAAGCAAAATATCTTCCATTCTGAAAATATGGATTTTTCCAAGATTTTTATTACAATGACATTAATAAAGAAGCAATACGATAATTATAAAATTTAGTGATTAGCTGAATACATATTTTATTTTAGCCCCCTCCTTTTTTGTTTAAAATGCAAAATTTGTTCCTTTCCTGAACAATTCATTGAAAAGTATCATTACACGGATTTATTATTGATTATTATGAAAATTTTTTTAATGTCAAATGAAATAATTACCAATTTAAAACCAAAATCAATGTCTTATAACTGTTTATAATTAGTGATGATTTATAATACTAATAATTAGTGAATACCAATTAACATCTAATTAGTAATTGATTTTCTTAAGACTAATTTTGAGTCATTTATAAAATGAAATTTTTTCAGCTCCTAAAATGATTTTTGAATTGCTACGCCCTGACACAAACCAATGGTTTTTGCCAAATATTTAAATCTGAAAGATATATTTATATATTGAGTCATTCGGGCTCATGCCTTGAATGCCCCATTGTAAATCAGTGTTCCTATAGATTTCATGCTTTCAAGCAACACTGAACTGAAAATATGAGTTTCGAAAGAAAAAAAAAAAAAGATGTGATGAATTTTTTTATTATTGTTTTTGGTTTTAGTGAATAAAAATCTATAAGAAACACTAGAAAAATCTGATAAACTTTTTTAGTTGCAGATCTGTGTAATTATTCATTATATTTTTCAAATTCTGCTTATATTATTTGAAAATTGTCAGCTAATGATGACTTATTACATTTTAAAATGTTGTTTCATGAATTTTAAATAATTTTAAAAGGAAACAAAAATTTAAAAAGTTTCCTTCAGTATTTTTTTAAAGTTAATTAATTTTTTTAAATTACTCAAAATTTAGAAAACAAAAAGAAAAATATTTAAAATCAACTATCCTGATGATGTAATCTGAATTTTTATTATTGTAATAAGTAATGAATAAGCTTTTTAAATTTTCCATAGGTTAATATACTAGCATTTTACACATAGGAAAAATATGCTTTTCTAAAGTGTCTTAAAATTGAAAGTATATGAAAGATTGACATAAATGATAAAAACCTGTATTAGCTTATAGAATAAATTCATTACAGGTTTACTTATTACCATATGTATATATGTATATTTCTTAAATCATTATTATTACTTCCTTATACAAAGTATAAGGAAGTATAGTAGTCCCGATTTGTGAAATGAATTTTATATCTCGCATAGCTCAAAAACAAGTAATTGTAGAATGTTGCAAATTTATATTTGTGTCTGTCATGATGTCTAGTTTATTTATTTATTTTAAGAGGAAATAAGATTAAAAATTTATTATTTAAGAAATATATATATATATATATATAATTGCTATTACATGTCAGTTTTGTAATTCAAATTTTGATAAATGTAATTATGTAAGGAGTATCCATAAATTAATAAGAAGCTTTAAGATCTTCAAGATAGTTTGGATAAAATGATAAAATATAATGGTAACTTAAAGTGTACATTAAAGTGTGATACAGTGAATAAACAATAAATAAGTGCATTTATATAGTTAAAAATTGTACTTTTAAAACATCCTGCAGTATGGTTTGAAATAATTAGATACCTTTACTGTTTAATGAAATTTTATATGTAGATAAAATGATAATATATGTAGTTTAATTTTACATATACAGGATTGGCCTTGTAGATTTTAATAATTAGAAAATAAAAATGGGAAAAATTACAGTCATGTATATACTAAGCACTGGTGATACTTTTACTTCAAGAGTAAACCATAAAAAACTTAATTTTGAAAATTATTTTAATAATGAATTTCTCAATTTTTATAATTTTATTTATCATTAATTTTAATATTTCAACAAATTATGTAATTAAAAATTTGTATATATTTGTAAATATTTAATAGTTTTATAATTTGTTAAGCTATTATATAGCTTTATACTAGCTTTCAGTTTGATGTATGAAAATTTACTTTGTCAATGAAAAAGCATAATTGCTCTTTTTTGTAAAGATTTTTAGTGTTCAAGGCGAAAATCGTAAAAATAATGTATTTTTAATGTCCAAAAAATGGTTAAAACTGAATTATTCTAGATTTTCAATATACTTGCTTCAGAGACACTTAAAATTCATAACCTATTTATCACAAGACAGTATAATAAAATTAAAAGTATATACAGAAATAAAAAACTGATGTGTACATATTTGAAAAATTCTGTTTGCCTCATGGTGATAATATAAAATAAAGATTTAATATAATGTTTTAAAAAATTAGCAGCAAAATAATTATGCATCTTGATAATCGGCCACAAAAATGTTCATCAAGTGGCCACACACACACACACACACACACAAAGGAAAATTGCCCTTTTCAGGAAAATATAGGGAAAATTCTCTACCCTTCACAAAACCACCAATTTTTAAAATATATTCTTCACAAAAATTGGACCATTTTAAAAAAGTTTCTTCAAAAATTCAAACAAGAAAATTGATTATTTCAGTAAATAGTCAAAAATTCTGTGAAATGTGGCATGTAAGCTAAAAGAATATATCAACGATAAGTAATTTAAAATAAGGTCCACTGACATGTACTTTTAGAAACATTGATGTTATATCACTGCCCACTGAATACTAGCTGCCTGTCCGATGCTCCAAAATAAGCGGAATCCAGTATGGTAGCTAGTTGGGCGAGTAGTCGTTCGAGGGCACTGCAGTCATATACAGATTTACTTAGAAAAGCAATGGATATTTCTACGGAAATGTATATAAAAAACGTTTTTTTAAACATTTTTAAGTATTACTTTCTACGGGAAAAGGGTTAAATTTTTATTTCTTATAGATTTTGAAAAAACATCATGTTGTTCGCTTTTTAAGAACTAAAAGATGAATTTTTTTTCAAGTTTAAATTCTTTTCTTTCTTTCTTTTTTTTTTTTTTCTTTTTTAATTATTAAAATATTTCACATTTTTAATTATTTAAAAAATGTCAAAGGGAAATAAATAATCAAAAGATTATTTAGTTTGTCAAATAATTTATTATGTGAAAATTTATAGATTACGATATGATTACAAATTGAAATCAGACGTATCATCGCAATAATTATTTTAAAACATCGAATTATCTTCTTTTTTTTTAACTTTCCGAACACTATAGTGAGGAAAGTATTATAATCATGTCAAAAATCCGAATTCGAGATTTTGATGTTTCTATACGTTTTGAGGTCCCCTGAGTCCGTTTTCACTATTTTTACGATGATGTATGTGTGTATGTATGTGTGTATGTCTGTGAGCGAACACGCTAGCGTCTAAATGCTTTGTTCGATTAACCTGAAAGTTGGTACGCATATTGTAAGTCACCATAGTACGAACCCTATAGATTTTGGTGAATCTAGCACTTATAGTTTTTTTACAGGGACACAAAGAAAAATTCTATATCATTATGGCCTATGGGAGCAAAATCTTAAAAGTGCGATAGCATCTAAACGCCTTATTCAATTGAGCAAAAAATTTATACACATATTATAGGTCACAAATACTCAATCTGTATAGATTTTGGAGAATCTAGCACTTATAGTTTTTTTACAGGGACACAAAGAAAAATTCTTTATCATTATGCCTATGGGGCCAAATTTTTAAAAGTGTGATAGCGTCTAAACGCCTTATTAATCTGAGCAAAAAATTTGTACACATGTTATATATCACAGTTGAACTAACTGTATAGATTTTGGTGAATCTAGCACTTACAGTTTTTTTACAGAGACACAAAGAAAAATTCTTTATCATTATGGCCTATGGGACTAAATTTTTAAAAGTACGATAGCGTCTAAACGCCTTATTGAATTGAGCTGAAAATTTATATGAGTATTATAAATCACTGTTGCACTAACTATAAGCATTTTGGTGAATCTAGCATTTATAGGTTTTTACAGGGACACAACGAAAAATTCTTTATCATTATGATCTATGGGCTCAAAGTTCAGTAGCGTTAAATAAAACATCGTGTAATAGATGGAGAAAAATACTCAAACACTCTATTATGGTTTTCTCTCTTTTGTTTGTTTAACAACTCCTCTTTCTTTACTTTATCTACAAAACTGTTAATTACCCAATGTTCGGAAAGTCGAGTGGAGTCACTCCAGATTTTTTTTACTTTCTTTTTCATAATAAATATAAGAAAGTATTAGATTCTTAAAAATTTTCGACTTCCGGTTTTCGATGGATTTACACGTTTTGAGAGGTCTAGAACACGATTTGACCATTTTTACTTTCTGCTATATTCAATAGAAGAAAGTATTGGATTCGTAAAAATTTTCGACTTCCGGTTTTCGACGGATTTACACGTTTTGAAAGGCCTAGAACACGATTTTACCATTTTTAGAAAATGTCTGTCTGTGTGTGTGAGAGACAATTTTGTGGTAACTGTATCTCCGGAGGAGCTCAGAATTACATATAAATTTATATGTATTACCTTGACCTAAATTAGTGCCTATCAACTTTTGGTGTTAGCTGCTCAACAGGTGGCGCTGCTATACCGCAATTTTTGCATTTTCAGGGTAAGCTATATCTCGGGTTCTATTGCGTATAATCAAACAAAATTTTAAATGTGAGAAGACCATTATAAGACATTATGCTGATTCAATTTGAATGCTTATCGGACAACAGGTGGCGCTGCTATACAGCGATTTCCGCTATTAAAGGGAAAGCTATATCTTAGGAACTACTGCACAGAATTATATACAAATTTATATGTAAATGCACTTTGACATAAAATAGTGTCTGTCAACTTATGGTGACAATCACTCAACAGATGGCGCTGCTACACAGTAATTTCCACAATTTAAGGGGAGGCTATACTCAGCTTCTATTGTGTATAATCAAACAAAACGTGAAATGTAAGACCATTATGAGACATTGTGCTGATTCAATGTGAATGCTTATCGAACGACAGGTGACACTGCTATACAATGATTTCCGCAATTTAAGGGGAGGCTATATATCAGCTTCTATTGCGTATAATCAAACAAAACTTAAAATGTAAGACCATTATGTGACATAGAAAGAAATTAAAACTTCTTCACACACCATAAATTTTAAATCAACACAACCAGTTTCGAAAGGACGTAGCCTTTCTTCATCAGGTGCAAACACGTGCAACTGCCTTGGGGGCAAAAGCAAGACTGAAAGCAGGGCAAAATCCAGAGGGGGAGGAGCAACACAAACAACCAATAGGAAGCATCATGCAGGGCAGGACCAATCAGAGAGGAACACACGTACACACATACCAACAAAAAGGGAGGGAGGGAAGGAGTAATCAATTAATTTTTTAATTTTTTTTCAATAATATTAAACTAATAAGTAAATTTAATAAAATTTAGCCATTAATTATTATTATTATTAATTAGAATTATATTATTATAACTAATATGTTACAAACATAATGAAGAAAATTATTTAATTGAATTAAACAAATTTTTCCAGGCTGTAGACAGCAAAGTGGAATCAGATTTTTCATTGACAATTTTATCACGATTAAGGTAAATAGCTAAATTTTCCAAAAAATCCAGTTCGGAAACGCGTTTGGCATGAAAGATAATTTTGGCACTCTTAAAATTAAAACTATGATCAAATTCCCAACTGTGCTTCTATTGCGAAGAAAAGAAAGGGAAGAAAGTTTAGAAGAAACAGTGGATTTTAAATATTTTACATTTTTAATTATTAAAAAAAAAATTATGCTGATGTGTGTTCTTTGTATTACGTGAAGAAATCAGATATACCATCATATAAAGAAGAGAAGTATAACTGAAGTTTGAATACGGTCTAGGACCCCTTAGAAATGTTAATTGATTGCTGATTGTAGGGCCAATTGAAAACACTAGGACCATAGGCCTATGGGCAGAAAGCCCTTTGTGGAAATCCTTCTAAGGTGTCCTAGTCCTCATCTTCTTTTTAGGTGGTTGCATATACTGGGGGAAGTCTGGCTGGCTAGTAACAGCAGTTTTAAGTAAGCATTTATATTTGGTGTGTTGTTTAAAATCAACATCTAGGAAATGCTTACTACAAACACGCGAATAATTTGAATTGGTATTAGGGGTCCAATCTTTTCTCGAAATTGCTTTTAACCTAATGTTTTCTTCAACCGGAATCTCGTGAAATGTAATATTACAACCTTTTACAAATCCAGATTTGCAGTATGGCACACAGCAATAAGCCATAATAAATTAACGATAACAAACATTTACAAATTTAAATTAAAAATATTTTTATGCTTTCAAAAATCAAATACTAAAGCAGAAATTCGGTACACAACAACATACGATTATTTAAGTTTTCCAGTCAACAAAAGCAGTGACATCTAGTGGATAAAGTACGAATTAAGCCAAAACAAGCTTATCAGGCAACAAGACAGGCAGCTAGTATTCAGTGGGCAGTGGTTATATTCACCATATAATCAGTATTAGATGTGTCAAATTTTAATTAAGGTGTTATAAAATTATATTTAATTTTTTTAACTGAGGTATCAATAAAATAACGACTGGAAACATTAGACTGATTTACCTAGATAACAATTGTTATGTGATATTTTTTGTAGTATTTTAAAAACCTTTTTCACAACTAATTATAGTACAAAGTCTGAGACTGTAACAGATATGTGCCTACATTGATGTTTTATCATAAGTGAATATCACTGCCTTTTAAGTAATACTTATCATAATTGACAGCTAAACGTTATGTGATTCTAGTGGAAAATTTGTAATCAGAATTACTGATTATCTTATATAGTTTTCTAACATTCATTTTAACATTTAGGAAATTCACAATTATTAAATCAGTTTTTGTATTTTAAAAAATTAGTCTTTAAATTTTTAACATTTCACTTTATAGCTTCACATGAAATATTAAAACATTTAAAATCAATTTTTAAAATGCAAGGAATTAATTCAAAGTTGTAACTTTTCCTGAATGTGAAAACATAATTTTAAAAAGTAAATTAGGTTAATAGTAATTCTGATTAGAAATGTTTCCATAGAATAACGGGATATTTAACTGAATTGTTGGTAAAGTGGTGCAACCCTTAAGACATTAATAATGCAATAATTTGTTCTGTAAAATTCAATTCCATTGTGTTTTTATAATTAGATGAGCTTTTAACTTAAAATTTTCCATTTGAATGTGTTAATATCAAATGCAAATAATTTTACATGATGATGCATCAAAAATTCATTGATGTATCAAAATTTTGGGATAACAAATCCTTTTGAGATAATAAGACTGCCTTCATTAATATTTGAAGATTTTATTTAAAACAGAAAAAACACTAAAAAGGATATTCATAAATATGTCATCAATTTGATAAAATAAGTCAAAGGTACAATATTTACATTTTCGAAAGGAAAATCGTAAAAGAACATCTGCTTTTGTAAAAATATTTTTATAAATTTATAAGACTGTATTTTAAAAAGACTTGTTTTGCTTTTTAAGACATTGTGACTGGATCATTATAAAGTCTTAAAAAGACTGATAAAGCTAGTTATGTGTATAGTTTAGTTTTATATGTGTATTTGTGCATATGAATTCTTTCTAATTAACATATTTCATGTGTGAAATGTTCTACAGAACTCACATTCCTGAATTATTTATTGTGCTTAATAAAAACTGTTTTGAACTGAAATCATAACTGTCTTTGTTATTTATTTATTACTAATATAACCCAGTCAAAAATGACGGAATGTGAACGATAAATCTTGAAAACAATGTTTAGATAAGAGATTACCTCGTGATCATTTAAATATATTTCCAATTTTTGTTTATAAATCAAATGTATTTCGATGTTTTATAATTTCGTTCTGAAATAAAAAAAATTCTACCAAATCAATAAATATGAATGACAATAATAATAATGAAAATAATAAAATAGACCCGACAACACAACAGCAACAACACATCCCAGTGTTCCATTAAGTGCTCTATTTAAAGTCTTCTTAATAAGAAAAAACGATTCACTTCATTTTACCAAAATAACTTTTTTTTTTCAAATTTTCCAACCATCTATCCAATAACTACAGACACTTCATACTAAATCAAATTCACCTCTACTCGATACCTCCAACCAGCTATCTCTCTCACCCGGATTAAGAATATTTATATATAATATATATAAAGACTCTTACTCCGTGCTCACTCACAACATCGCCAAAATATCCAGGATCCAGCTAGGGATTTTCTCATTCTCAACCGAACATTTTACCTTGAATCAACATTATCACATTAGACTACTTTCAATACTAATTTCAACTGTTGACCTTTACTTGCCCAACGAAACATTCTATCCCAACTCGACGCTATCACTTTACCCTAATTTCAAAACTAAAATCAACTGGCGACATTTACTTACTCAACTCGATGCCACTCATACCTTACAATGTAAATAAACAGTGAAGCTTGATAAAAATATTTAAAGGCTTTTCTATGTTTTTACAAATATTTTAAGATTTTTACTACTTTAATATGTTTTAGAAATATTTTAAGAGGTTTTTTTTTTTTTTTTAATGAAATGGTCAAAGAGTCGTTCATTCGAAATTAAAAAGTATTTGAAATTTGTATTTTCTGAATGGCAACAGTTTTGGTTTGTTTTTATCTGGTATTCCGTTGTTTATAATAGCCAGTGAACCGTTATATTTAATTTAGATCTTTAAACATTACAACTGAATAGTTTTTCAAGGTTTTAGAGGAAATAAATAAGAATAGGTGTGATACAAAACATATTATATGTATGTTTTGTTTCCGTAAGTTGAACAAACAGAAAATAATAATAATAATAATAATAATTAAATATAATATAATGGCTGCCAAAAGTTTCTGTTTTGAAGCGGTCTAAACCGGAATCGTTCCTGACAGAAGATGGTCATTATTATTATTAATTATTTTATTTATTCCATGAAGATATTTTAAAGTTCTGCATAAAATTGTATTTCAGATGGTCTGTTGTATTGTATACTAGCCGCCTTCAGCGACCAGCTGGTTCGCAATCATTGAAAAATCCGACTTTACGAAACTCCTGCTCGGTGGCGCCATCAAGTCTTACAATATAGTGAAAATAGCTTTATTGGAAAATTTAATTGCAGTAATTTCCTGCTCGGTAATGCCCTCTTTCAGTTTCAATATCTGAAACAGCCTGTTCGCTCACCATGTTATGATCTTTCAAATTTCTGACTTTAGCAAAGCCCCGCTCAGTGGTGCCTTATCCTTGTTTTAGAACTTACAACACCTTCATCGCTCATTAGAATTTAAAATATTGAAATTTTAAAATATTACAGCGCCATCTGGCAGTAGAAATTTCTTAATATACTGTTCAATTCTAAATCAACAAAGCTTTCAAATATTACTTATGAAATTATTTTAATTAGTAGCTGAGATACAAAAGAAAACCTAATCAGGATTCCTCAAAACGTGTAAATAAGATCAAATCTCGAATTCCACTTTCGATAATATAAAAGAACTTTAATATCTTTTGAATGATGTATTAATTAAAAATAATTTAATCATAATTAGAATTTGAAATACGCATATTAGAATAAAATTTAATTTGCAATTAAAATGTAAATTTTTTGTTTATTCTCCGAAATCGGTGAAATTTGAACTAAAACTTTGTCTTGTGATGAAAACTCTGTATAGTAAGTTTCGTGTGCGACAAAGGAAAATTGAAGAATTTTGAAATTTGCAATTTTTAATCACATTCCAAAAACACATGACCTCAATCAGAAAAAGATCTTTCTCTTTCGCTCTACTTTTGAAATATCGTCTGCGAACTTAAAAGAGAGTTTCCATGGTAACCAAAATACTAACTGTTGTTCGAACGCAAACGCAGATTCAGAATGTCGTAAAAAAACTACAGGCATGCAGAAAATTAAAAAATTTATAACAGATTCAGTTTTTGAAAAAATCTCTCACAGAGATGCCAACTACTACGGTTTGTCCGTAGTTTTTACGGAAATACGGCAGTAATTACGGCCTTATGGACAACATATAAAAATTACGGATTATACATTTTAAAAAAAGTCGCGGATATTGTTCGTTAAAAAAAAAAACCCTATTTACGACAGACGATCAAATGTACGACGGAAGCCTTCTGATTCGCAATCTTTCTGCATCCACAACATAAATGTCAATATTCACTTTAAATTTGCTTTATAAGATTCTAGGAACTATGAAGAAATAGAATTGTTTGCTATTTCTTGCTCAAGTAATTTTTTTCACCCCCCTCCCCCCCTCTTTTCTTATATCCAACTACTAGCGATAGTCGATTAAAAGCTCTACAGAAGTCTTTTGTTTCCCAGTCTTTCTTCATCAGCAATATGAATGTCAATATTCATTTTAAAATTCTTTTATTAGTAGAACCTATAAAGGAGTTGAATGGTTTCACTCTTCCCCCCCGGCTCTGGTATTTTTCACATAGTTGGTAATAAATAAAAATATCAACCTGTACACTCCAATTTGATTTAAATAACTATTCACGGTTGATGAATTCATGAATAAAAATTTCTAAATATTATTGTATTATTAAGATGACATAGTAAACCCATAACAGTTGTGAAACTGACATTTTTGAAATTCTTATTTCATTTTGGCTTTCTAGCTAAAACTAACCATATATCCATCACCATAATTTTTCAATTTGGTATCAATTTGCAGAAAGAAATGAACTAGAGAAGGAAATCTGTTAAAAAAAAAAAAAAAAAAAAAAAAATTCATGTGAAAGTAATAATTGTCTTGAAGATTCTAAAAAAAACCAATAAGTTAAATATTGATTCTAAACAAAATTTAAGCACACATTTAAATTAAATTTTTTCGTTTGGTTTCTTAGGAAGTAGGAATTTGAAACAAATTAGAGACAGATGAAACTTATATTAACAAAAATAAATGTATTTCTTTTTAAAATATATCACTAATTTCTTAAAAAAATAATTAACTTTCAGTTTAAAAGGATAAACTTTGTTTGCTAAAGACTATATTGGTGAAATATGAAAATTAATAAACGATTTTAAGCAAAAACCCAGGCGAGTTTTTTCTGGGCAGAGCCCATTATGCCAACCCTGGATAAAACAGCTACAAAAGTTTGGTAGCACACATGCAGACAAACAATTTCTAAAAATGACCAAGTCATGTTTAAGATAAATCAAAAACATGTAAATCCATTGGAAATTGAAAGTCAAAATTTTTCATAAATCCAGTATGTTCTTTTATGACTCCTATTCTGGTCTTGGCAGGCTGGGAGGTGAAACTAGTTTAACCCCACAGACAAGTCACAAGTCTTGCCACCTGCCTCCTTCCTTCCTTTCTTAAGTTTCTTAAATTATTTTTTCATAAATTTTGATATAGTTTATGGTTTTAAGTTAAGATTTGTTTTGTTAGTTTATTGGCTCAGGCTTTTAATTAATAAATCTGGATTCTTTAAATTTGTGTATTTCATCCCCTGTGATTTTTTTTTTTTTTTTTTTTCATTTTTCTGAACTTCTCAAAGAAATTTTTAATCTTATTGGTTCTTTGGTGTTTCAGTGATCTTTTATCTGTTGCTTGGCTTCTATGCTTAATAGATCATTATTATATATATATATATATAGAAGAGAATGATAATAATAAAAAGAAAAACTTGTTTGAAATGAAAAATAATAAATATAAATATCTCTACAAAAGCCTTTAATGACTTGTTGTAGAGATCTGCACAGGCAGCACCAGGCCGAGTTTTGTACATTTAGAGTTTGATTATAAAATTTTTCCTGCATTCAGAATTCGGTTCGTTCCCGAACCGGGGCGTTGTCAGTATACGATAGATGATGATCAGTCGTGTGTACAATGCATAAACAATATTTTCGAGGCTAGATGTTTAAATATGTTAATATTTTTTACATTTTTAATTGCTATTAATGTTACCAGCTCCACGTCCACACAATTCGATATGGAATGGGTTTGTTCTGCTGATCCCCCTCATGATATTGTGTCAGAGGCAACAACAAAGAAGCACTGTATAACATATTTAATTTACAATAAACAGAATTTGACAAATAAATTCAGTAGTCATAGATTTGCCAGCTTTGGTTTGTCACTCTACTGCCATTTTTTACACACTAGGATTAATTACAGCAGGATCTACAGATTAAAATTAATTTCGAACCACTACGGATTTCCTGCCTGAACGGGGACATGAACTCTGCATGTGTTGATTTAAAGCCAGTATGTTTACTTACTGTTTAGGCACTAGATGAGCCAGCAGAAATAGAAAAAGCAAAATATATCCAAAATGGAAATTCTGTTTTCTAGAAAGTTTAGTACTTTTTAGAAAGAAATTTCATAAACATACACAAATAAATATTTAAATTTTCAATGAAATAAAAGGAAATATTTTGCAATTTAATATTATCGGATTTGAGGGGCCCCTGGGCAAAGTTCCAGTTTGCCCTTGTGATAATATGGGCCTGATGCTAAAAAAACATCTTTTCTAGTGAAAATAGTTAGATTAATATTTTATATACAGAATTACATAAAATAAAATGGATGAAAGTGATTTTTAGTAATATTAAACATTTTTAATACCTTTCAATATTGTTTGATGAATACTATTATTTTTCATTTGACTTTTTGTCTGTGCGCCTTCTGTCCATCCATAATAATGAATTTCTGCTTATATGTAGAAGATCATTAGTTTTGTTTATGAAGATATATTCTATTGCTTGGCTATATAAAATCTCTGAAAAGTAAATAAAAAAAAATTTGCATGGAAATGCATGCATTTTTTTTTTTTTTAATATCATTATTATTTATTTATTGGATTGGGCTGGGTTATACATTGCAAAAAAATAAATGGGCCAGGTAAGCAAAGCTTTTGTATGGGTGTGGCCTTTAAAATTCAGTCCATGCAGACCTCTATTCATCCTCTCTTAAAACACGAGTTTTCAAAGCATGGCTCTGTTATAAAAAATTTTAACATATCCTCCCCACCTCCATCTGCCCCCTATAAATTTCAAACTTTTGAAAATATGCACTATCAATTCCTCACACCAAAAAACTTTGAAACATGAATTTTGAAAGCTCTGTATTATATTTAAAAAATACTTTAACCCTCCCCCTCCCCCCCATTAAACCTACACCTTTGAAGGTATGCAAGACCAATTTATCATCTCCAAAAAAAATCTTAAATATGGTTTTTCATGATTTTTCTATTTTAAAACTTTAAATGTATATTGTCTGACATGTGGCATTACCGTGCTGCAGTTTTCCTTTTGTGTGCAACATCAGCTGAATGGTACCTTCTCATAAGTTTACATTTTCAACAGCACACAAGCACAATCAATTCCTTACTCTCAAAAACCCTATCATGAATTTTCAAAACCATAGACATAATTTTTTTGCTCTACCTCATTTGCACCCCCCCCCCCCCCCCTTTTTACACAATAGTTTTCTCACCCTCCCAAAACTTAATAAAATGAATTTTCAAGTATCTTTTTTGTATCTCTATTTTTAAAAATTTGCATCCCTCCCCTTATTACTTTTACACCTTCGGATGTATTCACAAATTGATTTGTCATCCACAAAAAACCCTTACATAGATCTTCTAGCTCCTAAATCTATTTTAATTAAAAAATTCCCATGAAAGCTAATGATAAGAAACAAAATTAAACAAGAATAAAAAAAGACATCTAATTTGCGGCTCAGTTTTATTTGTGACCTTAAATTCAACTAAATGGAACAGTGAAACTGTTACAGAAAATATTCTGTGAAAGTGTTAAAAAACAGAGAATTAATTTAAAATACAATTTAATATCTAAAATTTTTGTTTTTAAACCAGTTTTCATAAAATTTAAATTGTGAGCTATTCTGATCCCATGCTGGCCGATTATTAATTTCTGCTAATTTCTATGGAAAATTAACCAAATTCAAAAATTGTAAGTTTTTATCTCACTTCAGGGTTATGTGATTATTAGTTAATGACAAAGGACTTTCAAAAGATGATGAAAAAATAATCTGAAGATGGATGTTGCCCTGAGACAAGATGTTAATCATTGCCATTATAATTATTAATTCAGTTAATTGAAAAAAATCTAACTGTGGCATCGATTAGCAAGTTATATCCATAGATTAAGAAAATTTTTCTCTATCAGAGGATACCGATTTGGAAAAATTGGATGGATATTTCTGGTTTATCTGGCCATTTCAATGATGCTTAACCATTTTAAAAACTTAGAATTGACCCATTTTTTAATTGACATTCGTTGACATTTTAATTACTAGCTCTGCAACTAATTAAAGTTTAATTTTTTTTTTTTCACTATCCATTCAGGCAGGCTTCTTTGCACACGTATGTCAATTTTTTACATTTCTCTGTTCTGTAAGAGCTAAACATATAGATGAACAGACAGATAGACATCTTCTTTAAAACTATAGATTTTTATGTAAACAAAATCCATATTTTGAATTTGATATTAATTTTTTTTTTTTTTTGCTTTATTAATTTTTATGAATGATATTTAAAAGTGCAATAAACTTCCAATTAACCATGGAATTGAATGGTTGCAAATACTATTCCTTTTCCTAGACGTTTTTTTGCCCTGCATTATTTTCTGTAACATTTAAGGGTCATTCCATGTCAAATCAACACAAAAAAAGTTGCATTTTTAACCTGACCCCTTCAGATTTTCATGAAATTGGGCTCATTTATTTGTTCTATAAAGAAATGAATGTATACCAATTAATAAATCCCTAATCTCCTTTAGTTTTTATTATATAAAGCTGTAAAAATGGGTAAAAAATGCAAATTTTCAAATTTCTTGTATTACAAATGTGCTTATATTTTGTTTCCTAATTAACTTAGAGGTTTAACATTACAATCACTAAAAAGTTTAAAATACATGCTTTCAAATGATATATCATGTGCATGTATTTTTAAAACTTTTCATTTCAAGGTCAAACAATTTGACCTTTGACCTTCAATATTTCAAAAAGTACATATTTAAATTTCTTTTAAAAAATATGTTATTTTTTATGTTTATTGCCTATACTTATTGTGAGTTTCAGCATGGGATGCTGAGTTATAAATTAAAATGCAACCCTCCATCAGTATTTTCCTACTAATATAAGTTTTACAAAGAAAAAAAAAAAATCTGCAAATATAATATAACATACAATGTAAGTGAAACTTGATTGTAACTTTCAATTGCTCGGATTCAATATTTATACCCTATCTATCAGGGATTAGTCATTAGTGATAATTGGGACCAAGTTGCTGTTTAGTTCTTGAGAAAAGAAAAATGAAATAACGGCCTTATAAAAATTAGAGTACTTTTTGGTAGGTTTTTATTATTACTACGAGCAAACCCATGCAAAATTTTTGCAGTTTATTTCTTCTTTTTATTTACCTTTAAAATTTGAAACTTATAAGTCATATCAATTTCACCATTTAATTCACCAGAAGCCAAATTATTATTAGTTTTTGTAGGATGAAACGCTAATGATAGTTAAATCAAATCATCCAAAGAAAAGTTTCAAAATAAAATTCATGTTTTACGACCCAGTTTTCATATTTGCCCAGGCAAGACAGCTTTAATAAAGGACCCCTATGGCAATTTTTTAAATTTTGCAGCCATGTTGGCAAGATCTCTTTTATTTTAAATTCAAACTGAACAAATGGTTCGTATACAGGGATATACAAAAGTATTCAAATACATTATTGTTTATGTGCAAAATTTCTGGTAGTTATAATTTGACATATTAAGAGCGGACAATACCTAATCTCGCCTGCAGCCTTTGCCCATGTTATTCTATGGGAAAATTTGTTCACATAATTACTCATTACCTAATGAATATTTTTCAATTCTGTTTTCACATTTAGAAAATTCATAAGCGTTAAATTAGTACTTCTTTTCCAAAAATTGATTTCTTAAAATTTTAGTATTTCATTTTGCGACTAGAAAATGAGAAAAATGCATTTTGTGAAAAATCGCATTTTTGAACTCAAAATTAATATATAAAAATTAAAAAAAATGAATTTTTCAAAAATGAGTACTGATTTAACGGCTATGAATTTTCTGACTGCGAAAACAGAATTGAAAAATATTCATTAGGTAATGTGTAATTTTCGCAACAAATTTTCCCATAGAATAACATGGGCGAAGGCTGCCGGCGAGATTAGGTATTGTCCCCTCTTAAAATTGCACTAAACAGACATTGATTTTTATATGCACAAAAGCATGTTTCTCATAAAATATGAGATATATTTATCCTTCATTTACAGGGCCACACAAAATTTTTTTGACATGTTAGTGCAATATTTAAAAATGGCTCAAAATGCATTTCAAGTTGGTGCATGCATTCTTCTTGTCATCGTCTAAGTACATTGTCTGGTATGGTATATAATTTATGGATAATATACAGGATTACTCAAAATTAGTCCCATAAGTTTCTGACAGTCGTTTGAGTGGCAATTCCAGGCATGAGAGTGCAGAAAATTAAAAAAAAGAGGAAACACGTGTGTTCATAAAATTAATTTTAAAAGAAAAGTAACACGCACGGGTAAAACTATACAAATGTATGTTCATAAAATTTATTTCAAATGAAAAATAATGCTCACAGGAAAAAACTATACAAAATATTTTAAAAGTGACAAATTAAACTTAAAGAATAATGCACATCAACACAATAAAACATGCGTCAAAAAAAAAAAAAAAAAGTTAGCTAGCAATCAACATTTAATCATTGACTGGTGGCGGAAAATGAGAAAGAAGGGGGGGGGGGGGTAAAAAGTAGTTCATGAGAGAAATATTAAACACAATTCTACTTCTTTATAAGTTCTAGAATATCACAAAGTAAGTTTAAAATTAATATTGTGGATGGATAAATATTAAAAAATAAAAGGCTTCCCGCAGAATAATTGGAAATGGTTAGAGATGAAAAAAAAGGGGGGGGGGACAAAAAAAATTACATGAGTGAGAAATATTTAATAATTCTGTTCTTTTATATGTTATAGAATCTGATAAAGCATGTTTAAAATGAATATTGATATTTACATTTTGGATGGAAAAAGATTGAGAATCTCAAGTTTTTCGTGGAGCGTTTGAACACTGATCGTTATTGCGAGTTTGATTTTAACAAAATAAAAAACTGCGGAATTAACGAAAATCGCAAAAAAGTGGAAAATCGCGGATCCGCGGAAAATTCTCATGCCTGCAATTCTCAGAATTTAAAAGAAATTTCAAAATTTAATAAAAGCCTTAAATATATTATGAATGTAGCTACAGTATTAAATGAAGAGGAAGCAGTTGCACTTACGTAGGTGGAAACTTTTGTCATATAAAACTGTTTTATATTTCTTACAAATAAAAGAAATAAGATAAATAAAGAAAAGTCAAGATAACATGTAAAATAAAGCTTTTTTTATTGGATTTTAAAATGTCAGTAACATTCAGTTACAGGAATGATTAAGTATTAAATTTACATATAAAAAGGTTCTGTTATTAAGAGAATAAAAAAGCTTGCATTACAAAATAGTTATCTGTACATTCAACATATATGTGCACATCACACAGTATTAATACACTTTTTACATCTGTTTACAAAATGAAAGACACAGAAAAAAATATGAGAGGATGATACATAGCTGAAAGTATGACTTAGATGAAAGATTTATAAATATAAATAACAAGATTTATAAAATAGTCCATGAAAATGTAAATATTTTATAAGAAAAAAAAAGTGCAAAAATAATTCAGAAAATAAATATGAGTATGTTTTTTAGTGTATAATTTTTAAAAAGATGTAAATATTTTAATGGACGGAGATAAGATGTGCAATTTGCATGTAATTTTAAATTTTTTTTTATCACACTTCTTAGATAGGAGATCTTAGTATCTGAAAACTTACAATATACAATAATATACTGTTGTATCAGTTTTTAATGATGTCATATTATAATTTCTAAACAAACAAACAAAAAAAAGAGATAAACTTATTATTTAACAAAACATAGATTTAAGAATTTCTATTACAATAGCCACTGAATTCAAGATACTCCTGTATCTTATTTACTGTGAACCTTAACTGAAATTAATCATTTGTAAAAGTATTATTGAATGTAACAATTATTTCATTGCAAAGAAATCTAATTTTTCACTTTCAATAATAGGACTTTTTAACAATTTTTTATTACACTATAAAATAAAATACATTAAAAAGGATTATGGACACTTATGGAATCCATAAGTGTCTCAACCGTTGCTGTTTCAAAGTTTCTCCATATTTCCTGTAAAGATCCAATTAAATACAAGTCTTTTTACTACAGACTATTGCTCCATAGAACCACAGAAAAGCTCAACTAAATTTAAACCCTGGAAAGCCTCAACCGTTGCACAGCAAGTGTCTCCATGGTGACCCAGCGAAGCTCAGCTATAATTTAGAATTTACATTTATAGACTATTCCGTCTATATTAACTGTAACTGTAATATGTTTTACTAATACATATAATTCAACTGTTACTGCACTTGTAACTAAAAATGACTTGAGTTTGTCCTGATGATGCCCTGATAGGCAGGGCGAAAAGCTTTGACAAAATGAAAAATATTTTGTGTAATTTTTAATGTTTTTAATTAAATTTATCTTTTTATACGTGTTTTAAAGTGTATTTTTTAAAAATCAAATTTGTGGTTCTCTACAATGACACGTGTTTCTGGATATTTCTATATGGGATATGATTTCATTTATTATTATTATTAACTGATAGTTCAGCAAATTCTCACATAACTTAAATATACTAAATATAAATCATTGTTAAAACCGAAACTAAACATTTGTAACTAGTGAATCAAAGATTACATACTCTTTATTTTAAAGTATGTAATATAAAAAATATCAGAGCCTGGGGCATTACAAAACTCATTGAAACACAGTCCCATAAAAAAAGAATTTCATCATACTGAAGTTCATTCAGTAAACAGTTTAAAGAAAAAAAGAGAGAGAGAATTAACTTAATCTGACTAGATAACATTAAACTTTATACAATTAAATGAATGTTTCTACATATTAAAACAATGTTCATTGGGTAAGTGCATACTGAAGGATAAAATAGAATGAGAAATATCAGTGTATTGGCACATCATAACAGTAAAACTCACAAAAAGAAAACATTAATATGTAAATATTTTTAAACTAATTGTACATAAGTTTTCATCAGAAATATTTAAAGGATTTTTTTTCTCACCAAATCATTTAACAATTTAAAGTGTATCACCAGTTTCAGTAAAAAAATGTGTTCAAGAGGTACCTTTGTACTAGACAATGAATACAAGGTAATTGCATTTTTTCAAGTCAAGAGTCTATAAAATTATTAACCATGATGAAACTGCATTGTGGGACGAAGTGGTAAACAACCATCAACCCACATGTTTGGACTCTGGAGCATGGCTTGCCATAAAGCAGCTTCATCTCTTCTTGCATCCATCCATTCTACAGACACTCCATGATATAAACCTTAAAAACAAAGAGCAATTATTAATTAACTCAAAAAAGAGTTGTTTGAAAATTAATACAACTGCATAAAAAGTGTATTTACTGCTTTAATTTTCTTTCTTTCTTTCTTTTTTTAATTAAATAACACAGAATTACCTAAGTGTGCAATATATAACGTAAAATAAATAAATAGGTAAAATAAATTTTTTTAAAAATCTATATAATATTTCTCTAACATGGATCAGTTATGATTAAATTTTATAAATGATACAATAAAATACTTGATAAAATACTCGAGGATAAAAAATAACACATAAGTAATATTTAAGCATGCAGACTAAGTTCAGTGATTTAATTTTAAAAAAAAAAAAAAGAAAAAAGAGGCCATTTGTCTGACCATTTGACAGAAAAATCTATTTTTAAAAGTTGCACCTTTATAACCTTTGCAAGCGTCATTTTAAACCTATAGCAATATTTTAAATATATAAACAAAATACGAACTTTTGTAATAAACTGACTAAAAAATGCAATAATAAAAGGTATGATCAAAATGGGTACTGATGGGTACTAAGTTTGTTTAACAAAAAATTATGCCAAAAGGAATAAATTAAAAGGCCTTGTCAACATGATGGCAAAAATTTGAAAGTCGCCATTGGGGTTATACTAAAGCTGTCCTGCCTGGGGAAGTATGAAAACTGGGTCGTCAAACATGAATGTTATTTTGAAGCTTTTCTTTGAATGACTAGATTTAACTATCGTTAGCATTTCATCCCACAAAAATTAATAATAATTTGGCTTCTGATGAATTAAAATTTAAACTGGATGGTGAAATTGGTATAAAACTTATAAGTTTCAGATTTTAAAAGCAAAGAAAAAAGGAAAGAAATTGTGAAAATTTCACATAGGTTTGCTAGTAAGAGTAATTTAATCAGAAAAATAAATAAATAAATAAAATAATAATAATAAACTACACTGCTTCAAAAGAAAAAAAAAAGATGTGTAACAACCACATGACTTCCATTATCTACTGTCACACATACTATATAATCTTTTTGGAGACAGTATAGTCAGAAGACATAAAATTGACTTAACAAATCAGACATCTAACAATTTTCCACTAACAGCAAACTAATACATATGTTGTAGGCATATAAAAGAGAGTTATATAAGTTTAAAATTTAATAATTTAAAACATAGATCAACAGAGCCGTTTTTTGAAACAATATTCAAGATCTAAAACTGACCTACCCAATCAAGAAAACTGTCAATTTTTCTGTAGTAAACTAGTATGTTGTGGCCACCACAAAACTTTCTTCTATATAATCTTATATAAATATATACAGCAGAAGTTATTTATTAAATTATTACTTATTGAAATTGCTTTCCCATGCTGAATGCAGGCAATTTTTATCTTGGAGAAATATAACACTAAGCGATAAAAGAAAGTCAATTTTGTACCAACATAAAAAAAAAAAAAAAAAATGCAATTTTTTTTTTCTAAATTCACCCTCCCCCTTCCTCCATTAAAAATTAAATAAATTAATAGCCTTGTTTTAAATTATCACAGATCTATGGTTCAATCATTTGTTTTAAAGGCATTGACAAGTTCTTACAAAAGATAACGATATTGAAAATTTATACCCCCTGGGGGAAGAGAGATGCTCCTACATAACTGTTTTTCTTTTCCCAGTTTACTATTTCTATTACCAATTGTTAGAATGATAATTCTAACACTTTTAAATTTTATTATTTTTATTAAATCCTTAATTTTAACACTTTTAAATTTTATTATTTTTATTAAATCCTCCGGAAAATACTTTAGTTATTATTTATTTCATTTATTTTCTCTATTTAGAAGTTTAAAAGTCCGTTCTTTCAAAATTCATTTCAGTCCGATTTTGCATTTTTAAAATATTTTCCAAATTTCCGATTTTACATTTTTAAATAATTTTATAAAACTAATTTCCTTGTAACTCTAATTTAAAGAGATTTCTTATTTAATCCCCTTTAATTTGAGCCATCACTCATAATTATAGTCCAAAATTTAAGCATTTTCTCTTCAAAAAATCATATATCCAAATTTACTACTTTTATTAGATATGTTTGTAAAATCGGGAGTCAGCCATTATTGCTAAAAAAGTTTCGTACTTTCCCGCGCTAGAGATGTTCTAGAACATTATCGAACATTCCATCTGACGCAGAGAACGTCATAGCTGACGTCAGTCGCGTCTCTTTCGCGAGAGCTGATTGGCTGACTCGGAGGGCACGAGAAATTGGATGAAGAATTTCACTGACTCTTCTCTAGGATGGTGTGAGGAAAGGACGTTAAGAAAAGTACGCCGTAGTCGGCGGCCTCGGCCGTTGGCCGATCAAATTTTTCAAAATTACCTTCTAATCTAGTAACAAAATCCTCAGCAACTTCACGATACAGTGTATGAAGGAACTAATGCTGATTTAATACGCACGAAACGGAAGTGAAGGTTTCGAACTCTTCTAATTTTTACAATCACTTCAACTACTCACTCTGTGTGCGAATATTATGCCTCAATCTCCAATGCAACGAAACCACCGAAATATATATAGTTAAAGTGTATGCAAAATAAAAGTGCTTCCTGCTTATCATCCAGCAAAGATGTGTGCGAGTATTGATGTCATAAGTGTCCGAGCGGAGCTTCCATTAAGTGAAAGACTCATCGATCCGACGCATCGCAATATTGAAAACTTTTGAGTCAGAAATCTCCATTAAAAATCTCAAGGAGGAAAATAAACCCGTTTGCCATGTATTTTGCGATAAGTGATCCGCACCGACATCGTTCTTGCGACATATTCAAAAGAAGTGTGCTCTGCTCCGATGGGAGCATAAAATGGAGCTAGATAGCTCAAAAGTACATATTAATGCCAGCATTAGAACGTGAACCTCATTTCAAGCCGTGAACTTATCACGAGCCAAATTTTCTTTTATATAAAATGCTAAATAAGCAATAACATGATGAGCACTAAGTATTTTATGTGCAATCGAAAATGATGAAATGTTAATAATGAAATATTCATGTTCTATATACGCTAAAGAAAATAAAACCAGATGCCTGGTGAAAAAAAATAGTTGTAATCCTTATGCGCCGGTACCGGAAGATTTAATGTTTTCAATATTTAATAAAGTGTTTGTGTCAAAGGAATATCTATTCACTTTATTACTTCTTGTGTCTCACATTGGATATTAACCTTTCCTTTTTCAGATTTTGTTTTCTACATTGGGGTAAGTTAATACAATTTATAATTTTTCTATCATTATTTTATTTATTCAATTTAAATCATTATTATTGATTTCAATTTAAAAGATTTGATTTCAGGGAGATTGATGAGCCGCGGCACAATAATTTAATCGTACTACCACTATACTTAACTTAACACGTTCGGCCAATTCTCATTATCTTATTTACTTTATAATTTTCAAAATTCAAAAATCCATACATTAAGTTTTCTTGTGTAACACCAATAATTCATATTAATTTTATAATCATGCGTAAAAAATAACTCTAATTATGTACATTTATAAGACATTTTGTCCAATGCTGCAATGTTAAGAGATTAGAAAAAATGGAATCACAGCGCCATCTGTTGAATGATTGATCCCCAAATGTAATCATCACTAGTTTATGTCAGGGTCTAACTAAATACCAAGTTTGATTAAATTTCGTTCATTGGTTTATGAGATACAACATCCACAAAATTTATGACACACACATTCAGATACACATTTTCTAAAAACAGGCAAATTGTGTTCAGGACATCTAAAAACATGTAAATCCATCAAAAACTGGAGTTAGAAAATTTTCATGAATCCAATACTTTCTTCTTATCTATATAGAAGAAAGTAAAAAAGTAGTACATGCGAAAGAACATTTAAACCAGGGGGTAACTTAACTTTTAAAAAATAGGTTTTATAAAACTACTAGATATATAAAAATATAATTACTTTATTTATTATTATTATTTTTTAATAGATAAAAAATATATCAGAAAATGGAACCAAAATTTGCTATATTATCTTACCAGAACCCAGATTTAGACGTATTCCTCCCATAAACTCGTTGCTAGTAATTTTGTCGTGATCCCATACTGTAAGCTCTAAGCTGCGCTCTTTCAACTCATCAACAGATAAATCTTCATAGATCATTGTATAATACCACTTTGGATGACGGCTTCTTTTAACAACAGGTGTCTTCTGCTTGCTACTTTTACTCTTGTCTGGCAAAAGATAGCTGAAGTACAGAAAAATTATTCAATTAGCAAATAAAATCATATCAGGAGTATATATAAAACTATTATATATTATATAGAAGTTTGATTGTGAAAACAAAATATCTACAATTTTAAATTAATTGAATAATTATTTTTTATTATTTTTAAACTTAATAGTTATTTTTTTAAATAAGGTATAAACTACAAACTTTCTCTCCCTTTACTTTCTTTTTATAACCACTATGACAGTTTGTATAAATGAAGACTTAGATAATTTGTATTTTCAAAGACTTGTATATTCATTTTCTTTAATTGTGAACTGTTGTTTCACTTATTGACGTCCATCCTTTGACCAAACCAATTATTGAATAAAATATTCAATAAATCCTTAATTATGTTTATTACTTTAAGTAACAATTCTGATAAGTATTTATTTTCCTTTACTCTTTTTTTTAATCATTATGTCAGTAAATATAAAAACGTCTTGAAACAGAATATTAAAAAAAAGTCTACAAATAGGAGAATTTACAAAGCAATAACTGTTTCCTGCAATTAAATCATCTGATAAACAAATTTGTGTGAAATTTTAGGAAAATTTTAATATCATCATCATTCAAATAAAATTTATGCATATTTTCTTAATGCCCAGAGCATAAAAACACTATTATTTTAAAAAGCTTGTTCTTTTTCAAACCAGCTACACATTATTATAACTAGTCACTTATTTGTAAAATACAATGAATACTTTATGAATGATTTCTAATCTTCATCATTTTGTCACAATAATATTAAAACTTATGCTGTTATGTGCATACTTGCCAACCTTAAAAAATTAGAAATAAGAAGATTCATGTTCAAAATTAGGGAAATTTAACTAAAATAAGGGATAATTTTTTTTTTTTTTTTTATACGAAGTACACATATTTCCATACTTAATTTTTGAAACTTAACTATGGATAAAATGAGAAATTAGCAGAAAAAATTTACAATAACTCTTTCAATTCTATTTCTAGAATCTGCCAAAACAAGTTTAAAATGAATATTGTCATTTATGTTGTGGATAGAGAAAGATTGGGAAACAAAAGGCTTCTGCAGAACACTTGATTGCCGACCGCTACTTGGAGATGTGAAAAGGGGGGGGGGGCAAAAAATAATTAGATGTGTTAAAAACACATTTAACATTTCTATTTCTTTAAAGGTTCTAGAATCTCATAAAGCAACTTTAAAATAAATATTGACATTCATGTTGTGGATGGAAAAAGATTAAAAATCGGGAGGCTTTCGTAGAGCATTTGATCGTCGCTCATCGAAAAAATTACATGCCTGATATTTTTTGTACTAAACATTGTTTAATTTTGCTCTATTACGAGCTATTTTGTAATTTTCTCTCTTTTATGATAAATCGGAAATTTTTAACTTCCGATCGGAAAATCGGGAGATAGATCGAAATTTCGGAAGTCTTCCGCCGAAATCGGGAGAGTTGGCAAGTATGTATGTGTAATCACAAAACTTTTTTCTATATCATTCTCTATAACAGCACTACTTACTGATTAACATGAACAAATAATTAATAATAGTTCATTACAATATGAAGTTTCATGTAATTTTAATGCTGAGATGTAACCATATAGAAAACGGAGGGGGAGTGATAGCAGAGCCACCTATCGGCTAAAGTATACACCCAAATTAAATCCCATTCTTTCATATTGGCCATTTCACATATTAATTTAACATAATCATTCATCAGAAATTTCCACAAGTGTAAAATTTCAGGTAATAATCCTAGCTTGGCCAACTTGGGGAAGAAAAAAATCAGCAGTATTTTCAGTACCAGACAAAAACTACCACCCACCATGAAACCTGGAGCGCCCACTAATTTGTAGTAGGGTCCGAATTGACTGCCACTGATTTAGATCATCTTTTGTACATTCCAATGGTGCCCTTATCTTTTTGATTTGTCATTTTTAAGAGACAAAAAATATATTAACTCGAGATTTGATTTCTCACATAATGCAAAATGCAAAGAGAGGCTTTAAATTTTGAAGTCTGCAAAGTTTCTTGCAAATGAAAACTAAAGATCTGGAAAAGTGTGGACATAAAATGCTGTATTTGTAACTTAAGGAAAATGCAGTCAGAATCGAGTTCAGTTGGTTTAAAGCCACACTACGGCTACACAGTGGGAAATTGCTGGCAGTCTGGGATTCAATCTTAGGGATGATACGGGGAAATTCCATCACAATGTTTTATCCTGCAGAGAAGATGGAACCTGCTTCTGTAGCCTCCAGAAAGTGCAGTCAGGAAAGTAAAAGTTTACGCTAAGTAGCTGTGATTTAAAATAAGATAAACTTGGCTCACTGAATTTCTCCACAAATTATGCATGAAATAGTTCAGATTTTAATTATTTTTTCTTTGAAAAGAGAATTACAAATGTACACACATCTCTCAAAGTCCTACAAATGTTATTGTGTTTATTTAAGAAAAATGACTGTTGTCACTTTGGAAAAACCCAATATCAAAAGCAACAAAGTTGGGTTAATTAATTAATTAAAATATATTGCAATGAAAAAAATCTTTCTAAGCTTAGGTCAGATAGAAGCTGTCATCCAGTACTACTTCAATCATCACTGCACCAAAATTCCAGTCCAACAGAATAATGGTCGGTTCAGATGGCTGAAGAAAGCCTAAATACATGTTTAAAAGCTTTTATCAGAACAGAGCTTAGGAAAATATTTTCATTGCAATGTATTTTAATTAATACCTAAAGAAATTAATATCGATAATAAACAACTTTAATGTTAGAAAAAAGAAATAATTTAAAAATAAAATAAAATAAATAAGTCTACCTTTTACAGAAGGCGTCGAGATTTCCCCCACTCCCATTGGCAGATATATTTCGAGCTTCTTTGACGAGAACATGAAGAGCTCCCCTCAAAGAGATGACGGGAGCAGGCCTGAATCGAGATTCTAAGCTCAGATCCCTTGGTACATATTTTAAGGCAAGAAATAGCTCACCTCTGTAGTTCAAGGGACTTGTTAGAGACTCCATCTGATAACAAAATAATATATGTATTTAAATTTCATTTATATAATATAAGGATATCCATTAAAGCAAATTCATACATGCATAAAATTTGATGTAATAATCATTTTTCAAAATTTAGGATATCTGAAATACAGTTTTTGTTGGGTTGGATAACCTGATTTTACCCAAACAAGATACAACCCATGGATCAAATTTATTCAACTATTTTTCTGTGGGTTACGTTCATTTTATGCAAGTCGGATTAAAATGACAGCATGTTTATTTATTTATTTGTTACAATAATAATTTTTTTGAGATAAAAAAATATTTAAATATCAAGCTCTTACAAATAAAGACCATCCCTATTTAATGGGTACTTTGTACACATCCTTTTGATTGTTCAGTTTTTTTAAAGAACAGATACCCCCGAACAGCAAACAAACTCTAATCTTTCAAAAATTGATTGTAGTTTAGAAATTTTACATATTACATTAGAAATATCATAGAAAGTGAATTTATGCAACAGGAGACTCATGTGATCAATTATATAATATTGCTAACTTGCATAATATTTTAGTTTTCAGGTTGCTTTGGGTTAACTTCAAATTCAGCTGTTGGGTTTGTGCTTGAAATTAGGAAATAGGATATACATATATTAGGAAATATACATATTTTTAAAAATCATTTTTTTCAAACTTACTCTTTCTTGTAAAGGATACCATCTTAAAGTAGGTGAATCAAGTAAACGATAACCAAGAGGTAACATAACTTCACCTAAAAAGTCATTACGCCCAAACAGATCACTGTTCCACACTGAGAGCCAAAGTGTTCGAGATTCTAATTCATGTTTCAAAACAGGAAACTGACAAAAAAGAAATATATACAATAAGATAAAAAGAAATATGATATTAGCCCTTTTTCAATTAAATGATTAGAAATAAAATATATAAGAACAAGAGCAAAAATTTTAAATAGCTTGAGTGTTACCTAAAAGTATACTTGTTTAGTGTGATTCTTATTTTTATCATTAGCTGTTCGAAAATTTAAAGTGCTCATGAATGACTAAAGTTTATACTTCTAAAATTTTAATGACTTGAAAAATATGCATAAAGTTTGTTTTGCTTTTGAATGTGCGATACTCATGAATGAATATCAAAAGGAATTAGAATTCTGAATTAGAATAACACTGGAATTCTACAGAGTAACAGAAAAAAAGTTGCTTGTTTTAAAAAGATGCTTAAGATACATATTTTTTAATAAATAAATTTAAATATTAGGTCTTTGCATAAATTCATGCGGTTTTTTATTGCTTCATTTCATAAAAATACATCAACTCAAATGACAATTTTTAATCAAAATACTCTCCGTTACTTTCTACAACATTTGCCCATTTTTCAGGTAACAAATGTATACCAGGGCAATAGAAGCTCTGATCTTTGGGGGCCCGAACTTTTGCAATGACCTAATAGATTAGTTATTTTGAATCTGAACTAGAATGTTCCAGAACTTAAGAGGTGCAGAATCTGTTAATTATTATTAGTATTGTTGGATCTTAACTCTTATCATTATTGATAAAAATTAGGTTTCTAGATATATTTTAAGATATTAATAACATGAACATATTTCTATTTAAAAAAATAAATAAAAGTGCTTTAGCCTACTTTATAACATGATACTTTATAAATATAACTAACCATTTTCAATGCACTGCTGATTTCTTTATTATTATGATTCCTTGTCAAATGTTTGTCATCCAACAAATTTTTTATTTTTGCCACTTCACCTTTCCTATGGTTGTTTTATTGATTGCTCATTTGACATCCCTGGATTGCACTGAAGAATGTTTATACTCTGCTTATTTCATCTTCAATTGCTAAGTGCCAGGTTCAAATCTCTAATAAAGCATGGTATTCTAATGATTTAGAGACAATTTTTGGCTGTAGGTCCTAGCCTTAATGTATAGGAAACGGCCATAGAGTAACAAGCCAAATTTGTCTTTTTTTTTTTTTTTTTTACAATGTACCCCGAATGTCTCTATTTTAATCACTTTAATATCTCCATTGCCTCAAGCATTTTAATATGATGTTTAGTATCCTTTCCTTGTCCTTTCTTGTAATGCCTTTAAAAACATCTTTCTGTGCTTAATTTTGTTGTTCCAAGTCTTTATTTTACATACTAGATCATTTGACAGTCTAAGTTTCTGTTTTATATTATATAGCATTTATGGCTTTATTAAAAGCATATTTACAAATTCCATCTAAAGATAAACTAATATTTAAATTCCTTTCAAATGAAATCGTCCTTCATGAATTTTTACTTTCTTCTGTATTCAATAGAAGAAAGTATTGGATTCGTAAAAATTTTCGACTTCTGGTTTTTGATGGATTTACACGTTTTCAGAGGTCTAGAACATGATTTGACCATTTTTAGAAAATGTCTGTCTGTATGTGTGTGTGATAAAAATTTTATGACGACTTATCTTCGGAACTACTGTTTAGAATAGCATGTAAATTTATATGTAGATGCACCTTGACCTATATTAGTGCGTATCAACTTTATGTGTCAACTGCTCAACAGGAGGCTCTGCTATGCAGCGATTTCCACAACTTCAGGGAAGGCTATATCTAAGGAACTATTGCACGAAAATGCAGATAAATTTATATATAGATGCAATTTTATATAAATTAGTTCCTATCAACTTTTGGTTTCAACTGCCCAACAGGTGCAATGCAGCGATTTCCATAAGTTATGGTAAGGCTATATCTCAGAAACTACTACACAAAAGTTTATATAGATTCATACATAGATACAGGGGTGCAGAATATGTCCGAACGATGAACGAAGTTGGGGGGAAATTCTGGCTGTCTGGGGAAATTTTGAATATTTCTTATCTTAGAATAAAATAAAAATTAAAACAGAAGTAAAAAAAAAATTACTGAAAAAACAAACTTTCTAATATTAAACTACAAATTAACAGCTGTATTCTTCTGTTACAAGTATATTCCCATTAAATACCCATCCCCCCCCCCCCCCCCCCCAAAAAAAAAAAAAAAAAAAAGTATTAAGTATTTGAAGTTTGATGATAAATATTTGGTGATTCATTTAAACTAGAGAATATATATATATATATATATATATATTATGATTCTGTAATAAAAAGGTATTTTAAATTTTCATAGACAGCAAAGTGCAATAAAACAAAGCAACATTAATTTATGTATAATTATGTACTATTATATAAGAATTATAGCCTTAAAAATTGTTAGTTAATAAATTTAATTACCTTAAACTTTTTAATTTGTCATCTGGTGAACATTAATAGCAACATTAAATTTCGATGTAGTTAAGGGGGGGGGGGGGGGGAAATGTAATATAGTAGCATAAAAAATCTCTCTCAGTATTTGGACTAAAGAAAGGTTTCTCCTCCCCCCCCAAAAAAAACACAAAACTTTCAGATAGTAGTTGGTGCGTAATTTTTGGGGAAATTTAGAATGTGTTCTGGGGAAATTTCAGAGGTCTGAACATTTTCTGCACCCCTGCATAGATGCAACTTAATATAAGTTAGTTCCTATCCACTTTTGGTGTCAACTGCTCAATAGGTGCCACTGCTATGCAGCGATTTTGACAGCTTCAGATAAAGCTATATCTCAGAAACTACTGCATAAAAATGCATATAAATTTATGTGTAGATGCATCTGGACATATTTTAGTGTCTATCAAATCAATCTTTGGTGTCAACTGCTGAAAAGATGGTGCTACTATGCAGCGATTTTCACAATTTAAGGGAAGGTTGTATCGCAGAAAGTACTGCGTAAAATTGCATAAAAATTTATATGTGGGTGCACCTTGACATAAGTTAGTGCAAATCAACTTTTGGTACTAATTTCTTAACAGGTGGCGCTGCTATACAGCGGTTTCCTTAGTTTAAGGGAAGACTATATCACAGGTTCTAATGTGTATAATCAAACAACACTTGATATGTGAGAAAGTCATTATGAGAAATTATGACGATTCAATTTGGATGTGTATCTACCAATAGGTTGTGTTGGAATAGTACAATTTTTAGACGGGAATGGTCTATTTCAACTTCTATAGCATTTAACTGCATGAAACTTGATATATGAGATAACCATTATGAAAACGTATTTTTTAAGATGTTAGTTTAATTTTCTTTCTTTGGATAATTAGTGTTAGTTTTCTCTAAGATAAAAATCGTCTGCATTTATCATGGTGGATAATTTTAATAGATAATAGATTTTATAAATTATTTGAACTGAGTGAATTTGTATATAGGAAAATATAGAAGAAAGTCTTGTGGTGGTCACAACATACTAGTTTGTACATTGGCATTGGTAGGCACAAAATACGAAATTTTTAAAGCAATAAATAATTATTTAAATGTTTTACTCTCACTTCAATAAAATTAAATATATATATATATATTAACCTTATATTAATAAAAGATTTATTACTGAATTCCAATAATTTTTCCTTGAAATCTAGTTTTTCTTAAAGTAACAGATTTGTAAGAACCAAAATTTAACAATGTGCAATAGAATATACAAAGCTTCTCCATCCCGCTATACACACAATAATATTTGGCAAATACTTTTAAAAATATTTTCTTTTTTAAAGTGTTCATTGCTTTAATATAAGCAATTAAATTTTTATTTATTTATTTTACAACTGATATATTTCTCGTAATAAATGTATCTATCAGTCAACAAACAAAAGCTATTTCACTACTAACTAAATGAATAAGCTATGTAATATTAAAAAAAATCTTTAAAATATTAGATATCTGCCCAGAGAAAATACAAAAAAAAAAAAAAAAAATTGAATTATTAGAATGATAAAAAAAAATGATAATATGAATTTACTTTCATCAATAGCTTTATAATTTACTTGATTTTTCAAAAATTAAATAAAAATACTGAAGTAGGATTTTTTATTGCCTTAAAAAAAATACAAGTAAAAATGCAAAATAAATAATAAAATTAAGTACAATCATACACAAAGTTCTCACTAGAGTATAAAATTGGATGGTTGTTATATCATTTTTTTAAAAATTTGGATTAAAATAATTTTAAAATAAATTGAAATTTAGACTTATACACAGAGATTTTTCAGGATAAATGTAAAATATATATACATACCCTGAGTAGCTCATTAAAAACAGGACTTAATGTATTCTTTTTTGTTTTAGTTTTACGTTTTCCACCTTTGGTTTTATCTGGAAGAAGATACACTTTAACATACCTGTGAAGGAGGGGAAAAAAAAAGTTATACTTCAACAACTAAAATAAAAAGTTAAAAGCAAGTTTAAATAAGTTACAGTATTTACAATTACAAGTAAAACTAATTGAAATAAATATTTTTGAAACTTAAATTGGAAATATGCCAATAAAATTAAATGTAAAATAAATAAATTATAGGAAAATTCTTAATTCATAATTTTTTACAAATATTATCATTTTACTGTAAAAATTTTTATACAGTGTTTTCTGCTGATTTACATGTTTTATGATCTCCTGAGTCCAAAAAGGTCTTTTTGAGTGAGTGTGTGTATGTGAAATCATCTGATTATCATACCTCTAAAACAAAGAAAGATAGAATGACCAAATTTGAGATTTAAGTCAGATCCAGTTTACAGATCATTAAGGTCTCCTGAGTCCAAAAAAGTGGTTTTGAGTAATTGGTCAATGTGTAGAGGGAATCTTCTGATTATCATATTGTGGTGTAAATGATTCATTTACCTTTTATGTTTTCATATTTTAATTTATTTTATTAATATTTTTAATTTTAATTATCAAAAGAATTTCATTATTGAGGAATCAAAAACCTCATGGCGTACATGATCGTACATTGCATTTTGACCGCTAACCCTTTTGTTCTTTGGGTCAGAATGTCAAATATTTTTATTTACTTTAGACAAAAGAGGAATAAACTCACTTAATTTTGCTAGAATGCTGTAAAGGAAAAATGCCAAAACAAAATAATGTTTGTAATAAAACTAAACTGTTGGTGCATCCAAATTCTATTCTTTATTTTCAAAGTAAGCATGACATAAAAATAGATGGTTCTTTAAATCAGAGTATGTATCAATATAAGCTGATAATATATATGTTTATTGTCAATAAGTAGGCACTCTCTCTCCAAAATGATAAAATGGTGACAGTCCTATAAAAAAACAGAATGTAAACAATCATTTCTTACCCATGCTGCTATCTGGAGCACTGCTCAAACTCAACTGGATTTAAAACTGCCGGGATAACAGAAGGTGGGGTCAGAACCATCACCCTATTGGTTCTTAGAATGGTGTGAGATGACATCACCACTAGTAAAGAAGAACCAATTTTTCTCCTGTGTGTGTGTTGCAGTAAAGCAAACACAACAGGGTGAGTTGAGCCAGCTGAGAGACACAATGCATTTAAGTGCAGAAAAACGATCTTATTTAAAATTTAAAAAAAGGTGATATTTTTAACATCACAATATCTCCAAAACAAATAAAGATAGAATGATGAAAATTCAGAATTACGGCAGATCCAGTTGTACAGATGATTTTGCCAACTTTTCGTGAAAATAGGAAAATTGGAAGTGGGACATTGAACACCAGAATGGGACTGTAAGTCTATATCTCAAAAAACAGCTCAAACGATTTCTTCAGAGTCATAAAACTGATCTTTTCCCCCCCAAGTCTAACCATAATTTCCAAATAACCATAAAGTCCAGTCTAACCATATATCGAGCACTGGCTGTGAGGGCAAAATAATTACGTTACCACTTGAAAACACAAAGGTTACATATGACAAAAGTTACATCTTAGTGATAGTATCTGGCGCCTATAAGCAAGATAAGAAATTTCTTTCATGAGCGGAAAAGAAGGGCAGGCGTGTTTAAAAAAATGGCGGAAGCTAAGAAAAATTGCTTCTTTTTTTGGCAATCATCGTAAAATTCCCTGACTTTTCCAGATTTTGGCTAAAATATTCATTCCTGACTTTTCCGTGACTTTTATAGTCAATTTTTGAATTCCCTGACTATTCCAGGTTCTCCAGGCTTTCCAGGTAGTGTGGTAAACCTGTTATTAGTAGCAACAAAAGGAAGACTGCTGAAAGTCTGCATACTGTATGATGTATGAAATTATCCCACCGTAAATGCATATGCACACACTTCATTAACCGATGTCCTATAATCTGATGCGTAATCTGTCTAGTCTGACTTTTTCAGACAATGTTATCAGATATCAGTCTCTACAATTCGAGGCCATATTTTGTTTAATTTGGGGCACTTTCAATTTTTTTTTCAAGGAAAGCATGGGCTTTTCATGCCTATTTGGTAATTAAGGCCTGAACATAATGGCAGCCTATTAATTTCAACAGAGGTCTGCCTTGGTGCCAACACATTTAGCAACATTCTTGGGAACTGAGTGAGTTTGACAACTAAATTTGGTGAAAAATACACTGTTGGACATCAAAATTGCTACACCAGGAAGGAAAGAATCTAAATAACCAAATGATATTTAATGGGCACATTCATTATACTAATAGAAAAAACAATGATTAAATTTTCAGAAAATTGGAAGCATAAATCCTCAGAAATTATTATTCAGAGCAGTCACCCCTGGCATCAATAACAGCACTTATACACCTAGGCATGGAGCCAAACAGAGATTGGATAACATGTATGAGTACAGTAGTCAATGCACCTTCAACATGACATCACAGTACATCCACAACAGTAATTGAAGAATGGTGGTGTGGCAGTTGCTCAGCAACCATTGACCAAAAATTTTCAGTTGGTGACAGATCAGAAAAACATGCTGATCAGGGCAACTGTTAAACACGTTCTGTATTAAGGAAGATCCAGATAACACGGGCAACATGAAATAATGCACTGTCCTGCTGATACATAGCATTATGGAGGCCTCAAAGACAAAGCAAAGACAGGGGCCTTAACTGATCAGAAATGTAACAGCTACTATTCAGAACATTGGCAATGTGAACAAGAGATAATTGAGGCCTGTGTCCAACGATATCCCATACTATCAGTTCAAGTGATGGACCAGTATGACAATGTCGAATAAAAGCTGACAAAGTGCATTCTCCAAGCTGCTGCCAAATATGGAGGTGACCATTTTTACACTGTAAACAGAACCATGATTCTTCTGAGAAGATGATGTCATGCCAAATGTATCCAAATTCATTGTTGAATGTACTATTGGAAGTACTCCTGTGTATGACGCAGTACTAAGGTTAGCTGAAGTTATGGTTGCCATGATGAGAATACATGCTTCTGTGAATGTCTTCAAACTGTTTATGCAGACACTTGTTGTCTTGCAAACCCCCGATTTCTCGACTTACGATTGCACCTCTGTTTTAGTCATTATATGACTTTTTGTTTTAGGAATTTCAAATAAACATACCAATTGAATACATTGGACTGTAATGATTTTGTTAAAATAATAAAATTCCTTTCCTTTATTAGGACAGTTGTTAATAATAGTATGAATAATAGTTTTATTGGGTTGTTTCTTGAATATTTTATTGAATAAAGTGCATTAACTATAAATGTGTAAACATCAGACTTTCTTTTTTAATAATAAACATAATTAATTCTTGCAATATTTTTTTAGGGGTAAGGGAGGGGGTATTGGTGTTTTGGATTAAAGCTAACTGACCAGTATTGGTTTTTTAGGCCTGAATGGAATGCTCTTCTTAGGAAATTTTTTTTAACAGCTCTAAATGATTTTGGGTTAGTATACTTCAGAAAGTTCCAAAGCTGAGGGGGAAGAGATAAGTCAACACTGAATGAAGCAATATTTGAAAAGGATAAACTATGGCCCCAAAAAGTTGAAAATTTCTACTATAAATATCAAGTAATTTCTTTATAACTGAGTTATGATAAATTCATAAAACCTAAGATGCACATTGACACCAAAATGAAAAAAAAAAAAAAAAAAAAAATGCAAAAACAACACTTAACAGTAAATTATAGGAAAAAAAAAAACAAAAGTGTACTTACGGATCAGATTTATTTCGCTTGATATCTACAGCAGCTAAATTCCTACACTGTTTTACAAACACTTCCATCATCTGTGACTTTTGATTGTAATTCAGCCCAAATAATACATCACCACTGACTGTCACATAACCGTAATGGCAAGCAGCAGCACTATAAACACTTGTCATACTTACACTGTGAGCCTAAAAAGAAGAAGAAGAAAAAAAAAAAACTTTAAATTGGAACTAACCACAACATTAATTAAACAGAAAATCTATGTAAAGTATTAATATAAAAAAAGTCATTTATAAATTAGAATTATCAAAAAGAAAAATTCTTCAGTCAAGTTTCTTGTTGGAGAAACTTCACTAATGAGATTCTACATCAGTTTTACACCCTAACACATAGTGAGATGGACCATGCCCCTATTAAAAAGAGTTACAGTCATTTCCTTATTAAATGATCACATGCTTTGAATCCAGAGGTTTGGTTAGGTTTGAGATGTCACCCTGTAAGTCAGTTTTTGCACATTATAATTTCTCAGAATGATATCTATGGCTTAAAGTACATTTCAAACCATTACTAACATCTTTGCCCAAAACAGTATTCAAACCCAGCATCTGAGAATTGAAGGCAAAAGTGCAAATCATTCTCAAGCCAGACAAGTGTTAAATTCAGAGAATATAAATATATTATTCTAATTATTTTCATTAATAAACATTGTACCATTTTCTCATTTCATCATGGTTTAAGCTGAATAGAAATTTTCTTTAGCAGAAAAGCTAAAATCAGAAAAAAACCTTTAGCAAAATGCTAAAATGCCAGAAACCGTAGAAAAAGATGAATATCAGTTTACACATTATTCTAAACGCCTTGATATGTTTGATTTTCATTTGTAAATTAAACTTAAAAGTTTTTAATCAGGTTTTTAAAAAGAAGATACCAGGTGTATAAAGAGAAGTCTTTTATACACAGAAGGTAAATATTTTTTAATTTGAAATGGAAAACAAAAAAGTAATTAATTGTACTTACCACTGTAACCAGATCAATTCGAATAGTGTACAAGCATATATTTTAACACATTTATTGGCAGACATGAAAAATATTAAACTTTTTAGATTATTACTTTATATTGTGAACTTTTTTAAAGCAATGTGAACATCTTAGATATGACTTATATTCTTTTTCTGGAGATATAATTCACTATAGCATGCAAAACTACATTAAGCTTATACCTTATACTGTATCTGAAAATAAAAACACAACTTACACACACACAAAAAAAAAAGAAATATAAATGAAATTTGTTTATTACTATTCAAAGCTTTTTGGCTTACAATTTATAATTTTTCGTTCTTTCATATTAGACCACTTTACAAATGCCTCATGTTTATTTACAAATTGATTTCCTGTATGTGATTCTTATGCATAGTTCAGCATTTGATTTCCCTTATATGCATGAACCGATGGATTTTTCTTGATCAATGTTGTGATTTTTTTCCCATAAAAGATTCGTTATAATATTTTCACTGAAGATTTTTTTTTTTTTCCAATTTGCTTTAGATGCTTTAGCAAAAAAGCGAAAACATGTTATTTCATTTTTGCATTTTGGATAAGTCTTTTAGCATTTCGCGAAAAATGCTACCGTAGCAGAAACACTGCATTTCATATATTTTTGACCTTAAAAACAATAATCTTCAAAGTTAATTTTACACTTATTGTATAAAATCAGCTTTAAAAGTTGACAATTATAACACTTCTTCAAATACTAGAAAGTGAAATTACATTGAATTTCTTAATAAGACAGTTGGAAAACAATCATCAAAAGTGGCAGTCTATGACAAACAAAAAGTTCAATACATTTAAAGGAAAAAAAAAAACAGATTTTTTCATTTTCTTGTCATTTTAAAATGATGCTTACAAATTTCAAACATCAGTCGAAAAAATAATGCCAGTGTATCAAAAAGTTTTTAATATTGAGCAGGATTATTTTTTTTTTTTTTTCTTAAAAAAAAAAAAAATAAAAAAAAATAAATAAATAAATAAATAAATAAAAGCAAGTAATTGTAAGAACTTGAAGAGAAATGCATATATCTCACCCAGTAAATTGCTTTACATTAAAAAAAGAATAAGAAATCTATTTTCCTTTTCATTACCATAAGAAATATTTATATGCAAAGGAGTGTGTGTGACTTTGGTTTCATAGACTTTGGTTTGTCACTCTACAGTCACTTTTTTGCATACTAGATATTAACATAATTACATACTAGATATAATGCAACTGCAGTATGACAGGATCCAGGATACTATTAGCTCTACATGTAACTGATAGCTTCCAGCTTCCACTATTCAAGTATCTGGATATTTAGCTTTCTCGTTTTTAACAAGATCTGAATTCAAATCAAGATTGAGGTATAAATTCTCATAATGGTTTGGATTCCACTTTAAGAAAAGATACTGGCCTAATTACACTGCTCGGCATGAAAATTTTCTCTGACACCATTTCAGCATATTTTTATGTAAAATGACCCCCTATTTTAATCATTTTTTAGTGATTTTATGGCTATAAATTTGATTTTTAGGAGGGAAGAGGATTATTTTAACTGTTAAATATTTTCTGAGAGGCTACAGAGTTGGAAAATTCTAAAGCATGGACATATGCGACAAGGGAAAAATTTTGGGGAAATTTGCCACTGAAATTATGCATTACTTATCTTATAATTTTTTTTATCTGATATTGTTATTTTTAAAATTTTATATATTTTTTGTTTTTACGTATTAAATTAATTATTTTTCATTCTTCAAATCAAATTCATGGTCATAAAATTATCGAACAGGGAAAGAAATTGAGGGAGGGGATGGTGTATCTAGAAAACAGTGGGTGACTGGGGGGCAAAATGGGAGTCATATTCAGATTCAGGAGGTTATTTTACATAAGAATCAGCAAAAATAGTTTCAGATCTCGGAATTTTTTTTTTTTTTTTTTTTTTTCAGAGCAGTGTTATTAATCCAGTAGGCAAAACAGTGAGTGTAGACAAACCAAAGGGGGAAAAAATCATCCACTTATAAAATACAATCGCAAACAATCCACCATTCTCTCTCTCTCTCTCTTGCCACCACTCACACACACAAAAGTGGGTGGAGGCTAATGTAAAGGGACAAGCAATACTAAAATAGAAATTAAATGTTACATTTGTTTGAATATGACCATTAAATTCATTGTAAATTAGGGAGGACAGATGTTTTTTTAAATTTACATCCATTAAAAGGAAATGTATTTATCGAAAAATAAAAGTAACCAACTTCATAGTCAGTTTTAATTTTTAATAGGGGAGAAGGGGGTACATTGGGACACGGGGCACATTGGGACAAAGGCTTTTATCCCTTTATAATTGCAAAATAAAATTTGTAAAAAATCACACTAGATGGCACTTAGTAGTACATCTTCATATTTGTGATTTCAACTCATTCATTCAAGTCTGCTGCCTGTGAACAAGGTTAGTTTATTTTATCATATGAAAAGTAATTTTTTTCAAGTAAATTAATATTGATTTTTTAGGTAATAGGAAATAAATATTTTAATTTTTAAAAGTACGATGTGTTTTTATAAACATTAAGCTTTCATTTCCACTATAGATCATTAGCCCATGTGCTCTAGAAAATTAGGTCTAAACATTTGTTTTCAAAATGACCTGATGGGGTACATTGGGACACCAATGCATGGGGCACATTGGGACAGCTCCAATGGCCCATTCATTTCTAACACCAATATATTTTTATTTATTTACTTATTTTTTGCACATATAAACTAACTGTATTCATTTTTTTTCCTAGGTATTCTTTAAATAAATAGAAAATTATTAGAAATTATAAGCCAAAAACTGAAAGAACTAAAATTTCAGAAGAAAATATAGAAAAGGCAATAAATGAAATAATCAAAGATAAATTTTCTGTGAGGGAAGTTGCAATTAAATATTATATACCAAAATCTACATTATTTAATAGATTGAAAAAATGAGAGAAAATAAGATTGAGTGTAAATTATAAGTTTCAATCCAAATATACATCTCAACAAATATTCACAGCTGAACAAGAACTCTTGTTGAAAGATTATGTAATATAATGTTCTCAACTTAACTATGCCATCAACACGATCCTACATAACATTAAAGTTTTGTGTAGACTTGCAGGGTTTTGATATGTGTTAAGATATGAATATGCAGTAATGCTTCATAACAATTTCATTTTTTCATAATTACCTACTTTATTATTATTTGTTATTGTATCAAATTCATTATTTTGAAAGCCTTTCATTTACTTTAGCAAAATATTTTGCAATATTGTAATTAGATAAATAAAAAGATGGTTGTCCCAAAGTGCCCCATCATTAAATCAGTGTTGTCCCAATCTGCCCCTGCACGGGGAACATTGGGACACTTTTGCATAAGTTATGTTTTAATTATTTCTGTTTCTAAAACACATTAAACAATGCTCATTACACATTTAAAAGGTGACCAATAACACAAATATTTAAATAAAAATGCACAAAAGCATTAAAACTTTTATAAATTGGAAAATAATATGCTTTTATAAAAAGTGTCCCAATGTCCCCCCTCTTCCCCTATCTGAAACATACTAAAAATCAAATGGTAATTTAAGATTTTTGAATTATCTAAATAAGTGTTACAAACAATAAAATATAATTTATTGCCAAAACATAAATAAGACACATTTGTTGAGAGTTAAATCTTTGGTGTATCTGTATGACTGACTGTAGGAAATGAATGACTTGAAATTGAAAACAATATTTATAAGGGGAGTTTCGTATTACTAGATGCCATGAACATAGGTTAACATAAACTGCGATAAAGTTAACACAGGCTGAGATAGAATTAACAGAGTGTAGCATAAAATGAACACTGAACTGTGGTTCTAAAAAAATGTTTTCAAATTAATTTATAAGTCACTTCACACTCCAATTCATAGCACTGATTAACAAAGGTCCCATTCAATTTCAAAAATAAAATTCCCTGACTTTTCCAGGTTCTCCAGGTCTATTTTTATAAAATTTCATGTCACAAAATTTGGTTGAGGGCATAAAGGATAACATAGTATATTTAAAATTTCATGCTGAAAAAAAGCACTTTCCAGGTTTTTGAGCAATATTTGCAATTTTCTCTGACTTTTTTCACTAATTTAAAATTCCTAGACTTTTCCAGGTTCTTCCTGACCCATGAGAACCCTAGATAAATTACTGGCATGCAGTTAACATGAAACTACCTTTATAAATTACATGAAATTAACTACATAGTTTTTGGTGCATATGTTACGTGTGATTTATGGACAAAGACACAAAAAAATATTTTACATCATTATGATTAATACACAATATTTATTTTAAAATGCATTTTAATATAATTATACTGCATTAAACATACTAAAATTAACATACATTATTAAGATACTGAAAAGCATGGTTTTTGTAAAAAAAAATAACATGCACAGAATTAATAATCAGCTTACAAAACTACAAATAATTCTCATATCATACATGGTAACTACTGAACGTGTATTTTCTTTAGTGTTATACGTATACTGAATAGAGAAAACAAATATTCAGTCGGGGGGAGGGGTCTCCTTCCTGTTGATACTCATAGTCTTTTGGTATCTATATGTATGGCTATATACACTTTGAGAACAATCACAAGATTTGAAATTTGGTACAAATATTTACAAGTTACACGGAATTAGCTGTTAGCTTTAAATAAAAAGGAAAAAACGAAGTATAATAATAACTACATATTAATATGTAAAAAACCTAACTTTACTTTGTTGTGCCGTTTTAGATCTTTCGAAACCGGGTACCCGGTCTTCATCAGAAACGTTACTTCTGTGGTGGAAAAACTTGACACTGGTCACTCTTCTGTTGATTTCTCATCAGCTGGCTCCAGGCTCTGTTTGGGGCTACTGCGCCGCTATCATTGCATACGTCGCTATTGGTTGAAATTTCAATCGATTCGTGATACATAGCATAGTTATAACTATCGTAATCGGCTAATTTAACGGTTTTATCAAAATCTATTTTAATATTGTGTATACTGTAGGTTTTAGCTAAAGCGGTATTAAATTTTCCGGTTTTTTATGTCATTCTCATGTTCTTTAATTCTAGTTTTAATTTTCCTCTTAGTAACGCCAATATATGAACCAGGTTTATTGTTTTCGTCTATAAATGGGATTTTATAAATACCTGCAGTTTCAAGAGGGGGGATGTTAGCTTTTGGTTCATTTAATATTTTTGGTTTATGTACAAAAGACACAAAAAAATTTCTAAACATTATTCTTTATGATCTAATAATTCTTTTAAGACTTCCACCCCCCTCTCTTACAATTTCCCCATCTCCAGTTACCAGTGGCGCACACAGGAATTTTTCAAAAAGGGGGGGGGAGGGGGTCGAGAGTCAAAAGTCCACCATTCTCGTATCATACCCCAGTACACCACCAAACATGTTCTTTTGATTTTATCGATTGACGGGAACAAAAAACAGTAAAAAATAAATTATTGAATTAATATTAGCATAATTAATAAAATAAATTATCAATAACAAATACTTAATTAAATTATGATAACCAATGTCATTTCGAAAACCACTGCATTTGAAATTTGATTTTTTAAGTATAAAGCATAATTTTTTATCGGGAAAGCATAATTATCATTGGGGTACCACATATTGCTTAAAATATCAATTACCGCAAGACTTGGTATGGATCTTTTAATTTTAATGTAATTCAGTGTATCAAAATCAGGTACTGTAATATTTGAAACTGGAGTTTGAATATTATTTTTATTATTTTGGCTGCAACTCGGATACTTTAAATGGTTTAAATATTCACTTACTTCCATTTTCTCTTGTACATCATCAGCCAATACCTTTTCAGGCTGAGGCAAACCATTAGCAGTAGACCGAAAATCTTCTTTTACTTCCAGAATATTTTGTTTTTATCTTCATGTACTTTTTTCTTAAAATACAATAATGTGACTTGTTTTCTTTTACGATTTTGATCACTCATTTTTACACCTTAAAAATCAAAATGAATTTACACTGCATTGAAAGAATATGCATGTTCCATAGTCGTCATGCAGAATCAAGAAATACAAGTAATGAAAGAATTTTTGACTTTGTTGTCATGTGGGCTTACCAGTGCATGTTGTGCGATGACTCAACTTTTGAGCTTGTCTGTTAACAAAATAGGGAGGAAAGATAACCGATTCCCTCACGAATACACTACAGAGTACAATAGGAAGCAAATGAATGAACAGTTCGGTTCTGAGAATAAGAGGGTGTTTTATGTTCGCATGGAGTTTGGTTTTGAAGGGGAAGAAAAAGAGAAGAAAAATTTTATTTTTTCATTTATTAGAACTAAAATTATTGTTACTTTTGTTTGGAATTATTTTATATACCATATACATAGGATTATAAATAATCAAAAAGAAAAAAAAAAAGTCAAAAGTGATTGAGGGGGAGGGGGTCCAAACCCCTTGTGTGCACCACAGCCAGTTACCAAAACCCAGGTAACTTTATGAGGAAATTTGTTTATAGAATTACTCATTACCCAATGTATTTTTTAAAATTTTGTTTCCATATTTGGAAAATTCACAGCTGTTAAATTAGTACTTGTTTTCTAAAAATTTATTATTTTTTATTTTAATGTTGTGTTTAAAAGAGGCAAAAAATTAATTAAATGCATTTTTTCTCATTTTTCAGCTGTAAAATGAAATATAAAAAATAATTTAAACAATAAACTGCTGAAAAACAAGTACTAATTTGACAGTCATGATTTTTTCGAATCTGTAAACTGAATTCAATAAATACATTATGTAATGAGTAATTCGATATACAAATTTGTCCATTGTTGCATGGGATTTAGAGACTGAAATCTCAGAAATTACTATTATTGTTACAGTGCTTCAAAGTAATGAAATTAATGTACATCTTTAAAATGCTTAAATACATAGTTTCTTTAAAGAATTCCAGTATCGCAAATTTATTAAAAACACCTATTAATTGCTGTCAAAAAACTTTTGTTCCTGCACTAGGACTTCTTCAGTTGTGAAGAGTTTTCTCTCCCTTCTTCTGGCTTTAACTATTGCGTTGTACATGCTTTTCTTCTATATCAAAATCTGTTGCAATGTTTGTTTACAATTCAATGTTCTATATCATTGCAGAAGTTGTAGTGGATTATAATTCTATTGTTACACTACTGAAGGCATAATTATGACTATTGCTATTGGAAATTCTTACTGGTATCAGAATTATCTGCATGTTTTGAAAGAGCTATATTTATTTATTTATTTATTTTGTAGTTTTTCCAAAACTTGCAGAAAACATGGATATCAACATCATTTTTTATAGCACTAAAAATATCCAATGACAATAGCCGTAAATTATGCCTACAATCATAACCTACTACAATTCCTACAATGAAATAAAAAATTAATTATAAACTTTCACAACCAATTTTTATAGAGCATGGGCATCATAGCAGACAAAGCCAAGAGGAAGAGAGAACTATTCAAAACAGATTTTAAGTCCTAATGCAGAAGTGAGAATATTCTGAGAGTGAATAAGAAGTAATTTTAACAAATTTATAAAATTTTAAAGAATGCTGTATTTAACTATTACTCATCTATTCCCTTTATATAAAACTAATACAGTGAACAATTTAAATGAAAATAAATTATCAAAGTAAGGTGTCCTAAAAAAATGTTTTTATATGTAACAAATTTATTTCAGAGACCAGTTAATAAAATTGATTATAAAAAAAAATAAAATAAATAACACTTACACCAAGTGAGAGCACACTTTGGCTATAACCAGAATATCTTTTAGGTTCCACATCATCATCAGCCATAAGTGAACTATCTCTGTCATTTTCAGAATATAAGCCTAATGCCGAATATGACTGAAAATAAAAAATGAATTTTTAGAATTAGCAACATTTAAAGAGACTAATAATACTCATTTAAAAGTAAACAATTTTATCTTCAAAGATAATACAAAGGCTAATAAAAGAATTTAATTAACACTTTGGCTACTATTAATGAACCAGAATTTAATGTACCAGAACAATATGAATTTTTTTGGCAAAAGTTTCACTTGATGTTCTGGTATGTTATTGAAATTGAGATAATATTTAACTAGGTCATTCTTATTTATTTGAGAGATATTTGTATCAGTTGTAACAGAACAAATATTTTCAGTATTTTGGTGACCTTTGATTGAAATACATACATGTACATGTAATGTAGTTTAATGTACCAGAACAAAATGAGTTTCTTTGGCAAAAATTTCACTTGGTGTCCTGGTATGTTATTGAAATTGAGACACTATTTAACATGTTCATTCTAATTTATTTGACAGAAATTATCATCTGTTGCAACAGAACAAATATTTTCAGTATTTTGGTGAACCTTGATTAGAATACACAGCCCCATAATAGCAAAAATAAAAAATATATTTTATCAAAGTGTAGCAACAGTTTTAATAAAAGTAGCAAACTTGTTCAATCAGATGAATTTTTGAATGAATGAAAACAGGCATTACTTCCTTTTACAAGGGTGAAACTACCAAACATGTAAAACCCCTGAAAACTTCCACTAGCATGCAGGATGAATAGCTAAATGAGACTTATTAATGGCAGATCATAAATATAGTTATTATTAACCCGTTAGTAGTCGCTAGTTGGTCGATTTGCCGCCCATCCTTCAGTGTTGCCAGATTTTTTTATTTAATAGCCACCAAAAATTTTTAGAAGTGGCATTTGACATACAAAAAATGCGAATCAAATAGGAGAAACGTCGATGACATCACTTCTTAAAGTTATTGGTGGCAGTTAAATAAAAAATGCACAATCTGTAATAGGTGGCGCTGTCTATAGCGACTACTTACGGGTTAAAAGTATTTATTTGTACCTTATTAAATAGTATTTGGAGAGTTCTTAGTACATAATTAATCAGTAATCAAGCAAGTTAAACATTTAAAATGAGAATTTTCCGTAATAGCAAAATAATTTAACATGATATTTTGACACAGAAAAATGTTCAAACACTGAATTCGGGGGGTAATCCCTGACAAATTTCTCCCCTGCTTTTGCTTAAATATTGCTAAAGCATTGTTGAAAAAAATTACAATGCTAATTCATAAAACCTGGGAATTTTATATAGAGAATAACTGATACACTGCTTTGTTTGTGTGGGCGAAAAATCGAGCTTTCCCTCAGAAGGTATTTGTTTTAAACACAAAAGTAGAAAGGGCACTGTCTGACAGTGCAAAGAATGCAAAATACCTCTGTATTTATATAATAGTTTTGAAAAATAATCACATGCTTCAGAATTATTAATTTTATTTTTGTTATAACTTATTTATTTCAATTGTTATGTAATACTAATTGCCTTAAAGTACTTCATTTCCATGTAGGAGTATAGCATACAATCATGAATAGCATAGAATTTATAGTTCTTGCATAAAGTATACTACTTTTACATGCTCCCAAAATTATATGAAAACATTATTAAATAAATGAGAACCCAAAAGGGTTAATTGTAACAAGCATAAGTATCAAAATGTGCAAGCTTTATAGAACTGATAAATACTTAACAAATAATTTATTAAAAACTACTAAAATACAAGAAAGTATGTTTTTTTTTTTTTTTTAAGTTATATTGATTATAGAAGTTTATTTATAGTAAAGACTTTCATGTAAATATAGAACTTGTATCTGTTGCTTGGCTTCTACTATGCTTAATAGATCATCATTATTATATATATATATTATATCTATAATAATAAAAGAAGATGTCTGTCTGTCTGTCTGTCTCTCTGTCTGTCTGTCTGAGCATCTATACGTTCAGCCCCTACTGAACGCAGAACTACAAAATTTGACATACGGGTGCTCAGAAGCCTGCCCGAGGGGATAGTCAAAACAGAATTTAAAAATTTTAATTAGTTGCGGAGATATTAATTAAAATGTAGACCTATGTCTTAATCAAAAAGCGATCTCAATGACTCAGAATTCACCGAGATTGCATAAAAGTAGATATTTTAACGGAGTTAAAAGCAGAAAAAATGGAAATGAAATCTATAATAATAAAAGAAGATGTCTGTCTGTCTGTCTGTCTGAGCATCTATACGTTCAGCCCCTACTGAACGCAGAACTACAAAATTTGACATACGGGTGCTCAGAAGCCTGCCCGAGGGGATAGTCAAAACAGAATTTAAAATTTTTAATTAGTTGCGGAGATATTAATTAAAATGTAGACATATGTCTTAATCAAAAAGCGATCTCAATGACTCAGAATTCACCGAGATTGCATAAAAGTAGATATTTTAACGGAGTTAAAAGCAGAAAAAATGGAAATGAAATTAGAAATATTAGTCCGATCATTACGAATTTGGTACCAAATGAAAGGGGAATTTTTTCCGAATCTAAGAGTGCAAGCGGCTTATCGATACGTCAATTAGATTTTTTAAAATTAACTAAACTATGAAATTTAGTTGGGAACAGGCAGACGATTTTCTAAGCGGTCTCGATCGGAAACAAAACTCATACGAGACAACTGTCTGTGATGTCTGTGATGAAAACGGAAATGGTTGTAATCAATTAAGATATCATGTGTTTTATACTGGGGGGAAAAATTGCAATTTTCAATTTTTTTCAAATTTTCATTCACGTTACATTTGAATTAATATTCGGCCTAGACAGCATATTATAAAGCTACTGTTCAATTTTCATGAAAATATATGAATAATTAAAAAAATGACATATTTATTGGAAAAAGATTGTCTTCTTTTATTTTTTTGCAGTATTTGCAGTAGTCGAAATTTCGTAGTATGTAGTTTTAATGCCCGATAATTCGATTGTGAATATTTTTGAAAGAGTACGATTATTAGGGAGGGCTTGAGGAACAGGGAAAAAAGGCAAAAAAAAAAAGAGTTGCAGCGTTTGAAATTGGTTGGCATATTAAGATTTTAAGGCAAGGTATTTGGTTTTCTTTTTTATCCCAGCTTCTAATTAAAATAATTTCATAAGTAATACATCATTTGAAAGCTTTGTTGATTTGGAATTGAACAGTAGATTACAGAAATTTCTACCGCCAGATGGCGCTGAAATATTTTAAAATTTCAATATTTCAAATTCTAATTATGATTATATAATTTTTAATACATCATTCGAAAGATATTTTAAAGTTCTTTTATATTATCGAAAGTATTATTCGAGATTTTACCCGATTTACACGTTTTAAGGTTTCCTTTTTAGGTTTTCTTTTGTATCTCAGCTACTAATTAAAATATTTTCATAAGTAATACATCATTTGAAAGCTTTGTTGATTTGGAATTGAACAATATATTACAGAAATTTCTACCACCAGATGGCGCTGCTATATTTTAAAATTTCAATATTTCAAATTCCAATGAGCGAGGAAGGTGTTGTAAGTTCTAAAACGGGGATAAGGCGCCGCAGGCGCCACCGAGCGGGACTTAGCTAAAGTTAGAAATTTGAAATATCAGCGCCGAAGGCGCTACCGCACGGGAGTTTACTGCGATTTAGATAAGCTATTTTCACGATATATCAATAAGCTGTTATTAGACCTGATACGGGAAAAAGGCGCCGCAGGCGCCACTGAGCGGGAATTTCGTAAAGTCGGATTTTTCAGGGATCGCGAACCAGCTGGTCGCCGAAGGCGGCTAGTATATAATATAAGCAATGATACTTTAGATAGAAAAGGGGATGAACTATTTAAAAAACAATTTAATAAATTTGTAGCATAAATAAGTCTGTTACAAATTAAATAAGCACATTTTGTTTATTATTGTTATTTTTTTTAAATGAAGAAAATTCAACGGTTTAAATAAATAACTATATTTCTCTTTTTAAATTCACTAACATTTAAGTTTTGTTGGGAATGTTTTGAATTAGAATCTTGAAATTTTCATACATTGTGCATGCAGTTATCATAATACAGCATTTATTTTTCTTCTTGTCAATTTTTTTTCAAACCATAATTATCTCAAATTAGATAATTTTTACCAATTGTATTTTGTTTAAGATAAATAACCCAACACAACCATATTACTTCAAAATTGCACATGACTAGGCAATATATTCATAAATACTTTTAAATATGTATATTTAACATTTCCAAGAGATTAGACCTTTAAGCTTTTTTTTTTTTTTTTTTCCAGTTTTTGTAAAGCATGCAGTAATTAGCCTAGTAAACACTGAAGAAAAACTGGAAGTCATAGCTAAAACCTGATTACTGTTTTAAAAAATAATGTCTCACTACAATATATGGATCTAAAATTTCAATACGAATTATAATAAGACTTTTTGTTATCTTCATGTTTCAATTAATAGAAATAAATACTAATATGTCTGTTAAATTGTGAAGTTGCATTGTAATTATTCATTCAGATATTAAATTTTATACAGAAATCTTTCCTTAAATTTAATTTTTACAGCACTTCAATGCATTATAAATTGACAATAAGATGAATCACTTGTTAAACCACTAATCTCATAATTCTCTTCTTAAGATTTTGCAGTACATTTCAATTCCTTGTAAGTTAAAAACTACAAAGATAAATTTTTAAAAAAGAACACACACACACAGAAAAAGAGAGAGAGAGAGAGAGAGAAAAAAACTTTGAATGTAACTTTGACAATGCTACATGTTCTAATGCCTAATAAATATAATTATAAAATTATTGTTTGTAAAACTAAGTGTACTTTTAATTATTTCTGAAGAGTAAGAATGAGAATTCTGTGTTACAACAGTGTTACTACTAAGTTTTATATGAATATCAATTGAATTATTTAAAATAAATATATTTTTTAATTATGCAAGAAATATAATATACATTATATATACTGGGTATCCCATAAGTCTGTAGACATTTTAAAAATTCATAACTATTGAAGAAATTAATAATGTTGAATGTGGTTTGCGAAAAAATCACTCTCATGAAGGGGGATTTTTTTTTTTGGGGGGGGGGGGAAAGAAAAAAAATAATAAAAATTATTATATTAAATATACCTTATTAAAATCCTTAAAAAGTATATTTAACACAATAATTTTTGAAATCAATCCTTTTTAATTTTTAAAATGAAAAAATAATAATTAAGCTATTTGTTGATAAAAGGCACAGTGCATGACCAGATCACACATTTTCATGAAAAGCTGTACTTATTCTCATGCAAATGTTTACAGGCATATACTAAATCCTATTCTATGTGCCCGTCGTCACCACAAATTACAGTTTGCAAACGAGTTATAACAGTGCTAACTGCAGCTCCAGTCGTCGGTTCCTAACCCGAGGGAAAACATCTTCACCAATGCCGCTTTATCCAAGAAGTCAGCATCGCAATTAAAGCTTCATGTCTGAACAAGTAGGAGGCAAAATAAGAAACGAACTGTTCTAACCGCAAAATTGTGCAATTTAGAGGACTTTCATTTGCATATTTCTCTTTCACATCTGTGCAAAAAATTTAACTGGTTGTCTAATTATTGTCGACAAAAAATTTAATTATACTTTTTTCTTTACACTCCCCCCCCCCCCAAAAAAAAAAAAAAAAAAAAAAATCCTCCTTCACAAGAATGATTTTTTCACAAACTGCATTCAATTCTATCAATTCCTTCAATAATTATGAATTTTTAAAATGTCTACAGACTTATGGAACACCTGGTATATATAATATATAATAATTAAATACTTGTAGTTAATATACTGATAAGTACATTAAATAAACTTTTGATGAAAACATTATAAAAAAATTGTGCATATAAAAAACAGTAAGCATCAGTGTATTTTACAGATATATAAGAAGCACTATATTAATTTATATTTATAATAGGGCCAACTGATATAAATCTAAATTTGGCATGAAAATTTGAGGTTTTACCCTGAATGTATGTTGTAGATAAATAAATTAAGCTGTGATAGTAAATTTTTCATTACTTGTTGCATAATTATTTGCAACTGAAAAATAATTTTTGAATTGATCTGGAATAAACATGTCACACATTGCAAAAGATAGATTTTATTTTTTAAACATTGGTTACATGCCATACTAACCCTTTAAGTTTGGGCAAGTGTGATTTTTTTTTTTTTTTTTTTTTTTTGCACAAGACTGCAAGATTTTCCCTACACATTTATAAATGACATTTATATTTATAATTATGGGGGCTCGTACACGTTTACAACCTCATTAAATTAGCACATTAAACAAAATAATATCGGCATACATTCTTTATATGCACAAAAGCAAGTAAGTTTCACATAAAATGTGATATGGAAAATATTTATCCTTCATTTTTAGATGATCACACAAAAGAATTCCAATACAGTTGAGCACCTTTTATACATTTCTCATTTATACGTTTTTCTCATTTATACGTTTTTCGACTTCGGTCCCAAATCATTCCATTGAATTCTAATGTTAAAATATTTCGTTTATACGACACAAGTAAATTCTTAATTTCACTTATACGTTTTTTTCTTTCTCCTTGTAGAATCCCAAGTTTGAGTTTCATTCCAGGATTAAAAAAAAAAAAAAAAATATGAATGCTCTTTATGTTTTATTTTTATTCTTTTTTCGGTTATTTTATCTTAGAACTATGGTAACAAAGTGCGACTTGCATCGATAGCCTGGTGGAAGGATTTCCAGAGATAAGCAGTTGTCGACTGGGTTGAATTGTAGGTATACAAGTAACCAGTGACCACTTGAAGACCTCCCACTTTCTCTTTTAATTGATTCCAGGAATGGGGTATAAAAGGAAAAAAGCCCACAACTCTATAGGCATTTTGTAAACTTGAAGGTTTATTACTCACTTCCGTTGGGCAACTTGGAAGATTTTTTTAATAGTGTTTATTTGACATTACGGCTGGAGAAATAATTTTTTTTCTTTCCTTCCTTTTAATCGTGTGCAAAAATGTGATCTTAGTTTAGAGAACAAAAGACTTTGTCCTTAAAGTTTAAAATCGAAATCTTGAAAACATTTTCTGAATTTCTATATTTTTAACTATCATTTAATTTTTATTCAACCTTTTAAAAATATTTTAAATATAATTAAAAATATATCTTATTCGAATAAATGTTAAGGAAATCATGAAAATTGATTAGGCTTTTATTATTAACATGATACTTTATTGTGTATTAATGTTAAAACGAATTTTCAGTTGTAAGTTTTTTTCAGTTATACGTTTTTTAGGAACGGTCCCTTGAAAAACGTATAAACGGTGCTCCACTGTATATTGGTGCTTAGTTTGGAAGTGGTTCAAAATGCATTTCAGGTTGCATCATGCTTATTTTTTCTTTGTATTGTACTTAGTTTAAATACACTGTCTGGTGTATATATAATTTACAAATAATATGCAGGGCTATAAAAAAGGCACCACAGAACTGGTGTCTCAAAGGAATAAGTGCAAAACTTTGAAAAAATACAATTAAATGCAACAATTGTTTCGGGTTGGAAGGAAGGAAATACGACCTTTTGTCAGGTGAACAAAGTAGGCACGAGTACTGCAAATAAAGTAGTAATGTGAATCCTTGCATTTTATGATGTTTATTCAGAGTTTTGTACTTATTAATATACAGGGCTACTTAAATTATAAATTTCAGAAAGTGACATGGGTTGTAACTTGTAATTCTCTGAACTGAATAATTTGAAATTTAATAACAGTGTTAAATGTTTTATGAATGTAGCCATAATATTCAAACAGGGTGTTGAAGGGTTTGGTAGTCTTTCTCTAATATACATTTTTTTGTCAAATAAAAATGTTTCCAAATCTATTTGTTTAATATACACTAAAAATGTTCAGATCCAATATCTTATATGTTACACCTTAAGCAGTATGGCTCTGGTGCCCCCCAGAGGTATAATTCAGAATGGGAACATAGAGGGACATTGTGGCCCCGAAGCATTTTATCTGTTATGTGTGCTAGCTACTACAGTCGAAGTTCGATAATCCGGAATGCTCGGGACTTCGGCAATTCCGGATCATGGAAAATTCCGGACCACAGAACTTTTTTTTGAAATTTTACTCCAAGTTATTTCTGTTTTACCAAAAACTTTTTTAACCTTATAAAACACACAAGTATTCATTTAAATATAGCATCTATATAAATTATAAATAATATAACGTTAATTTCTTTAAAAGATTTACATTAAATAAACTGCATAAGAAATGAACATCAAAATATTGGTTTACATATTTATTGACACACATTATAAATATACATGAAAATATAAAACATTTCGATTGTTTCCACATTAAAATATTTTTTATATATACTGATACAGCTTGTATATAACTCTGGATTAACGTAATAATAAAAAATTTATGGAGACCTCTGTGTACTTGCCGATTACCATGTTAGGCCTAGCGCACTCAATAACAAACTTTAAAACTAGATTTAAAAAAGTTGCTTACATTAAAAAAAAAAAAAAAAAAGAAAGAATAAGAAATTAGAAGGCAAGGAAAATACATAAAAATATTTACTGTTTATGATTAAAAATAATTTTAAAAGAGTAAAAACATCAAAGTTTGATAAGAAACGGGGGAAAATGTCATCTTATCACGAAGCCGAAAGATCGTTGGTTGGATGGTTGGTTGGTCCGAGACTTTTGCTGCACCCCCTTTTTTTCCTCCACAATCTTATCTCGTTTTTACTGCGATGTGCATTCAGGAACTACAGAGCACATGCGTACGTCACATTAAGATGAAACGTGATTGGCTGAAATGTGATAGGGCCTAGCGGTTCCACAAGTGCTTCTGCTCATCCCGGCAAGTAACAGAGAAACATGGTGAGATTAGAGTTAAGAATTAAAAAAAATAAAAAGACTTTCAGAGAGTGATAAATACTTACGTCGGCAAAATATATGTGATAGGAACACAATGTAAACGATGTACTTCGAAGTAAACGGCTAAGTTAAACTGTAAGCTTCTTAAATATCAATCTTGGGGGTTTGTTTATATCCGTGGATTTTGAGATCGCCATTGTTTACGTTGAAACTAAATAACATTTTTGAATAGCGATGTATGTAATATTGTATGAGCTTCGATTTTTAAATTTTTAGTAAAAACACGAACTTTATAATATAAATTAGATCAAAACGAACAATTTTATTCAAAAATACTTTGTAAATAAAAGTTAGCATTATTTTTGAATTATTTTTCAAAAACGAAACTAAAAATCCGAAAATGTCCGAACCATGGAGCTTTCCGGACAATGGAAGTCCGGACTATCGAACTTCAACTGTATTAATATACATGATCTTTAGGTGGCTCGAGTATAGAATCCCCAATCTTCAGCTTGACTAGGCTATGGTGGACATTCTTGATTATTTAGAAAAGTGCCATTTAACTAAATGGAATGTAAAGGACAAAATTGGAAATTTTCATTAGTAGCCAATGGCTAGTAATAACTATTTTATTAGTGGTCATTTTCCTTCCTATCTAAAAAAAAAAAAGGTGGCCACTAACACTAAAAGGCATAATATTTAATTGCCGCTCTTTTCCCATAGTGAATATTGGCTATTGATAATTTTATCCATTAATGAAATAAATATTTAATATACAATACATTATTAAAAATAAAATGCAAAGTCTAAATCCAAAACTTACATCACCAGATCTAGTGTAATTTAACTGTGGCATTGATATAGCACCAATCATACTGTCAGTTTCTACTGAAGGTGATCTTGCATACTTTTTCAAATATTTGGAAGGAATTGGTGATTCTTGACTTCGACTTGCATCATTACCTGAAAAAATAAAATGAAAATGAGAAAATAAAATAAAAACCAGAAAGTAAAACTTTTTTAATAAGGATTACTCCACGACATTTTTTAACATATTAAATAATTAAAAATACATTGAAGTAATCAGCATTTACAGTATTATAAGTACCAATTATATAGAACTATTAATTTTAAGAATCATTAATGCTTTAATGGGATGCTTTATTTGTCATCTCTGGCAACTAAATCCCAAGCTATTCTACAGGAAAAAAGTTTATGCAAATTAATTATAACCTAATGCTTTTCTTACTTTTTTTAAAATTCTATTTTCACATTTAAAAAATTCACAACCGTCAAATTGATTAATAGGTAGAAAACTTTGAATAAACACCATAAAATGCAATAAACTCGCAACAGTTGTTTCAGGTCTGCAATCAAAGTACGTTGCTGCTTTGATTGCAGCACTCATGCCTACTTTGTTCGTCTAATGAAGGGTCATGTGTTTTTTCGACCCAAAACAATTGTTGCGAGTTTATTGTATTTTATGGTGTTTATTCAAAGTTTTGTACTTATTACTTTAAAACGCCAGTTCTGTGGTGCTTTCTTATTGTCATCAAATTCATTGTTATTAAAAATTAAATTTCTTAATATTTTGATTTAAAATTTTAAAGTGCAAAAAATTAACCAGTAAGTGCATTTTTTCTCCCTCTATAGCTTCAAATTGAAATATTAAATATTTAAAAAACAATTCAATGGTTGTGAATTTCTAAATGTAAAAATGGAATTTGAAAAAATATTAGGTAATGATTCATTTGCATAAATTTTCTAATAGAGTAAATATGAGATTAAGCTGCCAACTATGTTAGGTGAAGTATCACCTTAAGTACCAATTGTTCTCAAATGAAGCTCTAGATTACACCCCTTACATCAATATGCCAAAATTAGCGTATAAATTCTAGTGAGACAGACTTTGCAATTACGATTCTGAAACATTTATGCTAGAGTTATTTATTAAGGCGACTCTCTACCTACTGTTGCCGGAAGCCAAAGCCAATGTTATTCTATAGGAAATAATCCCCATTATAACTACAGGGTAAGTCAAAATGAATATAGCAATTACAAACGGCTATAACTATTTAATGGAAAATAATTTATTGATAAGATTAACACAGAATGTATACGGAACTCCCAAATTTTGTATACATACGTCATAGATGTTCTTTGTGACTTTCCTTGGTCACACGGACAACATCTAGACGGTTGTCCATTTCACACCATACACTCTGAAGCATGTTTGCAGTCACCGACATAAGCGCATTACATACAGTTACTCACAAAAGTTAGTATCCACGTCATACCTCAAAATATAAGACCCGTATTTTCATAGAAATAAAAAGTCAATATCTTATTGATAATTGTCGCTTATTTCTTAAGGATCAGGGTAATAAAAATAAACAACAAATTACTGGAAATTTCTTTTTGTCTTATTTCTAAAAAAAATTTTGTTATCCACCGGAAAAATTAACGCCACAAAAGTAAGTATCCACTTTATGTATCCTCCAAAGTATATATCCGTTTAGCGTTTGAAAACCTGTAAAGATACAATTTATGTTTTTTCTTCGGATCATTTCGATATAAGAAATATATTTCAGGTTGATTTTTGTGAACTGTTTGCTAATTATTATTAATGGCGCTCCGTGGTAAGGAACTTTCTCAAGACTTGAGAGATTTGATAATAAAGTTGCACAAGGAGAAAAACTCCCAACGAGAAATCGCTAAAATAGTTGGAAAAAGTCGGTCAACGATACAAAAAATTATAACAAAGTTTCAGATAACTGGCAATACAAAAAATAAAATAAGAACGGGGCGGCCTAGCATCTTCACTGAGAAGGAATCTCGAATGATTGTGCGAAAAGTGAAAAATAATCCTAAAATTAGTGCCCCAATATTAAAAACGGATATAGAAAATGCAATGGGAAAAACATGCCATCCTGAGACTATTCGACGTTTGTTAAGAAAAGCTGGTTATCATGGACGAAGCATACGAAAGAAACCGTATGTTAGTAAAGTTAATCGCCAGAAAAGAGTAGACTTTGCGAAACAACACCTAAAAGAAGATAATGACTTCTGGAATTCCATAATTTTCTCGGATGAGAGCAAATTTAATATTCTTGGACCAGATGGAAACAAAATGGTATGGAGAAAAGCAAATAAAGAGCTCGATCCGAAAAACATGAAGGGGACTGTAAAACATGGTGGTGGTTCCGTATTAGTTTGGGGATGCATGGCTGCATCTGGAGTAGGTAAATTAGTGATAATCGATGGCATAATGAACCAATATAGCTATCTGAAAATTTTGAAAGACAATTTGCAACAAAGTGCTGCCAAATTAGGACTTGGAAGATCATTTATTTTCCAACAAGACAATGACCCAAAACATACTGCTCGAACTGTTCAGGAATGGCTGCTGTACAATACTCGAAAACAACTCAAAACACCTCCCCAATCACCTGATCTCAATCCAATTGAGCACTTGTGGGAACACCTTGATCGTCAAATTCGAAAACGAGACATAAATAACAAGAATGATCTAATAAAAGCACTTTTAGAAGAATGGCAAAAAATACCTCCTACTATCACTCAAAAGTTAGTTTATTCAATGCCATCAAGATTGAAAGAAGTGTTAAAAGCCAAAAGATATCCTACAAAATATTAATTTTCCATTTTTACCAAAAAAAATTGTAATTTATTTCTTTTTTTCTAACTTTGTTGCATCTGGATACTAACTTTTGTGATGTGAGTTACATCTTACAATAAATTAATGTTTATTTTGGCCGATAAAAAGATTTTATTTTTGTGAAATTCTTTATTTTTTAATTAATACTAACTTGAAATATTTTAAAATGAAGCATTAATTTAATCCAAGTTTAAATGTAAATATGTTATGTTTGTCATATGTGTCCAAGAAGCTCTGGATACTAACTTTTGTGACCCACTGTATGTGACAAACAAATGCTTCAGAATGTATGGCGTGAAATGGACTACTGCCTAGATGTTGTCCGTGCGACCAAGGGAAGTCACATAGAACTCATCTATGACGTATGTATACAAAATTTTGAAATTCCGTCTACATTCCGTGTTAATCTTATCGATAAATTCTTTTTCATTAAATAGTTATAGCCATTTTTAATCGCTATATTTATTTTGACTTACCCTGTATTATAACTTATTAAATAATACATTTTTTTTTAAATTCTGTTTTCACATTAAAAAGTTCACAACTTTTAAATTGGTTCATGTTTTACAAAAACTGATTGCTTTCTTTCTTTTTTAATTTTCTTTTTCAAATTTACTTTAAATTCATAAAATGTAAAATTTCACTTTGTGAAAATTTGTATTTTACAGCTTCAGCATAAAATATTAAAAATAATTAATTTTTTGAAAATGATAACCAATTCAATGAATTGAGAAGCCTCTGAATGTGAAAACAGAATTTGAAAACATCTATCAGTTAATGAGTTACTTATAATAAATATAATAGGGATTATTTCTGCTAAAAATAATAACACTGACATTGGCTCATGGCAATGATGCGGTGAGAGTTTCCTTATGTAACACATTTGCAAAAATTTAGCTTTCATAAGCAAGCAAAATTGTCTCCATATATTTTTTTATATATTTACTGTGTTCCTGTTTATTACTAGTCCAGTCAATAAATACATTCTACCTTGCAAAAGGTGGGGTAGAAGATTTTATTTTTTTAATTTGTACATATTAGTACTAATATGCAAAATACGAGTTATCCAACATGGTCGGCCCCGGGAGAATTTTTGTCGACTGAAAAACCTTGAAAATTTACTAGTTTTTTGGCCTTTTTCAAAATATCTCAGAAATGGCTGAATTTAGCGATATTTTTCTATTGTAATGTTTAAAGAGGATTAAATTTCCTACAATTTCCTTCATTACACCTTTTTTGTAGTACTAATAGCAAGCGCGTAACAGCTTCTTGAAAATATACAGATTTCTCAACTTCGTAAAAAAAGCGCATTACTCCTTATAAATAATGTACAGTACTTATTAGAATTGGAAGCTTTATTTACAGAAAGCTTAACAACTTTTAATGGTATAGCTGTGATATCTGTCGTCCTTGGGATTTTTGGATTTGGTGATCAGAAACGTAATACGGAAATATACACGCCAGATGTATTTTTTTACAATATATATTGTAAGAAATGCTGTTTTATGTTCTTGATTGTTCTCTTAACATATGCCTTGTTAAAATAATCGAGATTTTTGAAAGGAATTAAATATGTTCGCCAGATAAATTGGCGATCATTTCTTTTTTTTTTTTTTTTCACTAAGGACGACAGATAACAAATCTGCTCCCTTTTAATTTTTCCCTTCCACTTTTTACTAACTCTCTCTCTCTTCCTCCCGGCCACGCACTGACAATTCTGGCCTAACAACAGTAGTCATCATCAGACTCCAATAACTGCCAATGTATAGTATTCTATCACTGCAACACATACAAAGAAAAATAAATAAAATAAAAAATATTTGTATAATGAATATTAGGGGGCTAATAAGCAAAAACTCAATGCATTGATACATAAATATTTTAATTCTACTATTTAATTAAATTATAAAATGTTAATGATATTTAGATATAATACATAATGTTGTAATAGACATTAATTACTGCTATATTAATATTGATGATAATAACAAGATACAATCTTAATTTTAAATGAACTTCATAAATAGGCAAACTTGTTTGAAGAACAATAGCAAATAATTACAAAAGTAAATTGTAGAAATTTAACTTTATATGTAAATTATAGGGAGATTCATTTAGCCTTGAAATAAATAAAGAAATGTACATTAATGTATAATGTACATGTTTATTTTCTTCGTGGTTATTTTGAAAGCCCGGGTTCTTAAGTTTCAATAGTCATCAGAGGTAGAAGGAAGGTGTGTCGTCCTCAAATTGTTCCTCTCCGTCTCGCAGTAATTATAAAAGCTCTTAGAAAAACTTATCTTCTTCAGCCTCGTCAAATGATGAAATTAGTATGACATTTTCCTGTTGAGGATCAGAGTCCTTGTTACTATACCAGTTTCACTGAGTATTTTATAGCCAACATTTTGGAAGCAAACTGCTTTCTTGTTGGCAGTTTCGGCTATTAAAACATCTTCACCATATTTTTGCAAAAGCGTGATGTAACCGTTCTGATGCCAGGACGAAAATAACCCTCTATTTTATTCATCAAATACTTTATGAGACTGGCACTCCTCTAAGTCGTTTTCAGGGTAGGAGTAAATTGATTCCATTGCCTCATCAGTGTTACTTGCAGGGTAGTATCCTCGTTTCATCTCACTTTTAGGCCTCCAATGCAGTTTTTGATGACAAAACCTGTGATACCCATTATTTATAATTATAGCAACTAAACCTTTTACATTTCCGATGCATTCAAGTACTTTTTTTTCTTCTCTCATCCCCACGATTTTCGGCACCATTTACAAGTGTTTCTTTCACACCAGTTTCATAGCATGGTGGATAACATTTCTTTCATGCTCAGGAAGACGTTCCTGATTTTTAAAGAAATCTTCAAGTATCCCCACTCCACACAAGAAACACTGATCTTTAAAACTGAAACCTTCAGTTCTTGATGGAAGACATGGAGCCGCACAGTTTGGACCAGTTCCATCACCAGTTGTATGACGCTGTACATATGCTGCAATCATTCGTTCATTGATATATCGTTTGTGACAGGCATTGTGAATTCTTACTTGTTTTAGGTTCTTCAAAAAACACTAATGTTCTTCATTTTGACGTTTTGCATTGCACTTTTACTGATTTTTTGTATACCTTTCTCCTTCAGAATCTTTACTTTACCTTTATTCAAACTGATTTCGAAAAGGAAACAAACACTCCGCTTATTGTAATAGAAAAAGCTCACAGATTGAAACAGTATGTTCGAACTGAACTGAATAACATAGATGTTCAGCCGAGGCAGCGTACTACAGGATAAGAAGAGGCGGGAGGAAAAGGGAGAGCTTTTTGCGTTAAGGGGGGGGGGGCAGTTTTTTTTTTTTTTAATATATATACCTTCTTTACTACGAAGCAGATGCCATTTCCTAAGGTCAGACAGCTGAATATGTCCCTTCCTTTCTTTCCGTTTTCTAAAAAACAATCATGCACCGACCCATTTCTTTGAGTTGTATTTTATTAGCTTGAGAAAAAATGCCGACATTCAAGAGGCTGTAACACGCTTGCTATTAGTAGTACAAAAAAGTTGTAATGAAGAAAATTGTAGGAAATTTAATCTTCTTTAAACTTTATAATAGAAAAATATCGCTAAATTTAGCCATTTCTGAGATATTTAAAAAAAAGCCAAAAAAGTAGTAAATTTTCGAGGTTTTTCAGCCGACAAAAATTCTCCCGGGGTCGATCATGTTGGATAACTCGTTTTTTTCATATTGACACTCATATGTACAAATTAAAAAAGAAAAATCTTCTACCCCACCTTTTGCTAGGTAAGCCCTTTTTTACATACCTATTGACTGGACTATACTGTTGTTATTTTGATTTCTTCATCTATAATTTAGAAAATGATCAGTAATTTCTATTTTAAAGTGTGAATCTATTCTAATCCTCTGTTTACCTTTGAAATTTGTAAAAGCTTGAGAAAAGTATCAATACTATAAATGTTTAGTCACACTACAACTACAGCAAATCTCTTATTCATTTCTGCATCTTACATATATAACCAAATCTACTAAATATCTTTCTACATAATTCATATATATTAGGTTGTTGCAAAAGTTCGTGCGGACACTGATCATTTTATTGCCTCCAAAGACGAGAGCTTTTATCACTGTGGTATACATTTGTTACCCGAAAAATGGGCAAAGGCTGTAGAAAGTAATGGAGAGTATTTTGAATAAAAATTGTCATTTGATTTGATGTATTTTTATGAAACGAAGCAATAAAAAACTACACGAATTTATGCAAAGACCTAATATATACTTAGTCCATATTCAAATAATTTGAAATATTGATCTATTTCTTCTTTTTTTAGGTTCAAGAATTTACTCATTTAACATCGTTGAAGCAAAAATAAAATAACTTGAAATAGAAGCATTTATTTATTAGCAAGTGGCATATTATAGTATACCTTTTAACAGAAGTTTTTTACAATGGAATAATATAAAATTTATACTAAAAATAATATATCATTCTTTTAAAAAGAACTAAAATTGAGAAAATCAAGAAGAGTAAAGATATAACTGAAAAAAATATTTCAAATTAAACATTACTAATTTCTAGATTTTTTTTTTTTTAACATTTTTTGCTACAACTTTTCTATTTTCAGAAATATCTTTAAAATCCAGAGCTCAATAATAAGTTCATTTTGCAAGTAATTATAAAATTTATAAATCTTGTGGCTGATATCAAAAAACCTGTTCTGTGATAAAAGAGTTTAAAAACATTGAATTATCAAGAAACATATGTGAAGATGTTTATTTTTTATAAATTTAAAATTTTTTTTTTTTTTTTTTTTTTTTAAATAAAGTTACGCAGAATTAAAAAAAAAAAAAAAAAAAAAGCCTTTAAATTGAACTTGAATTTTTTTAATTCTTGTTTAATATGATTTGATTATTAGTAATTTAAGTATTAAATTAAAATGTTTAAAACAATTGGATAAGAGACATTTATTGAAAGACAAATTAAACACGTAAATGTTTCATGCTATAGTTCATATGCTTCAATTTATTTTTAACTTGTATTTTAATATGTCTTTTTCAATAAATATCTTTCATTCAATTGTTTTAAACATTTTAATTTAAAGAAACGGGATGTTTTTTGGTACTTATATATTAACTGCATGTCACTGGGAAGTTATTTATATTATATACCTATATATATAAATAATAAAATACACATAGCATATTCTTTTATTTTATTTTTGAAACCACTTCCCTTGACTAATCACTGCTAGAATTATGTAGCTTTACTTAAAAGCTCATATTTACAAAAAAAGAAAAAGAAAGGGAGGGATAAGAATATTAAATAATTATAAAAATGATAATTAGAGGCAAAGGATTTATTTAAGCAAAAAACCATCTTTTCCTCACAAAAAGCAGATCAATATTTCAAATTTCCAGTTTTTTAAAAGGGAAAAAAGAGTGATTTTCATTTCTGTTAAACTCACACTTATAAAATATGATTTCTAATTTTTATTATTTTTCTAAGATACTGCAAAATACTTTATTTCGAACATATTGAAATATTAATAATGCATGCTTCATACTAAATTTGAAACAAATTTCTCGAGTGAATGAAAAGGTAAAAGATAAAACGAGTAACTATTTAACAAATAATATGCATAAGGATTGGATCTATGAAAAATTTGATGCGATTTAATAAATTTATTCTTGCTTGATTAAGTAAAAAATAGTTTTCTTTATAAAGGATGCCAAATGCTGATAAGCACTAAATAAAGTAAAATTATAAAGGGAAACATTTAAAGGTATTTTCAAATTCTACTTTAATTTCAAATAACAGACAAACATGTTCTATAAAAATAACTATAAAAATTAACATATATAAGTTATTAAAAAAGCAAAAATTTAGTAAGCAATTTTATGAAACATTTTAAATGATAAATTAATTTTAATAGCTACTACATTTTGAAATTTGTGAAAAAATTTACAAGAATTACAGATTTTATTGCTAAAAGCATATCCTCTTAAAAGAAATCACAATCCTAATTTTATTAATGTCAGCATATATTAGCCAAAATAATAATTCTCTAAACCTACACACTAAAAAAAAAAAAAAAAAAAAAAAAAGATCAATTGAGAAGACAGCTTGCAACTATTGGTTTCAAAACACCCTCCAATCAATGAAAAAAGGAAGAAAAAGTATTAGAATTAAAAATTTTCATTTGCTTTTGTAAGGCAAAACACTGAATAATGATAAACATAATTTTAAATAAAATCTTTAGAATCACTTTTAACACTATCCCCACCTGTAATCAACATCACATAAATATTGACTTCCATTGAAAATTAAATGCTTGATAATTTTCCCGTCTGTTTTACAACATAACCACACTTTTGGGTTAAAAAGTGTTAGATTATAGGAGTAAAAAGGTTGAAAAAGAAAATGGTTCTTCTAAGACATTTATTTTGATACAAATGGTGGTTACAGTTGAACATATAACACCATTTTTTATTTATTTATTTTTGTATTTTAATGATTCATTTTTTTTTTCTATTATTTCAACACAAGAACTTTCAGAATTCTTTTAACTCAGTTATTATTTTTTCAAACATAAAAATATAAAACAAATGCAATCTCCTAAATAAAATACATTAAATAAAAATATACATCATTTCCCCAAGCAATAAAAGTTTTAAAAAATAGGAAAGTTGATAATTGTTGTTAGAATCAAGAAGAAAAATGTTAAAATTAGACTGATTACAGTAAATTAATGGTACATTATAGAATTGATAGGTTTGCTTGTGAATAATATATAAAAACCATTATCAACATAATTACCTTTCCTTATATTGATATTGGATCCCGGAAAAAAGGGCACGGAAGAAAGGGCACCAGAAAAAAGGGCACCGGAAAAAAGGGCACTGGAAAAAAGGGCACCCGGAAAAAAGGACACCCGAAAAAAAGGGCACCGAAAAAAAGGGCACTTTTCCAATTCGCAAAATAAAAAATATCAAATAATGAATTTAAAAAATGACTTTCAAACTACATTTTTAGAAATTTCAATTGATTTGGTACAACATTCATTTAGTATATATGTCGGGGAAGAGGGGGGAGGGGGCAGGAGCAGATCGAAAGAAAATAATTGTTTTTACAAAAACTCTTACAGATTTTAATCAAACTTTATATAATCACGTACAATTTGTGAAAAAAATGACAGTAAGTGGCAGGCAAACTTGGGGGGGGGGGGGGGGGGTTAAAGAGGGGGGGGGGCAGAGGAAAATAAAATTATCTTTTATAGCACCATTTTACCGATTTAATGATATATTCTATAATTATCATTTACTTTTTATGAAGATCACAATGAGTGCATTATATACTGGGGGGGGGGAGGGCAAGGGGGGGATATGGAAATAGATTTCATTCTTCTTTAAACTACCCTTTTATCGATTCAAAGAAGATAACAGTGAGTGTATTATATATCTGGGAGGGGGGGGGCAAGGGGGAGTAGATGAAAATAAAATATATTCTTCTTTAAACTATCCTATTATTGATTAAAAAAATTTTGTATAATCACGCATAGTTTATGAAAAAATTACAATAAGTGTCAAACATACTTGGAAGGGGGGGGGGGGGGTTAGGAGGAGGCAGAGGAAAATAAATTGAATTTTTATATTACCATATTAGTGATACCAGTAAGTGATAGTTATAGAATATGTCATTAAAATCGGTAAAATGGTGATATAAAAAAATATTTTATTTTCCTCTGTCCCCCCTCTCTTTAACCCCCCCCCCCCCAAGTATGTCTGACCTTACAGTGATTTTTTTCACAAATTGTATTCTACTATACAAAGTTTTTGTTTAAATCGATAATAGTGTAGTTTAAAGAAGAATATAATTTATTTCCATCGGTTCCCCATTGCCCCCCCCCAGGTATATAATACACTCATTGTAATCTTCATGAAAATTAAGTGGTAGTTATAGAATATATCATTAAATTCGCTAAAATGATGATATAAAGAATCACTTTATTTTCCTCTCCCCCCTTGTTTACCCCCCCCCCCCCCTGACATACACACACTAAGTATGTCTGACACTTACTGTAAATTTTTAATAAATTATACGTGATTGTACAAAAAAAAAAAAATTAATCAATAATAGAGTAATTTAAAGAAGAATATATTTTATTTTTATCTGCCCCCCTTGCTCCCCCCCAGGTATATAATACACTCACTGTGATCTTCATAAAATGTTAGTGATAGTTATAGAATATATCATTAAAGTAGGTAAAACTGTGATATAAAAGATAATTTTATTTTCCTCTGCACCCCCCTTTTTAACCCCCCTCCCCTAAAGTTTGCCTGACACTTACAATAATTTTTTCACAAATTGTACGTGATTATACAAAGTTTCATTAAAATCGGTAAGAGTTTATGTAAAAACAATTGATTTCTTTTGATCTGCTCCTGCCCCCCCCCCCTCCCCCTCCCCCCATCTTCCCCGAGGTATGTACTATATTAATGTTGTACCAAATCAATTGAAATTTCTAAATGTGTAATTTGAAAGCCATTTTTATATGTCATTACTTGATATTTATTATTTTGCGATTTGCGAATTGAAAAAGTGCCCTTTTTTCCGGGATCCATTGATATTATCATTGAAAATATAATCTATAAAACTGTCATTCATTCGAAAATAAATTTTATTGAAACAATGAAAAATATTGTGGAAAAATATAATTTAAAAAGCATTTTATATTAAAGTATAAGAAAGCTACAAAAATAAAAAAGAACAAACTATTTGAGGAAGTAACACTCACCCTTTGATCCAGTAAGTTTCTTAAATACAGCTGTAGGAGAAAACAGTGAAGTAAACTGGCGAGATGGAGAACTACTAGAATTGGATGATCCTTTTGATTTCTGATTTTTTAACTGTAAAGTGTTGTATTTCTTATCAGGAACAGAAAGAACTTGATTGACATTTGTACTACTTTTGGACAAAGTGTTAGCCAATGGAAATTTTTTGATAGATCGTTTTAAAGATTTAAAATTAGGCACATCCATAAATTCCTCAGGTGGTGGTGTATCGTGAAGAATGCTATCATCAGATGATTTGAAAGAGTAATAACCAGTGTCACGACTTGATTTTCCAGGAGTTTTAAAATCATTGGTTACATTAGCATCACTTGAAACCCCTGATGTTTCAGGATAATCGGTTATTTCATTGACGTATAAAGAATCATCTTTCTGAGAGATGGGAATTGCACTATTTACAACAATATTCTTTTCTTTTTCTCTGTCCTCATTTTCACCAGAAACCCATAAATGAAGTGATGATCGTTTTACAGCATCATATACTTCTGCATACTCAGCTTCTAAATGAGATTTACATTTCTCTGGAGTAACATTTGTCGCATTTAAGTCAACATCAACATTGGAAATAAGAATGGGTTTATCATCAGCAGAATCTGTGCTATTGAAATTTAATTCAATATCTATTTCATTAACACTAGTTTCTTCTGGACATGGATGAGATTTTAATGATTCATCGTTTTCAATTATATCAACACATGAATTTTCAGAAAAGCTCTTTTTGGTATCTGGATTTAGTATATCATTATTGGATTCATTAGAAATTTTTAACTCACAATCCGATACACTATTGATAGTTTCCGCTGTTTCGAAACTTTCAGAGATGGTTTCAACAGGAACTTCATTAATAAAAGATTCAGTGTTTAAAGTTGCTAATTCTTCATTATTTGAACACACTAAAGGTGGAGCATTGACACTGACATTAAAAGCTTCATTAATATTTTCTGATGTGTCTGTTTCTTCAATTAAGGATGACTTTATTTCTTCATTTACAATATTTGACATTTTTGAGTCAATTTCTTCAACTTTAGTTTCATTAACTGTTACAGTATGCATAAGATTAACTATTTGGTCTCTGATATATAAACGTGCTTCAGTATTAGGATCATATAATTTATCATTCATACAAAAACTATCTTTTTGTAGAGACTGTATTAATCTCTTCCATATACTTAATGTTTCATCAGAAATATTAAAATTATGGAATTCAGACCCTGGTTGTATTTTGTACGCTGCATTGAAAAGATCCACAATAGGGTATTTGGCATTTCCTCGATTTTTAGATTCAGCTGATTCATCCTCATCTGTCATGCATTCTAAAGATTCAATAGTATCACTACCATAATCACTGTTATTACTATCAATTGTGCTACTATTACAACTGTTATTTTCTATGGAAGCTGCAGGTGAGATAGATTGTATAAGGCGTTCTATTTCGGTTTCTAGAATTTGCCAAGCCGATATATAATCAGTTTCAATATTATGTTTGAAAGAATTTGGCTCAGAATTAGAAAAATACACAAGAAGTTTTTTAATTATAGCACGAACATCAAGTGCTAATTGTTCTTTCGAAATATTTGATTTTGGAATTGATACATCATTTGTATCAACAATACTTTCAACTAATTCAGAATCAGCTATTTTAACTAACGTTCTTTCAGTTTCTGAATCTTTTTGATTATCTACATTACTAGATAAAACAATATCTGGAGAAGAATTAGCAGTATCCACAGTAACTTCATCAGATGTTGTTACTTCAGTTTCTTTACTTTCACTAAACGTCTGCTTTAAATCAGTTGTAATAGTTCCTTCAGTTTTTTCAAAAATTTCTCTTTCATAATCTTGGTTTGGTATAGCTTTAACATGATCATTTTCTAAATCTTTAGAATTAGAATCATGTTTTAAAACAGTGTCACAGTCTGATTGTTGGACATTTTCAGACACTGACTTATCAACTGATTCACTTTCTTTGTCAGCTGCCTCAATAGACTCACTATCTTCACTTTCATTTTTTTCAGCCACATTTTCTAAGGAACTTAAAAGAGCAGAACGACTAATTTTTTGATGAATACTGTCTTCTTCAAAATCACTGAGAGGCGCATCTTCTAAAAACTCTGCATCATCAGGATAAAAGTAATTTTCATTACCAACTAATCCTGAGGTAAAATACTTTTCCAGTCTTGATGATGCAAGTTGAGTCGGATCAATTTCTTTACTTGCATCTCCATTAAGTGACCCAGATCCCTCAGATAATGAATCGCTAAAAACTGTACTTTCATCTTCTTCTTTTCTTTTAATATCTGTCTCAGTATCATTAATTATATCCCAACTAAAGTACCTTTCCAATTTGGAAGTCACTTGCTCATTAGTAGGAGTTGTATTTCTAGAATCTCTCTCACTCTCCTCACAACTTTCTTCAATGATAGTATGTAAGGCATAGTCTGACAAATAATGAGTATTATTCAAATTGGGATTACACCTAATTTCTTCATCCGAAGAAGTATCACTGAAAACTGCATCCTCCTCATCAAAAATCATTTCCTCTGCATCACAGTCATATGTAACAGATGTCTTAAAATTCTCGTTACCAGAAATTTCATGATCAGTAAAATCATTAGTTAAAAGAGAATTATCAGTTGAACTCAAAGGAACAAATTTTTTTGGCTTACTGTTCTCAAAGGATGTAAAATAATTTTCTAGAGTAGATTTATCAGATAATAATGGCTCTTTCTTTTTTGATAATTCTGCTTTAGATGCAGCAATGAGATTATGAAGGTCTGTAGTAGATGATACTAATGAATTGTTTCTATGCCTTGGTGAGTCTGTATGATCAAAAGAATCATTGCAATTATAATCGTTACTAGGTGCACTACTCCATAAACCATCATGTGCAGATTTAACACCAATATCAACGTTTTTCCACAAGTCTCCAGCCTCAGAAACTTTTCTGCAGTAAGAGATATCGGATGAAATTCTTTGCTTATTTATTAGTATTTGCTCAGATTTATTAGTAGCTGTTTCATTTCTATTTACTCCAGGAGAAATAGTTAAATGATTGTCATTTTTATTAACCATACCACTTGAATGTTCAGAAATTTCCGATTTGTGTTCGGTATTTTGTATAATATTCAACGAGGTGTGAACACATGTAGATTGACTAGAAACATAATTCTTTTTATCTTTTTTAGAATATGAAGTGTCAGAATCTGAACCACCACTTTCACCAGCATCAAAAAGTTTCTTAAGTTTACTAATATTTTTTCCCGGAGTTCGTGTAATTTTACTTATTAATCTAGGATTTTCCTCACAAGTTGCCATAATTTGTTGCGATTCAAATAAAGGCACACTAGTAGGATTCAGAATAATCCATTTAGCATCACCGAAAATCGCTTGATCACAGATCAGCTGCTGTAATCCTTTTGGCACACTTCCAAAACACACATAATCCTCAAAATCATGGTCTTGAGCTGTAATCTTTTGTGTTTTGCATGATTTCAAAGTAACAGGATATCCGCCACATATAGATTGAAGAACAGAAAAATCTTGAGAACCACAAACACAATCGTTATCCGTTATATTGGCCGCTACGCTGGCCGTAGCAGCGCGGAAAAATCCATGTTTACGATTTTTCACTGGCTGAATAAAACGACTTTCGCGGTCCACCGGCCGTTGCACAGCTGGCACACTTTGAATGTGCTGAATTGAGGAGAGCGAGAGGCGTGTCTTAGCCGTATCACGCACGCTCACCAACTGCGGTGGAAAAAGATATTTCACGAATGTTGCGTTACTAGTCGATGACGTAGTACAATTCGCCAGTGATTCAACAGCAAATGAATTTTCATTCGCTTGAGAAGGATTAATAGAAATTTCGGTTTCTTTCAGAAAGTATTTATCAATTCCGTAGTTTCGGTTTCTTGCGCTTTGTTTTTGTTTACAAACGCCTGGCTCGTTTGTAAGAGAGTTATTATTTCTATATTTTTTCCATGTTTGACAATTTTTCTTCTTCTTTGTAGAATTTCTTGAAGTCTTCTTATTTTTATGTTTTTTATTTTTTAATCTATAAAGATTTTTAGATGAATTTTTATTTCTTTCACTGATATTTTTTCCAATATTTTTCTTTAATTTAAAATGTGGTTTTCTGTATAAAAGAATCCTTGTATGAATATCAAAAGATTTGGAAGATTGTTGACACGGAAGTTTTTTCAAATCGATCGAATCAGTATTATATTTGACTTGTTTTTCGGCACCGTTAATAATTTTAACATTTACGTACTTCTTTCTCAGAGGAGACTCAAAATTCCGAAAATGCAGTTTATTATTAATTTTTGAACTCAGTAATAATCGTGAAAGGATACGGAATAACTGTGAAATATTATTGACGAAAGTTAAAATATTCAATTCAGATAAATTTAAATCTGGAACAAGAAAGCTCACAGAACAAAAATTTGTAGTTGTTCCCTCATTATCTTCTAATTCCAAAAATCTAAACGAGAATGGTTTTAAATTATTGTCATTAGAAAAAAGACTCTTAGAATTCTCAAACATATTTCTGCATATATTGTATAAAAGTCTGCTTACTGATTTAGTTTGAGAATAGAAATTAATTAGTCGATAAATATTTCGAAGTATTTCTCTCGGTTCAAAGAAAACTGTCGTCGGGCTTCCATCATTACAGCGATAAAACAACATTTTTTCGTCTTGTAGAAACATCCCACAATAATTAACTGATGAGAAATTTCTAATGAGTTCATCAGATTGAATGGAAATTAAGGCTTGCTTTTCTATATCATTAGAATCTGAAAGAATGACGTGTGGTACAAAACTTCGGTAATTTTCAACTGGATTTGAAACGACAATATCTTGAGAATTTTCAACAGCATAATTTTGTGTCATATAATTTATCATGTTTAATTTATGAAAGCTAAAAAATTCGTTATCGTTATATATTTTTTGATAAATAATATCTCTTTCTGCTTCATCTTCGGAATTTTTTAAAGCTTTCCTTGGTGTACTTAATTCATTGCAAGAAGTTGTTGGATAATTTTTTCCGTAAGTGATGAAATATATTTCGGCAAAAGGTGTACAAAGCGGTTCATAGAGTACAAGTCCCACCTCTAAAAATGGCTTTGTTTCAGAAAAATAATTGGTTAATTTTTCTTCCTTCCATTTGTCGCGTATCCTTTTATATTTTGAATGATTGTTATTGGTAATTTTGTTGGATGCAACAATTTCATTTTTCAAATTACCATTTTTATTTAAGTTATATTCGTTAACATTTGTTGTATTTAACCCTGGGAAGTGATCATTTGTGGTTTTGACTTCATTAAATGAGAGAAGTGAATAATCAGCACAGTTTGGGTGTTTCAACATAGTTTTAAACGAATTAGGTTCATCATCTTTATGGCCTAGATTCTTTCCAACTTCCGATGTTTTATTTTCAGAATTTCCTAATAGTAACAACTGCTCTGATGTTCTCTCTAAAATATCGGAAGTTATAGCACTTACTGTATGATCACTAGTTGTTTGAATCAGCGAATCATTTATAGAAAGCAAGCTGTCTGATATATGGTCGTTCTTTTCAACAATTGTCTTTTTAGGAAGTAAATGATTAGTCGCATTATTGGTTTTTATCGAAGAGAAATCGAAAACTAAATGATCTGATGGTTTTTCATTTGAATGTAGATCATTTATTTCCGAAGGCTCGATGCTTAAATTATTGAATTCAGAAAGCTGGTTAATGGTGGGAAGTTTGTTACCATTGAAACTTTTATTATTGCATTCAAAGGAATTATTTGTCAAGAGTTTGTTTTGATTGAAATTATCTATAGGATGTAATAATGAGTGGTCGTCATAAGAATATGTTATGTTATTATTCTGTCCATTGTTTTTGAATAAGTTACTTTCAAAATCTTCGTTCGTATCTGAGCTTGAATTAATGACTATTGACTTACTTTCATTAAGCGACTGTTTCTGTTCAGATAAATTTTCATCTTCATCTTCATCATTTATCATATACCTGGAATACTCTAAAGTACATATCTTATTCGGTTTATCTTGAATTGGCTGGGGAATATCAAAATCGCATTGCATCACATTATAGAATATCCTATCCACATTTTCATGAATCTGCTGTATTATAGATTTTGAGCCATCTGTATCACCAATACCAAAAATATTACAGTATTTCTTACCGTATTTTGGCACAGTTTGTTCTGTGTTTTCAGAATCATTTGACATACAGTAATTCCTGGGAATACACTTAAACATCGGACTCTGAGAAGAGCCATTATTTGGGTATTTTCGATAGAAAAATCCATCGTCATCTTCGTCGTCTTCAGATGTCATCTCGTCTTCGGAACTAAAAGTAAAATCCCAATCTTCGTTTCCAACAATTACACATTTTTTATTCAATTTGACATCCAATGTTCCCATTCCAATTGAACAGTAATTATCATCCATGTAATCCAAACTTGATTCTTGAGAAGTGCTACTCAGGTACGCGATTCTATAATCATCACCATCAGGTTGTATTTTTTCCAGGTTCAAGCTACATAAGCTCTGTATTTCGTAGTCATGAGTGTAACTAAATTTGTCTTCCCACTTTGAAGTTAACTCTTCTTCTAGCTTTCGAACTCTGCTCTGAACAAAACCGGAATTCCAAAATTCATAATCATGGCTTTCGACCTGAGACAATTCACATGGAAGAGAGGAACTCCTAGATTTGATAAAAGTACCGTTAGAGCGAGCATCCCCCTTCAGGGCGGGACATGCTCTATAACTCTTCCTTCTTCCGAAAATTCGTGTTCCTCTAACTGAAAAACGAATATGGGGTTCATTTCGGTCTAGTATAGAGGGATGTGTAAAATTATAAGCATTTCTATAACTTCTTCGATGATCTTTATGCCATGATGAGTTTGGGCATGAATTGATATTAGTTTTTGATCTGCTTGTCGATGAAGCAAATGGACTAACATTATTATGAAATAATGCCTTTGCAGATTCATATTGTTCTTGCTTTGTAGATTTAATTCGAGTGGAACGATTTTTCTTTGAATGTTCATTGAGTGTTCCAGAATGACGGCCTCGACTAAGAGATAAGGCTTTGCATTCACGCAATTCTCTACGTTTTTGCTTCAGATTGGTGCTTGTATATTTTAAATCGTTTTCTTTGCGGACTTTACAATTCATTTTAACATCTAGCGTTTTACAATTTTTCATCTGAATATCTCGTTGTACTAGAGGATAGTTGAAGCATGGTTTGGGTGAGTTGTAATAAAATTTAGATCTTGACAAGTTCTTTTTATAAAGCTTGCTTTTAGTAATGAGGTCAACGCTGGATATTTCATTATAAAAAGAATGTATTCTTCCTGATTGGTAATCGTTGACTTTGTGTACTTCTAGGACGCCATGGGCGGCTGCAAAGAAACGAAATAGAAAGAATTACTTATTTGAATAAAAACAAATTTAAAGTTAAATCCTTTTTTTTAATTATAGAATTTCTTGGCATATTAATACAAATTTACGTATTCCAACACAACCTTTCAATGATCCCTTTTTCTTTTAATAGCCAGGTTGTCAATATATGATTAATACTGAGATTAGCGGGATTATCTAGTATGTCATTACCATTTTTTTTTTTTTTTTTTTTTTAAGTATTAATTTGTTTTAACGACGAACTTTAATATATTTTAACCTTTTATAAGTAATAAATTATAACTGGAATTTAACTCATTAAAATATAAATACTTTAAGTTAGTAGATCCATCACCCTCACGAATCGTGGGATCTCGTTGGGGAGGGGTGAAATGAAATAATTTATTACAAATGACGTTGTAACATACCCCTATGGGTTCCACGCGTTTAAATACTTAATATGGCAATCTTTCAAAACAAAAAGTTATTCTGTTTATTTGACACTCACAAAACGATAATACGCCGAACATTATAAAGGGACTTTGAGTTCATAAATCGATAAAATGACAGACATTATAGAGAAAATCTGGATTGTAACAGGATTATGCGTGTTTTGCTTTTCATAAATCGCTATAGCGACATTTATTATAACGGCGCCCGTCGGCGCTTTGCAGCCCATAAACTATTAAAACAGTAATAAGTTCATTGTAACCTGGAGAATCTTATGATTTTAAATCATTCGTACGGCGTATACGGCAATCATATATACGGAGAATGTTACTATAATGAGTCCTGTTTCTCTAAGCACCTACTCTTCTAATTGTTTTCAGTATCTATCTCAATCCTTTTATTTATTTTCTTCTATATTTAATAGAAGAAAATATTGGATTCGTAAAAAAATTCGACTTCCGGATTTCGACGGATTTACACGTTTTGAGAGGACTAGAACCCGATTTTACCATTTTTAGAAAGTGTCTGTCTATGTGTGTGACAAAAATTTTGTGGCACCTGTATCTCCGGAATTACTGTCAAAAATTGAATAAAAGTTTATATATAGATGCACTTTGACCTAAATTAGTGCCTATCAACTTTTAGTGCCAATCACTCAACAGGTGGCGCTGCTATACAGCGATTTTCGAAATTGAAGGGAAGGCTGTATCTCAGGATCTATTGCGTATACTCAAACAAAGCTTGATATATAAGAAGGTCATTATGAGATATTGTGCTAATTCAATCCGAATGCTTGTCGGCCTACAGGTGGCGTTGTAATACAGCGATTTCCGCAAGTTAAGGGAAGGCTATATCTCAGGAACTACCGCACAGAATTCCATATAAATTTATATGTGGATGCATCTTGATGTAAATTAGTACCTATCAACTTTTAGTGTCAACCGCTCAACAGGTGGCTCTGCTACACAGTGATTTCTGCAATTTAAGGAAACACTATATCTCAGGTTCTATTGCGTATAATCAAACAAAACTTGATATGTGAGAAGGCTATTATGAGACATTATGCTGATTCAAGTTGGATGCTTATAGGCCAATAGATGGCGCCGCTATACAGGAAATTTTCTCGATAACGGGAAGGCTATATCTCATCTTGTATGGCATATAACCAAAGCTTCCTAGATCTACTATCAAGCCTGAAGGTCCTCTTCGTGACGTCACAACCGGGGTCCCTCCGCATCGTTTACTTTCGCCTGAAACCCTTTAAGATCTTCTCTTAAAGCTCCATTTCTTCTTCATAAAAACAGATTTCTCATTAATATTCCGTTAAAAAATATTATTTGGCATTTATCTACCAATTTTATTATATATATATGTATATGTATGTTTTTTCCCCCCATTGTTTCAGCTAAAATAGATATATTTTCCCTTTCATTTATGTTTATACGTGTTTACATCATTAAGTATTTTTTTAAATCAAATATTTGATGTTATAAAACTAAGATTGTACATGTTATTTTAATAAACGAGGGAAATACGCCGAATTCCATTGCAATAATTTATTTTATAACCATTACACCAAGAAAATTAAAATATTTAAATAATAATAATAATAAATCTTGACACACGTTCTTTAATTTTAAATTTCCAAATTTTAGCATATAAAGATTTAAATTTGAGTTAAAGCAACAAAAACGATATTTAATAGTGCTCATTTGAAAATTAATATAAATGAAAATTTTTATTATACATATTTTACCAAATATTTATTTTATTTTTAATTATAATCACATATAGAAGTATTTTATAGAAGTATTAATGTATTTTAAAATCAAATATTTCATATTTATTGAATTTTTTCCGACTGAGTGAAAATAATGCCTGGACCGGGACTCGAACCCCGGAACTTTGACTTACAAGGTCAAGGCTCTACCAATTGAGCTATCCAGGCCGACATCCCGGTCAGCATTACTCACTCAGACAACCTTTTAGGCAGAAACTATCTGGTCTATAATTTAGATAGCTCAACAGAAATAAGCCGCAGGAAATGGAAAACACCACTGAACAATGGGAGAAAGAAATACAATTTTTTAATAAAATCACACAATCAACTGTGGAAGAAAATCATATTTGATTGTGTGATTTTATTAAAAAATTGTATTCAAATATTTCATGCAATAAATCAAGCTTTGTATATTTTTACATTATTTAAAAAAGTATTATGATATATTCAGAATTTCATTAAAATCATTCAACTTCGAAGTTTTGTACAAAGAGTATTAAATTAATACTTAAAAAATAAGTATTAATAATTTTTAGATATACATGCATTCACTCTTTCTAAATTTCCAAACTGTGACTTATAAAAATTGAAATATGAATCTAAATTCAATCTTTAAAAGTACAAAAAAAATATTTTTTAAATCCTCTATTTTTGGCTACGTATATTTGAAAATATTAAGTATGCACATTTTTCATCATTTTTATACATGAATTTGAAAGTTTATTTTCTGAAATGTAGATAGAACAATTCTTTAGTAAATGCTGATTTGTAAATTTTGAAAAAAAAAAATTCGAGTTATAATAAATACGAGATGTTTGAATTACTATTTCAAATTAGTCTGTATTAGGCAAAATTAAAATCATTCAGTTTATAGGTAATATCGAATAAATTTGAAATAATGTTTGCCAAAAGAATAATGAATTTTTAACATGCATAGATACATTCAGCACTTTTAAATTTCCAATTTTTAACATATGAAGATCGAAATTTGAATGTTAAATTTATATTTTAAGAACACTAAAAATGTATATATACAAAATTATCCCCTATTTGCAAAGCACAATAATTGAAAATGTTTTACAAACATATTTTGCGAAATTTTAATTGATGGCTTTCGAATATTACTTCCTAAAGTATAAATTTATCATTTGAGTTACTATAATTGTTTTGCAAACATTCAAATTAAACAATTTGAAGTCATAAATATGATGTCTAAAAAATATTTCAGATTAATATATAAGAAATTTTTGGATCATTCAATTTAAAATTACATGGGACGAAAAAAAATTAAAACAATATTTAAAAAATCTGTTTCAGATAAATTTATAATTCCTAAACAAATTCACGCTCTACAAACTACCTATAAAAATCAATTTCCACAATGAATCGAGACAACTTTCATGTTAGAGAAGTACAATACTAAATTTCGAAAAAAATAATTTTATGCTCTACATTCGAGATTGTAGGAAGTGTTTCTTTCTTTCTTTCTTCTTCTTCTTCTTTTTTTTTTTTTTTTTTTTTTTAAATCAATAACTTCGTTTGAAATTATCGAAGATACATGGCTCAACTATTAGTTTTAAAGGTATTTAGTATTTCTTTTAAAAAATATTTATATTGAAAGTTTACAACATTCGGGAGGATATTCCTCCAAGGATGCAAAGATGCTCCTATATATACAAATGTTTCTTATAAGTATTTCCGCCCACAAGCGGCCGAGCGGTTCTGCTCGCTCAAAGCTGGTAGACGTGAAGTGCCGGGTTCAATCCCAAGTCACACTCGTCGGCCTAGCTGTTCGGAATTTTCCGTGGTTTTCTCCAAAATTGTGTAAATACGGGATAGGAACCCTAGAAAACCCCCCACGGAGGACATTCCTCTCAGGCCTAGGACCCTAGTGCAGTCCTCACAACCCAACCCAACCTATAAGTATTTCTTTTTATTTCACGATGATTCGTTAAAAATAATCGTAATTGTGCTCATTTATACAAAAGTTTCTCCTATACTGCCATATTAATAATTATCATCAAACGTCGTGGTATCTCCACCTGTTGGCGATTTTCACCAAAAGTTGAAGGACATTTATAAATCAAGAAGCAACTTAAACTTTTATGAAATTCTGTTCATTAGTACCTGAGATACAGATACCACAATATTTTGTCACACATACACACACACATATATTGAAATTTTCTAAAACTGATCAGATCGTGTTTGTCCCTTTCAAAACGTGTAAATCCATCGAAAACCAGAAATAGAAAATCTTTACGAATCCAAGACGTTTTTCTATTGAATTCAGAAGAAAGAGAAAAATAAATAAAAATGAAACAAAAATTTGAAAATTTAAACATTTTAATGAGTGGTGTTGCCATTCCGCTTTTCATAATTTTTAATGTGCCCGTATAGGACAAAGTTTCGTATAACTGAGAATAATTTTTAATGAATTATTGTAAAATCAAGAAAGAATTATTCATAACAGTAACAGTCAATCAGGATAACAGTCAACCTTGCGTGGGTGAGTGTGTAAATTTTCAATATGGATATCTTTTAAAAGAACTCGTCAATACCTTTAAAACGAATGATTGAGCAAGGATCTGTGATAATTAAAACAAAGTTTTTTTTTTTTTTTTTTTTAAATTTCATTTGGGAAAAAGTGTCCTCCATGGCAGTGGCGGATCCAGAACTTAACTTTTGGGGGGGGGGCTAAGACTTTTCAAAGTGTTATTCTAGACAAATAAAAAATTTACAATTGCAATATTCAATTGTGAATGTCAGTGTTTTGGGGGGGGCTTCAGCCCCCTAGCCCCCCCCTTAAATCCGCCACTGCTCCATGGGGGTCATTTTACGGGGTTCTAGCCCTTTATTTAAACGTTTCGGGGAAAATCAACGAGATCTCCGAAAGTATAGGTTGACATGTGTCACTTAGGATCGAACCCGGCACCTAGTGTCTTCGAGTGCAGAATTTTTTGACCACTGGGGAGAGCCTTTCGTAATTTTTAAAGAATTTTTACGTAACTTCTATCGTTTCTAAAAAAATATTTAATTTTTTTAGAAATATTACAAAAATTTAAAAGAAATTAATTGACGCTTTTTAAAATCTCTGTTTGACACTTTTTTTTAAATCTATTATTTACAGTTGCTGATTTTCTGGAGGATCTACTATGAAATTAATCATTTCTTGTCTTCGTATAATTATTCAAAAGAATGTTACACATTGTTTTTATACATTCATTAATTAACTGAGTTAGTGATTTACCACAATTACAAATTCCTTCAAATTCTAATCCGTCATCCATTAGTTTTTCTTTAGACAATCCACATAATAGACAATCCACATAATAGAAAACATTGATTTTCAGATTTCAAAAAAATTTCCTCATATTCTGCCGTAATACAATGTAAATGAAAATTAACTCAATTGAAGTACATTAAATGATGGAATCTAAAAATTCATTCATGAAAAATGTAATTTAAATGTATGTGAAGTGTGAGGTGAAGACAAACATTGTTTGCTACATGCATTCCAAGCAGAAAGTAAGATAGTAAAACGTAATGAACGGACCCGATGCACATCAGTTTCTTACAGATAAGGGACCCGGGTTGTGACGTCACACGCAGTCCGCAGTGATACCTTCAGGCTTGATAGTAGATCTAGGAAGCTTTGATATAACTGTGCGAAACTTGATATGTCAGATAACCATTATAAAAACTCATTTTTTAAGATGTTATTTATAGACAATAAAACTCTCTTTCTTTAGACATTTAGTGTTAGCTTTCTGTAAGATGAAATTCATTTGCATTCATTATGTTAGATAATTTTAATAATAGTTTTAATAAATTATTTGCCTTTAGTGAATTCGTATAGGAAAATATAGAAGAAAGTCTTGTGGTGGCCACAACATACTAGTTTTCTTTTGTTAGTAACGGATCATTGTCCAAAACGCGCTCCAAAATCGCTTATTTATATGCCGATCAGTAAGTAAATTGTAAATTAACACTGTGAATTTTTAGAAATGGATTTCTTTTAACTAAAAATAACGATATGATAATAATAACTAAGTTTACTCCAAATATTCTGATTATTTGAAATTTTTTTAAAGTTTTTTTAATAACAATTTTTGAACAAGTCAAATTCTTGTTAATATAACTTGTTTTCAGAAAATTATACAGGTTTAAAAAATAACTAATCTATTTTTTTTTTTTTTTTTTTTTTTTCAAAAAAAAAAAAAAAAAAAAAAAAAAAACTTTAATTAATTTTTCTAAATGTGTTACTGCATGATACCACTGTTCTCAAGGCTGTCCAATTCCAGTAGTAATATGCAAACAAGATTCTGCCGACAAGTTCATCATTTTTCCGATGATCATTTTTATAAATATATATTGTTTATGAAAAAAAAAAAAAAAAAAAAAGTATTTTTAAATTTACAGCAGTCGCAGGATCCCTACCTTTTTTAGGAGCGTTTCATTATTTTGTTACCATTATTTTCAAATAAATAATTGTGAAGGTTTTGATTCTACGATAGTATTTAAAAAATTACTCTATGAAAATAAGGTTAAGAAAATAATAAAACGTTCGTAAGAAAGTAAGAACGCTGCGACCCCTGAATTTCTCTTTTAAATTTCTAAAAGAAATAATGGCAGATTTTTGTAAAAAATTTTTAGGTGGCAACACTTTTAGATTGAAATCACTTAATAATTAAAAACAAAACTTTTTTTTAATTAAAGAAAAAAAATTAATTAAAACTATGTCGAAATTCTTGTTTTTTTTTTTTTTTTTTTTTTTTTTTGAGTAAAATTACGCCATGGTAAGTTTAAAAAAATCAAGGGTAAAAAAAGGAAAGAAACCATGTAACATAATAATAAGTACAAAAACTTTAAATAAACACCATAAAATGTAAGCTTGCATTTGTGGTGTTTATACAAAGTTTTGTATTTATTACTTTTAAACGCCAGCTATGTGGTGTTTTTTCATAATTCGTGTAATATGGCATTAAAACGTAATAATTTTTTTTTTCTTTTTTTTTGAAAAATCAGGCCTTGTGATGCATCTGAATTTGTCTATATCTTAAAAGAAATGAAAAAAAAAAAAAAAAAAGAAAAAGAAAAAAAAATTAATATATCTGTCAAAGACAGAATTTAGTTTAGTACGGAGGACTATTAATTTCAATCTGTACAATTATTATTTCTATTTTTTGTTTTCAATTTATTTTTTTATCTCATTTTTTGACTCTAAAACTCACGTACTTTTTAAAATGACTGAAATGAATTGAAATGAAGTGTTGCAACTAAATTTCATACTTTAGTTAATTAAAAAAAATCTGATTGTCGTGTTTAAAAATTATTTGCACTCCTGGATTCAGAAAAATCGCCCCTTTCATTTGGTACCAAATTAGCAATGATATAACTGATATTTCTAATTTATTTTGGTGTTACACAAAACTGGTCTACAAAAAATCCAGATTGAAACTAATAGTCCTTTATCGTAAAAAAAAAAAAAAAAGAAAGAAAGAATCAGATTTTTTTGTGTAATGGGATGGGACGTCAATAAATTCAAAATACTTTATTTTTAAAATATAACCGTTTGTCGCAATTTCTGAAAACGTAGGGCAGATCTTGCTTCATTTACAGAAACATCATAAACGTAAGGGTAATTTGAGTCATAACACTTCGAAGCGGGAGTACATGTATTTTTTCACATTACAAGGCAACACCTTATTAAGCTTAATATTATCTTCTTTTTCAATATTTTATAAGGTTTTCAATCCCTTACAGTTCGCTAAATCATAAATTGATAAATTGTCATTTCCTAATACGGATTTCTACAAATGTCTAAAGCCGTCAAAATTCGTCTGCACTCACTTATAGAATCAAAGGTTCAATTTTTATTTAAGTCTGCTTTTTTTTTTTTTTTTCTTGTAAAGGAACTTAGGATGAAGACGTATAAGTTTTAAATCTGGTTATTGAAGCTAAAAGGAGAAAATATTAAATGCCAGTATTTTCTTTTTATTCGTTTTCCCAAAGTTCCATAAAATTCTCCTTATTTTCGCAAAAAAATGGATAAGCTGACAGAGTCAGGAACTCTGTTAATGAAATCTTTAAATATGTTAATGGAAGAGGACCTAGAAATGTCACTAATAGAATAAAGATGGATTTTAGTTTCCGTAGCGAAAACAAGGATAAAATTTGTCTTTTTGCCTTCATTAATTTACACGATAAAAATGATTGAGATTATATAATTTTTTTTATTTACATGTAATTGATAAACTCGCTATTTAATTCATTCTTCTCTATACACAGAAGTACCTTAAACCATATATCATGCTTACTCGTGCAGCTTATAAAATATACCCTTACACAAAATATTTTTACTTGCAAAAATACACAATGGGCTCTTTCTACCTGACGTTAGAGGTCACATGATAGATGAAAAAAAAATAGCAGACGAAGTCTTGTATATCTATAGCGATTGCTGAAATAACATATTTTCTATTCTTATTTTTGATCAATCGTATTTAATCTGTGTTATTTTTTTATACATCATTTTTAATCCATTTTATATCATTATTCACCATCTTTTGTTTGCTGTATACATTTACAATCATCATTTAGTTTATATTTGTTATTGATGTTCATGAAGAACATGTTAAATACTCTGATTTTTCGTACTTAAATCATTGACAGGGCAACACCGTACGGCGTAAATCCATTTAGACAAGTAACTAAGTTAATTAATTTGTTGTAACATCTTTATGCAATTAAATTAAATAAAAACATTTTAAAATTTCAAATTATAATCCATAAACATTCCACAAGAAGAAGCTATTATTTATTGCTAGATCAGTTAATGAAACAGTTACACTAGAACATACAAAAATCGATTCTTACAATTCAAAATAAATAAACATATAAAGTGTTTTTTAAAAATTATTAAATTTACAAATATAATTACGCTACTGTTTACAAATGCACAATATTACTTTTATTTTATTTTATATTAAATATTAACACTTTTGTTCTTAAGAACAATATTTAATTGAATTTGATTCTTCGTTTTCGTCTATCACATGATTGAGCAGACGACACTGGGAAGAATCCATTACAATATATTGCGTTCTATCATAAAAAATACTTACTTGAACAAAGAAAAACCGGAGCATTCGATAATTTTTGAAATTGTCAATTTTTATAAGAAACATCTTGTTTCTTATAAAAATTATGCATTTTAAAAGAAAACGTTTTTGCAACTGACGAACTCTGTCACTAAAAATAGTTACAATTGCAAAAGTCTAAGAGTCGTATTCTAGATAAAATAAGTTTATTTACTTTTTATTTATTTCAATGAACATTTAAACTTCTTTTACAAGACAAAAGTATTTTATTAACGAAGTTGATGTTGAGGTTAAGTGGGTTTTACGACGCATAAGTGCTACGTTATGGGCGACGGTCTTTATTAACGAGAAAAGACGAATGTAAATCTGAATATGGATTCATGATAAAGCAATATTTTGATATGGCTACACAATATCATCGATTTATTTTAATATAAGTTCAGTTTATACAGGGTGTCCCAAAAAGATAAAACACTATTTAATTTTCGACTAAGTGGCCAATGATATAAATTACAAAAGTGTTCAAAATAAATGTACGAAATAAGACCAGGTTAATATAATTTTCTTCCGGTTATTTTTTAAAAAGTTATACTTTTTAAGTTTTATGTGACCCCTCTAAGTAAATTTAGTCGATCAGAAAATTTTCATTTTAATGCAAAATCATTACAAAAAACAGCATTCCTGTATCTCTAAAGTTGAGTGGGTTATATCCAATTGAAGATTGATCGCTATGCATTTGGGACCTACAACAAAATAGAAAAGTAAAATTGTAACATAATTTAAATAAAATATATGATGCGTACATTAACACCAGTTTTATAAATTGTTGGGTAGATTCGAAATTCACTTACGTATTCTTAAATTACCTTTTCCTTTCCGAAAATACTTATGAAGGAAAGTACTGTAATGATGACAAAAATTTGACATTTTGGCGTTTCTAAACGTTTTGAGGTCCTCTGAGTTCATTTTTGCTATTTTTATGGTGATGATTGTGTGTATGTATGTATGTGAGTGAACATGCTAGCGTCTAAATGCTTTGATCGACTGTGCTGAAAGTTGGTACGTATGTTTATAGGTCACTGTAGTGCGAACCGTATTGGTTTTAATGAATCTAGCACTTATAGTTTTTTTTTTTTTTTTTTTTTCTACAGGTACACGCAGAAACATTCTTTGGCATTATGGCCTATAGGCTCAAATTATTTAAAGTGCGATAGCGTCTAAATGCCCTATTGTGTTGAGCTAAAAAATTATCTACATATTATAGGTCATCGTCATATGAACTATATAGATTTCGGTGAATCTAAAATTTATAGATTTTTACAAAGATCCAATAAAAATTTCTTTATCATTAGTATGATCTGTGGGCTCAAATTATTTGGAGTGCAATAGCGTTAAATTAAAGAACGTACTATACGGAGAAAAATACTCAAACAGCCTATTATAATTTTCTCTTTAGTTTATTAAACGACTTCTCTAACTTTAATTTACTCAAACAACTGTTAATTACTTAATGTTCAGAAAGTCGAGTAGAATCACTCCAGATATTTTTTATACTAAAACTGTTAATATTTATTTGAAGAACAAAAAAATAATACTTATCTGCAAATATACGTAATTTATTTTCTATTTAATTTAACACGTTTTTCGAAACAATGCCCTATTAAATTAATTCGCACACATATTTTTTTTACTTTCTCTCTTTCACCTACCTGTAATTTAGCCGTTTTAAGTGTTTTTGTTAAAATTCTTTTAAAAAGTGCATAATGAAATGCACACAATTTCTTTTTTAACTGGACAATTTCATGTAACTCAAATTACCATTTAACGTACTTTAGCAAAAATTGAATTCTTTACATATCAAAGAAATATTATATCACAATTGATCTTAAAAAAAAAAAAAAAAAAAAAATCAATCAGAGCAACTTAATTGAATAAGGCGTTTAACGCAATCGCACTTCATGACGGTATCGCGACGGTGATCTATAATGGACCTGTCCAACCCAAAACCCTTGGTGGGCCGCATTGGAAATCTATTTTACTCAGCCAAGCCGCACCATATGTCTGTATGTGTATGTATATATATGTTTGTATATGTTTGTGAGTGTATTTATGTACTTTTTTTAGGGAGAGGGCAGGGTGAAGATTCGGAGCTGAATACATTTATTTAAATTATTTTCATTAATAAATTAACATTAGAATTCTGAAAAATTTATGACTATATATTAATAACTTTAATAAAAGTAACGAATAATAGTTGTAGTAACATTTTTAAAGAGTGATTCTTTAGCTACCATTATCGATGAATAGTACACTCATGTTTATGAAAATTGCAACACAATGAAATAATGCGAATATCAGAATATTTATTGGGCACATACATTATAGTAGGAAGAACAATTGATTAAAATTTCAGGAAGTTTTGAGCAATATATCCTGAGAAAATAGTACATAAAGCAGCGACCTCTGTGAGCAATAACAGATCTTATTTGCCCAGGCATTGAATCAAACAGTGATTGGATGACATGTACGGGTAGAACACTTCAGGAAGCTTCAACACGATGCCACAATTCATCGATCGTAGTTAGTGGTGAGTGAAGGGGGACCAGTCGCTTTTCAACGATTAAACAGTTAATTTTCATTGGTGCGAGATTAGGAGAAAGCGTTGGCCAGAGCAACAGTCGAACATATTCTGCATCAAGGAAAGTCCGGACAATACGGGCAACATGCGGTCGTGTATTGTCCTGCTTAAATATTGCGCTTCGGAGGCCTTGAATACAGGGCCGAGCGACGGGCCTTAACTCGTCAGACATGTAATGGCTGGTATTCAGAGTGGCGGGAATGAAAACAAGTGATCGAGACGTGTATCCGATGGTACCGCATACCATCACTCCAGGTGGTGACCCAGTATGCAGCTATGAAAATTTTGATTACCCTCAAAACTGCATCACCGATATGGGCGCCTTTAATGTGTGATCAACGACGATACCTGGACGCAGGAAGGGCGTGAAATCGCCCTTCATACAAATCACAATCCTGTTTACAGCAACAAGATTGCCTTATCCGTATTTAACGGCATCGTGAATAGTGCACATTGCCAGCTGGGATTCGACATCGTCACACTGTCCATGTCCATCACCTGCAGTGATGCTATGGGATCCCATTGGATATACGTCTCGATTACTTCTTGTTCGCATTCCCGGCACTCTGAACAGCAGCCATTGAATTTCTGGTGAGTTAAAGCCCACCCCTCTGCCCTACATTCAAGGTCTGCGTAGCGCAACATTTAAGCAGGATAATGCACGACCGCAAGTTGTCTGTATTGTCCGGACCTTCCTTGATACAGAATGAGTTTAACCGTTGCTCCTTGCAGCGCGTTCTCCTGATCTCGCACCAATGAAAATGACTGCTTAATCTTTGAATAGCCAGGGGCCCGCCACCATTCACCAGTAACTACAGTCTATGAGCTGTAGCCTCCTATCGAAGCTTCATGAAGTGCTGTGATCGAATATGTCATCCAATCGCTGTTCCATTCAGTGCCTAGACAGAGAAGTGTAGTTATTGTTCCCAGAGGTCGCTGCTTTATGCACAGTTTTCTTAGGCTACATTACTCAAAACTACCTGAAAATTTAATAAATTGTTCTTCCTACTATAATGTATGTGCACAATAAATATCATTCTTATATCTGCATTCCTTCATGGTGTTGCAATTTTCACAAACATGAGTGTATATTCATTTCACTTCCAAAAGTCAGAGCGGATTTATTAATTTTTAATGTGTTAACCAATGTCATCAAACTTTAAATATCGTTAATCTCTTTGTGGGCCGCAAATAAATAAATAAATAAATAAAGTAAAATAAAAAAAAATAAAATAAAAAAATACAAGGCGGGAGGGTTTGCCACCCCTGATCTATAAACATGTACATAAATTTTCAGCTCAATCGGATATCACATATCGCTCTTTAAATAATTTCCCTCATAAGCCATAATGATAAGGAATTTTTCGTTGTGTCCCTGTAAAAAAACTGTAAGTTCACCAAAGCCTATACAGTTCATGCGACGATGATCTATAACATGTATATAAATTTTCAGCTTAATCAAATAAGACATTTAATGTTGTCGCACTTCAAGTAATTTTAGCCAACGGGATATAATGATAAAGAATGTTTTTTTTTTTTTTTTTTTTTTTTTTGTGTGTGTGCGTGTGTGTGTGCGTGTGCGTGTGTGTGTGTGTGTGTGTGCGTGTGTGTGTGTGTGTGTGTGTGTGCGTGTGTGTGTGTGTCTGTGTGTGTGTGTGTGTGTGTCTGTAAAAAAAAAAAAAAAAAACATACATGCTAAAATAGCCAAAATCAGTAGATTTTGTGCTACTGTGGCATATAACATGTGTACTAACTTTCAGACCATTCGAACAAAGCATTTAGACGCTACCGTGTTCACTTACACACATATTCGCACTCATACATACATCACGAAAAATCGTGTAGAAACGTCGGTATCTCTAAAAGGTCAGCTCGCCTCAAAACCTAAGTTGGAGGTTTATTATCAGATATCATTACAGTTACAAATATAAATTTGCAACTCCATTAGTTTTTGAGCTATGCGAGATACAAAATCCATTTCGCAAATCATGAGTATAATACTTTCCTTACATAGTATATTCGGAAAGTAAAAATGTCTTTATAGATATCTAAAGTATAGTAAGAGGGGTATTAATATTTTAAAAGTTATAAATAGATCGTAAGTAGATCTAAATTTGGCACTATGACTCACATTACAAAGAAAAGGGTACAACTTTAGTATAGGACCCATTTAGCAAATTCTAAACTTTTGTTGCCGTTTCGTTGTTATTTATTCTTTGAAATGTAACCAGTGTCACATGGAATATAGTTCTTCATGTGATACTTGGTTTCCTATAATGCAATACTTGAAAAGGTTTTCAATATATACATATTGCAGGGGTGGGTGTTACAGTTTTTTGTTTAAAAAATAAATATTGATATAAAACAAAATTTGATAATTTATTTTATTATTGTAATTTTTAGTTAATTTATGGCATTATTTCATATAGTGTCTCTCGGACCACCCCTAAATGTGAACCCTAGACCGTCGTCAATTGCCTCTAACTCTTTGGAACTCTTGTGTGACGTAAAACCCACACTCATATTTTGATTCACTTTACTTTATTTTTAAAATACGGTTAGGTTTAAAATGGTGTTTGCAGCTATAATTTTTAACAATGCATTTATTTTCTGTAAAATGATCTAGTTTTAGGCACTTTGAAAATAGATAATTTGAGAGATTATTTTATTTTATTTATTTATTGCAGTATTTTATAATTTATTTATATTTTTAACACGAAGCTAGAGTTAAAATGGCATTAAGTAGTTACAGATATAAAGTCCTTGGCAGTGTTGCCAGATCTGGCAAATTTTTTATTCAATAATCACCAATAATTTTGAGAAATGATATTTGATATACATAATGGACTATTAATTTTCGAAGTGATTAGGCAAACGTTACTATTGAAGATTATTGAATAAAAAATCCGCCAGATCTGCCAAGACTGGTCCTTGGCGGAAAACATTAGAGTTACTTTGTAACTAAATTTCAAAAGTCGCCAAATGGGCTCTAGCTGTTCAATGAAAACCCATAATTCCACCTTTTGAAAAATAGCAGAGTAAAAAATAGTATTTTGCAGACTCATAATAATAGTAATAATAAAATCCAAGTTATAATCTATATAAAATCAACATTATTTAAGTATTAATTAATTTAATTAATGTTTTAAATGTGACTCACGTAACATATTTCTGCGATTCAAATTATATTTCCTGCTTAAATCTTAGAAATATATATATATATATATAAATAAATAGACTGCAATATTGAAAACAATTAAACAAATGTTGCCAAATTCCAATTTGTAAACTTCGATTAATCTACAGAACAAACAAAACAAAACTAAGCTGTAAAAAAGAAAAAAAAAAAAAAAAAAAAAAAAAAAGATAGAAAGAAAGAAAAGAAAAGAAAAAGAAAGAAAGAAAAATAAAAAATAAAAAATAAAGAACGAAACACTATTATTCCCATGTTATTATGAATTGCCGATTAGTTATTTCCAGTATTATTTCTTTTGAGTAACTCAAGTGAAATGAAATCGAGGGCCGCATGCTTGAAATTGCGGCTCGTGCGTGCAGACCATATTTTCAACACTGCGATCCATATTTTCAACGGAGAAAAAAAAAAAAAAAAATTTTTTTTCGTTTTTTAAACGTTTGTTTACGTTTTATTAAACAAACGTTTAATAAAACATAAACTGTTAAATTGTGTGATCCTTATTTAAAAAAAAAAGTTTAAAGTTTGTACGGAAAGACAGAATACAGTTAGCTTTTATTATTATAATTATTATACTTTACACTTTTGATTTTTACTTTCTCTTGCCCATAAGGTAGAGAAAGTATTGTTTTTGGGTCAAATTTTCGAACGCGAGATTTTGTTATATTTACACGTTTTGAGGTGCCCTTAATACGAAAATCATGTTTTTAGCAAATGGTCTGTGTGTCTGTGTGTGTCTGTGTGTGTGTCTGTCTGTTATCAGCATATCTCAAAAACAAATTATGGCAGAAAGTTCAAACTTGGTATTCTAAATGTGTATCATATAGGGATGCTACAGTAAGCTTTTCGTTAAGATAAAGCAAACGGTTCGTGTACAGGGACAATCAAGAGAATTTTAATACATTACGTCTATGGGGGAAATTGCAGGTAAGTAGAGTTTAACGTCTATAGATTGCACTAAACCAAATGAAACGAATATATATTTTTTGTAATAGAGATAGTTAACTGTAAAAAAAAAAAATTGTGTATGTAGGAGCCTCGCCTCCCCCCTGGGGGGGAAGTCCCCCCTCGAGGGGAGTAAATTTTCATGATGAGTATCTTTCAAAAGAGCTCGCTAATACCTTTAAAACGAATGGTTGAACAATCGATCTGCGATAATTTAAAACAAAGTTATCGATTTTTTTTACTTTTAACGAAAAAAAAAAAAAAAAAAAAAAAATCGTATTTTTTTTTTTTTTTTTTTTTTTTAAATATTGAGAATACAGTGGACTTCTTTTGGATATTTGGTGTTATACTACTTCTCTAATATGGAAATCGTCTGCATTATCATAAAAGATAATTTTTTTTAATAATTTTTTTAATAAATTATTTTTTAAAAACAGAATTATTTTTTAATAACCGAATTAAATTCCACATAAATGTAGGTGCATTAATGAAACAGGGGGTTGAGGGGGGCGGTAGCCCCCCTCACACAGAACTAATTATTATATAAAACTCTTCAGAAGCCTAATATGAATTGTTTAACACAGGTTTACATAACAGTACTCGTTATCTTACCTTTTAATCTGCAACCTGTATTTATAGTAATAAATTTCAGGGTAAGAGAAAGTCGTGTGAGTGACACACCAGATTATTTTATTAATTCAAATATATTTAAACGATTGCTAACTACTAAATATAAAAAGTCGAGTGGATCTACACCATATTTTTATTTTCTGAATGTTGCATAATTACATTTTCTTTCTTAACAAAACATGAAGCTAACAAAGAAAATGGCTGTTTTACAATTGTTTAAAATCTTTAGCAGGTTGATATATTAAAGAATTTATCATGAAGATATGTATTTGTCCTTTTTAGGTCATTAAGATTTGTGAATACACTTGATATTGATCTACGCCTCTGTATGAAAATTCTTCTTTTCCAAGCACAACGAACTGAGAATTTTTCTTTGTCACTCAATAATAATGTCCGCCTACGGTGATTTGTAAAAGACAGATTACACCAGTTATGAAATTACAGTAATTCGTCTCTTTAAAGTTAAAGAAGAATTGGATTTAAAATATTCATTTTTACTTTCTCTTACCCATACATGGCACAATTTCTTTTTTTCTTTTTTGAGAGTCAAAATAATTAAAGTAAATTTTTACTATAATTGCATATTTTAAGATTCCATGAAATCAAGTTTTTAGTGGTTGGGCTGTATGTCTGCCTGTGAGTCTGTATTAGAATAAATAAAAAAACAAATATTTTCAGGAAGTCTACATTCGGTATTTCAAATCTATATTATATAAAGATACTGCTTAAAATTTTTTATTGAGATCGGACATGCTTATAGGGACATACAAAATATATAAAGTATATTACGTCTATGGGAAAAGTTTCTCTTTGGTAAATTTTAACATCTTTGAAATTTACCAGAGATAATGAAATCAACACGTAGTTTTTATATGCACCGCAACACGCTTCATATGGAATACGACATGAAAAGTATTTACCATTTATTTACATGGCTACACAAATGTATTCGGATATGTTAGGGTAATACTTAAAAAATGCTCGAAGGTATATTTAAAGTTGTTACGTACTTTACTATGCTAAATCTATTTGCATTATATATTAGATATACAATTTATAATCAATATACAGGGCTACTGAAAATGAGTCCAATAAGTTTTAAAAATGGTCTGAAATTTCTCTGAATAATTTGAAATATACATACACCGTGACCAATAAGTTCTCATACACTTTCAAATTTTTATTACAGTAACACAAAATAAATCATACAAAAACTTTTTGCATCAAATTAAAGTTGCAATCATTGAGTATCTTTACAATAAATGCTTTGGAATAATTTCGCCTTTTAGTTTCTTAACGAGCTTAAGATTTTTTTCAAATCCATCACATGTGACACGCACGGCTTCCATTGACATTTCCTGCCATATCTTTTGAATTACATTTTTGAATTTGCTCAAATCGGTGATCTTATTTTCATTCAGTTGAGAGAGCATATATGACCACACTAAATAATCAAGCGGGTTCAGATTGGTTGAGTTGGAAGGCCATTCGTTCTTTGACAAAAAGTCAGCTAAATTTTGACTGCACCACTCCCGAACCACACGTGCGGTATGAGAAGGGGCAACATCTTGTTGAAAGCAAAAATATTCCGCCCCATACATTCTCTGGACATTTGGGAGTAAAACATTTTCCAAAACCTCAGTTTTATAATATTGGACACTAAATTTTACTCCCTTATCAATGAAGACTAACGGGAGTTTTCCTCTTTTGGAAATCACGGCCCAAACCGTCAGAGACGAAACACTTTGATAACGCGGAACGTAATGCTGGCTCTCAGGGATGTTATCAATAGAAACTGACCATACTCTGTCATTTTGGGGGTTGAGACTTTGCTGTAAAATGAACAATTTCTCGTCTGAAAAGACAAATTCATCCCCAGCGTGCCAAGCAAGAACTGCTTCCACCTTTTGCTTCCTTTTCATCTTAGCAGACTCCGAAACTCCGTGAATTTTACGTTTTATATAAGCCTTGCATCCAAGATCTATTTTTAGGATGTTTAACTTTGATCCCTTCGATATTTTGAGCTCTCGTGCTGGTTTTCTAGCAGACCTTTGTCCGTTTCGTCGTATCATTTCCCTGATCCTTTACACGGCCTCTTTTGTCCGGACAGACCTCGGTCTGCCAGATCTTTTTCTGTCATCGACCGAGGACGTCTTATTATATCTTCTGATAGTTCTGTAAATGAAATCTCTCTTCAGGCCCAGTGCTTTCAAGTCTCTGAAAATTTCACCCGGCTGCTCTCCTTTGATGAATTTATTTATCACATTTTCTCTCAATATCTTCATTCTACCTAAGCTTAGAAAAATTATAATTGGCACAACATTTACACTTGCAATAGCTTTATACCTTACACTAAATTGCCTGCAAAATAATTGGGACTACAATAACACATATGTGCAACTCTTTAACGTGTTTCAAAAGTTGTATGAGAACTTATTGGTCACGGTGTATATATCTTATTTAATAAAAACATTAAATGTTTTATGAAAATACCTATAATAATCAAATAATAAGTTCATGTTGCTTTCTTCACTCACAATATGTTTGGCAAATAAAACTGTTTCTAAAACAATTTTCAACATTTTTTAATTTACTTTGGAAATCGTTTATAAATCATCTCTTATCTTACACATTAAACTTTAATAATCTGTTTAAAATAAATAAATAAATAAATAAATACAGGGTAACAGAAAATAATGTGATTGCCACATTAGATTATTTAGACGTTTCAAAATATGGTATGCATTTTTTACTTTCTTCTATATTCAATAGAAGAAAGTATTGGATTCGTAAAAATTTTCGCCCTCGGGTTTTTGGTGGATTTACTCGTTTTGAGAGCTGTAGAACACGATTTGACCATTTTTAGAAAATGTCTGTCTGTGTGTGTGACAAAATTTTGTGGCAGCTGTATCTCAGGAACTACTGCACAGAATTCCATACAAATTGGTATGTAGTCGCACCTTGACATAAATTAGTGCCTACCAACTTTTGGTAAAAATTGTCTTACAGGTTGCGTTGCCATCCCACTTTTTCTAAATTTTTAACATGGTGATATAGGACAAAATTTTGTATAAATGTGCATAAAGAGAATTATTTTTAGTAACCATTATGAAATTTACAAGAATTATTTATAATAGAGATAGTCAACAGGGAAATTTTTTTTTTGTATCTGTAGGAGCCTCGCCACGCCCCTTGGGGGGAAGCACCCCTCGAGGGGAGTAAATTTTCAAGATGGGTATATTTCGAAAGGTCTCGTCAATACCTTTAAAACGAATGGTTGAACTATAAATATGTGATAATTTAAAACAAAGTTATTGATTTTTTTTTTTTTTTTACTTTTAACGGAAAAAAAAAAAAAAAAAAAAAAAAAAAACTTAGAAAAATCATAATTATTTTATTTTATTTTTTTATTTATTTTTTTTTTAACGAAATTTAACCAAACTTGGTATTTAGTTGGCCCCTGACATAAACTGGTGCTGATTAGATTTGGGGATCAATCGCTCAACAGGAGGCGCTGTGATCGTATTTTTTCTAAATTTTTAACATGGCAGTATAGGACAAAATTTCGTATAAATGTACATAATGAGAGTTATTCTTAACCTGTGATTGTAAAATTTATATGAATTATTGATAATAGTAGTAGTTAATTAGGAAAAATATTTGTGCATGTGGGGGCATCGCTTTCTCTTCCGGGGGAAGTACACCCCCCGGGGGTGGGGGTAAATTTTTAAGATGGGTATCTTTCGAAAGGTCTCGTCAATACCTTTAAAACGAATGGTTGAACTATAAATATGCGATAATTTAAAAGAAAGTTATCTTTTTTTTTTTTTTTTTTTTTTTTTTTACTTTTAACGAAAAAAAAAAAAAAAAACTGAAAAAAAAATCGTATTTTTTTTTTTTCTTTTCTTTTTTTAATATTGTTACTGAGTGAATTTGTATAGGAAAATATAGAAGAAAGTCTTGTGGTGACCACAACATACTAATTTTTTCTTGTATCACGCAGCTTATTATTTTTATTTTTAGTACGACAGGTCGTACTGTTTCTTTCAGACAGCGTCGATACGAATTTTTATCTATCACCTTGAATGACACAGGGACTCCTATGCTGAAGTTATACAAAAGAAATTTAAAGAAATGAATATAGTAACTGATGCTAGGGAATGAAACAGAATTACTGCCTGATTTTATATAGAAAAACTTATTAAAGTAAGTCCTATCGTATTAAATTAAATTCTGTTTGTGCAGAATTTTATGTCTATCACTTAGAGAACAAAAATAAGCTTAGGGTTTTATTTATTTATTTATTTATTTTTTTAGTTTATTTACGCTTTTTAAGTGACACTATTCATTACTGTTTTCTATCATTAGAAAAACACCCTCTTTTGTATCATTACGATAAAAGATCTTTGTTGATCATGAAATGAAATCTTGATCAAAAGAATAAATACATTATCAATTAAGTAATAATTTTAAAAACACGCTTCTATGACAAACTGTACTAAAAACTCAGATTCAACGGAAGTGGAATAGTAAACAAAATCTGACCTGAGTTGGGGATCCTAGGTGCCCCAAGATTCCCCCCTTAGTCCTATATGCTTAGTCCTTTTTATGCATAATTTCAGCTCTATCGGACGATAGATAGTAGGTTAACCCGTTAGCGCCCAGTGTCCTCATTTGAGGACAGCTAATAAAATGGCACGTATATTTTTTGTGGTTTCTTGGAATGATTTCTGCTTTTTAGTGACAGTCTATAGCGCCACTCTAAATGATCCCTGAAAGTTTTATGTGCTTATTATTCATTATTATTTCATAATTTGGGTAGTCATTTTATGATTTTTCATTCGTCGCACATATATTTGCTTTTTGCGCAGGTATACTAACTTAAATCAGGTTGAATAATAATATATATTATAATACTTCACTTTCGAGATCTTTGTCAACATATAATAGGAAATTAATCTGTTATCTCAAAGTTTTTCTGTCTCGAAGTTTTCTCGCTAGAACACTAAACGTCAATAAATGAGGATAGGCTTTAAATTTAAAATCATCAGAAGAATTGTTCAAGCCAATGTACTTTACTGTCAGTTGTCTATATTAATTTAGAAGTGAAATAATCAGCTAATAATATTTTGCAAAATTAATTCGGGCGTTAACGGGTTAAAATTTAAAAACACATTTAGAATTGGAGTTGGAGCTCAGCCCTCTCCACCCCAAGTCAATTATTTTTTAGCATGCAATGTAATCGAAGTTATACATGTGTGAAAATTTTCACCTGAATCGACTGATGGGAAATGGGTTAAAATTGATTTGCAAGATTTGGCCCCCACAGAAAAAAAAAAGAAAGAAAGAAAGAAAGAAAGAAAGAAAGAGAGAGAGAGAGATTAAATGAAATCATAAATCATGAAAAAAAAAAAAAAAAAAAAAACTTATAATTTAGTTTTTACAAAATGCATTTAAAAAATTATTAAAAAAATTGAAGATGAAAATTTTTAGTAAATCTGACTATCTCTATACGATACTTGACTATAAAGTTATGTCACGTATAAAAAAAAAAAAAATCTAAAAATCTTTTTTTTTTTTTTTTTTTTTTTTTTTTTCCCAAGAGATAACATGGATTATTATAGTATTATGATAAAACCCACCTAGTGATTGAGAAATGAAGCGCTGACTACATGAAAAAGAGCAAAATCAAAATTTAGTTCATTCTAAACGCATTTCTTAGGTGTTCATGCTATTAAATAATTTTAAGATGAAAGTTTTCTGTGTACTTGATTATCTCTGTACAGTATTTAGTTTTAAAGTTATTATATATGTGTATATAAATAAACATTTTTTTCAAAAGAAAACACACGATTCATTTCAAAGTAGACAATATTGAGAAAAACCTTAAAAACATCTTACTAAGAAATATAGTGGGAGCAAATAAACCTGTAAAAAGCAACCGAAATATTCAAAAGTAACTTAAGTAATAATCACGTAGAAAATTATTCAATATTCGTTAATTTTTTAATTACAAAAATTTAAGTAATTAATGATATTTAAAACATGCTTACTGAAATATATCAATTGATCATAATCGTTGATTATGTAAGATTTTAAAATGGGTGAACACTTTAAAAAATTTCAAAAGTGTTTATAAATTTTCAATCATTCTAATGATTAAATAAAATCGCGCGCGCGTGGCCATAATATTATTGCATTCTCCTCTCCCTTTTTAAAATATATTCATTTTCCTGTTTTAACACACACGCACAAATAAAAACAAAAAGTAAGAAAGCAACAATCCACGTTGTTTTAACGGGATGGGGCAGGGGGAGGGGGATCCCGTCTTTTAATTCTGATATTAGTTTTCTGATACTAGTCATATAAACCACTGAAGTTTTCAATTCACGTGCCATGCAAGTTTTTGGCAAATTCTTTTAGATTTTACCGATTTAAGGAAGTATCAGTTTCTTAACTGCAACTTATTTAAATAACGGGGTTTATCTTTTAATAAGATTTAGAAAATTAATGCTTACAATTACTGTAGTATTATTTCTGCATTTCAATATACTTAATAAGATTATACTGATGAATCATCGCCGAAACGTCAGTGCAGGCCTCCATGTTGAGACTCAAAAAGTTTTTGGGTTCTGTCTGTGTGTCTGTTTGTTTCGCGATAGCGGCCGCAAAATCATGCTATATTGACTCGCAATTTAGTACAAATGTTCATGAGCCACACGGAATTAGCTGTATAGTTTTAAATGTGTGTTCTATTTGTTGTTTGTGTACAGGGACACGCTAAAGTTTTTCTTATCATTACGGTCTATGGTAAGAATTTATATGTACCGTGATAGCGACCGCAAAAATCACGCTATTGACTTGCAGTTTGCTTACACATGTTCATGAGCCGTACGGAATTAGCTGTATAGTTTTAGGTGAGTGTTCTATTTGCAATTCTTGTACAGAGACACATCAAAGTTTTTCTTGTCATTACGGCCTATGGACAGAATTTGTATGTACCGCAATAGCGGCCGCAAAAATCTTCCAATTGACTTGCAGATTGGTACACACGCTCAGGCACTGTATAGAAATAGTGTATAAATTTTGATGTCTTAATCGCTTATGGATTGATTACAGGGACGCATCAAAATTTTTTTATCATTAAGGCCTATTGGGTGAATTTCGCTAAAACTCATTTTAAAGTCGTTACTCTGCATTCAACAAAATGAAATTAGCGTACATTACTGAAATGTTTAGACTCATGTTTTTTGCAGGAAATACGTACGCTTAGACTTCCTAATTAATGTACAGGCTTTTACAAAAGTGCTTCGACAATGTCACGTTTAATCACATTTAATCAATGTCATCGTTTAATTACGTCAAATTTCGTACAGTTATTCATGAAAAACATAGAATAAGTTGAATAGTTTTTATTGGTGTACACAATGTTTATGGTCAGTTTACAGAAACACGCAAAAGAATTTCGTGACATTAGAACCTATGGAGAGATTTTTCTTTAAGCTCATTTATGTTGCATTCAACATAACAGAATTAACATATATTATAAAGATGCTTAGAAACATGTTTATTCTAAAAAGAAAAAAAAAAAATGTATATATTACATAATTTATTTACAGGACCAAACAAAATATTCTGATGACATACTGTAATCGTTCAAATGATGTCAAATAAAATTGAATTTTTTATGAATTATAATTAATTAGGAGTATTATTTTTATTGGCGTATAAAATAACTGTGACGCTCTTTTACTGGGACGCAGAAAAGAATTTCGAACTATTACAGTCTAAAGAAGGTATTTCTTAAAAGTGTATATTTCTTACCGTTACATCCCATTAAATATAATGAAATGTTATTAGAATGTTTAAAAGCATGTTTTTCTGTGGAAAATTGGGGGCATAGAATGGCAATTAGTTTATAGGATTACACACAATAATTCCGATATGTGATGCAATCATTTTACATAAAATTTGGTACAAGTATTTAGGAATTACAAGGAATTAATACAGGTTTATCAGTTACTTACATATATATATATATAAAGACAGATACAGCAGGGGGTTGAGGGTGGCGGCAGTCCCCCTCAGAAACGTATTTGCTTATGTAGCGAGTCAATGGAGTCTATATATATATATAAAATGGAATAAATAAAAATGACTTGTTGAATAATGTGTGATGCAAATAGGATGTTGAGGCTCCTGATCAGCAGATCCACTAGCTAACGCTCTCTTATTTTCAAATAACGTTAATGCTTTTAGAGAATTTTTTTTTTTTTTTTTTTTTTTTTGCTCATGAATGAAACAGAGAAAGGTATTAAAAATGTTTGGATTAGTGTGACAATGTAAACTGAATTACAATTGGATTGATTACTTTTTACAAACTTAAAAAATTGCATTTTCAAATTTTGAAAAATATGTAATTTCACTTGATTTCAACATATTTTTTTTCTAGATTATATAAGAAATTCTACTGTTTGAAATTCGTATACATAGGTACCAGCAACTTTAACTATTACTGATACACGATAGTAAAACAGAAATAACAAGGGAGAAAGGGGATCGAAGCGAAAATATTCGGCATCATACTGTTATGAAAATATTGACTCTCTTGCGTGAAGACAATAAAGCAGAATCTCCATATATCGAACTTCTATATATCGAAACCTTGATAAATTTCCATTGTAATTACATAGAAAACTGTTTCTATTTATCGAAAAAAAAAAAAAAATCTATATATCAAATTCTTTGTTAAACAAATTAGAAATATTCTTTCGAAAAATTTAACATTGAAAAGATCTATCATCTCTAGATTCTATCACCCTTACCGATAACAAGCATAAATACCGATAACAAGCCGTTGAGGCTTTCAATTCGCCAAAAACGTTCTTATGTATTTCATCGACTTAATAAGTGTGAATATTTTTTTTTTTTAATGTATTATCATCGAAACCTTTTGGGAAGCAGGAGATAAGAACCTGTTTTACAGAAATAATGCATATAAATAATGCATATAAATATGAAAAAGAAAAAAAATATATATACAAAGATGTTTTTAAAGTGTACATATGTTGAATCCACTCTTTCTTGCTTTCAGTTACGCGTCTATAGTAACATAATTTATTCATGATATTGATATATATACAAAAGAATCATTTCCATATGTCGAATCTTTTTTCTAAAATCATTGATTTCAATATAATGGAGGTTTCACTGTAGTTCCTATAAAGAAGATTCATCGACTAGACCTCTAGTCGATGAATGCAATTCATTCAACGTATATTCGTGAAACAGCCCACAAAAAACTGCCAATTCATTGAAAAACTACCATTTCTTGCCAAATTCGTTCTAAGTTTACCGGTTGCTATTCTTTCCACTTTGACTGTATATGTACTTTTACTGCAAGAGCACTTTTGATGCGGGAAAGAGGTTTAGTTTCATCCGTTGCAACAATATATTGTCACCATTGGTTGATTTTAATACTCGCATCTTTATTCATATGAATTTATTTACTCATTTTTATTCATATATATATATATATATATATATATATATATAAAATTTTCAATATATCACAACAAACGGTATAAACGGAAGACAATTTAATAAAGTAATAAACAAATAATAAAGGCTTTTAAGGGGGGGAGGGGTGCTTCCTCCGCGTACGGTGCCCGTGATTTCGACGGGCAAAATAATTTTTTACATTAAATTTCATTTACACCACAATTTCTAAAATGCTATTTTTAACAGATAAATCATTGAAAATTATTATCCCGCTAAATTACATTTCCACCACTAATTGTCAAATACAATGTTTGATAGTTATAAATCCTGAAAACTAGTGAAACATGTTTTTATCCAAAAATAGTGGTATTAAAAAATAAGACTATTTGCAACCTGTGTATGTAAACATAGTAAATACAAAATAATCTCCCCGTATGCGGAGGAAATTATAAGATCGATTCAAAAAATATATGAACATAAACAAATTTTCTTTACATTTCTTGTAATATATATACAGGGTGTCCTTGAATTCCTGGGCCAAAGTTTAAGGAGAAATAGGGCACATCATAATGATGCAAAATTGCATAGGAACCCATGACCGCAAATGTGATCTTAACTCTTTAAGAACAGGGTGTTTTTTGCTATCTTTTAACAGATTTAGGCATAGATTTTGAATGTTGAATTTTTGGACAATTTTTTTTTTCTTTTGCGTGCAAATGATTACATAAAAAGATATGCTATTTCTCATCGATGTATTTAAAGTAGCAATTGCATTAATACGATTGTACACTTTTGTATTAACACGATTGTATTTACACGATTGTATTAATATTGTACACTTTTGAGCAATTACTCTAATATCGTGTAACTAAAGAGCTTTTTTCCTTTTTTAATTTAAAAAGATTTACTAAATCCAAGAATGAAAGCATACATAAAAACAATACTTCTTCAGGGGTAGTGGCTGAATAATGTATGCAAATGACAGATGAATTTAATATGTATATAAATTGTGAAAACTTTTTCAAATGTTCCACAGGATGAAATGAAAAATATCATATGAAAAAGTGGAAAAAAAATTGATAATTTAAATTAATTATTAATTTTAAAAAAATATGAATTCAAATGATAAAAGCATACAATATCAATACTTCTTCAGGGGCATTTATTGAATATTGTATGCAAAGTAGGTGTATTACTGTAACTCTGTAGGTCTATAGCCAAACTTTACAGCCCAATGACACCTATATAGGACTTTACGCATAAAAACAGGAAGTAAGATTTTTAATACATAAAATTTATAGGAAGGTGAAATAAAATTCAAAGGATAAAATAAATTACAACAACAAAATGGAAATAACGTATCGGCATAAATATTAAACCTTTATATATTGTATAATAATATAAAATATCAATACTGTTTTGGGGAAAAAATATAAATAAACAAAAAATAAATAAATAAATAAAAGCAATAAATTCCAAAATTGTACATTTAAAAAAAAAAAATATCAGTATTTATTTTTTTTTTTTAAAGAAGAGATAATTAAAAAAAGAAAAAATAATTACAAAAAATAATTGTTATTAAAAATATGTCTTAAACAGAATTTAATTTTAGATAAAAATAAAAAAGAGCGCAATATGTATTTATTTTTAAATTAATTATACATCGTTTATTTTAACTTTATGACCCACACACACAGAGAAAGAAAGAAAGAGAGAGCGAGAGAATCAGATAATGAACTTAATCAAGAGAGTAGATTTGGACTTAAATTTATTGAGTGTGTACGAGAATTGCTTAATACAAAATCAAATGAAAGTTTCATTTAATATTAATGAAACAATAAGTTTTCAATAAAAGTACAATAGAAATAGAGATAATGGAACGTTAGTATATAACCATCACAATCAAACAAAAAGTTGGAAAATAAAACAAAGTAATAATTAAGGTTATTCCTTATCTATCTACCCCACTTTTCTTCATGATAAGAATTCACTTCAAAGTAAATAAATAAAACAGACGTGATGCTTTTATCATTTATTCCATTATTCTTGTATCACTTGCTACAGTTCAGTTGCTCAGTAACCAAAGAATTCGTCTATAATAGACGATAATAAATAACATTGAATTTGTATGCCAGAAATTCTTTTGATTTATATCAAGTTTGATATACTCAGTGGTGAGTACTCAATATGTCAGTGGCAAATCCCCATTAAGATTAAAGTTCGTTTTTTATTTTGTAATACTTAGACCGAGAAAGAAATTCAAGAAATTTTGACTTGCTGGACCGAGCTTTTGAATTGATTAAAAAAAAAAAAAGAAAGAAAGAAAGAAAGAAAAGAAATAAATAAAGAGAGAGAGATACTATTATATGAATTTATTATTACTAATAAAGCGTATGCGACTTCTTCTCAGGTAAACGATTTTTACGCGTGATTCTAGATCGGTTGACGTGATGAGTTAATTGTACCTTAGGTCGAAAAGAACGAAGATACTCGACTCTGAGAATTTTAAAATTTAAAACTTAGCTTTTTTCCTCTTGTGCCTTCATGACTTCTTTAAGTGCTAACTTTTTTTAGGATTTTCTTTTCTTTTCTCCCCCCCCCCCTTTTTTAAAAAAAAAATGTATTTAAATTTTATACGCTTAAAAAAGAAAAAGGTTAAAATTTACTATATATATATTTACTTTCTTCTATATTCAATAGAAAAAAGTATTGGATTCGTAAAAATTTTCGACCTCGGGTTTTCGATGCATTTACACTTTTTAAGAGGTCTAAAACACGAATTGATCATTTTTAGAAAGGCCTGTCACTCTCTCTGTGTGTATGTGTGTGTTACAAAATTTTGTGGCAACTGTATCTTACGAACTACTGCACAGAATTTCATGAAATTTATATGAAGTTGCATCTTTACATAAATTAGTGCCTATCAACTTTTGGTGAAAATCGTCCAACTGGTAGCTTTGCCATCTCACTTTTTCTAAATTTTTAACATGGCCGTATAGAACAAAATTTTGTATAAATGTACATAAAGAAAATTATTTTTTAATAATCATTATGAAATTAAAAAGAATTATTTATAATAGTGACAGCCAACTGGGAAAAATTTTTTGTGTACTCGTATGTAGGAGCATCGCTTCCCGCCTGGGGAAAGGAAAGTCCACCCCCATGGGGCAAATTTTCATTACAATTATCTTTCAAAAGGGCTTGTCAATACCTTTAAAACGAATTGTTGAACTATCGATCTGCGATAATTTAAAATACAGTTATCGATTTTTTTTTTTTCATTTTTAACAAAGAAGAAGAAAAAAAAAAAAACCTTAGAAAAAAAGCCCACTTTTTAAAGATGTTATATAGGGAATAAAATTGACTTTCTTTGGATATTTGGTATTATACTATTTCTTTATAATGGAAATCGTCTGCACTCATAATGGAAGATAATTTTAATAAAAAAATAATTACTTTAATAAATTACTTTTTACTGAATGCGTTTGCATAGGAAAATATAGCAGAAAGTCACGTGGTGGCCACAACATACTAGTTCCTAGTGTATTTTATGTTCACAAATGAACAATACCTCCATTTCGAACCATACATAATCTTGAGTGATAGAATGCGTTAAAAAGAAACTACTCTCGCAAATAAATGAATAAATAAGTAATAAAATAAAGATTTTTGAAATTATTATTATTATAAATTAAAGGACTGTGTATGCGGTATTGGTTATTTTGTATCACTGCCCATTAATATTTTTATTTTATGTTTAAAAAGAAAGTTGGCCAACATTTTTAAACCTTATTTTAATTGTATCTGCATTGGTGGTTTTATATTTAGGCATATTTAAACAAATTTTATAATCATAGATCATCCCCAATTATAATCCTAGATCATCTTATACTAAAGAAACAATGAATAAATTTGAATATAATATATATATATATATATATATCATAAACGTATAAACTAAAACTCTGAAGATAAATTAGACATTCGGACGTGTAATTGTACAAGTTTTCCGCAATAAAATGCAAAACACGTTTAAAACGTTATCTCGTTTAATACGTGACTTTTATCTGATTCATTGAACTATATTTTAAACGGGCTTTATCTAAAAGCCCATAAAATGTAATCTCCACGAAGGCTCAAGAAAAAGAGATCGGCAAACTCAAATGCACCTATGAGATGCGTAGTCGATGACCTCTGCTATATATATTTATTTTCATATTGCTCTGAAAATGCAGCACTTTTTAGGACATTGAAAAAAGCTGTTTCATATATATATATATATATATATATATATATATATATATACATACATACATATACTTTATATTTAAATCTACGTTTTATTGATTTTTTTTTAAATTATTATTTTATAAATTTATGCGTAATTATTTTGGTAATTACTACATAATGTAAAAAATATAACATTGTTGAATGTATAATACTATTAAAAGTAAATTTAAAATGCAGAAAAAAAAAAAAATCTGAAAGGTATTTTTTAAAAATAGTCTTGCAGAGGTGGGAAATCTGAAGCAGATTTGACATAAATATTTACAAATAATATTTTTTTCCATTATATAATGACAGAAAAGTATTATAAAAAATGAATATATGAAGATAGTGGTGGCAAACCTGCGCCAGACGTTCCACCCTTTCGTGTATGGTTCTTATTCTTTCTGCTCTCTTTCTCGGTTCTTATTTGACAGCTTTGAAACCTTGTAATTGCCATGACTTTTGTCTAGAATATCCATGTTGCGTACATTCATAATGCATAGCAATGCACAATTTCTTATATCACATACGGACGCCACAAAATCTACGCCCGCACTGGAATTCGAATCCCCACCCCAGCGTATATATTTGAAAAATAAAATAAAATAAACTAATAATAATCTGTTATTTTCTTTCAGCTAAATGGTTTGTTATACTTCCTCCCTGCCTTCTTATAAATATTTAGGCATTAATTCAAGAATAGTTTGAGATATCAGCATCAATGTTTCCTCCCAGAAAACAGCCTATTTACGCCCATGGAGAGACAAGAACACAATACACAAGTATGTATGTATACACGAGCATTAGCAATTTTTTCAGTTATATTTGAAAGTATTAAAGAAAATTATTATAAATTAACCTTAATCTTACAAGACTAGTCAGTCTGTGCTCGTCTAGCGCTCGATTTTTACACATGCAATTTATTTCTCCGTACTAATTCAAATTTCTAAACATGTGTTCACATAATAATAAGTGGCTTCATTATTTACATAATGATATTTATATGTTTTGAGGTTCAAACGTCTACAAAAAAAAAAAAAAAAAAAAAAGACATCGTAACTCTTTAATTTAACCCGTTAGCACCCAGTGTCCTCATTTGAGGACAGCTAATAAAATGGCACGTATATTTTTTTGTGATTTCTTGGAATGATTTCTGCTTTTTAGTGACAGTTTATAGCGTTACTCTAAATGATCAATGAAAGTTTTATGAGCCTACTATTAATTATTATTTCATAATTTGGATACTCATTTTATGATTTTTCATTCGTCGCACATATATTTGCTTTTTGCGCAGGTATACTATACTAACTTAAATCAAGTTGAATAATAATATGTATTATAATACTTTACTTCCGAGATCTTTGTCAACATATAATAGGAAATTAATATGTTATCTCAAAGTTTTTCTATCTCGAAATTTTCTCGCTGGAACACTAAACGTCAATAAAGGAGGATAGGTTTTAAATTTAAAACTATCAGAAGAATTGTTTAAGTTAATATATTTTACTGTCAGTTGTCTATATTAATTTAGAAATGAAATAATCAGCTAATAATACTTTGGAAAATTAAATCGGGCATTAAAGGGTTAAATTTTATAACCATATATCTATTTATTTATTTATATTATTTCTCCTGAAGCAATTGAATTCTACCTATTTAATTTATTATGACGTATTAAAGTTCTGCATAGTAACGAAAGAGTTTATTCTAAAAATAGAAACTGTTTTGTTTCATTTATTAAGAATAAATGAACGAATCTTGCAAAAACATGCAAACCATTGATAAAATTTTATTTCGCTTGTTTCAATACTTTGTTGCGATTATGATGTAAACTTTACCATTAAATTATCCTTTTTCATTATTGTTTTCAATTGGAAATGCATGCGTGGAAACCATGGATAAAATTGTACTTTCTTTATTCCAATACATTGTTTTAGCTATGACATATTTTTCAGTGTTGGTTTTGGGAAGCTTGGAATTTATTAGTCAGAAGATAATAGATGCATTGAAAAAGACGAAATTCACTAAAAACAGCTATACAATTTACGAAGACAAATTAAAATGACTTTATTGAAAGAAATTTGAAATTTAATAAATAATAAAAAAAAGAAAGAAAGAAAATGATATATAGATTAACAATACATTTTCTTTTTAGTAATTACTTAAAACATTATAATTATCCATGGAAGCGAAGTATGACGAAGATGAGTTGTTAAAAACTTATTTGATTTTATAATTTGCATGAATTTTATCATTATTATTATTATTATTATTATTATATTTATTTATTTTAAGCATTTTGGTACTTATTACACGTTAGAATGGAATAAATTTACCAATACAGCCATATTCTGAGTTGATTAGTTCTATAATTCAAGATAATCAATTTTCGAATATTGTTCGATATTTCTGTACGATCTTGAACCATTTTTATCTGATAAATCGAATGTAACGAAGTAAGCTGATAAAGCTAAATAAACAAAACGGTTAAACTGTTTTTTTTTTTTTTTTTTTTTTTAAACATGTCTTCGAAATGCAAAAAAAAAAAAAAAAAATCAACGAAATATAATTATATTTTTTAATTTACAAAACCATATTTTAGAGTATGATAACTTTTGTGACTTGTTCTTTCTCTGCCTCCTTGAATTTTCTTACATAAGTAAAACAAGTAGAATATATACATATACATATATGTATATTATATTATATTTATTAATATTAGAAAATATACAACTGATTTAATTACTTGCGGATTATATGAAAAAACATTGTAATTTATATTAATTTTCTAAAAGAATATTTTCTAAAAAGAATATATATATTCCATTTATTTTGCTAAATTTAAATTTTGTTTAAGAATATAACCTTTAGGGCGTGTTCAGTAGAGCGCCCGATCCACGACCGGTCGAAAGATTCCGAGCCAAAGCGTTCAGTGGTGTCGACCGATCCAGAGTTACATCGTTCAGTGGAATGGACCGATCTCGACCGGTCGTGGATCAGAAAGCCCAGAAAAATTTCTTGATCCATTGGGTCACGTGATGGATCAAATGCGCAATAGGTTGAAAATCAGGCTCTGATTGACATTACGCAGTGAAAACCTGAACAATGAACATCTGATTTGACAATGATTGTTTATTTGTTTGATTAGCTGAGGATTTATACAGATGTACCTATTTATATGCATTGTTTGTGCTGTAGAAAATAAGGTAAGTAATTCCATAAAATGCTAAACTATATTATGTTTATTTATTTATTGTGTAAAAAAGATTTTTTACGTAATAACGATTTTTGATACGTAATTTTTTTTATTGATGAACGTAACATTCAAACATAAAATTAAAACAAAAATTTACACAATTTTAATTGAAACAAAAAAATATATATTTTTTTAATTCGGACGCTATCATATTTTGTTAATTTAATATATAAAAATAAGCTGGGAAAAATTATATTTCTTTTTTTTTTTCAGACAAAGCTTTTCATTCATGCGATTGTTTTTTGTTTACAAATAGAAAAGTTTGTAAACGATTGTATTTTTTACCTTTAAAACAATAAGTTAACTATAAGTAAATAAATTAAAATCCTTCCACATATTTTTAATTTAGGTAAAAATAAGTTTAAGATGTCAATTATTAAATTTAATAAACAAAACAGACTGTAAAAAAAGTAGCTGTAAAATTATGCAGTGTTGTTTACATTGCTAGTTTATTTTAATATTCAGTCGGTAATAAGAGAAAAGGCTCTTTATATTGATTCATAAATCGAAGAAGAAAATAAGATTATTTTTTATATAAATCCATTATATTAACTGAACAGCATATTTCATATTTTATATAATTTATTTATTTATTTTTTTATTTTTTTCAAAAACGCTTTTGTTGTACATTTCTGTTTATAATAAAATTCGAAGAGAAAGAAAGGTGTTTTAAGTGCTCATTTAAGATAAATCTACTCTGCTCCTTTAAAAATAAATGTAACGTAACATTCTTAACATTTTCATGATTAAAATTTATACGTGAATTTAGAAAAATCATAACCAAAGTAATGTATATTAGTAATTTGTCAGTACAATCAATTAATAGCTTCTTATTTTTTGTTAGCAGAGTACAGAATTCTACATTAATAAGAAAGAAGTAAAACTGTTATTGCATAAAAGATCTTTCTTTCTTTTTTTTTTTTTTTTTTTAAGAAAAAACGTAATATAGTTTAGCATTTTATGGAATTACGTATTAAAAGTCCAGACAAAATAAACAACAGAAATACAATAAATAACATGTAATACAGGTCAAATTAGATAGATGGCGCTGCTCCTATCACGTCAAAATTGTTCCAAAGCGTTCAGTAGATTCCTGGCCCGATCCAAGACCGGTCCAGGATCAGTGACGTCATCGCCCGGTCGCATTGATCCATCTCGGGCGCTCTACTGAACACGCTCTTAATTTATAGTTTTTAAGTAACTTTCAAATCACATAAGCTAAATCTGAACCTGCTGCATTTGATAAAAAATCTGACTGATTGTTTCACACCTTTTTTAAGTGTCATGCAATACATATTAATAACACAGGACTGGAAAAAAGAAAATAATAATCAGCTACAAGACATTTTTTCTTCTTTTGTTAAATTTTCAAAGAATTCAAAAATGACTTCCATTTTCTCCCATCTCGCACAGTTCTCCCCCCACCCACCCACCCTACACACAAAAAATAATATGGCTGTTTACAATAAAAAAATAAAATAAATAAAAACACTAATTTTATTACAGTGAACTAAGCATTCCCCCCCCCCCCCCCACATAATTCAATGCCTTCATGACATATTTAATATTCTGTATTTATTCTTTTTTGCAAGTGAAACCATTATTTTTTTTTCTTATTTGATGTTCCCCCGGACACACATTCAATTTCTCCACTTTCATTGCCCCCTCCCCCATCTCTTCTATTTTCCATTTTGCGTTATTAATGATTCACATTAATTTATTTTTTTTTTCTTTTTGAGTAAGCGATAATTATTGAGCACTTTTTTTACAAATTACTATTTCATGTGTGCATGATTCGAACCCTGGTTGAGCTTATTGGCCTAACCGTTTGGTTATGGTTGCGTGGGTTTAATATCGCGCTAGGGCTTCGCAGTGGACGATTGTATATTACGTTTTCACGCAAAATTAAACTAAAAATACAAGTTTTGTAAAATAAACTGATGTTTTGGACTTTTTTTTCCTGTTTTAGTGAGTAAAAATCTATAAGAAACAGCTTAAAAGGAAAAAAAAAAAAAAAAAGCAGTCTTTGGGGATTGCTGATAGAAATGAAAACTAAGTAACTTGTGAATTGTATCGTCGAGCTATTAGAGTATTATTTTCGAATTATTTTTGGTTTGTAAAGAAGTGTTTATGATTTGTACTAGATGATTCGGCACAATATTTGTAGCTACCCAAATTAAATGAACTAAGCCTTATATTAGGTAAAAATATTGATTACTTATGAAATTATTTTAATTAGTAGCTGAGATACAAAAGAAAACCGATTCAGGACACCTCAAAACGTGCAAATCATGTGAAATCTCAAATTCCACTTTCAATAATATAAAAGAACTTTAAAATATCTTTCGAATGATGTATTAAAAATAATTTAATCATAATTAGAATTTGAAATATTGAAATTTTAAATTATTATAGCGCCATCTGGCGGTAGAAATTTCTGTAATCTACTGTTCGATTCCAAATCAGCAAAGATTTCTAATGATGTATTACTTATGAAATTATTTTAATTAGTAGTTGAGATACAAAAGAAAACCCATTCAGGACACCTCAAAACATGTAAATCAGCTGAAATTTCGAATTCCACTTTCGATAATATAAAAGAACTTTAAAATATCTTTCGAATGATGCATTAAAAATAATTTAATCATAATTAGAATTTGAAATACGCGTATTAGAATAAAATTTAATTTCCAATTAAAATATAAATTTTTTCCAAAATCGATGAAATTTGAACTGCAATTATCCCCTGTTCTGTTGGCGCACAGAAAGTTTGAAAAATTTTAGAAGAAAATTGAATCATTTTGAAATTTGCAATTTTTATTCCTAGTAGAAAAACCAGGTGATGTCAATTGGTAAAAAATATGTTTCTTCCCGACCAGACGGGGTGAATGGGTTGTCATGGTAACAAACGCCTGCAGAATTTCAATTCGTTCGCTAACGATGACGCGAGTTGCATGATTTTTGTTCGCCTAAAGAAGTTTTCACTTCAAAAAAAAATCTTAGGCAGGTTTTTGATTGCAGACCTGTATAATTTATTTTAAATTAAAAAAAATTAAGTTTATACATCTATATATTACATTTTATGTATATATCGTGTATATATATATGTAAAAATGTATGATTAGAACAGAAAAATGTTAATATGTATATAAGTGGTTGTGAAAAAAAAAAAAAAAAAGTATAAGAACTGAAAACATACATTTATCTATTTATTTTATGGTAATTTGATTTTTTATTTCTTTGATAAGATTTGAACTTGCATATTTGAAAACAATAAAAATTAAACTATATATATATATATATATATATATATATAGATAATAATAATGTGAATTTCAAAATAAAGTGAGTTGATAATAGAATTGAACATCTATTTTGATTAAACAGTTTAATCACCCTTATTTAGAATATGTATATATATATATATATATATATATATATATATACATGTGTGTGTGTGTGTGTGTGTGTGTGTGTCCAGTAATATAGGTTAAATCTATTTGCGTAACGTACTCAAAGAGTGTAAAACAGTAAAAATAGTATAAAAGCAATTTCACTATTCTTCCTATCTAAATTAATTAAAAAAGACATTTTACAAAAAGATATTTATGTTAAGAATTAAATTTTACTTTTTCTTGCGTTCACAAGAGCTTGTTTGCAAGCTAGTAATGAATATTTTTTCCAGTCGATTTCACATCGGGACTTTACTTTTCCTTCTACACGCTTGTTAATGCTACATTATTTGGATTTTATGCATAAAAACAATACAATTTGAATTTTTGTTCCCCTTAGGATAATGCTGTTTTGTTTAAGATATTTTCCCTATCCACGAGAAAAATAATTTAAATTTTAATTATGTATATACACTCATTCTTCAAATTTTATTTTTGAATGTTAAGTAGTTTTTTTTTTAAATAATAATCTGTATAGTAGTATTTGTTTCTGGTTCATTCACTTCAATGAACATGAACTTTCAGAAAAAGTTTATTTTGTACAAACTAAACCTGGCAAAAAAGCTTATCAAAACAAAAGTATCTTCTTAACAATAATAGCCCAAATTTGTCGAAACTAACGTTGAAAATGATGTCGTAGCTAAAACAATGTATTGAAATAGAGAAAGTAAAATTTTATCAGTGGTTTTCATTCATGCATTTCAATTGAATAAAATAATATAAATGATTAATGTCACATTAATTACAACCAAAATAAATTACAACCAAATAAATTTACAAATGCATTATTTATATATTTATCCTTTTATTTACATATATATACGTTTACAATCTTGGTTATTATTTATTTTATTAATTATTACGCATATCTTATATATGAACAGCGTGAGAGAGGAAAATCTCAAATGGTTTTGTCCTCAGACAGAACTATCATTGGGTCTCTACGAGTGAATAAAGCCAAATACGCTAAATAACATGGTGGTTTTGAAATGAGAAAGTACCGAAAGAGTAAACAGTGAATAGTATAAAATAAAATTAAATAATGTTTCTATTAGAAAAATCTATATGTGGGGTGCAGAGAGAGATGAGAATATCTGTCATTCGGCTTAGATTATGAAGCATTTTTCAATACTATTACGGGTTATATTTACGATAAAAATTAGAGCATTTTAGTATGAATGTGCTATGTAATATAGCAATAAAGCTGCTGCAGTCGAAATCAAAATCTATCACAAACACAGGTTCTTTAAACCTTTTAGTTCCACATTATACTACATGTATTGGGAATTTTGATAGTCTTGAAAATTCTCAACATCTGCGTTTTGAGGTTTGAGAAATTCGAAAAATCACAAAATAGATGTAGTGCTTACCTGTAGGATAGCCAGTTAGTTAATTAGTTAGTTTGTTATTATGTATAGCCACACACATTGCCTTAAGAATAAATGATCATAAAGAATCCGAACCAGTTTAAAATTATCATTAATAATATTGCCCAAAACCATACTGAATTTCAACAATCTATTTTGAAAATTTCTTTAGTTACTCAAAATTTAAGATTTTATAAGCATGAAAAAATAGAGCAAAATTTGCATAAATTTGTGTTATAGGGATTATTGCATGAGAATAGCAGGGAATTGCATGAAAGTAAATTACAAAAAATGAAAACTATGAAACAGCAAATTAGGATGATAAAGTGAATGTACGCAAGGAGTTTTGGTCGTTTCAATCTCCGACTGAGTCGGGCTATCGGTCGACTTTATCGCTGCGATCATGAATGTAAACAACCTAATAATGGAAATTTATAGGAGCAAATATATTGAAGGACACTAACGGAATTCACTAATGCCTTTTTCTTTTACTTTTTTTTTTTTTTTTTAATTTGTTATTAGATAAATTAATTGTGTGTTTACTACATTAATAGATTATAATCTTCTCATCTCACCGTCTACAAATAATAATAATAATAAATAAAAAATAAAATAAAATAAAATAAATAAATAATTTACTGTAAAACAAATGTTTGTTTGTTTTTCTTTATTGACATTTACTCGTAGTTTATCTTTTGCTGTTTACAACCATCAGTTTAGCAAAATATCACTTCGTTTGTTTGTAGATCTTTGTTATCATAAAAGAAAAAAAAAATTATTGATACAGTAAATAACACTGATTTGTCGCTGCTTTATTTATTTTGCTTCAACGCCGAAACAATTTGCTTACTTCAAAAAGAATAAATTAGCTAAAATTAAATCGATGAAAATTAAAAATATTTAACTATTGTCTAACATTATTAACAACAGTTATACGTTTAAATATTTAACATATGTTAGAATTTATCCCCCCCCCCTTTTTTTTTTTTTTTTTTTTTCAATTTTTTCAGAGGAATAACTTCTTTGTTAACATAAAGATTTAGAATTTATAATTAAAATAGTGTAAAAAAAAAAATACTATAACAGTTAAATTTAGTACATATTTTACTATAATATTTTTCCAGTTTAAAAAACCGACATCGCGTTTAGTACAACAAGAAATAAATTTTAAAAAGAAATGACATCTTAAGCAATAAAAGTTCTGGGGCCTCAAGAAATTGTTTGAAAGAAAATATAACATCAATTTTATAATATGCATTGTGCATGCACATTATGGTGTTATACTACCTCACACGAACTTAAAAATGCCAAATTTGAATTTCCTGCAGGTGTTTTGTTATAAGTTATGCTGATAACAGAAACATATAGCAATAGATCAACCGCTGAAAATTAGACTTTCGTATTCAGAAAACCTCAAAACGTGATACTACACAAAAACCAAAGTCGAAAAAAAAAAAAAACTTTGTTTACAGTAACGGTATGAAAAATTAATTTTTCTTCCTGAGCGGTGTTCGTCGACATAGCAATATGTAGCAAAGCACTTCCATAAATTACATTTAATAGAAAAGAACGTTTAGTTTAATTCCAGATAGCCTTGTACATTGTCTATAAAGTATATGGCACATCACATTATGTAATCAATTTAGTCGTACGTGAAAAACACCTAACATAAAATGAAATAAACTTAGATCAACAATTTTCAATTATAGCCTCATTTGTATCCAAATATTTTAGGTAGCTTTTCCAAACAAATGATGAATGATTTCCATGTCACAATCTACATAAAACATGCTTTTATGCATATATATATATGTGTGTGTGTGTGTGTGCGTATTCATTCCATTTTGTTTAGGGAAAACTATAGATGCTTCACTGTACTTAGCAGAAAATTTCCGCATAGACGTAATGTATATGAATTCTGTTGGATGTCCCTGTATACGAAACATTTGCTTGATCTCAAAGAACATTTTTTTTTTTAATGTAGCATCTCTATATTATACAGATTTAGAATACCGAGTTGGAACTTCCTGTTGTTATTTGTTCTTGAGATATGCTGATAACAGACGCACTCACAGGCAGACTACCCGCTAAAAACATGATTTCAGATTCATGGAGCCTCAAAACGTGTAAATATAACAAACTCAATTTTAAAATAAACAATATTTTCTCTACCATACATATGGTTAAGAGGAAGTAATTAGTCTAGTTCTGACCACCGGACGATATCCCTAAATGTAAATTTAAGAAAATCGAAAAGATTATGTCTAGGTTTTGTTTGTATGTGCAGCCTCATTTTGTAAATGATACTAAACGAAGTTTGATTAGATTTTTATACAGTTAGGTAGTTATATATATATATGTGTGTGAGTATGTAATGATTATTATCATCGTTAATGAAGGGATTCAGATGTTTGCTTCAATATTTTAAAGCGAGAGACACCAAAATATTGGATTGACTAAAGAATCACCGACTCAACAATGTCAACACTTTAATGAAAAAACAGTTTATTATGAAATTTTTCAAACATTCAGCCATCCATTTAAAAACGTGGACAACTGAGTATTTGAGTAAATTTTAATTATTGAAAATTTCAATATTATCATTTTATTTTTGTTGAAATATTTTAGGACCAAAATGGTTTTTATTGATATTACGTTCCCATGAATATTGTTTTCAACAAGACAACATTTGACAAAACAACAACAATAATAATAATAGGAAAAGAAAAATTCCGAGTTGATACCAGTAAGATTTTATTTATTTTTCTCTCGGTTAAGTTTATTTTACAAAAAAATGCATGAACACCATTTGCATTGTAAGTTATTGTATGACTGTGGTGTGTTCTGTAATTTGTGTATATAGATAAACATGCAATATAATATCCGCATGGATGCGTAATAGGGATATTGATGAAGAATTGAACGTGCGTATTAATTAATATTTAAATGAACTAATAAAAATCTCCGTAATTTATATTCCTTTTATAAAAGAAATTAATTTAACTTGTATTCGTAGATTAATAAATTAAAAAATAAAATGCTATTTAAATTTAGTAATTATTTACTTGTAAATTCAAAATTGTCTATACTCTAATTTCAATTTAATAAGAAAATTTGATAAAAGAACTTTCATTTATTATTTCAACCTCTATACCACTTCATGAAGTATTTTAAAATACAATAAATGGTCTCTCATGTATTACATTCAAATTCAAAACAAATCATTTATTAAAAAATAAAATTTCTTTTGTTTTGATCTAATAGAAGAGAATGATTTTATTTTTAGAAACAATGATTCCTGCTATTCAGCCGAATTATATTTTCATTAATTCCTCTGATAATGTTTTCTAATACTTTAATGATGTGAAATCTTTCTTATTTTCATTTCTTTTGTAATAGAAAATTTTCATTTCTTGTTATAAACAAATAACTGTTATAAATATTATTATAAATATTTAACTGTTAATAAATATAATAATAATAAACTGTTATAAATATATTATAAAAATATAATTATTATTACAAATATTTATTATAAATAAATAACTCATTACGCAATATATAACAATCATATTTTGTAAAAAAAAAAAAAAAAAAGTCTTAAATATCGTATTGCAAGAATGACGCCAAAGTTTGTAGAAAGATTAAACAAGACGGTAGATGAAAAATTCCGAGAGAGAGAGAAAAAAAAAAAAAAGTTTTAAAAGTTACTTCTAAGGGAATACATGGGTTTGGCGCTATGTCATAGAAAAGAGCGTTCTGCACATTGGAAAAATAGAGAAAAAATAGCGTGATGTCTCCAATCTCAAAATAATAAATAGAAACAGAAGTAGTACTTAAAAAAAGGGCACTTTACATCATAAATTGCGACAAAAGCTTTATTTAAAAAAAAAAAAAAAAAAAAAATAGCGTCAGTCTCCTGCATGTGGCTTCTGGAACTTTTTTTTTTTTTTCCGGAATCCTTCTTTTGCCGACTTAGTTAATTTTCCTACAAAGTTTGGCTCTTTTTTTTTTTTTTTTTTTTTTTTCATTTAGATCATGTTACAGAACATAAGCACTGCCACTTTAATTATGGCCACCTTATACACTCCTGCTCAAAAGTTTAGCAAGATTTGCAAACGACCAATTTTTCTCAATTTAAAAACGTATCTCTTGATGAAATGTTTACAAACTTTAGATATTTAAAGAACTGGGTCTTCCTCATGTTTTTCAATGAAGAATGGTTTAAGACAATATTTAGGAGGCCGGTAAGAAATTGAGCAAAATCAATAATGTTTGTGATCACCCTGTATCGTTAAGTGAACAAAGTTATCTGTTACTTTAGGATATGTTAATATAGACCCAGTACAATTTGTGGATGAATTTGTGGGATGATAGCAGGTTAAATAACGGTGATATAAGCATTTACTTTAAACCCCCCCCCCCCCCAAAAAAAAAAAAAAAAAAAAAAAAAAAAATCCGAATGTTTTTTATTTATAATATACAGTTTTAAACGAAAGTTATTCCCATTTTCAGATAAATTGAAAAAAAAAAAAAAAAAAAAAAAAAAAAAAACTTTTGAAACAATATACGCAATTGGAATACAAATATATTAAAAATTTCATGAAATATGAGCATTTTTATGAAAAACGTTTTCATTTCGCATTCGCGAGTGATAGAAACTTTTTTATTATATAGGTTGAAAGCTAGATATATTGGGCAACTTTTGTCAAAAGTTCTTTTGAATAGAATAAAAATTAAGCAAATTGTCGTCAAAAGAACGAGCTAGATTTCAGGTTTTTTTTTTTTTTTTTTTCACAGGAGTTGAAGTTTCATAAGGGTTTTTTCATATGCCGCGTAATTAATTTGAAAATTCAATCATTTCAACCATTTTGCGAAAGGTTATTTTTTTTTTTTTTTGTGATAAAAAAATGATTATGATGTGTTATGATTTCACAAATTTTAGTAAATGAACATAAGTACAGGGTAAGTAATACACACCCATAAGTGTGTAGACATTTTAAAAATTCATAACTATTGAATGAATAGATAGAATTGAACGTGATTTGCGGAAAAATCATTCTCGTGAAGGGAAATGTTTTTTTTTTTTTTTTTTTTTTTTTTTTTTTTGGTAAAGAAAAATTACAGGTAATTTTTTGTCGACGATAATTAGACAAACAGTTAAATTTTTCACACGGATGTGAAAGAAAAATATGTAAATAAAAGTCCTATAAATTGCACAATTTTGCGATTAGAACAGTATACTTCTTATTTTGCCTTCTACTTGTGTATACATGAAGTTTTAATTGCGATGCTGACTTGGTGAATAAAGCGTTATTGGTGAAGATGTTTTCGCTCAGGTAAGAAACGCCGACTGATGCCGCAGTTAGCAGTGTCATAACTCGTTTGCAAACAGTAATTTGTGGTGACGACGGACACATACAATATGATTTATATGCCTGTAAATATTTGCATGCGAATAAGCACAGTTTTTCATGAAAATGTGTGATGCAATCTATCTACAAATAACTTAATTATTATTTTTTCTTAAAAAAAAAAAAAAAAAAAAAACACGAGAATGAATTTTTGCAAACCGCGCTCAATTCTATCAATTCATTCAATAGTTATGAATTTTTAAAATGTCTACACACTTATGGGACACCCTGTGTGTTAGAATTACAGGCTTATAAGTGGTTTTTCACTAAAAAATACTTTTGGAGCGGGATTGAAATAATTGGATTTTCAAATTAATTACGTGGCATGTGAAAAAACCCTTATGAAATTTCAACTCATGGAAAAAACCTAAAATCTAGCTCGATCTTTTGCCGACAGTTTGCTTAATTTCTACTCTATTCAAATTAACTTTTGACAAAAGTTGTCCAATATATCTAGCTTTCAACCAATGTAATAATTTTTTTTCTATCTTTCGCGCATGTGCAGTGAAAACGTTTTTCATAAAAAAGGCCCATATTTAAAGTAATATTTAAGATATTTGTATTCTAATTGCTGAATATTGTTTCAAAAGAGATTTTATCTGGAAGTTGGAATAATTTTCGCTTAAAACTCTGTATATTATAAATAAAAAACATGCTTTTTTTTTTTTTTTTTTTTTTTTTTTGAGTTTTAAAATAAATGTTTATATCTCCGTTATTTAACATGCTTCCGTCACACAGATTCATCTACAAATTGTACTGGGTATGTATTAACATATCGTAAAGTTGATCACAAAAATTATTGATATTGCTCAACTTGTTATCGTCCCCCTAAATGTTATCTTAAACCAATCTTCACTGAAAAACACAAGAATTTTCATCTCATTTTCATCATCATTTTCAAGAATACATTTCATCTAGAAATAAGTTTTTAAATTGAAAAAAAAAAAAAAAAAAAAACAATCGTTGGAAAATCTTGCTAAACTTTTGAGCAGGAGTGTAGCTATTCTGACTTGTTTTTACAATAATTTATTTTCAAACTAAAATTTATTTCAGGAAAGTCAAGAAAATTAGCGAATTTTAAAAAAGTAAAGCAAAAATAAGAAATATTTTGATGGAACTGAAAATATTTTTCGCGATTTATATTCACTTGACAAAAATAAATTCCTCAAACTTGTATTCATAGAACAGAAATATGGAATATTTCTGTCAAATTATGGATCATTAGAATAAAATGTAGCATATAATCATCGTAATTAACGTTCTATGTAAATTCTGTGTTATAAGTTAAGGCAAACATTGCAATATATGAACTGTTGGAACCGTATTCCCGTAGAGAGAATTAGTAATTTACTTTTTCCCCTAGGAATATAAATAATGTAAAGAACGTTATATGTTATTATTTGAAAGTTTCCAACATTTGTATGCTAAGTATTATATTAATGAAAGTATGCCTACACGTGCGTATGAAACGTTTGAAAATTAAATGTGCGAAGAAAAAGATAAATATATATATATATACAAATACATACCAGTAATGGCCGTTCTGCAAACGGATTTTCATTTAATTCATATGCAGAATGGAATGTGGTATATTAATATTCATATGAGTGCGTTAATATTTATCAAGATATTGATGTTAAATGCAATTCAATTATAAATTTAATTAAAAAAAGAAAAAAAAATCTGTAGGTTTATATTATGAAGGTTTTGGTCTGTAGTTCAAATAAGAATGTATCATCAGAGATTTTCGATGGATTAATTTTTTTAATTTTGAATACATTTTCTTATTAATTTTTACTTGCATTACCCGACTACCCGTAGGTAATCAAAGTATTGTATTCAGTCCAGAAATTCGATATCGAGTTTGTACCTGATTTACGCCTTTTAAGGTCTCCTGAGTCCAAAAAAGTAGTTTTTGGCAATTGGTCAGTGTGTGTGTATGTGGGGAATTTCTGACTATCATATCTCCGAAACTAATAAAGATAAAAATACGAAACTTCAGAATTGAGACAAGTCTGGTGTGCAGATGGATTTTCCAAATTTTGCTGAAAATTGAAAAAACGGAAATAGGACACCGGAAACTGGAAGTGGGAACGTGAGTCTGTATCTAAAAAACGGCTCTGACAATTTTCTTCAAAGTTGCTATATAAACACTCTAATAGATGTCCTTTCGAATGATATAGGTTAGTTCAGGAAAATTGATAGACATCCTGTATAAATAGCTCAATTTTAGACCTCGCAAATGCGTTCCTTTAAAAACAGCTGCATGATTTTTTTTCAAACGCCATATTAACTCCCTTTTAAATATCCTTTTGTTTGTAATTATTGTTTTCCGGTCAATAATTGAGTATGCCAAGTTTTGGTAAAAGTTAGTATCTCAAAAGCGGTTCTAACGAACAAAAAGGCTCTAAGTTTTCTCGAAATTTTTTACACAAATCCATTTTAGATATCCTTTCTCATGTATTACGAGGTTATTACAATAAAATTAACAGTCATCTTGATTAGATAGCTCAGTTTTAGATCTCGTAAATTGGCTTTCCAAAAAATAAATATCAATCTTTTTTTCTTCTTATTTTTTAACTCGCTATCCGCTAAACTCTATTTATATGTCTTTACACGTGCAGCAAGTTTCTCTTACCGAGAAAT